>OX451740.1:549858507-551108507 GCA_948472305.1 Vicia faba
TTTTTTACTCCAATGTATGGTAACCTTGTCATTATGAAAGGTAGTCTACAGTCAATATTTTTGTTACTCCAATGGATGGTAGCCTTGTCATTATGAAAGGTAGTCTGTTGTTGAGATTTTTGTTACTCGAATGGATGGTAGCCTTGTCATTATGGTAGGTAGTCCGTTGTCGATATATTTGTTATTCAATGGATGGTAGACTTATCATTATGGAAGGTAGTCTTGTGTTGAGATTTTTCTTACTCCAACGGATGGTAGCCTTATAATTTTAGAAGGTAGTCTGTTGTCGAGAATTTTGTTACTCCAATGGATGGTAGCCTTGTCATTATGGAACCTGGTATATTATCGATATTTTTGTTACTCCAATTGATGGTAGCCTTGTCATTATGGAAGTTAGTCTATTGTCGAGATTTTTGTAACTCAAATGGATGGTAGACTTGTCATTATGGATGATAGTCTGTCATTATGGAAGGTAGTCTATTGACGATATTTTTGTTATTCCCTTGAATGGTAGCCTTGTCATTATGGATGGTAACCTTTTCATTATGGAAGGTATCCTGTTGTCGATATTTTTGTTACTCTATTGGATTGTAGTGTTATCAATATGGAAGGTAGTCTGTTGTTGATATCTTTGTTACTCCAAAGGATGGTAGCCTTGTCATTATGGAAGGTAGTCTGTCGTCGAGATTTTTGTATCTCCAATGGATGGTAGCCTTGTTATTATGAAACATAGTCTGTTGTTGATATTTTTGTTACTCCAATGGATGGTAACCTTGTCATTATGGAAGGTAGTCTGTTGTCGAGATTTTTGTTATTCCACTGGATGGTAGCCATGTCATTATGGTAGGTAGTCTATTATCGATATTTAGGTTACACCAATAGATGGTAGCCTTGTCATTATGGAAGGGATTCTTTCACTGAGATTTACGTTACTCCAATGGATGGTGGCCTAGTCATTATGGAAGGTAGTATGTTGTTCATATTTTTGTTACTCCAATGGATGGTAGCCTTGTCATTATGGAAAGTAGTCTATTGTCGAGATTTGTGTTACTCCAATGGATGGTAGCCTTGTCATTATGGAAGGTAGTTTATTGTCGAGATTTTTGTTACTGCAATGGATGGTAGCCTTGTCATTATGGAAGTTAGTCTGTTATCGATATTTTTGTTTTACTCCAATGGATGGTACCCTTATCATTATGGAAGGTAGCCTATTGTTTAGATTTTTGTAACTCCAATGGATGGTAGCCTTGTCATTAGTGAAGGTAGTATTTCTTTGAGATTTACGTTACTCCAACGGATGATAGCCTTGTCATTATGGAAGGTAGTCTGTTGTTCATATTTTTGTTACTCTAAGGATGGTAGACTTGTCATTATGAAAGGTAGTCTATTGATGAGATTTTTGTTATTCCCTTGGATGGTATTCTTGTCATTATGGAAGGTAGTTTGTTGTCGAGATTTTTATTATTATAAAGGATGGTAACCTTGTCATTATGGAAGGTATCCTGTTGTCGGTATTTTTGTTACTCTATTAGATGGTAGCGTTGTCATTATGGAAGGTAGTTTGTTGTCGGTATCTTTGTTACTCTAATGGATGGTAGCCTTGTAATTATGGAAGGTATTTTGTTGTCGAGATTTTTGTATCTCCAATGGATGGTAGCCTTGTTATTATGGAACATAGTCTGTTGTTGATATTTCTATTACTCCAATGGATGGTAGCCTTGTCATTATGGAAGGTAGTCTGTTGTCGAGATTTTTGTTATTCCATTGGATGGTAGCCTTGTCGTTATGGTAGGTAGTCTATTGTCGATATTTATGTTACACTAATAAATAGTAGCCTTGTCATTATGGAAGGGATTCTTTCATTGAGATTTACGTTACTCCTATGGATGGTGGCCTTGTCATTATGGAAGGTAGTATGTTGTTCATATTATTGTTACTCCAATGGATGGTAGCCTTGTCATTATGGAAAGTAGTCTATTGTCGAGATTTTTGTTACTCCAATGGATGGTAGCCTTGTCATTATGGAAGGTAGTTTATTGTAGATATTTTTGTTACTGCAATGGATGGTAGACTTGTCATTATGGAAGTTAGTCTGTTATCGATATTTTTGTTTTACTCCAATGGATGGTACCCTTATCATTATGGAAGGTAGCCTATTGTTTAGATTTTTGTTACTCCAATGGATGGTAGCTTTGTCATTAGTGAAGGTAGTATTTCATTGAGATTTACGTTACTGCAACGGATGATAGATTTGTCATTATGGAAGGTAGTCTGTTGTTCAGATTTTTGTTACTCTAATGGATGGTAGACTTGTCATTATGGAAGGTAGTCTATTGACGAGATTTTTGTTATTCCCTTGGATGGTATTCTTGTCATTATGGAAGGCAGTTTGTTGTCGAGATTTTTATTATTATAAAGGATGGTAACCTTGTCATTATGGAAGGTATCCTGTTGTCGATATTTTTGTTACTCTATTGGATGCTAGCGTTGTCATTATGGAAGGTAGTTTGTTGTCGATATCTTTGTTACTCCAATGGATGGTAGCCTTGTCATTATGGAAGGTAGTTTGTTGTCGAGATTTTTGTATCTCCAATGGATGGTAGCCTTGTTATTATGGAACATAGTCTGTTGTTGATATTTCTGTTACACCAATGGATGGTAGCCTTGTCATTATGGAAGGTAGTCTGTTGTCGAGATTTTTGTTATTCCATTGGATGGTAGCCTTGTCGTTATGGTAGGTAGTCTATTATCGATATTTAGGTTACACTAATAGATGGTAGCCTTGTCATTATGGAAGGGATTCTTTCATTGAGATTTACGTTACTCCTATGGATGGTGGCCTTGTCATTATGGAAGGTATTATGTTGTTCATATTTTTGTTACTCTAATGGATGGTAGCCTTGTCATTATGGAAAGTAGTCTATTGTCGAGATTTTTGTTACTCCAATGGATGGTAGCCTTGTCATTATGGAAGGTAAATTATTGTCGAGATTTTTGTTACTGCAATGGATTGTAGCCTTGTCATTATGGAAGGTTGTCTCTTGTGGTTATTTTTGTTTCTCCAATGGATGGTAGCTTTGTCATTATGGAAGGTAGTCTGTTATCATGATTATTGTTACTCCATTGGATTGTAGCCTTGTCATTATGGAGGGTAGTCTTTCTTTGAGATTTACGTTACTCCAATGGATGGTAGCCTTGTCCTTATGGAACGAAGTCTGTTGTTCAGATTTTTTTTATTCCAATGGATGGTAGCCTTGTCATTATGGAAGGTAGTATGTTGACGAGATTTTTGTTATTCCATTGGATGGTAGCCTTTCCATTAGGGAAGGTAGTTTGTTGTCAAGATTTTTATTATTCCAATGGATGGTAACCTTGTCATTATGGAAGGTAGTTTGTTGTCGATATTTTTATTAATCCAATGGATGGTAGCCTTTTTATTATGGAAGGTAGTCTGTTGTTGAGATTTTTGTTACTCCAAAGGATGGTAGTTTTTTCATTATAAAAAGTTAGCCTTGCCATTAGATTTTTGTTACACCAATGGATGGTAGCCTTTTCATCATAAAAATGTAGTCTGTTGTCGAGATATTTGTTACTCCAATGGATGGTAGCCTTGTCATTATGGAAGGTAGTCTATTGTCGAGATTTTTGTTACTCCAATGGATGGTAGCATTGTCATTATGGAACATAGTCTTTTGTCGATATATTTGTTACTCCAATGGATAGTAGCCTTGTCATTATGAAAGGTAGTCTGTTGTCGAGATTTTTGTTATTCCATTGGATGGTAGCCTTGTCATTAGGGTAGGTAGTCTATTGTCGATATCTTTGTTACTCAATGGATTGTAGCCTTTTCATTATGGAAGGTAGTCTGTTGTTGAGATTTTGCTTACTCCAATGGATGATAGCCTTGTCATTATGGAAGGTAGTATGTTAACGAGATTTTTGTTATTCCATTGGATGGTAGCCTTGTCATTATGGTAGGTAGTTTGTTGTCGATATCTTTGTTACTAAATGGATGGTAGCCTTGTCATTATGGAAGGTAGTCTGGTGTGGAGATTTTTGTTACTCCAATGTATGGAAACCTTGTCATTATGAAAGGTAGTCTATTGTCAATATTTTTGTTGCTCCAACGGATGATAGCCTTTTCATTATAAAAGGTAGTCTGTTCTTGAGATTTTTATTACTCCAATGGATGGTAGCCTTGTCATTATGGTAGGTAGTCCGTTGTCGATATATTTGTTATTCAATGGATGGTAGCCTTGTCATTATGGAAGGTAGTCTTGTGTCGAGATTTTTCTTACTCCAACGGATGGTAGCCTTATAATTTTAGAAGGTAGTCTGTTGTCGAGATTTTTGTTACTCCAATGGATGATAGCCTTGTCATTTTGGAACTTGGTATATTATTGATATTTTTGTTACTCCAATTGATGGTAACCTTGTCATTATGGAAGGTAGTCTGTTGTCGAGATTTTTGTTATTCCACTGGATGGTAGCCATGTCATTATGGTAGGTAGTCTATTATCGATATTTAGGTTACACCAATAGATGGTAGCCTTGTCATTATGGAAGGGATTCTTTCACTGAGATTTACGTTCTTCCAATGGATGGTGGCCTTGTCATTATGGAAGGTAGTATGTTGTTCATATTTTTGTTACTCCAATGGATGGTAGCCTTGTCATTATGGAAAGTAGTCTATTGTCGAGATTTGTGTTACTCCAATGGATGTTAGACTTGTCATTATGGAAGGTAGTCATTTGTCGATATTTTTGTTACTCCAATGGTAGGTAGCCTTGTCAGTATGGAAGGTAGTCTTTCGTTGAGATTTACATTACTCCAATGGATGGTGGCCTTGTCATTATGGAAGGTAGTATGTTGTTCATATTTTTGTTACTCCAATGGATGTTAGCCTTGTCATTATGGAAAGTAGTCTATTGTCGAGATTTTTGTTACTCAAATGGATGGTAGCCTTGTCATTATGGAAGGTAGTTTATTGTCGAGATTTTTGTTACTCTAATGGATGGTAGCCTTGTCATTATGGAAGGTAGCCTGTTATCGAGATTTTTGTTACTCCAATGGATTGTAGCCTTGTCATTATGGAGGGAAGTCTTTCTTTGAGATCTACGTTACTCCAATGGATGGTAGCCTTGTCATTATGGAAGGTAGTCTGTTATCGAGATTTTTGTTACTCCAATGGATGGTAGCTTTGTCATTATGGAAGGTAGTCTATTGTCGAGATTTTTGTTACTCAATGGATTGTAGCCTTGTCATTATGGAACATAGTCTTTAGTCGATATATTTGTTACTCCAATGGATAGTAGCCTTGTCATTATGAAAGGTAGTCTGTTGTCGAGATTTTTGTTATTCCATTGGATGGTAGCCTTGTCATTATGGTAGGTAGTTTGTTGTCGATATCTTTGTTACTCAATGGATGGTAGCCTTGTCATTATGGAAGGTAGTCTGGTATGGATATTTTTGTTACTCCAATGTATGGTAACCTTGTCATTATGAAAGGTAGTCTACAGTCAATATTTTTGTTACTCCAATGGATGGTAGCCTTGTCATTATGAAAGGTAGTCTGTTGTTGAGATTTTTGTTACTCGAATGGATGGTAGCCTTGTCATTATGGTAGGTAGTCCGTTGTCGATATATTTGTTATTCAATGGATGGTAGACTTGTCATTATGGAAGGTAGTCTTGTGTTGAGATTTTTCTTACACCAAATGATGGTAGCCTTATAATTTTACAAGGTAGTCTGTTGTCGAGAATTTTGTTACTCCAATGGATGGTAGCCTTGTCATTATGGAACCTGGTATATTATCGATATTTTTGTTACTCCAATTGATGGTAGCCTTGTCATTATGGAAGTTAATCTATTGTCGAGATTTTTGTAACTCAAATGGATGGTAGACTTGTCATTATGGAAGGTAGTCTGTTGTCGATATTTTTGTTACTCCAATGGATGGTAGCCTTGTCATTATGGAAGTTAGTCTGTTATTGATATTTTTGTTTTACTCCAATGGATGGTAGCCTTGTCATTATGGAAGGTAGCCTATTGTTTAGATTTCTGTTACTCCAATGGATGGTAGCCTTGTCATTAGTGAAGGTAGTATTTCATTGAGATTTATGTTACTCCAACGGATGATAGCCTTGTCATTATGGAAGGTAGTCTGTTGTTCAGATTTTTGTTACTCCAATGGATGGTAGACTTGTCATTATGGAAGGTAGTCTATTGACGATATTTTTGTTATTCCCTTGAATGGTAGCCTTGTCATTATGGATGGTAACCTTTTCATTATGGAAGGTATCCTGTTGTCAATATTTTTGTTACTCTATTGGATTGTAGTGTTATCAATATGGAAGGTAGTTTGTTGTTGATATCTTTGTTACTCCAATGGATGGTAGCCTTGTCATTATGGAAGGTAGTCTGTCGTCGAGATTTTTGTATCTCCAATGGATGGTAGCCTTGTTATTATGAAACATAGTCTGTTGTTGATATTTTTGTTACTCCAATGGATGGTAACCTTGTCATTATGGAAGGTAGTCTGTTGTCGAGATTTTTGTTATTCCACTGGATGGTAGCCATGTCATTATGGTAGGTAGTCTATTATCGATATTTAGGTTACACCAATAGATGGTAGCCTTGTCATTATGGAAGGGATTCTTTCACTGAGATTTACGTTACTCCAATGGATGGTGGCCTAGTCATTATGGAAGGTAGTATGTTGTTCATATTTTTGTTACTCCAATGGATGGTAGCCTTGTCATTATGGAAAGTAGTCTATTGTCGAGATTTGTGTTACTCCAATGGATGGTAGCCTTGTCATTATGGAAGGTAGTTTATTGTTGAGATTTTTGTTACTGCAATGGATGGTAGCCTTGTCATTATGGAAGTTAGTCTGTTATCGATATTTTTGTTTTACTCCAATGGATGGTACCCTTATCATTATGGAAGGTAGCCTATTGTTTAGATTTTTGTAACTCCAATGGATGGTAGCCTTGTCATTAGTGAAGGTAGTATTTCTTTGAGATTTACGTTACTCCAACGGATGATAGCCTTGTCATTATGGAAGGTAGTCTGTTGTTCAGATTTTTGTTACTCTAAGGATGGTAGACTTGTCATTATGGAAGGTAGTCTATTGACGATATTTTTGTTATTCCCTTGGATGGTATTCTTGTCATTATGGAAGGTAGTTTGTTGTCGAGATTTTTATTATTATAAAGGATGGTAACCTTGTCATTATGCAAGGTATCCTGTTGTCGTTATTTTTGTTACTCTATTGGATGGTAGCGTTGTCATTATGGAAGGTAGTTTGTTGTCGGTATCTTTGTTACTCTAATGGATGGTAGCCTTGTCATTATGGAAGGTATTTTGTTGTCGAGATTTTTGTATCTCCAATGGATGGTAGCCTTGTTATTATGGAACATAGTCTGTTGTTGATATTTCTGTTACTCCAATGGATTGTAGCCTTGTCATTATGGAAGGTAGTCTGTTGTCGAGATTTTTGTTATTCCATTGGATGGTAGCCTTGTCGTTATGGTAGGTAGTCTATTGTCGATATTTATGTTACACTAATAAATAGTAGCCTTGTCATTATGGAAGGGATTCTTTCATTGAGATTTACGTTACTCCTATGGATGGTGGCCTTGTCATTATGGAAGGTAGTATGTTGTTCATATTTTTGTTACTCCAATGGATGGTAGCCTTGTCATTATGGAAAGTAGTCTATTGTCGAGATTTTTGTTACTCCAATGGATGGTAGCCTTGTCATTATGGAAGGTAGTTTATTGTCGAGATTTTTGTTACTGCAATGGATGGTAGCCTTGTCATTATGAAAGTTAGTCTGTTATCGATATTTTTGTTTTACTCCAATGGATGGTACCCTTATCATTATGGAAGGTAGCCTATTGTTTAGATTTTTGTTACTCCAATGGATGGTAGCTTTGTCATTAGTGAAGGTAGTATTTCATTGAGATTTACGTTACTGCAACGGATGATAGATTTGTCATTATGGAAGGTAGTCTGTTGTTCAGATTTTTGTTACTCTAATGGATGGTAGACTTGTCATTATGGAAGGTAGTCTATTGCCGAGATTTTTGTTATTCCCTTGGATGGTATTCTTGTCATTATGGAAGGCAGTTTGTTGTCGAGATTTTTATTATTATAAAGGATGGTAACCTTGTCATTATGGAAGGTATCCTGTTGTCGATATTTTTGTTACTCTATTGGATGCTAGCGTTGTCATTATGGAAGGTAGTTTGTTGTCGATATCTTTGTTACTCCAATGGATGGTAGCCTTGTCATTATGGAAGGTAGTTTGTTGTCGAGATTTTTGTATCTCCAATGGATGGTAGCCTTGTTATTATGGAACATAGTCTGTTGTTGATATTTTTGTTACTCCAATGGATGGTAGCCTTGTCATTATGGAAGGTAGTCTGTTGTCGAGATTTTTGTTATTCCATTGGATGGTAGCCTTGTCGTTATGGTAGGTAGTCTATTGTCGATATTTAGGTTACACTAATAGATGGTAGCCTTGTCATTATGGAAGGGATTCTTTCATTGAGATTTACGTTACTCCTATGGATGGTGGCCTTGTCATTATGGAAGGTATTATGTTGTTCATATTTTTGTTACTCCAATGGATGGTAGCCTTGTCATTATGGAAAGTAGTCTATTGTCGAGATTTTTGTTACTCCAATGGATGGTAGCCTTGTCATTATGGAAGGTAAATTATTGTCGAGATTTTTTTTACTGCAATGGATTGTAGCCTTGTCATTATGGAAGGTTGTCTCTTGTGGTTATTTTTGTTTCTCCAATGGATGGTAGCTTTGTCATTATGGAAGGTAGTCTGTTATCGTGATTATTGTTACTCCATTGGATTGTAGCCTTGTCATTATGGAGGGTAGTCTTTCTTTGAGATTTATGTTACTCCAATGGATGGTAGCCTTGTCATTATGGAAGGGAGTCTGTTGTTCAGATTTTTTTTATTCCAATGGATGGTAGCCTTGTCATTATGGAAGGTAGTATGTTGACGAGATTTTTGTTATTCCATTGGATGGTAGCCTTTCCATTAGGGAAGGTAGTTTGTTGTCAAGATTTTTATTATTCCAATGGATGGTAACCTTGTCATTATGGAAGGTAGTTTGTTGTCGATATTTTTATTAATCCAATGGATGGTAGCCTTTTTATTATGGAAGGTAGTCTGTTGTTGAGATTTTTGTTACTCCAAAGGATGGTAGTTTTTTCATTATAAAAAGTTAGCCTTGCCATTAGATTTTTGTTACACCAATGGATGGTAGCCTTTTCATCATAAAAATGTAGTCTGTTGTCGAGATATTTGTTACTCCAATGGATGGTAGCCTTGTCATTATGGAAGGTAGTCTATTGTCGAGATTTTTGTTACTCCAATGGATGGTAGCATTGTCATTATGGAACATAGTCTTTTGTCGATATATTTGTTACTCCAATGGATAGTAGCCTTGTCATTATGAAAGGTAGTCTATTGTCGAGATTTTTGTTATTCCATTGGATGGTAGCCTTGTCATTAGGGTAGGTAGTCTATTGTCGATATCTTTGTTACTCAATGGATTGTAGCCTTTTCATTATGGAAGGTAGTCTGTTGTTCAGATTTTGCTTACTCCAATGGATGATAGCCTTGTCATTATGGAAGGTAGTATGTTAACGAGATTTTTGTTATTCCATTGGATGGTAGCCTTGTCATTATGGTAGGTAGTTTGTTGTCGATATCTTTGTTACTAAATGGATGGTAGCCTTGTCATTATGGAAGGTAGTCTGGTGTAGAGATTTTTGTTACTCCAATGTATGGAAACCTTGTCATTATGAAAGGTAGTCTATTGTCAATATTTTTGTTGCTCCAACGGATGGTAGCCTTGTCATTATGAAAGGTAGTCTATTCTTGAGATTTTTGTTACTCCAATGGATGGTAGCCTTGTCATTATGGAAGGTAGTTTATTGTCGAGATTTTTGTTACTGCAATGGATGGTAGCCTTGTCATTATGGAAGTTAGTCTGTTATCGATATTTTTGTTTTACTCCAATGGATGGTACCCTTATCATTATGGAAGGTAGCCTATTGTTTAGATTTTTGTTACTCCAATGGATGGTAGCTTTGTCATTAGTGAAGGTAGTATTTCATTGAGATTTACGTTACTGCAACGGATGATAGATTTGTCATTATGGAAGGTAGTCTGTTGTTCAGATTTTTGTTACTCTAATGGATGGTAGACTTGTCATTATGGAAGGTAGTCTATTGACGAGATTTTTGTTATTCCCTTGGATGGTATTCTTGTCATTATGGAAGGCAGTTTGTTGTCGAGATTTTTATTATTATAAAGGATGGTAACCTTGTCATTATGGAAGGTATCCTGTTGTCGATATTTTTGTTACTCTATTGGATGCTAGCGTTGTCATTATGGAAGGTAGTTTATTGTCGATATCTTTGTTACTCCAATGGATGGTAGCCTTGTCATTATGGAAGGTAGTTTCTTGTCGAGATTTTTGTATCTCCAATGGATGGTAGCCTTGTTATTATGGAACATAGTCTGTTGTTTATATTTCTGTTACTCCAATGGATGGTAGCCTTGTCATTATGGAAGGTAGTCTGTTGTCGAGATTTTTGTTATTCCATTGGATGGTAGCCTTGTCGTTATGGTAGGTAGTCTATTGTCGATATTTAGGTTACACTAATAGATGGTAGCCTTGTCATTATGGAAGGGATTCTTTCATTGAGATTTACGTTACTCCTATGGATGGTGGCCTTGTAATTATGGAAGGTATTATGTTGTTCATATTTTTGTTACTCCAATGGATGGTAGCCTTGTCATTATGGAAAGTAGTCTATTGTCGAGATTTTTGTTACTCCAATGGATGGTAGCCTTGTCATTATGGAAGGTAAATTATTGTCGAGATTTTTGTTACTGCAATGGATTGTAGCCTTGTCATTATGGAAGGTTGTCTCTTGTGGTTATTTTTGTTTCTCCAATGGATGGTAGCTTTGTCATTATGGAAGGTAGTCTGTTATCATGATTATTGTTACTCCATTGGATTGTAGCCTTGTCATTATGGAGGGTAGTCTTTCTTTGAGATTTACGTTACTCCAATGGATGGTAGCCTTGTCATTATGGAAGGGAGTTTGTTGTTCAGATTTTTTTTATTCCAATGGATGGTAGCCTTGTCATTATGGAAGGTAGTATGTTGACGAGATTTTTGTTATTCCATTGGATGGTAGCCTTTCCATTAGGGAAGGTAGTTTGTTGTCAAGATTTTTATTATTCCAATGGATGGTAACCTTGTCATTATGGAAGGTAGTTTGTTGTCGATATTTTTATTAATCCAATGGATGGTAGCCTTTTTATTATGGAAGGTAGTCTGTTGTTGAGATTTTTGTTACTCCAAAGGATGGTAGTTTTTTCATTATAAAAAGTTAGCCTTGCCATTAGATTTTTGTTACACCAATGGATGGTAGCCTTTTCATCATAAAAATGTAGTCTGTTGTCGAGATATTTGTTACTCCAATGGATGGTAGCCTTGTCATTATGGAAGGTAGTCTATTGTCGAGATTTTTGTTACTCCAATGGATGGTAGCATTGTCATTATGGAACATAGTCTTTTGTCGATATATTTGTTACTCCAATGGATAGTAGCCTTGTCATTATGAAAGGTAGTCTGTTGTCGAGATTTTTCTTATTCCATTGGATGGTAGCCTTGTCATTAGGGTAGGTAGTCTATTATCGATATCTTTGTTACTCAATGGATTGTAGCCTTTTCATTATGGAAGGTAGTCTGTTGTTCAGATTTTGCTTACTCCAATGGATGATAGCCTTGTCATTATGGAAGGTAGTATGTTAACGAGATTTTTGTTATTCCATTGGATGGTAGCCTTGTCATTATGGTAGGTAGTTTGTTGTCGATATCTTTGTTACTAAATGGATGGTAGCCTTGTCATTATGGAAGGTAGTCTGGTGTAGAGATTTTTGTTACTCCAATGTATGGAAACCTTGTCATTATGAAAGGTAGTCTATTGTCAATATTTTTGTTGCTCCAACGGATGGTAGCCTTGTCATTATGAAAGGTAGTCTATTCTTGAGATTTTTGTTACTCCAATGGATGGTAGCCTTGTCATTATGGTAGGTAGTCCGTTGTCGATATATTTGTTATTCAATGGATGGTAGCCTTGTCATTATGGAAGGTAGTCTTGTGTCGAGATTTTTCTTACTCCAACGGATGGTAGCCTTATAATTTTAGAAGGTAGTCTGTTGTCGAGATTTTTGTTACTCCAATGGATGATAGCCTTGTCATTATGGAACTTGGTATATTATCGATATTTTTGTTACTCCAATTGATGGTAACCTTGTCATTATGGAAGGTAGTCTGTTGTCGAGATTTTTGTTATTCCACTGGATGGTAGCCATGTCATTATGGTAGGTAGTCTATTATCGATATTTAGGTTACACCAATAGATGGTAGCCTTATCATTATGGAAGGGATTCTTTCACTGAGATTTACGTTCTTCCAATGGATGGTGGCCTTGTCATTATGGAAGGTAGTATGTTGTTCATATTTTTGTTACTCCAATGGATGGTAGCCTTGTCATTATGGAAAGTAGTCTATTGTCGAGATTTGTGTTACTCCAATGGATGGTAGCCTTGTCATTATGGAAGGTAGTTTATTGTCGAGTTTTTGTTACTGCAATGGATTGTAGCCTTGTCATTATGGAAGTTAGTCTGTTATCGATATTTTTGTTTTACTCCAATGGATGGTACCCTTATCATTATAGAAGGTAGCCTATTATTTAGATTTTTGTTACTCCAATGGATGGTAGCCTTGTCATTAGTGAAGGTAGTATTTCATTGAGATTTACGTTACTCCAACGGATAATAGCCTTGTCATTATGGAAGGTAGTCTGTTGTTCAGATTTTTGTTACTCTAATGGATGGTAGACTTGTCATTATGGAAGGTAGTCTATTGACGAGATTTTTGTTATTCCCTTGGATGGTATTCTTGTCATTATGGAAGGTAGTCTGTTGTCAAGATTTTTATTATTATAAAGGATGGTAACCTTGTCATTAAGGAAGGTATCCTGTTGTCGATATTTTTGTTACTCTAATGGATGGTAGCGTTGTCATTATGGAAGGTAGTTTGTTGTCGATATCTTTGTTACTCCAATGGATGGTAGCCTTGTCATTATGGAAGGTAGTTTGTTGTCGAGATTTTTGTATCTCCAGTGGATGGTAGCCTTGTTATTATGGAACATAGTCTGTTATTGATATTTCTGTTACTCCAATGGATGGTAGCCTTGTCATTATGGAAGGTAGTATGTTGTCGAGATTTTTGTTATTCCATGGATGGTAGCCATGTCATTATGGTAGGTAGTCTATTGTCGATATTTACGTTACACTAATAAATGGTAGCCTTGTCATTATGGAAGGGATTCTTTCATTGAGATTTACGTTACTCCTATGGATGGTGGCCTTGTCATTATGGAAGGTAGTATGTTGTTCATATTTTTGTTACTCCAATGGATGGTAGCCTTGTCATTATGGAAAGTAGTCTATTGTCGAGATTTTTGTTACTCCAATGGATGGTAGCCTTGTCATTATGGAAGGTAGTTTATTGTCGAGATTTTTGTTACTGCAATGGATGGTAGCCTTGTCATTATGGAAGTTAGTCTGTTATCGACATTTTTGTTTTACTCCAATGGATGGTACCCTTATCATTATGGAAGGTAGCCTATTGTTTAGATTTTTGTTACTCCAATGTATGGTAGCCTTGTCATTAGTGAAGGTAGTATTTCATTGAGATTTACGTTACTCCAACGGATGATAGCCTTGTCATTATGGAAGGTAGTCTGTTGTTCAGATTTTTGTTACTCTAATGGATGGTAGACTTGTCATTATGGAAGGTAGTCAATTGACGAGATTTTTGTTATTCCCTTGGATGGTATTCTTGTCATTATGGAAGGCAGTTTGTTGTCGAGATTTTTATTATTATAAAGAATGGTAACCTTGTCATTATGGAAGGTATCCTGTTGTCGATATTTTTGTTACTCTATTGGATGCTAGCGTTGTCATTATGGAAGGTAGTTTGTTGTCGATATCTTTGTTACTCCAATGAATGGTAGCCTTGTCATTATGGAAGGTAGTTTGTTGTCGAGATTTTTGTATCTCCAATGAATGGTAGCCTTGTCATTATAGAAGGTAGTCTGTTGTCGAGATTTTTGTTATTCCATTGGATGATAGCCTTGTCGTTATGGTAGGTAGTCTATTGTCGATATTTAGGTTACACTAATAGATGGTAGCCTTGTCATTATGGAAGGGATTCTTTCATTGAGATTTACGTTACTCCTATGGATGGTGGCCTTGTAATTATGGAAGGTAGTATGTTGTTCATATTTTTGTTACTCCAATGGATGGTAGCCTTGTCATTATGGAAAGTAGTCTATTGTCGAGATTTTTGTAACTCCAATGGATGGTAGCCTTGTCATTATGGAAGGTAAATTATTGTCGAGATTTTTGTTACTGCAATGGATTGTAGCGTTGTCATTATGGAAGGTTGTCTCTTGTGGTTATTTTTGTTTCTCCAATGGATGGTAGCTTTGTCATTATGGAAGGTAGTCTGTTATCATGATTATTGTTACTCCAATGGATTGTAGCCTTGACATTATGGAGGGTAGTCTTTCTTTGAGATTTACGTTACTCCAATGGATGGTAGCCTTGCCATTATGGAAGGGAGTCTGTTGTTCAGATTTTTCTTATTCCAATGGATGGTAGCCTTGTCATTATGGAAGGTAGTATGTTGACGAGATTTTTGTTATTCCATTGGATGGTAGCCTTTCCATTAGGGAAGGTAGTTTGTTGTCAAGATTTTTATTATTCCAATGGATGGTAACCTTGTCATTATGGAAGGTAGTTTGTTGTCGATATTTTTGTTAATCCTATGGATGGTAGCCTTTTTATTATGGAAGGTAGTCTGTTGTTGAGATTTTTGTTACTCCAAAGGATGGTAGCTTTTTCATTATAAAAAGTTAGCCTTGCCATTAGATTTTTGTTACACCAATGTATGGTAGCCTTTTCATCATAAAAATGTAGTCTGTTGTCGAGATATTTGTTACTCCAATGGATGGTAGCCTTGTCATTATGGAAGGTAGTCTATTGTCGAGATTTTTGTTACTCCAATGGATGGTAGCCTTGTCATTATGAAACATAGTCTTTTGTTGATATATTTGTTACTCCAATGGATAGTAGCCTTGTCATTATGAAAGGTAGTTTGTTGTCGAGATTTTTGTTATTCCATTGGATGGTAGCCTTGTCATTAGGGTAGGTAGTCTGTTGTTGATATCTTTGTTACTCAATGGATTGTAGCCTTGTCATTATGGAAGGTAGTCTGTTGTTCAGATTTTGCATACTCCAATGGATGATAGCCTTGTCATTATGGAAGGTAGTATGTTAACGAGATTATTGTTATTCCATTGGATGGTAGCCTTGTCATTATGGTAGGTAGTTTGTTGTCGATATCTTTGTTACTAAATGGATGGTAGCCTTGTCATTATGGAAGGTAGTCTGGTGTGGAGATTTTTGTTACTCCAATGTATGGAAACCTTGTCATTATGAAAGGTAGTCTATTGTCAATATTTTTGTTACTCCAACGGATGGTAGCCTTGTCATTATGAAAGGTAGTCTGTTCTTGAGATTTTTGTAACTCCAATGGATGGTAGCCTTGTCATTATGGTAGGTAGTATGTTGTCGATATTTTTGTTACTCCAATGGATCGTAGCCTTGTCATTATGGAAGTTAGTCTGTTATCAATATTTTTGTTTTACTCCAATGGATGGTAGCTTTGTCATTATGGAAGGTAGCCTATTGTTTAGATTTTTGTTACTCCAATGGATGGTAGCCTTGTCATTAGTGAAGGTAGTATTTCATTGAGATTTACGTTACTCCAACGGATGATAGCCTTGTCATTATGGAAGGTAGTCTGTTGTTCAGATTTTTGTTACTCCAATGGATGGTAGACTTGTCATTATGGAAGGTAGTCTATTGACGAGATTTTTGTTATTCCCTTGAATGGTAGCCTTGTCATTATGGAAGGTAGTTTGTTGTCAAGATTTTTATTATTATAATGGATGGTAACCTTGTCATTATGGAAGGTATCCTGTTGTCGATATTTTTGTTACTCTATTGGATGGTAGTGTTATCATTATGGAAGGTAGTCTGTTGTCGATATCTTTGTTACTCCAATGGATGGTAGCCTTGTCATTATGGAAGGTTGTCTGTTGTCGAGATTTTTGTATCTCCAATGGATGGTAGCCTTGTTATTATGGAATATAGTCTGTTGTTGATATTTTAGTTACTCCAATGGATGGTAACCTTGTCATTATGGAAGGTAGTCTATCGTCGAGATTTTTGTTATTTCACTGGATGGTAGCCATGTCATTATGGTAGGTAGTCTATTGTCGATATTTAGGTTACACCAATAGATGGTAGCCTTGTCATTATGGAAGGGATTCTTTCATTGAGATTTACGTTACTCCAATGGATGGTGGCCTTGTCATTATGGAAGGTAGTATGTTGTTCATATTTTTGTTACTCCAATGGATGGTAGCCTTGTCATTATGGAAAGTAGTCTATTGTCGAGATTTGTGTTACTCTAATGGATGGTAGCCTTGTTGTTATGGAAGGTAGTTTATTGTCGATATTTTTGTTACTGCAATGGATGGTAGCCTTGTCATTATGGAAGTTAGTCTGTTATCGATATTTTTGTTTTACTCCAATGAATGGTACCCTTGTCATTATGGAAGGTAGCCTATTGTTTAGATTTTTGTTACTCCAATGGATGGTAGCCTTGTCATTATTGAAGGTAGTATTTCATTGTGATTTACGTTACTCCAACGGATGATAGCCTTGTCATTATGGAAGGTAGTCTGTTGTTCAGATTTTTGTTACTCTAATGGATGGTAGACTTGTCATTATGGAAGGTAGTCTATTGACGAGATTTTTGTTATTCCCTTGGATGGTATTCTTGTCATTATGGAAGGTAGTTTGTTGTCGAGATTTTTATTATTATAATGGATGGTAACCTTGCCATTATTGAAGGTATCTTGTTGTCGATATTTTTGTTACTCTATTGGATGGTAGCATTGTCATTATGGAAGGTAGTCTGTTGTCGATATCTTTGTTACTCCAATGGATGGTAGCCTTGTCATTATGGAAGGTAGTTTGTTGTCGAGATTTTTGTATCTCCAATGGATGGTAGCCTTGTTATTATGGAACATAGTCTGTTGTTGATATTTCTGTTACTCCAATGGATGGTAGCCTTGTCATTATGGAAGGGATTCTTTCACTGAGATTTACGTTACTCCAATGGATGGTGGCCTTGTCATTATGGAAGGTAGTATGTTGTTCATATTTTTGTTACTCCAATGGATGGTAGCCTTGTCATTATGGAAAGTAGTCTATTGTCGAGATTTGTGTTACTCCAATGGATGGTAGCCTTGTCATTAGTGAAGGTAGTATTTCATTGAGATTTACGTTACTCCAACGGATGATAGCCTTGTCATTATGGAAGGTAGTCTGTTGTTCAGATTTTTGTTACTCCAATGGATGGTAAACTTGTCATTATGGAAGGTAGTCTATTGAAGAGATTTTTGTTATTCCCTTGAATGGTAGCCTTGTCATTATGGAAGGTAGTTTGTTGTCAATATTTTTATTATTATAATGGATGTAACCTTGTCATTATGGAAGGTATCCTGTTGTCGATATTTTTGTTACTCTATTGGATGGTAGTGTTATCATTATGGAAGGTAGTCAATTGTCAATATCTTTGTTACTCCAATGGATGGTAGCCTTGTCATTATGGAAGGTAGTCTGTTTTCGAGATTTTTGTATCTCCAATGGATGGTAGCCTTGTTATTATGGAACATAGTCTGTTGTTGATATTCTAGTTACTCCAATGGATGGTAACCTTGTCATTATGGAAGGTAGTCTATCGTCGAGATTTTTGTTATTTCACTGGATGGTAGCCATGTCATTATGGTAGGTAGTCTATTTTCGATATTTAGGTTACACCAATAGATAGTAGCCTTGTCATTATGGAAGGGATTCTTTCACCGAGATTTACGTTACTCCAATGGATGGTGGCCTTGTCATTATGGAAGGTAGTATGTTGTTCATATTTTTGTTACTCCAATGGATGGTAGCCTTGTCATTATGGAAAGTAGTCTATTGTCGAGATTTGTGTTACTCCAATGGATGGTAGCCTTGTCGTTATGGAAGGTAGTTTATTGTCGAGATTTTTGTTACTGCAATGGATGGTAGCCTTGTCATTATGGAAGTTAGTCTGTTATCGATATTTTTGTTTTACTCCAATGGATGGTACCCTTGTCATTATGGAAGGTAGCCTATTGTTTAGTTTTTTGTTACTCCAATGGATGGTAGCCTTGTCATTAGTGAAGGTAGTATTTCATTGAGATTTACGTTACTCCAACGGATGATAGCCTTGTCATTATGGAAGGTAGTCTGTTGTTCAGATTTTTGTTACTCTACTGGATGGTAGACTTGTCATTATGGAAGGTAGTCTATTGACGAGATTTTTGTTATTCCCTTGGTGGTATTCTTGTCATTATGGAAGGTAGTTTGTTGTCGAGATTTTTATTATTATAATGGATGGTAACCTTGTCATTATGGAAGGTATCCTGTTGTCGATATTTTTGTTACTCTATTGGATGGTAGCGTTGTCATTATGGAAGGTAGTCTGTTGTCGATATCTTTGTTACTCCAATGGATGGTAGCCTTGTCATTATGGAAGGTAGTTTGTTGTCGAGATTTTTGTATCTCCAATGGATGGTAGCCTTGTTATTATGGAACATAGTCTGTTGTTGATATTTCTGTTACTCCAATGGATGGTAGCCTTGTCATTATGGAAGGGATTCTTTCACTGAGATTTACGTTACTCCAATGGATGGTGGCCTTGTCATTGTGGAAGGTAGTATGTTGTTCATATTTTTGTTACTCCAATGGATGGTAGCCTTGTCATTATGGAAAGTAGTCTATTGTCGAGATTTGTGTTACTCCAATGGATGGTAGCCTTGTTGTTATGGAAGGTAGTTTATTGTCGATATTTTTGTTACTGCAATGGATGGTAGCCTTGTCATTATGGAAGTTAGTCTGTTATTGATATTTTTGTTTTACTCCAATGGATGATACCCTTGTCATTATGGAAGGTAGCCTATTGTTTAGATTTTTGTTACTCCAATGGATGGTAGCCTTGTCATTAGTGAAGGTAGTATTTCATTGAGATTTACGTTACTCCAACGGATGATAGCCTTGTCATTATGGAAGGTAGTCTGTTGTTCAGATTTTTGTTACTCTAATGGATGGTAGACTTGTCATTATGGAAGGTAGTCTATTGACGAGATTTTTGTTATTCCCTTGGATGGTATTCTTGTGATTATGGAAGGTAGTTTGTTGTCGAGATTTTTATTATTATAATGGATGGTAACCTTGTCATTATGGAAGGTATCCTGTTGTCGATATTTTTGTTACTCTATTGGATGGTAGTGTTATCATTATGGAAGGTAGTCTGTTGTCAATATCTTTGTTACTCCAATGGATGGTAGCCTTGTCATTATGGAAGGTAGTCTATTGTCGAGATTTTTGTATCTCCAATGGATGGTAGCCTTGTTATTATGGAACATAGTCTGTTGTTGATATTTTAGTTACTCCAATGGATGGTAACCTTGTCATTATGGAAGGTAGTCTATCGT
This sequence comes from Vicia faba, assembly GCA_948472305.1. Lineage (NCBI taxonomy): Eukaryota > Viridiplantae > Streptophyta > Magnoliopsida > Fabales > Fabaceae > Vicia > Vicia faba. Next base: position 549,878,281 of record OX451740.1, read on the forward strand.
CGAGATTTTTGTTATTTCACTGGATGGAAGCCATGTCATTATTGAAGGTAGTCTAATGTCGATATTAAGGTTACACCAATAGATGGTAGCCTTTTTATTATGGAAGGGATTCTTTCACTGAGATTTACATTACTCCAATGGATGATGGCCTTGTCATTATGGAAGGTAGTATGTTGTTCATATTTTTGTTACTCGAATGGATGGTAGCCTTGTCATTATGGAAAGTAGTCTATTGTCGAGATTTGTGTTACTCCAATGGATGGTAGCCTTGTCGTTATGGAAGGTAGTTTATTGTCGAGATTTTTGTTACTGCAATGGATGGTAGCCTTGTCATTATGGAAGTTAGTCTGTTATCGATATTTTTGTTTTACTCCAATGGATGGTACCCTTGTCATTATGGAAGGTATCCTATTGTTTATATTTTTGTTACTCCAATGGATGGTAGCCTTGTCATTAGTGAAAGTAGTATTTCATTGAGATTTACGTTACTCCAACGGATGATAGCCTTGTCATTATGGAAGGTAGTCTGTTGTTCAGATTTTTGTTACTCTAATGGATGGTAGACTTGTCATTATGGAAGGTAGTCTATTGACGAGATTTTTGTTATTCCCTTGGATGGTATTCTTGTCATTATGGAAGGTAGTTTGTTGTGGAGATTTTTATTATTATAATGGATGGTAACCTTGTCATTATGGAAGGTATCCTGTTGTCGATATTTTTGTTACTCTATTGGATGGTAGCGTTGTCATTATGGAAGGTAGTCTGTTGTCGATATCTTTGTTACTCCAATGGATGGTAGCCTATCATTATGGAAGGTAGTTTGTTGTCGAGATTTTTGTATCTCCAATGGATGGTCGCCTTGTTATTATGGAACATAGTCTGTTGTTGATATTTCTGTTACTTCAATGGATGGTAGCCTTGTCATTATGGAAGGTAGTCTGTTGTCGAGATTTGTGTTACTCCAATGGATGGTAGCCTTGTCATTAGTGAAGGTAGTATTTCATTGAGATTTACGTTACTCCAACGGATGATAGCCTTGTCATTATGGAAGGTAGTCTGTTGTTCAGATTTTTGTTACTCCAATGGATGGTAAACTTGTCATTATGGAAGGTAGTCTATTGACGAGATTTTTGTTATTCCCTTGAATGGTAGCCTTGTCATTATGGAAGGTAGTTTGTTGTCAATATTTTTATTATTATAATGGATGTAACCTTGTCATTATGGAAGGTATCCTGTTGTCGATATTTTTGTTACTCTATTGGATGGTAGTGTTATCATTATGGAAGGTAGTCTGTTGTCAATATCTTTGTTACTCCAATGGATGGTAGCCTTGTCATTATGGAAGGTAGTCTGTTATCGAGATTTTTGTATCTCCAATGGATGGTAGCCTTGTTATTATGGAACATAGTCTGTTGTTGATATTCTAGTTACTCCAATGGATGGTAACCTTGTCATTATGGAAGGTAGTCTATCGTCGAGATTTTTGTTATTTCACTGGATGGTAGCCATGTCATTATGGTAGGTAGTCTATTTTCGATATTTAGGTTACACCAATAGATGGTAGCCTTGTCATTATGGAAGGGATTCTTTCACCGAGATTTACGTTACTCCAATGGATGGTGGCCTTGTCATTATGGAAGGTAGTATGTTGTTCATATTTTTGTTACTCCAATGGATGGTAGCCTTGTCATTATGGAAAGTAGTCTATTGTCGAGATTTGTGTTACTCCAATGGATGGTAGCCTTGTCGTTATGGAAGGTAGTTTATTGTCGAGATTTTTGTTACTGCAATGGATGGTAGCCTTGTCATTATGGAAGTTAGTCTGTTATCGATTTTTTTGTTTTACTCCAATGGATGGTACCCTTGTCATTATGGAAGGTAGCCTATTGTTTAGTTTTTTGTTACTCCAATGGATGGTAGCCTTGTCATTAGTGAAGGTAGTATTTCATTGAGATTTACGTTACTCCAACGGATGATAGCCTTGTCATTATGGAAGGTAGTCTGTTGTTCAGATTTTTGTTACTCTACTGGATGGTAGACTTGTCATTATGGAAGGTAGTCTATTAACGAGATTTTTGTTATTCCCTTGGTGGTATTCTTGTCATTATGGAAGGTAGTTTGTTGTCGAGATTTTTATTATTATAATGGATGGTAACCTTGTCATTATGGAAGGTATCCGGTTGTCGATATTTTTGTTACTCTATTGGATGGTAGAGTTGTCATTATGGAAGGTAGTCTGTTGTCGATATCTTTGTTACTCCAATGGATGGTAGCCTTGTCATTATGGAAGGTAGTTTGTTGTCGAGATTTTTGTATCTCCAATGGATGGTAGCCTTGTTATTATGGAACATAGTCTATTGTTGATATTTCTGTTACTCCAATGGATGGTAGCCTTATCATTATGGAAGGGATTCTTTCACTGAGATTTACGTTACTCTAATGGATGGTGGCCTTGTCATTGTGGAAGGTAGTATGTTGTTCATATTTTTGTTACTCCAATGGATGGTAGCCTTGTCATTATGGAAAGTATTCTATTGTCGAGATTTGTGTTACTCCAATGGATGGCAGCCTTGTTGTTATGGAAGGTAGTTTATTGTCGATATTTTTTTTACTGCAATGGATGGTAGCCTTGTCATTATGGAAGTTAGTCTGTTATTGATATTTTTGTTTTACTCCAATGGATGATACCCTTGTCATTATGGAAGGTAGCCTATTGTTTAGATTTTTGTTACTCCAATGAATGGTAGCCTTGTCATTAGTGAAGGTAGTATTTCATTGAGATTTACGTTACTCCAACGGATGATAGCCTTGTCATTATGGAAGGTAGTCTGTTGTTCAGATTTTTGTTACTCTAATGGATGGTAGACTTGTCATTATGGAAGGTAGTCTATTGACGAGATTTTTGTTATTCCCTTGGATGGTATTCTTGTGATTATGGAAGGTAGTTTGTTGTCGAGATTTTTATTATTATAATGGATGGTAACCTTGTCATTATGGAAGGTATCCTGTTGTCGATATTTTTGTTACTCTATTGGATGGTAGTGTTATCATTATGGAAGGTAGTCTGTTGTCAATATCTTTGTTACTCCAATGGATGGTAGCCTTGTCATTATGGAAGGTAGTCTGTTGTCGAGATTTTTGTATCTCCAATGGATGGTAGCCTTGTTATTATGGAACATAGTCTGTTGTTGATATTTTAGTTACTCCAATGGATGGTAACCTTGTCATTATGGAAGGTAGTCTATCGTCGAGATTTTTGTTATTTCACTGGATGGAAGCCATGTCATTATTGAAGGTAGTCTAATGTCGATATTAAGGTTACACCAATAGATGGTAGCCTTTTTATTATGGAAGGGATTCTTTCACTGAGATTTACGTTACTCCAATGGATGATGGCCTTGTCATTATGGAAGGTAGTAAATTGTTCATATTTTTGTTACTCCAATGGATGGTAGCCTTGTCATTATGGAAAGTAGTCTATTGTCGAGATTTGTGTTACTCCAATGGATGGTAGCCTTGTCGTTATGGAAGGTAGTTTATTGTCGAGATTTTTGTTACTGCAATGGATGGTAGCCTTGTCATTATGGAAGTTAGTCTGTTATCGATATTTTTGTTTTACTCCAATGGATGGTACCCTTGTCATTATGGAAGGTATCCTATTGTTTATATTTTTGTTACTCCAATGGATGGTAGCCTTGTCACTAGTGGAAGTAGTATTTCATTGAGATTTACATTACTCCAACGGATGATAGCCTTGTCATTATGGAAGGTAGTCTGTTGTTCAGATTTTTGTTACTCTAATGGATGGTAGACTTGTCATTATGGAAGGTAGTCTATTGACGAGATTTTTGTTATTCCCTTGGATGGTATTCTTGTCATTATGGAAGGTAGTTTATTGTGGAGATTTTTATTATTATAATGGATGGTAACCTTGTCATTATGGAAGGTATCCTGTTGTCGATATTTTTGTTACTCTATTGGATGGTAGCGTTGTCATTATGGAAGGTAGTCTGTTGTCAATATCTTTGTTACTCCAATGGATGGTAGCCTATCATTATGGAAGGTAGTTTGTTGTCGAGATTTTTGTATCTCCAATGGATGGTCGCCTTGTTATTATGGAACATAGTCTGTTGTTGATATTTCTGTTACTCCAATGGATGGTAGCCTTGTCATTATGGAAGGTAGTCTGTTGTCGAGATTTTTGTTATTCCATTGGATGGTAGCCTTGTCGTTATGGTAGGTAGTGTATTATCGATATTTAGGTTACACTAATAGATGGTAGCCTTGTCATTATGGAAGGGATTCTTTCATTGAGATTTACGTTACTCCTATGGATGGTGGCCTTGTCATTATGGAAGGTAGTATGTTGTTCATATTTTTGTTACTCCAATGGATGGTAGCCTTGTCATTATGCAAAGTAGTCTATTGTCGAGATTTTTGTTACTCCAATGGATGGTAGCCTTGTCATTATGGAAGGTAAATTATTGTCGAGATTTTTGTTACTGCAATGGATGGTAGGCTTGTCATTATGGAAGGTTGTCTCTTGTGGTTATTTTTGTTTCTCCAATGGATGGTAGCTTTGTCATTATGGAAGGTAGTCTGTTATCATGATTATTGTTACTCCATTGGATTGTAGCCTTGTCATTATGGAGGGTAGTCTTTCTTTGAGATTTACGTTACTCCAATGGATGGTAGCCTTGTCATTATGGAAGGGAGTCTGTTGTTTAGATTTTTTTTATTCCAATGGATGGTAGCCTTGTCATTATGGAAGGTAGTATGTTGACGAGATTTTTGTTATTCCATTGGATGGTAGACTTTCCATTAGGGAAGTTAGTTTGTTGTCAAGATTTTTATTATTCCAATGGATGGTAACCTTGTCATTATGGAAGGTAGTCTGTTGTCGATATTTTTATTAATCCAATGGATGGTAGCCTTTTTATTATGGAAGGTAGTCTGTTGTTGAGATTTTTGTTACTCCAAAGGATGGTAGCTTTTTCATTATAAAAAGTTAGCCTTGCCATTAGATTTTTGTTACACCAATGGATGGTAGCCTTTCCATCATAAAAATGTAGTCTGTTGTCGAGATATTTGTTACTCCAATGGATGGTAGCCTTGTCATTGAGATTTCTGATACTCCAATAGATGGTAGCCTTGTTATTATGGAACATAGTCTGTTGTCGATATTTTTGTTACTCCATTGGATGGTATCCTTGTCATTATGAAAGGTAGTCTGTTGTCAAGATTTTTGTTATTCCATAGGATGGTAGCCTTGTCATTATGATAGGTAGTTTGTTGTCGATATCTTTGTTACTCAATGGATGGTAGCCTTGTCATTATGGAAGGTAGTTTGTTATCAAAATTTTTGTTACTCCAATGGATGGTAACCTTGTCATTATGGAAGGTAGTCTATTGTCGAGATTTTTGTTACTCCAATGGATGCTAGACTTGTCATTATGGAAGGTAGTCTTCGTTGAGATTTACGTTACTCCAACGAATTGTAGCCTTGTCATTATGGAAGGTAGCAAGTTGTTCAGATTTTTGTTACTCTAATGTATGGTAGGCTTGTCATTATTGAAGGGAGTCTGTTGACGAGATTTTTGTTATTCCATTGGATGGTAGCCTTGTCATTATGGATGGTAGTTTGTTGTCGAGATTTTTATTATTCCAATGGATGTTAGCCTGTTGTCGATATTTTTGTTACTCTAGTGGATGGTAGCATTGTCATTATGGATGGTAGTATGTTGTCGATATCTTTGTTACTCTAATGGGTGGTAGCCTTGTCTTTATGGAACATGGTAAATTTTCGATATTTTTGTTACTCCAATGGATGGTAGCCTTGTCATTATGGAAGTTAGTCTATTGTCGAGATTTTTCTTACTCCAATGGATGGTAGACTTGTCGTTATGGAAGGTAGTTTGTCGTCGAGATTTTTGTTACTCTAATGGATGGTAGCCTTGTCATTATGTAACATAGTCTATTATCGAGATTTTTTTACTCCAATAAATGGTAGCCTTGTCATTATGGAAGGTAGTCTATTGTCGAGATTTTTGTTACTCCACTGGATGGTAGCCTTGTCATTATGGAAGGTAGTGTGTTGTTCATATTTTTGTAACTCCAATGGATGGTAGCCTTCTCATTATCGAAGGTAGTCTGTTGATGAGATTTTTGTTATTCCATTGGATGGTAGCCTTATCATTATGGAAGGTAGTTTGTTGTCGAGATTTTAATTATTCCAATGGATGGTATCCTTGTCATTATGGAAGGTAGCCTGTTGTCGATATTTTTGTTACTCTAGTGGATGGTAGCATTATCATTATGGAAGGTAGTCTGTTGTCGATATCTTTGTTACTCCAATGGATGGTAGCCTTGTCATTATGAAAGGTAGTCTATTGTCGAGATTTTTGTTATTCCATTGTATGTTAGCCTTGTTATTATGGAACATAGTCTATTGTCGATATTTTTGTTACTCCAATGGATGGTAACCGTGTCAATATGGAAGGTAGTCTATTGTCGATATTTTTCTTACTCCAATGGATGGTAGCCTTGTCATTATGGAAGGTAGTCTGTTATCATGAGTATTGTTACTCCATTGGATTGTAGCCTTGTCATTATGGAGGGTAGTCTTTCTTTGAGATTTACGTTACCCCAATGGATGGTAGCCTTGTCATTATGGAAGGGAGTCTGTTGTTCAGATTTTTTTTATTCCAATGGATGGTAGCCTTGTCATTATGGAAGGTAGTATGTTGACGAGATTTTTGTTATTCCATTGGATGGTAGACTTTCCATTAGGGAAGGTAGTTTGTTGTCAAGATTTTTATTATTCCAATGGATGGTAACCTTGTCATTATGGAAGGTAGTCTATTGTCGATATTTTTATTAATCCAATGGATGGTAGCCTTTTTATTATGGAAGGTAGTCTGTTGTTGAGATTTTTGTTACTCCAAAGGATGGTAGCTTTTTCATTATAAAAAGATAGCCTTGCCATTAGATTTTTGTTACACCAATGGATGGTAGCCTTTTCATCAAAAAAATGTAGTCTGTTATCGAGATATTTGTTACTCCAATGGATGGTAGCCTTGTCATTATGGAAGGTAGTCTGTCATTGAGATTTCTGATACTCCAATAGATGGTAGCCTTGTTATTATGGAACATAGTCTGTTGTCGATATTTTTGTTACTCCATTGGATGGTAGCCTTGTCATTATGAAAGGTAGTCTGTTGTCGAGATTCTTGTTATTCCATAGGATGGTAGCCTTGTCATTATGATAGGTAGTTTGTTGTCGATATCTTTGTTACTCAATGGATGGTAGCCTTGTCATTATGGAAGGTAGTTTGTTATCAAAATTTTTGTTACTCCAATGGATGGTAGCCTTGTCATTATGGAAGGTAGTCTATTGTCGAGATTTTTGTTACTCCAATGGATGCTAGACTTGTCATTATGGAAGGTAGTCTTCGTTGAGATTTACGTAACTCCAACAAATTGTAGCTTTGTCATTATGGAAGGTAGCAAGTTGTTCAGATTTTTGTTACTCCAATGTATGGTAGGCTTGTCATTATTGAAGGGAGTCTGTTGACGAGATTTTTGTTATTCCATTGGATGGTAGCCTTGTCATTATGGATGGTAGTTTGTTGTCGAGATTTTTATTATTCCAATGGATGGTAGCCTGTTGTCGATATTTTTGTTACTCTAGTGGATGGTAGCATTGTCATTATGGATGGTAGTCTGTTGTCGATATCTTTGTTACTCTAATGGATGGTAGCCTTGTCTTTATGGAACATGGTATATTTTCGATATTTTTGTTACTCCAATGGATGGTAGCCTTGTCATTATGGAAGTTAGTCTATTGTCGAGATTTTTCTTACTCCAATGGATGGTAGACTTGTCGTTATGGAAGGTAGTCTTTCGTCGAGATTTTTGTTACTCTAATGGATGGTAGCCTTGTCATTATGTAACATAGTCTATTATCGAGATTTTTTTACTCCAATGAATGGTAGCCTTGTCATTATGGAAGGTAGTCTATTGTCGAGATTTTTTTTACTCCACCGGATGGTAGCCTTGTCATTATGGAAGGTAGTGTGTTGTTCATATTTTTGTAACTCCAATGGATGGTAGCCTTCTCATTATCGAAGGTAGTCTGTTGATGAGATTTTTGTTATTCCATTGGATGGTAGCCTTATCATTATGGAAGGTAGTTTGTTGTCGAGATTTTAATTATTCCAATGGATGGTAACCTTGTCATTATGGAAGGTAGCCTGTTGTCGATATTTTTGTTACTCTAGTGGATGGTAGCATTATCATTATGGAAGGTAGTCTGTTGTCGATATCTTTGTTACTCCAATGGATGGTAGCCTTGTCATTATGAAAGGTAGTCTATTGTCGAGATTTTTGTTATTCCATTGTATGTTAGCCTTGTTATTATGGAACATAGTCTATTGTCGATATTTTTGTTACTCCAATGGATGGTAACCTTGTCAATATGGAAGGTAGTCTATTTTCGATATTTTTCTTACTCCAATGGATGGTAGCCTTGTCATTATGGAAGGTAGTCTGTTATCAAGATTTTTGTTACTCCTATGGATGGTAGCCTTGTCATTATGGAAGTTAGTCTGATACCGATATTTTTGTTTTACTCCAATGGATGGTAGCCTTTTCATTATGGAAGGTAGCCTATTGTTTAGATTTTTGTTACTCCAATGGATGGTAGCCTTGTCATTAGTTAAGGTAGTATTTCATTGAGATTTATGTTACTCCAACGGATGATAGCCTCGTCATTATGGAAGGTAGTCTGTTGTTCAGATTTTTGTTACTCCAATGGATCGTAGACTTGTCATTATGGAGGGTAGTCTATTGACGAGATTTTTGTTATTCCCTTGGGTTGTAGCCTTGTCATTATGGAAGGTAGTTTGTTGTCGAGATTTTTATTGTTATAATGGATGGTAACCTTGTCATTATGGAAGGTATCCTGTTGTCGATATTTTTGTTACTCTATTGGATGGTAGCGTTGTCATTATGGAAGGTAGTCTGTTGTCGATATCTTTGTTACTCCATATGATGGAAGCCTTGTCATTATGGAAGGTAGTCTTTCGTCGAGATTTTTGTTACTCCAATGGATGGTAGCCTTGTCATTATGTAACATAGTCTATTATCGAGATTTGTGTTACTCCAATGGATGGTAGCCTTGTCATTACACAAGGTAGTCTATTGTCGAGATTTTTGTTACTCCAATGGATGGTAGCCTTGTCATTATGGAAGGTAGTCTTTCGTTGAGATTTACGTTACTCCACCGGATGGTAACCTTGTCACTATGGAAGGTAGTGTGTTGTTCAGATTTTTCTTATTCAATTGGATGGTAGCCTTATAATTATGGAAGGTAGTTTGTTGTCGAGATTTTTATTATTCCAATGGATGGTAACCTTGTCATTATGCAAGGTATCCTGTTGTCGATATTTTTGTTACTCTAGTGGATGGTAGCATTATCATTATGGAAGGTAGTCTGTTGTCGATATCTTTGTTACTCCAATGGATGGTAGCCTTGTCATTATGAAAGGTAGTCTATTGTCGAGATTTTTGTTATTCCATTGTATGTTAGCCTTGTTATTATGGAACATAGTCTATTGTCGATATTTTTGTTACTCCAATGGATGGTAACCTTGTCATTATGGAAGGTAGTCTATTATCGATATTTTTCTTACTCCAATGGATGGTAGCCTTGTCATTATGGAAGGTAGTCTGTTATCAAGATTTTTGTTACTCCTATGGATGGTAGCCTTGTCATTATGGAAGTTAGTCTGTTATCGATATTTTTGTGTTACCCCAATGGATGGTAGCCTTGTCATTATGGAAGGTAGCCTATTGTTTAGATTTTTGTTACTCCAATGGAAGGTAGCCTTGTCATTAGTGAAGGTAAGTTTTCATTGAGATTTACGTTACTCCAACGGATGATAGCCTTGTCATTATGGAAGGTATTCTATTGTTCAGATTTTTGTTACTCCAATGGATGGTAGACTTTTCATTATTAAAGGTAGTCTATTGATGAGATTTTTGTTATTCCCTTGGATGGTAGCCTTGTCATTATGGAAGGTAGTTTGTTGTCGAGATTTTTATTATTATAATGGATGGTAACCTTGTCATTATGGAAGGTATCCTGTTGTCGATATTTTTGTTACTCTATTGGATGGTAGCCTTGTCATTATGAAAGGTAGTCTATTGTCGATATTTTTGTTACTCCAATGGATGGTAGCCTTGTCATTAGTGAAGGTAGTATTTCATTGAGATTTATGTTTCTCCAACGGATGATAGCCTTATCATTATGGAAGGTAGTCTATTGTTCAGATTTTTGTTACTCCAATGGATGGTAGCCTTGTCATTAGTGAAAGTAGTATTTCATTGAGATTTACGTTACTCCAACGGATGATAGCCTTGTCATTATGGAAGGTAGTCTATTGTTCAGATTTTTGTTACTCCAATGGATCGTAGACTTGTCATTATGGAAGGTAGTCTATTGACGAGATTTTTGTTATTCCCTTGGATGGTAGCCTTGTCATTATGGAAGGTAGTTTGTTGTCGAGATTTTTATTATTATAATGGATGGTAACCTTGTCATTATGGAAGGTATCCTGTTGTCGATATCTTTGTTACTCCAATGGATGGTAGCCTTGTCATTATGAAAGGTAGTCTATTGTCGAGATTTTTGTTATTCCATTGTATGATAGCCTTGTTATTGTGGAACATAGTCTATTGTTGATATTTTTGTTACTCCAATGGATGGTATCCTTGTCATTATGGAAGGTAGTCTAATGTCGATATTTTTCTTACTCCAATGGGTGGTAGCCTTGTCATTATGGAAGGTAGCCTATTGTTTAGATTTTTGTTACTCCAATGGATGGTAGCCTTGCATTAGTGAAGGTAGTATTTCATTGAGATTTACATTACTCCAACGGATGATAGCCTTGTCATTATGGAAGGTAGACTATTGTTCAGATTTTTGTTACTCAAATGGATGGTAGACTTGTCATTATGGAAGGTAGTCTATTGATGAGATTTTTGTTATTCCCTTGGATGGTAGCCTTTTCATTATGGAAGGTAGTTAGTTATTGAGATTTTTATTATTATAATGGATGGTAACCTTGTCATTATGGAAGTTATCATGTTGTCGATATTTTTGTTACCTTATTGGATGGTAGCGTTGTCATTATGGAAGGTATTCTGTTGTCGATATTTTTGTTACTCCAATGGATGGTAGCCTTGTAATTATGAAAGGTAGTTTGTTGTCAAGAATTTTTTTATTCCATTGGATGGTAGCCTTATCATTATGGTAGGTAGTCTGTTGTCGATATCTTTGTTTCCCAATGGATGGTAGCCTTGTCATTATGGAAGGTAGTTTGTTGTTCATATTTTTGTTACTCCAATGGACAGTAGCCATGTCATTATGGAAGGTAGTTTATTGTCGAGATATTTGTTACTGCAATGGATGGTATCCTTGTCATTATGGAAGTTAGTCTGTTACCGATATTTTTGTTTTACTCCAATGGATGGTAGCCTTGTCATTATGGAAGGTAGCTTATTGTTTAGATTTTTGTTACTCCAATGGATGGTAGCCTTGTCATTTGTGAAGGTAGTATTTCATTGAGATTTATGTTTCTCCAACGGATGATAGCCTTGTCATTATGGAAGGTAGTCTGTTGTTTAGATTTTTGTTACTCCAATGGATGGTATACTTGTCATTATGGAAGGTAGTCTATTGACGAGATTTTTGTTATTCCCTTGGATGGTAGCCTTGTCATTATGGAAGGTAGTTTGTTGTCAAGATTTTTATTATTAAAACGGATGGTAACCTTGTCATTATGGAAGGTATCATGTTGTCGATATTTTTGTTACTCTATTGGATGGTAGCGCTGTCATTATGGAAGGTAGTCTGTTGTCGAGATTTTTGTTATTCCATTAGATGGTAGCCTTGTCATTATGGTAGGTAGTCTATTGTCGATATTTAGGTTACACCAATAGATGGTAGCCTTGTCATTATGGAAGGGATTCTTTCATTGAGATTTACGTTACTCTAATGGATGGTGGCCTTGTCATTATGGAAGGTAGTATGTTGTTCATATTTTTGTTACTCCAATGGATGGTAGCCTTGTCATTATGGAAAGTAGTCTACTGTCGAGATTTGTGTTACTCCAATGGATGGTAGCCTTGTCGTTATGGAAGGTAGTTTATTGTCGAGATTTTTGTTACTGCAATGGATGGTAGCCTTGTCATTATGGAAGTTAGACTGTTATCGATATTTTTGTTTTACTCCAATGGATGGTACCCTTGTCATTATGGAAGGTAGCCTATTGTTTATATTTTTGTTACTCCAATGGATGGTAGCCTTGGTATTAGTGAAGGTAGTATTTCATTGAGATTTATGTTACTCCAACGGATGATAGCCTTGTCATTATGGAAGGTAGTATGTTGTTCAGATTTTTGTTACTCTAAATGATGGTAGACTTGTCATTATGGAAGGTAGTCTATTGACGAGATTTTTGTTATTCCCTTGGATGGTATTCTTGTCATTATGGAAGGTAGTTTGTTGTCGTGATTTTTATTATTATAATAGATGGTAACCTTGACATTATGGAAGGTATCCTGTTGTCGATATTTTTGTTACTCTATTGGATGGTAGCGTTGTCATTATGGAAGGTAGTCTGTTGTCGATATCTTTGTTACTCCAATGGATGGTAGCCTTGTCATTAAGGAAGGTAGTTTGTTGTCGAGATTTTTGTATCTCCAATGGATGGTAGCCTTGTTATTACGGAACATAGTCTGTTGTTGATATTTCTGTTACTCCAATGGATGGTAGCCTTGTCGTTATGGAAGGTAGTCTGTTGTCGAGATTTTTGTTATTCCATTGGATGGTAGCCTTGTCGTTGTGGTAGGTAGTCTATTATCGATATTTAGGTTACACTAATAGATGGTAGCCTTTTCATTATGGAAGGGATTCTTTCATTGAGATTTACGTTACTCCTATGGATGGTGGCCTTGTCATTATGGAAGGTAGTATATTGTTCATATTTTTGTTACTCCAATGGATGGTAGCCTTGTCATTATGGAAAGTAGTCTATTGTCGAGATTTTTGTTACTCCAATGGATGGTAGCCTTGTCATTATGGAAGGTAAATTATTGTCGAGATTTTTGTTACTGCAATGGATGGTAGCCTTGTCATTATAGAAGGTTGTCTCTTGTGGTTATTTTTGTTTCTCCAATGGATGATAGCTTTGTCATTATGGAAGGTAGTCTGTTATCATGATTATTGTTACTCCAATGGATTGTAGCCTTGTCATTATAGAGGGTAGTCTTTCTTTGAGATTTACGTTACTCCAATGGATGGTAGCCTTGTCATTATGGAAGGGAGTCTGTTGTTCAGATTTTTTTTATTCAAATGGACGGTAGCCTTGTCATTATGGAAGGTAGTATGTTGATGAGATTTTTGTTATTCCATTGGATGGTAGACTTTCCATTAGGGAAGGTAGTTTGTTGTCAAGATTTTTATTATTCCAATGGATGGTAACCTTGTCATTATGGAAGGTAGTCTGTTGTCGATATTTTTATTAATCCAATGGATGGTAGCCTTTTTATTATGGAAGGTAGTCTGTTGTTGAGATTTTTGTTACTTCAAAGGATGGTAGCTTTTTCATTATAAAAAGTTAGCCTTGCCATTAGATTTTTGTTACACCAATGGATGGTAGCCTTTTCATCATAAAAATGTAGTCTGTTGTCGAGATATTTGTTACTCTATTGGATGGTAGCGTTGTCATTATGGAAGGTAGTCTGTCATTGAGATTTCTGATACTCCAATAGATGGTAGCCTTGTTATTATGGAACATAGTCTGTTGTCGATATTTTTGTTACTCCATTGGATGGTAGCCTTGTCATTATGAAAGATAGTCTGTTGTCGAGATTTTTGTTATTCCATAGGATGGTAGCCTTGTCTTTATGATAGGTAGTTTGTTGTCGATATCTTTGTTACTCAATGGATGGTAGCCTTGTCATTATGGAAGGTAGTTTGTTATCAAAATTTTTGTTACTCCAATGGATGGTAGCTTTGTCATTATGGAAGGTAGTCTATTGTCGAGATATTTGTTACTCCAATGGATGCTAGACTTGTCATTATGGAAGGTAGTCTTCGTTGAGATTTACGTTACTCCAACGGATTGTAGCCTTGTCATTATGGAAGGTAGCAAGTTGTTCAGATTTTTGTTACTCCAATGTATGGTAGGCTTGTCATTATTGAAGGGAGTCTGTTGACGAGATTTTTGTTATTGCATTGGATGGTAGCCTTGTCATTATGGATGGTAGTTTGTTGTCGAGATTTTTATTATTCCAATGGATGGTAGCCTGTTGTCGATATTTTTGTTACTCTAGTGAATGGTAGCATTGTCATTATGGATGGTAGCCTGTTGTCGATATCTTTGTTACTCTAATGGATGGTAGCCTTGTCATTATGGAACATGGTATATTTTCAATATTTTTGTTACTCCAATGGATGGTAGCCTTGTCATTATGGAAGTTAGTCTGTTGTCGAGATTTTTCTTACTCCAATGGATGGTAGACTTGTCGTTATGGAAGGTAGTCTGTCGTCGAGATTTTTGTTACTCTAATGGATGGTAGCCTTGTCATTATGTAACATAGTCTATTATCGAGATTTTTTTTACTCCAATGGATGGTAGCCTTGTCATTATGGAAGGTAGTCTATTGTCGAGATTTTTGTTACTCCAATGGATGGTAGCCTTGTCATTATGGAAGGTAGTCTTTCGTTGAGATTTACGTTACTCCACCTGATGGTAGCCTTGTCATTATGGAAGGTAGTGTGTTGTTCATATTTTTGTAACTCCAATGGATGGTAGCCTTTTCATTATCGAAGGTAGTCTGTTGACGAGATTTTTGTTATTCCATTGGATGGTAGCCTTATCATTATGGAAGGTAGTTTGTTGTCGAGATTTTTATTATTCCAATGGATGGTAACCTTGTCATTATGGAAGGTAGCCTGTTGTCGATATTTTTGTTACTCTAGTGGATGGTAGCATTATCATTATGGAAGGTAGTCTGTTGTCGATATTTAGGTTACACCAATAGATGGTAGCCTTGTCATTATGGAAGGGATTCTTTCATTGAGATTTACGTTACTCCAATGGATGGTGGCCTTGTCATTATGGAAGGTAGTATGTTGTTCATATTTTTGTTACTCCAATGGATGGTAGCCTTGTCATTATGGAAAGTAGTCTATTGTCTAGATTTTTGTTACTCCAATGGACGGTAGCCATGTCATTATGGAAGGTAGTTTATTGTCGAGATTTTTGTTACTGCAATGGATGGTATCCTTGTCATTATGGAAGTTAGTCTGTTACCGATATTTTTGTTTTACTCCAATGGATGGTAGCCTTGTCATTATGGAAGGTGGCCTATTGTTTAGATTTTTGTTACTCCATTGGATGGTAGCCTTGTCATTAGTGAAGGTAGTATTTCATAGAGATTTATGTTACTCCAACGGATGATAGCCTTGTCATTATGGAAGGTAGTCTATTATTCAGATTTTTGTTACTCTAATGGATGGTAGACTTGTCATTATGGAAGGTAGTCTATTGACGAGATTTTTGTTATTCCCTTGGATGGTAGCCTTGTCATTATGGAAGGTAATTTGTTGTCGAGATTTTTATTATTATAATGGATGGTAATCTTGTCATTATGGAAGGTATCCTGTTGTCGATATTTTTGTTACTCTATTGGATGGTAGCATTGTCATTATGGAAGGTAGTCTGTTGTCGATATCTTTGTTACTCCAATGGATGGTAGCCTTGTCATTATGGAAGGTAGTCTGTCGTCGAGATTTTTGTTACTCCAATGGATGGTAGCCTTGTCATTATGTAACATAGTCTATTATCGAGATTTTTTTTACAACAATGGATGGTAGCCATGTCATTACGGAAGGTAGTCTATTGTCGAGATTTTTGTTATTCCAATGGATGGTAGCCTTGTCATTATGGAAGGTAGTCTTTTGTTTAGATTTACGTTACTCCACCGGATAGTAGCCTTGTCATTATGGAAGGTAGTGTGTTGTTCAGATTTTTGTTACTCCAATGGATGGTAGCCTTCTCATTATCTAAGGTAGTCTGGTCATGAGATTTTTGTTATTCCAGTGGTGGTAGCCTTATCATTTTGGAAGGTAGTTTGTTGTCGAGATTTTTATTATTCCAATGGATGGTAACCTTGTCATTATGGAAGGTAGCTTGTTGTCGATATTTTTGTTACTCTAGTGGATGGTAGCATTATCATTATGGAAGGTAGTCTGTTGTCGATATCTTTGTTACTCCAATGGATGGTTGCCTTGTCATTATGAAAGGTAGTCTATTGTCGAGATTTTTGTTATTCCATTGTATGTTAGCCTTGTTATTATGGAACATAGTCTATTATCGATATTTTTGTTACTCCAATGGATGGTAACCTTGTCAATATGGAAGGTAGTCTATTGTTGATATTTTTCTTACTCCAATGGATGGTAGCCTTGTCATTATGGAAGGTTGTCTGTTATCAAGATTTTTGTTACTCCTATGGATGGTAGCCTTGTCATTATGGAAGTTAGTCTATTGTTTAGATTTTTGTTACTCTAATGGATGTTAGCCTTGTCATTAGTGAAGGTAGTATTTCATTGAGATTTACGTTACTCCAACGGATGACAGCCTTGTCATTATGGAAGGTAGTCTATTGTTCAGATTTTTGTTACTCCAATGGATGGTAGTCTTGTCATTATGGAAGGTAGTCTATTGACGAGATTTTTGTTATTCCCTTGGATGGTAGCCTTGTCATTATGGAAGGTTGTTTGTTGTTGAGATTTTTATTATTATAATGGATGGTAACCTTGTCATTATGGAAGGTATCCTATTGTTTATATTTTTGTTACTCTATTGGATGGTAGCGTTGTCATTATGGAAGGTAGTGTGTTGTCGATATCTTTGTTACTCCAAAGGATGGTAGCCTTGTCATTATGGAAATTAGTCTGTTGTCGAGATTTTTGTATCTCCAATGCATGTTAGCCTTGTTATTATGGAAGATAGTCTGTTGTTGATATTTTTGTTACTCCAATGGATTGTAGCGTTGTCATTATGGAAGGTAGTCTGTTGTCGATATCTTTGTTACTCCAATGGATGGTAGCTTTGTCATTATGGAAGGGATTCTTTCATTTAGATTTACATTACTCCAATGGATGGTGGCCTTGTCATTATGGAAGGTAGTATGTTGTTCATATTTTTGTTACTCTAATGGATGGTAGCCTTGTCATTATGGAAAGTAGTCTATTGTCGAGATTTTTGTTACTCCAATGGACGGTAGCATGTCATTATGGAAGGTAGTTTATTGTCGAGATTTTTGTTACGGCAATGTATTGTATCCTTGTCGTTATGGAAGTTAGTCTGTTACGGATATTTTTGTTTTACTCCAATGGATGGTAGCCTTGTCATTATGGAAGGTAGCCTATTGTTTAGATTTTGGTTACTCCAATGGATGGTAGCCTTGTAATTAGTTAAGGTAGTATTTCATTGAGATTTATGTTACTCCAACGGATGATAGCCTTGTCATTATGGAAGGTAGTCTGTTGTTCTGATTTTTGTTACTCCAATGGATCGTAGACTTGTCATTATGGAAGGTAGTCTATTGACGAGATTTTTGTTATTCCCTTGGATTGTAGCCTTGTCATTATGGAAGGTAGTTTGTTGTCGAGATTTTTATTATTATAATGGATGGTAACCTTGTCATTATGGAAGGTATCCTGTTGTCGATTTTTTTGTTACTCTATTGGATGGTAGCGTTGTCATTATGGAAGGTAGTCTGTTGTCGATATCTTTGTTACTCCATTGGATGGAAGCCTTGTCATTATGGAAGGTAGTCTTTCGTCGAGATTTTTGTTACTCCAATGGATGGTGGCCTTGTCATTATGTAACATAGTCTATTATCGAGATTTGTGTTACTCCAATGGATGATAGCCTTGTCATTACAAAAGGTAGTCTATTGTCGAGATTTTTGTTACTCCAATGGATGGTAGCCTTGTCATTATGGAAGGTAGTCTTTCGTTGAGATTTATGTTACTCCACCGGATGGTAGCCTTGTCATTATGGAAGGTAGTGTGTTGTTCAGATTTTTGTTATTCCATTGGATGGTAGCCTTATCATTATGGAAGGTAGTTTGTTGTCGAGATTTTTATTATTCCAATGGATGGTAACCTTGTCATTATGGAAGGTAGCCTGTTGTCGATATTTTTGTTACTCTAGTGGATGGTAGCATTATCATTATGGAAGGTAGTCTGCTTTCGATATCTTGGTTACTCCAATGGATGGTAGCCTTGTCATTATGAAAGGTAGTCTATTGTAGATATTTTTGTTACTCCAATGGATGGTAGCCTTGTCATTAGTGAAGGTAGTATTTCATTGAGATTTATGTTTCTCCAACGGATGATAGCCTTATCATTATGGAAGGTAGTCTATTGTTCAGATTTTTGTTACTCCAATGGATGGTAGACTTGTCATTATGGAAGGTAGTCTATTGACGAGATTTTTGTTATTCCCTTGGATGGTAGCCTTGTCATTATGGAAGGTAGTTTGTTGTCGAGATTTTTATTATTATAATGGATGGTAACCTTGTCATTATGGAAGGTATCCTATTGTCGATATCTTTGTTACTCCAGTGGATGGTAGCCTTGTCATTATGAAAGGTAGTCTATTGTCGAGATTTTTGTGATTCCAGTGTATGATAGCCTTGTTATTATGGAACATAGTCTATTGTTGATATTTTTGTTACTCCAATGGATGGTAACCTTGTCATTATGGAAGGTAGTCTAATGTCAATATTTTTCTTACTCCAATGGATGGTAGCCTTGTCATTATGGAAGGTAGTCTGTTATCAAGATTTTTGTTACTCCTATGGATGGTAGCCTTGTCATTATGGAAGTTAGTCTGTTATCGATATTTTTGTTTTACTCCAATGGATGGTAGCCTTGCCATTATGGAAGGTAGCCTATTGTTTAGATTTTTGTTACTCCAATGGATGGTAGCCTTGTCATTAGTGAAGGTAGTATTTCATTGAGATTTACGTTACTCCAACGGATGATAGCCTTGTCATTATGGAAGGTAGTCTATTGTTCAGATTTTTGTTACTCTAATGGATGGTAGACTTGTCATTATGGAAGGTAGTCTATTGACGAGATTTTTGTTATTCCCTTGGATGGTAGCCTTGTCATTATGGAAGGTAATTTGTTGTCGAGATTTTTATTATTATAATGGATGGTAATCTTGTCATTATGGAAGGTATCCTGTTGTCGATATTTTCGTTACTCTATTGGATGGTAGCATTGTCATTATGGAAGGTAGTCTGTTGTCGATATCTTTGTTACTCCAATGGATGGTTGCCTTGTCATTATGGAAGGTAGTCTATTGTCGAGATTTTTGTTATTCCATTGTATGTTAGCCTTGTTATTATGGAACATAGTCTATTATCGATATTTTTGTTACTCCAATGGATGGTAACCTTGTCAATATGGAAGGTAGTCTATTGTTGATATTTTTCTTACTCCAATGGATGGTAGCCTTGTCATTATGGAAGGTTGTCTGTTATCAAGATTTTTGTTACACCTATGGATGGTAGCCTTGTCATTATGGAAGGTAGCCTATTGTTTAGATTTTTGTTACTCTAATGGATGTTAGCCTTGTCATTAGTGAAGGTAGTATTTCATTGAGATTTACGTTACTCCAACGGATGACAGCCTTGTCATTATGGAAGGTAGTCTATTGTTCAGATTTTTGTTACTCCAATGGATGGTAGACTTGTCATTATGGAAGGTAGTCTATTGACGAGATTTTTGTTATTCCCTTGGATGGTAGCCTTGTCATTATGGAAGGTTGTTTGTTGTTGAGATTTTTATTATTATAATGGATGGTAACCTTGTCATTATGGAAGGTATCCTATTGTTTATATTTTTGTTACTCTATTGGATGGTAGCGTTGTCATTATGGAAGGTAGTGTGTTGTCGATATCTTTGTTACTCCAAAGGATGGTAGCCTTGTCATTATGGAAATTAGTCTGTTGTCGAGATTTTTGTATCTCCAATGCATGTTAGCCTTGTTATTATGGAAGATAGTCTGTTGTTGATATTTTTGTTACTCCAATGGATTGTAGCGTTGTCATTATGGAAGGTAGTCTGTTGTCGATATCTTTGTTACTCCAATGGATGGTAGCTTTGTCATTATGGAAGGGATTCTTTCATTTAGATTTACATTACTCCAATGGATGGTGGCCTTGTCATTATGGAAGGTAGTATGTTGTTCATATTTTTGTTACTCCAATGGATGGTAGCCTTGTCATTATGGAAAGTAGTCTATTGTCGAGATTTTTGTTACTCCAATGGACGGTAGCATGTCATTATGGAAGGTAGTTTATTGTCGAGATTTTTGTTACTGCAATGTATTGTATCCTTGTCGTTATGGAAGTTAGTCTGTTACGGATATTTTTGTTTTACTCCAATGGATGGTAGCCTTGTCATTATGGAAGGTAGCCTATTGTTTAGATTTTGGTTACTCCAATGGATGGTAGCCTTGTAATTAGTTAAGGTAGTATTTCATTGAGATTTATGTTACTCCAACGGATGATAGCCTTGTCATTATGGAAGGTAGTCTGTTGTTCAGATTTTTGTTACTCCAATGGATCGTAGACTTGTCATTATTGAAGGTAGTCTATTGACGAGATTTTTGTTATTCCCTTGGATTGTAGCCTTGTCATTATGGAAGGTAGTTTGTTGTCGAGATTTTTATTATTATAATGGATGGTAACCTTGTCATTATGGAAGGTATCCTGTTGTCGATTTTTTTGTTACTCTATTGGATGGTAGCGTTGTCATTATGGAAGGTAGTCTATTGTCGATATCTTTGTTACTCCATTGGATGGAAGCCTTGTCATTATGGAAGGTAGTCTTTCGTCGAGATTTTTGTTACTCCAATGGATGGTGGCCTTGTCATTATGTAATATAGTCTATTATCGAGATTTGTGTTACTCCAATGGATGGTAGCCTTGTCATTACAAAAGGTAGTCTATTGTCGAGATTTTTGTTACTCCAATGGATGGTAGCCTTGTCATTATGGAAGGTAGTCTTTCGTTGAGATTTACGTTACTCCACCGGATGGTAGCCTTGTCATTATGGAAGGTAGTGTGTTGTTCAGATTTTTGTTATTCCATTGGATGATAGCCTTATCATTATGGAAGGTAGTTTGTTGTCGAGATTTTTATTATTCCAATGGATGGTAACCTTGTCATTATGGAAGGTAGCCTGTTGTCAATATTTTTGTTACTCTAGTGGATGGTAGCATTATCATTATGGAAGGTAGTCTGTTGTCGATATCTTGGTTAGTCCAATGGATGGTAGCCTTGTCATTATGAAAGGTAGTCTATTGTCGATATTTTTGTTACTCCAATGGATGGTAGCCTTGTCATTAGTGAAGGTAGTATTTCATTGAGATTTATGTTTCTCCAACGGATGATAGCCTTATCATTATGGAAGGTAGTCTATTGTTCAGATTTTTGTTACTCCAATGGATGGTAGCCTTGTCATTAGTGAAAGTAGTATTTCATTGAGATTTACGTTACTCCAACGGATGATAGCCTTGTCATTATGGAAGGTAGTCTATTGTTCAGATTTTTGTTACTCCAATGGATCGTAGACTTGTCATTATGGAAGGTAGTCTATTGATGAGATTTTTGTTATTCCCTTGGATGGTAGCCTTGTCATTATGGAAGGTAGTTTGTTGTCGAGATTTTTATTATTATAATGGATGGTAACCTTGTCATTATGGAAGGTATCCTGTTGTCGATATCTTTGTTACTCCAGTGGATGGTAGCCTTGTCATTATGAAAGGTAGTCTATTGTCGAGATTTTTGTGATTCCAGTGTATGATAGCCTTGTTATTATGGAACATAGTCTATTGTTGATATTTTTGTTACTCCAATGGATGGTAACCTTGTCATTATGGAAAGTAGTCTAATGTCAATATTTTTCTTACTCCAATGGATGGTAGCCTTGTCATTATGGAAGGTAGTCTGTTATCAAGATTTTTGTTACTCCTATGGATGGTAGCCTTGTCATTATGGAAGTTAGTCTGTTATCGATATTTTTGTTTTACTCCAATGGATGGTAGCCTTGTCATTATGGAAGGTAGTCTAATGTCGATATTTTTCTTACTCCAATGGATGGTAGCCTTGTCATTATGGAAGGTAGTCTGTTATCAAGATTTTTGTTACTCCTATGGATGGTAGCCTTGTCATTATGGAAGTTAGTCTGTTATCGATATTTTTGTTTTACTCCAATGGATGGTAGCCTTGTCATTATGGAAGGTAGCCTATTGTTTAGATTTTTGTTACTCCAATGGATGGTAGCCTTGTCATTAGTGAAGGTAGTATTTCATTGAGATTTACGTTACTCCAACGGATGATAGCCTTGTCATTATGGAAGGTAGTCTATTGTTCAGATTTTTGTTACTCTAATGGATGGTAGACTTGTCATTATGGAAGGTAGTCTATTGACGAGATTTTTGTTATTCCCTTGGATGGTAGCCTTGTCATTATGGAAGGTAATTTGTTGTCGAGATTTTTATTATTATAATGGATGGTAATCTTGTCATTATGGAAGGTATCCTGTTGTCGATATTTTCGTTACTCTATTGGATGGTAGCATTGTCATTATGGAAGGTAGTCTGTTGTCGATATCTTTGTTACTCCAATGGATGGTAGACTTGTCATTATGGAAAGTAGTCTGTCGTCGAGATTTTTGTTACTCCAATGGATGGTAGCCTTGTCATTATGTAACATAGTCTATTATCGAGATTTTCGTTACACCAATGGATGGTAGCCATGTCATTACGGAAGGTAGTCTATTGTCGAGATTTTTGTTACTCCAATGGATGGTAGCCTTGTCATTATGGAAGGTAGTCTTTCATTGAGATTTACGTTACTCCACCGGATGGTAGCCTTGTCATTACGGAAGGTAGTGTGTTGTTCAGATTTTTGTTAGTCCAATGGATGGTAGCCTTCTCATTATCTAAGGTAGTCTGTTCATGAGATTTTTGTTATTCCATTGGTGGTAGCCTTATCATTTTGGAAGGTAGTTTGTTGTCGAGATTTTTATTATTCCAATGGATGGTAACCTTGTCATTATGGAAGGTAGCCTGTTGTCGATATTTTTGTTACTCTAGTGGATGGTAGCATTATCATTATGGAAGGTAGTCTGTTGTCGATATCTTTATTACTCCAATGGATGGTTGCCTTGTCATTATGAAAGGTAGTCTATTGTCGAGATTTTTGTTATTCCATTGTATGTTAGCCTTGTTATTATGGAACATAGTCTATTGTCGATATTTTTGTTACTCCAATGGATGGTAACCTTGTCAATATGGAAGGTAGTCTATTGTCGATATTTTTCTTACTCCAATGGATGGTAGCCTTGTCATTATGGAAGGTTGTCTGTTATCAAGATTTTTGTTACTCCTATGGATCGTAGCCTTGTCATTATGGAAGTTAGTCTGTTATCGATATTTTTGTTTTACTCCAATGGATGGTAGCCTTGTCATTATGGAAGGTAGCCTATTGTTTAGATTTTTGTTACTCCAATGGATGGTAGCCTTGTCATTAGTGAAAGTAGTATTTCATTGAGATTTACGTTACTCCAACGGATGATAGCCTTGTCATTATGGAAGGTAGTCTATTGTTCAGATTTTTGTTACTCCAATGGATGGTAGACTTGTCATTATGGAAGGTAGTCTATTGACGAGATTTTTGTTATTCCCTTGGATGGTAGCCTTGTCATTATGGAATGTAGTTTGTTGTTGAGATTTTTATTATTATAATGGATGGTAGCCTTGTCATTATGGAAGGTATCCTATTGTTTATATTTTTGTTACTCTATTGGATGGTAGCGTTGTCATTATGGAAGGTAGTGTGTTGTCGATATCTTTGTTACTCCAACGGATGGTAGCCTTGTCATTATGGAAGGTAGTCTGTTGTCGTGATTTTTGTATCTCCAATGCACGTTAGCCTTGTTATTATGGAAGATAGTCTGTTGTTGATATTTTTGTTACTCCAATGGATTGTAGTTTTGTCATTATGGAAGGTAGTCTATTGTCGATATCTTTGTTACTCCAATGGATGGTAGCTTTGTCATTATGGAAGGGATTCTTTCATTTAGATTTACGTTACTCCAATGGATGGTGGCCTTGTCATTATGGAAGGTAGTATGTTGTTCATATTTTTGTTACTCCAATGGATGGTAGCCTTGTCATTATGGAAAGTAGTCTATTGTCGAGATTTTTGTTACTCCAATGGACGGTAGAATGTCATTATGGAAGGTAGTTTATTGTCGAGATTTTTGTTACTGCAATGGATTGTTTACTTGTCGTTATGGAAGTTAGTCTGTTACGGATATTTTTGTTTTACTCCAATGGATGGTAGCCTTGTCATTATGGAAGGTAGCCTATTGTTTAGATTTTTGTTACTCTAATGGATGGTAGCCTTGTCATTAGTTAAGGTAGTATTTCATTGAGATTTATGTTACTCCAACGGATGATAGCCTTGTCATTATGGAAGGAAGTCTGTTGTTCAGATTTTTGTTACTCCAATGGATCGTAGACTTGTCATTATGGAAGGTAGTCTATTGACGAGATTTTTGTTATTCCCTTGGATTGTAGCCTTGTCATTATGGAAGGTAGTTTGTTGTCGATATTTTTATTGTTATAATGGATGGTAACCTTGTCATTATGGAAGGTATCCTGTTGTTGATATTTTTGTTACTCTATTGGATGGTAGCGTTGTCATTATGGAAGGTAGTCTGTTGTCGATATCTTTGTTACTCCATTGGATGGAAGCCTTGTCATTATGGAAGGTAGTCTTTCGTCGAGATTTTTGTTACTCCAATGGATGGTAGCGTTGTCATTATGTAACATAGTCTATTATCGAGATTTTTGTTACTCCAATGGATGGTAGCCTTGTCATTACGAAAGGTAGTCTATTGTCGAGATTTTTGTTACTCCAATGGATGGTAGCCTTGTCATTATGGAAGGTAGTCTATTGTTCAGATTTTTGTTACTCCAATGGATGGTAGACTTGTCATTATGGAAGGTAGTCTATTGACGAGATTTTTGTTATTCCCTTGGATGGTAGCCTTGTCATTATGGAAGGTAGTTTGTTGTCGATATTTTTATTATTATAATGGATGGTAACCTTGTCATTATGGAAGGTATCATGTTGTCGATATCTTTGTTACTCCAGTGGATGGTAGCCTTGTCATTATGAAAGGTAGTCTATTGTCGAGATTTTTGTTATTCCATTGTATGATAGCCTTGTTATTATGGAACATCGTCTATTGTTGATATTTTTGTTACTCCAATGGATGGTAACCTTGTCATTATGGAAGGTAGTCTAATGTCGATATTTTTCTTACTCCAATGGATGGTAGCCTTGTCATTATGGAAGTTAGTCTGTTATCGATATTTTTGTTTTACTCCAATGGATGCTAGCCTTGTCATTATGGAAGGTAGTCTAATGTCGATATTTTTGTTACTCCAATGGATGGTAGCCTTGTCATTATGGAAGGTAGTCTGTTATCAAGATTTTTGTTACTCCTATGGATGGTAGCCTTGTCATTATGGAAGTTAGTCTGTTATCGATATTTTTGTTTTACTCCAATGGATGGTAGCCTTGTCATTATGGAAGGTAGCCTATTGTTTAGATTTTTGTTACTGCAATGGATGGTAGCCTTGTCATTAGTGAAGGTAGTATTTCATTGAGATTTACGTTACTCCTACGGATGATAGCCTTGTCATTATGGAAGGTAGTCTATTGTTCAGATTTTTGTTACTCAAATGGATGGTAGACTTGTCATTATGGAAGGTAGTCTATTGATGAGATTTTTGTTATTCCCTTGGATGGTAGCCTTTTCATTATGGAAGGTAGTTTGTTATTGAGATTTTTATTATTATAATGGATGGTAACCTTGTCATTATGGAAGGTATTCTGTTGTCGATATTTTTGTTACTCCAATGGATGGTAGCCTTGTCATTATGAAAGGTAGTTTGTTGTCAAGATTTTTTTTATTCCATTGGATGGTAGCCTTATCATTATGGTAGGTAGTCTGTTGTCGATATCTTTGTTTCTCAATGGATGGTAGCCTTGTCATTATGGAAGGTAGTCTATTGTTCATATTTTTGTTACTCCAATGGACGGTAGCAATGTCATTATGGAAGGTAGTTTATTGTCGAGATATTTGTTACTGCAATGGATGGTATCCTTGTCATTATGGAAGTTAGTCTGTTACCGATATTTTTGTTTTACTCCAATGGATGGTAGCCTTGTCATTATGGAAGGTAGCCTATTGTTTAGATTTTTGTTACTCCAATGGATGGTAGCCTTCTCATTAGTGAAGGTAGTATTTCATTGAGATTTATGTTTCTCCAATGGATGATAGCCTTGTCATTATAGAAGGTAGTCTGTTGTTCAGATTTTTGTTACTCCAATGGATGGTAGACTTGTCATTATGGAAGGTAGTCTATTGACGAGATTTTTGTTATTCCCTTGGATGGTAGCCTTGTCATTATGGAAGGTAGTTTGTTATCGAGATTTTTATTATTATAATGGATGGTAACCTTGTCATTATGGAAGGTATCCTGTTGTCGATATCTTTGTTACTCCAGTGGATGGTAGCCTTGTCATTATGAAAGGTAGTCTATTGTCGAGATTTTTGTTATTCCATTGTATGATAGCCTTGTTATTATGGAACATAGTCTATTGTTGATATTTTTGTTACTCCAATGGATGGTAACCTTGTCATTATGGAAGGTAGTCTAATGTCGATATTTTTCTTACTCCAATGGATGGTAGCCTTGTCATTATGGAAGGTAGTCTGTTATCAAGATTTTTGTTACTCCTATGGATGGTAGCCTTGTCATTATGGAAGTTAGTCTATTATCGATATTTTTGTTTTACTCCAATGGATGGTAGCCTTGTCATTATGAAAGGTAGTCTAATGTCGATATTTTTGTTACTCTAATGGATGGTAGCCATGTCATTATGGAAGGTAGCCTGTTATCAAGATTTTTGTTACTCCT
The DNA here is from genome assembly GCA_948472305.1 of Vicia faba. NCBI lineage: Eukaryota > Viridiplantae > Streptophyta > Magnoliopsida > Fabales > Fabaceae > Vicia > Vicia faba. The sequence goes on from OX451740.1 coordinate 549,905,442, forward strand.
ATGGATGTTAGCCTTGTCATTATAGAAGTTAGTCTGTTATCGATATTTTTGTTTTACTCCAATGGATGGTAGCCTTGTCATTATGGAAGGTAGCCTATTGTTTAGATTTTTCTTACTCCAATGGATGGTAGCCTTGTCATTAGTGAAGGTAGTATTTCATTGAGATTTACGTTACTCCAACGGATGATAGCCTTGTCATTATGGAAGGTAGTCTATTGTTCAGATTTTTGTTACTCAAATGGATGGTAGACTTGTCATTATGGAAGGTAGTCTATTGATGAGATTTTTGTTATTCCCTTGGATGGTAGCCTTTTCATTATGGAAGGTAGTTTGTTATTGAGATTTTTATTATTATAATGGATGGTAACCTTGTCATTATGGAAGGTATTCTGTTGTCGATATTTTTGTTACTCCAATGGATGGTAGCCTTGTCATTATGAAAGGTAGTTTGTTGTCAAGATTTTTTTTATTCCATTGGATGGTAGCCTTATCATTATGGTAGGTAGTCTGTTGTCGATATCTTTGTTTCTCAATGGATGGTAGCCTTGTCATTATGGAAGGTAGTCTATTGTTCATATTTTTGTTACTCCAATGGACGGTAGCCATGTCATTATGGAAGGTAGTTTATTGTCGAGATATTTGTTACTGCAATGGATGGTATCCTTGTCATTATGGAAGTTAGTCTGTTACTGATATTTTTGTTTTACTCCAATGGATGGTAGCCTTGTCATTATGGAAGGTAGCCTATTGTTTAGATTTTTGTTACTCCAATGGATGGTAGCCTTCTCATTAGTGAAGGTAGTATTTCATTAAGATTTATGTTTCTCCAACGGATGATAGCCTTGTCATTATGGAAGGTAGTCTGTTGTTCAGATTTTTGTTACTCCAATGGATGGTAGACTTGTCATTATGGAAGCTAGTTTATTGACGAGATTTTTGTTATTCCCTTGGATGGTAGCCTTGTCATTATGGAAGGTAGTTTGTTGTCGAGATTTTTATTATTATAATGGATGGTAACCTTGTCATTATGGAAGGTATCCTGTTGTCGATATCTTTGTTACTCCAGTGGATGGTAGCCTTGTCATTATGAAAGGTAGTCTATTGTCGAGATTTTTGTTATTCCATTGTATGATAGCCTTGTTATTATGGAACATAGTCTATTGTTGATATTTTTGTTACTCCAATGGATGGTAACCTTGTCATTATGGAAGGTAATCTAATGTCGATATTTTTCTTACTCCAATGGATGGTAGCCTTGTCATTATGGAAGGTAGTCTGTTATCAAGATTTTTGTTACTCCTATGGATGGTAGCCTTGTCATTATGGAAGTTAGTCTATTATCGATATTTTTGTTTTACTCCAATGGATGGTAGCCTTGTCATTATGAAAGGTAGTCTAATGTCGATATTTTTGTTACTCTAATGGATGGTAGCCATGTCATTATGGAAGGTAGCCTGTTATCAAGATTTTTGTTACTCCTATGGATGTTAGCCTTGTCATTATAGAAGTTAGTCTGTTATCGATATTTTTGTTTTACTCCAATGGATGGTAGCCTTGTCATTATGGAAGGTAGCCTATTGTTTAGATTTTTGTTACTCCAATGGATGGTAGCCTTGTCATTAGTGAAGGTAGTATTTCATTGAGATTTACGTTACTCCAACGGATGATAGCCTTGTCATTATGGAAGGTAGTCTATTGTTCAGATTTTTGTTACTCAAATGGATGGTAGACTTGTCATTATGGAAGGTAGTCTATTGATGAGATTTTTGTTATTCCCTTGGATGGTAGCCTTTTCATTATGGAAGGTAGTTTGTTATTGAGATTTTTATTATTATAATGGATGGTAACCTTGTCATTATGGAAGGTATTCTGTTGTCGATATTTTTGTTACTCCAATGGATGGTAGCCTTGTCATTATGAAAGGTAGTTTGTTGTCAAGATTTTTTTTATTCCATTGGATGGTAGCCTTATCATTATGGTAGGTAGTCTGTTGTCGATATCTTTGTTTCTCAATGGATGGTAGCCTTGTCATTATGGAAGGTAGTCTATTGTTCATATTTTTGTTACTCCAATGGACGGTAGCCGTGTCATTATGGAAGGTAGTTTATTGTCGAGATATTTGTTACTGCAATGGATGGTATCCTTGTCATTATGGAAGTTAGTCTGTTACCGATATTTTTGTTTTACTCCAATGGATGGTAGCCTTGTCATTATGGAAGGTAGCCTATTGTTTAGATTTTTGTTACTCCAATGGATGGTAGCCTTCTCATTAGTGAAGGTAGTATTTCATTAAGATTTATGTTTCTCCAACGGATGATAGCCTTGTCATTATGGAAGGTAGTCTGTTGTTCAGATTTTTGTTACTCCAATGGATGGTAGACTTGTCATTATGGAAGCTAGTCTATTGACGAGATTTTTGTTATTCCCTTGGATGGTAGCCTTGTCATTATGGAAGGTAGTTTGTTGTCGAGATTTTTATTATTATAATGGATGGTAACCTTGTCATTATGGAAGGTATCCTGTTGTCGATATCTTTGTTACTCCAGTGGATGGTAGCCTTGTCATTATGAAAGGTAGTCTATTGTCGAGATTTTTGTTATTCCATTGTATGATAGCCTTGTTATTATGGAACATAGTCTATTGTTGATATTTTTGTTACTCCAATGGATGGTAACCTTGTCATTATGGAAGGTAGTCTAATGTCGATATTTTTCTTACTCCAATGGATGGTAGCCTTGTCATTATGGAAGTTAGTCTGTTATCGATATTTTTGTTTTACTCCAATGGATGGTAGCCTTGTCATTATGGAAGGTAGTCTATTGTTCATATTTTTGTTACTCCAATGGACGGTAGCAATGTCATTATGGAAGGTAGTTTATTGTCGAGATATTTGTTACTGCAATGGATGGTATCCTTGTCATTATGGAAGTTAGTCTGTTACCGATATTTTTGTTTTACTCCAATGGATGGTAGCCTTGTCATTATGGAAGGTAGCCTATTGTTTAGATTTTTGTTACTCCAATGGATGGTAGCCTTCTCATTAGTGAAGGTAGTATTTCATTGAGATTTATGTTTCTCCAACGAATGATAGCCTTGTCATTATGGAAGGTAGTCTGTTGTTCAGATTTTTGTTACTCCAATGGATGGTAGACTTCTCATTATGGAAGGTAGTCTATTGACGAGATTTTTGTTATTCCCTTGGATGGTATCCTTGTCATTATGGAAGGTAGTTTGTTGTCGAGATTTTTATTTTTATAATGGATGGTAACCTTGTCATTATGGAAGGTATCCTGTTGTCGATATTTTTGTTACTCTATTGGATGGTAGCACTGTCATTATGGAAGGTAGTCTGTTGTCGAGATTTTTGTTATTCCATTGGATGGTAGTCTTGTCATTATGGTAGGTAGTCTATTATCGATATTTAGGTTACACCAATAGACGGTAGCCTTGTCATTATGGAAGGGATTCTTTCATTGAGATTTACGTTACTCCAATGGATGGTGGCCTTGTCATTATGGAAGGTAGTATGTTGTTCATATTTTTGTTACTCCAATGGATGGTAGCCTTGTCATTATGGAAAGTAGTCTATTGTCGAGATTTTTGTTACTCCAATGGACGGTAGCCATGTCATTATGGAAGGTAGTTTATTGTCGAGATTTTTGTTACTGCAATGGATGGTATCCTTGTCATTATGGAAGTTAGTCTGTTACCGATATTTTTGTTTTACTCCAATGGATGGTAGCCTTGTCATAATGGAAGGTAGCGTATTGTTTAGATTTTTGTTACTCCAATGGATGGTAGCCTTGTCATAATGGAAGGTAGCGTATTGTTTAGATTTTTGTTACTCCAATGGATGGTAGCCTTGTCATTAGTGAAGGTAGTATTTAATTGAGATTTATGTTACTCCAACGGATGATAGCCTTGTCATTATGGAAGGTAGTCTGTTGTTCAAATTTTTGTTACTCCAATGGATGGTAGACTTGTCATTATGGAAGGTAGTCTATTGACAAGATTTTTGTTATTCCCTTGGATGGTAGCCTTGTCATTATGGAAGGTAGTTTGTTGTCGAGATTTTTATTATTATAATGGATGGTAACCTTGTCATTATGGAAGGTATCCTGTTGTCGATATTTTTGTTACTCTATTGGAAGGTAGCGCTGTCATTATGGAAGGTAGTCTGTTGTCGAGATTTATGTTATTCCATTGGATCGTAGCCTTGTCATTATGGTAGGTAGTCTATTGTCGATATTAAGGTTACACCAATAGATGGTAGCCTTGTCATTATGGAAGGGATTCTTTCTTTGAGAATTACGTTACTCTAATGGATGGTGGCCTTGTCATTATGGAAGGTAGTATATTGTTCATATTTTTGTTACTCCAATGGATGGTAGCCTTGTCATTATGGAAAGTAGTCTATTGTCGATATTTTTGTTACTCCAATGGATGGTAGCCATATCATTATGGAAGGTAGTTTATTGTCTAGATTTTTGTTACTGCAATGGATGGTAGCCTTGTCATTATGGAAGTTAGTCTATTACCGATATTTTTATTTTACTCCAATGGATGGTAGCCTTGTCATTATGGAAGGTAGCCTATTGTTTAGATTTTTGTTACACCAATGGATGGTAGCCTTGTCATTAGTGAAGGTAGTATTTCATTGAGATTTATGTTACTCCAACGGATGATAGCCTTGTCATATGGAAGGTAGTCTGTTGTTCAGATTTTTGTTACTCCAATGGATGGTAGACTTGTCATTATGAAAGGTAGTCTATTGACGAGGTTTTCGTTATTCCCTTGGATGGTAGCCTTGTCATTATGGAAGGTAGTTTGTTGTCGTGATTTTTGTTACTCTATTGGATGGTAGCGTTGTCATTATGGAAGGTAGTCTATTATCGAGATTTTTGTTATTCCATTGGATGGTAGCCTTGTCATTATGGTAGGTAGTCTATTGTCGATATTTAGGTTACACCAATAGATGGTAGCCTTGTCATTATGGAAGGGATTCTTTCATTGAGATTTACGTTACTCTAATGGATGGTGGCCTTGTCATTATGGAAGGTAGTATGTTGTTCATATTTTTGTTACTCCAATGGATGGTAGCCTTGTCATTATGGAAAGTAGTCTATTGTCGAGATTTTTGTTACTCCAATGGATGGTAGCCATATCATTATAGAAGGTAGTTTATTGTCGAGATTTTTGTTACTGCAGTGGATGGTAGCCTTGTCATTATGGAAGTTATTCTGTTACCGATATTTTTGTTTTACTCCAATGGATGGTAGCCTTGTCATTATGGAAGGTAGCCTATTGTTTAGATTTTTGTTCCTCCAATGGATGGTAGCCTTGTCATTAGTCAAGGTAGTATTTCATTGAGATTTATGTTACTCCAACGGATGATAGCCTTTTCATTATGGAAGGTAGTCTGTTGTTCATATTTTTGTTACTCCAATGGATGGTAGACTTGTCATTATGGAAGGTAGTCTATTGACGTGATTTTTATTATTCCCTTTGATGGTAGCCTTATCATTATGGAAGGTAGTTTGTTGTCTATATTTTTATTATTATAATGGATGGTAACCTTGTCATTATGGAAGGTATCCTGTTGTCGATATTTTTTTTACTCTATTGGATGGTAGCGTTGTCATTATGGAAGGTAGTCTGTTGTCGATATCTTTGTTACTCCACTGGATGGTAGCCTTGTCATTACGGAAGGTAGTTTGTTGTCGATATTTTTGTATCTCCAATGGATGGTAGCCTTGTTATTATGGAACATAGTCGGTTGTTGATATTTTTGTTACTCCAATGGATGGTAGCCTTGTCATTATGGAAGGTAGTCTGTTGTTGATATTTTTGTTATTTCATTGGATGGTAGCCTTGCCATTAGATTTTTGTTACACCAATGGACGGTAGCCTTTTCATTATAAAAAGGTAGTCTATTGTCGAGATATTTGTTACTCCAATGGATGGTAGCCTTATCATTATGGAAGGGATTCTTTCATTGAGATTTACGTTACTCCAATGGATGGTGGCCTTGTCATTATGGAAGGTAGTATGTTGTTCATATTTTTGTTACTCCAATGGATGGTAGCCTTGTCATTATGGAAAGTAGTCTATTGTCGAGATTTTTGTTACTCCAATGGATGGTAGCCTTTTCATTATGGAAGGTAGTTTATTGTCGATATTTTTGTTACTCCAATGGATTTTAGCCTTGTCATTATTGAAGGTAGCCAGTTGTTCAGATTTTTGTTACTCCAATGTATGGTAGCCTTGTCATTATGTAAGGTAGTCTGTTGACGAGATTTTTGTTATTCCATTGGATGGTAGCCTTGTCATTATGGATGGTAGTTTGTTGTCGAGATTTTTATTATTCCAATGGATGGTAACCTTGTCATTATGGAAGGTAGCCTGTTGTCGATTATGGATGGTAGTCTGTTTTTGATATCTTTGTTACTCTAATGGATGGTAGCCTTTTCATTATGGAACACGGTATATTTTCGATATTTTTGTTACCAAGGGATGTTAGCCTTGTCATTAAGGAAGTTAGTCTATTGTTGAGATTTTTCTTACTCCAATGGATGGTAGACTTGTCATTATGGAAGGTAGTCTGTCGTCGAGATTTTTGTTACTCCAACGGATGGTAGCCTTGTCATTATGGAACATAGTTTGTTATCGAGATTTTTGTTACTCCAATAGATGGTAGCCTTGTCATTACGGAAGGTAGTCTTTTGTCCATATTTTTGTTACTCCAACAGATGGAAGCCTTGTCATTATGGTAGGTAGTGTGTTGTTCATATTTTTGTTACTCCAATGGATTGTAGCCTTCTCATTATCGAAGGTAGTCTGTTGACGAGATTTTTGTTATTCCATTGGATGGTAGCCTTATCATTATGGAAGGTAGTTTATTGTCGAGATTTTTATGATTCCAATGGATGGTAACCTTGTCATTATGGAAGGTAGCCTGTTGTCGATATTTTTGTTACTCTAGTGGATGGTAGCATTATCATTGTGGAAGGTACTCTGTTGTGGATATCTTTGTTACTCTAATGGATGGTAGCCTTGTCATTATGAAAGGTAGTCTGTTGTCAAGATTTTTGTTATTCCATTGTAAGTTAGCCTTTTTATTATGGAACATAGTCTATTGTCGATATTTTTGTTACTCCAATGGATGGTAGCCTTGTCATTATGAAAGGTAGTCTGTTATCGAGATTTTTGTTATACTATTGGAAGGTAGCCTTGTCATTATGGTTGGTAGTCTGTTGTCGATATCTTTGTTACTCAATGGATGGTAGCCTTGTCATTATGGAAGGTAGTTTGGTGTCGAGATTTTTGTTACTCCAATGGATGGTAGCCTTGTCATTTTGGAAGGTAGTCTGTTGTCGAAATTTTTGTTACTCCAATGGATGGTAGCCTTGTTATTATGGAACATGGTATATTGTCGATATTTTTGTTACTCTAATGGATGGTAGACTTGTCATTATGGAATTTAGTCTATTGTTGAGATTTTTTTTTACTCCAATGGATGGTAGACTTGTCATTATAGAAGGTAGTCTGTTGTCGATATTTTTGTTACTCCAATGGATGGTAGCCTTGTCATTATGGAAGGTAGTCTTTCGTTGAGATATATGTTACTCCAACGGATGGTAGCCTTGTCATTATGGAAGGTAGTCTGTTGTTCAGATTTTTGTTACTCCAATGGATGGTTACCTTGTCATTATGGAAAGTAGTTTGTTGTCGAGATTTTTATATTTCTAATGGATGGTATCCTTGTCATTATGGAAGGTAGCCTATTGTCGATATTTTTGTTACTCTAGTGGATGGTAGCGTTGTCATTATGGAAGGTAGTCTATTGTCGATATCTTTGTTACTACAATGGATGGTAGCCTTGTCATTATGGAAGGTAGTCTGTTGTCGAGAATTTTGTAACTCCAATGGATGGTAGCCTGGTTATTTTGGAACAAAGTATGTTGTCACTATTTTTGTTACTTCAATGGATGGTAGCCTTGTCATTATGGAAGGTAGTTTGTTGTCAAGATATTTGTTACTCCAGTGGATTGTAGCCTTGTCATTATGGAATATAGTCTTTTGCCGTTATTTTTGTTACTCCAATGGATAGTAGCCTTGTCATTATGAAAGGTAGTCTGTTGTCGAGATTTTTGTTATTCCATTGGATGGTAGCCTTGTCATTAGGGTAGGTAGTCTATTGTCGATATCTTTGTTACTCAATGGATTGTTGTCTTGTCATTATGGAAGGTAGTCTGTTGTTCAGATTTTGATTACTCAAATGGATGGTAGCTTTGTCATATGGAAGGTAGTATGTTGACGAAATTTTTTTTATTCCATTGGATAGTAGCCTTGTCATTATGGTAGGTAGTTTGTTGTCCATATCTTTTTGTTACTCAATGGATGGTAGCCTTGTCATTATGGAAGGTAGTCTGGTGTGGAGATTTTTGTTATTCCAATGTATGGTAACCTTATCATTATGGAAGGTAGTCTATTGTCAATATTTTTCTTACTCCAATGGATGGTAGCCTTGTCATTATGGAAGTTAGTCTGTTATCAATATTTTTGTTACTCCTATGGATGGTAGCCTTGTCATTATGGAAGTTAGTCTATTATCGATATTTTTGTTTTACTCCAATGGATGGTAGCCTTGTCATTATGGAAGGTAGCCGATTGTTTATATTTTTGTTACTCCAATGGATGGTAGCCTTGTCATTAGTGAAGGTAGTATTTCATTTAGATTTACGTTACTCCAACGGATGATAGCCTTGTCATTATGGAAGGTATTCTATTGTTCAGATTTTTGTTACTCCAATGGATGGTAGACTTGTCATTATGGAAGGTAGTCTATTGACGTGATTTTTGTTATTCCCTTGGATGGTAGCCTTGTCATTATGGAAGGTATCCTGTTGTTGATATTTTTGTTAATCTATTGGATGGAAGCGTTGTCATTATGGAAGGTAGTCTATTGTCGATATCTATGTTACTCCAATGGATGGTAGCCTTGTCATTATGGAAGGTAGTCTGTTGTCGAGATTTTTGTATCTCCAATGGATGGTAGCCTTGTTATTATGAAACATAGTCGGTTGTTGATATTTTTGTTACTCTATTGGATGGTAGCATTGTCATTATGGAAGGTAGTCTGTTGTCGAGATTTTTGTTATTCCAGTGGATGGTAGCCTTGTCATTATGGTAGATAGTCTATTATCGATATTTAGGTTACACCAATAGATGGTAGCCTTGTCATTATGGAAGGGATTCTTTCATTGAGATTTACGTTACTCCAATGGATGGTGGCCTTGTCATTATGGAAGGTAGTATGTTGTTCATATTTTTGTTACTCCAATGGATGGTAGCCTTGTCATTATGGAAAGTATTCTATTGTCGAGATTTTTGTTACTCCAATGGATGGCAGCCTTGTCATTATGGAAGGTAGTTTATTGTCGAGATTTTTGTTACTGCAATGGATGGTAGCCTTGTCATTATGGAAGTTAGTCTGTTACCGATATTTTTGTTTTACTCCAATGGATGGTAGCATGTCATTATGGAAGGTAGCCTATTGTTTATATTTTTGTTACTCCAATGGATGGTAGCCTTGTCATTAGTGAAGGTAGTATTTCATTTAGATTTACGTTACTCCAACGGATGATAGCCTTGTCATTATGGAAGGTATTCTATTGTTCAGATTTTTGTTACTCCAATGGATGGTAGACTTGTCATTATGGAAGGTAGTCTATTGACGTGATTTTTGTTATTCCCTTGGATGTTAGCCTTGTCATTATGGAAGGTAGTTTGTTGTCGAGATTTTTATTATTATAATGGATGTTAACCTTGTCATTATGGAAGGTATCCTGTTGTTGATATTTTTGTTAATCTATTGGATGGAAGCGTTGTCATTATGGAAGGTAGTCTATTGTCGATATCTTTGTTACTCCAATGGATGGTAGCCTTGTCATTATGGAAGGTAGTCTGTTGTCGAGATTTTTGTATCTCCAATGGATGGTAGCCTTGTTATTATGAAACATAGTTTGTTGTTGATATTTTTGTTACTCTATTGGATGGTAGCGTTGTCATTATGGAAGGTAGTCTGTTGTCGAAATTTTTGTTATTCCAGTGGATGGTAGCCTTGTCATTATGGTAGCTAGTCTATTATCGATATTTAGGTTACACCAATAGATGGTAGCCTTGTCATTATGGAAGGGATTCTTTCATTAAGATTTACGTTACTCCAATGGATGGTGGCCTTGTCATTATGGAAGGTAGTATGTTGTTCATATTTTTGTTACTCCAATGGATGGTAGCCTTGTCATTATGGAAAGTATTCTATTGTCGAGATTTTTGTTACTCCAATGGATGGTAGCCTTGTCATTATGGAAGGTAGTTTATTGTCTAGATTTTTGTTACTGCAATGGATGGTAGCCTTGTCATTATGGAAGTTAGTCTGTTACCGATATTTTTGTTTTACTCCAATGGATGGTAGCCTTGTCATTATTGAAGGTAGCCTATTGTTTAGATTTTTGTTACTCCAATGGATGGTAGCCTTGTCTTTAGTGAAGGTAGTATTTCATTGAGATTTACGTAACTCCAACGGATGATAGCCTTATCATTATGGAAGGTAGTCTGTTGTTCAGATTTTTGTTACTCCAATGGATGGTAGACTTGTCATTATGGTAGGTAGTCTATTGTCGAAATTTAGGTTACACCAATAGATGGTAGCCTTGTCATTATGGAAGAGATTCTTTCATTGAGATTTACATTACTCCAATGGATGGTGGCCTTGTCATATATGGAAGGTAGTATGTTGTTCATATTATTGTTACTCCAGTGGATAATAGCCTTGTCATTATGGAAAGTAGTTTATTGTCGAGATTTTTGTTACTCCAATGGATGGTAGCCTTGTCATTATGGAAGGTAGTTTATTGTCGAGATTTTTGTTACGGCAATGGATGGTAGCCTTGTCATTATGGAAGGTTGTCTCTTGTTGTTATTTTTGTTTCTCCAATGGATGGTAGCCTTGTCATTATGGAAGGTAGTCTGTTATCATGATTATTGTTACTCCAATGGATTGTAGCCTTGTCATTATGGAGGGTAGTCTTTCTTTGAGATTTACGTTACTCCAATGGATGGTAGCCTTGTCATTATGGAAGGGAGTTTGTTATTCAGATTTTTTTTACTCCAATGGACGGTAGCCTTGTCATTATGGAAGGTAGTATGTTGACGAGATTTTTGTTATTCCATTGGATGGTAGCCTTTCCATTAGGGAAGGTAGTTTGTTGTCAAGATTTTTATTATTCTAATGGATGGTAACCTTGTCATTATTGAAGGTAGTATGTTGTCGATATTTTTATTACTCCAATGGATGGTAGTCTTGTCATTATGGAAGGTAGTCTGTTGTTGAGATTTTTGTTACTCCAAAGGATGGTAGCCTTTTCATTATAAAAAGATAGCCTTGCCATTAGATTTTTGTTACACCAATGGATGGTAGCCTTTTCATTATAAAAAGGTAGTCTGTTGTTGAGATATTTGTTACTCCAATGGATGGTAGCCTCGTCATTATGGAAGGTAGTTTGTCGTTGAGATTTGTGATACTCCAATAGATGGTAGCCTTGTTATTATGGAACAAAGTCTGTTGTAGATATTTTTGTTACTCCAATGGATGGTAGCCTTGTCATTATTAAAGGTATTATGTTGTCGAGATTTTTGTTATTCCATAGGATGGTAGCCTTGTCATTATGGTAGGTAGTCTGTTATCGAGATTTTTGTTACTCCAATGGATGGTAGCCTTGTCATTATGGAAGGTAGTCTATTGTCGAGATTTTTGTTACTCCAATGGATGTTAGACTTGTCATTATGGAAGGTAGTCTTTCGTTGAGATTTACGTTACTCCATCGGATTGTAGCCTTGTCATTACGGAAGGTAGCCAGTTGTTCAGATTTTTGTTACTCCAATGTATGGTAGCTTTGTCATTATGGAAGGTAGTCTGTTGACGAGATTTTTGTTATTCCATTGGATGGTAGACTTGTCATTATGGATGGTAGTTTGTTGTCGAGATTTTTATTATTCCAATGGATGGTAACCTTGTCATTATGGAAGGTAGCCTGTTGTCGATAATTTTGTTACTCTAGTGGATGGTAGCATTGCCATTATGGATGGTAGTCTGTTGTCGACATCTTTATTACTCTAATGGATGGTAGCCTTGTCATTATGGAACGTGGTATATTTTCGATATTTTTGTTACTCCAATGGATGGTAGCCTTGTCATTATGGAAGTTAGTCTATTGTCGAGAATTTTCTTACTCCAATGGATGGTAGACTTGTAATTATGGAAGGTAGTCTGTCGTCGAGAATTTTGTTACTCCAATGGATGGTAGCCTTGTCATTATGGAACCTAGTCTGTTATCGATATTTTTGTTAGTCTAATGGATGGTAGCCTTTTCATTATGGAAGGTAGTCTATTGTCGAGATTTTTGTTATTCCAATGGATGTTAGCCTTGTCATTATGGAAGGTAGTCTTTCATTGAGATTTACGTTACTCCAACGGATGGTAGCCTTGTCATTATGGAAGGTAGTGTGTTGTTCAGATTTTTGTTACTCCAATGGATGGTAGCCTTGTCATTATGGAAGGTAGTCTGTTGTTGAGATTTTTGTTACTCCAAAGAATGGTAGACTTTTCATTATAAAAAGGTAGCCTTGCCATTTGATTTTTGTTACTCCAATGGATGGTAGCCTTTTCATTATAAAAAGGTAGTCTGTTGTCGAGATATTTGTTACTCCAATGGATGGTAGCCTTGTCATTATGGAAGGTAGTTTGTCGTTGAGATTTATGATACTCCAATAGATGGTAGCCTTGTTATTATGGAACATAGTCTGTTGTCGATATTTTTGTTACTCCAATGGATGGTAGCCTTGTCATTATGAAAGGTAGTCTGTTGTGGAGATTTTTGTTATTCCATAGGACGGTGGCCTTGTAATTATGGTAGGTAGTCTGTTGTCGATAACTTTTTTACTCAATGGATGGTAGCCTTGTCATTATGGAAGGTAGTCTGTTATCGAGAATTTTGTTACTCCAATGGATGGTAGCCTTGTCATTATGGTAGGTAGTCTATTGTTGATATCCTTGTTACTCAATGTATGGTAGCCTAGTCATTATGGAAGGTAATATGGTTTGGAGATTTTTGTTACTCCAATGTATGGTAGGCTTGTCATTATGGAAGGTAGTCTATTGTTGAGATTTTTGTTACTCCAATGGATGGTAGCCTTGTCATTATGGAACCTAGTATATTATCCACATTTATGTTACTCCAATGGATGGTAGACTTGTCATTATGGAAGGTAGTCTGTTGTCGATATTTTTGGTACTCCAATGGATGGTAGCCTTGTCATTATGGAAGGTAGTCTGTTATCGATATTTTTGTTTTACTCCAATGGATGGTAGCCTTGTCATTATGGAAGGTATCCTATTGTTGAGATTTTTGTTACTCCAATGGATGGTAGCCTTTTCATTAGTGAAGGTAGTATTTCGTTGAGATTTATGTTACTCCAACGGATGATAGCCTTGTCATTATGGAAGGTAGTCTGTTGTCCTGATTTTTGTTACTGCAATGGGTGGTAGACTTGTCATTATGGAAGGTAGTATATTGACGAGGTTTTTGTTACTCCCTTGAATGGTAGCCTTGTCATTATGGAAGGTAGTTTGTTGTCGAGATTTTTAATATTATAATGGATGGTAACCTTGTCATTATGGAAGGTATTCTATTGTCGATATTTAGGTTACACCAATAGATGGTAGCCTTGTCATTATGGAAGGGAGTCTTTCATTGAGATTTACGTTACTCCAATGGATGGTGGCCTTGTCATTACGGAAGGTAGTATGTTGTTCATATTTTTGTAACTCCAATGGATGGTAGCCTTGTCATTATGGAAGGTAGTCTGTTGTTGAGATGTTTGTTACTCCAATGGATGGTAGCCTTGTCATTATGGAAGGTAGTTTATTGTCGATATTTTTGTTATTCCATTGGATGGTAGCCTTGTCATTATGGAAGGTAGTCTGTTATCGAGATTATTTTTACTCCAATGTATTGTAGCCTTGTCATTATGGAGGGTAGTCTTTCTTTGAGATTTACGTTACTCCAATGGATGGTAGCCTTGTCATTATGAAAGGTAGTATGTTGTGGAGATTTTTGTTATTCCATAGGATGGTAGCCTTGTCATTATGGTAGGTAGTCTATTGTAGATAACTTTGTTACTCAATGGATGGTAGCCTTGTCATTATGGAAGGTAGTCTGTTATCGAGAATTTTGTTACTCCAATGGATGGTAGCCTTGTCATTATGGAAGGTAGTCTATTGTCGAGATTTTTTTTACTCCAATGGATGGAAGACTTGTCATTATGGAAGGTAGTCTGTTGTTGAGATTTTTGTTACTCCAAAGGATGGTAGCCTTTTCATTATAAAAAGGTAGCCTTGCCATTAGATTTTTGTTACTCCAATGGATGGTAGCCTTTTCATTATAAAATGGTAGTCTGTTGTCGAGATATTTGTTACTCCAATGGATGGTAGCCTTGTCATTATGGAAGGTAGTGTGTCGTTGAGATTTCTGATACTCCAATAGATGGTAGCCTTGTTATTATGGAACGTAGTCTATTGTCGATATTTTTGTTACTCCAATGGATGGTAGCCTTGTCATTATGAAAGGTAGTCTGTTATCGAGATTTTTTTTATTCCAAAGGATGGTAGCTTTGTCATTATAGTAGGTAGTTTATTGTCGATATCTTTGTTACTTCAATGGATGGTAGCCTTGTCATTATGGAAGGTAGTCTATTGTCGAGATTTTTGTTACTCCAATGTATGGTAGCCTTGTCATTATGGAAGGTAGTCTATTGACGAGATTTTTGTTATTCCATTGGATGGTAGCCTTGTCATTATGGATGGTAGGTTGTTGTCGAGATTTTTATTATTCGAATGGATGGTAACCTTGTCATTTTGGAAGGTAGCCTGTTGTCGATATTTTTGTTACTCTAGTGGATGGTAGCATTGTCATTATAGATGGTAGTCTGTTGTCGATATCTTTGTTACTCCAATGGATGGTAGCCTTGTCATTATGGAAGTTAGTCTATTGTCGAGATTTTTCTTACTCCAATGGATGGTAGACTTGTCATTATGGAAGGTAGTCTGTCGTCGGGATTTTTGTTAGTCCAATGGATGGTAGCCTTGTCATTATGGAACATAGTCTGTTGTATATATTTTTTTTACTCTAATGGATGGTAGACTTGTCATTATGAAAGTTAGTCTGTTGTTGAGATTTTTCTTATTCCATTGGATGGTTGCCTTGTCATTATGGAATGTAGTATGTTGTCCATATTTTAGTTACTCCAATGGATGGTAGCCTTTTCATTATTGAAGATAGTCAGTTGTCAAGATTTTTCTTACTTCAATGGATTGTAGCCTTGTCATTATGGAAGGTAGTCTGTTGACGATATTTTTATTACTCCAATGGATGGTAGCCTTGTCATTATGGAAGGTAGTCTGTTGTTGAGATTTTTGTTACTCCAATGGATGGTAGCCTTTTGATAATAAAAAGGTAGTCTGTTGTGGAGATATTTGTTACTATAATGGATGGTAGCCTTGTCATTATGGAAGGTAGTTTGTTGTCGAGATTTTTGTTACTCCAATGGATGGTAGCCTAGTTATTATGGAATGTAGTTTGTTGTTGATATATTTGTTACTCCAATGGATGGTAGGATTGTCATTATGATAGATAGTCTGTTGTCGAGATTTTTGTTATTCCATTGGATGGTAGCCTTGTCATATGGTAGGTAGTTTGTTGTCGATATCTTTGTTAATGAATGGATGATAGCCTTATCATTATGGAAGGTAGTCTAGTGTCAAGATTTTTTTTACTCCAATGTATGGTAGGCTTGTCATTATATAAGGTAGTCTGTTGTCGAGATTTTTGTTACTCCAATGGATGGTAGAGTTGTAATTATGGAAAGTATTCTGTTGCCGATATTTTTGTTACTCCATTGGATGGTAGCATTGTCATTATGGAAGGTAGTCAGTTATCGAGATTTTTGTTACTCCAATTGATGGTAGCCTTGTCATTATGGAAGGTAGTATATTGTCGAGATTTTTGTTACTCCAATGGATGGTAGCCTTGTCATTATGGAAGTTAGTCTTTCATTGATATTTACGTTACTCCAACGGATGGTAGCCTTTTCATTATGGAACGTAGCCTGTTGTCGATATTTTTGTTAATGCAATGGATGGTAGACTTGTCATTATGAAAGATAGTCTATTGTAGAGATTTTTGTTATTCCATTGGATTGTAGCCTTGTCTTTATGGTAGGTAGTTTGTTGTCGATATCTTTGTTACTCAATGGATGGTAGCCTTTTCGTTATTGAAGGTAGTCTGTTGTTCAGATTTTTGTTACTCCAATGGATGGTAGCCTTGTCATTATGGTAGGTAGTCTGTTGTCGATATCCTTGTTACTCAATGTATGGTAGCCTAGTCATTATGGAAGGTAGTCTGGTTTGGAGATTTTTGTTACTCCAATGTATGGTAGCCTTGTCATTATGGAAGGTAGTCTGTTGTCGAGATTTTTGTTACTCCAATAGACGGTAGCCTTGTCATTATGGAAGGTAGTCTTTCGTTGAGATTTATGTTACTCCAATGGATGGTGGCCTTGTAATTATGGAAGGTAGTATGTTGTTCAGATTTTTGTTACTCCAATGGATGGTAGCCTTGTCATTATGGAAGGAAGTCTAATGTCGAGATTTTTTATACTCCAATGGATGGTAGCTTTATCATTATGGAAGGAAGTCTGTTGTCGAGATTTTTGTTACTCCAATGGATGGTAGCCTTGTCATTATAGAACATGGTATATTATCGATATTTTTGTTACTCCAGTGGATGGTAGCCTTGTCATTGTGGAAGTTAGTCTATTGTTGAGATTTTTGTTACTCCAATGGATTGTAGACTTGTCATTATGGAAGCTAGTCTGTTTTTCGATATTCATGTTACTCCAATGGATGGTAGCCTTGTCATTATGGAAGATAGTCTGTTATCGTGAATTTTGTTACTCCAATGGATGGTAGCCTTGTCATTATGGAATGTAGTCTATTGTCGAGATTGTAGTTACTCCTTTGGTTGGTAGACTAGTCATTATGGAAATTAGTCTTTCGTTGAGATTGACGTTACTCCAACGGATGGTAGCCTTGTCATTATGGAAGGTAGTTTGTTGTTCAGATTTTTGTTAATCCAATGGATGGTAGCCTTGTCATTATGAAAGGTAGTATGTTGAGGATATTTTTGTAATTCCATTGGATGGTAGCCTTGTCATTATGGAAGGATGTTTTTTTTCGAGATTTTTATTATTCCAATGGATGGTAACCTTGTCATTATGGAAGGTAGCCTGTTGTCGATATTTTTGTTACTCTAGTGGATGGTAGCATTGTCATTATGGAAGGTAATATGTTGTCGATATCTTTGTTACTCTAATGGATGGTAGCCTTGTCATTATGGAAGGTAGTCTATTGTCGAGATTTTTGTTACTCCAATGGATGGTAGAATTATCATTATGGAAGGTTGTCTGTTGTCGAGATTTTTGTTACTCCAATGGATGGTAGCCTTGTCATTATGGAAGGTAGTCTGTTTTAGAGATTTTTGTTACTCTAATGGATGGTAGCCTTGTCACTATGGAAGGTATGTTCATATTTTTGTTACTCCAATGGATGGTAGCCTTGTCATTATGGAAGGTAGTTTGTTGTCGAGATTTTTGTTATTCCAATGGATGGTAGCCTTGTCATTATGGAAGGTAGTCTGTTGTCGAGATTTTTGTTACTTCAATGGATGGGAGCCTTTTCAATATGGAAGGTAGTCTGTTGTCGATATTTTTATTACTTCAATGGATGGTAGCCTTGTCATTATGGAAGGTAGTTTGTTGTCGATATTTTTGTTACTCCAATGGATGCTAGCCTTGTCATTATGGAAGGTAGTCTATCGTTGTGATTTATGTCACTCCAATTGATGGTAGCCTTGTCACTATGGAAGGTAGTGTATTATCGAGATTTTCGTTACTCCAATGGATGATAGCCTTGTCATTATGGAAGGTAGTCTATTGTCGAGATTTTTGTTACTCCAATGGATGGTAGCCTTGTCATAATGGAAGGTTGTCTGTTGTCGAGATTTTTGTTACTCTAATGGATGGTAGCTTTGTCATTATCGAAGGTAGTCTATATTAGAGATTTTTGTTACTCTAATGGATGGTAGCCTTGTCATTACAGAAGGTAGTTTGTTGTCGATATTTTTGTTACTCCAATGGATTCTAGCCTTGTCATTATGGAAGGTAGTCTGTTGTTGAGATTTTTGTTAGTCCAATGGATGCTAGCCTTGTCATTATGGAAGGTAGTAAGTTGTTCATATTTTTGTTACTCCAATGGATGGTAGCCTTGTCATTATGGAAGGTAGTTTGTTGTCGATATCTTTGTTACTCCAATGGATGGTAGCCTTGTCATTATGGAAGGTAGTATGTTGACAATATCATTGTTACTCCATTGGATGGTAGCCTTGTCATTATGGAAGGTAGTTTGTTGTCGATATTTTTGTTACTCCAATGGATGGTATCGTTGTCATTAAGAATGGTAGTCTATTGTTGAGATTTTTGTTATTCCAATTGATTGTAGCCTTCTCATTATGGAACGTAGTCTGATGTCAGTGTTTTTGTTACTCCAATGGATGGTATCGTTGTCATTATGGATGGTAGTTTGTTGTAGAGATTATTGTTATTCCAATGGATGATAGCCTTGTCATTATGGAAGGAAGTCTATTATCGATATTTTTGTTACTCCAATGGATGCTAGCCTTGTCATTATGGAAGGTAGTCCGTGGTTGAGATTTTTGTTCCTTCAATGGATGGTAGCCACATCATTATGGAAGGTAGTTTGTTGTAGAGATTTTTGTTACTCCAATGGATTCTAGCCTTGTCATTAGGGAAGGTAGTCTATCATTGTGATTTCTGTCACTCCAATGGATGGTAGCCTTGTCGCTACTGAAGGTAGTTTGTTGTTCATATTTTTGTTACTTCAATGGATGGTAGCCTTGTCATTATGCAAGGTAGTCTATTGTTGATATTTTGGTTACTCCAATGGATGGAAGCCTTGTCATTATGGAAGGTTGTCTGTTGTTCATATTTTTGTTACTCCAATGGATGGTAGACTTGTCATTATGGAAGGTAGTCTATTTTCGATATTTTTGGTACTCCAATGGATGGTAGCCTTGTCATTATGGAAGGTTGTCTATTGTCGAGATTTTTGTTACTATAATGGATGGTAGCCTTAACATTTTTGAATGTATTCTGTTATCGATATTTTTGGTACTCCAATGCATGGTAGCCTTGTCATTATGGAAGGTAGTCTGTTATCTAGATTTTTGTTACTCCAATGGATTGTAGCCTTGTCATTATGGAAGGTAGTCTATTTTCTATATTTTTGTTATTCCAATGGATTGTAGCCTTGTCATTATGTAAGGTAGTCTATTGTTGAGATTTTTGTTACTCCAATGGATTCTAGCCTTGTCATTATTGAAGGTAGTCTGTCATTGTGATTTCTGTCACTCCAATGGATGGTAGCCTTTTCACTATGGAAGGTAGTCTGTTGTTCATATTTTTGTTACTCCAATGGATGGTAGCCTTGTCATTATGGAAGGTAGTTTGTTGTCGATATCTTTGTTACTCCAATGGATGGTAGCCTTGTCGTTATTGAAGGTAGTATGTTGTCGATATCATTGTTACTCCATTGGATGGTAGCCTTGTCATTATGGAAGGTAGTTTGTTATCGATATTTTTGTTACTCCAATGGAAGGTATCATTGTCATTATGGATGGTAGTCTATTGTTGAGATTTTTGTTATTCCAATTGATTGTAGCCTTCTCATTATGGAACATAGTCTATTGTCGATGTTTTTGTTACTCCAATTGATGGTGTCATTGTCATAATGGATGGTAGTTTGTTGTAGAGATTTCTGTTATTCCAATGGATGGTAGCCATGTCATTATGGAAGGTACTCTATTGTCGAATTTTTTGTTACTCCAATGGATGCTAGCCTTGTCATTAGGGAAGGTAGTCTATCATTGTGATTTCTGTCACTCCAATGGATGTTAGCCTTGTCACTACGGAAGGTAGTCTGTTGTTCATATTTTTGTTACTCCAATGGATGGTAGCCTTGTCATTTCGGAAGGTAGTCTATTGTCGAGATTTTTGTTACTGCAATGGATGGAAGCCTTGTCATTATGGAAGGTAGTCTGTTGTTCATATTTTTGTTACTCCAATGGATGGTAGCCTTGTCATTATGGAAGGTAGTCTATTTTCGAGATTTTTGTTACTCCAATGGATGGTAGCCTTGTCATTATGGAAGGTTGTCTATTGTCGAGATTTTTGTTACTATAATGGATGGTAGCCTTAACATTATGGAAGGTATTTTGTTATCGATATTCTTGGTACTCCAATGCATGGTAGCCTTGTCATTATGGAAGGTAATCTTTTGTCTAGATTTTTGTTACTCCAATGGATTATAGCCTTGTCATTATGGAAGGTAGTCTATTGTCGAGATTTTTGTTATTCCAATGGATGGTAGCCTTGTCATTATGGAAGGTAGTCTGTTGTTGAGATTTTTGTTACTCCAATGGATTCTAGCCTTGTCATTATGGAAGGTAGTCTGTCATTGTGATTTCTGTCACTCCGATGGATGGTAGCCTTTTCACTATGGAAGGTAGTCTGTTGTTCATATTTTTGTTACTCCAATGGATGGTAGCCTTGTCATTATGGAAGGTAGTTTGTTGTCGATATCATTGTTACTCCAATGGATGGTAACTTGTCATTCTGGAAGGTAGTATGTTGTCGATATCTTTGTTACTCCAATGGATGGTAGCCTTGTCATTATGGAAGGTAATCTATTGTTGAGATTTTTGTTATTCCAATTGATTGTAGCCTTCTCATTATGGAATGTAGTCTGTTGTCGATGTTTTTATTACTCCAATGGATGGTATGGTAGTAATTATGGATGGTAGTTTGTTGTAGAGATTTCTGTTATTCCAATGGATGGTAGCCTTGTCATTATGGAAGGTAGTGTGTCATTGAGATTTCTGATACTCCAATAGATGGTATCCTTGTTATTATGGAACGTAGTCTATTGTCGATATTTTTGTTACTCCAATGGATGGTAGCCTTGTAATTATGAAAGGTAGTCTGTTGTCGAGATTTTTGTTATTCCAAAGAATGGTAGCCTTGTCATTATGGTAGGTAGTCTGTTGTCGATATCTTTGTTACTTCAATGGATGGTAGCCTTGTCATTATGGAAGGTAGTCTATTGTCGAGATTTTTGTTACTCCAATGGATGGTAGACTTGTTATTATGGAAGGTAGTCTTTCAATGTGATTTACGTTACTCCAACGTATTGTAGCCTTGTCATTATGACAGGTAGCCAGTTGTTCAGATTTTTGTTACTCCAATGTATGGTAGCCTTGTCATTATGGAAGGTAGTCTGTTGACGAGATTTTTGTTATTCCATTGGATGGTAGCCTTGTCATTATGGATGGTAGGTTGTTGTCGAGATTTTTATTATTCCAATGGATGGTAACCTTGTCATTTTGGAAGGTAGCCTGTTGTCGATCTTTTTGTTACTCTAGTGGATGGTAGCATTGTCATTATGGATGGTAGTCTGTTGCCGATATCTTTGTTACTCCAATGGATGGTAGCCTTGTCATTATGGAAGTTAGTCTATTGTCGAGATTTTTTTTACTCCAATGGATGGTAGACATGTCATTATGGAAGGTAGTCTGTCGTCGGGATTTTTGTAAGTCCAATGGATGGTAGCCTTGTCATTATGGAACATAGTTTGTTGTCGATATTTTTGTTACTCTAATGGATGGTAGACTTGTCATTATGAAAGTTAGTCTGTTGTCGAGATTTTTCTTATTCCATTGGATGGTTGCCTTGTCATTATGGAACGTAGTCTCTTGTCCATATTTTGGTTACTCCAATGGATGGTAGCCTTTTCATTATGGAAGATAGTCAGTTGTCAAGATTTTTCTTACTTCAATGGATTGTAGCCTTGTCATTATGGAAGGTAGTCTGTTGACGATTTTTTTATTACTCCAATGGATGGTAGCCTTGTCATTACGGAAGGTAGTCTGTTGTTGAGATATTTGTTACTCCAATGGATGGTTGCCTTTTGATTATAAAAAGGTAGTCTGTTGTGGAGATATTTGTTACTATAATGGATGGTAGCCTTGACATTATGGAAGGTAGTTTGTTGTCGAGATTTTTGTTACTCCAATGGATGGTAGCCTAGTTATTATGGAATGTAGTTTGTTGTCGATATGTTTGTTACTCCAATGGATGGAAGCCTTGTCATTATGAAAGGTAGTCTGTTGTCGTGATTTTTGTTATTCCATTGATGGTAGCCTTGTTATTATGGAACGTAGTTTGTTGTCGATATTTTTGTTACTCCAATGGATGGTAGGATTGTCATTATGATAAATAGTTTGTTGTCGAGATTTTTGTTATTCCATTGGATGGTAGCCTTGTCATATGGTAGGTAGTCTGTTGTCGATATCTTTGTTACTCAATGGATGATAGCCTTGTCATTATGGAAGGTAGTCTGGTGTCGAGATTTTTTTTACTCCAATGTATGGTAGGCTTGTCATTATAGAAGGTAGTCTGTTGTCGAGATTTTTGTTACTCCAATGGATGGTAGACTTTTAATTATGGAAAGTATTCTGTTGCCGATATTTTTGTTACTCCATTGGATGGTAGCATTGTCATTATGGAAGGTAGTCTGTTATCGAGATTTTTGTTACTCCAATTGATGGTAGCCTTGTCATTATGGAATGTAGTATATTGTCGAGATTTTTGTTACTCCAATGGATGGTAGCCTTGTCATTATGGAAGTTAGTCTTTCTTTGATATTTACGTTACTCCAACGGATGGTAGCCTTGTCATGATGGAACGTAGCATGTTGTCGATATTTTTGTTAATGCAATGGATGGTAGACTTGTCATTATGAAAGATAGTCTATTGTAGAGATTTTTGTTATTCCATTGGATTGTAGCCTTGTCTTTATGGTAGGTAGTTTGTTGTCGATATCTTTGTTACTCAATGGATGGTACCCTTTTCGTTATTGAAGGTAGTCTGTTGTTCAGATTTTTGTTACTCCAATGGATGGTAGCCTTGTCATTATGGTAGGTAGTCTGTTGTCGATATCCTTGTTACTCAATGTATGGTAGCCTAGTCATTATGGAAGGTAGTCTGGTTTGAGATTTTTGTTACTCCAATGTATAGTAGCGTTGTCATTATGGAAGGTAGTCTGTTGTCGAGATTTTTGTTACTCCAATAGACGGTAGCCTTGTCATTATGGAAGGTAGTCTTTCGTTGAGATTTATGTTACTCCAATGGATGGTGGCCTTGTCATTATGGAAGGTAGTATGTTGTTCAAATTTTTGTTACTCCAATGGATGGTAGCCTTGTCATTATGGAAGGAAGTCTAATGTCAAGATTTTTTATACTCCAATGGATGGTAGCCTTATCATTATGGAAGGAAGTCTGTTGTCGAGATTTTTGTTACTCCAATGGATGGTAGCCTTGTCATTACGGAACATGGTAAATTTTCGATATTTTTGTTACTCCAGTGGATGGTAGCCTTGTCATTATGGAAGTTAGTCTATTGTTGAGATTTTTGTTACTCCAATGGATTGTAGACTTGTCATTATGGAAGCTAGTCTGTTTTTCGATATTCATGTTACTCCAATGGATGGTAGCCTTGTCATTATGGAAGATAGTCTGTTATCGAGATTTTTGTTACTCCAATGGATGGTAGCCTTGTCATTATGGAATGTAGTCTATTGTCGAGATTTTTGTTACTCCTTTGGATGGTAGACTAGTCATTATGGAAATTAGTCTTTCGTTGAGATTGACGTTACTCCAACGGATGATAGCCTTGTCATTATGGAAAGTAGTTTGTTGTTCAGATTTTTGTTAATCCAATGGATGGTAGCCTTGTCATTATGAAAGGTAGTCTGTTAAGGATATTTTTGTAATTCCATTGGATGGTAGCCTTGTCATTATGGAAAGATGTTTGTTGTCGAGATTTTTATTATTCCAATGGATGGTAACCTTGTCATTATGGAAGGTAGCCTATTGTCGATATTTTTGTTACTCTAGTGGATGGTAGCATTGTCATTATGGAAGGTAATCTATTGTCGATATCTTTGTTACTCCAATGGATGGTAGCCTTGTCATTATGGAAGGAAGTCTATTGTCGATATTTTTGTTACTCCAATGGATGGTAGCCTTGTCATTATGGAAGGTAGTCTATTGTCGAGATTTTTGTTACTCCAATGAATGGTAGCATTATCATTATAGAAGGTTGTCTGTTATCGAGATTTTTGTTACTCCAATGGATGGTAGCCTTGTCATTATGGAAGGTAGTCTGTTTTCGAGATTTTTGTTACTCCAATGGATGGTAGCCTTGTCACTATGGAAGGTATGTTCATATTTTTGTTACTCCAATGGATGGTAGCCTTGTCATTATGGAAGGTAGTTTTTTGTCGAGATTTTTGTTACTCCAATAGACGGTAGCCTTGTCATTATGGAAGGTAGTCTTTCGTTGAGATTTATGTTACTCCAATGGATGGTGGCCTTGTCATTATGGAAGGTAGTATGTTGTTCAAATTTTTGTTACTCCAATGGATGGTAGCCTTGTCATTATGGAAGAAAGTCTAATGTCAAGATTTTTTATACTCCAATGGATGGTAGCCTTATCTTTATGGAAGGAAGTCTGTTGTCGAGATTTTTGTTACTCCAATGGATGGTAGCCTTGTCATTACGGAACATGGTAAATTTTCGATATTTTTGTTACTCTAGTGGATGGTAGCCTTGTCATTATGGAACTTAGTCTATTGTTGAGATTTTTGTTACTCCAATGGATTGTAGACTTGTCATTATGGAAGCTAGTCTGTTTTTCGATATTCATGTTACTCCAATGGATGGTAGCCTTGTCATTATGGAAGATAGTCTGTTATCGAGATTTTTGTTACTCCAATGGATGGTAGCCTTGTCATTATGGAATGTAGTCTATTGTCGAGATTTTTGTTACTCCTTTGGATGGTAGACTAGTCATTATGGAAATTAGTCTTTCGTTGAGATTGACGTTACTCCAACGGATGATAGCCTTGTCATTATGGAAAGTAGTTTGTTGTTCAAATTTTTGTTAATCCAATGGATGGTAGCCTTGTCATTATGAAAGGTAGTCTGTTAAGGATATTTTTGTAATTCCATTGGATGGTAGCCTTGTCATTATGGAAAGATGTTTGTTGTCGAGATTTTTATTATTCCAATGGATGGTAACCTTGTCATTATGGAAGGTAGCCTATTGTCGATATTTTTGTTACTCTAGTGGATGGTAGCATTGTCATTATGGAAGGTAATCTGTTGTCGATATCTTTGTTACTCCAATGGATGGTAGCCTTGTCATTATGGAAGGAAGTCTATTGTCGATATTTTTGGTACTCCAATGGATGGTAGCCTTGTCATTATGGAAGGTAGTCTATTGTCGAGATTTTTGTTACTCCAATGAAAGGTAGCATTATCATTATAGAAGGTTGTCTGGTGGCGAGATTTTTGTTACTCCAATGGATGGTAGCCTTGTCATTATGGAAGGTAGTCTGTTTTCGAGATTTTTGTTACCGTAATGGATGGTAGCCTTGTCACTATGGAAGGTATGTTCATATTTTTGTTACTCCAATGGATGGTAGCCTTGTCATTATGGAAGGTAGTTTGTTGTCGAGATTTTTGTTATTCCAATGGATGATAGCCTTGTCATTATGGAAGGTAGTCTGTTGTCGAGATTTTTGTTACTTCAATGGATGGTAGCCTTGTCATTATGGAAGGTAGTATGTTGTCGATATTTTTGTTACTCCAATGGATGCTAGCCTTGTCATTATGGAAGGTAGTCTGTCGTTGTGATTTATGTCACTCCAATGGATGGTAGCCTTGTCACTATGGAAGGTAGTCTGTTATCGAGATTTTTGTTACTCTAATGGATGATAGCCTTGTCATTATGGAAGGTAGTCTATTGTCAAGATTTTTGTTACTCCAATGGATGGTAGCCTTGTCATAATGGAAGGTTGTCTGTTGTCGAGATTTGTATTACTCTAATGGATGGTAGCTTTGTCATTATCGAAGGTAGTTTGTATTAGAGATTTTTGTTACTCTAATGGATGGTAGCCTTGTCATTACAGAAGGTAGTTTGTTGTCGATATTTTTGTTACTCCAATGGATGCTAGCCTTATCATTATGGAAGGTAGTATGTTGTCGAAATCTTAGTTACTCTAATGGATTGTAGCCTTGTCATTATGGAAGGTAGTTTGTTGTTGAGATTTTTGTTAGTCCAATGGATGCTAGCCTTGTCATTATGGAAGGTAGTAAGTTGTTCATATTTTTGTTACTCCAATGGATGGTAGCCTTGTCATTATGGAAGGTAGTTTGTTATCGATATCTTTGTTACTCCAATGGATGTTAGCCTTGTCATTATGGAAGGTAGTATGTTGACGATATCATTGTTACTCCATTGGATGGTAGCCTTGTCATTATGGAAGGTAGTTTGTTGTCGATATTTTTGTTACTCCAATGGATGGTATCATTGTCATTATGGATGGTAGTCTATTGTTGAGATTTTTGTTATTCCAATTGATTGTAGCCTTCTCATTATGGAACGTAGTCTGTTGTCGATGTTTTTGTTACTCCAATGGATGATGTCATTGTAATTATGGATGGTAGTTTGTTGTAGAGATTTCTATTATTCCAATGGATGGTAGCCATGTCATTATGGAAGGTACTCTATTGTCGATATTTTTGTTACTCCAATGGATGCTAGCCTTGTCATTATGGAAGGTAGTCCGTGGTCGAGATTTTTGTTACTTCAATGGATGGTAGCCACATCATTATGGAAGGTAGTTTGTTGTAGACATTTTTGTTACTCCAATGGATGTTAGCCTTGTCACTACGGAAGGTAGTCTGTTGTTCATATTTTTGTTACTCCAATGGATGGTAGCCTTGTCATTTTGGAAGGTAGTCTATTGTCGAGATTTTTGTTACTCCAATGGATGGAAGCCTTGTCATTATGGAAGGTAGTATGTTGTTCATATTTTTGTTACTCCAATGGATGGTAGCCTTGTCATTATGGAAGGTAGTCAATTTTCGAGATTTTTGTTACTCCAATGGATGGTAGCCTTGTCATTATGGCAGGTTGTCTATTGTCGAGATTTTTGTTACTATAATGGATGGTAGCCTTAACATTATGGAAGGTATTCTGTTATCGATATTTTTGGTACTCCAATGCATGGTAGCCTTGTCATTATGGAAGGTAGTCTGTTGTCTATATTTTTGTTACTCCAATGGATTGTAGCCTTGTCATTATAGAAGGTAGTCTATTGTCGAGATTTTTGTTATTCCAATGGATGGTAGCCTTGTCATTATGGAAGGTAGTCTGCTGTTGAGATTTTTGTTACTCCAATGGATTCTAGCCTGGTCATTATGGAAGGTAGTCTGTCATTGTGATTTTTGTCACTCCAATGGATGGTAGCCTTTTCACTATGGAAGGTAGTCTGTTGTTCATATTTTTGTTACTCCAATGGATGGTAGCCTTGTCATTATGGAAGGTAGTTTGTTGTCGATATCATTATTACTCCAATGGATGGTAGCTTGTCATTATGGAAGGTAGTATGTTGTCGATATCTTTGTTACTCCAATGGATGGTAGCCTTCTCATTATGGAAGGTAGTCTATTGTTGAGATTTTTGTTATTCCAATTGATTGTAGCCTTCTCATTATGGAACGTAGTCTGTTGTCGATGTTTTTGTTACTCCAATGGATCGTATGGTTGTCATTATGGATGGTAGTTTGTTGTATAGATTTCTGTTATTCCAATGGATGGTAGCCTTGTCATTTTGGAAGGTAGTCTATTGTCGATATTTTTGTTACTCCAATGGATGCTAGCCTTGTCATTATGGAAGGTAGTCCGCGGTCGATATTTTTGTTACTTTAATGGATGGTAGGCACGTCATTATGGAAGGTAGTTTGTTGTAGAGATTTTTGTTACTCCAATGGATGCTAGCCTTTTCAGTAGGGAAGGTAGTCTGTCCTTGTGATTTCTGTCACTCCAATGGATGGTAGCGTTGTCACTATGGAAGGTAGTCTGTTGTTCATATTTTAGTTACTCCAATGAATGGTAGCCTTGTCATTATGGAAGGTAGTCTGTTGTCTGGTTTTTTTTTGTTACTCCAATGGATTGTAGCCATATCATTATGGAAGGTTTTCTGTTGTCGAGATTTTTGTTACTCCAATGGATGGTAGCCTTGTCATTATGGAAGGTAGTTTGTTATCGAGATTTTTGTTATTCCAATGGATGGTAGCCTTGTCATTATGGAAGGTAGTCTGTTGTCGATATTTTTATTACTTCAATGGATGGTAGCCTTTCATTATGGAAGGTAGTTTATTGTCGACATTTTTGTTACTCCAATGGATGATAGCCTTGTCATTATGGAAGGTAGTCTGTCATTTTGATTTATGTCACTCCAATGGATGGTAGCCTTGTCACTATGGAAGGTAGTCTATTGTCGAGATTTTTGTTACTCCAATGGATGGTAGCCTTGTCATAATGGAAGGTTGTCTGTTGTCGAGATTTTTGTTACTCTTATGGATGGTAGCTTTGTCATTATCGAAGGTAGTCTGTATTCGAGATTTTTGTTACTCAAATGGATGGTAGCCTTGTCATTACAGAAGGTAGTTTGTTGTCGATATTTTTGTTACTCCAATGGATGCTAGCCTTGTCATTATGGAAGGTAGTATGTTGTCGATATCTTAGTTACTCTAATGGGTTGTAGCCTTGTCATTATGGAAGGTAGTCTGTTGTCGAGATTTTTGTTACTCCAATGGATTCTAGCCTTGTCATTATGGAAGGTAGTCTATCATTATGATTTATGTCACTCCAATGGATGGTATCCTTGTCATTATGGAAGGTAGTCTATCATTGTGATTTCTGTCACTCCAATGGATGTTAGCCTTGTCACTACGGAAGGTAGCCTGTTGTTCATATTTTTGTTACTCCAATGGATGGTAGCCTTGTCATTTTGGAAGGTAGTCTATTGTCGAGATTTTTGTTACTCCAATGGATTGAAGCCTTGTCATTATGGAAGGTAGTCTGTTGTTCATATTTTTGTTACTCCAATGGATGTTAGCCTTGTCATTATGGAAGGTAGTCTATTTTCGAGATCTTTGTTACTCCAATGGATGGTAGCCTTGTCATTATGGAAGGAAGTCTATTGTCGATATTTTTGTTACTCCAATGGATGGTAGCCTTTTCATTATGAAAGGTAGTCTGTTAAGGATATTTTTGTAATTCCATTGGATGGTAGCCTTGTCATTATGGAAAGATGTTTGTTGTCGAGATTTTTATTATTCCAATGGATGGTAACCTTGTCATTATGGAAGGTAGCCTATTGTCGATACTTTTGTTACTCTAGTGGATGGTAGCATTGTCATTATGGAAGGTAATCTGTTGTCGATATCTTTGTTACTCCAATGGATGGTAGCCTTGTCATTATGGAAGGAAGTCTATTGTCGATATTTTTGTTACTCCAATGGATGGTAGCCTTGTCATTATGGAAGGTAGTCTATTGTCGAGATTTTTGTTACTCCAATGAATGGTAGCATTATCATTATAGAAGGTTGTCTGTTGTCGAGATTTTTGTTACTCCAATGGATGGTAGCCTTGTCATTATGGAAGGTAGTCTGTTTTCGAGATTTTTGTTACTCCAATGGATGGTAGCCTTGTCACTATGGAAGGTATGTTCATATTTTTGTTACTCCAATGGATGGTAGCCTTGTCATTATGGAAGGTAGTTTTTTGTCGAGATTTTTGTTACTCCAATAGACGGTAGCCTTGTCATTATGGAAGGTAGTCTTTCGTTGAGATTTATGTTACTCCAATGGATGGTGGCCTTGTCATTATGGAAGGTAGTATGTTGTTCAAATTTTTGTTACTCCAATGGATGGTAGCCTTGTCATTATGGAAGGAAGTCTAATGTCAAGATTTTTTATACTCCAATGGATGGTAGCCTTATCATTATGGAAGGAAGTCTGTTGTCGAGATTTTTGTTACTCCAATGGATGGTAGCCTTGTCATTACGGAACATGGTAAATTTTCGATATTTTTGTTACTCCAGTGGATGGTAGCCTTGTCATTATGGAACTTAGTCTATTGTTGAGATTTTTGTTACTCCAATGGATTGTAGACTTGTCATTATGGAAGCTAGTCTGTTTTTCGATATTCATGTTACTCCAATGGATGGTAGCCTTGTCATTATGGAAGATAGTCTGTTATCGAGATTTTTGTTACTCCAATGGATGGTAGCCTTGTCATTATGGAATGTAGTCTATTGTCGAGATTTTTGTTACTCCTTTGGATGGTAGACTAGTCATTATGGAAATTAGTCTTTCGTTGAGATTGACGTTACTCCAACGGATGATAGCCTTGTCATTATGGAAATAGGTTTGTTGTTCAGATTTTTGTTAATCCAATGGATGGTAGCCTTGTCATTATGAAAGGTAGTCTGTTAAGGATATTTTTGTAATTCCATTGGATGGTAGCCTTGTCATTATGGAAAGATGTTTGTTGTCGAGATTTTTATTATTCCAATGGATGGTAACCTTGTCATTATGGAAGGTAGCCTATTGTCGATATTTTTGTTACTCTAGTGGATGGTAGCATTGTCATTATGGAAGGTAATCTGTTGTCGATATCTTTGTTACTCCAATGGATGGTAGCCTTGTCATTATGGAAGGAAGTCTATTGTCGATATTTTTGTTACTCCAATGGATGGTAGCCTTGTCATTATGGAAGGTAGTCTATTGTCGAGATTTTTGTTACTCCAATGAATGGTAGCATTATCATTATAGAAGGTTGTCTGTTGTCGAGATTTTTGTTACTCCAATGGATGGTAGCCTTGTCATTATGGAAGGTAGTCTGTTTTCGAGATTTTTGTTACCGTAATGGATGGTAGCCTTGTCACTATGGAAGGTATGTTCATATTTTTGTTACTCCAATGGATGGTAGCCTTGTCATTATGGAAGGTAGTTTGTTGTCGAGATTTTTGTTATTCCAATGGATATTAGCCTTGTCATTATGGAAGGTAGTCTGTTGTCGAGATTTTTGTTACTTCAATGGATGGTAGCCTTGTCATTATGGAAGGTAGTATGTTGTCGATATTTTTGTTACTCCAATGGATGCTAGCCTTGTCATTATGGAAGGTAGTTTGTCGTTGTGATTTATGTCACTCCAATGGATGGTAGCCTTGTCACTATGGAAGGTAGTCTCTTATCGAGATTTTTGTTACTCCAATGGATGGTAGCCTTGTCATAATGGAAGGTTGTCTGTTGTCGAGATTTTTATTACTCTAATGGATGGTAGCTTTGTCATTATCGAAGGTAGTTTGTATTAGAGATTTTTGTTACTCTAATGGATGGTAGCCTTGTCATTACAGAAGGTAGTTTGTTGTCGATATTTTTGTTACTCCAATGGATGCTAGCCTTATCATTATGGAAGGTAGTATGTTGTCGAAATCTTAGTTACTCTAATGGATTGTAGCCTTGTCATTATGGAAGGTAGTTTGTTGTTGAGATTTATGTTAGTCCAATGGATGCTAGCCTTGTCATTATGGAAGGTAGTAAGTTGTTCATATTTTTGTTACTCCAATGGATGGTAGCCTTGTCATTATGGAAGGTAGTTTGTTATCGATATCTTTGTTACTCCAATGGATGTTAGCCTTGTCATTATGGAAGGTAGTATGTTGACGATATCATTGTTACTCCATTGGACGGTAGCCTTGTCATTATGGAAGGTAGTTTGTTGTCGATATTTTTGTTACTCCAATGGATGGTATCATTGTCATTATGGATGGTAGTCTATTGTTGAGATTTTTGTTATTCCAATTGATTGTAGCCTTCTCATTATGGAACGTAGTCTGTTGTCGATGTTTTTGTTACTCCAATGGATGATGTCATTGTAATTATGGATGGTAGTTTGTTGTAGAGATTTCTATTATTCCAATGGATGGTAGCCATGTCATTATGGAAGGTACTCTATTGTCGATATTTTTGTTACTCCAATGGATGCTAGCCTTGTCATTATGGAAGGTAGTCCGTGGTGGAGATTTTTGTTACTTCAATGGATGGTAGCCACATCATTATGGAAGGTAGTTTGTTGTAGACATTTTTGTTACTCCAATGGATGTTAGCCTTGTCACTACGGAAGGTAGTCTGTTGTTCATATTTTTGTTACTCCAATGGATGGTAGCCTTGTCATTTTGGAAGGTAGTCTATTGTCGAGATTTTTGTTACTCCAATGGATGGAAGCCTTGTCATTATGGAAGGTAGTATGTTGTTCATATTTTTGTTACTCCAATGGATGGTAGCCTTGTCATTATGGAAGGTAGTCAATTTTCGAGATTTTTGTTACTCCAATGGATGGTAGCCTTGTCATTATGGAAGGTTGTCTATTGTCGAGATTTTTGTTACTATAATGGATGGTAGCCTTAACATTATGGAAGGTATTCTGTTATCGATATTTTTGGTACTCCAATGCATGGTAGCCTTGTCATTATGGAAGGTAGTCTGTTGTCGAGATTTTTGTTACTCCAATGGATTCTAGCCTTGTCATTATGGAAGGTAGTCTATCGTTATGATTTATGTCACTCCAATGGATGGTATCCTTGTCATTATGGAAGGTAGTCTATCATTGTGATTTCTGTCACTCCAATGGATGTTAGCCTTGTCACTACGGAAGGTAGTCTATTGTTCATATTTTTGTTACTCCAATGGATGGTAGCCTTGTCATTTTGGAAGGTAGTCTATTGTCGAGATTTTTGTTACTCCAATGGATTGAAGCCTTGTCATTATGGAAGGTAGTCTGTTGTTCATATTTTTGTTACTCCAATGGATGGTAGCCTTGTCATTATGGAAGGTAGTCTATTTTCGAGATCTTTGTTACTCCAATGGATGGTAGCCTTGTCATTATGGAAGGAAGTCTATTGTCGATATTTTTGTTACTCCAATGGATGGTAGCCTTGTCATTATGAAAGGTAGTCTGTTAAGGATATTTTTGTAATTCCATTGGATGGTAGCCTTGTCATTATGGAAAGATGTTTGTTGTCGAGATTTTTATTATTCCAATGGATGGTAACCTTGTCATTATGGAAGGTAGCCTATTGTCGATATTTTTGTTACTCTAGTGGATGGTAGCATTGTCATTATGGAAGGTAATCTGTTGTCGATATCTTTGTTACTCCAATGGATGGTAGCCTTGTCATTATGGAAGGAAGTCTATTGTCGATATTTTTGTTACTCCAATGGATGGTAGCCTTGTCATTATGGAAGGTAGTCTATTGTCGAGATTTTTGTTACTCCAATGAATGGTAGCATTATCATTATAGAAGGTTGTCTGTTGTCGAGATTTTTGTTACTCCAATGGATGGTAGCCTTGTCATTATGGAAGGTAGTCTGTTTTCGAGATTTTTGTTACCGTAATGGATGGTAGCCTTGTCACTATGGAAGGTATGTTCATATTTTTTTTACTCCAATGGATGGTAGCCTTGTCATTATGGAAGGTAGTTTGTTGTCGAGATTTTTGTTATTCCAATGGATATTAGCCTTGTCATTATGGAAGGTAGTCTGTTGTCGAGATTTTTGTTACTTCAATGGATGGTAGCCTTGTCATTATGGAAGGTAGTATGTTGTCGATATTTTTGTTACTACAATGGATGCTAGCCTTGTCATTATGGAAGGTAGTCTGTCGTTGTGATTTATGTCACTCCAATGGATGGTAGCCTTGTCACTATGGAAGGTAGTCTCTTATCGAGATTTTTGTTACTCCAATGGATGGTAGCCTTGTCATAATGGAAGGTTGTCTGTTGTCGAGATTTTTATTACTCTAATGGATGGTAGCTTTGTCATTATCGAAGGTAGTTTGTATTAGAGATTTTTGTTACTCTAATGGATGGTAGCCTTGTCATTACAGAAGGTAGTTTGTTGTCGATATTTTTGTTACTCCAATGGATGCTAGCCTTATCATTATGGAAGGTAGTATGTTGTCGAAATCTTAGTTACTCTAATGGATTGTAGCCTTGTCATTATGGAAGGTAGTTTGTTGTTGAGATTTTTGTTAGTCCAATGGATGCTAGCCTTGTCATTATGGAAGGTAGTATGTTGTTCATATTTTTGTTACTCCAATGGATGGTAGCCTTGTCATTATGGAAGGTAGTTTGTTATCGATATCTTTGTTACTCCAATGGATGTGAGCCTTGTCATTATGGAAGGTAGTATGTTGACGATATCATTGTTACTCCATTGGATGGTAGCCTTGTCATTATGGAAGGTAGTTTGTTGTCGATATTTTTGTTACTCCAATGGATGGTATCATTGTCATTATGGATGGTAGTCTATTGTTGAGATTTTTGTTATTCCAATTGATTGTAGCCTTCTCATTATGGAACGTAGTCTGTTGTCGATGTTTTTGTTACTCCAATGGATGATGTCATTGTAATTATGGATGGTAGTTTGTTGTAGAGATTTCTATTATTCCAATGGATGGTAGCCATGTCATTATGGAAGGTACTCTATTGTCGATATTTTTGTTACTCCAATGGATGCTAGCCTTGTCATTATGGAAGGTAGTCCGTGGTCGAGATTTTTGTTACTTCAATGGATGGTAGCCACATCATTATGGAAGGTAGTTTGTTGTAGACATTTTTGTTACTCCAATGGATGTTAGCCTTGTCACTACGGAAGGTAGTCTGTTGTTCATATTTTTGTTACTCCAATGGATGGTAGCCTTGTCATTTTGGAAGGTAGTCTATTGTCGAGATTTTTGTTACTCCAATGGATGGAAGCCTTGTCATTATGGAAGGTAGTATGTTGTTCATATTTTTGTTACTCCAATGGATGGTAGCCTTGTCATTATGGAAGGTAGTCAATTTTCGAGATTTTTGTTACTCCAATGGATGGTAGCCTTGTCATTATGGAAGGTTGTCTATTGTCGAGATTTTTGTTACTATAATGGATGATAGCCTTAACATTATGGAAGGTATTCTGTTATCGATATTTTTGGTACTCCAATGCATGGTAGCCTTGTCATTATGGAAGGTAGTTTGTTGTCTATATTTTTGTTACTCCAATGGATTGTAGCCTTGTCATTATAGAAGGTAGTCTATTGTCGAGATTTTTGTTATTCCAATGGATGGTAGCCTTGTCATTATGGAAGGTAGTCTGCTGTTGAGATTTTTGTTACTCGAATGGATTCTAGCCTGGTCATTATGGAAGGTAGTCTGTCATTGTGATTTTTGTCACTCCAATGGATGGTAGCCTTTTCACTATGGAAGGTAGTCTGTTGTTCATATTTTTGTTACTCCAATGGATGGTAGCCTTGTCATTATGGAAGGAAGTTTGTTGTCGATATCATTATTACTCCAATGGATGGTAGCTTGTCATTATGGAAGGTAGTATGTTGTCAATATCTTTGTTACTCCAATGGATGGTAGCCTTGTCATTATGGAAGGTAGTCTATTGTTGAGATTTTTGTTATTCCAATTGATTGTAGCCTTCTCATTATGGAACGTAGTCTGTTGTCGATGTTTTTGTTACTCCAATGGATCGTATGGTTGTCATTATGGATGGTAGTTTGTTGTATAGATTTCTGTTATTCCAATGGATGGTAGCCTTGTCATTTTGGAAGGTAGTCTATTGTCGATATTTTTGTTACTCCAATGGATGCTAGCCTTGTCATTATGGAAGGTAGTCCGCGGTCGATATTTTTGTTACTTTAATGGATGGTAGGCACGTCATTATGGAAGGTAGTTTGTTGTAGAGATTTTTGTTACTCCAATGGATGCTAGCCTTTTCAGTAGGGAAGGTAGTCTGTCCTTTTGATTTATGTCACTCCAATGGATGGTAGCCTTGTCACTATGGAAGGTAGTCCGTTGTCGAGATTTTTGTTACTCCAATGGATGATAGCCTTGTCAATATGGAAGGTAGTCTATTGTCGAGATTTTTGTTACTCCAATGGATGGTAGCCTTGTCATAATGGAAGGTTGTCTGTTGTCGAGATTTTTGTTACTCTTATGGATGGTAGCTTTGTCATTATCGAAGGTAGTCTGTATTCGAGATTTTTGTTACTCAAATGGATGGTAGCCTTGTCATTACAGAAGGTAGTTTGTTGTCGATATTTTTGTTACTCCAATGGATGCTAGCCTTGTCATTATGGAAGGTAGTATGTTGTCGATATCTTTGTTACTCTAATGGGTTGTAGCCTTGTCATTATGGAAGGTAATCTGTTGTCGAGATTTTTGTTACTCCAATGGATTCTAGCCTTGTCATTATGGAAGGTAGTCTATCGTTATGATTTATGTCACTCCAATGGATGGTATCCTTGTCATTATGGAAGGTAGTCTGTATTCGAGATTTTTGATACTCCAATGGATGGTAGCCTTGTCATTATGGAAGGTAGTCTATCATTGTGATTTCTGTCACTCCAATGGATGTTAGCCTTGTCACTACGGAAGGTAGTCTGTTGTTCATATTTTTGTTACTCCAATGGATGGTAGCCTTGTCATTTTGGAAGGTAGTCTATTGTCGAGATTTTTGTTACTCCAATGGATTGAAGCCTTGTCATTATGGAAGGTAGTCTGTTGTTCATATTTTTGTTACTCCAATGGATGGTAGCCTTGTCATTATGGAAGGTAGTCTATTTTCGAGATTTTTTTTACTCCAATGGATGGTAGCCTTGTCATTATGGAAGGTTGTCTATTGTCGAGATTTTTGTTACTATAATGGATGGTAGCCTTAACATTATGGAAGGTATTCTGTTATCGATATTTTTGGTACTCCAATGCATGGTAGCCTTGTCATTATGGAAGGTAGTCTGTTGTCAGGATTTTTGTTACTCCAATGGATTGTAGCCTTGTCATTATGGAAGGTAGTCTATTGTCGAGATTTTTGTTATTCCAATGGATGGTAGCCTTGTCATTATGGAAGGTAGTTTATTGTTGAGATTTTTGTTACTCCAATGGATTCTAGCCTTGTCATTATGGAAGGTAGTTTGTCATTGTGATTTCTGTCACTCCAATGGATGGTAGCCTTTTCACTATGGAAGGTAGTCTGTTGTTCATATTTTTGTTACTCCAATGGATGGTAGCCTTGTCATTATGGAAGGTAGTTTGTTGTCGATATCATTGTTACTCCAATGGATGGTAGCTTGTCATTATGGAAGGTAGTATATTGTCGATATCTTTGTTACTCCAATGGATGGTAGCCTTGTCATTATGGTAGGTAGTCTATTGTTGAGATTTTTGTTATTCCAATTGATTGTAGCCTTCTCATTATGGAACATAGTCTGTTGTCGATGTTTTTGTTACTCCAATGGATGGTATGGTTGTCATTATGGATGGTAGTTTGTTGTAGAGATTTCTGTTATTCCAATGGATGGTAGCCTTGTCATTATGGAAGGTAGTCTATCATTGTGATTTATGTCACTCCAATGGATGTTAGCCTTGTCACTACGGAAGGTAGTCTGTTGTTCATATTTTTGTTACTCCAATGGATGGTAGTCTTGTCATTTTGGAAGGTAGTCTATTGTCGAGATTTTTGTTACTCCAATGGATTGAAGCCTTGTCATTATGGAAGGTAGTCTGTTGTTCATATTTTTGTTACTCCAATGGATGGTAGCCTTGTCATTATGGAAGGTAGTCTATTTTCGAGATTTTTTTTACTCCAATGGATTGTAGCCTTGTCATTATGGAAGGTTGTCTATTGTCGAGATTTTTGTTACTATAATGGATGGTAGCCTTAACATTATGGAAGGTATTCTGTTATCGATATTTTTGGTACTCCAATGCATGGTAGCCTTGTCATTATGGAAGGTAGTCAGTTGTCTGGATTTTTGTTACTCCAATGGATTGTAGCCTTGTCATTATGGAAGGTAGTCTATTGTCGAGATTTTTGTTATTCCAATGGATGGTAGCCTTGTCATTATGGAAGGTAGTTTGTTGTTGAGATTTTTGTTACTCCAATGGATTCTAGCCTTGTCATTATGGAAGGTAGTCTGTCATTGTGATTTCAGTCACTCCAATGGATGGTAGCCTTTTCACTATGGAAGGTAGACTGTTGTTCATATTTTTGTTACTCCAATGGATGGTAGCCTTGTCATTATGGAAGGTAGTTTGTTGTCGATATCATTGTTACTCCAATGGATGGTAGCTTGTCATTATGGAAGGTAGTATGTTGTCGATATCTTTGTTACTCCAATGGATGGTAGCCTTGTCATTATGGAAGGTAGTCTATTGTTGAGATTTTTGTTATTCCAATTGATTGTAGCCTTCTCATTATGGAACATAGTCTGTTGTCGATGTTTTTGTTACTCCAATGGATGGTATGGTTGTCATTATGGATGGTAGTTTGTTGTAGAGATTTCTGTTATTCCAATGGATGGTAGCCTTGTCATTATGGAAGGTAGTCTATTGTCGATATTTTTGTTACTCCAATGGATGCTAGCCTTGTCATTATGGAAGGTAGTCCGCGGTCGATATTTTTGTTACTTCAATGGATAGTAGGCACGTCATTATGGAAGGTAGTTTGTTGTAGAGATTTTTGTTACTCCAATGGATGCTAGCCTTTTCATTAGGGAAGGTAATCTATCGTTGTGATTTCTGTCACTCCAATGGATGGTAGCGTTGTCACTATGGAAGGTAGTCTGTTGTTCATATTTTTGTTACTCCAATCAATGGTAGCCTTGTCATTATGGAAGGTAGTCTGTTTTCTGGATTTTTGTTACTCCAATGGATTGTAGCCTTATCATTATGGAAGGTTTTCTGTTGTCGAGATTTTTGTTACTCCAATGGATGGTAGCCTTGTCATTATGGAAGCTAGTCTGTTGTCGAGATTTTTGTTACTCCAATGGATTCTAGCCTTGTCATTATGGAAGGTAGTCTGTCGTTGTGATTTATGTCACTCCAATGGATGGTATCCTTGTCATTATGGAAGGTAGTCTGTATTCGAGATTTTTGTTACTCCAATGGATGGTAGCCTTGTCATTATGGAAGGTAGTATATCATTGTGATTTCTGTCACTCCAATGGATGTTAGCCTTGTCACTACGGAAGGTAGTCTGTTGTTCATATTTTTGTTACTCCAATGGATGGTAGCCTTGTCATTTTGGAAGGTAGTCTATTGTCGAGATTTTTGTTACTCCAATGGATGGATGCCTTGTCATTATGGAAGGTAGTCTGTTGTTCATATTTTTGTTACTCCAATGGATGGTAGACTTGTCATTATGGAAGGTAGTCTATTTTCGAGAATTTTTTTACTCCAATGGATGGTAGCCTTGTCATTATGGAAGGTTGTCTATTGTCGAGATTTTTGTTACTATAATGGATGGTAGCCTTAACATTATGGAAGGTATTCTGTTATCGATATTTTTGGTACTCCAATGCATGGTAGCCTTGTCATTATGGAAGGTAGTCTGTTGTCTGGATTTTTGTTACTCCAATGGATTGTAGCCTTGTCATTATGGAAGGTAGTCTATTGTCGAGATTTTTGTTATTCCAATGGATGGTGCCTTGTCATTATGGAAGGTAGTCTGTTGTTGAGATTTATGTTACTCCAATGGATTCTAGCCTTGTCATTATGGAAGGTAGTCTGTCATTGTGATTTCTGTCACTCCAATGGATGGTAGCCTTTTCACTATGGAAGGTAGTCTGTTGTTCATATTTTTGTTACTCCAATGGATGGTAGCCTTGTCATTATGGAAGGTAGTTTGTTGTCGATATCATTGTTACTCCAATGGATGGTAGCTTGTCATTATGGAAGGTAGTATGTTGTCGATATCTTTGTTACTCCAATGGATGGTAGCCTTGTCATTATGGAAGGTAGTCTATTGTTGAGATTTTTGTTATTCCAATTGATTGTTGCCTTCTCATTATGGAACGTAGTCTGTTGTCGATGTTTTTGTTACTCCAATGGATGGTATGGTTGTCATTATGGATGGTAGTTTGTTGTAGAGATTTCTGTTATTCCAATGGATGGTAGCCTTGTCATTATAGAAGGTAGTCTATTGTCGATATTTTTGTTACTCCAATGGATGTTAGCCTTGTCTATATGGAAGGTAGTCCGCGGTCGATATTTTTGTTACTTCAATGGATGGTAGCCACGTCATTATGGAAGGTAGTTTGTTGTAGAGATTTTTGTTACTCCAATGGATGGTAGCCTCTTCATTAGGGAAGGTAGTCTATCGTTGTGATTTCTGTCACTCCAATGGATGGTAGCGTTGTCACTATGGGAGGTAGTCTGTTGTTCATATTTTTGTTACTCCAATGAATGGTAGCCTTGTCATTATGGAAGGTAGTCTGTTTTCTGGATTTTTGTTACTCCAATGGATTGTAGCCTTATCATTATGGAAGGTTTTCTGTTGTCGAGATTTTTGTTACTCCAATGGATGGTAGCCTTGTCATTATGGAAGGTAGTATGTTATCGAGATTTTTGTTATTCCAATGGATGGTAGCCTTGTCATTATGGAAGGTAGTCTGTTGTCGATATTTTTGTTACTCCAATGGATGGGAGCCTTGTCATTATGGAAGGTAGTCTGTTGTTGATATTTTTATTACTTCAATGGATGGTAGCCTTTTCATTATGGAAGGTAGTTTATTGTCGATATTTTTGTTACTCCAATGGATGCTAGCCTTGTCATTATGGAAGGTAGTCTGTCATTGTGATTTATGTCACTCCAATGGATGGTAGCCTTGTCACTATGGAAGGTATTCCGTTGTCGAGATTTTTGTTACTCCAATGGATGATAGCCTTGTTATTATGGAAGGTAGTCTATTGTCGAGATTTTTGTTACTCCAATGGATGGTAGCCTTGTCATAATGGAAGGTTGTCTGTTGTCGAGATTTTTGTTACTCTTATGGATGGTAGCTTTGTCATTATCGAAGGTAGTCTGTATTCGAGATTTTTGTTACTCAAATGGATGGTAGCCTTGTCATTACAGAAGGTAGTTTGTTGTCGATATTTTTGTTACTCCAATGGATGATAGCCTTGTCATTATGGAAGGTAGTATGTTGTCGATATCTTTGTTACTCTAATGGGTTGTAGCCTTGTCATTATGGAAGGTAGTCTGTTGTCGAGATTTTTGTTACTCCAATGGATTCTAGCCTTGTCATTATGGAAGGTAGTCTATCGTTGTGATTTATGTCACTCCAATGGATGGTATCCTTGTCATTATGGAAGGTAGTCTGTATTCGAGATTTTTGTTACTCCAATGGATGGTAGCCTTCTCATTATGGAAGGTAGTCTATCATTGTGATTTCTGTCACTCCAATGGATGTTAGCCTTGTCACTACGGAAGGTAGTCTGTTGTTCATATTTTTGTTACTCCAATGGATGGTAGCCTTGTCATTATGGAAGGTAGTCTATTTTCGAGATTTTTTTTACTCCAATGGATGGTAGCCTTGTCATTATGGAAGGTTGTCTATTGTCGAGATTTTTGTTACTATAATGGATGGTAGCCTTAACATTATGGAAAGTATTCTGTTATCGATATTTTTTGTACTCCAATGCATAGTAGCCTTGTCATTATGGAAGGTAGTCTGTTGTCTGGATTTTTGTTACTCCAATGGATTTTAGCCTTGTCATTATGGAAGGTAGTCTATTGTCGAGATTTTTGTTATTCCAATGGATGGTAGCCTTGTCATTATGGAAGGTAGTCTGTTGTTGAGATTTTTGTTACTCCAATGGATTCTAGCCTTGTCATTATGGAAGGTAGTCTGTCATTGTGATTTCTGTCACTCCAATGGATGGTAGCCTTTTCACTATGGAAGGTAGTCTGTTGTTCATATTTTTGTTACTCCAATGGATGGTAGCCTTGTCATTATGGAAGGTAGTTTGTTGTCGATATCATTGTTACTCCAATGGATGGTAGCTTGTCATTA
This sequence comes from Vicia faba, assembly GCA_948472305.1. Taxonomy (NCBI): domain Eukaryota; kingdom Viridiplantae; phylum Streptophyta; class Magnoliopsida; order Fabales; family Fabaceae; genus Vicia; species Vicia faba. The sequence goes on from OX451740.1 coordinate 549,947,514, forward strand.
TGGAAGGTAGTATGTTGTCGATATCTTTGTTACTCCAATGGATGGTAGCCTTGTCATTATGGAAGGTAGTCTATTGTTGAGATTTTTGTTATTCCAATTGATTGTAGCCTTCTCATTATGGAACGTAGTCTGTTGTCGATGTTTTTGTTACTCCAATGGATGGTATGGTTGTCATTATGGATGGAAGTTTGTTGTAGAGATTTCTGTTATTCCAATGGATGGTAGCCTTGTCATTATGGAAGGTAGTCTATTGTCGATATTTTTGTTACTCCAATGGATGCTAGCCTTGTCATTATGGAAGGTAGTCCGCGGTCGATATTTTTGTTACTTCAATGGATGGTAGCCACGTCATTATGGAAGGTAGTTTGTTGTAGAGATTTTTGTTACTCCAATGGATGGTGGCCTTTTCATTAGGGAAGGTAGTCTATTGTTGTGATTTCTGTCACTCCAATCGATGGTAGCGTTGTCACTATGGGAGGTAGTCTGTTGTTCATATTTTTGTTACTCCAATGAATGGTAGCCTTGTCATTATGGAAGGTAGTCTATTGTCGAAATTTCTGTTACTCCAATGGATGGAAGCCTTGTCACTATGGAAGGTAGTCTGTTGTTCATATTTTTGTTACTCCAATGGATGGTAGCCTTGTCATTTTGGAAGGTAGTCTATTGTCGAGATTTTTGTTACTCCAATGGATGGAAGCCTTGTCATTATGGAAGGTAGTCTATTGTTCATATTTTTGTTACTCCAATGGATGGTAGCCTTGTCATTATGGAAGGTAGTCTATTTTCGAGATTTGTTTTACTCCAATGGATGGTAGCCTTGTCATTATGGAAGGTTGTCTATTGTCGAGATTTTTGTTACTATAATGGATGGTAGCCTTAACATTATGGAAGGTATTCTGTTATCGATATTTTTGGTACTCCAATGCATGGTAGCCTTGTCATTTTGGAAGGTAGTCTGTTGTCTGGATTTTTGTTACTCCAATGGATTGTAGCCTTGTCATTATGGAAGGTAGTCTATTGTCGAGATTTTTCTTATTCCAATGGATGGTAGCCTTGTCATTATGGAAGGTAGTCTGTTGTTGAGATTTATGTTACTCCAATGGATTCTAGCCTTGTCATTATGGAAGGTAGTCTGTCATTGTGATTTCTGTCACTCCAATGGATGGTAGCCTTTTCACTATGGAAGGTAGTCTGTTGTTCATATTTTTGTTACTCCAATGGATGGTAGCCTTGTCATTATGGAAGGTTGTTTGTTGTCGATATCATTGTTACTCCAATGGATGGTAGCTTGTCATTATGGAAGGCAGTATGTTGTCGATATCTTTGTTACTCCATTGGATGGTAGCCTTGTCATTATGGAAGGTAGTCTATTGTTGAGATTTTTGTTATTCCAATTGATTGTAGCCTTCTCATTATGGAACGTAGTCTGTTGTCGATGTTTTTGTTACTCCAATGGATGGTATGGTTATCATTATGGATGGTAGTTTGTTGTAGAGATTTCTGTTATTCCAATGGATGGTAGCCTTGTCATTATGGAAGGTAGTCTATTGTCGATATTTTTGTTACTCCAATGGATGCTAGCCTTGTCATTATGGAAGGTAGTCCGCGGTCGATATTTTTGTTACTTCAATGGATGGTAGCCACGTCATTATGGAACGTAGTTTGTTGTAGAGATTTTTGTTACTCCAATGGATGGTAGCCTTTTCATTAGGGAAGGTAGTCTATCGTTGTGATTTCTGTCACTCCAATGGATGGTAGCGTTGTCACTATGGGAGGTAGTCTGTTGTTCATATTTTTGTTACTCCAATGAATGGTAGCCTTGTCATTATGGAAGGTAGTCTGTTTTTTGGATTTTTGTTACTCCAATGGATTGTAGCCTTATCATTATGGAAGGTTTTCTGTTGTCGAGATTTTTGTTACTCCAATGGATGGTAGCCTTGTCATTATGGAAGGTAGTTTGTTATCGAGATTTTTGTTATTCCAATGGATGGTAGCCTTGTCATTATGGAAGGTAGTCTGTTGTCGATATTTTTGTTACTCCAATGGATGGGAGCCTTGTCATTATGGAAGGTAGTCTGTTGTTGATATTTTTATTACTTCAATGGATGGTAGCCTTTTCATTATGGAAGGTAGTTTATTGTCGATATTTTTGTTACTCCAATGGATGCTAGCCTTGTCATTATGGAAGGTAGTCTGTCATTGTGATTTATGTCACTCCAATGGATGGTAGCCTTGTCACTATGGTAGGTATTCCGTTGTCGAGATTTTTGTTACTCCAATGGATGATAGCCTTGTTATTATGGAAGGTAGTCTATTGTCGAGATTTTTGTTACTCCAATGGATGGTAGCCTTGTCATAATGGAAGGTTGTCTGTTGTCGAGATTTTTGTTACTCTTATGGATGGAAGCTTTGTCATTATCGAAAGTAGTCTGTATTCGAGATTTTTGTTACTCAAATGGATGGTAGCCTTGTCATTACAGAAGGTAGTTTGTTGTCGATATTTTTGTTACTCCAATGGATGATAGCCTTGTCATTATGGAAGGTAGTTTGTTGTCGATATCTTTGTTACTCTAATGGGTTGTATCCTTGTCATTATGGAAGGTAGTCTGTTGTCGAGATTTTTGTTACTCCAATGGATTCTAGCCTTGTCATTATGGAAAGTAGTATGTCGTTGTGATTTATGTCACTCCAATGGATGGTATCCTTGTCATTATGGAAGGTAGTCTGTATTCGAGATTTTTGTTACTCCAATGGATGGTAGCCTTGTCATTATGGAAGGTAGTCTATCATTGTGATTTCTGTCACTCCAATGGATGTTAGCCTTGTCACTACAGAAGGTAGTCTGTTGTTCATATTTTTGTTACTCCAATGGATGGTAGCCTTGTCATTATGGAAGGTAGTCTATTTTCGAGATTTTTTTTACTCCAATGGATGGTAGCCTTGTCATTATGGAAGGTTGTCTATTGTCGAGATTTTTGTTATTATAATGGATGGTAGCCTTAACATTATGGAAGGTATTCTGTTATCGATATTTTTGGTACTCCAATGCATAGTAGCCTTGTCATTATGGAAGGTAGTCTGTTGTCTGGATTTTTGTTACTTCAATGGATGGTAGCCTTTTCATTATGGAAGGTAGTTTATTGTCGATATTTTTGTTACTCCAATGGATGCTAGCCTTGTCATTATGGAAGGTAGTCTGTCATTGTGATTTATGTCACTCCAATGGATGGTAGCCTTGTCACTATGGAAGGTATTCCGTTGTCGAGATTTTTGTTACTCCAATGGATGATAGCCTTGTTATTATGGAAGGTAGTCTATTGTCGAGATTTTTGTTACTCCAATGGATGGTAGCCTTGTCATAATGGAAGGTTGTCTGTTGTCGAGATTTTTGTTACTCTTATGGATGGTAACTTTGTCATTATCGAAGGTAGTCTATATTCGAGATTTTTGTTACTCAAATGGATGGTATCCTTGTCATTACAGAAGGTAGTTTGTTGTCGATATTTTTGTTACTCCAATGGATGATAGCCTTGTCATTATGGAAGGTAGTATGTTGTCGATATCTTTGTTACTCTAATGGGTTGTAGCCTTGTCATTATGGAAGGTAGTCTGTTGTCGAGATTTTTGTTACTCCAATGGATTCTAGCCTTGTCATTATGGAAAGTAGTCTGTCGTTGTGATTTATGTCACTCCAATGGATGGTATCCTTGTCATTATGGAAGGTAGTCTGTATTCGAGATTTTTGTTACTCCAATGGATGGTAGCCTTCTCATTATGGAAGGTAGTCTATCATTGTGATTTCTGTCACTCCAATGGATGTTAGCCTTGTCACTACGGAAGGTAGTCTGTTGTTCATATTTTTGTTACTCCAATGGATGGTAGCCTTGTCATTATGGAAGGTAGTCTATTTTCGAGATTTTTTTTACTCCAATGGATGGTAGCCTTGTCATTATGGAAGGTTGTCTATTGTCGAGATTTTTGTTACTATAATGGATGGTAGCCTTAACATTATGGAAGGTATTCTGTTATCGATATTTTTGGTACTCCAATGCATAGTAGCCTTGTCATTATGGAAGGTAGTCTGTTGTCTGGATTTTTGTTACTCCAATGGATTGTAGCCTTGTCATTATGGAAGGTAGTCTATTGTCGAGATTTTTGTTATTCCAATGGAAGGTAGCCTTGTCATTATGGAAGGTAGTCTATTGTTGAGATTTTTGTTACTCCAATGGATTCTAGCCTTGTCATTATGGAAGGTAGTCTGTCATTGTGATTTTTGTCACTCCAATGGATGGTAGCCTTTTCACTATGGAAGGTAGTCTGTTGTTCATATTTTTGTTACTCCAATGGATGGTAGCCTTGTCATTATGGAAGGTAGTTTGTTGTCGATATCATTGTTACTCCAATGGATGGTAGCTTGTCATTATGGAAGGTAGTTTGTTATCGAGATTTTTGTTATTCCAATGGATGGTAGCCTTGTCATTATGGAAGGTAGTCTGTTGTCGATATTTTTGTTACTCCAATGGATGGGAGCCTTGTCATTATGGAAGGTAGTCTGTTGTTGATATTTTTATTACTTCAATGGATGGTAGCCTTTTCATTATGGAAGGTAGTTTATTGTCGATATTTTTGTTACTCCAATGGATGCTAGCCTTGTCATTATGGAAGGTAGTCTGTCATTGTGATTTATGTCACTCCAATGGATGGTAGCCTTGTCACTATGGAAGGTATTCCGTTGTCGAGATTTTTGTTACTCCAATGGATGATAGCCTTGTTATTATGGAAGGTAGTCTATTGTCGAGATTTTTGTTACTCCAATGGATTGTAGCCTTGTCATAATGGAAGGTTGTCTGTTGTCGAGATTTTTGTTACTCTTATGGATGGAAGCTTTGTCATTATCGAAGGTAGTCTATATTCGAGATTTTTGTTACTCAAATGGATGGTAGCCTTGTCATTACAGAAGGTAGTTTGTTGTCGATATTTTTGTTACTCCAATGGATGATAGCCTTGTCATTATGGAAGGTAGTTTGTTGTCGATATCTTTGTTACTCTAATGGGTTGTATCCTTGTCATTATGGAAGGTAGTCTGTTGTCGAGATTTTTGTTACTCCAATGGATTCTAGCCTTGTCATTATGGAAAGTAGTCTGTCGTTGTGATTTATGTCACTCCAATGGATGGTATCCTTGTCATTATGGAAGGTAGTCTGTATTCGAGATTTTTGTTACTCCAATGGATGGTAGCCTTGTCATTATGGAAGGTAGTCTATCATTGTGATTTCTGTCACTCCAATGGATGTTAGCCTTGTCACTACGGAAGGTAGTCTGTTGTTCATATTTTTGTTACTCCAATGGATGGTAGCCTTGTCATTATGGAAGGTAGTCTATTTTCGAGATTTTTTTTACTCCAATGGATGGTAGCCTTGTCATTATGGAAGGTTGTCTATTGTCGAGATATTTGTTACTATAATGGATGGTAGCCTTAACATTATGGAAGGTATTCTGTTATCGATATTTTTGGTACTCCAATGCATAGTAGCCTTGTCATTATGGAAGGTAGTCTGTTGTCTGGATTTTTGTTACTCCAATGGATTGTAGCCTTGTCATTATGGAAGGTAGTCTATTGTCGAGATTTTTGTTATTCCAATGGAAGGTAGCCTTGTCATTATGGAAGGTAGTCTATTGTTGAGATTTTTGTTACTCCAATGGATTCTAGCCTTGTCATTATGGAAGGTAGTCTGTCATTGTGATTTTTGTCACTCCAATGGATGGTAGCCTTTTCACTATGGAAGGTAGTCTGTTGTTCATATTTTTGTTACTCCAATGGATGGTAGCCTTGTCATTATGGAAGGTAGTTTGTTGTGGATATCATTGTTACTCCAATGGATGGTAGCTTGTCATTATGGAAGGTAGTTTGTTATCGAGATTTTTGTTATTCCAATGGATGGTAGCCTTGTCATTATGGAAGGTAGTCTGTTGTCGATATTTTTGTTACTCCAATGGATGGGAGCCTTGTCATTATGGAAGGTAGTCTGTTGTTGATATTTTTATTACTTCAATGGATGGTAGCCTTTTCATTATGGAAGGTAGTTTATTGTCGATATTTTTGTTACTCCAATGGATGCTAGCCTTGTCATTATGGAAGGTAGTCTGTCATTGTGATTTATGTCACTCCAATGGATGGTAGCCTTGTCACTATGGAAGGTATTCCGTTGTCGAGATTTTTGTTACTCCAATGGATGATAGCCTTGTTATTATGGAAGGTAGTCTATTGTCGAGATTTTTGTTACTCCAATGGATTGTAGCCTTGTCATAATGGAAGGTTGTCTGTTGTCGAGATTTTTGTTACTCTTATGGATGGAAGCTTTGTCATTATCGAAGGTAGTCTATATTCGAGATTTTTGTTACTCAAATGGATGGTAGCCTTGTCATTACAGAAGGTAGTTTGTTGTCGATATTTTTGTTACTCCAATGGATGATAGCCTTGTCATTATGGAAGGTAGTTTGTTGTCGATATCTTTGTTACTCTAATGGGTTGTATCCTTGTCATTATGGAAGGTAGTCTGTTGTCGAGATTTTTGTTACTCCAATGGATTCTAGCCTTGTCATTATGGAAAGTAGTCTATCGTTGTGATTTATGTCACTCCAATGGATGGTATCCTTGTCATTATGGAAGGTAGTCTGTATTCGAGATTTTTGTTACTCCAATGGATGGTAGCCTTGTCATTATGGAAGGTAGTCTATCATTGTGATTTCTGTCACTCCAATGGATGTTAGCCTTGTCACTACAGAAGGTAGTCTGTTGTTCATATTTTTATTACTCCAATGGATGGTAGCCTTGTCATTATGGAAGGTAGTCTATTTTCGAGATTTTTTTTACTCCAATGGATGGTAGCCTTGTCATTATGGAAGGTTGTCTATTGTCGAGATTTTTGTTACTATAATGGATGGTAGCCTTAACATTATGGAAGGTATTCTGTTATCGATATTTTTGGTACTCCAATGCATAGTAGCCTTGTCATTATGGAAGGTAGTCTGTTGTCTGGATTTTTGTTACTTCAATGGATGGTAGCCTTTTCATTATGGAAGGTAGTTTATTGTCGATATTTTTGTTACTCCAATGGATGCTAGCCTTGTCATTATGGAAGGTAGTCTGTCATTGTGATTTATGTCACTCCAATGGATGGTAGCCTTGTCACTATGGAAGGTATTCCGTTGTCGAGATTTTTGTTACTCCAATGGATGATAGCCTTGTTATTATGGAAGGTAGTCTATTGTCGAGATTTTTGTTACTCCAATGGATGGTAGCCTTGTCATAATGGAAGGTTGTCTGTTGTCGAGATTTTTGTTACTCTTATGGATGGTAACTTTGTCATTATCGAAGGTAGTCTATATTCGAGATTTTTGTTACTCAAATGGATGGTAGCCTTGTCATTACAGAAGGTAGTTTGTTGTCGATATTTTTGTTACTCCAATGGATGATAGCCTTGTCATTATGGAAGGTAGTATGTTGTCGATATCTTTGTTACTCTAATGGGTTGTAGCCTTGTCATTATGGAAGGTAGTCTGTTGTCGAGATTTTTGTTACTCCAATGGATTCTAGCCTTGTCATTATGGAAAGTAGTCTGTCGTTGTGATTTATGTCACTCCAATGGATGGTATCCTTGTCATTATGGAAGGTAGTCTGTATTCGAGATTTTTGTTACTCCAATGGATGGTAGCCTTGTCATTATGGAAGGTAGTCTATCATTGTGATTTCTGTCACTCCAATGGATGTTAGCCTTGTCACTACGGAAGGTAGTCTGTTTTTCATATTTTTGTTACTCCAATGGATGGTAGCCTTGTCATTATGGAAGGTAGTCTATTTTCGAGATTTTTTTTACTCCAATGGATGGTAGCGTTGTCATTATGGAAGGTTGTCTATTGTCGAGATTTTTGTTACTATAATGGATGGTAGCCTTAACATTATGGAAGGTATTCTGTTATCGATATTTTTGGTACTCCAATGCATAGTAGCCTTGTCATTATGGAAGGTAGTCTGTTGTCTGGATTTTTGTTACTCCAATGGATTGTAGCCTTGTCATTATGGAAGGTAGTCTATTGTCGAGATTTTTGTTATTCCAATGGATGGTAGCCTTGTCATTATGGAAGGTAGTCTATTGTTGAGATTTTTGTTACTCCAATGGATTATAGCCTTGTCATTATGGAAGGTAGTCTGTCATTGTGATTTTTGTCACTCCAATGGATGGTAGCCTTTTCACTATGGAAGGTAGTCTATTGTTCATATTTTTGTTACTCCAATGGATGGTAGCCTTGTCATTATGGAAGGTAGTTTGTTGTCGATATCATTGTTACTCCAATGGATGGTAGCTTGTCATTATGGAAGGTAGTATGTTGTCGATATCTTTGTTACTCCAATGGATGGTAGCCTTGTCATTATGGAAGGTAGTCTATTGTTGAGATTTTTGTTATTCCAATTGATTGTAGCCTTCTCATTATGGACGTAGTCTGTTGTCGATGTTTTTGTTACTCCAATGGATGGTAGCTAGTCATTATGGATGGTAGTTTGTTGTAGAGATTTCTGTTATTCCAATGGATGGTAGCCTTGTCATTATGGAAGGTAGTCTATTGTCGATATTTTTGTTACTCCAATGGATGCTAGCCTTGTCATTATGGAAGGTAGTCCGCGGTCGATATTTTTGTTACTTCAATTGATGGTAGCCACGTCATTATGGAAGGTAGTTTGTTGTAGAGATTTTTGTTACTCCAATGGATGCTAGCCTTTTCATTAGGGAAGGTAGTCTATCGTTGTGATTTCTGTCACTCCAATCGATGGTAGCGTTGTCACTATGGGAGGTAGTCTTTTGCTTCATATTTTTGTTACTCCAATGAATGGTAGCCTTGTCATTATGGAAGGTAGTCTATTGTCGAAATTTTTGTTACTCCAATGGATGGAAGCCTTGTCATTATGGAAGGTTATCTGTTGTTCATATTTTTCTTACTCCAATGGATGGTAGCCTTGTCATTATGGAAGGTAGTCTATTGTCGAGATTTTTGTTACTCCAATGGATGGTAGCGTTGTCATTATGGAAGGTAGTCTATTGTCGAGATTTTTGTTACTCCAATGGATGGTAGCCTTGTCATAATGGAAGGTTGTCTGTTGTCGAGATTTTTGTTACTCTTATGGATGGTAGCTTTGTCATTATCGAAGGTAGTCTGTATTCGAGATTTTTGTTACTCAAATGGATGGTAGCCTTGTCATTACAGAAGGTAGTTTGTTGTTGATATTTTTGTTACTCCAATGGATGCTAGCCTTGTCATTATGTAAGGTAGTATGTTGTCGATATCTTTGTTACTCTAATGGGTTGTAGCCTTGTCATTATGGAAGGTAGTCTGTTGTCGAGATTTTTGTTACTCCAATGGATTTTAGCCTTGTCATTATGGAAGGTAGTCTGTCGTTGTGATTTATGTCACTCCAATGGATGGTATCCTTGTCATTATGGAAGGTAGTCTGTATTCGAGATTTTTGTTACTCCAATGGATGGTAGCCTTGTCATTATGGAAGGTTGTCTGTTGTCGAGATTTTGGTTACTACAATGGACGGTAGCCTTGTCATTATGGAAGGTTGTCTGTTGTCGAGATTTTTTATACTCTAATGGATGTTAGCCTTATCATTATGGAAGGTAGTATGTTGTCGATATCTTAGTTACTCTAATGGATTGTAGCCTTGTCATTATGGAAGGTAGTCTGTTGTCGAGATTTTTGTTACTCCAATGGATGCTAGCCTTGTCATTATGGAAGGTAGTATGTCGTTGTGATTTATGTCACTCCAATGGATGGTAGCCTTGTCACTATGGAAGATAGTATGTTGTTCATATTTTTGTTACTCCAATGGAAGGTAGCCTTGTCATTATGGAAGGTAGTTTGTTGTCCATATTTTTGTTACTCCAATTGATGTAAGCCTTATCATTATGGAAGGTAGTATGTTGTCGATATCTTAGTTACTCTAATGGATTGTAGCCTTGTCATTATGGAAGGTAGTCTGTTGTCGAGATTTTTGTTACTCCAATGGATGCTAGCCTTGTCATTATGGAAGGTAGTATGTCGTTGTGATTTATGTCACTCCAATGGATGGTAGCCTTGTCACTATGGAAGATAGTATGTTGTTCATATTTTTGTTACTCCAATGGAAGGTAGCCTTGTCATTATGGAAGGTAGTCTATTGTCGAGATTTTGGTTACTACAATGGATGGTAGCTTTGTCATTATGGAACATAGTCTATTGTAGATATTTTTGTTACTCCAATGCATGGTAGCCTTGTCATTATGGAAGGTATTCTGTTGTCGATATTTTTGTTACTCCAATGGATGGTAACCTTGTCATTATGGAAGGTAGTATGTTGTCGATATCTTTGTTACTCCAATGGATTGTAGCCTTGTCATTATGGAAGGTAGTTTGTTGTCGAGATTATTGTTACTCCAATGGATGGTATCGTTGTCAGTATGGATGGTAGTCTGTTGTTGAGAATTTTGTTACTCCAATGGATGGTAGCCTTGTCATTATGGAACATAGTCTGTTTTCGATGTTTTTGTTACTCCAAATGATGGTAGACTTGTCATTATGGAAGGTATTCTGTTGTCGACATTTTTGTTACTCCAATGGATGTTAGCCTTGTCTTTATGGAAGGTATTCTGTCGTTGTGATTTCTGTCAGTCCAATGGATGGTAGCCTTGTCACTATGGAAGGTAGTTTGTTGTTCATATTTTTGTTAGTCGAATGGATGGTAGCCTTGTCATTATGGAAGGTAGTCTATTGTCGAGATTTTGGTTACTACAATGGACGGTATCCTTGTCATTATGGAAGGTTGTCTGTTGTCGAGATTTTTGATACTCTAATGGATGTTAGCCTTATCATTATGGAAGGTAGTATGTTGTCGATATCTTAGTTACTCTAATGGATTGTAGCCTTGTCATTATGGAAGGTAGTCTGTTGTCGAGATTTTTGTTACTCCAATGGATGCTAGCCTTGTCATTATGGAAGGTAGTATGTCGTTGATGTTTTTATTACTCCAATGGATGGTAGCCTTGTCACTATGGAAGATAGTATGCTGTTCATATTTTTGTTACTCCAATGGAAGGTAGCCTTGTCATTATGGAAGGTAGTTTGTTGTCCATATTTTTGTTACTCCAATTGATGTTAGCCTTATCATTATGGAAGGTAGTATGTTGTCGATATCTTAGTTACTCTAATGGATTGTAGCCTTTTCATTATGGAAGGTAGTCTGTTGTCGAGATTTTTGTTACTCCAATGGATGTTAGCCTTGTCATTATGGAAGGTAGTATGTCGTTGTGATTTATGTCACTCCAATGGATTGTAGCCTTGACACTACGGAAGATAGTCTGTTGTTCATATTTTTGTTACTCCAATGGATGGTAGCCTTGTCATTATGGAAGATAGTCTATTGTCGAGATTTTTGTTACTACAATGGATGGTAGCTTTGTCATTATGGAACATAGTCTATTGTAGATATTTTTGTTACTCGAATGCATGGTAGCCTTGTCATTATGGAAGGTATTCTGTTGTCGATATTTTTGTTACTCCAATGGATGGTAGCCTTGTCATTATGGAAGGTAGTATGTTGTCGATATCTTTGTTACTCCAATGGATTGTAGCCTTGTCATTATGGAAGGTAGTTTGTTGTCGAGATTTTTGTTACTCCAATGGATGGTATCGTTGTCATTATGGATGGTAGTCTGTTGTTGAGAATTTTGTTACTCCAATGGATGGTAGCCTTGTCATTATGGAACGTAGTCTGTTGTCGATGTTTTTGTTACTCCAATGGATGGTAGACTTGTCATTATGGAAGGTATTCTGTTGTCGACATTTTTGTTACTCCAATGGATGCTAGCCTTGTCTTTATGGAAGGTATTCTGTCGTTGTGATTTCTGTCAGTCCAATGGATGGTAGCCTTGTCACTATGGAAGGTAGTTTGTTGTTCATATTTTGTTAGTCGAATGGATGGTAGCCTTATCATTATGGAAGGTTCTCAGTTGTCAAGATTTTTGTTACTCAAAGGGATGGTAGACTTGTCATTATGGAAGGTAGTCTGTTTTCGAGATTTTTGTTACTCCATTGGATGGTAGCCTTGTCATTATGGAAGGTAGTTTGTTGTCGAGATTTTTGTTACTTCAATGGATGGTATCATTGTCATTATGGATGGTAGTCTGTTGTCGATATTTTTGTTATTCCAATGGATTGTAGCCTTGCCATTATGGAACGTATTATGTTGTTGATGTTTTTATTACTCCAATGGATGGTAGCCTTGTCATTATGGAAGGTAGTCTATTGTCGAGATTTTTGTTATTCCAATGGATGGTAGCCTTGTCATTATGGAAGGTATTCTGTTGTTCATATTTTTGTTACTCCAATGGATGGTAGCCTTGTCATTATAAAAGGTAGTCTATTGTCGAGATTTTTGTTACTCCAATGGATGGTAGCATAGTCATTATGGAAGGTAGTCTGTCGTTGTGATTTCTGTCACTCCAATGGATGGTAGCCTTGTCACTATGGAAGGTAGTCTGTTGTTCATTTTTTTGTTACTCCAATGGATGATAGCCTTGTCATTATGGAAAGTAGTCTCTTGTCGAGATTTTTGTTACTTCAATGAATGGTAGCCTTGTCATAATGGAAGGTTGTCTTCTGTTGAGATTTTTGTTACACTAATGGATGGTAGCTTTGTCATTATCGCAGGTAGTCTATATTCGAGATTTTTGTTAATCTAATTGATGGTAGCCTTGTCATTACAAAAGGTAGTTTGTTGTCGATATTTTTGTTACTCCAATGGATGCTATCCTTGTCATTATGGAAGGTAGTATGTTATCGATATCTTTGTTACTCTAATGGATTATAGTCTTGTCATTATGGAAGGTTATATGTTGTCGAGATTTTTGTTACTCCAATGGATGGTATGGTTGTCATTATGGATGGTAGTTTGTTGTAGAGATTTCTGTTATTCCAATGGATGGTAGCCTTGTCATTATGGAAGGTAGTCTATTGTCGATATTTTTGTTACTCCAATGGATGCTAGCCTTGTCATTATGGAAGGTAGTCCGCGGTCGATATTTTTGTTACTTCAATGGATGGTAGCCACGTCATTATAGAAGGTAGTTTGTTGTAGAGATTTTTGTTACTCCAATGGATGCTAGCCTTTTCATTAGGGAAGGTAGTCTATCATTGTGATTTTTGTCACTCCAATGGATTGTAGCGTTGTCACTATGGGAGGTAGTCTGTTGTTCATATTTTTGTTACTCCAATGAATGGTAGCCTTGTCATTATGGAAGGTAGTCTATTGTCGAAATTTTTGTTACTCCAATGGATGGAAGCCTTGTCATTATGGAAGGTTATCTGTTGTTCATATTTTTCTTACTCCAATGGATGGTAGCCTTGTCATTATGGAAGGTAGTCTATTGTCGATATTTTTGTTACTCCAATGGATGGTAGCGTTGTCATTATGGAAGGTAGTCTATTGTCGAGATTTTTGTTACTCCAACGGATGGTAGCCTTGTCATAATGGAAGGTTGTCTGTTGTCGAGATTTTTGTTACTCTTATGGATGGTAGCTTTGTCATTATCGAAGGTAGTCTGTATTCGAGATTTTTGTTACTCAAATGGATGGTAGCCTTGTCATTACAGAAGGTAGTTTGTTGTCGATATTTTTGTTACTCCAATGGATGCTAGCCTTGTCATTATGGAAGGTAGTATGTTGTCGATATCTTTGTTACTCTAATGGGTTGTAGCCTTGTCATTATGGAAGGTAGTCTGTTGTCGAGATTTTTGTTACTCCAATGGATTCTAGCCTTGTCATTATGGAAGGTAGTCTGTCATTGTGATTTATGTCACTCCAAAGGATGGTATCCTTGTCATTATGGAAGGTAGTCTGTATTCGATATTTTTGTTACTCCAATGGATGGTAGCCTTGTCATTATGGAAGGTAGTCTATTGTCGAGATTTTGGTTACTACAATGGATGTTAGCCTTGTCATTATTTAAGGTTGTCTGTTGTCGAGATTTTTGATACTCTAATGGATGTTAGCCTTATCATTATGGAAGGTAGTATGTTGTCGATATCTTAGTTACTCTAATGGATTGTAGCCTTGTTATTATGGAAGGTAGTCTGTTGTCGAGATTTTTGTTACTCCAATGAATGCTTGCCTTGTCATTATGGAAGGTAGTATGTCGTTGTGATTTATGTCACTCCAATGGATGGTAGCCTTGTCACTATGGAAGATAGTCTGTTGTTTATATTTTTGTTACTCCAATGGAAGGTAGCCTTGTCATTATGGAAGGTAGTTTGTTGTCCATATTTTTGTTACTCCAATGGATGTTAGCCTTATCATTATGGAAGGTAGTATGTTGTCGATATCTTAGTTACTCTAATGGATTGTAGCCTTGTCATTATGGAATGTAGTCTGTTGTCGAGATTTTTGTTACTCCAATGGATGCTAGCCTTGTCATTATGGAAGGTATTATGTCGTTGTGATTTATGTCACTCCAATGGATGGTAGCCTTGACACTATGGAAGATAGTCTTTTGTTCATATTTTTATTACTCCAATGGATGGTAGCCTTGTCATTATGGAAGATAGTCTATTGTCGAGATTTTGGTTACTACAATGGATGGTAGCTTTGTCATTATGGAACATAGTCTATTGTAGATATTTTTGTTACTCCAATGCATGGTAGCCTTGTCATTATGGAAGGTATTCTGTTGTCGATATTTATGTTACTCCAATGGATGGTAGCCTTGTCATTATGGAAGGTAGTATGTTGTCGATATCTTTGTTACTCCAATGGTTTGTAGCCTTGTCATTATGGAAGGTAGTTTGTTGTCGAGATTTTTGTTACTCCAATGGATGGTATCATTGTCATTATGGATGGTAGTCTGTTGTTGAGAATTTTGTTACTCCAATGGATGGTAGCCTTGTCATTATGGAACGTAGTCTGTTGTCGATGTTTTTGTTACTCCAATGGATGGTAGACTTGTCATTATGGAAGGTAGTATGTTGTCGACATTTTTGTTACTCCAATGGATGCTAGCCTTGTCATTATGGAAGGTATTCTGTCGTTGTGATTTCTGTCAGTCCAATGGATGGTAGCCTTGTCACTATGGAAGGTAGTTTGTTGTTCATATTTTTGTTAGTCGAATGGATGGTAGCTTGTCATTATGGAAGGTTCTCTGTTGTCAAGATTTTTGTTACTCAAATGGATGGTAGCCTTGTCATTATGGAAGGTAGTCTGTTTTCGAGATTTTTGTTACTCCATTGGATGGTAGCCTTGTCATTATGGAAGGTAGTTTGTTGTCGAGATTTTTGTTACTTCAATGGATGGTATCATTGTCATTGTGGATGGTAGTCTGTTGTCGAGTTTTTTGTTATTCCAATGGATTGTAGCCTTGCCATTATGGAACGTATTATGTTGTTGATGTTTTTATTACTCCAATGGATGGTAGCCTTGTCATTATGGAAGGTAGTCTATTGTCGAGATTTTTGTTATTCCAATGGATGGTAGCCTTGTCATTATGGAAGGTAGTTTGTTGTTCATATTTTTGTTACTCCAATGGATGGTAGCCTTGTCATTATAAAAGGTAGTCTATTGTCGAGATTTTTGTTACTCCAATGGATGGTAGCCTAGTCATTATGGAAGGTAGTCTGTCGTTGTGATTTCTGTCACTCCAATGGATGGTAGCCTTGTCACTATGGAAGGTAGTCTGTTGTTCATTTTTTTGTTACTCCAATGGATGATAGCCTTATCATTATGGAAAGTAGTCTCTTGTCGAGATTTTTGTTACTTCAATGAATGGTAGCCTTGTCATAATGGAAGGTTGTCTTCTGTCGAGATTTTTGTTACTCTAATGTATGGTAGCTTTGTCATTATCGAAGGTAGTCTATATTCGAGATTTTTGTTAATCTACTTGATGGTAGCCTTGTCATTACAAAAGGTAGTTTGTTGTCAATATTTTTGTTACTCCAATGGATGCTATCCTTGTCATTATGGAAGGTAGTATGTTATCGATATCTTTGTTACTCTAATGGATTATAGCCTTGTCATTATGGAAGGTTATATGTTGTCGAGATTTTTGTTACTCCAATGGATGCTAGCCTTGTCATTATGGAAGGTAGTCTGTCGTTTTGATTTATGTCACTTCAATGGATGGTAGCCTTGTCATTATGGAAGGTAGTCTCTTGTTCATATTTTTGTTACTCCAATGGATGGTAGCCTTTTCATTATGGGAGGTAGTCTATTGTCGAGATTTTGGTTACTACAATGGATGGTAGCCATGTCATTATGGAACATAGTGTATTGCAGATATTTTTGTTACTCCAATGCATGGTAGCCTTGTCATTATGGAAGGTAGTCTATTGTCGAGATTTTTGTTTCTCCAATGGATTGTAGCATTATCATTATGGAAGGTACTATGTTGTCGATATTCTTGTTAATCTAATGGATGGTAGCCTTGTCATTATAGAAGGTAGTATGTTGTCGATATATTTGTTACTCCAATGGATTGTAGCTTTGTCATTATGGAAGGTAGTCTGTTGTCGAGAATTTTGTTACTCCAATGGATGGTAGCCTTGTCATTATGGAACATAGTCTGTTGTCGATGTTTTTGTTACTCCAATGGATGGGAGCCTTGTCATTATGGAAGGTAGTCTATTGTCGATATTTTTGTTACTTCAATGGATGGTAGCCTTGTCATTATGGAAGGTAGTTTGTTGTCGAGATTTTTGTTGCTCCAATGGATGCTAGCCTTGTCATTATGGAAGGTAGTTTGTCGTTGTGATTTATCTCACTCCAATGGATGGTAGCCTTGTCACTATGGAAGGTAGTCTATTGTTCATTTTTTTATTACTCCAATGGATGGTAGCCTAGTCATTATGGAAGGTATTTTGTTGTCGAGATTTTTGTTATTCCAATGGATGGTAGCCTTGTCATTATGGAAAGTAGTTTGTCGTTGTGATTTATGTCACTCCAATGGATTGTAGCCTTGTCACTATGGAAGGTAGTTTATTGTTCATTTTTTTGTTACTCCAATGGATGATAGCCTTGTCATTATGGAAGGTAGTCTCTTGTCGAGATTTTTGTTACTTCAATGAATGGTAGCCTTGTCATAATGGAAGGTTGTCTTCTGTCGAGATTTTTATTACTCTAATGTATGGTAGCTTTGTCATTATCGAAGGTAGTCTATATTCGAGATTTTTGTTAATCTAATTGATGGTAGCCTTGTCATTACAAATGGTAGTTTGTTGTCGATATTTTTGTTACTCCAATGGATGCTATCCTTGTCATTATGGAAGGTAGTATGTTATCGATATCTTTGTTACTCTAATGGATTATAGCCTTGTCATTATGGAAGGTTATATGTTGTCGAGATTTTTGTTACTCCAATGGATGCTAGCCTTGTCATTATGGAAGGTAGTCTGTCGTTTTGATTTATGTCACTCCAAAGGATGGTAGCCTTGTCATTATGGAAGGTAGTCTCTTGTTCATATTTTTGTTACTCCAATGGATGGTAAACTTGTCATTATGGGAGGTAGTCTATTGTCGAGATTTTGGTTACTACAATGGATGGTAGCCTTGTCATTATGGAACATAGTGTATTGTAGATATTTTTGTTACTCCAATGCATGGTAGCCTTGTCATTATGGAAGGTAGTCTGTTGTCGAGATTTTTGTTACTCCAATGGATTGTAGCATTATCATTATGGAAGGTACTATGTTGTCGATATTCTTGTTACTCTAATGGATGGTGGCCTTGTCATTATAGAAGGTAGTATGTTGTCGATATCTTTGTTACTCCAATGGATTGTAGCTTTGTCATTATGGAAGGTAGTCTGTTGTCGAGATTTTTGTTACTCCAATGGATGGTATCGTTGTCATTATAGATGGTAGTCTGTTGTCGAGAATTTTGTTACTCCAATGGATGGTAGCCTTGTCATTATGGAACATAGTGTGTTGTCGATGTTTTTGTTACTCCAATGGATGGGAGCCTTGTCATTATGGAAGGTAGTCTGTTGTCGAGATTTTTGTTATTCCAATGGATGGTAGCCTTGTCATTATGGAAGGTAGTCTGTTGTTGAGATTTTTGTTACTCCAATGGATGCTAGCCTTGTCATTATGGAAGGTAGTCAGTCGTTGTGATTTCTGTCACTCCAATGGATGGTAGCCTTGTCACTATGGAAGGTAGTCTGTTGTTCATATTTTTGTTACTCCAATGGATGGTAGCCTTGTCATTATGGAAGGTAATCTATTGTCGATATATTTGTTACTCCAAGGGATGGTAGCATTATCATTATGGAAGGTTGTCTGTTGTCGAGATTTTTGTTACTCCAATGGATGGTAGCCTTGGCATTATGGAAGGTAGTCTGTTTTCGAGATTTTTTTTACTACAATGGATGGTAGCCTTGGCATTATGGAAGGTAGTCTGTTGTCGAGATTTTTGGTACTCCAATGGATGGTATCGTTGTCATTATGGATGGTAATCAGTTGTCGTGATTTTTGTTATTCCAATGGATTGTAGCCTTGTCATTATGGAACGTATTCTGTTGTCGATGTTTTGGTTACTCCAATGGATAGTAGCCTTGTTATTATGGAAGGTAGTCTAATGTCTAGATTTTTGTTATTCCCATGAATGGTTGCCTTGTCATTATGGAAGGTAGTCTGTTGTCAAGTTTTTTGTTACTCCAATGGATGGTAGCATTATCATTATGGAAGGTACTCTGTTGTCGATATTCTTGTTACTCTAATGGATGGTATCCTTGTCA
The DNA here is from genome assembly GCA_948472305.1 of Vicia faba. Classification (NCBI taxonomy): domain Eukaryota; kingdom Viridiplantae; phylum Streptophyta; class Magnoliopsida; order Fabales; family Fabaceae; genus Vicia; species Vicia faba. The sequence continues at coordinate 549,966,325 of OX451740.1, forward strand.
TTATAGAAGGTAGTATGTTGTCGATATCTTTGTTACTCCAATGGATTGTAGCATTGTCATTATGGAAGGTAGTCTGTTGTCGAGATTTTTGTTACTCCAATGGATGGTATCATTGTCATTAAGGATTGTAGTCTGTTGTCGTGAATTTTGTTACTCCAATGGATGGTAGCCTTGTCATTATGGAACATAGTCTGTTGTCGATGTTTTTGTTACTCCAATGAATGGGAGCCTTGTCATTATGGAAGGTAGTTTGTTGTCGATATTTTTGTTACTTCAATGGATGGTAGCCTTGTCATTATGGAAGGTAGTTTGTTGTCGAGATTTTTGTTGCTCCAATGGTTGCTAGCCTTTTCATTATGGAAGGTAGTCTGTCGTTGTGATTTATCTCACTCCAATGGATGGTAGCCTTGTCACTATGGAAGGTAGTCTGTTGTTCATTTTTTTGTTACTCCAATGGATGGTAGCCTAGTCATTATGGAAGGTATTTTGTTGTCGAGATTTTTGTTATTCCAATAGATGGTAGCCTTGTCATTATGGAAAGTAGTTTGTCGTTATGATTTATGTCACTCCAATGGATTGTAGCCTTGTCACTATGGAAGGTAGTTTATTGTTCATTTTTTTGTTACTCCAATGGATGATAGCCTTGTCATTATGGAAGGTAGTCTCTTGTCGAGATTTTTGTTACTTCAATGAATGTTAGCCTTGTCATAATGGAAGGTTGTCTTCTGTCGAGATTTTTATTACTCTAATGGATGGTAGCTTTGTCATTATCGAAGGTAGTCTATATTCGAGATTTTTGTTAATCTAATTGATGGTAGCCTTGTCATTACAAATGGTAGTTTGTTGTCGATATTTTTGTTACTCCAATGGATGCTATCCTTGTCATTATGGAAGGTAGTATGTTATCGATATCTTTGTTACTCTAATGGATTATAGCCTTGTCATTATGGAAGGTTATATGTTGTCGAGATTTTTGTTACTCCAATGGATGCTAGCCTTGTCATTATGGAAGGTAGTCTGTCGTTTTGATTTATGTCACTCCAATGGATGGTAGCCTTGTCATTATGGAAGGTAGTCTCTTGTTCATATTTTTGTTACTCCAATGGATGGTAAACTTGTCATTATGGGAGGTAGTCTATTGTCGAGATTTTGGTTACTACAATGGATGGTAGCCTTGTCATTATGGAACATAGTGTATTGTAGATATTTTTGTTACTCCAATGCATGGTAGCGTTGTCATTATGGAAGGTAGTCTGTTGTCGAGATTTTGGTTACTCCAATGGATTGTAGCATTATCATTATGGAAGGTACTATGTTGTCGATATTTTTGTTACTCTAATGGATGGTGGCCTTGTCATCATAGAAGGTAGTATGTTGTCGATATCTTTGTTACTCCAATGGATTGTAGCTTTGTCATTATGGAAGGTAGTCTATTGTCGAGATTTTTGTTACTCCAATGGATGGTATCGTTGTCATTATAGATGATAGTCTGTTGTCGAGAATTTTGTTACTCCAATGGATGGTAGCCTTGTCATTATGGAACATAGTCTGTTGTCGATGATTTTGTTACTCCAATGGATGGGAGCCTTGTCATTATGGAAGGTAGTCTGTTGTCGAGATTTTTGTTATTCCAATGGATGGTAGCCTTGTCATTATGGAAGGTAGTCTGTTGTTGAGATTTTTGTTACTCCAATGGATGCTAGCCTTGTCATTATGGAAGGTAGTCAGTCATTGTGATTTCTGTCACTCCAATGGATGGTAGCCTTGTCACTATGGAAGGTAGTCTGTTGTTCATATTTTTCTTACTCCAATGGATGGTAGCCTTGTCATTATGGAAGGTAATCTATTATCGATATATTTGTTACTCCAAGGGATGGTAGCATTATCATTATGGAAGGTTGTCTGTTGTCGAGATTTTTGTTACTCCAATGGATGGTAGCCTTGGCATTATGGAAGGTAGTCTGTTTTCGAGATTTTTGTTACTACAATGGATGGTAGCCTTGGCATTATGGAAGGTAGTCTATTGTCGAGATTTTTGGTACTCCAATGGATGGTATCGTTGTCATTATGGATGGTAATCTGTTGTCGTGATTTTTGTTATTCCAATGGATTGTAGACTTGTCATTATGGAACGTATTATGTTGTCGATGTTTTGGTTACTCCAATGGATAGTAGCCTTGTTATTATGGAAGGTAGTCTAATGTCTAGATTTTTGTTATTCCCATGAATGGTTGCCTTGTCATTATGGAAGGTAGTCTGTTGTCAAGTTTTTTGTTACTCCAATGGATGGTAGCATTATCATTATGGAAGGTACTCTGTTGTCGATATTCTTGTTACTCTAATGGATGGTATCCTTGTCATTATAGAAGGTAGTATGTTGTCGATATCTTTGTTACTCCAATGGATTGTAGCATTGTCATTATGGAAGGTAGTCTATTGTCGAGATTTTTGTCACTCCAATGGATGGTATCGTTGTCATTAAGGATTGTAGTCTGTTGTCGTGAATTTTGTTACTCCAATGGATGGTAGCCTTGTCATTATGGAACATAGTTTGTTGTCGATGTTTTTGTTACTCCAATGAATGGGAGCCTTGTCATTATGGAAGGTAGTCTGTTGTCGATATTTTTGTTACTTCAATGGATGGTAGCCTTGTCATTATGGAAGGTAGTTTGTTGTCGAGATTTTTGTTGCTCCAATGGTTGCTAGCCTTTTCATTATGGAAGGTAGTCTGTCGTTGTGATTTATCTCACTCCAATGGATGGTAGCCTTGTCACTATGGAAGGTAGTCTGTTGTTCATTTTTTTGTTACTCCAATGGATGGTAGCCTTGTCATTATGGAAGGTAGTCTATTGTCGAGATTTTTGTTTCTCCAATGGATTGTAGCATTATCATTATGGAAGGTACTATGTTGTCGATATTCTTGTTAATCTAATGGATGGTAGCCTTGTCATTATTGAAGGTAGTATGTTGTCGATATCTTTGTTACTCCAATGGATTGTAGCTTTGTCATTATGGAAGGTAGTCTGTTGTCGAGATTTTTGTTACTCCAATGGATGGTATCATTGTCATTATGGATGGTAGTCTGTTGTCGAGAATTTTGTTACTCCAATGGATGGTAGCCTTGTCATTATGGAACATAGTCTGTTGTCGATGTTTTTGTTACTCCAATGGATGGGAGCCTTGTCATTATGGAAGGTAGTCTATTGTCGATATTTTTGTTACTTCAATGGTTGGTAGCCTTGTCATTATGGAAGGTAGTTTGTTGTCGAGATTTTTGTTGCTCCAATGGATGCTAGCCTTGTCATTATGGAAGGTAGTTTGTCGTTGTGATTTATCTCACTCCAATGGATGGTAGCCTTGTCACTATGGAAGGTAGTCTATTGTTCATTTTTTTATTACTCCAATGGATGGTAGCCTAGTCATTATGGAAGGTATTTTGTTGTCGAGATTTTTGTTATTCCAATGGATGGTAGCCTTGTCATTATGGAAAGTAGTTTGTCGTTGTGATTTATGTCACTCCAATGGATTGTAGCCTTGTCACTATGGAAGGTAGTTTATTGTTCATTTTTTTGTTACTCCAATGGATGATAGCCTTGTCATTATGGAAGGTAGTCTCTTGTCGAGATTTTTGTTACTTCAATGAATGGTAGCCTTGTCATAATGGAAGGTTGTCTTCTGTCGAGATTTTTATTACTCTAATGGATGGTAGCTTTGTCATTATCGAAGGTAGTCTATATTCGAGATTTTTGTTAATCTAATTGATGGTAGCCTTGTCATTACAAATGGTAGTTTGTTGTCGAGATTTTTGTTACTCCAATGGATGCTATCCTTGTCATTATGGAAGGTAGTATGTTATCGATATCTTTGTTACTCTAATGGATTATAGCCTTGTCATTATGGAAGGTTATATGTTGTCGAGATTTTTGTTACTCCAATGGATGCTAGCCTTGTCATTATGGAAGGTAGTCTGTCGTTTTGATTTATGTCACTCCAATGGATGGTAGCCTTGTCATTATGGAAGGTAGTCTCTTGTTCATATTTTTGTTACTCCAATGGATGGTAAACTTGTCATTATGGGAGGTAGTCTATTGTCGAGATTTTGGTTACTACAATGGATGGTAGCCTTGTCATTATGGAACATAGTGTATTGTAGATATTTTTGTTACTCCAATGCATGGTAGCCTTGTCATTATGGAAGGTAGTCTGTTGTCGAGATTTTTGTTACTCCAATGGATTGTAGCATTATCATTATGGAAGGTACTATGTTGTCGATATTCTTGTTACTCTAATGGATGGTGGCCTTGTCATTATAGAAGGTAGTATGTTGTCGATATCTTTGTTACTCCAATGGATTGTAGCTTTGTCATTATGGAAGGTAGCATGTTGTCGATATTTTTGTTACTCCAATGGATGGTATCGTTGTCATTATAGATGGTAGTCTGTTGTCGAGAATTTTGTTACTCCAATGGATGGTAGCCTTGTCATTATGGAACATAGTCTGTTGTCGATGTTTTTGTTACTCCAATGGATGGGAGCCTTGTCATTATGGAAGGTAGTCTGTTGTCGAGATTTTTGTTATTCCAATGGATGGTAGCCTTGTCATTATGGAAGGTAGTCTGTTGTTGAGATTTTTGTTACTCCAATGGATGCTAGCCTTGTCATTATGGAAGGTAGTCAGTCGTTGTGATTTCTGTCACTCCAATGGATGGTAGCCTTGTCACTATGGAAGGTAGTCTGTTGTTCATATTTTTGTTACTCCAATGGATGGTAGCCTTGTCATTATGGAAGGTAATCTATTGTCGATATATTTGTTACTCCAAGGGATGGTAGCATTATCATTATGGAAGGTTGTCTGTTGTCGAGATTTTTGTTACTCCAATGGATGGTAGCCTTGGCATTATGGAAGGTAGTCTGTTTTCGAGATTTTTTTTACTACAATGGATGGTAGCCTTGGCATTATGGAAGGTAGTCTGTTGTCGAGATTTTTGGTACTCCAATGGATGGTATCGTTGTCATTATGGATGGTAATCAGTTGTCGTGATTTTTGTTATTCCAATGGATTGTAGCCTTGTCATTATGGAACGTATTTTGTTGTCGATGTTTTGGTTACTCCAATGGATAGTAGCCTTGTTATTATGGAAGGTAGTCTAATGTCTAGATTTTTGTTATTCCCATGAATGGTTGCCTTGTCATTATGGAAGGTAGTCTGTTGTCAAGTTTTTTGTTACTCCAATGGATGGTAGCATTATCATTATTGAAGGTACTCTGTTGTCGATATTCTTGTTACTCTAATGGATGGTATCCTTGTCATTATAGAAGGTAGTATGTTGTCGATATCTTTGTTACTCCAATGGATTGTAGCATTGTCATTATGGAAGGTAGTCTGTTGTCGAGATTTTTGTTACTCCAATGGATGGTATCAATGTCATTAAGGATTGTAGTCTGTTGTCGTGAATTTTGTTACTCCAATGGATGGTAGCCTTGTCATTATGGAACATAGTCTGTTGTCGATGTTTTTGTTACTCCAATGAATGGGAGCCTTGTCATTATGGAAGGTAGTCTGTTGTCGAAATTTTTGTTACTTCAATGGATGGTAGCCTTGTCATTATGGAAGGTAGTTTGTTGTCGAGATTTTTGTTGCTCCAATGGTTGCTAGCCTTTTCATTATGGAAGGTAGTCTGTCGTTGTGATTTATCTCACTCCAATGGATGGTAGCCTTGTCACTATGGAAGGTAGTCTGTTGTTCATTTTTTTGTTACTCCAATGGATGGTAGCCTAGTCATTATGGAAGGTATTTTGTTGTCGAGATTTTTGTTATTCCAATAGATGGTAGCCTTGTCATTATGGAAAGTAGTTTGTCGTTGTGATTTATGTCACTCCAATGGATTGTAGCCTTGTCACTATGGAAGGTAGTTTATTGTTCATTTTTTTGTTACTCCAATGGATGATAGCCTTGTCATTATGGAAGGTAGTCTCTTGTCGAGATTTTTGTTACTTCAATGAATGGTAGCCTTGTCATAATGGAAGGTTGTCTTCTGTCGAGATTTTTATTACTCTAATGGATGGTAGCTTTGTCATTATCGAAGGTAGTCTATATTCGAGATTTTTGTTAATCTAATTGATGGTAGCCTTGTCATTACAAATGGTAGTTTGTTGTCGATATTTTTGTTACTCCAATGGATGCTATCCTTGTCATTATGGAAGGTAGTATGTTATCGATATCTTTGTTACTCTAATGGATTATAGCCTAGTCATTATGGAAGGTTATATGTTGTCGAGATTTTTGTTACTCCAATGGATGCTAGCCTTGTCATTATGGAAGGTAGTCTGTCGTTTTGATTTATGTCACTCCAATGGATGGTAGCCTTGTCATTATGGAAGGTAGTCTCTTGTTCATATTTTTGTTACTCCAATGGAAGGTAAACTTGTCATTATGGGAGGTAGTCTATTGTCGAGATTTTGGTTACTACAATGGATGGTAGCCTTGTCATTATGGAACATAGTGTATTGTAGATATTTTTGTTACTCCAATGCATGGTAGCCTTGTCATTATGGAAGGTAGTCTGTTGTCGAGATTTTTGTTACTCCAATGGATTGTAGCATTATCATTATGGAAGGTACTATGTTGTCGATATTCTTGTCACTCAATGGATGGTGGCCTTGTCATTATAGAAGGTAGTATGTTGTCGATATCTTTGTTACTTCAATGGATTGTAGCTTTGTCATTATGGAAGGTAGTCTATTGTCGAGATATTTGTTACTCCAATGGATGGTATCGTTGTCATTATAGATGGTAGTCTGTTGTCGAGAATTTTGTTACTCCAATGGATGGTAGCCTTGTCATTATGGAACATAGTCTGTTGTCGATGTTTTTGTTACTCCAATGGATGGGAGCCTTGTCATTATGGAAGGTAGTCTGTTGTCGAGATTTTTGTTATTCCAATGGATGGTAGCCTTGTCATTATGGAAGGTAGTCTGTTGTTGAGATTTTTGTTACTCCAATGGATGCTAGCCTTGTCATTATGGAAGGTAGTCAGTCGTTGTGATTTCTGTCACTCCAATGGATGGTAGCCTTGTCACTATGGAAGGTAGTCTGTTGTTCATATTTTTGTTACTCCAATGGATGGTAGCCTTGTCATTATGGAAGGTAATCTATTGTCGATATATTTGTTACTCCAAGGGATGGTAGCATTATCATTATGGAAGGTTGTCTGTTGTCGAGATTTTTGTTACTCCAATGGATGGTAGCCTTGGCATTATGGAAGGTAGTCTGTTTTCGAGATTTTTGTTACTACAATGGATGGTAGCCTTGGCATTATGGAAGGTAGTCTGTTGTCGAGATTTTTGGTACTCCAATGGATGGTATCGTTGTCATTATGGATGGTAATCTGTTGTCGTGATTTTTGTTATTCCAATGGATTGTAGCCTTGTCATTATGGAACGTATTCTGTTGTCGATGTTTTGGTTACTCCAATGGATAGTAGCCTTGTTATTATGGAAGGTAGTCTATTGTCTAGATTTTTGTTATTCCCATGAATGGTTGCCTTGTCATTATGGAAGGTAGTCTGTTGTCAAGTTTTTTGTTACTCCAATGGATGGTAGCATTATCATTATGGAAGGTACTTTGTTGTCGATATTCTTGTTACTCTAATGGATGGTATCCTTGTCATTATAGAAGGTAGTATGTTGTCGATATCTTTGTTACTCCAATGGATTGTAGCATTGTCATTATGGAAGGTAGTCTGTTGTCGAGATTTTTGTTTCTCCAATGGATGGTATCGTTGTCATTAAGGATTGTAGTCTGTTGTCGTGAATTTTGTTACTCCAATGGATGGTAGCCTTGTCATTATGGAACATAGTCTGTTGTCGATGTTTTTGTTACTCCAATGAATGGGAGCCTTGTCATTATGGAAGGTAGTCTGTTGTCGATATTTTTGTTACTTCAATGGATGGTAGCCTTGTCATTATGGAAGGTAGTTTGTTGTCGAGATTTTTGTTGCTCCAATGGTTGCTAGCCTTTTCATTATGGAAGGTAGTCTGTCGTTGTGATTTATCTCACTCCAATGGATGGTAGCCTTGTCACTATGGAAGGTAGTCTGTTGTTCATTTTTTTGTTACTCCAATGGATGGTAGCCTTGTCATTATGGAAGGTATTTTGTTGTCGAGATTTTTGTTATTCCAATGGATGGTAGCCTTGTCATTATGGAAGGTAGTTTGTCGTTGTGATTTATGTCACTCCAATGGATTGTAGCCTTGTCACTATGGAAGGTAGTTTGTTGTTCATTTTTTTGTTACTCCAATGGATGATAGCCTTGTCATTATGGAAGGTAGTCTCTTGTCGAGATTTTTGTTACTTCAATGAATGGTAGCCTTGTCATAATGGAAGGTTGTCTTTTGTCGAGATTTTTGTTACTCTAATGGATGGTAGCTTTGTCATTATCGAAGGTAGTCTATATTCGAGATTTTTGTTAATCTAATTGATGGTAGCCTTGTCATTACAAATGGTAGTTTGTTGTCGATATTTTTGTTACTCCAATGGATGCTATCCTTGTCATTATGGAAGGTAGTATGTTATCGATATCTTTGTTACTCTAATGGATTATAGCCTCGTCATTATGGAAGGTTATATGTTGTCGAGATTTTTGTTACTCCAATGGATGCTAGCCTTGTCATTATGGAAGGTAGTCTGTCGTTTTCATTTATGTCACTCCAATGGATGGTAGCCTTGTCATTATGGAAGGTAGTCTCTTGTTCATATTTTTGGTACTCCAATGGATGGTAGCCTTGTCATTATGGGAGGTAGTCTATTGTCGAGATTTTGGTTACTACAATGGATGGTAGCCTTGTCATTATGGAACATAGCGTATTGCAGATATTTTTGTTACTCCAATGCATGGTAGCCTTGTCATTATGGAAGGTAGTCTGTTGTCGATATTTTTGTTACTCCAATGGATTGTAGCATTATCATTATGGAAGGTACTATGTTGTCGATATTCTTGTTACTCTAATGGATGGTAGCCTTGTCATTATAGAAGGTAGTATGTTGTCGATATCTTTGTTACTCCAATGGATTGTAGCTTTGTCATTATGGAAGGTAGTCTGTTGTCGAGATTTTTGTTACTCCAATGGATGGTATCGTTGTCATTATGGATGGTAGTCTGTTGTCGAATATTTTGTTACTCCAATGGATGGTAGCCTTGTCATTATGGAACATAGTCTGTTGTCGATGTTTTTGTTACTCCAATGGATGGGAGCCTTGTCATTATGGAAGGTAGTCTGTTGTCGAGATTTTTGTTATTCCAATGGATGGTAGCCTTGTCATTATGGAAGGTAGTCTGTTGTGGAGATTTTTGTTACTCCAATGGATGCTAGCCTTGTCATTATGGAAGGTAGTCAGTCGTTGTCATTTCTGTCACTCCAATGGATGGTAGCCTTGTCACTATGGAAGGTAGTCTGTTGTTCATATTTTTGTTACTCCAATGGATGGTAGCCTTGTCATTATGGAAGGTAATCTATTGTCGATATATTCGTTACTCCAAGGGGTGGTAGCATTATCATCATGGAAGGTTGTCTGTTGTCGAGATTTTTGTTACTCCAATGGATGGTAGCCTTGTCATTCTGGAAGGTAGTCTGTTTTCGAGATTTTTGTTACTACAATGGATGGTAGCCTTGGCATTATGGAAGGTAGTCTGTTGTCGAGATTTTTGGTACTCCAATGGATGGTATCGTTGTCATTATGGATGGTAATCTGTTGTCGTGATTTTTGTTATTCCAATGGATTATAGCCTTGTCATTATGGAACGTATTCTGTTGTCGATGTTTTGGTTACTCCAATGGATAGTAGCCTTGTTATTATGGAAGGTAGTCTAATGTCTAGATTTTTGTTATTCCCATGAATGGTTGCCTTGTCATTATGGAAGGTAGTCTGTTGTCAAGTTTTTTGTTACTCCAATGGATGGTAGCATTATCATTATGGAAGGTACTCTGTTGTCGATATTCTTGTTACTCTAATGGATGGTATCCTTGTCATTATAGAAGGTAGTATGTTGTCGATATCTTTGTTACTCCAATGGATTGTAGCATTGTCATTATGGAAGGTAGTCTGTTGTCGGGATTTTTGTTACTCCAATGGATGGTATCATTGTCATTATGGATTGTAGTCTGTTGTCGTGAATTTTGTTACTCCAATGGATGGTAGCCTTGTCATTATGGAACATAGTCTGTTGTCGATGTTTTTGTTACTCCAATGAATGGGAGCCTTGTCATTATGGAAGGTAGTCTGTTGTCGATATTTTTGTTACTTCACTGGATGGTAGCCTTGTCATTATGGAAGGTAGTTTGTTGTCGAGATTTTTGTTGCTCCAATGGTTGCTAGCCTTTTCATTATGGAAGGTAGTCTGTCGTTGTGATTTATCTCACTCCAATGGATGGTAGCCTTGTCACTATGGAAGGTAGTCTGTTGTTCATTTTTTTGTTACTCCAATGGATGGTAGCCTTGTCATTATGGAAGGTATTTTGTTGTCGAGATTTTTGTTATTCCAATGGATGGTAGCCTTGTCATTATGGAAGGTAGTTTGTCGTTGTGATTTATGTCACTCCAATGGATTGTAGCCTTGTCACTATGGAAGGTAGTTTGTTGTTCATTTTTTTGTTACTCCAATGGATGATAGCCTTGTCATTATGGAAGGTAGTCTCTTGTCGAGATTTTTGTTACTTCAATGAATGGTAGCCTTGTCATAATGGAAGGTTGTCTTTTGTCGAGATTTTTGTTACTCTAATGGATGGTAGCTTTGTCATTATCGAAGGTAGTCTATATTCGAGATTTTTGTTAATCTAATTGATGGTAGCCTTGTCATTACAAATGGTAGTTTGTTGTCGATATTTTTGTTACTCCAATGGATGCTATCCTTGTCATTATGGAAGGTAGTATGTTATCGATATCTTTGTTACTCTAATGGATTATAGCCTCGTCATTATGGAAGGTTATATGTTGTCGAGATTTTTGTTACTCCAATGGATGCTAGCCTTGTCATTATGGAAGGTAGTCTGTCGTTTTGATTTATGTCACTCCAATGGATGGTAGCCTTGTCATTATGGAAGGTAGTCTCTTGTTCATATTTTTGGTACTCCAATGGATGGTAGCCTTGTCATTATGGGAGGTAGTCTATTGTCGAGATTTTGGTTACTACAATGGATGGTAGCCTTGTCATTATGGAACATAGTGTATTGCAGATATTTTTGTTACTCCAATGCATGGTAGCCTTGTCAATATGGAAGGTAGTTTGTTGTCGAGATTTTTGTTACTCCAATGGATTGTAGCATTATCATTATGGAAGGTACTATGTTGTCGATATTCTTGTTACTCTAATGGATGGTAGCCTTGTCATTATAGAAGGTAGTATGTTATCGATATCTTTGTTACTCCAATGGATTGTAGCTTTGTCATTATGGAAGGTAGTCTGTTGTCGAGATTTTTGTTACTCCAATGGATGGTATCGTTGTCATTATGGATGGTAGTCTGTTGTCGAATATTTTGTTACTCCAATGGATGGTAGCCTTGTCATTATGGAACATAGTCTGTTGTCGATGTTTTTGTTACTCCAATGGATGGGAGCCTTGTCATTATGGAAGGTAGTCTGTTGTCGAGATTTTTGTTATTCCAATGGATGGTAGCCTTGTCATTATGGAAGGTAGTCTGTTGTTGAGATTTTTGTTACTCCAATGGATGCTAGCCTTGTCATTATGGAAGGTAGTCAGTCGTTGTGATTTCTGTCACTCCAATGGATGGTAGCCTTGTCACTATGGAAGGTAGTCTGTTGTTCATATTTTTGTTACTCCAATGGATGGTAGCCTTGTCATTATGGAAGGTAATCTATTGTCGATATATTCGTTACTCCAAGGGATGGTAGCATTATCATTATGGAAGGTTGTCTGTTGTCGAGATTTTTGTTACTCCAATGGATGGTAGCCTTGTCATTCTGGAAGGTAGTCTGTTTTCGAGATTTTTGTTACTACAATGGATGGTAGCCTTGGCATTATGGAAGGTAGTCTGTTGTCGAGATTTTTGGTACTCCGATGGATGGTATCGTTGTCATTATGGATGGTAATCTGTTGTCGTGATTTTTGTTATTCCAATGGATAGTAGCCTTGTTATTATGGAAGGTAGTCTAATGTCTAGATTTTTGTTATTCCCATGAATGGTTGCCTTGTCATTATGGAAGGTAGTCTGTTGTCGAGTTTTTTGTTACTCCAATGGATGGTAGCATTATCATTATGGAAGGTACTCTGTTGTCGATATTCTTGTTACTCTAATGGATGGTATCCTTGTCATTATAGAAGGTAGTATGTTGTCGATATCTTTGTTACTCCAATGGATTGTAGCATTGTCATTATGGAAGGTAGTCTGTTGTCGAGATTTTTGTTACTCCAATGGATGGTATCATTGTCATTATGGATTGTAGTCTGTTGTCGTGAATTTTGTTACTCCAATGGATGGTAGCCTTGTCATTATGGAACATAGTCTGTTGTCGATGTTTTTGTTACTCCAATGAATGGGAGCCTTGTCATTATGGAAGGTAGTCTGTTGTCGATATTTTTGTTACTTCAATGGATGGTAGCCTTGTCATTATGGAAGGTAGTTTGTTGTCGAGATTTTTGTTGCTCCAATGGTTGCTAGCCTTTTCATTATGGAAGGTAGTCTATCGTTGTGATTTATCTCACTCCAATGGATGGTAGCCTTGTCACTATGGAAGGTAGTCTGTTGTTCATTTTTTTGTTACTCCAATGGATGGTAGCCTTGTCATTATGGAAGGTATTTTGTTGTCGAGATTTTTGTTATTCCAATGGATGGTAGCCTTGTCATTATGGAAGGTAGTTTGTCGTTGTGATTTATGTCACTCCAATGGATTGTAGCCTTGTCACTATGGAAGGTAGTTTGTTGTTCATTTTTTTGTTACTCCAATGGATGATAGCCTTGTCATTATGGAAGGTAGTCTCTTGTCGAGATTTTTGTTACTTCAATGAATGGTAGCCTTGTCATAATGGAAGGTTGTCTTTTGTCGAGATTTTTGTTACTCTAATGGATGGTAGCTTTGTCATTATCGAAGGTAGTCTATATTCGAGATTTTTGTTAATCTAATTGATGGTAGCCTTGTCATTACAAATGGTAGTTTGTTGTCGATATTTTTGTTACTCCAATGGATGCTATCCTTGTCATTATGGAAGGTAGTATGTTATCGATATCTTTGTTACTCTAATGGATTATAGCCTCGTCATTATGGAAGGTTATATGTTGTCGAGATTTTTGTTACTCCAATGGATGCTAGCCTTGTCATTATGGAAGGTAGTCTGTCGTTTTCATTTATGTCACTCCAATGGATGGTAGCCTTGTCATTATGGAAGGTAGTCTCTTGTTCATATTTTTGGTACTCCAATGGATGGTAGCCTTGTCATTATGGGAGGTAGTCTATTGTCGAGATTTTGGTTACTACAATGGATGGTAGCCTTGTCATTATGGAACATAGCGTATTGCAGATATTTTTGTTACTCCAATGCATGGTAGCCTTGTCATTATGGAAGGTAGTCTGTTGTCGATATTTTTGTTACTCCAATGGATTGTAGCATTATCATTATGGAAGGTACTATGTTGTCGATATTCTTGTTACTCTAATGGATGGTAGCCTTGTCATTATAGAAGGTAGTATGTTGTCGATATCTTTGTTACTCCAATGGATTGTAGCTTTGTCATTATGGAAGGTAGTCTGTTGTCGAGATTTTTGTTACTCCAATGGATGGTATCGTTGTCATTATGGATGGTAGTCTGTTGTCGAATATTTTGTTACTCCAATGGATGGTAGCCTTGTCATTATGGAACATAGTCTGTTGTCGATGTTTTTGTTACTCCAATGGATGGGAGCCTTGTCATTATGGAAGGTAGTCTGTTGTCGAGATTTTTGTTATTCCAATGGATGGTAGCCTTGTCATTATGGAAGGTAGTCTGTTGTTGAGATTTTTGTTACTCCAATGGATGCTAGCCTTGTCATTATGGAAGGTAGTCAGTCGTTGTCATTTCTGTCACTCCAATGGATGGTAGCCTTGTCACTATGGAAGGTAGTCTGTTGTTCATATTTTTGTTACTCCAATGGATGGTAGCCTTGTCATTATGGAAGGTAATCTATTGTCGATATATTCGTTACTCCAAGGGATGGTAGCATTATCATCATGGAAGGTTGTCTGTTGTCGAGATTTTTGTTACTCCAATGGATGGTAGCCTTGTCATTCTGGAAGGTAGTCTGTTTTCGAGATTTTTGTTACTACAATGGATGGTAGCCTTGGCATTATGGAAGGTAGTCTGTTGTCGAGATTTTTGGTACTCCAATGGATGGTATCGTTGTCATTATGGATGGTAATCTGTTGTCGTGATTTTTGTTATTCCAATGGATTGTAGCCTTGTCATTATGGAACGTATTCTGTTGTCGATGTTTTGGTTACTCCAATGGATAGTAGCCTTGTTATTATGGAAGGTAGTCTAATGTCTAGATTTTTGTTATTCCCATGAATGGTTGCCTTGTCATTATGGAAGGTAGTCTGTTGTCAAGTTTTTTGTTACTCCAATGGATGGTAGCATTATCATTATGGAAGGTACTCTGTTGTCGATATTCTTGTTACTCTAATGGATGGTATCCTTGTCATTATAGAAGGTAGTATGTTGTCGATATCTTTGTTACTCCAATGGATTGTAGCATTGTCATTATGGAAGGTAGTCTGTTGTCGGGATTTTTGTTACTCCAATGGATGGTATCATTGTCATTATGGATTGTAGTCTGTTGTCGTGAATTTTGTTACTCCAATGGATGGTAGCCTTGTCATTATGGAACATAGTCTGTTGTCGATGTTTTTGTTACTCCAATGAATGGGAGCCTTGTCATTATGGAAGGTAGTCTGTTGTCGATATTTTTGTTACTTCACTGGATGGTAGCCTTGTCATTATGGAAGGTAGTTTGTTGTCGAGATTTTTGTTGCTCCAATGGTTGCTAGCCTTTTCATTATGGAAGGTAGTCTGTCGTTGTGATTTATCTCACTCCAATGGATGGTAGCCTTGTCACTATGGAAGGTAGTCTGTTGTTCATTTTTTTGTTACTCCAATGGATGGTAGCCTTGTCATTATGGAAGGTATTTTGTTGTCGAGATTTTTGTTATTCCAATGGATGGTAGCCTTGTCATTATGGAAGGTAGTTTGTCGTTGTGATTTATGTCACTCCAATGGATTGTAGCCTTGTCACTATGGAAGGTAGTTTGTTGTTCATTTTTTTGTTACTCCAATGGATGATAGCCTTGTCATTATGGAAGGTAGTCTCTTGTCGAGATTTTTGTTACTTCAATGAATGGTAGCCTTGTCATAATGGAAGGTTGTCTTTTGTCGAGATTTTTGTTACTCTAATGGATGGTAGCTTTGTCATTATCGAAGGTAGTCTATATTCGAGATTTTTGTTAATCTAATTGATGGTAGCCTTGTCATTACAAATGGTAGTTTGTTGTCGATATTTTTGTTACTCCAATGGATGCTATACTTGTCATTATGGAAGGTAGTATGTTATCGATATCTTTGTTACTCTAATGGATTATAGCCTCGTCATTATGGAAGGTTATATGTTGTCGAGATTTTTGTTACTCCAATGGATGCTAGCCTTGTCATTATGGAAGGTAGTCTGTCGTTTTGATTTATGTCACTCCAATGGATGGTAGCCTTGTCATTATGGAAGGTAGTCTCTTGTTCATATTTTTGGTACTCCAATGGATGGTAGCCTTGTCATTATGGGAGGTAGTCTATTGTCGAGATTTTGGTTACTACAATGGATGGTAGCATTGTCATTATGGAACATAGTGTATTGCAGATATTTTTGTTACTCCAATGCATGGTAGCCTTGTCAATATGGAAGGTAGTTTGTTGTCGAGATTTTTGTTACTCCAATGGATTGTAGCATTATCATTATGGAAGGTACTATGTTGTCGATATTCTTGTTACTCTAATGGATGGTAGCCTTGTCATTATAGAAGGTAGTATGTTATCGATATCTTTGTTACTCCAATGGATTGTAGCTTTGTCATTATGGAAGGTAGTCTGTTGTCGAGATTTTTGTTACTCCAATGGATGGTATCGTTGTCATTATGGATGGTAGTCTGTTGTCGAATATTTTGTTACTCCAATGGATGGTAGCCTTGTCATTATGGAACATAGTCTGTTGTCGATGTTTTTGTTACTCCAATGGATGGGAGCCTTGTCATTATGGAAGGTAGTCTGTTGTCGAGATTTTTGTTATTCCAATGGATGGTAGCCTTGTCATTATGGAAGGTAGTCTGTTGTTGAGATTTTTGTTACTCCAATGGATGCTAGCCTTGTCATTATGGAAGGTAGTCAGTCGTTGTGATTTCTGTCACTCCAATGGATGGTAGCCTTGTCACTATGGAAGGTAGTCTATTGTTCATATTTTTGTTACTCCAATGGATGGTAGCCTTGTCATTATGGAAGGTAATCTATTGTCGATATATTCGTTACTCCAAGGGATGGTAGCATTATCATTATGGAAGGTTGTCTGTTGTCGAGATTTTTGTTACTCCAATGGATGGTAGCCTTGTCATTCTGGAAGGTAGTCTGTTTTCGAGATTTTTGTTACTACAATGGATGGTAGCCTTGGCATTATGGAAGGTAGTCTGTTGTCGAGATTTTTGGTACTCCGATGGATGGTATCGTTGTCATTATGGATGGTAATCTGTTGTCGTGATTTTTGTTATTCCAATGGATAGTAGCCTTGTTATTATGGAAGGTAGTCTAATGTCTAGATTTTTGTTATTCCCATGAATGGTTGCCTTGTCATTATGGAAGGTAGTCTGTTGTCGAGTTTTTTGTTACTCCAATGGATGGTAGCATTATCATTATGGAAGGTACTCTGTTGTCGATATTCTTGTTACTCTAATGGATGGTATCCTTGTCATTATAGAAGGTAGTATGTTGTCGATATCTTTGTTACTCCAATGGATTGTAGCATTGTCATTATGGAAGGTAGTCTGTTGTCGAGATTTTTGTTACTCCAATGGATGGTATCATTGTCATTATGGATTGTAGTCTGTTGTCGTGAATTTTGTTACTCCAATGGATGGTAGCCTTGTCATTATGGAACATAGTCTGTTGTCGATGTTTTTGTTACTCCAATGAATGGGAGCCTTGTCATTATGGAAGGTAGTCTGTTGTCGATATTTTTGTTACTTCAATGGATGGTAGCCTTGTCATTATGGAAGGTAGTTTGTTGTCGAGATTTTTGTTGCTCCAATGGTTGCTAGCCTTTTCATTATGGAAGGTAGTCTGTCGTTGTGATTTATCTCACTCCAATGGATGGTAGCCTTGTCACTATGGAAGGTAGTCTGTTGTTCATTTTTTTGTTACTCCAATGGATGGTAGCCTTGTCATTATGGAAGGTATTTTGTTGTCGAGATTTTTGTTATTCCAATGGATGGTAGCCTTGTCATTATGGAAGGTAGTTTGTCGTTGTGATTTATGTCACTCCAATGGATTGTAGCCTTGTCACTATGGAAGGTAGTTTGTTGTTCATTTTTTTGTTACTCCAATGGATGATAGCCTTGTCATTATGGAAGGTAGTCTCTTGTCGAGATTTTTGTTACTTCAATGAATGGTAGCCTTGTCATAATGGAAGGTTATCTTTTGTCGAGATTTTTGTTACTCTAATGGATGGTAGCTTTGTCATTATCGAAGGTAGTCTATATTCGAGATTTTTGTTAATCTAATTGATGGTAGCCTTGTCATTACAAATGGTAGTTTGTTGTCGATATTTTTGTTACTCCAATGGATGCTATCCTTGTCATTATGGAAGGCAGTATGTTATCGATATCTTTGTTACTCTAATGGATTATAGCCTCGTCATTATGGAAGGTTATATGTTGTCGAGATTTTTGTTACTCCAATGGATGCTAGCCTTGTCATTATGGAAGGTAGTCTGTCGTTTTGATTTATATCACTCCAATGGATGGTAGCCTTGTCATTATGGAAGGTAGTCTCATGTTCATATTTTTGGTACTCCAATGGATGGTAGCCTTGTCATTATGGGAGGTAGTCTATTGTCGATATTTTGGTTACTACAATGGATGGTAGCCTTGTCATTATGGAACATAGTGTATTGCAGATATTTTTGTTACTCCAATGCATGGTAGCCTTGTCATTATTGAAGGTAGTCTGTTGTCGAGATTTTTGTTACTCCAATGGATTGTAGCATTATCATTATGGAAGGTACTATGTTGTCGATATTCTTGTTACTCTAATGGATGGTAGCCTTGTCATTATAGAAGGTAGTATGTTGTCGATATCTTTGTTACTCCAATGGATTGTAGCTTTGTCATTATGGAAGGTAGTCTGTTGTCGAGATTTTTGTTACTCCAATGGATGGTATCGTTGTCATTATGGATGGTAGTCTGTTGTGGAATATTTTGTTACTCCAATGGATGGTAGCCTTGTCATTATGGAACATAGTCTGTTGTCGATGTTTTTGTTACTCCAATGGATGGGAGCCTTGTCATTATGGAAGGTAGTCTGTTGTCGAGATTTTTGTTATTCTAATGGATGGTAGCCTTGTCATTATGGAAGGTAGTCTGCTGTTGAGATTTTTGTTACTCCAATGGATGCTAGCCTTGCCATTATGGAAGGTAGTCAGTCGTTGTAATTTCTGTCACTCCAATGGATGGTAGCCTTGTCACTATGGAAGGTAGTCTGTTGTTCATATTTTTGTTACTCCAATGAATGGTAGCCTTGTCATTATGGAAGGTAATCTATTGTCGATATATTCGTTACTCCAAGGGATGGTAGCATTATCATTATGGAAGGTTGTCTGTTGTCGAGATTTTTGTTACTCCAATGGATGGTAGCCTTGTCATTCTGGAAGGTACTCTGTTTTCGAGATTTTTGTTACTACAATGGATGGTAGCCTTGGCATTATGGAAGGTAGTCTGTTGTCGAGATTTTTGTTACTCCAATGGATGGTATCGTTGTCATTATGGATGGTAATCTGTTGTCGTGATTTTTGTTATTCCAATGGATTGTAGCCTTGTCATTATGGAACGTATTCTGTTGTCGATGTTTTGGTTACTCCAATGGATAGTAGCCTTGTTATTATGGAAGGTAGTCTAATGTCTAGATTTTTGTTATTCCCATGAATGGTTGCCTTGTCATTATGGAAGGTAGTCTGTTGTCGAGTTTTTTGTTACTCCAATGGATGGTAGCATTATCATTATGGAAGGTACTCTGTTGTCGATATTCTTGTTACTCTAATGGATGGTATCCTTGTCATTATAGAAGGTAGTATGTTGTCGATATCTTTGTTACTCCAATGGATTGTAGCATTGTCATTATGGAAGGTAGTCTGTTGTCGAGATTTTTGTTACTCCAATGGATGGTATCGTTGTAATTATGGATTGTAGTCTGTTGTCGAGAATATTGTTACTCCAATGGATGGTAGCCTTGTCATTATGGAACATAGTCTGTTGTCGATGTTTTTGTTACTCCAATGGATGGGAGCCTTGTCATTATGGAAGGTAGTCTGTTGTCGAGCTTTTTGTTACTCCAATGGATGGTAGCATTATCATTATGGAAGGTAGTCTGTTGTCGATATTTTTTATACTCCAATGGATGGTAACCTTTTCATTATGGAAGGTAGTTTGTTGTCGACATCTTTGTTACTCTAATGGATTGTAGCATTGTCATTATGGAAGGTAATCCGTCGTTGTGATTTCTGTCACTCCAATGGATGGTAGCCTTGTCATTATGGAAGGTAGTATGTTGTCGATATCTTTGTTACTCCAATGGATTGTAGCCTTGTCATTATGGAAGGTAGTTTGTTGTCGAGATTTTTGTTACTCCAATGGATGGTATCATTGTCATTATGGATGGTAGTCTGTTGTTGAGAATTTTGTTACTCCAATGGATGGTAGCCTTGTCATTATGGAACGTAGTCTGTTGTCGATGTTTTTGTTACTCCAATGGATGGTAGACTTGTCATTATGGAAGGTAGTATGTTGTCGACATTTTTGTTACTCCAATGGATGCTAGCCTTGTCATTATGGAAGGTATTCTGTCGTTGTGATTTCTGTCAGTCCAATGGACGGTAGCCTTGTCACTATGGAAGGTAGTTTGTTGTTCATATTTTTGTTAGTCGAATGGATGGTAGCTTGTCATTATGGAAGGTTCTCTGTTGTCAAGATTTTTGTTACTCAAATGGATGGTAGCCTTGTCATTATGGAAGGTAGTCTGTTTTCGAGATTTTTGTTACTCCATTGGATGGTAGCCTTGTCATTATGGAAGGTAGTTTGTGGTCGAGATTTTTGTTACTTCAATGGATGGTATCATTGTCATTATGGATGGTAGTCTGTTGTCGAGATTTTTGTTATTCCAATGGATTGTAGCCTTGCCATTATGGAACGTATTATGTTGTTGATGTTTTTATTACTCCAATGGATGGTAGCCTTGTCATTATGGAAGGTAGTCTATTGTCGAGATTTTTGTTATTCCAATGGATGGTAGCCTTGTCATTATGGAAGGTAGTTTGTTGTTCATATTTTTGTTACTCCAATGGATGGTAGCCTTGTCATTATAAAAGGTAGTCTATTGTCGAGATTTTTGTTACTCCAATGGATGGTAGCCTAGTCATTATGGAAGGTAGTCTGTCGTTGTGATTTCTGTCACTCCAATGGATGGTAGCCTTGTCACTATGGAAGGTAGTCTGTTGTTCATTTTTTTGTTACTCCAATGGATGATAGCCTTGTCATTATGGAAAGTAGTCTCTTGTCGAGATTTTTGTTACTTCAATGAATGGTAGCCTTGTCATAATGGAAGGTTGTCTTCTGTCGAGATTTTTGTTACTCTAATGGATGGTAGCTTTGTCATTATCGAAGGTAGTCTATATTCGAGATTTTTGTTAATCTAATTGATGGTAGCCTTGTCATTACAAAAGGTAGTTTGTTGTCAATATTTTTGTTACTCCAATGGATGCTATCCTTGTCATTATGGAAGGTAGTATGTTATCGATATCTTTGTTACTCTAATGGATTATAGCCTTGTCATTATGGAAGGTTATATGTTGTCGAGATTTTTGTTACTCCAATGGATGCTAGCCTTGTCATTATGGAAGGTAGTCTGTCGTTTTGATTTATGTCACTTCAATGGATGGTAGCCTTGTCATTATGGAAGGTAGTCTCTTGTTCATATTTTTGTTACTCCAATGGATGGTAGCCTTGTCATTATGGGAGGTAGTCTATTGTCGAGATTTTGGTTACTACAATGGATGGTAGCCATGTCATTATGGAACATAGTGTATTGCAGATATTTTTGTTACTCCAATGCATGGTAGCCTTGTCATTATGGAAGGTAGTCTATTGTCGAGGTTTTTGTTACTCCAATGGATTGTAGCATTATCATTAAGGAAGGTACTATGTTGTCGATATTCTTGTTACTCTAATGGATGGTAGCCTTGTCATTATAGAAGGTAGTATGTTGTCGATATCTTTGTTACTCCAATGGATTGTAGCTTTGTCATTATGGAAGGTAGTCTGTTGTCGAGATTTTTGTTACTCCAATGGATGGTATCATTGTCATTATGGATGGTAGTCTATTGTCGAGAATTTTGTTACTCCAATGGATGGTAGCCTTGTCATTATGGAACATAGTCTGTTGTCGATGTTTTTGTTACTCCAATGGATGGGAGCCTTGTCATTATGGAAGGTATTCTATTGTCGATATTTTTGTTACTTCAATGGATGGTAGCCTTGTCATTATGGAAGGTAGTTTGTTGTCGAGATTTTTGTTGCTCCAATGGATGCTAGCCTTGTCATTATGGAAGGTAGTCTGTCGTTGTGATTTATCTCACTCCAATGGATGGTAGCCTTGTCACTATGGAAGGTAGTCTATTGTTCATTTTTTTATTACTCTAATGGATTGTGGCCTAGTCATTATGGAAGGTATTTTGTTGTCGAGATTTTTGTTATTCCAATGGATGGTAGCCTTGTCATTATGGAAAGTAGTTTGTCGTTGTGATTTATGTCACTCCAATGGATTGTAGCCTTGTCACTATGGAATGTAGTTTATTGTTCATTTTTTTGTTACTCCAATGGATGATAGCCTTGTCATTATGGAAGGTAGTCTCTTGTCGAGATTTTTGTTACTTCAATGAATGGTAGCCTTGTCATAATGGAAGGTTGTCTTCTTTCGAGATTTTTATTACTCTAATGGATGGTAGCTTTGTCATTATCGAAGGTAGTCTATATTCGAGATTTTTGTTAATCTAATTGATGGTAGCCTTGTCATTACAAATGGTAGTTTGTTGTCGATATTTTTGTTACTCCAATGGATGCTATCCTTGTCATTATGGAAGGTAGTATGTTATCAATATCTTTGTTACTCTAATGGATTATAGCCTTGTCATTATGGAAGGTTATATGTTGTCGAGATTTTTTTTACTCCAATGGATGCTAGCCTTGTCATTATGGAAGGTAGTCTGTCGTTTTGATTTATGTCACTCCAATGGATGGTAGCCTTGTCATTATGGAAGGTAGTCTCTTGTTCATATTTTTGTTACTCCAATGGATGGTAGCCTTGTCATTATGGGAGGTAGTCTATTGTCGAGATTTTTGTTACTACAATGGATGGTAGCCTTGTCATTATGGAACATAGTGTATTGTAGATATTTTTGTAACTCCAATGCATGGTAGCCTTGTCATTATGGAAGGTAGTATGTTGTCGAGATTTTTGTTACTCCAATGGATTGTAGCATTATCATTATGGAAGGTACTATGTTGTCGATATTCTTGTTACTCTAATGGATGGTAGCCTTGTCATTATAGAAGGTAGTATGTTGTTGATATCTTTGTTACTCCAATGGATTGTAGCTTTGTCATTATGGAAGGTAGTCTGTTGTCGAGATTTTTGTTACTCCAATGGATGGTATCATTGTCATTATAGATGGTAGTCTGTTGTCGAGAATTTTGTTACTCCAATGGATGGTAGCCTTGTCATTATGGAACATAGTCTGTTGTCGATGTATTTGTTACTCCAATGGATGGGAGCCTTGTCATTATGGAAGGTAGTCTGTTGTCGAGATTTTTGTTATTCCAATGGATGGTAGCCTTGTCATTATGGAAGGTAGTCTGTTGTTGAGATTTTTGTTACTCCAATGGATGCTAGCCTTGTCATTATGGAAGGTAGTCAGTCGTTGTGATTTCTGTCACTCCAATGGATGGTAGCCTTGTCACTATGGAAGGTAGTCTGTTGTCGAGATTTTTTTTACTCCAATGGATTGTAGCATTATCATTATGGAAGGTACTATGTTGTCGATATTCTTGTTACTCTAATGGATGGTAGCCTTGTCATTATAGAAGGTAGTATGTTGTCGATATCTTTGTTACTCCAATGGATTGTAGCTTTGTCATTATGGAAGGTAGTCTGTTGTCGAGATTTTTGTTACTCCAATGGATGCTATCGTTGTCATTATAGATGGTAGTCTGTTGTCGAGAATTTTGTTACTCCAATGGATGGGTGCCTTGTCATTATGGAAGGTAGTCAGTCGTTGTGATTTCTGTCACTCCAATGGATGGTAGCCTTGTCACTATGGAAGGTAGTCTGTTGTTCATATTTTTGTTACTCCAATGGATGGTAGCCTTGTCATTATGGAAGGTAATCTATTGTCGATATATTTGTTACTCCAAGGGATGGTAGCTTTATCATTATGGAAGGTTGTCTGTTGTCGAGATTTTTGTTACTCCAATGGATGGTAGCCTTGTCATTCTGGAAGGTAGTCGGTTTTCGATATTTTTGTTACTACAATGGATGGTAGCCTTGGCATTATGGAAGGTAGTCTGTTGTCGAGATTTTTGTTACTCCAATGGATGGTATCATTGTCATTATGGATGGTAATCTGTTGTCGTGATTTTAGTTATTCCAATGGATTGTAGCCTTGTCATTATGGAACGTATTCTGTGGTCGATGTTTTGGTTACTCTAATGGATATTAGCCTTGTTATTATGGAAGGTAGTCTAATGTCTAGATTTTTGTTATTCCCATGAATGGTTGCCTTGTCATTATGGAAGGTAGTCTGTTGTCGAGTTTTTTGTTACTCCAATGGATGGTAGCATTATCATTATGGAAGGTACTCTGTTGTCGATATTCTTGTTACTCCAATGGATGGTATCTTTGTCATTATAGAAGGTAGTATGTTGTCGATATCTTTGTTACTCCAATGGATTGTAGCATTGTCATTATGGAAGGTAGTCTGTTGTCGAGATTTTTGTTACTCCAATGGATGGTATCATTGTCATTATGGATTGTAGTCTGTTGTCGAGAATTTTGTTACTCCAATGGATGGTAGCCTTGTCATTATGGAACATAGTCTGTTGTCGATGTTTTTGTTACTCCAATGGATGGTAGCATTATCATTATGGAAGGTAGTCTGTTGTCGATATTTTTTATACTCCAATGGATGGTAACCTTTTCATTATGGAAGGTAGTTTGTTGTCGACATCTTTGTTACTCTAATGGATTGTAGCATTGTCATTATGGAAGGTAATCCGTCGTTGTGATTTCTGTCACTCCAATGGATGGTCGCCTTGTCACTATGGAAGGTAGTCTGTTGTTCATATTTTTGTTACTCTAATGGATGGTAGCCTTGTCATTATGGAAGGTAGTTTGTTGTCGAGATTTTTGTTAGTCCAATGGATGGTAGCCTTATCATTATGGAAGGTAGTTTGTTGTCGAGATTTTTGTTACTCCAATGGATGCTAGCCTTGTCATTATTGAAGGTAGTCTGTTGTTGTGATTTATGTCACTCCAATGGATGGTAGCCTTGTCACTATGGAAGGTAGTCTGTTGTCCAGATTTTTGTTACTTCAATGGATGGTAGCCTTGTCATTATGGAAGGTAGTTTGTTGTCGAGATTTTTGTTACTCCAATGGATGTTAGCTTTGTCATTACGGAAGGTAGTGTGTCATTGTGATTTATGTCACTCTAAGGGATTGTAGCCTTGTTAATATGGAAGGTAGTCTGTTGTTCATATTTTCGTTACTCCAATGGATGATAGACTTGTCATTATGGAAGGTAGTCTATTGTCGAGATTTTTGTTACTCCAATGGATGGTAGCCCTATCATTATGGAAGGTTGTCTATTGTCGAGATTTTTGTTACTCTAATGGATGGTAGCTTTGTCATTATCGAAGGTAGTCTGTATTCGAGATTTTTGTTACTCTAATGGATGGTAGCCTTGTCATTATGGAAGGTAGTTTGTTGTCAATATTTTTGTTACGCCAATGGATGCTAGCCTTGTCATTATGGAAGGTAGTATGTTGTCGATATCTTTGTTACTCTAATGGATTGTAGCCTTGTCAATATGGAAGGTAGTCTGTTGTCGAGATTTTGGTTACTCCAATGGATGCAAGCCTTGTCATTATGGAAGGTAGTCTGTCATTGTGATTTATGTAACTCCAATGGATTGTAGCCTTGTCACTATGGAAGGTAGTCTGTTGTTCATACTTTTGTTACTCTAATGGATGGTAGCCTTGTCATTATAGAAGGTACACTATTGTCGAGATTTTGGTTATTACAATGGATGGTAGCCTTGTCATTATGGAACATAGTCTATTGTAGATATTTTTGTTACTCCAATGCATCGTAGCCTTGTCATTATGTAAGATAGTCTGTTGTCGAGATTTTTGTTACTCCAATGGATGGTAGCATTATCATTATGGAAGGTAGTCTGTTATCGATATTTTTGTTACTCCAATGGATGGTAGCCTTGTCATTATGGAAGGTAGTCTATCGTTGTGATTTCTGTCACTCCAATGGATGGTAGATTTGTCACTATGGAACGTAGTCTGTTGTTCATATTTTTGTTACTCCAATGGATGGTAGCCTTGTCATTATGGAATGTAGTCTGTTATCGAGATTTTTGTTACTCCAATGGATGGTAGCATTATCATTATGGAAGGTTGTCTGTTATCGAGATTTTTGTTACTCCAATGGATGGTACCCTTGTCATTATGGAAGGTAGTCTGTTTTCCACATTTTTGTTACTCCAATGGATGGTAGCCTTGTCACTATGGAATGTATGTTCATATTTTTGTTACTCCAATGGATGGTAGTCGTGTCATTATGGAAGGTAGTTTGTTCTCGAGATTTTTGTTATTCCAATGGATGGTAGCCTTGTCATTATGGAAGGTAGTCTGTCGTTGTGATTTCTGTCACTCCAATGGATGGTAGCCTTGTCACTATGGAAGGTAGTCTGTTGTTCATATTTTTGTTAATCCAATGGATTGTAGCCTTGTCATTATGGAAGGTAGTCTATTGTCGATATATTTGTTACTCCAATGGATGGTAGCATTATCATTATGGAAGGTTGTCTGTTGTCGAGATTTTTGTTACTCCAATGGATGGTAGCCTTATCATTCTGGAAGGTAGTCTGATTTCGAGATTTTTGTTACTATGATGGATGGTAGCCTTGGCATTAAGGAAGGTAGTCTGTTGTCGAAATTTTTGTTACTCCAATGGATGGTATCATTGTCATTATGGATGGTAGTCTGTTGTCGAGATTTTTGTTATTCCAATGGATTGTAGCCTTGTCATTATGGGACGTATTCTGTTGTCGATGTTTTTGTTACTCCAATGGATAGTAGACTTGTTATTATGGAAGGTAGTCTGTCGTTGGGATTTCTGTCACTCCAATGGATGGTAGCCTTGTCACTATGGATTGTAGTCTGTTGTTCATATTTTTGTTACTCCAATGGATGGTAGCCTTGTCATTATGGAAAGTAGTCTATTATCGAGATTTTTGTTACTCCAACGGATGGTAGCATTATCATTATATAAGGTTGTCTGTTATCGAGATTTTTGTTACTCCAATGGATGGTAGCCTTGTCATTATGGAAGGTAGTCTGTTTTCAAGATTTTTGTTACTCCAATGGATGGTAGCCTTGTCACTATGGAAGGTATGTTCATATGTTTGTTACTCCAATGGATGGTAGCCTTGTCATTATGGAAGGTAGTCTGTCGTTGTGATTTCTGTCACTCCAATGGATAGTAGCCTAGTCACTATGGAAGGTAGTCATTTGTTCATATTTTTGTTACTCCAATGGATGGTAGCCTTGTCATTATGGAAGGTAGTCTATTGTCGATATATTTGTTACTCCAATGGATGGTAGCATTATCATTATGGAAGGTTGTCTATTGTCGAGATTTTTGTTACTCCAATGGATGGTAGCCTTGTCATTCTCGAAGGTAGTCTATTTTCGAGATTTTTGTTACTACAATGGATGGTAGCCTTGGCATTAAGGAAGGTAGTCTGTTATCGATATTTTTGTTACTTCAATGGATGGTATCATTGTCATTATGGATGGTAGTCTGTTGTCGAGATTTTTGTTTTTCCTAATGGATTGTAGCCTTGTCTTTATGGGACGTATTTTGTTGTGGATGTTTTTGTTACTCCAATGGATAGTAGCCTTGTTATTATGGAAGGTAGTCTGTCTTTGTGATTTCTGTCACTCCAATGGATGGTAGCCTTGTCACTATGGAACATAGTCAGTTGTTCATATTTTTGTTACTCCAATGGATGGTAGCCTTGTCATTATGGAAAGTAGTCTATTGTCGAGATTTTTGTTACTCCAATGGATGGTAGCATTATCATTATGGAAGGTTGTCTGTTATCGAGATTTTTGTTACTCTAATGGATGGTACCCTTGTCATTATGGAAGGTAGTCTATTTTAAAGATTTTTGTTACTCCAATGGATGGTAGCCTTGTCACTATGGAAGGTATGTTCATATTTTTGTTACTCCAATGGATGGTAGTCATGTCATTATGGAAGGTAGTTTATTCTCGAGATTTTTGTTATTCCAATGGATGGTAGCCTTGTCATTATGGAAGGTAGTCTGTCGTTGTGATTTCTGTCACTCCAATGGATGGTAGCCTTGTCACTATGGAAGGTAGTCTGTTTTTCATATTTTTGTTAATCCAATGGATTGTAGCCTTGTCATTATGGAAGGTAGTCTATTGTCGATATATTTGTTACTCCAATGGATGGTAGCATTATCATTATGGATGGTTGTCTGTTGTTGAGATTTTTGTTACTCCAATGGATGGTAGCCTTGTCATTCTGGAAGGTAGTCTGTTTTTGAGATTTTTGTTACTACAATGGATGGTAGCCTTGGCATTAAGGAAGGTATTCTGTTGTCGAAATTTTTGTTACTCGAATGGATGGTATCATTGTCATTATGGATGGTAGTCTGTTGTCGAGATTTTTGTTATTCCAATGGATTGTAGCCTTGTCATTATGGGACGTATTCTGTTGTCGATGTTTTTGTTACTCCAATGGATAGTAGCCTTGTTATTATGGAAGGTAGTCTGTCATTGGGATTTTTGTCACTCCAATGGATGGTAGCCTTGTCACTATGGAACGTAGTCTGTTGTTCATATATTTGTTACTCCAATGGATGGTAGCCTTGTCATTATGGAAAGTAGTCTATTGTCGAGATTTTTGTTACTCCAATGGATGGTAGCATTATCATTATATAAGGTTGTCTGTTATCGAGATTTTTGTAACTCCAATGGATGGTAGCCTTGTCACTATGGAAGGTATGTTCATATTTTTGTTACTCCAATGGATGGTAGCCTTGTCATTATGGAAGATAGTTTGTTGTCGAGATTTTTGTTATTCCAATGGATGGTAGCCTTGTCATTATGGAAGGTAGTCTGTCGTTGTGATTTCTGTCACTCCAATGGATGGTAGCCTAGTCACTATGGAAGGTAGTCTGTTATTCATATTTTTGTTACTCCAATGGATGGTAGCCTTGTTATTATGGAAGGTAGTCTATTGTCGATATATTTGTTACTCCAATGGATGGTAGCATTATCATTATGGAAGGTTGTGTATTGTCGAGATTTTTGTTACTCCAATGGATGGTAGCCTTGTCATTCTGGAAGGTAGTGTGTTTTCAAGATTTTTGTTACTACAATGGATGGTAGCCTTGGCATTAAGGAAGGTAGTCTGTTGTCGATATTTTTTTTACTCCAATGGATGGTATCATTGTCATTATGGATGGTAGTCTGTTGTCGAGATTTTTGTTTTTCCCAATGGATTGTAGCCTTGTCTTTATGGGACGTATTCTGTTGTGGATGTTTTTGTTACTCCAATGGATAGTAGCCTTGTTATTATGGAAGGTAGTCTGTCTTTGTGATTTGTGTCACTCCAATGGATGGTAGCCTTGTCACTATGGAACATAGTCAGTTGTTCATATTTTTGTTACTCCAATGGATGGTAGCCTTGTCATTATTGAAAGTAGTCTATTGTCGAGATTTTTGTTACTCCAATGGATGGTAGCATTATCATTATAGAAGGTTGTCTGTTATCGAGATTTTTGTTACTCCAATGGATGGTAGCCTTGTCATTATGGAAGGTAGTATGTTTTCAATAATTTTGTTACTCCAATGGATGGTAGCCTTGTCACTATGGAAGGTATGTTCATATTTTTGTTACTCCAATGGATGGTAGCCTTGTCATTATGGAAGATAGTTTGTTGTCGAGATTTTTGTTATTCCAATGGATGGTAGCCTTGTCATTATGGAAGGTAGTCTGTCGTTGTGATTTCTGTCACTCCAATGGATGGTAGCCTAGTCACTATGGAAGGTAGTCTGTTGTTCATATTTTTGTTACTCCAATGGATGGTAGCCTTGTCATTATGGAAGGTAGTCTATTGTCGATATATTTGTTACTCCAATGGATGGTAGCATTATCATTATTGAAGGTTGTCTATTGTCGAGATTTTTGTTACTCCAATGGATGGTAGCCTTGTCATTCTGGAAGGTTGTCTGTTTTCGAGATTTTTGTTACTACAATGGATGGTAGCCTTGGCATTAAGGAAGGTAGTCTGTTGTCGATATTTTTTTTACTCCAATGGATGGTATCATTGTCATTATGGATGGTAGTCTATTGTCGAGATTTTTGTTTTTCCCAATGGATTGTAGCCTTGTCTTTATGGGACGTATTCTGTTGTGGATGTTTTTGTTACTCCAATGGAGAGTAGCCTTGTTATTATGGAAGGTAGTCTGTCTTTGTGATTTCTGTCACTCCAATGGATGGTAGCCTTGTCACTATGGAACATAGTCAGTTGTTCATATTTTTGTTACTCCAATGGATGGTAGCCTTGTCATTATTGAAAGTAGTCTATTGTCGAGATTTTTGTTACTCCAATGGATGGTAGCATTATCATTATAGAAGGTTGTCTCTTATCGAGATTTTTGTTACTCCAATGGATGATAGCCTTGTCATTATGGAAGGTAGTCGGTTTTCAATATTTTTGTTACTCCAATGGATGGTAGCCTTGTCACTATGGAAGGTATGTTCATATTTTTGTTACTCCAATGGATGGTAGCCTTGTCATTATGGAAGATAGTTTGTTGTCGAGATTTTTGTTATTCCAATGGATGGTAGCCTTGTTATTATGGAAGGTAGTCTGTCGTTGTGATTTCTGTCACTCCAATGGATGGTAGCCTAGTCACTATGGAAGGTAGTTTGTTGTTCATATTTTTGTTACTCCAATGGATGGTAGCCTTGTCATTATGGAAGGTAGTCTATTGTCGATATATTTGTTACTCCAATGGATGGTAGCATTATCATTATGGAAGGTTGTGTATTGTCGAGATTTTTGTTACTCCAATGGATGGTAGCCTTGTCATTCTGGAAGGTAGTCAATTTTCGAGATTTTTGTTACTACAATGGATGGTAGCCTTGGCATTAAGGAAGGTAGTCTGTTGTCGATATTTTTGTTACTCCAATGGATGGTATCATTGTCATTATGGATGGTAGTCTGTTGTCGAGATTTTTGTTTTTTCCAATGGATTGTAACCTTGTCTTTATGGGACGTATTCTGTTGTGGATGTTTTTGTTACTCCAATGGATATTAGCCTTGTTATTATGGAATGTAGTCTGTCGTTGTGATTTCTGTCACTCCAATGGATGGTAGCCTTGTCACTATGGAACGTAGTCTGTTGTTCATATTTTTGTTACTCCAATGGATGGTAGCCTTGTCATTATGGAAAGTAGTCTATTGTCGAGATATTTGTTACTCCAGTGGATGGTAGCATTATCATTATAGAAGGTTGTCTGTTATCAAGATTTTTGTTACTCCAATGGATGGTAGCCTTGTCATTATGGAAGGTAGTCTGTTTTCAAGATTTTTGTTACTCCAATGGATGGTAGCCTTGTCACAATGGAAGGTATGTTCATATTTTTGTTACTCCAATGGATGGTAGCCTTGTCATTATGGAAGATAGTTTGTTGTCGAGATTTTTGTTATTCCAATGGATGGTAGCCTTGTCATTATGGAAGGTAGTCTGTCGTTGTGATTTCTATCACTCCAATGGATGGTAGCCTAGTCACTATGGAAGGTAGTCTGTTATTCATATTTTTGTTACTCCAATGGATGGTAGCCTTGTCATTATGGAAGGTAGTCTATTGTCGATATATTTGTTACTCCAATGGATGGTAGCATTATCATTATGGAAGGTTGTGTATTGTCGACATTTTTGTTACTCCAATGGATGGTAGCCTTGTCATTCTGGAAGGTAGTGTGTTTTCAAGATTTTTGTTACTACAATGGATGGTAGCCTTGGCATTAAGGAAGGTAGTCTGTTGTCGATATTTTTTTTACTCCAATGGATGGTATCATTGTCATTATGGATGGTAGTCTGTTGTCGAGATTTTTGTTTTTCCCAATGGATTGTAGCCTTGTCTTTATGGGACGTATTCTGTTGTGGATGTTTTTGTTACTCCAATGGATAGTAGCCTTGTTATTATGGAAGGTAGTCTGTCTTTGTGATTTCTGTCAGTCCAATGGACGGTAGCCTTGTCACTATGGAAGGTAGTTTGTTGTTCATATTTTTGTTAGTCGAATGGATGGTAGCTTGTCATTATGGAAGGTTCTCTGTTGTCAAGATTTTTGTTACTCAAATGGATGGTAGCCTTGTCATTATGGAAGGTAGTCTGTTTTCGAGATTTTTGTTACTCCATTGGATGGTAGCCTTGTCATTATGGAAGGTAGTCTGTTGTCGATATTTTTGTTACTCCAATGGATGGTATCATTGTCATTATGGATGGTAGTCTGTTGTCGAGATTTTTGTTTTTTCCAATGGATTGTAGCCTTGTCTTTATGGGACGTATTCTGTTGTGGATGTTTTTGTTACTCCAATGGATAGTAGCCTTGTTATTATGAAATGTAGTCTGTCGTTGTGATTTCTGTCACTCCAATTGATGGTAGCCTTGTCACTATGGAACGTAGTCTGTTGTTCATATTTTTGTTACTCCAATGGATGGTAGCCTTGTCATTATGGAAAGTAGTCTATTGTCGAGATTTTTGTTACTCCAGTGGATGGTAGCATTATCATTATAGAAGGTTGTCTGTTATCAAGATTTTTGTTACTCCAATGGATGGTAGCCTTGTCATTATGGAAGGTAGTCTGTTTTCAAGATTTTTGTTACTCCAATGGATGGTAGCGTTGTCACAATGGAAGGTATGTTCATATTTTTGTTACTCCAATGGATGGTAGCCTTGTCATTATGGAAGATAGTTTGTTGTCGAGATTTTTGTTATTCCAATGGATGGTAGCCTTGTCATTATGGAAGGTAGTCTGTCGTTGTGATTTCTATCACTCCAATGGATGGTAGCCTAGTCACTATGGAAGGTAGTCTGTTATTCATATTTTTGTTACTCCAATGGATGGTAGCCTTGTCATTATGGAAGGTAGTCTATTGTCGATATATTTGTTACTCCAATGGATGGTAGCATTATCATTATGGAAGGTTGTGTATTGTCGACATTTTTGTTACTCCAATGGATGGTAGCCTTGTCATTCTGGAAGGTAGTGTGTTTTCAAGATTTTTGTTACTACAATGGATGGTAGCCTTGGCATTAAGGAAGGTAGTCTGTTGTCGATATTTTTTTTACTCCAATGGATGGTATCATTGTCATTATGGATGGTAGTCTGTTGTCGAGATTTTTGTTTTTCCCAATGGATTGTAGCCTTGTCTTTATGGGACGTATTCTGTTGTGGATGTTTTTGTTACTCCAATGGATAGTAGCCTTGTTATTATGGAAGGTAGTCTGTCTTTGTGATTTGTGTCACTCCAATGGATGGTAGCCTTGTCACTATGGAACATAGTCAGTTGTTCATATTTTTGTTACTCCAATGGATGGTAGCCTTGTCATTATTGAAAGTAGTCTATTGTCGAGATTTTTGTTACTCCAATGGATGGTAGCATTATCATTATAGAAGGTTGTCTGTTATCGAGATTTTTGTTACTCCAATGGATGGTAGCCTTGTCATTATGGAAGGTAGTCTGTTGTCGATATTTTTGTTACTCCAATGGATGGTATCATTGTCATTATGGATGGTAGTCTGTTGTCGAGATTTTTGTTTTTTCCAATGGATTGTAGCCTTGTCTTTAT
Organism: Vicia faba; assembly: GCA_948472305.1. Taxonomy (NCBI): domain Eukaryota; kingdom Viridiplantae; phylum Streptophyta; class Magnoliopsida; order Fabales; family Fabaceae; genus Vicia; species Vicia faba. The sequence goes on from OX451740.1 coordinate 549,999,857, forward strand.
GGGACGTATTCTGTTGTGGATGTTTTTGTTACTCCAATGGATAGTAGCCTTGTTATTATGGAATGTAGTCTGTCGTTGTGATTTCTGTCACTCCAATGGATGGTAGCCTTGTCACTATGGAACGTAGTCTGTTGTTCATATTTTTGTTACTCCAATGGATGGTAGCCTTGTCATTATGGAAAGTAGTCTATTGTCGAGATTTTTGTTACTCCAGTGGATGGTAGCATTATCATTATAGAAGGTTGTCTGTTATCAAGATTTTTGTTACTCCAATGGATGGTAGCCTTGTCATTATGGAAGGTAGTCTGTTTTCAAGATTTTTGTTACTCCAATGGATGGTAGCGTTGTCACAATGGAAGGTATGTTCATATTTTTGTTACTCCAATGGATGGTAGCCTTGTCATTATGGAAGATAGTTTGTTGTCGAGATTTTTGTTATTCCAATGGATGGTAGCCTTGTCATTATGGAAGGTAGTCTGTCGTTGTGATTTCTATCACTCCAATGGATGGTAGCCTAGTCACTATGGAAGGTAGTCTGTTATTCATATTTTTGTTACTCCAATGGATGGTAGCCTTGTCATTATGGAAGGTAGTCTATTGTCGATATATTTGTTACTCCAATGGATGGTAGCATTATCATTATGGAAGGTTGTGTATTGTCGACATTTTTGTTACTCCAATGGATGGTAGCCTTGTCATTCTGGAAGGTAGTGTGTTTTCAAGATTTTTGTTACTACAATGGATGGTAGCCTTGGCATTAAGGAAGGTAGTCTGTTGTCGATATTTTTTTTACTCCAATGGATGGTATCATTGTCATTATGGATGGTAGTCTGTTGTCGAGATTTTTGTTTTTCCCAATGGATTGTAGCCTTGTCTTTATGGGACGTATTCTGTTGTGGATGTTTTTGTTACGCCAATGGATAGTAGCCTTGTTATTATGGAAGGTAGTCTGTCTTTGTGATTTGTGTCACTCCAATGGATGGTAGCCTTGTCACTATGGAACATAGTCAGTTGTTCATATTTTTGTTACTCCAATGGATGGTAGCCTTGTCATTATTGAAAGTAGTCTATTGTCGAGATTTTTGTTACTCCAATGGATGGTAGCATTATCATTATAGAAGGTTGTTTGTTATCGAGATTTTTGTTACTCCAATGGATGGTAGCCTTGTCATTATGGAAGGTAGTATGTTTTCAATAATTTTGTTACTCCAATGGATGGTAGCCTTGTCACTATGGAAGGTATGTTCATATTTTTGTTACTCCAATGGATGGTAGCCTTGTCATTATGGAAGATAGTTTGTTGTCGAGATTTTTGTTATTCCAATGGATGGTAGCCTTGTCATTATGGAAGGTAGTCTGTCGTTGTGATTTCTGTCACTCCAATGGATGGTAGCCTAGTCACTATGGAAGGTAGTCTGTTGTTCATATTTTTGTTACTCCAATGGATGGTAGCCTTGTCATTATGGAAGGTAGTCTATTGTCGATATATTTGTTACTCCAATGGATGGTAGCATTATCATTATTGAAGGTTGTCTATTGTCGAGATTTTTGTTACTCCAATGGATGGTAGCCTTGTCATTCTGGAAGGTTGTCTATTTTCGAGATTTTTGTTACTAAAATGGATGGTAGCCTTGGCATTAAGGAAGGTAGTCTGTTGTCGATATTTTTTTTACTCCAATGGATGGTATCATTGTCATTATGGATGGTAGTCTGTTGTCGAGATTTTTGTTTTTCCCAATGGATTGTAGCCTTGTCTTTATGGGACGTATTCTGTTGTGGATGTTTTTGTTACTCCAATGGATAGTAGCCTTGTTATTATGGAATGTAGTCTGTCGTTGTGATTTCTGTCACTCCAATGGATGGTAGCCTTGTCACTATGGAACGTAGTCTGTTGTTCATATTTTTGTTACTCCAATGGATGGTAGCCTTGTCATTATGGAAAGTAGTCTATTGTCGAGATTTTTGTTACTCCAGTGGATGGTAGCATTATCATTATAGAAGGTTGTCTGTTATCAAGATTTTTGTTACTCCAATGGATGGTAGCCTTGTCATTATGAAAGGTAGTCTGTTTTCAAGATTTTTGTTACTCCAATGGATGGTAGCCTTGTCACTATGGAAGGTATGTTCATATTTTTGTTACTCTAATGGATGGTAGCCTTGTCATTATGGAAGGTAGTATGTTGTCGATATCTTTGTTACTCTAATGGATTGTAGCCTTGTCATTATGGAAGGTAGTCTGTTGTCGAGATTTTGGTTACTCCAATGGATGCTAGCCTTGTCATTATGGAAGGTAGTATGTCATTGTGATTTATGTCACTCCAATGGATGGTAGCCTTGTCACTATGGAAGGTAGTATGTTGTTCATACTTTTGTTACTCTAATGGATGGTAGCCTTGTCATTATGGAAGGTACACTATTGTCGAGATTTTGGTTACTACAATGGATGGTAGCCTTGTCATTATGGAACATAGTCTATTGTAGATATTTTTGTTACTCCAATGCATTGTAGCCATGTCATTATGTAAGATAGTCTGTTGTCGAGATTTTTGTTACTCCAATGGATGGTAGCATTATCATTATGGTAGGTAGTCTGTTATCAATATTTTTGTAACTCCAATGGATGGTAGCCTTGTCATTATGGAAGGTAGTCTGTCGTTGTGATTTCTGTCACTCCAATGGATGGTAGCTTTGTCACTATGGAACGTAGTCAGTTGTTCATATTTTTGTTACTCCAATGGATGGTAGCCTTGTCATTATTGAAAGTAGTCTATTGTCGAGATTTTTGTTACTCCAATGGATGGTAGCATTATCATTATAGAAGGTTCTCTGTTATCGAGATTTTTGTTACTCCAATGGATGGTAGCCTTGTCATTATGGAAGGTAGTCTGTTTTCAATATTTTTGTTACTCCAATGGATGGTAGCCTTGTCACTATGGAAGGTATGTTCATATTTTTGTTACTCCAATGGATGGTAGCCTTGTCATTATGGAAGATAGTTTGTTGTCGAGATTTTTGTTATTCCAATGGATGGTAGCCTTGTTATTATGGAAGGTAGTCTGTCGTTGTGATTTCTGTCACTCCAATGGATGGTAGCCTAGTCACTATGGAAGGTAGTCTGTTGTTCATATTTTTGTTACTCCAATGGATGGTAGCCTTGTCATTATGGAAGGTAGTCTATTGTCGATATATTTGTTACTGCAATGGATGGTAGCATTATCATTATGGAAGGTTGTGTATTGTCGAGATTTTTGTTACTCCAATGGATGGTAGCCTTGTCATTCTGGAAGGTAGCCTATTTTCGAGATTTTTGTTACTACAATGGATGGTAGCCTTGGCATTAAGGAAGGTAGTCTGTTGTCGATATTTTTGTTACTCCAATGGATGGTATCATTGTCATTATGGATGGTAGTCTGTTGTCGAGATTTTTGTTTTTTCCAATGGATTGTAGCCTTGTCTTTATGGGACGTATTCTGTTGTGGATGTTTTTGTTACTCCAATGGATAGTAGCCTTGTTATTATGGAAGGTAGTCTGTCGTTGTGATTTCTGTCACTCCAATGGATGGTAGCCTTGTCACTATGGAACGTAGTCTGTTGTTCATATTTTTGTTACTCCAATGGATGGTAGCCTTGTCATTATGGAAAGTAGTCTATTGTCGAGATTTTTGTTACTCCAGTGGATGGTAGCATTATCATTATAGAAGGTTGTCTGTTATCAAGATTTTTGTTACTCCAATGGATGGTAGCCTTGTCATTATGGAAGGTAGTCTGTTTTCAAGATTTTTGTTACTCCAATAGATGGTAGCCTTGTCACTATGGAAGGTATGTTCATATTTTTGTTACTCTAATGGATGGTAGCCTTGTCATTATGGAAGGTAGTTTGTTGTCGATATTTTTGTTACTCCAATGGATGCTAGCCTTGTCATTATGGAAGGTAGTATGTTGTCGATATCTTTGTTACTCTAATGGATTGTAGCCTTGTCATTATGGAAGGTAGTCTGTTGTCGAGATTTTGGTTACTCCAATGGATGCTAGCCTTGTCATTATGGAAGGTAGTCTGTCATTGTGATTTATGTCACTCCAATGGATGGTAGCCTTGTCACTATGGAAGGTAGTCTGTTGTTCATACTTTTGTTACTCTAATGGATGGTAGCCTTGTCATTATGGAAGGTACACTATTGTCGAGATTTTGGTTACTACAATGGATGGTAGCCTTGTCATTATGGAACATAGTCTATTGTAGATATTTTTGTTACTCCAATGCATCGTAGCCATGGCATTATGTAAGATAGTATGTTGTCGAGATTTTTGTTACTCCAATGGATGGTAGCATTATCATTATGGTAGGTAGTCTGTTATCGATATTTTTGTTACCCCAATGGATGGTAGCCTTGTCATTATGGAAGGTAGTCTGCCGTTGTGATTTCTGTCACTCCAATGGATGGTAGCTTTGTCACTATGGAACGTAGTCTGTTGTTCATATTTTTGTTACTCCAATGGATGGTAGCCTTGTCGTTATGGAAAGTAGTCTGTTGTCGAGATTTTTGTTACTCCAATGGATGGTAGCATTATCATTATGGAAGGTTGTCTTTTATCGAGATTTTTGTTACTCTAATGGATGGTACCCTTGTCATTATGGAAGGTAGTCTGTTTTCAAGATTTTTGTTACTCCAATGGATAATAGCCTTGTCACTATGGAAGGTATGTTCATATTTTTGTTACTCCAATGGATGGTAGTCGTGTCATTATGGAAGGTAGTTTGTTCTCGAGATTTTTGTTATTCCAATGGATGGTAGCCTTGTCATTATGGAAGGTAGTCTGTCGTTGTGATTTCTGTCACTCCAGTGGATGGTAGCCTTGTCACTATGGAAGGTAGTCTGTTGTTCATATTTTTGTTACTCCAATGGATGGTAGCCTTGTCATTATGGAAAGTAGTCTGTTGTCGAGATTTTTGTTACTTCAATGGATGGTAGCATTATCATTATGGAAGGTTGTCTGTTATCAAGATTTTTGTTACTCCAATGGATGGTACCCTTGTCATTATGGAAGATAGTCTGTTTTCAAGATTTTTGTTACTCCAATGGATTGTAGCCTTGTCACTATGGAAGGTATGTTCATATTTTTGTTACTCCAATGGATGGTAGTCGTGTCAATATGGAAGGTAGTTTGTTCTCGAGATTTTTGTTATTCCAATGGATGGTAGCCTTGTCATTATGGAAGGTAGTCTGTCGTTGTGATTTCTGTCACTCCAATGGATGGTAGCCTTGTCACTATGGAAGGTAGTCTGTTGTTCATATTTTTGTTAATCCAATGGATTGTAGCCTTGTCATTATGGAAGGTAGTATATTGTCGATATATTTGTTACTCCAATGGATGGTAGCATTATCATTATGGAAGGTTGTCTGTTGTCGAGATTTTTGTTACTCCAATGGATGGTAGCCTTGTCATTCTGGAAGGTAGTATGTTTTCGAGATTTTTGTTACTACGATGGATGGTAGCCTTGGCATTAAGGAAGGTAGTCTGTTGTCGATATTTTTGTTACTCCAATGGATGGTATCATTGTCATTATGGATGGTAGTCTGTTGTCGAGATTTTTGTTTTTCCCAATGGATTGTAGCCTTGTCTTTATGGGACGTATTCTGTTGTGGATGTTTTTGTTACTCCAATGGATAGTAGCCTTGTTATTATGGAAGGTAGTCTGTCTTTGTGATTTCTGTCACTCCAATGGATGGTAGCCTTGTCACTATGGAACATAGTCAGTTGTTCATATTTTTGTTACTCTAATGGATGGTAGCCTTGTCATTATGGAAAGTAGTCTATTGTCGAGATTTTTGTTACTCCAATGGATGGTAGCATTATCATTATGGAAGGTTGTCTGTTATCGAGATTTTTGTTACTCCAATGGATGGTACCCTTGTTATTATGGAAGGTAGTCTGTTTTCAAGATTTTTGTTACTCCAATGGATGGTAGCCTTGTCACTATGGAAGGTATGTTCATATTTTTGTTACTCCAATGGATGGTAGTCGTCTCATTATGGAAGGTAGTTTGTTCTCGAGATTTTTGTTATTCCAATGGATGGTAGCCTTTTCATTATGGAAGGTAGTCTGTCGTTGTGATTTCTGTCACTCCAATGGATGGTAGCCTTGTCACTATGGAAGGTAGTCATTTGTTCATATTTTTGTTAATCCAATGGATTGTAGCCTTGTCATTATGGAAGGTAGTCTATTATCGATATATTTGTTACTCCAATGGATGGTAGCATTATCATTATGGAAGGTTGTCTGTTGTTGAGATTTTTGTTACTCCAATGGATGGTAGCCTTGTCATTCTGGAAGGTAGTCTGTTTTCGAGATTTTTGTTACTACAATGGATGGTAGCCTTGGCATTAGGGAAGGTAGTCTGTTGTCGAAATTTTTGTTACTGCAATGGATGGTATCATTGTCATTATGGATGGTAGTCTGTTGTCGAGATTTTTGTTATTCCAATGGATTGTAGCCTTGTCTTTATGGGACGTATTCTGTTGTCGATGTTTTTGTTACTCCAATGGATAGTAGCCTTGTTATTATGGAAGGTAGTCTATCGTTGGGATTTCTGTCACTCCAATGGATGGTAGCCTTGTCACTATGGAACGTAGTCTGTTGTTCATATTTTTGTTACTCCAATGGATGGTAGCCTTGTCATTATGGAAAGTAGTCTATTGTCGAGATTTTTGTTACTCCAATGGATGGTAGCATTATCATTATATAAGGTTGTCTGTTATCGAGATTTTTGTTACTCCAATGGATGGTAGCCTTGTCATTATGGAAGGTAGTCTATTTTCAAGATTTTTGTTACTCCAATGGATGGTAGCCTTGTCACTATGGAAGGTATGTTCATATTTTTGTTACTCCAATGGATGGTAGCCTTGTCATTATGAAAGATAGTTTGTTGTCGAGATTTTTGTTATTCCAATGGATGGTAGCCTTGTCATTATGGAAGGTAGTCTGTCGTTGTGATTTCTGTCACTCCAATGGATCGTAGCCTAGTCACTATGGAAGGTAGTCTGTTGTTCATATTTTTGTTACTCCAATGGATGGTAGCCTTGTCATTATGGAAGGTAGTCTATTGTCGATATATTTGTTACTCCAATGGATGGTAGCATTATCATTATGGAAGGTTGTCTATTGTCGAGATTTTTGTTACTCCAATGGATGGTAGCCTTGTCATTCTGGAAGGTAGTCTGTTTTCGAGATTTTTGTTACTACAATGGATGGTAGCCTTGGCATTAAGGAAGGTAGTCTGTTGTCGATATTTTTGTTACTCCAATGGATGGTATCATTGTCATTATGGATGGTAGTCTGTTGTCGAGATTTTTGTTTTTCCCAATGGATTGTAGCCTTGTCTTTATGGGACGTATTCTGTTGTGGATGTTTTTGTTACTCCAATGGATAGTAGCCTTGTTATTATGGAAGGTAGTCTGTCTTTGTGATTTCTGTCACTCCAATGGATGGTAGCCTTGTCACTATGGAACATAGTCAGTTGTTCATATTTTTGTTACTCTAATGGATGGTAGCCTTGTCATTATGGAAAGTAGTCTATTGTCGAGATTTTTGTTACTCCAATGGATGGTAGCATTATCATTATGGAAGGTTGTCTGTTATCGAGATTTTTGTTACTCCAATGGATGGTACCCTTGTTATTATGGAAGGTAGTCTGTTTTCAAGATTTTTGTTACTCCAATGGATGGTAGCCTTGTCACTATGGAAGGTATGTTCATATTTTTGTTACTCCAATGGATGGTAGTCGTCTCATTATGGAAGGTAGTTTGTTCTCGAGATTTTTGTTATTCCAATGGATGGTAGCCTTTTCATTATGGAAGGTAGTCTGTCGTTGTGATTTCTGTCACTCCAATGGATGGTAGCCTTGTCACTATGGAAGGTAGTCATTTGTTCATATTTTTGTTAATCCAATGGATTGTAGCCTTGTCATTATGGAAGGTAGTCTATTATCGATATATTTGTTACTCCAATGGATGGTAGCATTATCATTATGGAAGGTTGTCTGTTGTTGAGATTTTTGTTACTCCAATGGATGGTAGCCTTGTCATTCTGGAAGGTAGTCTGTTTTCGAGATTTTTGTTACTACAATGGATGGTAGCCTTGGCATTAAGGAAGGTAGTCTGTTGTCGAAATTTTTGTTACTGCAATGGATGGTATCATTGTCATTATGGATGGTAGTCTGTTGTCGAGATTTTTGTTATTCCAATGGATTGTAGCCTTATCTTTATGGGACGTATTCTGTTGTCGATGTTTTTGTTACTCCAATGGATAGTAGCCTTGTTATTATGGAAGGTAGTCTATCGTTGGGATTTCTGTCACTCCAATGGATGGTAGCCTTGTCACTATGGAACGTAGTCTGTTGTTCATATTTTTGTTACTCCAATGGATGGTAGCCTTGTCATTATGGAAAGTAGTCTATTGTCGAGATTTTTGTTACTCCAATGGATGGTAGCATTATCATTATATAAGGTTGTCTGTTATCGAGATTTTTGTTACTCCAATGGATGGTAGCCTTGTCATTATGGAAGGTAGTCTATTTTCAAGATTTTTGTTACTCCAATGGATGGTAGCCTTGTCACTATGGAAGGTATGTTCATATTTTTGTTACTCCAATGGATGGTAGCCTTGTCATTATGAAAGATAGTTTGTTGTCGAGATTTTTGTTATTCCAATGGATGGTAGCCTTGTCATTATGGAAGGTAGTCTGTCGTTGTGATTTCTGTCACTCCAATGGATCGTAGCCTAGTCACTATGGAAGGTAGTCTGTTGTTCATATTTTTGTTACTCCAATGGATGGTAGCCTTGTCATTATGGAAGGTAGTCTATTGTCGATATATTTGTTACTCCAATGGATGGTAGCATTATCATTATGGAAGGTTGTCTATTGTCGAGATTTTTGTTACTCCAATGGATGGTAGCCTTGTCATTCTGGAAGGTAGTCTGTTTTCGAGATTTTTGTTACTACAATGGATGGTAGCCTTGGCATTAAGGAAGGTAGTCTGTTGTCGATATTTTTGTTACTCCAATGGATGGTATCATTGTCATTATGGATGGTAGTCTGTTGTCGAGATTTTTGTTTTTCCCAATGGATTGTAGCCTTGTCTTTATGGGACGTATTCTGTTGTGGATGTTTTTGTTACTCCAATGGATAGTAGCCTTGTTATTATGGAAGGTAGTCTGTCTTTGTGATTTCTGTCACTCCAATGGATGGTAGCCTTGTCACTATGGAACATAGTCAGTTGTTCATATTTTTGTTACTCTAATGGATGGTAGCCTTGTCATTATGGAAAGTAGTCTATTGTCGAGATTTTTGTTACTCCAATGGATGGTAGCATTATCATTATGGAAGGTTGTCTGTTATCGAGATTTTTGTTACTCCAATGGATGGTACCCTTGTTATTATGGAAGGTAGTCTGTTTTCAAGATTTTTGTTACTCCAATGGATGGTAGCCTTGTCACTATGGAAGGTATGTTCATATTTTTGTTACTCCAATGGATGGTAGTCGTCTCATTATGGAAGGTAGTTTGTTCTCGAGATTTTTGTTATTCCAATGGATGGTAGCCTTGTCATTATGGAAGGTAGTCTGTCGTTGTGATTTCTGTCACTCCAATGGATGGTAGCCTTGTCACTATGGAAGGTAGTCATTTCTTCATATTTTTGTTAATCCAATGGATTGTAGCCTTGTCATTATGGAAGGTAGTCTATTATCGATATATTTGTTACTCCAATGGATGGTAGCATTATCATTATGGAAGGTTGTCTGTTGTTGAGATTTTTGTTACTCCAATGGATGGTAGCCTTGTCATTCTGGAAGGTAGTCTGTTTTCGAGATTTTTGTTACTACAATGGATGGTAGCCTTGGCATTAAGGAAGGTAGTCTGTTGTCGAAATTTTTGTTACTGCAATGGATGGTATCATTGTCATTATGGATGGTAGTCTGTTGTCGAGATTTTTGTTATTCCAATGGATTGTAGCCTTGTCTTTATGGGACGTATTCTGTTGTCGATGTTTTTGTTACTCCAATGGATAGTAGCCTTGTTATTATGGAAGGTAGTCTGTCGTTGGGATTTCTGTCACTCCAATGGATGGTAGCCTTGTCACTATGGAACGTAGTCTGTTGTTCATATTTTTGTTACTCCAATGGATGGTAGCCTTGTCATTATTGAAAGTAGTCTATTGTCGAGATTTTTGTTACTCCAATGGATGGTAGCATTATCATTATATAAGGTTGTCTGTTATCGAGATTTTTGTTACTCCAATGGATGGTAGCCTTGTCATTATGGAAGGTAGTCTATTTTCAAGATTTTTGTTACTCCAATGGATGGTAGCCTTGTCACTATGGAAGGTATGTTCATATTTTTGTTACTCCAATGGATGGTAGCCTTGTCATTATGAAAGATAGTTTGTTGTCGAGATTTTTGTTATTCCAATGGATGGTAGCCTTGTCATTATGGAAGGTAGTCTGTCGTTGTGATTTCTGTCACTCCAATGGATCGTAGCCTAGTCACTATGGAAGGTAGTCTGTTGTTCATATTTTTGTTACTCCAATGGATGGTAGCCTTGTCATTATGGAAGGTAGTCTATTGTCGATATATTTGTTACTCCAATGGATGGTAGCATTATCATTATGGAAGGTTGTCTATTGTCGAGATTTTTGTTACTCCAATGGATGGTAGCCTTGTCATTCTGGAAGGTAGTCTGTTTTCGAGATTTTTGTTACTACAATGGATGGTAGCCTTGGCATTAAGGAAGGTAGTCTGTTGTCGATATTTTTGTTACTCCAATGGATGGTATCATTGTCATTATGGATGGTAGTCTGTTGTCGAGATTTTTGTTTTTCCCAATGGATTGTAGCCTTGTCTTTATGGGACGTATTCTGTTGTGGATGTTTTTGTTACTCCAATGGATAGTAGCCTTGTTATTATGGAAGGTAGTCTGTCTTTGTGATTTCTGTCACTCCAATGGATGGTAGCCTTGTCACTATGGAACATAGTCAGTTGTTCATATTTTTGTTACTCTAATGGATGGTAGCCTTGTCATTATGGAAAGTAGTCTATTGTCGAGATTTTTGTTACTCCAATGGATGGTAGCATTATCATTATGGAAGGTTGTCTGTTATCGAGATTTTTGTTACTCCAATGGATGGTACCCTTGTTATTATGGAAGGTAGTCTGTTTTCAAGATTTTTGTTACTCCAATGGATGGTAGCCTTGTCACTATGGAAGGTATGTTCATATTTTTGTTACTCCAATGGATGGTAGTCGTCTCATTATGGAAGGTAGTTTGTTCTCGAGATTTTTGTTATTCCAATGGATGGTAGCCTTGTCATTATGGAAGGTAGTCTGTCGTTGTGATTTCTGTCACTCCAATGGATGGTAGCCTTGTCACTATGGAAGGTAGTCATTTCTTCATATTTTTGTTAATCCAATGGATTGTAGCCTTGTCATTATGGAAGGTAGTCTATTATCGATATATTTGGTACTCCAATGGATGGTAGCATTATCATTATGGAAGGTTGTCTGTTGTTGAGATTTTTGTTACTCCAATGGATGGTAGCCTTGTCATTCTGGAAGGTAGTCTGTTTTCGAGATTTTTGTTACTACAATGGATGGTAGCCTTGGCATTAAGGAAGGTAGTCTGTTGTCGAAATTTTTGTTACTGCAATGGATGGTATCATTGTCATTATGGATGGTAGTCTGTTGTCGAGATTTTTGTTATTCCAATGGATTGTAGCCTTGTCTTTATGGGACGTATTCTGTTGTCGATGTTTTTGTTACTCCAATGGATAGTAGCCTTGTTATTATGGAAGGTAGTCTGTCGTTGGGATTTCTGTCACTCCAATGGATGGTAGCCTTGTCACTATGGAACGTAGTCTGTTGTTCATATTTTTGTTACTCCAATGGATGGTAGCCTTGTCATTATGGAAAGTAGTCTATTGTCGAGATTTTTGTTACTCCAATGGATGGTAGCATTATCATTATATAAGGTTGTCTGTTATCGAGATTTTTGTTACTCCAATGGATGGTAGCCTTGTCATTATGGAAGGTAGTCTATTTTCAAGATTTTTGTTACTCCAATGGATGGTAGCCTTGTCACTATGGAAGGTATGTTCATATTTTTGTTACTCCAATGGATGGTAGCCTTGTCATTATGAAAGATAGTTTGTTGTCGAGATTTTTGTTATTCCAATGGATGGTAGCCTTGTCATTATGGAAGGTAGTCTGTCGTTGTGATTTCTGTCACTCCAATGGATCGTAGCCTAGTCACTATGGAAGGTAGTCTGTTGTTCATATTTTTGTTACTCCAATGGATGGTAGCCTTGTCATTATGGAAGGTAGTCTATTGTCGATATATTTGTTACTCCAATGGATGGTAGCATTATCATTATGGAAGGTTGTCTATTGTCGAGATTTTTGTTACTCCAATGGATGGTAGCCTTGTCATTCTGGAAGGTAGTCTGTTTTCGAGATTTTTGTTACTACAATGGATGGTAGCCTTGGCATTAAGGAAGGTAGTCTGTTGTCGATATTTTTGTTACTCCAATGGATGGTATCATTGTCATTATGGATGGTAGTCTGTTGTCGAGATTTTTGTTTTTCCCAATGGATTGTAGCCTTGTCTTTATGGGACGTATTCTGTTGTGGATGTTTTTGTTACTCCAATGGATAGTAGCCTTGTTATTATGGAAGGTAGTCTGTCTTTGTGATTTCTGTCACTCCAATGGATGGTAGCCTTGTCACTATGGAACATAGTCAGTTGTTCATATTTTTGTTACTCTAATGGATGGTAGCCTTGTCATTATGGAAAGTAGTCTATTGTCGAGATTTTTGTTACTCCAATGGATGGTAGCATTATCATTATGGAAGGTTGTCTGTTATCGAGATTTTTGTTACTCCAATGGATGGTACCCTTGTTATTATGGAAGGTAGTCTGTTTTCAAGATTTTTGTTACTCCAATGGATGGTAGCCTTGTCACTATGGAAGGTATGTTCATATTTTTGTTACTCCAATGGATGGTAGTCGTCTCATTATGGAAGGTAGTTTGTTCTCGAGATTTTTGTTATTCCAATGGATGGTAGCCTTGTCATTATGGAAGGTAGTCTGTCGTTGTGATTTCTGTCACTCCAATGGATGGTAGCCTTGTCACTATGGAAGGTAGTCATTTCTTCATATTTTTGTTAATCCAATGGATTGTAGCCTTGTCATTATGGAAGGTAGTCTATTATCGATATATTTGTTACTCCAATGGATGGTAGCATTATCATTATGGAAGGTTGTCTGTTGTTGAGATTTTTGTTACTCCAATGGATGGTAGCCTTGTCATTCTGGAAGGTAGTCTGTTTTCGAGATTTTTGTTACTACAATGGATGGTAGCCTTGGCATTAAGGAAGGTAGTCTGTTGTCGAAATTTTTGTTACTGCAATGGATGGTATCATTGTCATTATGGATGGTAGTCTGTTGTCGAGATTTTTGTTATTCCAATGGATTGTAGCCTTGTCTTTATGGGACGTATTCTGTTGTCGATGTTTTTGTTACTCCAATGGATAGTAGCCTTGTTATTATGGAAGGTAGTCTGTCGTTGGGATTTCTGTCACTCCAATGGATGGTAGCCTTGTCACTATGGAACGTAGTCTGTTGTTCATATTTTTGTTACTCCAATGGATGGTAGCCTTGTCATTATGGAAAGTAGTCTATTGTCGAGATTTTTGTTACTCCAATGGATGGTAGCATTATCATTATATAAGGTTGTCTGTTATCGAGATTTTTGTTACTCCAATGGATGGTAGCCTTGTCATTATGGAAGGTAGTCTATTTTCAAGATTTTTGTTACTCCAATGGATGGTAGCCTTGTCACTATGGAAGGTATGTTCATATTTTTGTTACTCCAATGGATGGTAGCCTTGTCATTATGAAAGATAGTTTGTTGTCGAGATTTTTGTTATTCCAATGGATGGTAGCCTTGTCATTATGGAAGGTAGTCTGTCGTTGTGATTTCTGTCACTCCAATGGATCGTAGCCTAGTCACTATGGAAGGTAGTCTGTTGTTCATATTTTTGTTACTCCAATGGATGGTAGCCTTGTCATTATGGAAGGTAGTCTATTGTCGATATATTTGTTACTCCAATGGATGGTAGCATTATCATTATGGAAGGTTGTCTATTGTCGAGATTTTTGTTACTCCAATGGATGGTAGCCTTGTCATTCTGGAAGGTAGTCTGTTTTCGAGATTTTTGTTACTACAATGGATGGTAGCCTTGGCATTAAGGAAGGTAGTCTGTTGTCGATATTTTTGTTACTCCAATGGATGGTATCATTGTCATTATGGATGGTAGTCTATTGTCGAGATTTTTGTTTTTCCCAATGGATTGTAGCCTTGTCTTTATGGGACGTATTCTGTTGTGGATGTTTTTGTTACTCCAATGGATAGTAGCCTTGTTATTATGGAAGGTAGTCTGTCTTTTTGATTTCTGTCACTCCAATGGATGGTAGCCTTGTCACTATGGAACATAGTCAGTTGTTCATATTTTTGTTACTCTAATGGATGGTAGCCTTGTCATTATGGAAAGTAGTCTATTGTCGAGATTTTTGTTACTCCAATGGATGGTAGCATTATCATTATGGAAGGTTGTCTGTTATCGAGATTTTTGTTACTCCAATGGATGGTACCCTTGTTATTATGGAAGGTAGTCTGTTTTCAAGATTTTTGTTACTCCAATGGATGGTAGCCTTGTCACTATGGAAGGTATGTTCATATTTTTGTTACTCCAATGGATGGTAGTCGTCTCATTATGGAAGGTAGTTTGTTCTCGAGATTTTTGTTATTCCAATGGATGGTAGCCTTGTCATTATGGAAGGTAGTCTGTCGTTGTGATTTCTTTCACTCCAATGGATGGTAGCCTTGTCACTATGGAAGGTAGTCATTTCTTCATATTTTTGTTAATCCAATGGATTGTAGCCTTGTCATTATGGAAGGTAGTCTATTATCGATATATTTGTTACTCCAATGGATGGTAGCATTATCATTATGGAAGGTTGTCTGTTGTTGAGATTTTTGTTACTCCAATGGATGGTAGCCTTGTCATTCTGGAAGGTAGTCTGTTTTCGAGATTTTTGTTACTACAATGGATGGTAGCCTTGGCATTAAGGAAGGTAGTCTGTTGTCGAAATTTTTGTTACTGCAATGGATGGTATCATTGTCATTATGGATGGTAGTCTGTTGTCGAGATTTTTGTTATTCCAATGGATTGTAGCCTTGTCATTATGGGACGTATTCTGTTGTCGATGTTTTTGTTACTCCAATGGATAGTAGCCTTGTTATTATGGAAGGTAGTCTGTCGTTGGGATTTCTGTCACTCCAATGGATGGTAGCCTTGTCACTATGGAACGTAGTCTGTTGTTCATATTTTTATTACTCCAATGGATGGTAGCCTTGTCATTATTGAAAGTAGTCTATTGTCGAGATTTTTGTTACTCCAATGGATGGTAGCATTATCATTATATAAGGTTGTCTGTTATCGAGATTTTTGTTACTCCAATGGATGGTAGCCTTGTCATTATGGAAGGTAGTCTATTTTCAAGATTTTTGTTACTCCAATGGATGGTAGCCTTGTCACTATGGAAGGTATGTTCATATTTTTGTTACTCCAATGGATGGTAGCCTTGTCATTATGAAAGATAGTTTGTTGTCGAGATTTTTGTTATTCCAATGGATGGTAGCCTTGTCATTATGGAAGGTAGTCTGTCGTTGTGATTTCTGTCACTCCAATGGATCGTAGCCTAGTCACTATGGAAGGTAGTCTATTGTTCATATTTTTGTTACTCCAATGGATGGTAGCCTTGTCATTATGGAAGGTAGTCTATTGTCGATATATTTGTTACTCCAATGGATGGTAGCATTATCATTATGGAAGGTTGTCTATTGTCGAGATTTTTGTTACTCCAATGGATGGTAGCCTTGTCATTCTAGAAGGTAGTCTGTTTTCGAGATTTTTGTTACTACAATGCATGGTAGCCTTGGCATTAAGGAAGGTAGTCTGTTGTCGATATTTTTGTTACTCCAATGGATGGTATCATTGTCATTATGGATGGTAGTCTGTTGTCGAGATTTTTGTTTTTCCCAATGGATTGTAGCCTTGTCTTTATGGGACGTATTCTGTTGTGGATGTTTTTGTTACTCCAATGGATAGTAGCCTTGTTATTATGGAAGGTAGTCTGTCTTTGTGATTTCTGTCACTCCAATGGATGGTAGCCTTGTCACTATGGAACATAGTCAGTTGTTCATATTTTTGTTACTCTAATGGATGGTAGCCTTGTCATTATGGAAAGTAGTCTATTGTCGAGATTTTTGTTACTCCAATGGATGGTAGCATTATCATTATGGAAGGTTGTCTGTTATCGAGATTTTTGTTACTCCAATGGATGGTACCCTTGTTATTATGGAAGGTAGTCTGTTTTCAAGATTTTTGTTACTCCAATGGATGGTAGCCTTGTCACTATGGAAGGTATGTTCATATTTTTGTTACTCCAATGGATGGTAGTCGTCTCATTATGGAAGGTAGTTTGTTCTCGAGATTTTTGTTATTCCAATGGATGGTAGCCTTGTCATTATGGAAGGTAGTTTGTCGTTGTGATTTCTGTCACTCCAATGGATGGTAGCCTTGTCACTATGGAAGGTAGTCATTTCTTCATATTTTTGTTAATCCAATGGATTGTAGCCTTGTCATTATGGAAGGTAGTCTATTATCGATATATTTGTTACTCCAATGGATGGTAGCATTATCATTATGGAAGGTTGTCTGTTGTTGAGATTTTTGTTACTCCAATGGATGGTAGCCTTGTCATTCTGGAAGGTAGTCTGTTTTCGAAATTTTTGTTACTACAATGGATGGTAGCCTTGGCATTAAGGAAGGTAGTCTGTTGTCGAAATTTTTGTTACTGCAATGGATGGTATCATTGTCATTATGGATGGTAGTCTGTTGTCGAGATTTTTGTTATTCCAATGGATTGTAGCCTTGTCTTTATGGGACGTATTCTGTTGTCGATGTTTTTGTTACTCCAATGGATAGTAGCCTTGTTATTATGGAAGGTAGTCTGTCGTTGGGATTTCTGTCACTCTAATGGATGGTAGCCTTGTCACTATGGAACGTAGTCTGTTGTTCATATTTTTGTTACTCCAATGGATGGTAGCCTTGTCATTATTGAAAGTAGTCTATTGTCGAGATTTTTGTTACTCCAATGGATGGTAGCATTATCATTATATAAGGTTGTCTGTTATCGAGATTTTTGTTACTCCAATGGATGGTAGCCTTGTCATTATGGAAGGTAGTCTATTTTCAAGATTTTTGTTACTCCAATGGATGGTAGCCTTGTCACTATGGAAGGTATGTTCATATTTTTGTTACTCCAATGGATGGTAGCCTTGTCATTATGAAAGATAGTTTGTTGTCGAGATTTTTGTTATTCCAATGGATGGTAGCCTTGTCATTATGGAAGGTAGTCTGTCGTTGTGATTTCTGTCACTCCAATGGATGGTAGCCTAGTCACTATGGAAGGTAGTCTGTTGTTCATATTTTTGTTACTCCAATGGATGGTAGCCTTGTCATTATGGAAGGTAGTCTATTGTCGAAATATTTGTTACTCCAGTGGATGGTAGCATTATCATTATGGAAGGTTGTCTATTGTCGAGATTTTTGTTACTCCAATGGATGGTAGCCTTGTCATTCTGGAAGGTAGTCTGTTTTCGAGATTTTTGTTACTACAATGGATGGTAGCCTTGGCATTGAGGAAGGTAGTCTGTTGTCGATATTTTTGTTACTCCAATGGATGGTATCATTGTCATTATGGATGGTAGTCTGTTGTCGAGATTTTTGTTTTTCCCAATGGATTGTAGCCTTGTCTTTATGGGACGTATTCTGTTGTGGATGTTTTTGTTACTCCAAAGGATAGTAGCCTTGTTATTATGGAAGGTAGTATGTCTTTGTGATTTCTGTCACTCCAATGGATGGTAGCCTTGTCACTATGGAACATAGTCAGTTGTTCATATTTTTGTTACTCTAATGGATGGTAGCCTTGTCATTATGGAAAGTAGTCTATTGTCGATATTTTTGTTACTCCAATGGATGGTAGCATTATCATTATGGAAGGTTGTCTGTTATCGAGATTTTTGTTACTCCAATGGATGGTACCCTTGTTATTATGGAAGGTAGTCTGTTTTCAAGATTTTTGTTACTCCAATGGATGGTAGCCTTGTCACTATGGAAGGTATGTTCATATTTTTGTTACTCCAATGGATGGTAGTCGTCTCATTATGGAAGGTAGTTTGTTCTCGAGATTTTTGTTATTCCAATGGATGGTAGCCTTGTCATTATGGAAGGTAGTCTGTCGTTGTGATTTCTGTCACTCCAATGGATGGTAGCCTTGTCACTATGGAAGGTAGTCATTTGTTCATATTTTTGTTAATCCAATGGATTGTAGCCTTGTCATTATGGAAGGTAGTCTATTATCGATATATTTGTTACTCCAATGGATGGTAGCATTATCATTATGGAAGGTTGTCTGTTGTTGAGATTTTTGTTACTCCAATGGATGGTAGCCTTGTCATTCTGGAAGGTAGTCTGTTTTCGAGATTTTTGTTACTACAATGGATGGTAGCCTTGGCATTAAGGAAGGTAGTCTGTTGTCGAAATTTTTGTTACTGCAATGGATGGTATCATTATCATTATGGATGGTAGTCTGTTGTCGAGATTTTTGTTATTCCAATGGATTGTAGCCTTGTCTTTATGGGACGTATTCTGTTGTCGATGTTTTTGTTACTCCAATGGATAGTAGCCTTGTTATTATGGAAGGTAGTCTGTCGTTGGGATTTTTGTCACTCCAATGGATGGTAGCCTTGTCACTATGGAACGTAGTCTGTTGTTCATATTTTTGTTACTCCAATGGATGGTAGCCTTGTCATTATTGAAAGTAGTCTATTGTCGAGATTTTTGTTACTCCAATGGATGGTAGCATTATCATTATATAAGGTTGTCTGTTATCGAGATTTTTGTTACTCCAATGGATGGTAGCCTAGTCATTATGGAAGGTAGTCTATTTTCAAGATTTTTGTTACTCCAATGGATGGTAGCCTTGTACTATGGAAGGTATGTTCATATTTTTGTTACTCCAATGGATGGTAGCCTTGTCATTATGAAAGATAGTTTGTTGTCGAGATTTTTGTTATTCCAATGGATGGTAGCCTTGTCATTATGGAAGGTAGTCTGTCGTTGTGATTTCTGTCACTCCAATGGATGGTAGCCTAGTCACTATGGAAGGTAGTCTGTTGTTCATATTTTTGTTACTCCAATGGATGGTAGCCTTGTCATTATGGAAGGTAGTCTATTGTCGAAATATTTGTTACTCCAGTGGATGGTAGCATTATCATTATGGAAGGTTGTCTATTGTCGAGATTTTTGTTACTCCAATGGATGGTAGCCTTGTCATTCTGGAAGGTAGTCTGTTTTCGAGATTTTTGTTACTACAATGGATGGTAGCCTTGGCATTAAGGAAGGTAGTCTGTTGTCGATATTTTTGTTACTCCAATGGATGGTATCATTGTCATTATGGATGGTAGTCTGTTGTCGAGATTTTTGTTTTTCCCAATGGATTGTAGCCTTGTCTTTATGGGACGTATTCTGTTGTGGATGTTTTTGTTACTCCAAAGGATAGTAGCCTTGTTATTATGGAAGGTAGTCTGTCTTTGTGATTTCTGTCACTCCAATGGATGGTAGCCTTGTCACTATGGAACATAGTCAGTTGTTCATATTTTTGTTACTCTAATGGATGGTAGCCTTGTCATTATGGAAAGTAGTCTATTGTCGAGATTTTTGTTACTCCAATGGATGGTAGCATTATCATTATGGAAGGTTGTCTGTTATCGAGATTTTTGTTACTCCAATGGATGGTACCCTTGTTATTATGGAAGGTAGTCTGTTTTCAACATTTTTGTTACTCCAATGGATGGTAGCCTTGTCACTATGGAAGGTATGTTCATATTTTTGTTACTCCAATGGATGGTAGTCGTCTCATTATGGAAGGTAGTTTGTTCTCGAGATTTTTGTTATTCCAATGGATGGTAGCCTTGTCATTATGGAAGGTAGTCTGTCGTTGTGATTTCTGTCACTCCAATGGATGGTAGCCTTGTCACTATGGAAGGTAGTCATTTGTTCATATTTTTGTTAATCCAATGGATTGTAGCCTTGTCATTATGGAAGGTAGTCTATTATCGATATATTTGTTACTCCAATGGATGGTAGCATTATCATTATGGAAGGTTGTCTGTTGTTGAGATTTTTGTTACTCCAATGGATGGTAGCCTTGTCATTCTGGAAGGTAGTCTGTTTTCGAGATTTTTGTTACTACAATGGATGGTAGCCTTGGCATTAAGGAAGGTAGTCTGTTGTCGAAATTTTTGTTACTGCAATGGATGGTATCATTGTCATTATGGATGGTAGTCTGTTGTCGAGATTTTTGTTATTCCAATGGATTGTAGCCTTGTCTTTATGGGACGTATTCTGTTGTCGATGTTTTTGTTACTCCAATGGATAGTAGCCTTGTTATTATGGAAGGTAGTCTGTCGTTGGGATTTCTGTCACTCCAATGGATGGTAGCCTTGTCACTATGGAACGTAGTCTGTTGTTCATATTTTTGTTACTCCAATGGATGGTAGCCTTGTCATTATGGAAAGTAGTCTATTGTTGAGATTTTTGTTACTCCAATGGATGGTAGCATTATCATTATATAAGGTTGTCTGTTATCGAGATTTTTGTTACTCCAATGGATGGTAGCCTTGTCATTATGGAAGGTAGTCTATTTTCAAGATTTTTGTTACTCCAATGGATGGTAGCCTTGTCACTATGGAAGGTATGTTCATATTTTTGTTACTCCAATGGATGGTAGCCTTGTCATTATGAAAGATAGTTTGTTGTCGAGATTTTTGTTATTCCAATGGATGGTAGCCTTGTCATTATGGAAGGTAGTCTGTCGTTGTGATTTCTGTAACTCCAATGGATGGTAGCCTAGTCACTATGGAAGGTAGTCTGTTGTTCATATTTTTGTTACTCCAATGGATGGTAGCCTTGTCATTATGGAAGGTAGTCTATTGTCGATATATTTGTTACTCCAATGGATGGTAGCATTATCATTATGGAAGGTTGTCTATTGTCGAGATTTTTGTTACTCCAATGGATGGTAGCCTTGTCATTCTGGAAGGTAGTCTGTTTTCGAGATTTTTGTTACTACAATGGATGGTAGCCTTGGCATTAAGGAAGGTAGTCTGTTGTTGATATTTTTGTTACTCCAATGGATGGTATCATTGTCATTATGGATGGTAGTCTGTTGTCGAGATTTTTGTTTTTCCCAATGGATTGTAGCCTTGTCTTTATGGGACGTATTCTGTTGTGGATGTTTTTGTTACTCCAATGGATAGTAGCCTTGTTATTATGGAAGGTAGTCTATCTTTGTGATTTCTGTCACTCCAATGGATGGTAGCCTTGTCACTATGGAACATAGTCAGTTGTTCATATTTTTGTTACTCTAATGGATGGTAGCCTTGTCATTATGGAAAGTAGTCTATTGTCGAGATTTTTGTTACTCCAATGGATGGTAGCATTATCATTATGGAAGGTTGTCTGTTATCGAGATTTTTGTTACTCCAATGGATGGTACCCTTGTTATTATGGAAGGTAGTCTGTTTTCAAGATTTTTGTTACTCCAATGGATGGTAGCCTTGTCACTATGGAAGGTATGTTCATATTTTTGTTACTCCAATGGATGGTAGTCGTCTCATTATGGAAGGTAGTTTGTTCTTGAGATTTTTGTTATTCCAATGGATGGTAGCCTTGTCATTATGGAAGGTAGTATGTCGTTGTGATTTCTGTCACTCCAATGGATGGTAGCCTTGTCACTATGGAAGGTAGTCATTTGTTCATATTTTTGTTAATCCAATGGATTGTAGCCTTGTCATTATGGAAGGTAGTCTATTATCGATATATTTGTTACTCCAATGGATGGTAGCATTATCATTATGGAAGGTTGTCTGTTGTTGAGATTTTTGTTACTCCAATGGATGGTAGCCTTGTCATTCTGGAAGGTAGTCTGTTTTCGAGATATTTGTTACTACAATGGATGGTAGCCTTGGCATTAAGGAAGGTAGTCTGTTGTCGATATTTTTGTTACTCCAATGGATGGTATCATTTTCATTATGGATGGTAGTCTGTTGTCGAGATTTTTGTTTTTCCCAATGGATTGTAGCCTTGTCTTTATGGGACGTATTCTGTTGTCGATGTTTTTGTTACTCCAATGGATAGTAGCCTTGTTATTATGGAAGGTAGTCTGTCGTTGGGATTTCTGTCACTCCAATGGATGGTAGCCTTGTCACTATGGAACGTAGTCTGTTGTTCATATTTTTGTTACTCCAATGGATGGTAGCCTTGTCATTATGGAAAGTAGTCTATTGTCGAGATTTTTGTTACTCCAATGGATGGTAGCATTATCATTATATAAGGTTGTCTGTTATCGAGATTTTTGTTACTCCAATGGATGGTAGCCTTGTCATTATGGAAGGTAGTCTGTTTTCAGGATTTTTGTTACTCCAATGGATGCTAGCCTTGTCACTATGGAAGGTATGTTCATATTTTTGTTACTCCAATGGATGGTAGCCTTGTCATTATGGAAGATAGTTTGTTGTCGAGATTTTTGTTATTCCAATGGATGGTAGCCTTGTCATTATGGAAGGTAGTCTGTCGTTGTGATTTCTGTCACTCCAATGGATGGTAGCCTAGTCACTATGGAAGGTAGTCTGTTGTTCATATTTTTGTTACTCCAATGGATGGTAGCCTTGTCATTATGGAAGGTAGTCTATTGTCGATATATTTGTTACTCCAATGTATGGTAGCATTATCATTATGGATGGTAGTCTGTTGTCGAGATTTTTGTTTTTCCCAATGGATTGTAGCCTTGTCTTTATGGGACGTATTCTGTTGTGGATGTTTTTGTTACTCCAATGGATAGTAGTCTTGTTATTATGGAAGGTAGTCTGTCTTTGTGATTTTTGTCACTCCAATGGATGGTAGCCTTGTCACTATGGAACATAGTCAGTTGTTCATATATTTGTTACTCCAATGGATGGTAGCCTTGTCATTATTGAAAGTAGTTTATTGTCGAGATTTTTGTTACTCCAATGGATGGTAGCATTATCATTATAGAAGGTTGTTTGTTATCGAGATTTTTGTTACTCCAATGGATGGTAGCCTTGTCATTATGGAAGGTAGTCTGTTTTCAATATTTTTGTTACTCCAATGGATGGTAGCATTATCATTATGGAAGGTAGTCTGTTATTGATATATTTGTTACTCCAATGGATGGTAGCATTATCATTATGGAAGGTTGTCTATTGTCGAGATTTTTGTTACTCCAATGGATGGTAGCCTTGTCATTCTGGAAGGTAGTCTGTTTTCGAGATTTTTGTTACTACAATGGATGGTAGCCTTGGCATTGAGGAAGGTAGTATGTTGTCGATATTTTTTTTACTCCAATGGATGGTATCATTGTCATTATGGATGGTAGTCTGTTGTCGAGATTTTTGTTTTTCCCAATGGATTGTAGCCTTGTCTTTATGGGACGTATTCTGTTGTCGATGTTTTTGTTACTCCAATGGATAGTAGCCTTGTTATTATGGAAGGTAGTCTGTCGTTGGGATTTCTGTCACTCCAATGGATGGTAGCCTTGTCACTATGGAACGTATTCTGTTGTTCATATTTTTGTTACTCCAATGGATGGTAGCCTTGTCATTATGGAAAGTAGACTATTGTCGAGATTTTTGTTACTCCAATGGATGGTAGCATTATCATTATATAAGGTTGTCTGTTATCGAGATTTTTGTTACTCCAATGGATGGTAGCCTTGTCATTATGGAAGGTAGTCTGTTTTCAAGATTTTTGTTACTCCAATGGATGGTAGCCTTGTCACTATGGAAGGTATGTTCATATTTTTGTTACTCCAATGGATGGTAGCCTTGTCATTATGGAAGATAGTTTGTTGTCGAGATTTTTGTTATTCCAATGGATGGTAGCCTTGTCATTATGGAAGGTAGTCTGTCGTTGTGATTTCTGTCACTCCAATGGATGGTAGCCTAGTCACTATGGAAGGTAGTCTGTTGTTCATATTTTTGTTACTCCAATGGATGTTAGCCTTGTCATTATGGAAGGTAGTCTATTGTCGATATATTTGTTACTCCAATGGATGGTAGCATTATCATTATGGAAGGTTGTCTATTGTCGAGATTTTTGTTACTCCAATGGATGGTAGCCTTGTCATTCTGGAAGGTAGTCTGTTTTCGAGATTTTTGTTACTACAATGGATGGTAGCCTTGGCATTAAGGAAGGTAGTCTGTTGTCGAGATTTTTGTTACTCCAATGGATGGTATCATTGTCGTTATGGATGGTAGTCTGTTGTCGAGATTTTTGTTACTCCAATGGATGGTAGCCTTGTCACTATGGAACATAGTCTGTTGTTCATATTTTTGTTACTCCAATGGATGGTAGCCTTGTCATTATGGAAAGTAGTCTATCGTCGAGATTTTTGTTAGTCCAATGGATGGTAGCATTATCATTATAGAAGGTTGTCTGTTATCAAGATTTTTGTTACTCCAATGGATGGTAGGCTTGTCACTATGGAAGGTATGTTCATATTTTTGTTACTCCAATGGATGGTAGCCTTGTCATTATGGAAGATAGTTTGTTGTCGAGATTTTTGTTATTCCAATGGATGGTAGCCTTGTCCTTATGGAAGGTAGTCTGTCGTTGTGATTTCTGTCACTCCGATGGATGGTAGCCTAGTCACTATGGAAGGTAGTCTGTTGTTCATATTTTTGTTACTCTAATGGATGGTAGCCTTGTCATTATGGAAGGTAGTCTATTGTCAATATATTTGTTACTCCAATGGATGGTAGCATTATCATTATGGAAGGTTGTCTATTGTCGAGATTTTTGTTACTCCAATGGATGGTAGCCTTGTCATTCTGGAAGGTAGTCCGTTTTCGATATTTTTGTTACTACAATGGATGGTAGCCTTGGCATTAAGGAAGGTAGTCTATTGCCGAGATATTTGTTACTCCAATGGATGGTATCATTATCATTATGGATGGTAGTCTGTTGTGGAGATTTTTGTTATTCAAATGGATTGTAGCCTTGTCATTATGGGACGTATTCTGTTGTGGATGTTTTTGTTACTCCAATGGATGGTAGCCTTGTCATTATGGAAGGTAGTCTATCGTTGTGATTTCTGTCACTCCGATGGATGGTAGCCTAGTCACTATGGAACGTAGTCTGTTGTCCATATTTTTGTTACTCCAATGGATGGTAGCCTTGTCATTATGGAAGGTAGTCTATTGTCGATATATTTGTTACTCCAATGGATGGTAGCATTATCATTACGGAAGGTTGTCTATTGTCGAGATTTTTGTTACTCCAATGGATGGTAGCCTTGTCATTCTGGAAGGTAGTCTGTTTTCGAGATTTTTGTTACTACAATGGATGGTAGCCTTGGCATTAAGGAAGGTAGTCTGTTGTCGAGATTTTTGTTACTCCAATGGATGGTATCATTGTCATTATGGATGGTAGTCTGTTGTCGAGATTTTTGTTATTCCAATGGATTGTAGCCTTATCATTATGGGACGTATTCTGCTTTGGATGTTTTTGTTAGTCCAATGGATAGTAGCCTTGTTATTATGGAAGGTAGTCTGTCGTTGTGATTTTTGTCACTCCAATGGATGGTAGCCTTGTCACTATGGAACATAGTCTGTTGTTCATATTTTTGTTACTCCAATGGATGGTAGCCTTGTCATTATGGAAAGTAGTCTATTGTCGAGATTTTTGTTAGTCCAATGGATGGTAGCATTATCATTATAGAAGGTTGTCTGTTATCAAGATTTTTGTTACTTCAATGGATGGTAGCCTTGTCATTATGTAAGGTAGTCTGTTTTCAAGATTTTTGTTACTCCAATGGATGGTAGCCTTGTCACTATGGAAGGTATGTTCATATTTTTCTTACTCCAATGGATGGTAGCCTTGTCATTATGGAAGGTAGTTTGTTGTCGAGATTTTTGTTATTCCAATGGATGGTAGCCTTGTCATTATGGAAGGTAGTCTGTCGTTGTGATTTCTATCACTCCAATGGATGGTAGTCTTGTCACTATGGAAGGTTGTTTGCTCTTCATATTTTTGTTACTCCAATGGATGGTAGCCTTGTCATTATGGAAGGTAGTCTATTGTCGATATATTTGTTACTCCAATGGATGGTAGCATTATCATTATGGAAGTTTGTCTGTTGTCGAGATTTTTATTACTCCAATGGATGGTAGCCTTGTCATTCAGGAAGGTAGTCTGTTTTCGAGATTTTTGTTACTACAATGGATGGTAGCCTTGGCATTAAGGAAGGTAGTCTGTTGTCGAGATTTTTGTTACTCCAATGGATGGTATCATTGTCATTATGGATGGTAGTCTGTTGTCGATATTTTTGTTATTCCAATGGATTGTAGCCTTGTCATTATGGGACGTATTTAGTTGTCGATGTTTTTGTTACTCAAATGGATAGTAGCCTTGTTATTATGGAAGGTAGTTTGTTGTCTAGATTTTTGTTATTCCAATGAATGATAGCCTTTTCATTATGGAAGGTAGTCTGTTGTCGAGTTTTTTGTTACTCCAATGGATTCTAGCCTTGTCATTATGGAAGGTAGTATGTCGTTGTGATTTTTATTACTCCAATGGATAGTAGCCTTGTTATTATGGAAGGTAGTCTGTTGTCTAGATTTTTGTTATTCCAATGAATGGTAGCTTTGTAATTATGGAAGGTAGTCTTTTGTCGAGAGCTTTGTTACTCCAATGGTTACTAGCGTTGTCATTATGGAAGGTAGTATGTCATTGTGATTTCTGTCACTCCCATGGATGGTAGCCTTGTCACTATAGAAGGTAGTCTATTGTTCATATTTTTGTTACTCCAATGGATGGTAGCCTTGTCATTACGGAAGGTAGTCTATTGTCGATATATTTGTTACTCCAATGGATGGTAGCATTATCATTATGGAAGTTTGTCTGTTGTCGAGATTTTTGTTACTCTAATGGATGGTAGCCTTGTCATTATAGAAGGTAGTATGTTGTCGATATCTTTGTTACTCCAATGGATTGTAGCATTGTCATTATGGAAGGTAGTCTGTTGTCGTGATTTTTGTTACTCCAATGGATGGTATTGTTGTCATTATGGAAGGTAGTCTGTTGTCGAGAATTTTGTTACTCCAATGGATGGTAGCCTTGTCATTATGGAACATAGTCTGTTGTCGATGTTTTTGTTACTCCAATGGATGGGAGCCTTGTCATTATGGAAGGTAGTCTGTTGTCGAGATTTTTCTAATTCCAATGGATGGTAGCCTTTTCATTATGGAAGGTAGTCTGTTGTTGAGATTTTTGTTACTCCAATGGATGCTAGCCTTGTCATTATGGAAGGTAGTCTATCGTTGTGATTTCTGTCACTCCAATGGATGCTAGCCTTGTCATTATGGAATGTAGTCTATTGTCGATATATTTGTTACTCCAATGGATGGTAGCATTATCATTATGGAAGGTTGTCTGTTGTCGAGATTTTTGTTACTCCAATGGATGGTAGCCTTGTCTTTCTGGAAGGTAGTCTATTTTCGAGATTTTTGTTACTACAATGGATGGTAGCCTTGGCATTAAGGAAGGTAGTCTGCTGTGGAGATTTTTGGTACTCCAATGGATGGTATCGTTTTCATTATGGCTGGTAGTCTGTTTTCGAGATTTTTGTTATTCCAATGGATTGTAGCCTTGTCATTATGGAACGTATTCTGTTGTCGATGTTTTGGTTAGTCCAATGGATAGTAGCATTGTTATTATGGAAGGTAGTCTAATGTCTAGATTTTTATTATTCCCATGAATGGTAGCCTTGTCATTATGTAAGGTATTATGTTGTCGAGTTTTTTGTTACTCCAATGGATGCTAGCCTTGTCATTATGGAAGGTAGTATGTCATTGTGATTTTTGTTACTCCAATGGATAGTAGCCTTGTTATTATGGAAGGTAGTCTATTGTCTAGATTTTTGTTATTCCAATGAATGGTAGCCTTGTCATTATGGAATGTAGTCTGTTTTCGAGAATTTTGTTACTTCAATGGATGCTAGCGTTGTCATTATGGAAATTAGTATGTCATTGTGATTTCTGTCACTCCAATGGATGGTAGCCTTGTCACTATGGAAGGTAGTCTGTTTTTCATATTTTTGTTACTCCAATGGATGGTAGCCTTGTCATTATGGAAGGTATTTTATTGTCGAGATTTTTGTTATTCCAATGGATGGTAGCCTTGTCATTATGGAAAGTAGTTTGTTGTCGAGATTTTTGTTACATCCAATGGACGCTAGCCTGTCATTATGGAAGGTAGTCTGTCGTTGTGATTTATCTCACTCCAATGGATGGTAGCCTTGTCACTATGAAAGGTAGCCTGTTGTTCATTTTTTTGTTACTCCAATGGATGGTAGCCTTGTCATTATGGAAGGTATTTTGTTGTCGAGATTTTTGTTATTCCAATGGATGGTAACCTTGTCATTATGGAAGGTAGTCTATTGTCGATATTTTTGTTACTCCAATGGATGGGAGCCTAGTCAATATGGAAGGTAGTCTGTTGTCGATATTTTTGTTACTTCAATGGATGGTAGCATTGTCATTATGGAAGGTAGTTTGTTGTCGAGATTTTTGTTATTCCAATGGATGCTAGTCTTGTCATTATGGAAGGTAGTCTATCATTATGATTTATGTAACTCCAATGGATGGTAGCCTTGTCACTATGGAAGGTAGTCTATTGTCGATATATTTGTTACTCCAATGGATGGTAGCATTATCATTATGGAAGATTGTATGTTGTCGAGATTTTTGTTACTCTAATGGATGGTAGCTTTTTCATTATCGAAGGTAGTCTATATTCGAGATTTTTGTTACTCTAATGGATGGTAGCCTTGTCATTACAGAAGGTAGTTTGTTTTCGATATTTTTGTTACTCCAATGGATGCTAGCCTTGTCATTATGGAAGGTAGTATGTTGTCGATATCTTTGTTACTCTAATGGATTGTAGCCTTGTCATTATGGAAGGTACTCTGTTGTCGAGATTTTTGTTACTCCAATGGATGGTAGCCTTGTCATTATGGAAGGTAGTATGTCGTTGTGATTTATGTCACTCTGATGGATGGTAGCCTTGTCATTATGGAAGGTAGTCTCTTGTTCATATTTGTGTTACTCCAATGGATGGTAGCCTTGTCATTATGGAAGGTAGTCTATTGTCGAGATTTTGGTTACTACAATGGATTGTAGCCTTCTCATTATGGAACATAGTCTATTGTAGATATTTTTGTTACTCCAATGCATGGTAGCCTTGTCATTATGGAAGGTAGTCTATTGTCAAGATTTTTGTTACTCCAATGGATGGTAGCATTATCATTATGGAAGGTAGTCTGTTGTCGATATTCTTGTTACTCCAATGGATGGTAGCCTTGTCATTATGGAAGGTAGTATGTTGTCGATATCTTTGTTACTCCAATGGATTGTAGCGTTGTCATTATGGAACATAGTCTGTTGTCGAGATTTTTGTTACTCCAATGGATGGTATCGTTGTCATTATGGATGGTAGTCTGTTGTCGAGAATTTTGTTACCCCAATGGATGGTAGCCTTGTCATTATGGAACATAGTCTGTTGTCGATGTTTTTGTTACTCCAATGGATGGGAGCCTTGTCATTATGGAAGGTAGTTTGTTGTCGAGATTTTTGTTATTCCAATGGATGGTAGCCTTGTCATTATGGAAGGTAGTCTGTTGTTGAGATTTTTGTTACTCCAATGGATGCTAGCCTTGTCATTATGGAAGGTAGTCTATCATTGTGTTTTCTGTCACTCCAATGGATGGTATCCTTGTAACTATGGAAGGTAGTCTGTTGTTCATATTTTTGTTACTCCAATGGATGGTAGCCTTGTCATTATGGAAGGTAGTTTATTGTTGATTTATTTGTTACTCCAATGGATGGTAGCATTATCATTATGGATGGTTGTCTGTTGTCGAGATTTTTGTTACTCCAATGGATGGTAGCCTTGTCATTCTGGAAGGTAGTCTATTTTCGAAATTTTTGTTACTACAATGGATGGTAGCCTTGGCATTAAGGAAAGTAGTCTGCTGTGGAGATTTTTGGTACTCCAATGGATGGTATCATTGTCATTATGGATGGTAGTCTGTTTTCGAGATTTTTGTTATTCCAATGGATTGTAGCCATGTCATTATGGAACATATTCTGTTGTCGATGTTTTGGTTACTCCAATGGATAGTAGCCTTGTTATTATGGAAGGTAGTCTAATGTCTAGATTTTTGTTATTCCCATGAATGGTAGCCTTGTCAATATGGAAGGTATTCTGTTCTCGAGTTTTTTGTTACTCCAATGGATGCTAGCCTTGTTATTATGGAAGGTAGTCTATTGTCTAGATTTTTGTTATTCCAATGAATGGTAGCCTTGTCATTATGGAATGTAGTCTGTCTTCGAGATTTTTGTTACTTCAATGGATGCTAGCGTTGTCATTATGGAAATTAGTATGTCATTGTGATTTCTGTCACTCCAATGGATGGTAGCCTTGTCACTATGGAAGGTAGTCTGTTTTTCATATTTTTGTTACTCCAATGGATGGTAGCCTTGTCATTATGGAAGGTATTTTATTGTCGAGATTTTTGTTATTCCAATGGATGGTAGCCTTGTCATTATGGAAAGTAGTTTGTTGTCGAGATTTTTGTTACATCCAATGGACGCTAGCCTGTCATTATGGAAGGTAGTCTGTCGTTGTGATTTATCTCACTCCAATGGATGGTAGCCTTGTCACTATGAAAGGTAGTTTGTTGTTCATTTTTTTGTTACTCCAATGGATGGTAGCCTTGTCATTATGGAATGTATTTTGTTGTCGAGATTTTTGTTATTCCAATGGATGGTAGCCTTGTCATTATGGAAGGTAGTCTATTGTCGATATTTTTGTTACTCCAATGGATGGGAGCCTAGTCAATATGGAAGGTAGTCTGTTATCGATATTTTTGTTACTTCAATGGATGGTAGCATTGTCATTATGGAAGGTAGTTTGTTGTCGAGATTTTTGTTATTCCAATGGATGCTAGTCTTGTCATTATGGAAGGTAGTCTATCATTATGATTTATGTAACTCCAATGGATGGTAGCCTTGTCACTATGGAAGGTAGTCTATTGTCGATATATTTGTTACTCCAATGGATGGTAGCATTATCATTATGGAAGATTGTACGTTGTCGAGATTTATGTTACTCTAATGGATGGTAGCTTTTTCATTATCGAAGGTAGTCTATATTCGAGATTTTTGTTACTCTAATGGATGGTAGCCTTGTCATTACAGAAGGTAGTTTGTTGTCGATATTTTTGTTACTCCAAGGGATGCTAGCCTTGTCATTATGGAAGGTAGTATGTTGTCGATATCTTTGTTACTCTAATGGATTGTAGCCTTGTCATTATGGAAGGTACTCTGTTGTCGAGATTTTTGTTACTCCAATGGATGGTAGCCTTGTAATTATGGAAGGTAGTATGCCGTTGTGATTTATGTCACTCCGATGGATGGTAGCCTTGTCATTATGGAAGGTAGTCTCTTGTTCATATTTGTGTTACTCCAATGGATGGTAGCCTTGTCATTATGGAAGGTAGTCTATTGTCGAGATTTTTGTTACTACAATGGATTGTAGCCTTGTCATTATGGAACATAGTCTATTGTAGATATTTTTGTTACTCCAATGCATGGTAGCCTTGTCATTATGGAAGGTAGTCTATTGTCGAGATTTTTGTTACTCCAATGGATGGTAGCATTATCATTATGGAAGGTAGTCTGTTGTCGATATTCTTGTTACTCCAATGGATGGTAGCCTTGTCATTATGGAAGGTAGTATGTTGTCGATATCTTTGTTACTCCAATGGATTATAGCGTTGTCATTATGGAACGTAGTCTGTTGTCGAGATTTTTGTTACTCCAATGGATGGTATCGTTGTCATTATGGATGGTAGTCTGTTGTCGAGAATTTTGTTACCCCAATGGATGGTAGCCTTGTCATTATGGAACATAGTCTGTTGTCGATGTTTTTGTTACTCCAATGGATGGGAGCCTTGTCATTATGGAAGGTAGTTTGTTGTCGAGATTTTTGTTATTCCAATGGATGGTAGCCTTGTCATTATGGAAGGTAGTCTGTTGTTGAGATTTTTGTTACTCCAATGGATGCTAGCCTTGTCATTATGGAAGGTAGTCTATCGTTGTGTTTTCTGTCACTCCAATGGATGGTATCCTTGTCACTATGGAAGGTAGTCTGTTGTTCATATTTTTGTTACTCCAATGGATGGTAGCCTTATCATTATGGAAGGTAGTCTATTGTCGATTTATTTGTTACTCCAATGGATGGTAGCATTATCATTATGGATGGTTGTCTGTTGTCGAGATTTTTGTTACTCCAATGGATGGTAGCCTTGTCATTCTGGAAGGTAGTCTATTTTCGAAATTTTTGTTACTACAATGGATGGTAGCCTTGGCATTAAGGAAAGTAGTCTGCTGTGGAGATTTTTGGTACTCCAATGGATGGTATCGTTGTCATTATGGATGGTAGTCTATTTTCGAGATTTTTGTTATTCCAATGGATTGTAGCCATGTCATTATGGAACATATTCTGTTGTCGATGTTTTGGTTACTCCAATGGATAGTAGCCTTGTTATTATGGAAGGTAGTCTAATGTCTAGATTTTTGTTATTCCCATGAATGGTAGCCTTGTCATTATGGAAGGTATTCTGTTCTCGAGTTTTTTGTTACTCCAATGGATGCTAGCCTTGTCATTATGGAAGGTAGTATGTCGTTGTGATTTTTGTTACTCCAATGGATAGTAGCCTTGTTATTATGGAACGTCGTATGTTGTCTAGATTTTTGTTATTCCAATGAATGGTCGCCTTGTCATTATGGAAGGTAGTCTCTTGTCGAGATTTTTGTTACTCCAATGGATGCTAGCGTTGTCATTATGGAAAGTATTATGTCATTGTGATTTCTGTCACCCCAATGGATGGTAGCCTTGTCAAGATGGAAGGTAGTTTGTTGTTCATATTTTTGTTACCCCAATGGATGGTAGCCTTGTCATTATGGAAGGTATTTTATTTTTGAGATTTTTGTTATTCCAATGGATGGTAGCCTTGTCATTATGGAAGGTAGTTTGTTGTCGAGATTTTTGTCACATCCAATGGACGCTAGCCTATCGTTATGGAAGGTAGTCTTGCGTTGTGATTTTTCTCACTCCAATGGATGGTAGCCTTGTCACTATGGAAGGTAGTCTATTGTTCATTTTTTTGTTACTCCAATGGATGGTAGCCTTGTCATTATGGAAGGGAGTTTGTTGTCGAGATTTTTTTTATTCCAATGGATGGTAGCCCTATCATTATGGAAGGTAGTCTATTGTCGATATTTTTGTTACTCCAATGGATGGGATCCTTGTCAATATGGAAGGTAGTCTGTTGTCGATATTTTTGTTACTTCAATGGATGGTAGCGTTGTCATTATGGAAGGTAGTTTGTTGTCGAGATTTTTGTTATTCCAATGGATGCTAGTCTTGTCATTATGGATGCTAGCTGTCATTGTGATTTATGTAACTGCAATGGATGGTAGCCTTGTAACTATGGAAGGTAATCTATTGTCGATATATTTGTTACTCCAATGGATGGTAGCATTACCATTATGGAAGGTTGTATGTTGTCGAGATTTTTGTTACTCTAATGGATGCTAGCTTTTTCATTATCGAAGGTAGTCTATATTCGAGATTTTTGTTACTCTAATGGATGGTAGCCTTGTCATTACAGAAGGTAGTTTGTTGTCGATATTTTTGTTACTCCAAGGGATGCTAGCCTTGTCATTATGGAAGGTAGTATGTTGTCGATATCTTTGTTACTCTAATGGATTGTAGCCTTGTCATTATGGAAGGTACTCTGTTGTCGAGATTTTTGTTACTCCAATGGATGGTAGCCTTGTAATTATGGAAGGTAGTATGCCGTTGTGATTTATGTCACTCCGATGGATGGTAGCCTTGTCATTATGGAAGGTAGTCTCTTGTTCATATTTGTGTTACTCCAATGGATGGTAGCCTTGTCATTATGGAAGGTAGTCTATTGTCGAGATTTTTGTTACTACAATGGATTGTAGCCTTGTCATTATGGAACATAGTCTATTGTAGATATTTTTGTTACTCCAATGCATGGTAGCCTTGTCATTATGGAAGGTAGTCTATTGTCGAGATTTTTGTTACTCCAATGGATGGTAGCATTATCATTATGGAAGGTAGTCTGTTGTCGATATTCTTGTTACTCCAATGGATGGTAGCCTTGTCATTATGGAAGGTAGTATGTTGTCGATATCTTTGTTACTCCAATGGATTATAGCGTTGTCATTATGGAACGTAGTCTGTTGTCGAGATTTTTGTTACTCCAATGGATGGTATCGTTGTCATTATGGATGGTAGTCTGTTGTCGAGAATTTTGTTACCCCAATGGATGGTAGCCTTGTCATTATGGAACATAGTCTGTTGTCGATGTTTTTGTTACTCCAATGGATGGGAGCCTTGTCATTATGGAAGGTAGTTTGTTGTCGAGATTTTTGTTATTCCAATGGATGGTAGCCTTGTCATTATGGAAGGTAGTCTGTTGTTGAGATTTTTGTTACTCCAATGGATGCTAGCCTTGTCATTATGGAAGGTAGTCTATCGTTGTGTTTTCTGTCACTCCAATGGATGGTATCCTTGTCACTATGGAAGGTAGTCTGTTGTTCATATTTTTGTTACTCCAATGGATGGTAGCCTTGTCATTATGGAAGGTAGTCTATTGTCGATTTATTTGTTACTCCAATGGATGGTAGCATTATCATTATGGATGGTTGTCTGTTGTCGAGATTTTTGTTACTCCAATGGATGGTAGCCTTGTCATTCTGGAAGGTAGTCTATTTTCGAAATTTTTGTTACTACAATGGATGGTAGCCTTGGCATTAAGGAAAGTAGTCTGCTGTGGAGATTTTTGGTACTCCAATGGATGGTATCGTTGTCATTATGGATGGTAGTCTATTTTCGAGATTTTTGTTATTCCAATGGATTGTAGCCATGTCATTATGGAACATATTCTGTTGTCGATGTTTTGGTTACTCCAATGGATAGTAGCCTTGTTATTATGGAAGGTAGTCTAATGTCTAGATTTTTGTTATTCCCATGAATGGTAGCCTTGTCATTATGGAAGGTATTCTGTTCTCGAGTTTTTTGTTACTCCAATGGATGCTAGCCTTGTCATTATGGAAGGTAGTATGTCGTTGTGATTTTTGTTACTCCAATGGATAGTAGCCTTGTTATTATGGAACGTCGTATGTTGTCTAGATTTTTGTTATTCCAATGAATGGTCGCCTTGTCATTATGGAAGGTAGTCTCTTGTCGAGATTTTTGTTACTCCAATGGATGCTAGCGTTGTCATTATGGAAAGTATTATGTCATTGTGATTTCTGTCACTCCTATGGATGGTAGCCTTGTCAAGATGGAAGGTAGTTTGTTGTTCATATTTTTGTTACCCCAATGGATGGTAGCCTTGTCATTATGGAAGGTATTTTATTTTTGAGATTTTTGTTATTCCAATGGATGGTAGCCTTGTCATTATGGAAGGTAGTTTGTTGTCGAGATTTTTGTCACATCCAATGGACGCTAGCCTATCGTTATGGAAGGTAGTCTTGCGTTGTGATTTTTCTCACTCCAATGGATGGTAGCCTTGTCACTATGGAAGGTAGTCTATTGTTCATTTTTTTGTTACTCCAATGGATGGTAGCCTTGTCATTATGGAAGGGAGTTTGTTGTCGAGATTTTTTTTATTCCAATGGATGGTAGCCCTATCATTATGGAAGGTAGTCTATTGTCGATATTTTTGTTACTCCAATGGATGGGATCCTTGTCAATATGGAAGGTAGTCTGTTGTCGATATTTTTGTTACTTCAATGGATGGTAGCGTTGTCATTATGGAAGGTAGTTTGTTGTCGAGATTTTTGTTATTCCAATGGATGCTAGTCTTGTCATTATGGATGCTAGCTGTCATTGTGATTTATGTAACTGCAATGGATGGTAGCCTTGTAACTATGGAAGGTAATCTATTGTCGATATATTTGTTACTCCAATGGATGGTAGCATTACCATTATGGAAGGTTGTATGTTGTCGAGATTTTTGTTACTCTAATGGATGCTAGCTTTTTCATTATCGAAGGTAGTCTATATTCGAGATTTTTGTTACTCTAATGGATGGTAGCCTTGTCATTACAGAAGGTAGTTTGTTGTCGATATTTTTGTTACTCCAAGGGATGCTAGCCTTGTCATTATGGAAGGTAGTATGTTGTCGATATCTTTGTTACTCTAATGGATTGTAGCCTTGTCATTATGGAAGGTACTCTGTTGTCGAGATTTTTGTTACTCCAATGGATGGTAGCCTTGTAATTATGGAAGGTAGTATGCCGTTGTGATTTATGTCACTCCGATGGATGGTAGCCTTGTCATTATGGAAGGTAGTCTCTTGTTCATATTTGTGTTACTCCAATGGATGGTAGCCTTGTCATTATGGAAGGTAGTCTATTGTCGAGATTTTTGTTACTACAATGGATTGTAGCCTTGTCATTATGGAACATAGTCTATTGTAGATATTTTTGTTACTCCAATGCATGGTAGCCTTGTCATTATGGAAGGTAGTCTATTGTCGAGATTTTTGTTACTCCAATGGATGGTAGCATTATCATTATGGAAGGTAGTCTGTTGTCGATATTCTTGTTACTCCAATGGATGGTAGCCTTGTCATTATGGAAGGTAGTATGTTGTCGATATCTTTGTTACTCCAATGGATTATAGCGTTGTCATTATGGAACGTAGTCTGTTGTCGAGATTTTTGTTACTCCAATGGATGGTATCGTTGTCATTATGGATGGTAGTCTGTTGTCGAGAATTTTGTTACCCCAATGGATGGTAGCCTTGTCATTATGGAACATAGTCTGTTGTCGATGTTTTTGTTACTCCAATGGATGGGAGCCTTGTCATTATGGAAGGTAGTTTGTTGTCGAGATTTTTGTTATTCCAATGGATGGTAGCCTTGTCATTATGGAAGGTAGTCTGTTGTTGAGATTTTTGTTACTCCAATGGATGCTAGCCTTGTCATTATGGAAGGTAGTCTATCGTTGTGTTTTCTGTCACTCCAATGGATGGTATCCTTGTCACTATGGAAGGTAGTCTGTTGTTCATATTTTTGTTACTCCAATGGATGGTAGCCTTGTCATTATGGAAGGTAGTCTATTGTCGATTTATTTGTTACTCCAATGGATGGTAGCATTATCATTATGGATGGTTGTCTGTTGTCGAGATTTTTGTTACTCCAATGGATGGTAGCCTTGTCATTCTGGAAGGTAGTCTATTTTCGAAATTTTTGTTACTACAATGGATGGTAGCCTTGGCATTAAGGAAAGTAGTCTGCTGTGGAGATTTTTGGTACTCCAATGGATGGTATCGTTGTCATTATGGATGGTAGTCTATTTTCGAGATTTTTGTTATTCCAATGGATTGTAGCCATGTCATTATGGAACATATTCTGTTGTCGATGTTTTGGTTACTCCAATGGATAGTAGCCTTGTTATTATGGAAGGTAGTCTAATGTCTAGATTTTTGTTATTCCCATGAATGGTAGCCTTGTCATTATGGAAGGTATTCTGTTCTCGAGTTTTTTGTTACTCCAATGGATGCTAGCCTTGTCATTATGGAAGGTAGTATGTCGTTGTGATTTTTGTTACTCCAATGGATAGTAGCCTTGTTATTATGGAACGTCGTATGTTGTCTAGATTTTTGTTATTCCAATGAATGGTCCCCTTGTCATTATGGAAGGTAGTCTCTTGTCGAGATTTTTGTTACTCCAATGGATGCTAGCGTTGTCATTATGGAAAGTATTATGTCATTCTGATTTCTGTCACTCCTATGGATGGTAGCCTTGTCAAGATGGAAGGTAGTTTGTTGTTCATATTTTTGTTACCCCAATGGATGGTAGCCTTGTCATTATGGAAGGTATTTTATTTTTGAGATTTTTGTTATTCCAATGGATGGTAGCCTTGTCATTATGGAAGGTAGTTTGTTGTCGAGATTTTTGTCACATCCAATGGACGCTAGCCTATCGTTATGGAAGGTAGTCTTGCGTTGTGATTTTTCTCACTCCAATGGATGGTAGCCTTGTCACTATGGAAGGTAGTCTATTGTTCATTTTTTTGTTACTCCAATGGATGGTAGCCTTGTCATTATGGAAGGGAGTTTGTTGTCGAGATTTTTTTTATTCCAATGGATGGTAGCCCTATCATTATGGAAGGTAGTCTATTGTCGATATTTTTGTTACTCCAATGGATGGGATCCTTGTCAATATGGAAGGTAGTCTGTTGTCGATATTTTTGTTACTTCAATGGATGGTAGCGTTGTCATTATGGAAGGTAGTTTGTTGTCGAGATTTTTGTTATTCCAATGGATGCTAGTCTTGTCATTATGGATGCTAGCTGTCATTGTGATTTATGTAACTGCAATGGATGGTAGCCTTGTAACTATGGAAGGTAATCTATTGTCGATATATTTGTTACTCCAATGGATGGTAGCATTACCATTATGGAAGGTTGTATGTTGTCGAGATTTTTGTTACTCTAATGGATGCTAGCTTTTTCATTATCGAAGGTAGTCTATATTCGAGATTTTTGTTACTCTAATGGATGGTAGCCTTGTCATTACAGAAGGTAGTTTGTTGTCGATATTATTGTTACTCCAATGGATGTTAGCCTTGTCATTATGGAAGGTAGTATGTTGTCGGTATCTTTGTTACTCTAATGGATTGTAGCCTTGTCATTATGAAAGGTACTCTGTTGTCGAGATTTTTGTTACTCCAATGGATGCTAGCCTTGTCATTATGGAAGGTAGTATGACGTTGTGATTTATGTCACTCCAATGGATGGTAGCCTTGTCATTATGGAAGGTAGTCTCTTGTTCATATTTTTGTTACTCCAATGGATGGTAGCCTTGTCATTATGGAAGGTAGTCTATTGTCGAGATTTTTGTTACTCCAATGGATGGTAGCATTATCATTATGGAAGGTAGTCTGTTGTCGATATTCTTGTTCTTCCAATGGATGGTAGCCTTGTCATTATGGAAGGTAGTATGTTGTCGATATCTTTGTTACTCCAATGGATGGTAGCATTGTCATTATGGAAGGTAGTTTGTTGTCGAGATTTTTGTTATTCCAATGGATGCTAGTCTGGTCATTATGGAAGGTAGTCTGTCATTGTGATTTATGTAACTCCAATGGATGGTAGCCTTGTCACTATGGAAGGTAGTCTATTGTCGATATATTTGTTACTCCAATTGATGGTAGCATTATTATTATGGAAGGTTGTATGTTGTCGAGATTTTTGTTACTCTAATGGATGGTAGCTTTTTCATTATCGAAGGTAGTCTATATTCGAGATTTTTGTTACTCTAATGGATGGTAGCCTTGTTATTACAGAAGGTAGTTTGATGTTGATATTTTTGTTACTCCAATGGATGGTAGCCTTGTCATTATGGAAGGTAGTCTATTGTTGAGATTTTGGTTACTACAATGGATTGTAGCCTTGCCATTATGGAACATAGTCTATTGTAGATATTTTTGTTACTCCAATGCATGGTAGCCTTGTCATTATGGAAGGTAGTCTATTGTCGAGATTTTTGTTACTACAATGGATGGTAGCATTATCATTATGGAAGGTAGTCTGTTGTCGATATTCTTGTTACTCCAATGGATGGTAGCCTTGTCATTATGGAAGGTAGTATGTTGTCGATATCTTTGTTACTCCAATGGATTGTAGCGTTGTCATTATGGAACATAGTCTGTTGTCGAGATTTTTGTTACTCCAATGGATGGTATCATTGTCATTATGGATGGTAGTCTGTTGTCGAGAATTTTGTTACCCCAATGGATGGTAGCCTTGTCATTATGGAACATAGTCTGTTGTCGATGTTTTTGTTACTCCAATGGATGGGAGCCTTGTCATTATGGAAGGTAGTTTGTTGTCGAGATTTTTGTTATTCCAATAAATGGTAACCTTGTCATTATGGAAGGTAGTCTATTGTTGAGATTTTTGTTACTCCAATGGATGCTAGCCTTGTCATTATGGAAGGTAGTCTATCGTTGTGATTTCTGTCACTCCAATGGATGGTATCCTTGTCACTATGGAAGGTAGTCTGTTGTTCATATTTTTGTTACTCCAATGGATGGTAGCCTTGTCATTATGGAAGGTAGTCTATTGTCGATATATTTGTTACTCCAATGGATGGTAGCCTTGTCATTATGGAAGGTAGTCTATTGTCGATATATTTGTTACTCCAATGGATGGTAGCATTATCATTATGGAAGGTTGTCTGTTGTCGAGATTTTTGTTACTCCAATGGATGGTAGCCTTGTCATTATGGAAGGTAGTCTATTGTCGAGATTTTGGTTACTACAATGGATTGTAGCCTTGTCATTATGGAACATAGTCTATTGTAGATATTTTTGTTACTCCAATGCATGGTAGCCTTGTCATTATGGAAGGTAGTCTATTGTCGAGATTTTTGTTACTCCAAGGGATGGTAGCATTATCATTATGGAAGGTTGTATGTTGTCGAGATTTTTGTTACTCTAATGGATGGTAGCTTTGTCATTATCGAAGGTAGTCTATATTCGAGATTTTTGTTACTCTAATGGATGGTAGCCTTGTCATTACAAAAGGTAGTTTGTTGTCGATATTTTTGTTACTCCAATGGATGTTAGCCTTGTCATTATGGAAGGTAGTATGTTATCGATATCTTTGTTACTCTAATGGATTGTAGCCTTGTCATTATGGAAGGTAGTCTGTTGTCGAGATTTTTGTTACTACAATGGATGCTAGCCTTGTCATTATGGAAGGTAGTCTGTCGTTGTGATTTATGTCACTCCAATGGATGGTAGCCTTGTCATTATGGAAGGTAGTCTCTTGTTCATATTTTTGTTACTCCAATGGATGGTAGCCTTGTCATTATGGAAGGTAGTCTATTGTCGAGATTTTGGTTACTACAATGGATTGTAGCCTTGTCATTATGGAACATAGTCTATTGTAGATATTTTTGTTACTCCAATGCATGGTAGCCTTGTCATTATGGAAGGTAGTCTATTGTCGAGATTTTTGTTACTCCAATGGATGGTAGCATTATCATTATGGAAGGTAGTCTGTTATCGATATTCTTGTTACTCCAATGGATGGTAGCCTTGTCATTATGGAAGGTAGTATGTTGTCGATATCTTTTTTACTCCAATGGATTGTAGCATTGTCATTATGGAAGGTAGTCTATTGTCGAGATTTTGGTTACTACAATGGATTGTAGCCTTGTCATTATGGAACATAATCTATTGTAGATTTTTTTTCTTACTCCAATGCATGGTAGCCTTGTCATTATGGAAGGTAGTCTATTGTCGAGATTTTTGTTACTCCAATGGATGGTAGCATTATAATTATGGAAGGTAGTCTGTTGTCGATATTCTTGTTACTCCAATGGATGGTAGCCTTGTCATTATGGAAGGTAGTATGGTGTCGATATCTTTTGAACTCCAATGGATGGTAGCCTTGTCATTATGGAACGTAGTTTGTTGTCAAGATTTTTGTTACTCCAATGGATGTTATCATTGTCAATATGGATGGTAGTTTGTTGTCGAGAATTTTGTTACTCCAATGGATGGTAGCTTTGTCATTATGGAACGTAGTCTGTTGTCGATGTTTTTGTTACTCCAATGGATGGTAGCCTTGTCATTATGGAAGGTAGTCTGTTGTCGAGATTTTTGTTATTCCAATGGATGGTAGCCTTGTCATTATGGAAGGTAGTGTGTTTTTGAGATTTTTGTTACCGAAATGGATGCTAGCCTTGTCACTATGGAAGGTAGTCTGTTGTTCATATTTTTTTACTCCAATGGATGGTAGCCTTGTCATTATGGAAGGTAGTGTATTATCGATATATTTGTTACTCCAATGGATGGTAGCATTATCATTATAGAAGGTTGTCTGTTGTCGAGATTTTTGTTACTCCAATGGATGGTAGCTTTGTCATTCTGGAAGGTAGTCTGTTTTCGAGATTTTTGTTACTACAATGGATGGTAGCCTTGGCATTATTGAAGGTAGTCTGTTGTCGAGATTTTTGTTACTCCAATGGATGCTAGTCTTATCATTATGGAAGGTAGTCTGTTGTTCATTTTTTTGTTACTCCAATGGATGATAGCCTTGTCATTATGGAAGGTAGTCTATTGTCGATATATTTGTTACTCCAATGGATGGTAGCATTATCATTATGGAAGGTTGTATGTTGTCGAGATTTTTGTTACTCTAATTGATGGTAGCTTTGTCATTATCGAAGGTAGTCTATATTCGAGATTTTTGTTACTCTAATGGATGGTAGCCTTGTCATTACAGAAGGTAGTCTGTTGTCGATATTTTTGTTACTCCAATGGATGCTAGCCTTGTCATTATGGAAGGTAGTATGTTGTCGATATCTTTGTTACTCTAATGGATTGTAGCCTTGTCATTATGGAAGGTAGTCTGTTGTCGAGATTTTTGTTACTCCAATGGATGCTAGCCTTGTCATTATGGAAGGTAGTCTGTCATTGTGATTTATGTCCCTCCAATGGATGGTAGCCTTGTCATTATGGAAGGTAGTCTCTTGTTCATATTTTTGTTACT
This sequence comes from Vicia faba, assembly GCA_948472305.1. Classification (NCBI taxonomy): domain Eukaryota; kingdom Viridiplantae; phylum Streptophyta; class Magnoliopsida; order Fabales; family Fabaceae; genus Vicia; species Vicia faba. Next base: position 550,042,792 of record OX451740.1, read on the forward strand.
CCAATGGATGGTAGCCTTGTCATTATGGAAGGTAGTCTATTGTCGAGATTTTGGTTACTACAATGGATTGTAGCCTTGTCATTATGGAACATAGTCTATTGCAGATATTTTTGTTACTCCAATGCATGGTAGCTTTGTCAATATGGAAGGTAGTTTGTTGTCGAGATTTTTGTTACTCCAATGGATGGTAGCATTATCATTATGGAAGGTAGTCTGTTGTCGATATTCTTGTTACTCCAATGGTTGGTAGCCATGTCATTATGGAAGGTAGTATGTTGTCGATATCTTTGTTACTCCAATGGATTGTAGCCTTGTCATTATGGAAGGTAGTCTATTGTCAAGATTTTTGTTACTCCAATGGATGGTATCGTTGTCCTTATGGATGGTAGTCTGTTGTCGAGAATTTTGTTACTCCAATGGATGGTAGCTTTGTCATTATGGAACGTAGTCTGTTGTCGATGTTTTTGTTACTCCAATGGATGGTAGCCTTGTCATTATGGAAGGTAGTCTGTTGTCGAGATTTTTGTTATTCCAATGGATGGTACCCTTGTCACTATGGAAGGTAGTGTGTTGTTGAGATTTTTGTTACTCCAATGGATGCTAGCCTTGTCAATATGGAAGGTAGTCTGTCGTTGTGATTTCTGTCACTCCAATGGATGGTATCCTTGTCACTATGGAAGGTAGTTTGTTGTTCATATTTTTTTTACTCCAATGGATGGTAGCCTTGTCATTATGGAAGGTAGTCTATTGTCGATATATTTGTTACTCCAATGGATGGTAGCATTATCATTATGGAAGGTTGTCTGTTGTCGAGAATTTTGTTACTCCAATGGTTGGTAGCTTTGTCATTCTAGAAGGTAGTCTGTTTTCGAGATTTTTGTTACTACATTGGATGGTAGCCTTGGCATTATGGAAGGTAGTCGGTTGTCGAGATTTTTGTTACGCTAATGGATGCTAGTCTTATGATTATGGAAGGTAGTCTGTCATTGTGATTTATGTCACTCCAATGGATGGTAGCCTTGTCACTATGGAAGGTAGTCTGTTGTTCATTTTTTTGTTACTCCAATGGATGATAGCCTTGTCATTATGGAAGGTAGTCTATTGTCGATATATTTGTTACTCCAATGGATGGTAGCATTATCATTATGGAAGGTTGTATGTTGTCGAGATTTTTGTTACTCTAATGGATGGTAGCTTTGTCCTTATCGAAGGTAGTCTATATTCGAGATTTTTGTTACTCTAATGGATGGTAGCCTTGTCATTACAGAAGGTAGTTTGTTGTCGATATTTTTGTTACTCCAATGGATGCTAGCCTTGTCATTATGGAAGGTAGTATGTTGTCGATATCTTTGTTACTCTAATGGATTGTAGCCTTGTCATTATGGAAGGTAGTCTGTTGTCGAGATTTTTGTTACTCTAATGGATGCTAGCCTTGTCATTATGGAAGGTAGTATGTCGTTGTGATTTATGTCCCTCCAATGGATGGTAGCCTTGTCATTATGGAAGGTAGCCTCTTGTTCATATTTTTGTTACTCCAATGGATGGTAGCCTTGTCATTACAGAAGGTAGTCTATTGTCGAGATTTTGTTTACTACAATGGGTTGTAGCCTTGTCATTATGGAACATAGTCTATTGCAGATATTTTTGTTACTCCAATGCATGGTAGCTTTGTCATTATGGAAGGTAGTTTGTTGTCGAGATTTTTGTTACTCCAATGGATGGTAGCATTATCATTATGGAAGGTAGTCTGTTGTCGATATTCTTGTTACTCCAATGGTTGGTAGCCATGTCATTATGGAAGGTAGTATGTTGTCGATATCTTTGTTACTCCAATGGATTGTAGCCTTGTCATTATGGAAGGTAGTCTATTGTCGAGATTTTTGTTACTCCAATGGATGGTATCGTTGTCCTTATGGATGGTAGTCTGTTGTCGAGAATTTTGTTACTCCAATGGATGGTAGCTTTGTCATTATGGAACGTAGTCTGTTGTCGATGTTTTTGTTACTCCAATGGATGGTAGCCTTGTCATTATGGAAGGTAGTCTGTTGTCGAGATTTTTGTTATTCCAATGGATGGTACCCTTGTCATTATGGAAGGTAGTGTGTTGTTGAGATTTTTGTTACTCCAATGGATGCTAGCCTTGTCATTATGGAAGGTAGTCTGTCGTTGTGATTTCTGTCACTCCAATGGATGGTAGCCTTGTCACTATGGAAGGTAGTCTGTTGTTCATATTTTTTTTACTCCAATGGATGGTAGCCTTGTCATTATGGAAGGTAGTCTATTGTCGATATATTTGTTACTCCAATGGATGGTAGCATTATCATTATGGAAGGTTGTCTGCTGTCGAGAATTTTGTTACTCCAATGGTTGGTAGCTTTGTCATTCTAGAAGGTAGTCTGTTTTCGAGATTTTTGTTACTACATTGGATGGTAGCCTTGGCATTATGGAAGGTAGTCGGTTGTCGAGATTTTTGTTACGCTAATGGATGCTAGTCTTATGATTATGGAAGGTAGTCTGTCATTGTGATTTATGTCACTCCAATGGATGATAGCCTTGTCACTATGGAAGGTAGTCTGTTGTTCATTTTTTTGTTACTCTAATGGATGATAGCCTTGTCATTATGGAAGGTAGTCTATTGTCGATATATTTGTTACTTCAATGGATGGTAGCATTATCATTATGGAAGGTTGTATGTTGTCGAGATTTTTGTTACTCTAATGGATGGTAGCTTTGTCATTATCGAAGGTAGTCTATATTCGAGATTTTTGTTACTCTAATGGATGGTAGCCTTGTCATTATAGAAGGTAGTTTGTTGTCGATATTTTTGTTACTCCAATGGATGCTAGCCTTGTCATTATGGAAGGTAGTATGTTGTTGATATCTTTGTTACTCTAATGGATTGTAGCCTTCTTATTATGGAAGGTAGTCTGTTGTCAAGATTTTTGTTACTACAATGGATGCTAGCCTTGTCATTATGGAAGGTAGTCTGTCGTTGTGATTTATGTCACTCCAATGGATGGTAGCCTTGTCATTATCGAAGGTAGTCTCTTGTTCATATTTTTGTTACTCCAATGGATGGTAGCCTTGTCATTATGGAAGGTAGTTTATTGTCGAGATTTTGGTTACTACAATGGATTGTAGCCTTGTCATTATGGAAGGTAGTATGTTGTCGATATCTTTGTTACTCCAATGGATTGTAGCATTGTCATTATGGAAGGTAGTCTATTGTCGAGATTTTGGTTACTACAATGGATTGTAGCCTTGTCATTATGGAACATAGTCTATTGTAGATTTTTTTTCTTACTCCAATGCATGGTAGCCTTGTCATTATGGAAGGTAGTCTATTGTCGAGATTTTTGTTACTCCAATGGATGGTAGCATTATCATTATGGAAGGTAGTCTGTTGTCGATATTCTTGTTACTCCAATGGATGGTAACCTTGTCATTATGGAAGGTAGTATGTTTTCGATATCTTTGTTAATCCAATGGATTGTAGCCTTGTCATTATGGAACGTAGTCTGTTGTCGAGATTTTTGTTACTCCAATGGATGTTATCATTGTCAATATGGATGGTAGTTTGTTGTCGAGAATTTTGGTACTCTAATGGATGGTAGCCTTGTCATTATGGAATGTAGTCTGTTGTCGATGTTTTTGTTACTCCAATGGATGGTAGCCTTGTCATTATGGAAGGTAGTCTGTTGTCGAGATTTTCATTATTCCCATGGATGGTAGCCTTGTCATTATGGAAGGTAGTGTGTTTTTGAGATTTTTGTTACTCTAATGGATGCTAGCCTTGTCACTATGGAAGGTAGTCTGTTGTTCATAGCTTTTTTTACTCCAATGGATGGTAGCCTTGTCATTATGGAAGGTAGTCTATTGTCGATATATTTGTTACTCCAATGGATGGTAGCATTATCATTATGGGAGGTTGTCTGTTGTCGAGATTTTTGTTACTCCAATGGATGGTAGCTTTGTCATTCTGGAAGTTAGTCTGTTTTCGAGATTTTTGTTACTACAATGGATGGTAGCCTTGGCATTATGGAAGGTAGTCTGTTGTCGAGATTTTTGTTACTCCAATGGATGCTAGTCTTATCATTATGGAAGGTAGTCTGTTGTTCATTTTTTAGTTACTCCAATGGAGGATAGCCTTGTCATTATGGAAGGTAGTCTATTGTCGATATATTTGTTACTCCAATGGATGGTAGCATTATCATTATGGAAGGTTGTATGTTGTCGATATTTTTGTTACTCCAATGGATGCTAGCCTTGTCATTATGGAAGGTAGTCTATTGTCGATATATTTGTTACTCTAATTGATGGTAGCTTTGTCATTATCGAAGGTAGTCTATATTCGAGATTTTTGTTACTCTAATGGATGGTAGCCTTGTCATTACATAAGGTAGTTTGTTGTCGATATTTTTGTTACTCCAATGGATGCTAGCCTTGTCATTATGGAAGGTAGTATGTTGTCGATATCTTTGTTACTCTAATGGATTGTAGCCTTGTCATTATGGAAGGTAGTCTGTTGTCGAGATTTTTGTTACTCCAATGGATGCTAGCCTTGTCATTATGGAAGGTAGTCTGTCGTTGTGATTTATGTCACTCCAATGGATGGTAGCCTTGTCATTATGGAAGGTAGTCTCTTGTTCATATTTTTGTTACTCCAATGGATGGTAGCCTTGTCATTATGGAAGGTAGTCTATTGTCGAGATTTTGGTTACTACAATGGATTGTAGCCTTGTCATTATGGAACATAGTCTATTGTAGATATTTTTGTTACTCCAATGCATGGTAGCTTTGTCATTATGGAAGGTAGTGTGTTGTCGAGATTTTTGTTACTCCAATGGATGGTAGCATTATCATTATGGAAGGTAGTCTGTTGTCGATATTCTTGTTACTCCAATGGTTGGTAGCCATGTCATTATGGAAGGTAGTATGTTGTCGATATCTTTGTTACTCCAATGGATTGTAGCCTTGTCATTATGGAAGGTAGTCTATTGTCGAGATTTTTGTTACTCCAATGGATGGTATCGTTGTCCTTATGGATGGTAGTCTGTTGTCGAGAATTTTGTTACTCCAATGGATGGTAGCTTTGTCATTATGGAACGTAGTCTGTTGTCGATGTTTTTGTTACTCCAATGGATGGTAGCCTTGTCATTATGGAAGGTAGTCTGTTGTCAAGATTTTTGTTATTCCAATGGATGGTACCCTTGTCATTATGGAAGGTAGTGTGTTGTTGAGATTTTTGTTACTCCAATGGATGCTAGCCTTGTCATTATGGAAGGTAGTCTGTCGTTGTGATTTCTGTCACTCCAATGGATGGTAGCCTTGTCACTATGGAAGGTAGTCTGTTGTTCATATTTTTTTTACTCCAATGGATGGTAGCCTTGTCATTATGGAAGGTAGTCTATTGTCGATATATTTGTTACTCCAATGGATGGTAGCATTATCATTATGGAAGGTTGTCTGTTGTCGAGAATTTTGTTACTCCAATGGATGGTAGCTTTGTCATTCTAGAAGGTAGTCTGTTTTCGAGAATTTTGTTACTACATTGGATGGTAGCCTTGGCATTATGGAAGGTAGTCTGTTGTCGAGATTTTTGTTACTCCAATGGATGCTAGTCTTATCATTATGGAAGGTAGTCTGTCATTGTGATTTATGTCACTCCAATGGATGGTAGCCTTGTCACTATGGAAGGTAGTCTGTTGTTCATTTTTTTGTTACTCCAATGGATGATAGCCTTGTCATTATGGAAGGTAGTCTATTGTCGATATATTTGTTACTTCAATGGATGGTAGCATTATCATTATGGAAGGTTGTATGTTGTCGAGATTTTTGTTACTCTAATGGATGGTAGCTTTGTCATTATCGAAGGTAGTCTATATTCGAGATTTTTGTTACTCTAATGGATGGTAGCCTTGTCATTATAGAAGGTAGTTTGTTGTCGATATTTTTGTTACTCCAATGGATGCTAGCCTTGTCATTATGGAAGGTAGTATGTTGTTGATATCTTTGTTACTCTAATGGATTGTAGCCTTTTCATTATGGAAGGTAGTCTGTTGTCGAGATTTTTGTTACTACAATGGATGCTAGCCTTGTCATTATGGAAGGTAGTCTGTCGTTGTGATTTATTTCACTCCAATGGATGGTAGCCTTGTCATTATCGAAGGTAGTCTCTTGTTCATATTTTTGTTACTCCAATGGATGGTAGCCTTGTCATTATGGAAGGTAGTCTATTGTCGAGATTTTGGTTACTACAATGGATTGTAGCCTTGTCATTATGGAAGGTAGTATGTTGTCGATATCTTTGTTACTCCAATGGATTGTAGCGTTGTCATTATGGAAGGTAGTCTATTGTCGAGATTTTGGTTACTACAATGGATTGTAGCCTTGTCCTTATGGAACATAGTCTATTGTAGATTTTTTTTCTTACTCCAATGCATGGTAGCCTTGTCATTATGGAAGGTAGTCTATTGTCGAGATTTTTGTTACTCCAATGGATGGTAGCATTATCATTATAGAAGGTTGTCTGTTGTCGAGATTTTTGTTACTCCAATGGATGGTAGCTTTGTCATTCTGGAAGGTAGTCTGTTTTCGAGATTTTTGTTACTACAATGGATGGTAGCCTTGGCATTATGGAAGGTAGTCTGTTGTCGAGATTTTTGTTACTCCAATGGATGCTAGTCTTATCATTATGGAAGGTAGTCTGTTGTTCATTTTTTTGTTACTCCAATGGATGATAGCCTTGTCATTATGGAAGGTAGTCTATTGTCGATATATTTGTTACTCCAATGGATGGTAGCATTATCATTATGGAAGGTTGTATGTTGTCGAGATTTTTGTTACTCTAATTGATGGTAGCTTTGTCATTATCGAAGGTAGTCTATATTCGAGATTTTTGTTACTCTAATGGATGGTAGCCTTGTCATTACAGAAGGTAGTCTGTTGTCGATATTTTTGTTACTCCAATGGATGCTAGCCTTGTCATTATGGAAGGTAGTATGTTATCGATATCTTTGTTACTCTAATGGATTGTAGCCTTGTCATTATGGAAGGTAGTCTGTTGTTGAGATTTTTGTTACTCCAATGGATGCTAGCCTTGTCATTATGGAAGGTAGTCTGTCGTTGTGATTTATGTCCCTCCAATGGATGGTAGCCTTGTCATTATGGAAGGTAGTCTCTTGTTCATATTTTTGTTACTCCAATGGATGGTAGCCTTGTCATTATGGAAGGTAGTCTATTGTCGAGATTTTGGTTACTACAATGGATTGTAGCCTTGTCATTATGGAACATAGTCTATTGCAGATATTTTTGTTACTCCAATGCATGGTAGATTTGTCAATATGGAAGGTAGTTTGTTGTCGAGATTTTTGTTACTCCAATGGATGGTAGCATTATCATTATGGAAGGTAGTCTGTTGTCGATATTCTTGTTACTCCAATGGTTGGTAGCCATGTCATTATGGAAGGTAGTGTGTTGTCGATATCTTTGTTACTCCAATGGATTGTAGCCTTGTCATTATGGAAGGTAGTCTATTGTCAAGATTTTTGTTACTCCAATGGATGGTATCGTTGTCCTTATGGATGGTAGTCTGTTGTCGAGAATTTTGTTACTCCAATGGATGGTAGCTTTGTCATTATATAACGTAGTCTGTTGTCGATGTTTTTGTTACTCCAATGGATGGTAGCCTTGTCATTATGGAAGGTAGTCTGTTGTCGAGATTTTTGTTATTCCAATGGATGGTACCCTTGTCACTATGGAAGGTAGTGTGTTGTTGAGATTTTTGTTACTCCAATGGATGCTAGCCTTGTCAATATGGAAGGTAGTCTGTCGTTGTGATTTCTGTCACTCCAATGGATGGTATCCTTGTCACTATGGAAGGTAGTCTGTTGTTCATATTTTTTTTACTCCAATGGATGGTAGCCTTGTCATTATGGAAGGTAGTCTATTGTCGATATATTTGTTACTCCAATGGATGGTAGCATTATCATTATGGAAGGTTGTCTGTTGTCGAGAATTTTGTTACTCCAATGGTTGGTAGCTTTGTCATTCTAGAAGGTAGTCTGTTTTCGAGATTTTTGTTACTACATTGGATGGTAGCCTTGGCATTATGGAAGGTAGTCGGTTGTCGAGATTTTTGTTACGCTAATGGATGCTAGTCTTATGATTATGGAAGGTAGTCTGTCATTGTGATTTATGTCACTCCAATGGATGGTAGCCTTGTCACTATGGAAGGTAGTCTGTTGTTCATTTTTTTGTTACTCCAATGGATGATAGCCTTGTCATTATGGAAGGTAGTCTATTGTCGATATATTTGTTACTCCAATGGATGGTAGCATTATCATTATGGAAGGTTGTATGTTGTCGAGATTTTTGTTACTCTAATGGATGGTAGCTTTGTCATTATCGAAGGTAGTCTATATTCGAGATTTTTGTTACTCTAATGGATGGTAGCCTTGTCATTACAGAAGGTAGTTTGTTGTCGATATTTTTGTTATTCCAATGGATGCTAGCCTTGTCATTATGGAAGGTAGTATGTTGTCGATATCTTTGTTACTCTAATGGATTGTAGCCTTGTCATTATGGAAGGTAGTCTGTTGTCGAGATTTTTGTTACTCTAATGGATGCTAGCCTTGTCATTATGGAAGGTAGTCTGTCGTTGTGATTTATGTCCCTCCAATGGATGGTAGCCTTGTCATTATGGAAGGTAGTCTCTTGTTCATATTTTTGTTACTCCAATGGATGGTAGCCTTGTCATTATAGAAGGTAGTCTATTGTCGAGATTTTGTTTACTACAATGGGTTGTAGCCTTGTCATTATGGAACATAGTCTATTGCAGATATTTTTGTTACTCCAATGCATGGTAGCTTTGTCATTATGGAAGGTAGTTTGTTGTCGAGATTTTTGTTACTCCAATGGATGGTAGCATTATCATTATGGAAGGTAGTCTGTTGTCGATATTCTTGTTACTCCAATGGTTGGTAGCCATGTCATTATGGAAGGTAGTATGTTGTCGATATCTTTGTTACTCCAATGGATTGTAGCCTTGTCATTATGGAAGGTAGTCTATTGTCGAGATTTTTGTTACTCCAATGGATGGTATCGTTGTCCTTATGGATGGTAGTCTGTTGTCGAGAATTTTGTTACTCCAATGGATGGTAGCTTTGTCATTATGGAACGTAGTCTGTTGTCGATGTTTTTGTTACTCCAATGGATGGTAGCCTTGTCATTATGGAAGGTAGTCTGTTGTCGAGATTTTTGTTATTCCAATGGATGGTACACTTGTCATTATGGAAGGTAGTGTGTTGTTGAGATTTTTGTTACTCCAATGGATGCTAGCCTTGTCATTATGGAAGGTAGTCTGTCGTTGTGATTTATGTCACTCCAATGGATGGTAGCCTTGTCACTATGGAAGGTAGTTTGTTGTTCATATTTTTTTTACTCCAATGGATGGTAGCCTTGTCATTATGGAAGGTAGTCTATTGTTGATATATTTGTTACTCCAATGGATGGTAGCATTATCATTATGGAAGGTTGTCTGCTGTCGAGAATTTTGTTACTCCAATGGTTGGTAGCTTTGTCATTCTAGAAGGTAGTCTGTTTTCGAGATTTTTGTTACTACATTGGATGGTAGCCTTGGCATTATGGAAGGTAGTCGGTTGTCGAGATTTTTGTTACGCTAATGGATGCTAGTCTTATGATTATGGAAGGTAGTCTGTCATTGTGATTTATGTCACTCCAATGGATGATAGCCTTGTCACTATGGAAGGTAGTCTGTTGTTCATTTTTTTGTTACTCTAATGGATGATAGCCTTGTCATTATGGAAGGTACTCTATTGTCGATATATTTGTTACTTCAATGGATGGTAGCATTATCATTATGGAAGGTTGTATGTTGTCGAGATTTTTGTTACTCTAATGGATGGTAGCTTTGTCATTATCGAAGGTAGTCTATATTCGAGATTTTTGTTACTCTAATGGATGGTAGCCTTGTCATTATAGAAGGTAGTTTGTTGTCGATATTTTTGTTACTCCAATGGATGCTAGCCTTGTCATTATGGAAGGTAGTATGTTGTTGATATCTTTGTTACTCTAATGGATTGTAGCCTTGTTATTATGGAAGGTAGTCTGTTGTCAAGATTTTTGTTACTACAATGGATGCTAGCCTTGTCATTATGGAAGGTAGTCTGTCGTTGTGATTTATGTCACTCCAATGGATGGTAGCCTTGTCATTATCGAAGGTAGTCTCTTGTTCATATTTTTGTTACTCCAATGGATGGTAGCCTTGTCATTATGGAAGGTAGTTTATTGTCGAGATTTTGGTTACTACAATGGATTGTAGCCTTGTCATTATGGAAGGTAGTATGTTGTCGATATCTTTGTTACTCCAATGGATTGTAGCGTTGTCATTATGGAAGGTAGTCTATTGTCGAGATTTTGGTTACTACAATGGATTGTAGCCTTGTCATTATGGAACATAGTCTATTGTAGATTTTTTTTCTTACTCCAATGCATGGTAGCCTTGTCATTATGGAAGGTAGTCTATTGTCGAGATTTTTGTTACTCCAATGGATGGTAGCATTATCATTATGGAAGGTAGTCTGTTGTCGATATTCTTGTTACTCCAATGGATGGTAACCTTGTCATTATGGAAGGTAGTATGTTTTCGATATCTTTGTTAATCCAATGGATTGTAGCCTTGTCATTATGGAACGTAGTCTGTTGTCGAGATTTTTGTTACTCCAATGGATGTTATCATTGTCAATATGGATGGTAGTTTGTTGTCGAGAATTTTGGTACTCCAATGGATGGTAGCCTTGTCATTATGGAACGTAGTCTGTTGTCGATGTTTTTGTTACTCCAATGGATGGTAGCCTTGTCATTATGGAAGGTAGTCTGTTGTCGAGATTTTCGTTATTCCCATGGATGGTAGCCTTGTCATTATGGAAGGTAGTGTGTTTTTGAGATTTTTGTTACTCTAATGGATACTAGCCTTGTCACTATGGAAGGTAGTCTGTTGTTCATAGCTTTTTTTACTCCAATGGATGGTAGCCTTGTCATTATGGAAGGTAGTCTATTGTCGATATATTTGTTACTCCAATGGATGGTAGCATTATCATTATGGGAGGTTGTCTGTTGTCGAGATTTTTGTTACTCCAATGGATGGTAGCTTTGTCATTCTGGAAGTTAGTCTGTTTTCGAGAATTTTGTTACTACAATGGATGGTAGCCTTGGCATTATGGAAGGTAGTCTGTTGTCGAGATTTTTGTTACTCCAATGGATGCTACTCTTATCATTATGGAAGGTAGTCTGTTGTTCATTTTTTTGTTACTCCAATGGATGATAGCCTTGTCATTATGGAAGGTAGTCTATTGTCGATATATTTGTTACTCCAATGGATGGTAGCATTATCATTATGGAAGGTTGTATGTTGTCGATATTTTTGTTACTCCAATGGATGCTAGCCTTGTCATTATGGAAGGTAGTCTATTGTCGATATATTTGTTACTCTAATTGATGGTAGCTTTGTCATTATCGAAGGTAGTCTATATTCGAGATTTTTGTTACTCTAATGGATGGTAGCCTTGTCATTACAGAAGGTAGTTTGTAGTCGATATTTTTGTTACTCCAATGGATGCTAGCCTTGTCATTATGGAAGGTAGTATGTTCTCGATATCTTTGTTACTCTAATGGATTGTAGCCTTGTCATTATGGAAGGTAGTCTGTTGTCGAGATTTTTGTTACTCCAATGGATGCTAGCCTTGTCATTATGGAAGGTAGTCTGTCGTTGTGATTTATGTCACTCCAATGGATGGTAGCCTTGTCATTATGGAAGGTAGTCTCTTGTTCATATTTTTGTTACTCCAATGGATGGTAGCCTTGTCATTATGGAAGGTAGTCTATTGTCGAGATTTTTGTTACTACAATGGATTGTAGCCTTGTCATTATGGAACATAGTCTATTGTAGATATTTTTGTTACTCCAATGCATGGTAGCTTTGTCATTATGGAAGGTAGTGTGTTGTCGAGATTTTTGTTACTCCAATGGATGGTAGCATTATCATTATGGAAGGTAGTCTGTTGTCGATATTCTTGTTACTCCAATGGTTGGTAGCCATGTCATTATGGAAGGTAGTATGTTGTCGATATCTTTGTTACTCCAATGGATTGTAGCCTTGTCATTATGGAAGGTAGTCTATTGTCGAGATTTTTGTTACTCCAATGGATGGTATCGTTGTCCTTATGGATGGTAGTCTGTTGTCGAGAATTTTGTTACTCCAATGGATGGTAGCTTTGTCATTATGGAACGTAGTTTGTTGTCGATGTTTTTGTTACTCCAATGGATGGTAGCCTTGTCATTATGGAAGGTAGTCTGTTGTCAAGATTTTTGTTATTCCAATGGATGGTACCCTTGTCATTATGGAAGGTAGTGTGTTGTTGAGATTTTTGTTACTCCAATGGATGCTAGCCTTGTCATTATGGAAGGTAGTCTGTCGTTGTGATTTCTGTCACTCCAATGGATGGTAGCCTTGTAACTATGGAAGGTAGTCTGTTGTTCATATTTTTTTTACTCCAATGGATGGTAGCCTTGTCATTATGGAAGGTAGTCTATTGTCGATATATTTGTTACTCCAATGGATGGTAGCATTATCATTATGGAAGGTTGTCTGTTGTCGAGAATTTTGTTACTCCAATGGATGGTAGCTTTGTCATTCTAGAAGGTAGTCTCTTTTCGAGAATTTTGTTACTACATTGGATGGTAGCCTTGGCATTATGGAAGGTAGTCTGTTGTCGAGATTTTTGTTACTCCAATGGATGCTAGTCTTATCATTATGGAAGGTAGTCTGTCATTGTGATTTATGTCACTCCAATGGATGGTAGCCTTGTCACTATGGAAGGTAGTCTGTTGTTCATTTTTTTGTTACTCCAATGGATGATAGCCTTGTCATTATGGAAGGTAGTCTATTGTCGATATATTTGTTACTTCAATGGATGGTAGCATTATCATTATGAAAGGTTGTATGTTGTCGAGATTTTTGTTACTCTAATGGATGGTAGCTTTGTCATTATCGAAGGTAGTCTATATTCGAGATTTTTGTTACTCTAATGGATGGTAGCCTTGTCATTATAGAAGGTAGTTTGTTGTCGATATTTTTGTTACTCCAATGGATGCTAGCCTTGTCATTATGGAAGGTAGTATGTTGTTGATCTCTTTGTTACTCTAATGGATTGTAGCCTTGTCATTATGGAAGGTAGTCTGTTGTCGAGATTTTTGTTACTACAATGGATGCTAGCCTTGTCATTATGGAAGGTAGTCTGTCGTTGTGATTTATTTCACTCCAATGGATGGTAGCCTTGTCATTATCGAAGGTAGTCTCTTGTTCATATTTTTGTTAATCCAATGGATGGTAGCCTTGTCATTATGGAAGGTAGTCTATTGTCGAGATTTTGGTTACTACAATGGATTGTAGCCTTGTCATTATGGAAGGTAGTATGTTGTCGATATCTTTGTTACTCCAATGGATTGTAGCGTTGTCATTATGGAAGGTAGTCTATTGTCGAGATTTTGGTTACTACAATGGATTGTAGCCTTGTCATTATGGAACATAGTCTATTATAGATTTTTTTTCTTACTCCAATACATGGTAGTCTTGTCATTATGGAAGGTAGTCTATTGTCGAGATTTTTGTTACTCCAATGGATGGTAGCATTATCATTATGGAAGGTAGTTTGTTGTCGATATTCTTGTTACTCCAATGGATGGTAGCCTTGTCATTATGGAAGGTAGTATGTTGTCGATATCTTTGTTACTCCAATGGATTGTAGCCTTGTCATTATGGAACGTAGTCTGTTGTCGAGATTTTTGTTACTCCAATGGATGTTATCATTGTCAATATGGATGGTAGTTTGTTGGCGAGAATTTTGGTACTCCAATGGATGGTAGCCTTGTCATTATGGAACATAGTGTGTTGTCGATGTTTTTGTTACTCCAATGGATGGTAGCCTTGTCATTATGGAAGGTAGTCTATTGTCGAGATTTTTGTTATTCCCATGGATGGTAGCCTTGTCATTATGGAAGGTACTGTGTTTTTGAGATTTTTGTTACTCTAATGGATGCTAGCCTTGTCACTATGGAAGGTAGTCTGTTGTTCATATTTTTTTTACTCCAATGGATGGTAGCCTTGTCATTATGGAAGGTAGTCTATTGTCGATATATTTGTTACTCCAATGGATGGTAGCATTATCATTATGGGAGGTTGTCTGTTGTCGAGATTTTTGTTACTCCAATGGATGGTAGCTTTGTCATTCTGAAAGTTAGTCTGTTTTCGAGATTTTTTTTACTACAATGGATGGTAGCCTTGGCATTATGGAAGGTAGTCTGTTGTTGAGATTTTTGTTACTCCAATGGATGCTAGTCTTATCATTATGGAAGGTAGTCTGTTGTTCATTTTTTTTTTACTCCAATGGATGATAGCCTTGTCATTATGGAAGGTAGTCTATTGTCGATATATTTGTTACTCCAATGGATGGTAGCATTATCATTATGGAAGGTTGTATGTTGTCGAGATTTTTGTTACTCTAATTGATGGTAGCTTTGTCATTATCGAAGGTAGTCTATATTCGAGATTTTTGTTACTCTAATGGATGGTAGCCTTGTCATTACAGAAGATAGTTTGTTGTCGATATTTTTGTTACTCCAATGGATGCTAGCCTTGTCATTATGGAATGTAGTATGTTGTCGATATCTTTGTTACTCTAATGGATTGTAGCCTTGTCATTATGGAAGGTAGTCTGTTGTCGTGATTTTTGTTACTCCAATGGATGCTAGCCTTGTCATTATGGAAGGTAGTCTGTCGTTGTGATTTATGTCACTCCAATGGATGGTAGCCTTGTCATTATGGAAGGTAGTCTCTTGTTCATATTTTTGTTACTCCAATGGATGGTAGCCTTGTCATTATGGAAGGTAGTCTATTGTCGAGATTTTGGTTACTACAATGGATTGTAGCCTTGTCATTATGGAACTTAGTCTATTGTAGATATTTTTGTTACTCCAATGCATGGTAGCCTTGTCATTATGGAAGGTAGTTTGTTGTCGAGATTTTTGTTACTCCAATGGATGGTAGCATTATCATTATGGAAGGTAGTCTGTTGTCGATATTCTTGTTACTCCAATGGTTGGTATCCATGTCATTATGGAAGGTAGTATGTTGTCGATATCTTTGTTACTCCAATGGATTGTAGCCTTGTCATTATGGAAGGTAGTCTATTGTCGAGATTTTTGTTACTCCAATGGATGGTATCGTTGTCCTTATGGATAGTAGTCTGTTGTCGAGAGTTTTGTTACTCCAATGGATGGTAGCTTTGTCATTATGGAACGTAGTCTGTTGTCGATGTTTTTGTTACTCCAATGGATGGTAGCCTTCTCATTATGGAAGGTAGTCTGTTGTCGAGATTTTTGTTATTCCAATGGATGGTACCCTTGTCATTATGGAAGGTAGTGTGTTGTTGAGATTTTTGTTACTCCAATGGATGCTAGCCTTGTCATTATGGAAGGTAGTCTGTCGTTGTGATTTCTGTCACTCCAATGGATGGTAGCCTTGTCACTATGGAAGGTAGTCTGTTTTTCATATTTTTTTTACTCCAATGGATGGTAGCCTTGTCATTATGGAAGGTAGTCTATTATCGATATATTTGTTACTCCAATGGATGGTAGCATTATCATTATGGAAGGTTGTCTGTTGTCGAGAATTTTGTTACTCCAATGGATGGTAGCTTTGTCATTCTAGAAGGTAGTCTGTTTTCGAGATTTTTGTTACTACATTGGATGGTAGCCTTGTCATTATGGAAGGTAGTATGTTGTCGATATCTTTGTTACTCCAATGGATTGTAGCCTTGTCATTATGGAACGTAGTCTATTGTCAAGATTTTTATTACTCCATTGGATGTTATCAATGTCAACATGGATGGTAGTTTGTTGTCGAGAATTTTGGTACTCCAATGGATGGTAGCCTTGTCATTATGGAACGTAGTCTGTTGTCGATGTTTTTGTTACTCCAATGGATGGTAGCCTTGTCATTATGGAAGGTAGTCTGCTGTCGAGATTTTTGTTATTCCCATGGATGGTAGCCTTGTCATTATGGAAGGTAGTGTGTTTTTGAGATTTTTGTTACTCTAATGGATGCTAGCCTTGTCACTATGGAAGGTAGTCTGTTGTTGATATTTTTTTTACTCCAATGGATGGTAGCCTTGTCATTATGGAAGGTAGTCTATTGTCGATATATTTGTTATTCCAATGGATGGTAGCATTATCATTATGGGAGGTTGTCTGTTGTCGATATTTTTGTTACTCCAATGGATGGTAGCCTTGGCATTATGGAAGGTAGTCTGTTGTCGAGATTTTTGTTACTCCAATGCATGCTAGTCTTATCATTATGGAAGGTAGTCTGTTGTTTATTTTTTTGTTACTCCAATGGATGATAGCCTTGTCATTATGGAAGGTAGTCTATTGTCGATATATTTGTTACTCCAATGGATGGTAGCATTATCATTATGGAAGGTTGTATGTTGTCGAGATTTTTGTTACTCTAATTGATGGTAGCTTTGTCATTATCGAAGGTAGTCTATATTCGAGATTTTTGTTACTCTAATGGATGGTAGCCTTGTCATTACAGAAGGTAGTTTGTTGTCGATATTTTTGTTACTCCAATGGATGCTAGCCTTGTCATTATGGAAGGTAGTATGTTGTCGATATCTTTGTTACTCTAATGGATTTTAGCCTTGTCATTATGGAAGGTAGTCTGTTGTCGAGATTTTTGTTACTCCAATCGATGCTAGCCTTGTCATTATGGAAGGTAGTCTGTCGTTGTGATTTATGTCACTCCAATGGATGGTAGCCTTGTCATTATGGAAGGTAGTCTCTTGTTCATATTTTTGTTACTCCAATGGATGGTAGCCTTGTCATTATGGAAGGTAGTCTATTGTCGAGATTTTGGTTACTACAATGGATTGTAGCCTTGTCATTATGGAACATAGTCTATTGTAGATATTTTTGTGACTCCAATGCATGGTAGCCTTGTCATTATGGAAGGTAGTTTGTTGTCGAAATTTTTGTTACTCCAATGGATGGTAGCATTATCATTATGGAAGGTAGTCTGTTGCCGATATTCTTGTTACTCCAATGGTTGGTAGCCATGTCATTATGGAAGGTAGTATGTTGTCGATATCTTTGTTACTCCAATGGATTGTAGCCTTGTCATTATGGAAGGTAGTCTATTGTCGAGATTTTTGTTACTCCAATGGATGGTATCGTTGTCCTTATGGATGGTAGTCTGTTGTCGAGAATTTTGTTACTCCAATGGATGGTATCTTTGTCATTATGGAACGTAGTCTGTTGTCGATGTTTTTGTTACTCCAATGGATGGTAGCCTTGTCATTATGGAAGGTAGTCTGTTGTCGAGATTTTTGTTATTCCAATGGAGGGTACCCTTGTCATTATGGAAGGTAGTGTGTTGTTGAGATTTTTGTTACCCCAATGGATGCTAGCCTTGTCATTATGCAAGGTAGTCTGTCGTTGTGATTTCTGTCACTCCAATGGTTGGTAGCCTTGTCACTATGGAAGGTAGTCTGTTGTTCATATTTTTGTTACTCCAATGGAGGGTAGCCTTGTCATTAAGGAAGGTAGTCTATTGTCGAGATTTTTGTTACTCCAATGGATGGTAGCATTATCATTATGGAAGGTTGTCTGTTGTCGAGATTTTTGTTACTCCAATGGATGGTAGTCTTGTCATTATGGAAGGTAGTCTGTTTTCAAGATTTTTGTTACTCCAATGGATGGTAGCCTTGTCATTATGGAAGGTAGTCTGTTTTTGAGATTTTTGTTACTCCAATGGATGGTAGCCTTGTCATTATGGAAGGAAGTTTGTTGTTCATATTTTTGTTACTCCAATGGATGGTAGCCTTGTCATTATGGTAGGTAGTATGTCGTTGTGATTTTTGTCACTCAAATGGATGGTAGCCTTGTCACTATGGAAGGTAGTCTGTTGTTCATATTTTTGTTACTCCAATGGATGGTAGCCTTGTTATTATGGAAGGTAGCCTATTGTCGAGATTTTTGTTACTCCAATGGATGGTAGCATTATCATTATGGAAGGTTGTCTGTTGTCGAGATTTTTGTTACTCCAATGGATTGTAGCCTTGTCATTATGGAAGGTAGTCTATTTTCAAGATTTTTGTTACTACAATGGATGGTAGCCCCGGTATTATGGAAGGTAGTTTGTTGACGAGATTTTTGTTACTCCAATGGATAGTATCGTTGTCATTATGGATGGTTATCTGTTGTCGAGATTTTTGTTATTCCAATGGATTGTAGCCTTTTCATTATGGAACGTATTCTGTTGTCGATGTTTTTGTTTGCTCCAATGGATAGTAGCCTTGTTATTATGAACGGTAGTCTATTGTCTAGATTTTTGTTATTCCAATGAATGGTAACCTTGTCATTATGGAAGGTAGTTTATTGTCGATATTCTTGTTACTCCAATGGATGGTAGCTTTATCATTATGGAAGGATGTCTGTTGTCGAAATTTTTGTCACTCCAATGGATGGTAGCCTTGTCATATGGAAGGTAGTCTGTTGTTCATATTTTTGTTACTCCAATGGATGGTAGTATTATCATTATGGAAGGTTGTCTGTTGTCGAGATTTTTGTTACTCCTATGGATGGTAGCCTTGTCATTATGGAAGGTAGTCTATTTTCGAGATTTATGTTACTCCAATGGATGGTAGCCTTGTCATTATGGAAGGTAGTCTGTTGTCGAGATTTTTCTTATTCCAATGGATGGTAGCCTTGTCATTATGGAAGGTAGTGTGTTGTTGAGATTTTTGTTACTCCAATGGATGCTAGCCTTGTCATTATGGAAGGTAGTCTGTCGTTGTGATTTCTGTCACTCCAATGGATGGTATCCTTGTCACTATAGAAGGTAGTTTGTTGTTCATATTTTTTTTACTCCAATGGATGGTAGCCTTGTCATTATGGAAGGTATTCTATTGTCGATATATTTGTTACTCGAATGGATGGTAGCATTATCATTATGGAAGGTTGTCTGTTTTCGATATTTTTGTTACTCTAATGGATGGTAGCTTTGTCATTATCGAAGGTAGTCTGTTTTCGAGATTTTTGTTACTCCAATGGATGGTTGACTTGGCATTATGGAAGGTAGTTTGTTGTCGAGATTTTTGTTACTCCAATGGATGCTAGTCTTATCATTATGGAAGGTAGTCTGTCATTGCTATTTATGTCACTCCAATGGATGGTAGCCTTGTCACTATGGAAGGTAGTATATTGTTCATTTTATTGTTACTCCAATGGATGATAGCCTTGTCATTATAGAAGGTAGTCTATTGTCGATATATTTGTTACTCCAATGGATGGTAGCATTATCATTATGGAAGGTTATATGTTGTCGAGATTTTTGTTACTCTAATGGATGGTAGCTTTGTCATTATCGAAGGTAGTCTATTTTCGAGATTTTTGTTACTATAATGGATGGTAGCCTTGTCATTATAGAAGGTAGTTTGTTGTTGATATTTTTGTTACTCCAATGGATGCTAGCCTTGTCATTATGGAAGGTAGAATGTTGTCGATATGTTTGTTACTCTAATGGATTGTAGTCTTGTCATTATCGAAGGTAGTCTGTTGTCAAGATTTTTGTTACTCCAATGGATGCTAGCATTGTCATTATGGAAGGTAGTCTATCGTTGTGATTTATGTCACTCCAATGGATGGTAGCCTTGTCATTATGGAAGGTAGTCTCTTGTTCATATTTTTGTTACTCCAATGGATGGTAGCCTTGTCATTACGGAAGGTAGTCTATTGTCGAGATTTTGGTTACTACAATGGATTGTAACCTTGTCATTATGGAACATAGTCTATTGTAGATATTTTTGTTACTCCAATGCATGGTGGCCTTGTCATTATGGAAGGTTGTCTGTTGTCGATATCTTTGTTACTACAATGGATTGTAGCCTTGTCATTATGGAAGGTAGTCTGTTGTCGAGATTTTTGTTACTCCAATGGATGGTATCATTGTCATTATGGATGGTAGTCTGTTGTCGAGAATTTTGTTACTCCAATGGATGGTAGCGTTGTCATTATGGAACATAGTCTGTTGTCGATGTTTTTGATACTCCAATGGATGGTAGCCTTGTCATTATGGAAGGTAGATTGTTGTCGAGATTTTTTTTACTCCAATGGATGGTAGCCTTTTCGTTATGGAAGGTAGTCTATTGTCGATATATTTGTTAATCCAATGGATGGTAGCTTTGTCATTCTGGAAGGTAGTCTGTTTTCGATATTTTTGTTACTACAATGGATGGTAGCCTTCGCATTATGGAAGGTAGTTTGTTGTCGAGATTTTTGTTACTCCAATGGATGGTATCGTTGTCATTATGGATGGTAGTCTGTTGTCGAGATTTTTGTTATTCCAATGGATTCTAGCCTTGTCATTATGGAACGTATTCTGTTGTTGATGTTTTTGTTACTCCAATGGATAGTAGCCTTGTAATTATGGAAGGTAGTCTATTGTCTAGATTTTTATTATTCCAATGAATGGTAGCCTTGTCATTATGGAAGGTAGTCTATTGTCGAGATTTTTGTTACTCCAATGGATGCTAGCCTTGTCATTATGGAAGGTAGTATATCGTTGTGATTTTTGTTACTCCACTGGATAGTAGACTTGTTATTATGGAAGGTAGTCTGTTGTCTAGATTTTTGTTATTCCAATGAATGGTAGCCTTGTCACTATGGAAGGTAGTCTGTTGTTCATATTTTTGTTACTCCAATGGATGGTAGCCTTGTCACTATAGAAGGTAGTTTATTGTCGAGATTTTTGTTACTCCAATGGATGGTTGCATTATCATTAGGGAAGGTTGTCTGTTGTCGAGATTATTGTTACTCCAATGGATGGTAGCTTTGTCATTCTGGAAGTTAGTCTGTTTTCGAGATTTTTTTTACTACAATGGATGGTAGCCTTGGCATTATGGAAGGTAGTCTGTTGTCGAGATTTTTGTTACTCCAATGGATGCTAGTCTTATCATTATGGAAGGTAGTCTGTTGTTCATTTTTTTATTACTCCAATGGATGATAGCCTTGTCATTATGGAAGGTAGTCTGTTTTCAAGATTTTTGTTACTCCAATGGATGGTAGCGTTGTCATTATGGAAGGTAGTCTGTTGTTCATATTTTTGTTACACCTATGGATGGTAGCCTTGTCATTATGGTAGGTAGTATGTCGTTTTGATTTCTGTCACTTCAATGTATGGTAGCCTTGTCATTATGGAAGGTAGTGTGTTTTCGATATTTTTGTTATTCCAATGGATGGTAGCCTTGTCATTATGGAAGGTAGTCTCTTGTTTATATTTTCGTTACTCCAACGGATGGTAGCCTTGTCATTTTGGAATGAAGTCTGTTGTCAAGATTTTTGTTACTCTAATGGATGGTAACTTTGTCATTATGGAAGGTAGTCTGTTGTAAAGATTTTTGTTACTCTAATGGATGGCAGCCTTGTCATTATGGAAGGTAGTCTGTTGTCAAGATTTTTTTTGCTACAATGAATGGTAGCCTTGTCATTACGGAAGGTAGTCTGTTTTCGAGATTTTTGTTACTCCAATGGATGGTAGCGTTATCATTATGGAAGGTTGTCTGTTGTCGAGATTTTTGTTACTCCAATGGTTGGTAGCCTTCTCATTACGGAAGGTAGTCTGTTTTCGAGATTTTTGTTATTCCAATGGATGGTAGCCTTGTCATTATGGAAGGTAGTCTATTGTCGAGATTTTTGTTACTCCAATGGATGCTAGCGTTGTCATTATGGAAGGTAGTATGTCGTTGTGATTTTTGTCACTCCAATGGATGGTAGCCTTGTCACTGTGGAAGGTAGTCTGTTGTTCATATTGTTGTTACTCCAATGGATGGTAGCCTTGTCATTATCGAAGGTAGTCTATTGTAGAGATTTATGTTACTCCAATGGATGGTAGCATGATCATTATGGAAGGTTGTCTGTTGTCGAGATTTTTGTTACTCCATTGGATGGTAGCCTTGTCATTATGGAAGGTAGTCTGTTTTCGAGATTTTTGTTACTCCAATGGATGGTAGCCTTGTCATTATGGAAGGTAGTCTGTTGTCGATATTCTTGTTACTCCAATGGATGGTAGCCTTGTCATTATGGAACGTATTCTGTTGTCGATGTTTTTGTTACTCCAATGGATGGTAGCCTTGTCATTATGGAAGGTAGTCCGTTGTCGAGATTTTTGTTATTCGAATGAATGGTAGCCTTGTCATTATGGAAGGTAGTGTGTTGTTGAGATTTTTGTTACTCCAATGGATGCTAGCCTTGTCATTATGGAAGGTAGTCTGTCGTTGTGATTTCTGTCACTCCAATGGATGGTAGCCTTGTCACTATAGAAGGTAGTTTTTTGTTCATATTTTTGTTACTCCAATGGATGGTAGCCTTGGCATTATCGAAGGTAGTCTATTGTCGATATATTTGTTACTCCAATGGTGGTAGCATTATCATTATGGAAGGTTGTCTGTTGTCGAGATTTTTGTTACTCCAATGGATGGTAGCCTTGTCATTCTGGAAGGTATTCTGTTTTTGAGATTTTTGTTACTATAATGGAAGGTAGCCTTGGCATTATGGAAGGTAGTTTGTTGTCGAGATTTTTGTTACTCCAATGGATGGTAACATTGTCATTATGGATGGTAGTCTGTTTTCAATATTTTTGTTATTCCAATGGATTGTAGCCTTGTCATTATGGAACGTATTCTATTGTTGATGTTTTTGTTACTCCAATGGATAGTAGCCTTGTTATTATGGAGGGTAGTGTGTTGTCTAGATTTTTGTTATTCAAATGAATGGTTGCCTTGTCATTATGGAAGGTAGTCCGTTGTCGAGTTTTTTGTTACTCCAATGGATGCTAGCCGTGTCATTATGGAAGGTAGTATGTCGTTGTGATTTTTGTTACTCCAATGGATGGTAGCCTTGTCATTATGGAAGGTAGTCTGTTGTCGATATTCTTGTTACTCCAATGGATGGTAGCCTTCTCATTAAGGAAGGTAGTATGTTGTCGGTATCTTTGTTACTCCAATGGATTGTAGCCTTGTCATTATGGAAGGTAGTCTGTTGTCTAGATTTTTGTTATTCCAATGAATGGTAGCCATGTCATTATGGAAGGTAGTTTGTTGTCGAGATTTTTGTTACTCCAATGGATGCTAGCGTTGTCATTATGGAAGGTAGTATGTCGTTGTGATTTTTGTCACTCCAATGAATGGTAGCCTTGTCACTATGGAAGGTAGTATGTTGTTCATATTTTTGTTACTCCAATGGATGGTAGCCTTGTCATTATAGAAGGTAGTCTATTGTCGAGATTTTTGTTACTCCAATGGATGGTAGCATTATCATTATGGAAGGTTGTCTGTTGTCGAGATTTTTTTTACTCCAATGGATGGTATCCTTGTCATTATGGAAGGTAGTCTGTTTTCGAGATTTTTGTTACTCCAATGGATGGTAGCCTTGTCATTATGGAAGGTAGTCTGTTTTCGAGATTTTTGTTACTCCAATGGATGGTAGCTTTGTCATTATGGAAGGTAGTCTGTTGTTCATATTTTTGTTACTCCTATGGATGGTAGCCTTGTCATTATGGTAGGTAGTATGTCGTTTTGATTTCTGTCACTCCAATGGATGGTAGCCTTGTCATTATGGAAGGTAGTGTGTTTTCGATATTTTTGTTATTCCAATGGATGGTAGCCTTGTCATTATGTAAGGTAGTCTCTTGTTTATATTTTCGTTACTCCAACAGATGGTAGCCTTGTCATTATGGAAGGTAGTCTATTGTCGATATTTTTGTTACTCCAATGGATGCTAGCGTTGTCATTATGGAAGGTAGTATGTCGTTGTGATTTTTGTCACTCCAGTGGATGGTAGCCTTGTCACTATGGAAGGTAGTCTGTTGTTCATATTGTTGTTACTCCAATGGATGGTAGCCTTGTCATTATCGAAGGTAGTCTATTGTAGAGATTTATGTTACTCGAATGGATGGTAGCATGATCATTATGGAAGGTTGTCTGTTGTCGAGATTTTTCTTACTCAATTGGATGCTAGCCTTGTCATTATGGAAGGTAGTCTGTTTTCGAGATTTTTGTTACTGCAATGGATGGTAGCCTTGTCATTATGGAAGGTAGTCTGTTGTCGATATTCTTGTTACTCCAATGGATGGTAGCCTTGTCATTATGGAACGTATTCTGTTGTCGATGTTTTTGTTACTCCAATGGATGGTAGCCTTGTCATTATGGAAGGTAGTCCGTTGTCGATATTTTTGTTATTCGAATGAATGGTAGCCTTGTCATTATGGAAGGTAGTGTGTTGTTGAGATTTTTGTTACTCCAATGGATGCTAGCCTTGTCATTATGGAAGGTAGTCTGTCGTTGTGATTTCTGTCACTCCAATGGATGGTTGCCTTGTCACTATGGAAGGTAGTTTGTTGTTCATATTTTTGTTACTCCAATGGATGGTAGCCTTGTCATTATGGAAGGTAGTCTATTGTCGATATATTTGTTACTCCAATGGATGGTAGCATTATCATTATGGAAGGTTGTCTGTTGTCGAGACTTTTTGTTACTCCAATGGATGGTAGCCTTGTCATTCTGGAAGGTAGTCTGTTTTCGAGATTTTTGTTACTATAATGGAAGGTAGCCTTGGCATTATGGAAGGTAGTTTGTTGTCGAGATTTTTGTTACTCCAATGGATGGTAACGTTGTCATTATGGATGGTAGTCTGTTGTCGATATTTTTGTTACTCCAATGGATGCTAGCCTTGTCATTATGGAAGGTAGTATGTCGTTTTGATTTTTGTTACTCCAATGGATGGTAGCCTTGTCATTATGGAAGGTAGTCTGTTGTCGATATTCTTGTTACTCCAATGGATGGTAGCCTTGTCATTAAGGAAGGTAGTATGTTGTCGGTATCTTTGTTACTCCAATGGATTGTAGCCTTGTCATTATGGAAGGTAGTTTGTTGTCAAGATTTTTGTTATTCCAATGAATGGTAGCCTTGTCATTATGGAAGGTAGTTTGTTGTCGAGATTTTTGTTACTCCAATGGATGCTAGCGTTGTCATTATGGAAGGTAGTATGTCGTTGTGATTTCTGTCACTCCAATGAATGGTAGCCTTGTCACTATGGAAGGTAGTCTGTTGTTCATAATTTTGTTACTCCAATGGATGGTAGCCTTGTCATTATAGAAGGTAGTCTATTGTCGAGATTTTTGTTACTCCAATGGATGGTAGCATTATCATTATAGAAGGTTGTCTGTTGTCGAGATTTTTGTTACTCCAATGGATGGTATCCTTGTCATTATGGAAGGTAGTCTGTTTTCGAGATTTTTGTTACTCCAATGGATGGTAGCCTTGTCATTATGGAAGGTAGTCTGTTTTCGAGATTTTTGTTACTCCAATGGATGGTAGCCTTGTCATTATGGAAGGTAGTCTGTTGTTCATATTTTTGTTACTCCTATGGATGGTAGCCTTGTCATTATGGTAGGTAGTATGTCGTTTTGATTTCTGTCACTCCAATGGATGGTAGCCTTGTCATTATGGAAGGTAGTGTGTTTTCGATATTTTTGTTATTCCAATGGATGGTAGCCTTGTCATTATGTAAGGTAGTCTCTTGTTTATATTTTCGTTACTCCAACAGATGGTAGCCTTGTCATTATGGAAGGTAGTCTATTGTCGATATTTTTGTTACTCCAATGGATGCTAGCGTTGTCATTATGGAAGGTAGTATGTCGTTGTGATTTTTGTCACTCCAGTGGATGGTAGCCTTGTCACTATGGAAGGTAGTCTGTTGTTCATATTGTTGTTACTCCAATGGATGGTAGCCTTGTCATTATCGAAGGTAGTCTATTGTAGAGATTTATGTTACTCGAATGGATGGTAGCATGATCATTATGGAAGGTTGTCTGTTGTCGAGATTTTTCTTACTCAATTGGATGCTAGCCTTGTCATTATGGAAGGTAGTCTGTTTTCGAGATTTTTGTTACTGCAATGGATGGTAGCCTTGTCATTATGGAAGGTAGTCTGTTGTCGATATTCTTGTTACTCCAATGGATGGTAGCCTTGTCATTATGGAACGTATTCTGTTGTCGATGTTTTTGTTACTCCAATGGATGGTAGCCTTGTCATTATGGAAGGTAGTCCGTTGTCGATATTTTTGTTATTCGAATGAATGGTAGCCTTGTCATTATGGAAGGTAGTGTGTTGTTGAGATTTTTGTTACTCCAATGGATGCTAGCCTTGTCATTATGGAAGGTAGTCTGTCGTTGTGATTTCTGTCACTCCAATGGATGGTTGCCTTGTCACTATGGAAGGTAGTTTGTTGTTCATATTTTTGTTACTCCAATGGATGGTAGCCTTGTCATTATGGAAGGTAGTCTATTGTCGATATATTTGTTACTCCAATGGATGGTAGCATTATCATTATGGAAGGTTGTCTGTTGTCGAGACTTTTTGTTACTCCAATGGATGGTAGCCTTGTCATTCTGGAAGGTAGTCTGTTTTCGAGATTTTTGTTACTATAATGGAAGGTAGCCTTGGCATTATGGAAGGTAGTTTGTTGTCGAGATTTTTGTTACTCCAATGGATGGTAACGTTGTCATTATGGATGGTAGTCTGTTGTCGATATTTTTGTTACTCCAATGGATGCTAGCCTTGTCATTATGGAAGGTAGTATGTCGTTTTGATTTTTGTTACTCCAATGGATGGTAGCCTTGTCATTATGGAAGGTAGTCTGTTGTCGATATTCTTGTTACTCCAATGGATGGTAGCCTTGTCATTAAGGAAGGTAGTATGTTGTCGGTATCTTTGTTACTCCAATGGATTGTAGCCTTGTCATTATGGAAGGTAGTTTGTTGTCAAGATTTTTGTTATTCCAATGAATGGTAGCCTTGTCATTATGGAAGGTAGTTTGTTGTCGAGATTTTTGTTACTCCAATGGATGCTAGCGTTGTCATTATGGAAGGTAGTATGTCGTTGTGATTTCTGTCACTCCAATGAATGGTAGCCTTGTCACTATGGAAGGTAGTCTGTTGTTCATAATTTTGTTACTCCAATGGATGGTAGCCTTGTCATTATAGAAGGTAGTCTATTGTCGAGATTTTTGTTACTCCAATGGATGGTAGCATTATCATTATAGAAGGTTGTCTGTTGTCGAGATTTTTGTTACTCCAATGGATGGTATCCTTGTCATTATGGAAGGTAGTCTGTTTTCGAGATTTTTGTTACTCCAATGGATGGTAGCCTTGTCATTATGGAAGGTAGTCTGTTTTCGAGATTTTTGTTACTCCAATGGATGGTAGCCTTGTCATTATGGAAGGTAGTCTGTTGTTCATATTTTTGTTACTCCTATGGATGGTAGCCTTGTCATTATGGTAGGTAGTATGTCGTTTTGATTTCTGTCACTCCAATGGATGGTAGCGTTGTCATTATGGAAGGTAGTGTGTTTTCGATATTTTTGTTATTCCAATGGATGGTAGCCTTGTCATTATGTAAGGTTGTCTCTTGTTTATATTTTCGTTACTCCAATGGATGCTAGCGTTGTCATTATGGAAGGTAGTATGTCGTTGTGATTTTTGTCACTCCAATGGATGGTAGCCTTGTCACTATGGAAGGTAGTTTGTTGTTCATATTGTTGTTACTCCAATGGATGGTAGCCTTGTCATTGTCGAAGGTAGTCTATTGTAGAGATTTATGTTACTCCAATTGATGGTAGCATGTTCATTATGGAAGGTTGTCTGTTGTCGAGATTTTTGTTACTCCAATGGATGGTAGCCTTGTCATTATGGAAGGTAGTCTGTTGTCGATATTCTTGTTACTCCAATGGATGGTAGCCTTGTCATTATGGAACGTATTCTGTTGTCGATGTTGTTGTTACTCCAATGGATGGTAGCCCTGTCATTATGGAAGGTAGTCCGTTGTCGAGATTTTTGTTATTCGAAAGAATGGTAGCCTTGTCATTATGGAAGGTAGTCTGTCGTTGTGATTTCTGTCACTCCAATGGATGGTTGCCTTGTCACTATGGAAGGTAGTTTGTTGTTCATATTTTTGTTACTCCAATGGATGGTAGCCTTGTCATTATGGAAGGTAGTCTATTGTCGATATATTTGTTACTCCAATGGATAATAGCATTATCATTATGGAAGGTTGTCTATTGTCGAGACTTTTTGTTACTCCAATGGATGGTAGCCTTGTCATTCTGGAAGGTAGTCTGTTTTCGACTTTTTTGTTACTATAATGGAAGGTAGCCTAGGCATTATGGAAGGTATTTTGTTGTCGAGATTTTTGTTACTCCAATGGATGGTAACGTTGTTATTATGGATGGTAGTCTGTTGTCGATATTTTTGTTATTCCAATGGATTGTAGCCTTGTCATTATGGAACATATTCTATTGTCGATGTTTTTGTTACTCCAATGGATAGTAGCCTTGTTATTATGGAAGGTAGTCTGTTGTCTAGATTTTTTTTATTCAAATGAATGGTTGCCTTGTCATTATGGAAGGTAGTCCGTTGTCAAGTTTTTTGTTACTCCAATGGATGCTAGCCTTGTCATTATGGAAGGTAGTATGTCGTTGTGATTTTTTTTACTCCAATGGATGGTAGCCTTGTCATTATGGAAGGTAGTCTGTTGTCGATATTCTTGTTACTCCAATGGATGGTAGCCTTGTCCTTAAGGAAGGTAGTATGTTGTCGATATCTTTGTTACTCCAATGGATTGTAGCCTTGTCATTATGGAAGGTAGTCTGTTGTCTAGATTTTCGTTATTCCAATGAATGGTAGCCTTGTCATTATGGAAGGTAGTTTGTTGTCGAGATTTTTGTTACTCCAATGGATGCTAGCGTTGTCATTATGGAAGGTAGTATGTCGTTGTGATATCTGTCACTCCAATGAATGGTAGCCTTGTCACTATGGAAGGTAGTCTGTTGTTCATATTTTTGTTACTCCAATGGATGGTAGCCTTGTCATTATAGAAGGTAGTCTATTGTCGAGATTTTTGTTACTCCAATGGCTGGTAGCATTATCATTATGGAAGGTTGTCTATTGTCGAGATTTTTGTTACTCCAATGGATGGTAGCCTTGTCATTATGGAAGGTAGTCTGTTTTCGAGATTTTTGTTACTCCAATGGATGGTAGCCTTGTCATTATGGAAGGTAGTCTGTTTTCTAGATTTTTGTTACTCCAATGGATGGTAGCCTTGTCATTATGGAAGGTAGTCTGTTGTTCATATTTTTGTTACTCCTATGGATGGTAGCCTTGTCATTATGGTAGGTAGTATGTCGTTTTGATTTCTGTCACTCCAATGGATGGTAGCGTTGTCATTATGGAAGGTAGTGTGTTTTCGATATTTTTGTTATTCCAATGGATGGTAGCCTTGTCATTATGTAAGGTAGTCTCTTGTTTATATTTTCGTTACTCCAATGGATTCTAGCGTTGTCATTATGGAAGGTAGTATGTCGTTGTGATTTTTGTCACTCCAATGGATGGTAGCCTTGTCACTATGGAAGGTAGTTTGTTGTTCATATTGTTGTTACTCCAATGGATGGTAGCCTTGTCATTATCGAAGGTAGTCTATTGTAGAGATTTATGTTACTCCAATTGATGGTAGCATGTTCATTATGGAAGGTTGTCTGTTGTCGAGATTTTTGTTACTCCAATAGATGGTAGCCTTGTCATTATGGAAGGTAGTTTGTTGTCGATATTCTTGTTACTCCAATGGATGGTAGCCTTGTCATTATGGAACGTATTATGTTGTCAATGTTTTTGTTACTCCAGTGGATGGTAGCCTTGTCATTATGGAAGGTAGTCTGTTGTCGCGATTTTTGTTATTCAAATGGATGGTAGCCTTGTCATTATGGAAGGTAGTGTGTTGTTGAGATTTTTGTTACTCCAACAGATGGTAGCCTTGTCATTATGGAATATAGTCTGTTGTCGAGATTTTTGTTATTCGATTGGATGGTAGCCTTGTCATTATGGAAGGTAGTGTGTTGTTGAGATATTTTTTACTCCAATGGATGATAGCCTTGTCATTATGGAAGGTAGTCTGTCGTTGTGATTTCTGTCACTCCAATGGATGGTAGCCTTGTCACTATGGAAGGTAGTTTGTTGTTCATATTTTTTTTACTCCAATGGATGGTAGCCTTGTCATTATGGAAGGTAGTCTATTGTCGATATATTTGTTACTCCAATGGATGGTAGCATTATCATTATGGAAGGTTGTCTGTTGTCGAGATTTTTGTTACTCCAATGGATGGTAGCATTGTCATTCTGGAAGGTAGTCTGTTTTCGAGATTTTTGTTACTATAATGGAAGGTAGCCTTGGCATTATGGAAGGTAATTTGTTGTCGATATTTTTGTTACTCCAATGGATGGTAACATTGTCATTATGGATGGTAGTCTATTGTCGATATTTTTGTTATTCCAATGGATTGTAGCCTTGTCATTATGGAACGTATTCAATTGTCGATGTGTTTGTTACTCCAATGGATATTAGCCTTGTTATTATGGAAGGTAGTCTGTTGTCTAGATTTTTGTTATTCAAATGAATGGTTGACTTGTCATTATGGAAGGTAGTTCGTTGTCGAGTTTTTTGTTACTCCATTGGATGGTAGCCTTATCATTATAGAAGGTAGTCTATTTTCGAGATTTTTGTTACTCCAATGGATGGTAGCCTTGTCATTATCGAAGGTAGTCTATTGTCGATATTCTTGTTACTCCAATTGATGGTAGCCTTGTCATTATGGAACGTATTCTGTTGTTGATGTTTTTGTTATTCGAATGGATGGTAGCCTTGTCATTATGGAAGGTAGTGTGTTGTTGAGATTTTTGTTACTCCAATGGATGATAGCCTTGTCATTATGGAAGGTAGTCAGTCGTTGGGATTTCTGTCACTCCAATGGATGGTAGCCTTGTCACTATGGAAGGTAGTCTGTTGTTTATATTTTTGTTACTCCAAAGGATGGTAGCCTTGTCATTATGGAAGGTAGTCTATTATCGATATATTTGTTACTCCAATGGATGGTAGCATTATCATTATGGAAGGTTGTCTGTGGTCGAGATTTTTGTTACTCCAATGGATGGTAGCCTTGTCATTCTGGAAGGTAGTTTGTTTTCGAGATTTTTGTTACTATAATGGAAGGTAGCCTTGGCATTATGGAAGGTAGTTTGTTGTCGAGATTTTTGTTACTCCAATGGATGGTAACGTTGTCATTATGGATGGTAGTCTGTTGTCGATATTTTTGTTATTCCAATGGATTGTAGCCTTGTCATTATGGAACGTATTCTGTTGTCGATGTTTTTGTCACTCCAATGGATAGTAGCCTTGTTATTATGGAAGGTAGTCTGTTGTCAAGATTTTTATTATTCAAATGAATGGTTTCCTTGTCATTATGGAAGGTAGTCCATTGTCGAGTTTTTTGTTACTCCAATGGATGCTAGCCTTGTCATTATGGAAGGTAGTATGTCGTTGTGATTTTTGTTACTCCAATGGATGGTAGCGTTGTCATTATGGAAAGTAATTTGTTGTTGATATTCTTGTTACTCCAATGGATGGTAGCCTTGTCATTAAGGAAGGTAGTATGTTGTCGATATCTTTGTTACTCCAATGGATGGTAGCCTTGTCATTATGGAAGGTAGTCTGTTTTTCATATTTTTGTTACTCCTATGGATGGTAGCCTTGTCAGTATGGTAGGTAGTATGTCGTTTTGATTTGTGTCACTCCAATGGATGGTAGCCTTGTCATTATGGAAGGTAGTGTGTTTTTGATATTTTTGTTATTCCAATGGATGGTAGCCTTGTCATTATGGAAGGTAGTCTCTTGTTTATATTTTCGTTACTCCAACGGATGGTAGCCTTGTCATTATGGAATGAAGTTTGTTGTCGAGATTTTTGTTACTCTAATGGATGGTAACCTTGTCATTATGGAAAGTAGTCTGTTGTAAAGATTTTTGTTACTCCAATGGATGGCAGCCGTGTCATTATGGAAGGTAGTCTGTTGTCGAGATTTTTTTTACTACAATGAATGGTAGCCTTGTCATTGCGGAAGGTAGTCTGTTTTCGAGATTTTTGTTACTCCAATGGATGGTAGCGTTATCATTATGGAAGGTTGTCTGTTGTCGAGATTTTTGTTACTCCAATGGTTGGTAGCCTTGTCAATAAGGAAGGTAGTCTGTTTTCGAGATTTTTGTTATTCCAACAGATGGTAGCCTTGTCATTATGGAAGGTAGTCTATTGTCGATATTTTTGTTACTCCAATGGATGCTAGTGTTGTCACTATGGAAGGTAGTCTGTTGTTCATATTTTTGTTACTCCAATGGATGGTAGCCTTGTCACTATGGAAGGTAGTCTGTTGTTCATATTTTTGTTACTCCAATGGATGGTAGCCTTGTCATTATGGAAGGTAGTCTATTGTCGAGATTTATGTTACTCCAATGGATAGTAGCATTATCATTATGGAAGGTTATCTGTTGTCGAGATTTTTGTTACTCCATTGGATGGTAGCCTTATCATTATGGAAGGTAGTCTATTTTCGAATTTTTTGTTACTCCAATGGATGGTAGCCTTGTCATTATGGAAGGTAGTCTGTTATCGATATTCTTGTTACTCCAATGGATGGTAGCCTTGTCATTATGGAACGTATTATGTTGTCAATGTTTTTGTTACTCCAATGGATGGTAGCCTTGTCATTATGGAAGGTAGTCTGTTGTCGAGATTTTTGTTATTCGAATAGATGGTAGCCTTGTCTTTATGGAAGGTAGTGTGTTGTTGATATTTTTGTTACTCCAATGGATGCTAGCCTTGTCATTATGGAAGGTAGTCTGTCGTTGTGATTTCTGTCACTCCAATGGATGGTAGCCTTGTCACTATAGAAGGTAGTCTGTTGTTCATATTTTTTTTACTCCAATGCATGGGAGCCTTGTCATTATGGAAGGTAGTCTATTGTCGATATATTTGTTATTCCAATGGATGGTAGCATTATCATTATGGAAGGTTGTTTGTTGTCGAGATTTTTGTTACTCCAATTGATGGCAGCCATGTCATTTTGGAAGGTAGTCTATTTTCGAGATTTTTGTTACTATAATGGAAGATAGCCTTGGCATTATGGAAGGTAGTTTGTTTTCAAGATTTTTGTTACTCCAATGGATGGTAACATTGTCATTATGGATGGTAGTCTGTTGTCGATATTTTTGTTATTCCAATGGATTGTAGCCTTGTCATTATGGAACGTATTCTGTTGTCGATGTTTTTGTTACTCCAATGGATAGTAGCCTTGTTATTATGGAAGGTAGTCAGTTGTCTAGATTTTTGTTATTCAAATGTATGGTTGCCTTGTCATCATGGAAGGTAGTCCGCTGTCGAGTTTTTTGTTACTCCATTGAATGGTAGCCTTGTCATTGTGGAAGGTAGTCTTTTTTCGAGATTTTTGTTACTCCAATGGATGGTAGCCTTGTCAATATGGAAGGTAGTATGTTGTCGATATTCTTGTTACTCCAATGGATGGTAGCCTTGTCATTATGGAACGTATTCTATTATCGATGTTTTTGTTACTCCAATGGATGGTAGGCTTGTCATTATGGAAGGTAGTCTGTTGTCGAGATTTTTGTTATTCGAATGGATGGTAGCCTTGTCATTATGGATGGTAGTGTGTTGTCGAGATTTTTGTTACTCCAATGGATGGTAACGTTGTCATTATGGATGGTAGTTTGTTGTCGATATTTTTGTTATTCCAATGGATTGTAGCCTTGTCATTATGGAACGTATTCTATTGTCGATGTTTTTGTCACTCCAATGGATAGTAGCCTTGTTATTACGGAAGGTAGTCTGTTGTCAAGATTTTTATTATTCAAATGAATGGTTGCCTTGTCATTATGGAAGGTAGTCCATTGTCGAGTTTTTTGTTACTCCAATGGATGATAGCCTTGTCATTATGG
Source organism: Vicia faba (assembly GCA_948472305.1). Taxonomy (NCBI): domain Eukaryota; kingdom Viridiplantae; phylum Streptophyta; class Magnoliopsida; order Fabales; family Fabaceae; genus Vicia; species Vicia faba. The sequence goes on from OX451740.1 coordinate 550,076,812, forward strand.
AAGGTAGTATGTCGTTGTGATTTTTGTTACTCCAATGGATGGTAGCATTGTCATTATGGAAAGTAATTTGTTGTCGATATTCTTGTTACTCCAATGGATGGTAGCCTTGTCATTAAGGAAGGTAGTATATTGTCGATATCTGTTACTCCAATGGATGGTAGCCATGTCATTATGGAGGGTAGTCTGTTTTCGAGATTTTTGTTATTACAATGGATGGTAGCCTTGTCATTATGGAAGGTAGTCTGTTTTCGAGATTTTTGTTACTCCAATGGATGGTAGCCTTGTCATTATGGAAGGTAGTCTGTTTTTCATATTTTTGTTACTCCTATGGATGGTAGCCTTGTCAGTATGGTAGGTAGTATGTCGTTTTGATTTGTGTCACTCCAATGGATGGTAGCCTTGTCATTATGGAAGGTAGTGTGTTTTTGATATTTTTGTTATTCCAATGGATGGTAGCCTTGTCATTATGGAAGGTAGTCTCTTGTTTATATTTTCGTTACTCCAACGGATGGTAGCCTTGTCATTATGGAATGAAGTCTGTTGTCGAGATTTTTGTTACTCTAATGGATGGTAACCTTGTCATTATGGAAAGTAGTCTGTTGTAAAGATTTTTGTTACTCCAATGGATGGCAGCCGTGTCATTATGGAAGGTAGTCTGTTGTCGAGATTTTTTTTACTACAATGAATGGTAGCCTTGTCATTACGGAAGGTAGTCTGTTTTCGAGATTTTTGTTACTCCAATGGATGGTAGCGTTATCATTATGGAAGGTTGTCTGTTGTCGAGATTTTTGTTACTCCAATGGTTGGTAGCCTTGTCAATAAGGAAGGTAGTCTGTTTTCGAGATTTTTGTTATTCCAACAGATGGTAGCCTTGTCATTATGGAAGGTAGTCTATTGTCGATATTTTTGTTACTCCAATGGATGCTAGTGTTGTCATTATAAAAGGTAGTATGTCGTTGTGATTTTTGTTACTCCAATGGATGGTAGCCTTGTCATTATGGAAGGTAGTCTGTTTTCGAGATTTTTGTTATTCGAATGGATGGTAGCCTTGTCATTATGGAAGGTAGTGTGTTGTTGATATTTTTGTTACTCCAATGGATGCTAGCCTTGTCATTATGGAAGGTAGTCTGTCGTTGTGATTTCTGTCACTCCAATGGATGGTAGCCTTGTCACTATAGAAGGTAGTCTGTTGTTCATATTTTTTTTACTCCAATGGATGGGAGCCTTGTCATTATGGAAGGTAGTCTATTGTCGATATATTTGTTACTCCAATGGATGGTAGCATTATCATTATGGAAGGTTGTTTGTTGTCGAGATTTTTGTTACTCCAATTGATGGCAGTCTTGTCATTTTGGAAGGTAGTCTATTTTCGAGATTTTTGTTACTATAATGGAAGATAGCCTTGGAATTATGGAAGGTAGTTTGTTTTCAAGATTTTTGTTACTCCAATGGATGGTAACGTTGTCATTATGGATGGTAGTCTATTGTCGATATTTTTTGTTATTCCAATGGATTGTAGCCTTGTCATTATGGAACGTATTCTGTTGCCGATGTTTTTGTTACTCCAATGGATAGTAGCCTTGTTATTATGGAAGGTAGTCAGTTCTCTAGATTTTTGTTATTCAAATGTATGGTTGCCTTGTCATCATGGAAGGTAGTCCGCTGTCGAGTTTTTTGTTACTCCATTGGATGGTAGCCTTGTCATTATGGAAGGTAGTCTTTTTTCGAGATTTTTGTTACTCCAATGGATGGTAGCCTTGTCATTATGGAAGGTAGTATGTTGTCGATATTCTTGTTACTCCAATGGATGGTAGCCTTGTCATTATGGAACGTATTCTATTATCGATGTTTTTGTTACTCCAATGGATGGTAGGCTTGTCATTATGGAAGGTAGTCTTTTGTCGATATTTTTGTTATTCGAATGGATGGTAGCCTTGTCATTATGGATGGTAGTGGGTTGTCGAGATTTTTGTTACTCCAATGGATGGTAACGTTGTCATTATGGATGGTAGTTTGTTGTCGATATTTTTGTTATTCCAATGGATTGTAGCCTTGTCATTATAGAACGTATTCTATTGTCGATGTTTTTGTCACTCCAATGGATAGTAGCCTTGTTATTATGGAAGGTAGTCTGTTGTCAAGATTTTTATTATTCAAATGAATGGTTGCCTTGTCATTATGGAAGGTAGTCCATTCTCGAGTTTTTTGTTACTCCAATGGATGCTAGCCTTGTCATTATGGAAGGTAGTATGTCGTTGTGATTTTTGTTACTCCAATGGATGGTAGCGTTGTCATTATGGAAAGTAATATGTTGTCGATATTCTTGTTACTCCAATGGATGGTAGCCTTGTCATTAAGGAAGGTAGTATATTGTCGATATCTGTTACTCCAATGGATGGTAGCCATGTCATTATGGAAGGTAGTCTGTTTTCGAGATTTTTGTTATTACAATGGATGGTAGCCTTGTCATTATGGAAGGTAGTCTGTTTTCGAGATTTTTGTTACTCCAATGGATGGTAGCCTTGTCATTATGGAAGGTAGTCTGTTTTTCATATTTTTGTTACTCCTATGGATGGTAGCCTTGTCAGTATGGTAGGTAGTATGTCGTTTTGATTTGTGTCACTCCAATGGATGGTAGCCTTGTCATTATGGAAGGTAGTGTGTTTTTGATATTTTTGTTATTCCAATGGATGGTAGCCTTGTCATTATGGAAGGTTGTCTCTTGTTTATATTTTCGTTACTCCAACGGATGGTAGCCTTGTCATTATGGAATGAAGTCTGTTGTCGATATTTTTGTTACTCTAATGGATGGTAACCTTGTCATTATGGAAAGTAGTCTGTTGTAAAGATTTTTGTTACTCCAATGGATGGCAGCCGTGTCATTATGGAAGGTAGTCTGTTGTCGAGATTTTTTTTACTACAATGAATGGTAGCCTTGTCATTACGGAAGGTAGTCTGTTTTCGATATTTTTGTTACTCCAATGGATGGTAGCGTTATCATTATGGAAGGTTGTCTGTTGTCGAGATTTTTGTTACTCCAATGGTTGGTAGCCTTGTCAATAAGGAAGGTAGTCTGTTTTCGAGATTTTTGTTATTCCAACAGATGGTAGCCTTGTCATTATGGAAGGTAGTCTATTGTCGATATTTTTGTTACTCCAATGGATGCTAGTGTTGTCATTATGGAAGGTAGTATGTCGTTATGATTTTTGTTACTCCAATGGATGGTAGCCTTGTCACTATGGAAGGTAGTCTGTTGTTCATATTTTTGTTACTCCAATGGATGGGAGCCTTGTCATTATGGAAGGTAGTCTATTGTCGATATATTTGTTACTGCAATGGATGCTAGCATTATCATTATGGAAGGTTGTCTGTTGTCGAGATTTTTGTTACTCCAATGGATGGTAGCCTTGTCATTTTGGAAGGTAGTCGGTTTTCGAGATTTTTGTTACTATAATGGAAGATAGCCTTGGCATTATGGAAGGTAGTTTGTTTTCAAGATTTTTGTTACTCCAATGGATGGTAACTTTTTCATTATGGATGGTAGTCTGTTGTCGATATTTTTGTTATTCCAATGGATTGTAGCCTTGTCATTATGGAACATATTCTGTTGTCGATGTTTTTGTTACTCCAATGGATAGTAGCCTTGTTATTATGGAAGGTAGTCTGTTGTCTAGATTTTTGTTATTCAAATGAATGGTTGCCTTGTCATCATGGAAGGTAGTCCACTGTCGAGTTTTTTGTTACTCCATTGGATGGTAGCCTTGTCATTATGGAAGGTAGTCTGTTTTCGAGATTTTTGTTACTCCAATGGATGGTAGCCTTGTCATTATGGAAGGTAGTACGTTGTCGATATTCTTGTTACTCCAATGGATGGTAGCCTTGTCATTATGGAACGTATTCTATTATCGATGTTTTTGTTACTCCAATGGATGGTAGGCTTGTCATTATGGACGGTAGTCTGTTGTCGAGATTTGTGTTATTCGAATGGATGGTATCCTTTTCATTATGGATGGTAGTGTGTTGTTGAGATTTTTGTTACTCCAATGGATGATAGCCTTGTCATTATGGAAGGTAGTCTGTCGTTGTGATTTATGTCACTCCAATGGATGGTAGCCTTGTCACTATGGAAGGTAGTCTGTTGTTCATATTTTTTTTACTCCAATGGATGGTAGCCTTGTCATTATGGAAGGTAGTCTATTGTCGATATATTTGATACTCCAATGGATGGTAGCATTATCATTATGGAAGGTTGTCTGTTGTCGAGATTTTTGTTACTCCAATGGATGGTAGCGTTGTCATTCTGGAAGGTATTTTGTTTTCGAGATTTTTGTTACTATAATGGAAGGTAGCCTTGGCATTATGGAACGTATTTTGTTGTCGATGTTTTTGTTACTCCAATGGATAGTAGCCTTGTTATTATGGAAGGTAGTCTGTTGTCTAGATTTTTGTTATTCAAATGAATGGTTGCCTTATCATTATGAAAGGTAGTCCATTGTCGAGTTTTTTATTACTCCAATGGATGCTAGCCTTTTCATTATGGATGGTAGTATGTCGTTGTGATTTTTGTTACTCCAATGGATGGTAGCCTTGTCATTATGGAAGGTAGTCTGTTGTCGATATTCTTGTTACTCCAATGGATGGTAGCCTTGTCATTAAGGAAGGTAGTATGTTGTCGATATCTTTGTTACTCCAATGGATTGTAGCCTTGTCATTATGGAAGGTAGTCTGTTGTCGAGATTTTTGTTACTCCAATGGATGGTATCGTTGTCATTATGGCTGGTAGTCTGTTGTCGAGAATTTTGTTACTCTAATGGATGGTAGCCTTGTCATTATGGAACGTATTCTGTTGTCGATGTTTTTGTTACTCCAATGGATGGTAGTCTTGTTATTATGTAAGGTAGTCTGTTGTGGAGATTTTTGTTATTCCAATGGATGGTAGCCTTGTCATTATGGAAGGTAGTGTGTTGTTGAGATTTTTGTTACTCCAATGGAGGCTTGCCTTGTCATTATGGAAGGTAGTCTGTCGTTGTGATTTCTGTCACTCCAATGGATGGTAGCCTTGTCACTATGGAAGGTAGTCTGTTGTTCATATTTTTTTACTCCAATGGATGGTAGCCTTGTCATTATGGAAGGTAGTCTATTGTCGATATATTTGTTACTCCAATGGATGGTAGCATTATCATTATGGAAGGTTGTCTGTTGTCGAGATTTTTGTTACTCCAATGGATGGTAGCCTTGTCATTCTGGAAGGTAGTCTGTTTTCGAGATTTTTGTTACTATAATGGAAGGTAGCCTTGGCATTATGGAAGGTAGTTTGTGGCCGCGATTTTTGTTACTCCAATGTATGGTGACATTGTCATTATGGATGGTAGTTTGTTATCGATATTTTTGTTATTCCAATGGATTGTAGCTGTATCATTATGGAACGTATTCGGTTGTCGATGTTTTTGTTACTCCAATGGATAGTAGCCTTGTTATTATGGAAGGTAGTCTGTTGTCTAGATTTTTGTTATTCAAATGAATGGTTGCCTTATCATTATGGAAGGTAGTCCATTGTCGAGTTTTTTGTTACTCCAATGGATGCTAGTCTTGTCATTATGGAAGGTAGTATGTCGTTGTGATTTTTGTTACTCCAATGGATGGTAGCCTTGTCATTATGGAAGGTAGTCTGTTGTCGATATTCTTGTTACTCCAATGGATGCTAGCCTTGTCATTAAGGAAGGTAGTATGTTGTCGATATCTTTGTTACTCCAATGGATTGTAGCCTTGTCATTATGGAAGGTAGTCTGTTGTCGAGATTTTTGTTACTCCAATGGATGGTATCGTTGTCATTATGGCTGGTAGTCTGATGTCGAGAATTTTGTTACTCTAATGGATAGTAGCCTTGTCATTATGGAACGTATTCTGTTGTCGATGTTTTTGTTACTCCAGTGGATGGTAGTCTTGTCATTATGGAAGGTAGTCTGTTGTCGAGATTTTTGTTATTCCAATGGATGGTAGCCTTGTCATTATGGAAGGTAGTGTGTTGTTGAGATTTTTGTTACTCCAATGGAGGCTTGCCTTGTCATTATGGAAGGTAGTCTGTCGTTGTGATTTCTGTCACTCCAATGGATGGTAGCCTTGTCACTACGGAAGGTAGTCTGTTGTTCATATTTTTTTACTCCAATGGATGGTAGCCTTGTCATTATGGAAGGTAGTCTATTGTTGATATATTTGTTACTCCAATGGATGGTAGCATTATCATTATGGAAGGTTGTCTGTTGTCGAGATTTTTGTTACTCCAATGGATGGTAGCCTTGTCATTCTGGAAGGTAGTCTGTTATCGAGATTTTTGTTACTATAATGGAAGGTAGCCTTGGCATTATGGAAGGTAGTTTGTTGTCGAGATTTTTGTTACTCCAATGTATGGTAACGTTGTCATTATGGATGGTAGTTTGTTGTCGATATTTTTGTTATTCCAATGGATTGTAGCCGTATCATTATGGAACGTATTCGGTTGTCGATGTTTTTGTTACTCCAATGGATAGTAGCCTTATTATTATGGAAGGTAGTCTGTTGTCTACATTTTTGTTATTCAAATGAATGGTTGCCTTATCATTATGGAAGGTAGTCCATTGTCGAGTTTTTTGTTACTCCAATGGATGCTAGCCTTGTCATTATGGAAGGTAGTATGTCGTTGTGATTTTTGATACTCCAATGGATGGTAGCCTTGACATTATGGAAGGTAGTCTGTTGTCGATATTCTTGTTACTCCAATGGATGGTAGCCTTGTCATTAAGGAAGGTAGTATGTTGTCGATATCTTTGTTACTCCAATGGATTGTAGCCTTGTCATTATGGAAGGTAGTCTGTTGTCGAGATTTTTGTTACTCCAATGGATGGTATCGTTGTCATTATGGCTGGTAGTCTGTTGTTGAAAATTTTGTTACTCTAATGGATGGTAGCCTTGTCATTATGGAACGTATTCTGTTGTCGATGTTTTTGTAACTCCAATGGATGGTAGTCTTGTCATTATGGAAGGTAGTCTCTTGTCGAGATTTTTGTTATTCCAATGGATGGCAGCCTTGTCATTATGGAAGGTAGTGTGTTGTTGAGATTTTTGTTACTCCAATGGAGGCTTGCCTTGTCATTATGGAAGGTAGTCTGTCGTTGTGATTTCTGTCACTCCAATGGATGGTAGCCTTGTCACTATGGAAGGTAGTCTGTTGTTCATATTTTTTTAACTCCAATGGATGGTAGCCTTGTCATTATGGAAGGTAGTCTATTGTTGATATATTTGTTACTCCAATGGATGGTAGCATTATCATTATGGAAGGTTGTCTGTTGTCGAGATTTTTGTTACTCCAATGGATGGTAGCCTTGTCATTCTGGAAGGTAGTCTCTTTTCGAGATTTTTGTTACTATAATGGAAGGTAGCCTTGGCATTATGGAAGGTAGTTTGTTGTCGATATTTTTCTTACTCCAATGTATGGTAACGTTGTCATTATGGATGGTAGTTTGTTTTTGATATTTTTGTTATTCCAATGGATTGTAGCCGTATCATTATGGAACGTATTCGGTTGTCGATGTTTTTGTTACTCCAATGGATAGTAGCCTTGTTATTATGGAAGGCAGTCTGTTGTCTAGATTTTTGTTATTCAAATGAATGGATGCCTTATCATTATGGAAGGTAGTCCATTGTCGAGTTTTTTGTTACTCCAATGGATGCTAGCCTTGTCATTATGGAAGGTAGTATGTCGTTGTGATTTTTATTACTCCAATGGATGGTAGCGTTCTCATTATGGAAGGTAGTCTATTGTCGATATTCTTGTTACTCCAATGGATGGTAGCCTTGTCATTAAGGAAGGTAGTATGTTGTCGATATCTTTGTTACTCCAATGTATTGTAGCCTTGTCATTATGGAAGGTAGTCTGTTGTCGAGATTTTTGTTACTCCAATGGATGGTATCATTGTCATTATGGCTGGTAGTCTGTTGTCGAGAATTTTGTTACTCTAATGGATGGTAGCCTTGTCATTATGGAACGTATTCTGTTGCCGATGTTTTTGTTACTCCAATGGATGGTAGTCTTGTCATTATGGAAGGTAGTCTGTTGTCGAGATTTTTGTTATTCCAATGGATGGTAGCCTTGCATTATGGAAGGTAGTGTGTTGTTGAGATTTTTGTTACTCGAATGGAGGCTTGCCTTGTCATTATGGAAGGTAGTCTGTCGTTGTGATTTCTGTCACTCCAATGGATGGTAGCCTTGTCACTATGGAAGGTAGTCTGTTGTTCATATTTTTTTTACTCCAATGGATGGTAGCCTTGTCATTATGGAAGGTAGTCTATTGTCGATATATTTGTTACTCCAATGGATGGTAGCCTTATCATTATGGAAGGTAGTCTGTTGTCGATATTCTTATTACTCCAATGGATGGTAGCCTTGTCATTAAGGAAGGTGGTATGTTGTCGATATCTTTGTTACTCCAATGGATTGTAGCCTTGTCATTATGGAAGGTAGTCTGTTGTCGAGATTTTTGTTACTCTAATGGATGGTATCGTTGTCATTATGGCTGGTAGTCTGTTGTCGAAAATTTTGTTACTCAAATGGATGGTAGCCTTGTCATTATGGAACGTATTCTGTTGTCGATGTTTTTGTTACTCCAATGGATGGTAGTCTTGTCATTATGTGAGGTAGTCTGTTGTCGAGATTTTTGTTATTCCAATGGATGGTAGCCTTGTCATTATGGAAGGTAGTGTGTTGTTGAGATTTTTGTTACTCCAATGGAGGCTTGCCTTGTCATTATGGAAGTTAGTCTGTCGTTGTGATTTCTGTCACTCCAATGGATGGTAGCCTTGTCACTATGGAAGGTAGTTTGTTGTTCATATTTTTGTTACTCCAATGGATGGTAGCCTTGTCATTATGGAAGGTAGTCTATTGTCGATATATTTGTTACTCCAATGGATGGTAGCATTATCATTATGGAAGGTTGTCTGTTGTCGAGATTTTTGTTACTCCAATGGATGGTAGCCTTGTCATTCTGGAAGGTAGTCTGTTTTTGAGATTTTTGTTACTATAATGGAAGGAAGCCTTGGCATTATGGAAGGTAGTTTGTTGTCGAGATTTTTGTTACTCCAATGTATGGTAACATTGTTATTATGGATGGTAGTTTGTTGTCGATATTTTTGTTATTCCAATGGATTGTAGCCGTATCATTATGGAACGTATTCGGTTGTCGATGTTTTTGTTACTCCAATGGATAGTAGCCTTGTTATTATGGAAGGTAGTCTGTTGTCTAGATTTTTGTTATTCAAATAAATGGTTGCCTTATCATTATGGAAGGTAGTCCATTGTCGAGTTTTTTGTGACTCCAATGGATGCTAGCCTTGTCATTATGGAAGGTAGTATGTCGTTGTGATTTTTATTACTCCAATGGATGGTAGCCTTCTCATTTTGGAAGGTAGTCTGTTGTCGATATTCTTGTTACTCCAATGGAAGGTAGCCTTGTCATTAAGGAAGGTAGTATGTTGTCGATATCTTTGTTACTCCAATAGATTGTAGCCTTGTCATTATGGAAGGTAGTATGTTGTCGAGATTTTTGTTACTCCAATGGATGGTATCGTTGTCATTATGGTTGGTATTCTGTTGTCGAGAATTTTGTTACTCTAATGGATGGTAGCCTTGTCATTATGGAACGTATTCTGTTGTCGATGTTTTTTTTACTCCAATGGATGGTAGTCTTGTCATTATGGAAGGTAGTCTGTTGTCGAGATTTTTGTTATTCCAATGGATGGTAGCCTTGTGATTATGGAAGGTAGTGTGTTGTTGAGATTTTTGTTACTCCAATGGAGGCTTGCCTTGTCACTATGGAAGGTAGTCTGTTGTTCATAATTTTTTTACTCCAATGGATAATAGCCTTGTCATTATGGAAGGTAGTCTGTTGTTGATATATTTGTTACTCCAATGAATGGTAGCATTATCATTATGGAAGGTTGTCTGTTGTCGAGATTTTAGTTACTCCAATGGATGGTAGCCTTGTCATTCTGGAAGGTAGTCTGTTTTCGAGATTTTTGTTACTATAATAGATGGTATCCTTGGAATTATGGAATGTAGTTTGTTGTCTAGATTTTTGATACTCCAATTGATGGTATCGTTGTCATTATGGATGGTAGTCTGTTGTCGAGATTTTTGTTATTCCAATGGATTGTAGCCTTGTCATTATGGAACGTATTCTGTTGTCGATGTTTTTGTTACTCCAATGGATAGTAGCCTTATTATTATGGAAGGTAGTCTGTTGTCTTGATTTTTGTTATTCCAATGAATGGTAGCCTTGTCATTACGGAAGGTAGTCAATTGTCGAGATTTTTGTTACTCCAATGGATGCTAGCGTTGTCATTATGGAAGGTAGTATGTCGTTGTGATTTTTGTCACTCCAATGGATGGTAGCCTTGTCACTATGGAAGGTAGTCTTTTGTTCATATTTTTGTTACTCCAATGGATGTAGCCTTGTCATTATGGAAGGTAGTCTATTGTCGATATTTTTGTTACTCCAATGGATGGTAGCATTATCATTATGGAAGGTTGTATGTTGTCGATATTTTTGTTACTCCATTGGATGGTAGCCTTGTAATCAAGGAAGGTAGTCTGTTTTCGAGATTTTTGTTACTCCAATGGATGGTAGCCTTGTCATTATGGAAGGTAGTCTGTTTTTGAGATTTTTGTTACTCCAATGGATGGTAGCCTTGTCATTATAGAAGGTAGTTTGTTGTCGATATTCTTGTTACCCCAATGGATGGTAGCCTTGTCATTAAGGAAGGTAGTATGTTGTCGATATCTTTGTTACTCCAATGGATTGTAGCCTTGTCATTATGGAAGGTTGTCTGTTGTAGTGATTTTTGTTACTCCAATGGATGGTATCGTTGTCATTATGGATGGTAGTCTGTTGTCGAGAATTTTGTTACTCCAAACAGATGGTAGCCTTGTCATTATGGAACGTATTCTGTTGTCGATGTTTTTGTTACTCCAATGGATGGTAGCCTTGTCAATATGGAAGGTAGTTTGTTGTCGAGATTTTTGTTATTCCAATGGATGGTAGCCTTGTCATTATGGAAGGTAGTGTGTTGTTGAGATTTTTGTTACTCCAATGGATGCTAGCCTTGTCATTATGGAAGGTAGTCTGTCGTTGTGATTTCTGTCACTCCAATGGATGGTAGCCTTGTCACTATGGAAGGTAGTCTGTTGTTCATATTTTTTTTACTCTAATGGATGGTAGCCTTGTCATTATGCAAGGTAGTCTATTGTCGATATATTTGTTACTCCAATGCATGGTGGCATTATCATTATGGAAGATTGTCTGTTGTCGAGATTTTTGTTACTCCAATGGATGGTAGCCTTGTCATTCTGGAAGGTAGTCTGTTTTCGAGATTTTTGTTACTATAATGGATGGTAGACTTGGCATTATGGAAGGTAGTTTGTTGTCGAGATTTTTGTTACTCCAATGGATGGTATCGTTGTCATTATGGATGGTAGTCTGTTGTCGAGATTTTTGTTATTCCAATGGATTGTAGCCTTGTCAATATGGAACGTATTCTGTTGTCGATGTTTTTGTTACTCTAATGTCTAGTAGCCTTGTTATTATGGAAGGTAGTCTGTTTTCTAGATTTTTGTTATTCCAATGAATGGTAGCCTTGTCATTATGGAAGGTAGTATGTCGTTGTGATTTTTGTTACTCCAATGGATAGTAGCCTTGTTATTATGGAAGGTAGTCTGTTGTCTAGATTTTTGTTATTCCAATGAATGGTAGCCTTTTCATTATGGAAGGTAGTCTGTTGTCGATATTTTTGTTACTCCAATCGATGCTAGCGTTGTCATTATGGAAGGTAGTATGTCGTTTTGATTTCTGTCACTCCAATGGATGGTAGCCTTGTCAATATGGAAGGTAGTCTGTTGTTCATATTTTTGTTACTCCAATGGATGGTAGCCTTGTCATTATATAAGGTAGTCTATTGTCGAGATTTTTGTTACTCCAATGGATGGTAGCATTATCATTATGGAAGGTTGTCTGTTGTCGAGATTTTTGTTACTCCAATGGATGGTAGCCTTGTCATTATGGAAGGTAGTCTGTTTTTGAGATTTTTGTTACTCCAATGGATGGTAGCCTTGTCATTATGGAAGGTAGTCTGTTTTCGAGATTTTTGATACTCCAATAGATGGTAGCCTTGTCATTATGGAAGGTAGTCTGTTGTTCATATTTTTGTTATTCCAATGGATGATAGCCTTGCCATTATGGTAGGTAGTATGTCGTTGTGATTTCTGTCACTCCAATGGATGGTAGCCTTTTCATTATGGAAGGTAGTGTGTTTTCGATATTTTTGTTATTCTAATGGATGGTTGCCTTGTCATTATGGAAGGTAGTCTCTTATTTATATTTTCGTTACTCCAACGGATGGTAGCCTTGTCATTATGGAATGAAGTCTGTTGTCGAGATTTTTGTTACTCTAATGGATGCTAACCTTGTCATTATGGAAGGTAGTCTGTTGTAAAGATTTTTTTTACTGCAATGGATGGCAGCCTTGTCATTATGGAAGGTAGTCTGTTGTCGAGATTTTTTTTACTACAATGAATGGTAGCCTTGTCATTATCGAAGGTAGTCTGTTTTCGAGATTTTTGTTACTCCAATGGATGGTAGAATTATCATTATGGAAGGTTGTCTGTTGTCGAGATTTTTGTTACTCCAATGGATGGTAGCCTTGTCATTACGGAAGGTAGTCTGTTTTCGAGATTTTTGTTATTCCAATGGATGGTAGCCTTGTCATTATGGAAGGTAGTTTATTGTCGAGATTTTTTTACTCCAATGGATGCTAGTGTTGTCATTATGAAAGGTAGTATGTCGTTGTGATTTCTGTCACTCCAATGGATGGTAGCCTTGTCACTATGGAAGGTAGTTTGTTGTTCATATTTTTGTTACTCCAATGGATGGTAGCCCTGTCATTATGGAAGGTAGTCTGTTTTCGAGATTTTTGTTACTCCAATGGATGGTAGCCTTGTCATTATGGAAGGTAGTCTGTTGTCGATATTCTTGTTACCCCAATGGATGGTAGCCTTGTCATTAAGGAAGGTAGTATGTTGTCGATATCTTTGTTACTCCAATGGATTGTAGCCTTGTCATTATGGAAGGTTGTCTGTTGTCGAGATTTTTGTTACTCTAATGGATGGTATCATTGTCATTATGGATGGTAGTCTATTGTCGAGAATTTTGTTACTCCAATGAATGGTAGCCTTGTAATTATGGAAGGTAGTCTGTTGTCGAGTTTTTTGTTACTCCAATGGATGCTAGCCTTGTCATTATGGAAGGTAGTATGTCGTTGTGATTTTTGTTACTCCAATGGATAATAGCCTTGTTATTATGGAAGGTAGTCTATTGTCTAGATTTTTGTTATTCCAATGAATGGTAGCCTTGTCATTATGGAAGGTAGTCTGTTGTCGAGATTTTTGTTACTCCAATCGATGCTAGCATTGTCATTATGGAAGGTAGTATGTCGTTGTGATTTCTGTTACTCCAATGGATGGTAGCCTTGTCACTATGAAAGGTAGTCTGTTGTTCATATTTTTGTTAATCCAATGGATGGTAGCCTTGTAATTATATAAGGTAGTCTATTGTCGAGATTTTTGTTACTCCAATGGATTGTAGCATTATCATTATGGAAGGTTGTCTGTTGTCGAGATTTTTGTTACTCCAATGGATGGTAGCCTTGTCATTATGGAAGGTAGTCTGTTTTAGAGATTTTTGTTACTCCAATGGATGGTAGCCTTCTCATTATGGAAGGTAGTGTGTTTTCGATATTTTTGTTATTCCAATGGATGGTAGCCTTGTCATTATGGAAGGTAGTCTATTGTTGATATATTTGTTACTCCAATGGATGGTAGAATTATCATTATGGAAGGTTGTCTGTTGTCGAGATTTTTGTTACTCCAATGGATGGTAGTCTTGTCATTCTGGAAGGTAGTCTGTTTTCGAGATTTTTGTTACTATAATGGAAGGTAGCCTTGGCATTATGGAAGGTAGTTTGTTGTCGATATTTTTCTTACTCCAATGTATGGTAACGTTGTCATTATGGATGGTAGTTTGTTTTCGATATTTTTGTTATTCCAATGGATTGTAGCCGTATCATTATGGAACGTATTCGGTTGTCGATGTTTTTGTTACTCCAATGGATAGTAGCCTTGTTATTATGGAAGGTAGTCTGTTGTCTAGATTTTTGTTATTCAATTGAATGGTTGCCTTATCATTATGGAAGGTAGTCCATTGTCGAGTTTTTTGTTACTCCAATGGATGCTAGCCTTGTCATTATGGAAGGTAGTATGTCGTTGTGATTTTTATTACTCCAATGGATGGTAGCCTTCTCATTATGGAAGGTAGTCTGTTGTCGATATTCTTGTTACTCCAATGGATGGTAGCCTTGTCATTAAGGAAGGTAGTATGTTGTCGATATCTTTGTTACTCCAATGGATTGTAGCCTTGTCATTATGGAAGGTAGTCTGTTGTCGAGATTTTTGTTACTCCAAGGGATGGTATCGTTGTCATTATGGTTGGTAGTCTGTTGTCGAGAATTTTGTTACTCTAATGGATGGTAGCCTTGTCATTATGGAACGTATACTGTTGTCGATGTTTTTGTTACTCCAATGGATGGTAGTCTTGTCATTATGGAAGGTAGTCTGTTGTCGAGATTTTAGTTATTCCAATGGATGGTAGCCTTGTCATTATGGAAGGTAGTGTGTTGTTGAGATTTTTGTTACTCCAATGGAGGCTTGCCTTGTCATTATGGAAGGTAGTCTGTCGTTGTGATTTCTGTCACTCCAATGGATGGTAGCCTTGTCACTATGGAAGGTAGTCTGTTGTTCATATTTTTTTTACTCCAATGGATGGTAGCCTTGTCATTATGGAAGGTAGTCTATTGTTGATATATTTGTTACTCCAATGAATGGTAGCATTATCATTATGGAAGGTTGTCTGTTGTCAAGATTTTTGTTACTCCATTGGATGGTAGCCTTGTCATTCTGGAATGTAGTCTGTTTTCGAGATTTTTGTTACTATAATAGATGGTAGCCTTGGAATTATGGAATGTAGTTTGTTGTCGAGATTTTTGTTACTCCAATTGATGGTATCGTTGTCATTATGGATGGTAGTCTGTTGTCGAGATTATTGTTATTCCAATGGATTGTAGCCTTGTCATTATGGAACGTATTTTGTTGTTGATGTTTTTGTTACTCCAATGGATAGTAGCCTTATTATATTGGAAGGTAGTCTGTTGTCTAGATTTTTGTTATTCCAATGAATGGTAGCCTTGTCATTACGGAAGGTAGTCTATTGTCGAGATTTTTGTTACTCCAATTGATGCTAGCGTTGTCATTATGCAAGGTAGTATGTCTTTGTGATTTCTGTCACTCCAATGGATTGTAGCCTTGTCACTATGGAAGGTAGTCTGTTGTTCATATTTTTGTTACTCCAATGGATGGTAGCCTTGTCATTATGGAAGGTAGTCTATTGTCGATATTTTTGTTACTCCAATGGATGGTAGCATTATCATTATGGAAGGTTGTATGTTGTCGATATTTTTGTTACTCCATTGGATGGTAGCCTTGTAATCATGAAAGGTAGTCTGTTTTCGAGATTTTTGTTACTCCAATGGATGGTAGCCTTGTCATTATGGAAGGTAGTCCTTTTTCGAAATTTTTGTTACTCCAGTTGATGGTAGCCTTGTCATTATGGAAGGTAGTCTGTTGTCGATATTCTTGTTACCCCAAAGGATGGTAGCCTTATCATTAAGGAAGGTAGTATGTTGTCGATATCTTTGTTTCTCCAATGGATTGTAGCCTTGTCATTATGGAAGGTTGTCTGTTGTCGAGATTTTTGTTACTCCAATGGATGGTATCGTTTTCATTATGGATGGTAGTCTGTTGTCAAGAATTTTTTTACTCCAATGGATGGTAGCCTTGTCATTATGGAACATATTCTGTTGTCGATGTTTTTGTTACTCCAATTGATGGTAGCCTTGTCATTATGGAAGGTAGTTTGTTGTCGAGATTTTTGTTATTCCAATGGATGGTAGCCTTGTCATTATGGAAGGTAGTGTGTTGTTGAGATTTTTGTTACTCCAATGGATGCTAGCCTGGTCATTATGGAAGGTAGTCTCTCGTTGTGATTTCTGTCACTCCAATGGATGGTAGCCTTGTCACTATGGAAGGTAGTCTGTTGTTCATAATTTTTTTACTCTAATGGATGGTAGCCTTATCATTATGCAAGGTAGTCTATTGTCGATATATTTGTTACTCCAATGGATGGTGGCATTATCATTATGGAAGGTTGTCTGTTGTCGAGATTTTTGTTACTCCAATGGATGGTAGCCTTGTCATTCTGGAAGGTAGTCTGTTTTCAAGATTTTTGTTACTATAATGGATGGTAGCCTTGGCATTATGGAAGATAGTTTGTTGTCGAGATTTTTGTGACTCCAATGGATGGTATCGTTGTCATTATGGATGGTAGTCTGTTGTCGAGATTTTTGTTATTCCAATGGATTGTAGCCTTGTCATTATGGAACGTATTCTGTTGTCGATGTTTTTGTTACTCTAATGTCTAGTAGCCTTGTTATTATGGAAGGTAGTCTGTTGTCTAGATTTTTGTTATTCCAATGAATGGTAGCCTTGTCATTATGGAAGGTAGTATGTCGTTGTGATTTTTGTTACTCCAATGGATAGTAGCCTTGTTATTATGGAAGGTAGTCTGTTGTCTAGATTTTTGTTATTCCAATGAATGGTAGCCTTGTCATTATGGAAGGTAGTCTGTTGTGGATATTTTTGTTACTCCAATCGATGCTAGCATTGTCATTATGGAAGGTAGTATGTCGTTGTGATTTCTGTCACTCCAATGGATGGTAGCCTTGTCACTATGGAAGGTAGTCTGTTGTTCATATTTTTGTTACTCCAATGGATGGTAGCCTTGTCATTATATAAGGTAGTCTATTGTCGAGATTTTTGTTACTCCAATGGATGGTAGCATTATCATTATGGAAGGTTGTCTGTTGTCGAGATTTTTGTTACTCCAATGGATGGTAGCCTTGTCATTATGGAAGGTAGTCTGTGTTCGAGATTTTTGTTACTCCAATGGATGGTAGCTTTGTCATTATGGAAGGTAGTCTGTTTTCGAGATTTTTGTTACTCCAATAGATGGTAGCCTTGTCATTATGGAAAGTAGTCTGTTGTTCATATTTTTGTTATTCCAATGGATGGTAGCCTTGCCATTATGGTAGGTAGTATGTCGTTGTGATTTCTGTCACTCCAATGGATGGTAGCCTTGTCATTATGGAAGGTAGTGTGTTTTCGATATTTTTGTTATTCTAATGGATGGTTGCCTTGTCATTATGGAAGGTAGTCTCTTGTTTATATTTTTGTTACTCCAACGGATGGTAGCCTTGTCATTATGGAATGAAGTCTGTTGTCGAGATTTTTGTTACTCTAATGGATGGTAACCTTGTCATTATGGAAGGTAGTCTGTTGTAAAGATTTTTGTTACTCCAATGGATGGAAGCCTTGTCATTATGGAAGGTAGTCTGTTTTCGAGATTTTTCCTACTCCAATGGATGGTAGAATTATCATTATGGAAGGTTGTCTGTTGTCGAGATTTTTCTTACTCCAATGGATGGTAGCCTTGTCATTACGGAAGGTAGTATGTTTTCGGGATTTTTGTTATTCCAATGGATGGTAGCCTTGTCATTATGGAAGGTAGTTTATTGTCGAGATTTTTGTTACTCCAATGGATGCTAGTGTTGTCATTATGAAAGGTAGTATGTCGTTGTGATTTCTGTCACTCCAATGGATGGTAGCCTTGTCACTATGGAAGGTAGTTTGTTGTTCATATTTTTGTTACTCCAATGGATGGTAGCCTTGTCATTATGGAAGGTAGTCTGTTTTCGAGATTTTTGTTACTCCAATGGATGGTAGCCTTGTCATTATGGAAGGTAGGCTGTTGTCGATATTCTTGTTACCCCAATGGATGGTAGCCTTGTCATTAAGGAAGGTAGTATGTTGTCGATATCTTTGTTACTCCAATGGATTGTAGCCTTGTCATTATGGAAGGTTGTCTGTTGTCGAGATTTTTGTTACTCCAATGGATGGTATCATTGTCATTATGGATGATAGTCTATTGTCGAGAATTTTGTTACTCCAATGAATGGTAGCCTTGTCATTATGGAAGGTAGTCTGTTGTCGAGTTTTATGTTACTCCAATGGATGCTAGCCTTGTCATTATGGAAGGTAGTATGTCGTTGTGATTTTTGTTACTCCAATGGATATTAGCCTTGTTATTATGGAAGGTAGTCTATTGTCTAGATTTTTGTTGTTCCAATGAATGGTAGCCTTGTCATTACGGAAGGTAGTGTGTTGTCGAGATTTTTGTTACTCCAATCGATGCTAGCATTGTCACTATGGAAGGTAGTCTGTTGTTCATATTTTTGTTACTCCAATGGATGGTAGCCTTGTCATTATATAAGGTAGTCTATTGTCAAGATTTTTGTTACTCCAATGGATGGTAGCATTATCATTATGGAAGGTTGTCTGTTGTCGAGATTTTTGTTACTCCAATGGATGGTAGCCTTGTCATTATGGAAGGTAGTCTGTTTTAGAGATTTTTGTTACTCCAATGGATGGTAGCCTTCTCATTATGGAAGGTAGTGTGTTTTCGATATTTTTGTTATTCCAATGGATGGTTGCCTTGTCATTATGGAAGGTAGTCTCTTGTTTATATTTTCGTTACTCCAACGGATGGTAGCCTTGTCATTATGGAATGAACTCTGTTGTCGAGATTTTTGTTACTCTAATGGATGGTAACCTTGTCATTATGGAAGGTAGTTTGTTGTAAAGATTTTTGTTACTCCAATGGATGGCAACCTTGTCATTATGGAAGGTAGTCTGTTGTCGAGATTTTTTTTACTACAATGAATGGTAGCCTTGTCATTATGGAATGTAGTATGTCGTTGTGATTTCTGTCACTCCAATGGATGGTAGCCTTGTCACTATGGAAGGTAGTCTGTTGTTCATATTTTTTTTACTCCAATGAATGGTAGACTTGTCATTATGGAAGGTAGTCTGTTTTCGAGATTTTTGTTACTCCAATGGATGGTAGCATTATCATTATGGAAGGTTGTCTGTTGACGAGATTTTTGTTACTCCAATGGATGGTAGCCTTGTCATTACGGAAGGTAGTCTGTTTTCGAGATTTTTGTTATTCCAATGGATGGTAGCCTTGTCATTATGGAAGGTAGTCTATTGTCGAGATTTTTGTTACTCCAATGGATGCTAGCATTGTCATTATGGAATGTAGTATGTCGTTGTGATTTCTGTCACTCCAATGGATGGTAGCCTTGTCACTATGGAAGGTAGTCTGTTGTTCATATTTTTGTTACTCCAATGGATGGTAGCCTTGTCATTATGGAATGTAGTCTATTGTCGATATTTTTGTTACTCCAATGGATGGTAGCATTATCATTATGGAAGGTTGTCTGTTGTCGAGATTTTTGTTACTCCATTGGATGGTAGCCTTGTCATTATGGAAGGTAGTCTGTTTTCGAGATTTTTGTTACTCCAATGGATGGTAGCCTTGTCATTATGGAAGGTAGTCTATTTTTGAGAATTTTTCTTACTCCAATGGATGGTAGCCTTGTCATTATGGAAGGAAGTCTGTTGTTCATATTTTTGTAACTCCAATGGACGGTAGCCTTGTCATTATGGTAGTTAGTCTATTGACGGGATTTTTGTTACCCCAATGGATGCTAGCATTATCATTATGTAAGGTAGTCTGTTGTCGAGATTTTTGTTACTCCAATGGATGCTAGCGTTGTCATTATGGAAGGTAGTATGTCGTTGTGATTTCTGTCACTCCAATGGATGGTAGCCTTGCCACTATGGAAGGTAGTCTGTTGTTCATATTTTTGTTACTCCAATGGATGGTAGCCTTGTCATTATGGAAGGTAGTCTATTGTCGAGATTTTTGTTACTCCAATTGATGGTAGCATTATCATTATGGAAGGTTGTCTGTTGTCGAGATTTCTTTTACTACAATGAATGGTAGCCTTGTCATTCTGGAAGGTAGTCTGTTGTCGAGATTTTTGTTACTACAATGGATGGTAGTCTTGTCATTATTGAAGGTAGTCCGTTGTGGAGATTTTTGTTACTCTAAGGGATGTTAGCCTTGTCATTATGGAAGGTAGTGTGTTTTCAATATTTTTGTTATTCCAATGGATGGTAGCATTGTCATTATGGAATGTAGTCTCTTGTTTATATTTTCGTTACTCCAACGGATCGTAGCCTTGTCATTATCGAATGAAGTCTGTTGTCGAGATTTTTGTTACTCTAATGGATGGCAACGTTGTCATTATGGAAGGTAGTCTATTGTAATGATTTTTGTTACTCCAATGGATGGTAGCATTATCATTATGGTAGGTTGTCTGTTGTCGAGATTTTTGTTACTCCAATGGATGGTAGCATTATCATTATGGAAGGTTGTCTGTTGTCGAGAGTTTTGTTACTCCAATGGATGGTAGCCTTGTCATTATGGAAGGTAGTCTGTTTTTGAGATTTTTGTTATTCAAATGGATGGTAGACTTGTCATTATGGAAGGTAGTCTATTGTCGAGATTTTTGTTACTCCAATGGATGCTAGCATTGTCATTATGGAAGGTAGTATGTCGTTGTGATTTCTGTCACTCCAATGGATGGTATCCCTGTCACTATGGAAGGTAGTCTGTTTTTCATATTTTTGTTACTCCAATGGATGGTAGCCTTGTCATTATAGAAGGTAGTCTATTGTCGAGATTTTTGTTACTCCAACGGATGGTAGCATTATCATTACAGAAGGTTGTCTGTTGTCGAGATTTTTGTTACTCCAATGGATGGTAGCCTTGTCATTTTGGAAGGTAGTCTGTTTTCGAGATTTTTGTTACTCTAATGGATGGTAGCCTTGTCATTATGGAAGGTAGTCTGTTGTTCATATTTTTGTTACTCCAATGGATGGTAGCCATGTCATTATGGTAGGTAGTCTATTGTCGAGATTTTTGTTACTCCAATGGATGGTAGCATTATCATTATGGAAGGTTGTCTGTTGTCGAGATTTTTGTTACTCCAATGGATGACAGCCTTGTCATTACGGAAGGTAGTCTGTTTTCGAGATTTTTGTTACTCCAATGGATGGTAGCCTTGTCATTACGGAAGGTAGTCTGTTTTCGAGATTTTTGTTATTCCAATGGATTGTAGCCTTTTCATTATGGAACGTATTCTGTTGTCGATGTTTTTGTTACTCCAATGGATGGTAGCCTTGTCATTACAGAAGGTAGTTTGTTTTCGAGATTTTTGTTATTCAAATGGATGGTAGCCTTGTCATTATGGAAGGTAGTCTATTGTCGAGATTTTTGTTACTCCAATGGATGCTTGCGTTGTCATTATGGTAGGTAGTATGTCGTTGTGATTTCTGTCACTCCAATGGATGGTAGCCTTGTCACTATGGAAGGTAGTCTATTTTTCATATTTTTGTTACTCCAATGGATGGTAGCCTTGTCATTATGGAAGGTAGTCTATTATCGAGATTTTTGTTACTCCAATGGATGGTAGCATTATCATTATGGAAGGTTGTCTGTTGTCGAGATTTTTGTTACTCCAATGGATGGTAGCCTTGTCATTATGGAACGTAGTCTGTTTTCGAGATTTTTGTTACTTTAATGGATGGTAGCCTTGTCATTTTGAAAGGTAGTCTGTTTTCGAGATTTTTGTTACTTCAATGGATGGTAGCCTTGTCATTATGGTAGGTAGTCTATTGTCGAGATTTTTGTTACTCCAATGGATGGTAGCATTATCATTATGGAAGGTTGTCTGTTGTCGAGATTTTTGTTACTCCAATGGATGGTAGCCTTGTCATTACGAAAGGTAGTCTATTTTCGAGATTTTTGTTACTCCAATAGATGGTAGCCTTGTCATTATGGAGGGTAGTCTGTTGTCGAGATTTTTGTTACTCCAATGGATGGTATCATTGTCATTATGGACGGTAGTCTGTTGTCGTGATTTTTGTTATTCCAATGGATTGTATCATTGTCATTATGGAACGTATTTTATTGTCGATGTTTTCGTTACTCCAATGGATGGTAGCCTTGTCATTATGAAAGGTAGTTTGTTGTCGAGATTTTTGTTATTCCAACAGATGGTAGCCTTGTCATTATGGAAGGTAGTCTATTTTCGAGATTTTTGTTACTCCAATGGATGCTAGCATTGTCATTTTGAAGGGTAGTATGTCATTGTGATTTCTGTCACTCCAATGCATGGTGGCCTTGTCACTATGGAAGGTAGTCTATTTTACATATTTTTGTTACTCCAATGGATGGTAGCCTTGTCATTATGGAAGGTCGTCTATTGTCGAGATTTTTGTTACTCCAATGGATGGTAGCATTATCATTATGGAAGGTTGTCTGTTGTCGAGATTTTTGTTACTCCAATGGATGGTAGCCTTGTCATTATGGAAGGTAGTCTGTTTTCGAGATTTTTGTTACTTCACTGGATGGTAGCCTTGTCATTTTGGAAGGTAGTTTGTTTTCGATATTTTTGTTACTCCAATGGATGGTAGCCTTGTCATTTTGGAAGGTAGTTTGTTGTTCACATTTTTGTTACTCCAATGGATGCAAGCCTTGTCATTATGGTAGGTAGTCTATTGTCGAGATTTTTGTTACTCCAATGGATGGTAGCATTATCATTATGGAAGGTTGTCTGTTATCGAGATTTTTGTTACACCAATGGATGGTAGCCTTGTCATTACGGAAGGTAGTCTATTTTGGAGATTTTTGTTTCTTCAATGGATGCTAGCCTTGTCATTTTGGAAGGTAGTCTGTTTTTGAGATTTTTGTTACTCCAATGGATGGTAGCCTTGTCATTATGGAAGGTAGTTCGTTGTTCATATTTTTGTTACTCCAATGGATGGGAGCCTTGTCATTATGGAAGGTAGTCTATTGTCGAGATTTTTGTTACTCCAATGGATGGTAGCCTTGTCAATATGGTAGGTAGTCTATTGTCGAGATTTTTGTTACTGCAATGGATGGTAGCATTATCATTATGGAAGGTTGTTTGTTGTCGAGATTTTTGTTACTCCAATGGATGGTAGCCTTGTTATTACGGAAGGTAGTCTATTTTCGAGATTTTTGTTACTCCAAATGATGGTAGCCTTGTCATTATGGATGGTAGTCTGTTGTCGATATTTTTGTTATTCCAATGGATTGTAGCCTTTTCATTATGGAACGTATTCTGTTGTCGATGTTTTTGTTACTCCAATGGATAGTAGCCTTGTTACTATGGAAGGTAGTCTGTTGTCTAGATTTTTGTTATTCAAATGAATAGTAGCCTTGGCATTATGGAAGGTAGTTTGTTGTCGAGATTTTTGTTACTCCAATGGATGCTAGCGTTGTCATTATGGAAGGTTGTATGTCGTTGTAATTTCTTTCACTCCAGTGGATGGTAGCCTTGTAACTATGGAAGGTAGTTTGTTGTTCATATTTTTGTTACTCCAATGGATGGTAGCCTTGTCATTATGGAAGGTAGTCTATTGTCGAGATTTTTGTTACTCCAATGGATGGTAGCATTATAATTATGGAAGGTTGTCTGTTGTCGAGATTTTTGTTACTCCAATGGATGGTAACTTTGTCATTATGGAAGGTAGTCTGTTTTGGTGATTTTTGTTACTTCAATGGATGCTAGCCTTGTCATTATGGAAGGTAGTCTGTTTTCGAGATTTTTGTTACTCCAATGGATGGTAGCCTTGTCATTATGGAAGGTAGTTTGTTGTTCATATTTTTGTTACTCCAATGGATGGTAGCCTTGTCATTATGGTAGGTAGTCTATTGTCGAGATTTTTGTTACTCCAATGGATGGTAGCATTATCATTAGTGAGGGTTGTCTGTTGTCGAGATTTTTGTTACTCCAATGGATGGTAGCCTTGTCATTATGGATGGTAGTCTGTTGTCGAGATTTTTGTTATTCCAATGGATTGTAGCCTTTTCATTATGGAACGTATTTTGTTGTCAATGTTTTTGTTACTCCAATGGATAGTAGCCTTGTTACTATGGAAGGTAGTCTGTTGTCTAGATTTTTGTTATTCCAATGAATAGTAGCCTTGTCGTTATGGAAGGTAGTCTGTTGTCGAGATTTTTGGTACTCCAATGGATGCTAGCGTTGTCATTATGGAAGGTAGTATGTCGTTGTAATTTTTGTCACTCCAGTGGATGGTAGCCTTGTAATTATGGAAGGTAGTTTGGTGTTCATATTTTTGTTACTCCAATGGATGGTAGCCTTGTTATTATGGAAGGTAGTCTATTGTCGAGATTTTTGTTACTCCAATGGATGGTAGCATTATAATTATGGAAGGTTGTCTGTTGTCGAGATTTTCGAAACTCCAATGGATGGTAACTTTGTAATTATGGAAGGTAGTCTGTTTTGGTGATTTTTGTTACTTCAATGGATGCTAGCCTTGTCATTATGGAAGGTAGTCTGTTTTCGAGATTTTTGTTACTCCAATGGATGGTAGCCTTGTCATTATGGAAGGTAGTTTGTTGTTCATATTTTTGTTACTCCAATGGATGGTAGCCTTGTCATTATGGTAGGAAGTCTATTGTCGAGATTTTTGTTACTCCAATGGATGGTAGCATTATCATTATGAAAGGTTGTCTGTTGTCGAGATTTTTGTTACTCCAATGGATGGTAGCCTTGTCATTATGGATGGTAGTCTGTTGTCGAAATTTTTGTTATTCCAATGGAATGTAGCCTTTTCATTATGGAACGTATTGTGTTTTCGATGTTTTTGTTACTCCAATGGATAGTAGCCTTGTCATTATGGAAGGTAGTCTGTTTTGGAGATTTTTGTTTCTTCAATGGATGCTAGCCTTGTCATTATGGAAGGTAGTTTGTTTTCGAGATTTTTGTTACTCCAATGGATGAAAGCCTTGTCATTATGGTAGGTAGTCTATTGTCGAGATTTTTGTTACTCCAATGGATGGTAGCATTATCATTATGGAAGGTTGTCTGTTATCGAGATTTTTGTTACACCAATGGATGGTAGCCTTGTCATTACGGAAGGTAGTCTATTTTGGAGATTTTTGTTTCTTCAATGGATGCTAGCCTTGTCATTTTGGAAGGTAGTCTGTTTTTGAGATTTTTGTTACTCCAATGGATGGTAGACTTGTCATTATGGAAGGTAGTTTGTTGTTCATATTTTTCTTACTCCAATGGATGGTAGCCTTGTCATTATGGTAGGTAGTCTATTGTCGAGGTTTTTGTTACTCCAATGGATGGTAGCCTTGTCAATATGGTAGGTAGTCTATTGTCGAGATTTTTGTTATGGCAATGGATGGTAGCATTATCATTATGGAAGGTTGTTTGTTGTCGAGATTTTTGTTACTCCAATGGATGGTAGCCTTGTCATTACGGAAGGTAGTCTATTTTTGAGATTTTTGTTACTCCAATGGATGGTAGCCTTGTCATTATGGATGGTAGTCTGTTGTCGAGATTTTTGTTATTCCAATGGATTGTAGCCTTTTCATTATGGAACGTATTCTGTTGTCGATGTTTTTGTTACTCCAATGGATAGTAGCCTTGTTACTATGGAAGGTAGTCTGTTGTCTAGATTTTTGTTATTCCAATGAATAGTAGCCTTGTCATTATGGAAGGTAGTCTGTTGTCGAGATTTTTGTTACTCCAATGGATGCTAGCGTTGTCATTATGGAAGGTAGTATGTCGTTGTAATTTCTTTCACTCCAGTGGATGGTAGCCTTGTAACTATGGAAGGTAGGTTGTTTTTCATATTTTTGTTACTCCAATGGATGGTAGCCTTGTCATTATGGAAGGTAGTCTATTGTCGAGATTTTTGTTACTCCAATGGATGGTAGCATTATAATTATGGAAGGTTGTCTGTTGTCGAGATTTTTGTTACTCCAATGGATGGTAACTTTGTCATTATGGAAGGTAGTCTGTTTTGGTGATTTTTGTTACTTCAAAGGATGCTAGCCTTGTCATTATGGAAGGTAGTCTATTTTCGAGATTTTTGTTACTCCAATGGATGGTAGCCTTGTCATTATGGAAGGTAGTTTGTTGTTCATATTTTTGTTACTCCAATGGATGGTAGCCTTGTCATTATGGTAGGTAGTCTATTGTCGAGATTTTTGTTACTCCAATGGATGGTAGCATTATCATTATGGAGGGTTGTCTGTTGTCTAGATTTTTGTTACTCCAATGGATGGTAGCCTTGTCATTATGGATGGTAGTCTATTGTCGAGATTTTTGTTATTCCAATGGATTGTATCCTTTTCATTATGGAACGTATTCTGTTGTCGATGTTTTTGTTACTCCAATGGATAGAAGCCTTGTTACTATGGAAGGTAGTCTGTTGTCTAGATTTTTGTTATTCCAATGAATAGTAGCCTTGTCATTATGGAAGGTAGTCTATTGTCGAGATTTTTGTTACTCCAATGGATGCTAGCATTGTCATTATGGAAGGTAGTATGTCGTTGTAATTTCTGTCACTCCAGTGGATGGTAGCCTTGTAACTATGTAAGGTAGTTTGCTGTTCATATTTTTGTTACTCCAATGGATGGTAGCCTTGTTATTATGGAAGGTAGTCTATTGTCGAGATTTTTGTTACTCCAATGGATGGTAGCATTATAATTATGGAAGGTTGTCTGTTGTCGAGATTTTTGAAACTCCAATGGATGGTAACTTTGTCATTATGGAAGGTAGTCTGTTTTGGTGATTTTTGTTACTTCAATGGATGCTAGCCTTGTCATTATGGAAGGTAGTCTGTTTTCGAGATTTTTGTTACTCCAATGGATGGTAGCCTTGTCATTATGGAAGGTAGTTTGTTGTTCATATTTTTGTTACTCCAATGGATGATAGCCTTGTCATTATGGTAGGTAGTCTATTGTCGAGATTTTTGTTACTCCAATGGATGGTAGCATTATCATTATGGAAGGTTGTCTGTTGTCGAGATTTTTGTTACTCTAATGGATGGTAGCCTTGTCATTATGGATGGTAGTCTGTTGTCGAGATTTTTGTTATTCCAATGGATTGTAGCCTTTTCATTATGGAACGTATTGTGTTTTCGATGTTTTTGTTACTCCAATGGATAATAGCCTTGTCATTATGGAAGGTAGTCTATTTTGGAGATTTTTGTTTCTTCAATGGATGCTAGCCTTGTCATTATGGAAGGTAGTCTTTTTTCGAGATTTTTGTTACTCCAATGGATGGTAGCCTTGTCATTATGGAAGGTAGTTTGTTGTTCATATTTTTGTTACTCCAATGGATGGTAGCCTTGTCATTATGGTAGGTAGTCTATTGTCGAGATTTTTGTTACTCCAATGGATGGTAGCCTTGTCATTATGGAAGGTAGTCTGTTTTCGAGATTTTTGTAACTTCAATGGATGGTAGCCTTGTCAATATGGTAGGTAGTCTATTGTCGAGATTTTTGTTATGGCAATGGATGGTAGCATTATCATTATGGAAGGTTGTTTGTTGTCGAGATTTTTGTTACTCCAATGGATGGTAGCCTTGTCTTTACGGAAGGTAGTCTATTTTCGAGATTTTTGTTACTCCAATGGATGGTAGCCTTGTCATTATGGATGGTAGTCTGTTGTCGAGATTTTTGTTATTCCAATGGATTGTAGCCTTTTCATTATGGAACGTATTGTGTTTTCGATGTTTTTGTTACTCCAATGGATAATAGCCTTGTCATTATGGAAGGTAGTCTGTTTTGGAGATTTTTGTTTCTTCAATGGATGCTAGCCTTGTCATTATGGAAGGTAGTCTGTTTTCGAGATTTTTGTTACTCCAATGGATGGTAGCCTTGTCATTATGGAAGGTAGTTTGTTGTTCATATTTTTGTTACTCCAATGGATGGTAGCCTTGTCATTATGGTAGGTAGTCTATTGTCGAGATTTTTGTTACTCCAATGGATGGTAGCCTTGTCATTATGGAAGGTAGTCTGTTTTCGAGATTTTTGTTACTTCAATGGATGGTAGCCTTGTCAATATGGTAGGTAGTCTATTGTCGAGATTTTTGTTATGGCAATGGATGGTAGCATTATCATTATGGAAGGTTGTTTGTTGTCGAGATTTTTGTTACTCCAATGGATGGTAGCCTTGTCATTACGGAAGGTAGTCTATTTTCGAGATTTTTGTTACTCCAATGGATGGTAGCCTTGTCATTATGGATGGTAGTCTGTTGTCGAGATTTTTGTTATTCCAATGGATTGTAGCCTTTTCATTAAGGAACGTATTCTGTTGTCGATGTTTTTGTTACTCCAATGGATAGTAGCCTTGTTACTATGGAAGGTAGTCTGTTGTCTAGATTTTTGTTATTCCAATGAATAGTAGCCTTGTCATTATGGAAGGTAGTCTGTTGTCGAGATTTTTGTTACTCCAATGGATGCTAGCGTTGTCATTATGGAAGGTAGTATGTCGTTGTAATTTCTTTCACTCCAGTGGATGGTAGCCTTGTAACTATGGAAGGTAGTTTGTTGTTCATATTTTTGTTACTCCAATGGATGGTAGCCTTGTCATTATGGAAGGTAGTCTATTGTCGAGATTTTTGTTACTCCAATGGATGGTAGCATTATAATTATGGAAGGTTGTCTGTTGTCGAGATTTTTGTTACTCCAATGGATGGTAACTTTGTCATTATGGAAGGTAGTCTGTTTTGTTGATTTGTGTTACTTCAAAGGATGCTAGCCTTGTCATTATGGAAGGTAGTCTATTTTCGAGATTTTTGTTACTCCAATGGATGGTAGCCTTGTCATTATGGAAGGTAGTTTGTTGTTCATATTTTTGTTACTCCAATGGATGGTAGCCTTGTCATTATGGTAGGTAGTCTATTGTCGATATTTTTGTTACTCCAATGGATGGTAGCATTATCATTATGGAGGGTTGTCTGTTGTCTAGATTTTTGTTACTCCAATGGATGGTAGCCTTGTCATTATGGATGGTAGTCTGTTGTCGAGATTTTTGTTATTCCAATGGATTGTATCCTTTTCATTATGGAACGTATTCTGTTGTCGATGTTTTTGTTACTCCAATGGATAGTAGCCTTATTACTATGGAAGGTAGTCTGTTGTCTAGATTTTTGTTATTCCAATGAATAGTAGCCTTGTCATTATGGAAGGTAGTCTGTTGTCGAGATTTTTGTTACTCCAATGGATGCTAGCATTGTCATTATGGAAGGTAGTATGTCGTTGTAATTTCTGTCACTCCAGTGGATGGTAGCCTTGTAACTATGTAAGGTAGTTTGCTGTTCATATTTTTGTTACTCCAATGGATGGTAGCCTTGTTATTATGGAAGGTAGTCTATTGTCGAGATTTTTGTTACTCCAATGGATGGTAGCATTATAATTATGGAAGGTTGTTTGTTGTCGAGATTTTTGAAACTCCAATGGATGGTAACTTTGTCATTATGGAAGGTAGTCTGTTTTGGTGATTTTTGTTACTTCAATGGATGCTAGCCTTGTCATTATGGAAGGTAGTCTGTTTTCGAGATTTTTGTTACTCCAATGGATGGTAGCCTTGTCATTATGGAAGGTAGTTTGTTGTTCATATTTTTGTTACTCCAATGGATGGTAGCCTTGTCATTATGGTAGGTAGTCTATTGTCGAGATTTTTGTTACTCCAATGGATGGTAGCATTATCATTATGGAAGGTTGTCTGTTGTCGAGATTTTTGTTACTCTAATGGATGGTAGCCTTGTCATTATGGATGGTAGTCTGTTGTCGAGATTTTTGTTATTCCAATGGATTGTAGCCTTTTCATTATGGAACGTATTATGTTTTCGATGTTTTTGTTACTCCAATGGATAATAGCCTTGTCATTATGGAAGGTAGTCTGTTTTGGAGATTTTTGTTTCTTCAATGGATGCTAGCCTTGTCATTATGGAAGGTAGTCTGTTTTCGAGATTTTTGTTACTCCAATGGATGGTAGCCTTGTCATTATGGAAGGTAGTTTGTTGTTCATATTTTTGTTACTCCAATGGATGGTAGCCTTGTCATTATGGTAGGTAGTCTATTGTCGAGATTTTTGTTACTCCAATGGATGGTAGCCTTGTCATTATGGAAGGTAGTCTGTTTTCGAGATTTTTGTTACTTCAATGGATGGTAGCCTTGTCATTTTGGAAGGTAGTCTGTTTTCGATATTTTTGTTACTCCAATGGATGGTAGCCTTGTCATTTTGGAAGGTAGTTTGTTGTTCATATTTTTGTTACTCCAATGAATGCAAGCCTTGTCATTATGGTAGGTAGTCTATTGTCGAGATTTTTGTTACTCCAATGGATGGTAGCATTATCATTATGGAAGGTTGTCTGTTATCGAGATTTTTGTTACACCAATGGATGGTAGCCTTGTCATTACGGAAGGTAGTCTGTTTTGGAGATTTTTGTTTCTTCAATGGATGCTAGCCTTGTCATTTTGGAAGGTAGTCTGTTTTTGAGATTTTTGTTACTCCAATGGATGGTAGCCTTGTCATTATGGAAGGTAGTTTGTTGTTCCTATTTTTGTTACTCCAATGGATGGTAGCCTTGTCATTATGGTAGGCAGTCTATTGTCGAGATTTTTGTTACTCCAATGGATGGTAGCCTTGTCAATATGGTAGGTAGTCTATTGTCGAGATTTTTGTTATGGCAATGGATGGTAGCATTATCATTATGGAAGGTTGTTTGTTGTCGAGATTTTTGTTACTCCAATGGATGGTAGCCTTGTCATTATGGATGGTAGTCTGTTGTCGAGATTTTTGTTATTCCAATGGATTGTAGCCTTTTCATTATGGAACGTATTCTGTTGTCGATGTTTTTGTTACTCCAATGGATAGTAGCCTTGTTACTATGGAAGGTAGTCTGTTGTCTAGATTTTTGTTATTCCAATGAATAGTAGCCTTGTCATTATGGAAGGTAGTCTGTTGTCGAGATTTTTGTTACCCCAATGGATGCTAGCGTTGTCATTATGGAAGGTAGTATGTCGTTGTAATTTCTTTCACTCCAGTGGATGGTAGCCTTGTAACTATGGAAGGTAGTTTGTTGTTCATATTTTTGTTACTCCAATGGATGGTAGCCTTGTCATTATGGAAGGTAGTCTATTGTCCAGATTTTTGTTACTCCAATGGATGGTAGCATTATAATTATGGAAGGTTGTCTGTTGTCGAGATTTTTGTTACTCCAATGGATGGTAACTTTGTCATTATGGAAGGTAGTCTGTTTTGGTGATTTTTGTTACTTCAATGGATGCTAGCCTTGTCATTATGGAAGGTAGTCTGTTTTCGAGATTTTTGTTACTCCAATGGATGGTAGCCTTGTCATTATGGAAGGTTGTTTTTTGTTCATATTTTTGTTACTCCAATGGATGGTAGCCTTTTCATTATGGTAGGTAGTCTATTGTCGAGATTTTTGTTACTCCAATGGATGGTAGCATTATCATTATGGAGGGTTGTCTGTTGTCGAGATTTTTGTTACTCCAATGGATGGTAGCCTTGTCATTATGGATGGTAGTCTGTTGTCGAGATTTTTGTTATTCCAATGGATTGTAGCCTTTTCATTATGGAACGTATTTTGTTGTCGATGTTTTTGTTACTCCAAAGGATAGTAGCCTTGTTACTATGGAAGGTAGTCTGTTGTCTAGATTTTTATTATTCCAATGAATAGTAGCCTTGTCATTATGGAAGGTAGTCTGTAGTCGAGATTTTTGTTACTCCAATGGATGCTAGCGTGGTCATTATGGAAGGTAGTATGTCGTTGTAATTTCTATCACTCCAGTGGATGGTAGCCTTGTAACTATGGAAGGTAGTTTGCTGTTCATATTTTTGTTACTCCAATGGATGGTAACTTTGTCATTATGGAAGGTAGTCTTTTTTGGTGATTTTTGTTACTTCAATGGATGGTAGCCTTGTCATTATGGAAGGTAGTCTATTTTCGAGATTTTTGTTACTCCAATGGATGGTAACTTTGTCATTATGGAAGGTAGTCTGTTTTGGTGATTTTTGTTACTTCAATGGATGCTAGCCTTTTCATTATGGAAGGTAGTCTGTTTTCGAGATTTTTGTTACTCCAATGGATAGTAGCCTTGTCATTATGGAAGGTAGTTTGTTGTTCATATTTTTGTTACTCCAATGGATGGTAGCCTTGTCATTATTGTAGGTAGTTTATTGTCGATATTTTTGTTACTCCAATGGATGGTAGCATTATCATTATGGAAGGTTGTCTGTTGTCGAGATTTTTGTTACTCCAATGGATGGTAGCCTTGTCATTATGGATGGTAGTCTGTTGTCGAGATTTTTGTTATTCCAATGGATTGTAGCCTTTTCATTATGGAACGTATTGTGTTTTCGATGTTTTTCTTACTCCAATGGATAGTAACCTTGTCATTATGGAAGGTAGTCTGTTTTGGAGATTTTTGTTTCTTCAATGGATGCTAGCCTTGTCATTATGGAAGGTAGTCTGTTTTCGAGATTTTTGTTACTCCAATGGATGGTAGCCTTGTCATTATGGAAGGTAGTTTGTTGTTCATATTTTTGTTACTCCAATGGATGGTAGCCTTGTCATTATGGTAGGTAGTCTATTGTCGAGATTTTTGTTACTCCAATGGATGGTAGCCTTGTCATTATGGTAGGTAGTCTATTGTCGAGATTTTTGTTACTGCAATGGATGGTAGCATTATCATTATGGAAGGTTGTTTGTTGTCGAGATTTTTGTTACTCCAATGGATGGTAGCCTTGTCATTACGGAAGGTAGTCTATTTTCGAGATTTTTGTTACTCCAATGGATGGTAGCCTTGTCATTATGGATGGTAGTCTGTTGCCGAGATTTTTGTTATTCCAATGGATTGTAGCCTTTTCATTATGGAACGTATTCTGTTGTCGATGTTTTTGTTACTCCAATGGATAGTATCCTTGTTACTATGGAAGGTAGTCTGTTGGCTAGATATTTGGTATTCCAATGAATAGTAGCCTTGTCATTATGGAAGGTAGTTTGTTGTCGAGATTTTTGTTACTCCAATGGATGCTAGCGTTGTCATTATGGAAGGTAGTATGTCGTTGTAATTTCTGTCACTCCAGTGGATGGTAGCCTTGTAACTATGGAAGGTAGTTTGTTGTTCATATTTTTGTTACTCCAATGGATGGTAGCCTTGTCATTATGGAAGGTAGTCTATTGTCGAGATTTTTGTTACTCCAATGGATGGTAGAATTATAATTATGGAAGGTTGTCTGTTGTCGAGATTTTTGTTACTCCAATGGATGGTAACTTTGTCATTATGGAAGGTAGTCTTTTTTGGTGATTTTTGTTACTTCAATGGATGGTAGCCTTGTCATTATGGAAGGTAGTCTATTTTCGAGATTTTTGTTACTCCAATGGATGGTAGCCTTGTCATTATGGAAGGTAGTTTGTTGTTTATATTTTTGTTACTCCAATGGATGGTAGCCTTGTCATTATGGTAGGTAGTCTATTGTCGAGATTTTTGTTACTCCAATGGATGGTAGCATTATCATTATGGAAGGTTGTCTGTTGTCGAGATTCTTGTTACTCCAACGGATGGTAGCCTTGTCATTATGGATGGTAGTCTGTTGTCGAGATTTTTGTTATTCCAATGGATTGTAGCCTTTTCATTATGGAACGTATTGTGTTTTCGATGTTTTTGTTACTCCAATGGATAGTAGCCTTGTCATTATGGAAGGTAGTCTGTTTTGGAGATTTTTGTTTCTTCAATGGATGCTAGCCTTGTCATTATGGAAGGTAGTCTGTTTTCGAGATTTGTTTTACTCCAATGGATGGTAGCCTTGTCATTATGGAAGGTAGTTTGTTGTTCATATTTTTGTTACTCCAATGGATGGTAGCCTTGTCATTATGGAAGGTAGTCTATTGTCCAGATTTTTGTTACTCCAATGGATGGTAGCATTATAATTATGGAAGGTTGTCTGTTGTCGAGATTTTTGTTACTCCAATGGATGGTAACTTTGTCATTATGGAAGGTAGTCTGTTTTGGTGATTTTTGTTACTTCAATGGATGCTAGCCTTGTCATTATGGAAGGTAGTCTGTTTTCGAGATTTTTGTTACTCCAATGGATGGTAGCCTTGTCATTATGGAAGGTTGTTTTTTGTTCATATTTTTGTTACTCCAATGGATGGTAGCCTTTTCATTATGGTAGGTAGTCTATTGTCGAGATTTTTGTTACTCCAATGGATGGTAGCATTATCATTATGGAGGGTTGTCTGTTGTCGAGATTTTTGTTACTCCAATGGATGGTAGCCTTGTCATTATGGATGGTAGTCTGTTGTCGAGATTTTTGTTATTCCAATGGATTGTAGCCTTTTCATTATGGAACGTATTTTGTTGTCGATGTTTTTGTTACTCCAATGGATAGTAGCCTTGTTACTATGGAAGGTAGTCTGTTGTCTAGATTTTTATTATTCCAATGAATAGTAGCCTTGTCATTATGGAAGGTAGTCTGTAGTCGAGATTTTTGTTACTCCAATGGATGCTAGCGTTGTCATTATGGAAGGTAGTATGTCGTTGTAATTTCTATCACTCCAGTGGATGGTAGCCTTGTAACTATGGAAGGTAGTTTGCTGTTCATATTTTTGTTACTCCAATGGATGGTAACTTTGTCATTATGGAAGGTAGTCTTTTTTGGTGATTTTTGTTACTTCAATGGATGGTAGCCTTGTCATTATGGAAGGTAGTCTATTTTCGAGATTTTTGTTACTCCAATGGATGGTAACTTTGTCATTATGGAAGGTAGTCTGTTTTGGTGATTTTTGTTACTTCAATGGATGCTAGCCTTTTCATTATGGAAGGTAGTCTGTTTTCGAGATTTTTGTTACTCCAATGGATAGTAGCCTTGTCATTATGGAAGGTAGTTTGTTGTTCATATTTTTGTTACTCCAATGGATGGTAGCCTTGTCATTATTGTAGGTAGTTTATTGTCGATATTTTTGTTACTCCAATGGATGGTAGCATTATCATTATGGAAGGTTGTCTGTTGTCGAGATTTTTGTTACTCCAATGGATGGTAGCCTTGTCATTATGGATGGTAGTCTGTTGTCGAGATTTTTGTTATTCCAATGGATTGTAGCCTTTTCATTATGGAACGTATTGTGTTTTCGATGTTTTTCTTACTCCAATGGATAGTAACCTTGTCATTATGGAAGGTAGCCTGTTTTGGAGATTTTTGTTTCTTCAATGGATGCTAGCCTTGTCATTATGGAAGGTAGTCTGTTTTCGAGATTTTTGTTACTCCAATGGATGGTAGCCTTGTCATTATGGAAGGTAGTTTGTTGTTCATATTTTTGTTACTCCAATGGATGGTAGCCTTGTCATTATGGTAGGTAGTCTATTGTCGAGATTTTTGTTACTCCAATGGATGGTAGCCTTGTCATTATGGTAGGTAGTCTATTGTCGAGATTTTTGTTACTGCAATGGATGGTAGCATTATCATTATGGAAGGTTGTTTGTTGTCGAGATTTTTGTTACTCCAATGGATGGTAGCCTTGTCATTACGGAAGGTAGTCTATTTTCGAGATTTTTGTTACTCCAATGGATGGTAGCCTTGTCATTATGGATGGTAGTCTGTTGCCGAGATTTTTGTTATTCCAATGGATTGTAGCCTTTTCATTATGGAACGTATTCTGTTGTCGATGTTTTTGTTACTCCAATGGATAGTATCCTTGTTACTATGGAAGGTAGTCTGTTGTCTAGATATTTGGTATTCCAATGAATAGTAGCCTTGTCATTATGGAAGGTAGTTTGTTGTCGAGATTTTTGTTACTCCAATGGATGCTAGCGTTGTCATTATGGAAGGTAGTATGTCGTTGTAATTTCTGTCACTCCAGTGGATGGTAGCCTTGTAACTATGGAAGGTAGTTTGTTGTTCATATTTTTGTTACTCCAATGGATGGTAGCCTTGTCATTATGGAAGGTAGTCTATTGTCGAGATTTTTGTTACTCCAATGGATGGTAGAATTATAATTATGGAAGGTTGTCTGTTGTCGAGATTTTTGTTACTCCAATGGATGGTAACTTTGTCATTATGGAAGGTAGTCTTTTTTGGTGATTTTTGTTACTTCAATGGATGGTAGCCTTGTCATTATGGAAGGTAGTCTATTTTCGAGATTTTTGTTACTCCAATGGATGGTAGCCTTGTCATTATGGAAGGTAGTTTGTTGTTTATATTTTTGTTACTCCAATGGATGGTAGCCTTGTCATTATGGTAGGTAGTCTATTGTCGAGATTTTTGTTACTCCAATGGATGGTAGCATTATCATTATGGAAGGTTGTCTGTTGTCGAGATTCTTGTTACTCCAACGGATGGTAGCCTTGTCATTATGGATGGTAGTCTGTTGTCGAGATTTTTGTTATTCCAATGGATTGTAGCCTTTTCATTATGGAACGTATTGTGTTTTCGATGTTTTTGTTACTCCAATGGATAGTAGCCTTGTCATTATGGAAGGTAGTCTGTTTTGGAGATTTTTGTTTCTTCAATGGATGCTAGCCTTGTCATTATGGAAGGTAGTCTGTTTTCGAGATTTGTTTTACTCCAATGGATGGTAGCCTTGTCATTATGGAAGGTAGTTTGTTGTTCATATTTTTGTTACTCCAATGGATGGTAGCCTTGTCATTATGGTAGGTAGTCTATTGTCGAGATTTTTGTTACTCCAATGGATGGTAGCATTATCATTATGGAAGGTTGTCTGTTGTCGAGATTTTTGTTACTCCAATAGATGGTAGCCTTGTCATTACGGAAGGTAGTCTGTTTTTAAGATTTTTGTTACTCCAATGGATGGTAGCCTTGTTATTATGGATGGTAGTCTGTTGTCGAGATTTTTGTTATTCCAATGGATTGTAGCCTTTTCATTATGGAACGTATTCTGTTTTCGATGTTTTTGTTACTCCAATGGATAATAGCCTTGTTATTATGAAAGGTAGTATGTTGTCTAGATTTTTGTTATTCCAATGAATGGTAGCCTTGTCATTATGGAAGGTAGTCTGTTGTCGATATTTTTGTTACTCCAATTGATGCTAGCGTTGTCATTATGGAAGGTAGTATGTCGTTGTGATTTCTGTCACTCCAATGGATGGTAGCCTTGTAACTATGGAAGGTAGTATGTTGTTCATATTTTTGTTACTCCAATGGATGGTAGCCTTGTCATTATGGAAGGTAGTCTATTGTCGAGATTTTTGTTACTCCAATGGATGGTAGCATTATCATTATGGAAGGTTGTCTGTTGTCGAGATTTTTGTTACTCCAATGGATGGTAGCCTTGTCATTATGGAAGGTAGTCTGTTTTCGAGATTTTTGTTACTTCAATGGATGGTAGCCTTGTCATTTTGGAAGGTAGTCTGTTTTCGAGATTTTTGTTACTCCAATGGATGGTAGCCTTGTCATTATGGAAGGTAGTCTGTTGTTCATATTTTTGTTACTCCAATGGATGGTAACCTTGTCATTATGGTAGGTAGTCTATTGTCGAGATTTTTGTTACTCCAATGGATGGTAGCATTATCATTATGGAACATTTTCTGTTGTCGAGATTTTTGTTACTCCATTGGATGGTAGCCTTGTCATTACGGAAGGTAGTCGTATTTCGAGATTTTTGTTACTCGAATGGATGGTAGCCTTGTCATTATGGATGGTAGTTTGTTGTCGATATTTGTGTTAATCCAATGGATTGTATCATTGTCATTATGGAATGTATTATGTTGTCAATGTTTTCGTTACTCCAATGGATGGTAGCCTTGTCATTATGGAAGGTAGTCTATTGTCGAGATTTTTCTTACTCCAATGGATGCTAGCGTTGTCATTTTGGAAGGTAGTATGTCGTTGTGATTTCTGTCACTCCAATGGATGGTAGCCTTGTCACTATGGAAGGTAATCTGTTGTTCATATTTTTGTTACTCCAATGGATGGAAGCCTTGTCATTTTGGAAGGTAGTCTGTTGTTGAGATTTTTGTTACTCCAATGGATGGTAGCATTATCATTATGGAAGTTTTTCTGTTGTCGATATTTTTGTTACTCCAATGGATGGTAGCCTTGTCATTATGGAAGGTAGTATGTTTTCGACATTTTTGTTACTTTAATGGATGGTAGCCTTGTCATTATGGAAGGTAGTCTGTATTCGAGATTTTTGTTACTCCAATGGATGGTTACCTTGTCATTATGGAAGGTAGTTTGTTGTTCATATTTTTGTTACTCCAATGGATGGTAGCCTTGTCATTATGGTAGGTAGTCTATTGTCGAGATTTTTGTTACTCCAATGGATGGTAGCATTATCATTATGGAAGGTTGTTTGTTGTCGAGATTTTTGTTACTCCAATGGATGGTAGCCTTGTCATTACGGAAGGTAGTCTATTTTCGAGATTTTTGTTACTCCAATGGATGGTAGCCTTGTCATTATGGATGGTAGTCTGTTGTCGAGATTTTTGTTATTCCAATGGATTGTAGACTTTTCATTATGGAACGCATTCTGTTGTCGATGTTTTTGTTACTCCAATGGATAGTAGCCTTGTTACTATGGAAGGTAGTCTGTTGTCTAGATTTTTGTTATTCCAATGAATATTAGCCTTGTCATTATGGAAGGTAGTCTGTTGTCGAGATTTTTGTTACTCCAATAGATGCTAGCTTTGTCATTATGGAAGGTTGTCTATTGTCGATATTTTTGTTACTCCAATGGATGGTAGCATTATAATTATGGAAGGTTGTCTGTTGTCAAGATTTTTGTTACTCTAATGGATGGTAACTTTGT
Source organism: Vicia faba (assembly GCA_948472305.1). Classification (NCBI taxonomy): domain Eukaryota; kingdom Viridiplantae; phylum Streptophyta; class Magnoliopsida; order Fabales; family Fabaceae; genus Vicia; species Vicia faba. The sequence continues at coordinate 550,115,620 of OX451740.1, forward strand.
CATTATGGAAGGTAGTCTGTTTTGGTGATTTTTGTTACTTCAATGGATGCTAGCCTTGTCATTATGGAAGGTAGTCTGTTTTCGAGATTTTTGTTACTCCAATGGATGGTAGCCTTGTCATTATTGTAGGTAGTTTGTTGTTCATATTTTTGTTACTCTAATGGATGGTAGCCTTGTCATTATGGTAGGTAGTCTATTGTCGAGATTTTTGTTACTCCAATGGATGGTAGCATTATCATTATGGAAGGTTGTCTGTTGTCAAGATTTTTGTTACTCCAATGGATGGTAGCATTATCATTATGGAAGGTTGTTTGGTGTCGAGATTTTTGTTACTCCAATGGATGGTAGCCTTGTCATTATGGAAGGTAGTCTGTTTTCGAGATTTTTGTTACTCCAATGGATGGTAGCCTTTTCATTACGGAAGGTAGTCTATTTTCGAGATTTTTGTTACTCCAATGGATGGTAGCCTTGTCATTATGGATGGTAGTCTGTTGTCGTGATTTTTGTTATTCCAATGGATTGTAGCCTTTTCATTATGGAACGTATTCTGTTGTCGATGTTTTTGTTACTCCAATGGATAGTAGCCTTGTTACTATGGGTGGTAGTCTGTTGTGTAGATTTTTGTTATTCCAATGAATAGTAGCCTTGTCATTATGGAAGGTAGTCTGTTGTCGAGATTTTTGTTACTCCAATGGATGCTAGCGTTGTCATTATGGAAGGTAGTATGTCGTTGTAATTTCTGTCACTCCAGTGGATGGTAGCCTTGTAACAATGGAAGGTAGTTTGTTGTTCATATTTTTGTTACTCCAATGGATGGTTGCCTTGTCATTATGGAAGGTAGTCTATTGTCGAGATTTTTGTTACTCCAATGGATGGTAGCATTATAATCATGGAAGGTTGTCTGTTGTCGAGATTTTTGTTACTCCAATGGATGGTAACTTTGTCATTATGGAAGGTAGTCTGTTTTGGTGATTTTTGTTACTTCAATGGATGCTAACCTTGTCATTATGGAAGGTCGTCTGTTTTCGAGATTTTTGTTACTCCAATGGATGGTAGCCTTGTCATTATGGAAGGTAGTTTGTTGTTTATATTTTTGTTACTTTAATGGATGGTAGCCTTGTCATTATGGTAGGTAGTCTATTGTCGAGATTTTTGTTACTCCAATGGATGGTAGCATTATCATTATGGAAGGTTGTCTGTTGTCGAGATTTTTGTTACTCCAATGGATGGTAGCCATGTCATTATGGATGGTAGTCTGTTGTCGAGATTTTTGTTATTCCAATGGATTGTAGCCTTTTCATTATGGAACATATTGTGTTTTCGATGTTTTTGTTACTCCAATGGATAGTAGCCTTGTCATTATGGAAGGTAGTCTATTTTGGAGATTTTTGTTTCTTCAATGGATGCTAGCCTTGTCATTATGGAAGGTAGTCTATTTTCGAGATTTTTGTTACTCCAATGGATGGTAGCCTTGTCATTATGGAAGGTAGTTTGTTGTTCATATTTTTGTTACTCCAATGGATGATAGCCTTGTCATTATGGTAGGTAGTCTATTGTCGAGATTTTTGTTACTCCAATGGATGGTAGCATTATCATTATGGAAGGTTGTCTGTTGTCGAGATTTTTGTTACTCCAGTGGATGGTAGCCTTGTCATTACGGAAGGTAGTCTATTTTCGAGATTTTTGTTACTCCAATGGATGGTAGCCTTGTCATTATGGATGGTAGTCTGTTGTCGAGATTTTTGTTATTCCAATGGATTGTAGCCTTTTCATTATGGAACGTATTCTGTTGTCGATGTTTTTGTTACTCCAATGGATAGTAGCCTTGTTACTATGGAAGGTAGTCTGTTGTCTAGATTTTTGTTATTCCAATGAATAGTAGCCTTGTCATTATGGAAGGTAGTCTGTTGTCGAGATTTTTGTTACTCCAATGGATGCTAGCGTTGTCATTATGGAAGGTAGTATGTCGTTGTAATTTCTGTCACTCCAGTGGATGGTAGCCTTGTAACAATGGAAGGTAGTTTGTTGTTCATATTTTTGTTACTCCAATGGATGGTTGCCTTGTCATTATGGAAGGTAGTCTATTGTCGAGATTTTTGTTACTCCAATGGATGGTAGCATTATAATCATGGAAGGTTGTCTGTTGTCGAGATTTTTGTTACTCCAATGGATGGTAACTTTGTCATTATGGAAGGTAGTCTGTTTTGGTGATTTTTGTTACTTCAATGGATGCTAACCTTGTCATTATGGAAGGTCGTCTGTTTTCGAGATTTTTGTTACTCCAATGGATGGTAGCCTTGTCATTATGGAAGGTAGTTTGTTGTTTATATTTTTGTTACTTTAATGGATGGTAGCCTTGTCATTATGGTAGGTAGTCTATAGTCGAGATTTTTGTTACTGCAATGGATGGTAGCATTATCATTATGGAAGGTAGTCTGTTTTCGAGATTTTTGTTACTACAATGGATGGTAGCCTTGTCATTACGGAAGGTAGTCTATTTTCGAGATTTTTGTTACTCCAATGGATGGTAGCCTTGTCATTATGGATGGTAGTCTGTTGTCGAGATTTTTGTTATTCCAATGGATTGTAGCCTTTTCATTATGGAACGTATTCTGTTGTCGATGTTTTTGTTACTCCAATGGATAGTAGCCTTGTTACTATGGAAGGTAGTCTGTTGTCTAGATTTTTGTTATTCCAATGAATAGTAGCCTTGTCATTATGGAAGGTAGTCTGTTGTCGAGATTTTTGTTACTCCAATGGATGCTAGCGTTGTCATTATGGAAGGTAGTATGTCGTTGTAATTTCTGTCACTCCAGTGGATGGTAGCCTTGTAACAATGGAAGGTAGTTTGTTGTTCATATTTTTGTTACTCCAATGGATGGTTGCCTTGTCATTATGGAAGGTAGTCTATTGTCGAGATTTTTGTTACTCCAATGGATGGTAGCATTATAATCATGGAAGGTTGTCTGTTGTCGAGATTTTTGTTACTCCAATGGATGGTAACTTTGTCATTATGGAAGGTAGTCTGTTTTGGTGATTTTTGTTACTTCAATGGATGCTAACCTTGTCATTATGGAAGGTCGTCTGTTTTCGAGATTTTTGTTACTCCAATGGATGGTAGCCTTGTCATTATGGAAGGTAGTTTGTTGTTTATATTTTTGTTACTTTAATGGATGGTAGCCTTGTCATTATGGTAGGTAGTCTATAGTCGAGATTTTTGTTACTGCAATGGATGGTAGCATTATCATTATGGAAGGTAGTCTGTTTTCGAGATTTTTGTTACTACAATGGATGGTAGCCTTTTCATTACGGAAGGTAGTCTATTTTCGAGATTTTTGTTACTCCAATGGATGGTAGCCTTGTCATTATGGATGGTAGTATGTTGTCGTGATTTTTATTATTCCAATGGATTGTAGCCTTTTCATTATGGAACGTATTCTGTTGTCGATGTTTTTGTTACTCCAATGGATAGTAGCCTTGTTACTATGGAAGGTAGTCTGTTGTCTAGATTTTTGTTATTCCAATGAATAGTAGCCTTGTCATTATGGAAGGTAGTCTGTTGTCGAGATTTTTGTTACTCCAATGGATGCTAGCGTTGTCATTATGGAAGGTAGTATGTCGTTGTAATTTCTGTCACTCCAGTGGATGGTAGCCTTGTAACAATGGAAGGTAGTTTGTTGTTCATATTTTTGTTACTCCAATGGATGGTTGCCTTGTCATTATGGAAGGTAGTCTATTGTCGAGATTTTTGTTACTCCAATGGATGGTAGCATTATAATCATGGAAGGTTGTCTGTTGTCGAGATTTTTGTTACTCCAATGGATGGTAACTTTGTCATTATGGAAGGTAGTCTGTTTTGGTGATTTTTGTTACTTCAATGGATGCTAACCTTGTCATTATGGAAGGTCGTCTGTTTTCGAGATTTTTGTTACTCCAATGGATGGTAGCCTTGTCATTATGGAAGGTAGTTTGTTGTTTATATTTTTGTTACTTTAATGGATGGTAGCCTTGTCATTATGGTAGGTAGTCTATTGTCGAGATTTTTGTTACTCCAATGGATGGTAGCATTATCATTATGGAAGGTTGTCTGTTGTCGAGATTTTTGTTACTCCAATGGATGGTAGCCATGTCATTATGGATGGTAGTCTGTTGTCGAGATTTTTGTTATTCCAATGGATTGTAGCCTTTTCATTATGGAACATATTGTGTTTTCGATGTTTTTGTTACTCCAATGGATAGTAGCCTTGTCATTATGGAAGGTAGTCTATTTTGGAGATTTTTGTTTCTTCAATGGATGCTAGCCTTGTCATTATGGAAGGTAGTCTATTTTCGAGATTTTTGTTACTCCAATGGATGGTAGCCTTGTCATTATGGAAGGTAGTTTGTTGTTCATATTTTTGTTACTCCAATGGATGATAGCCTTGTCATTATGGTAGGTAGTCTATTGTCGAGATTTTTGTTACTCCAATGGATGGTAGCATTATCATTATGGAAGGTTGTCTGTTGTCGAGATTTTTGTTACTCCAGTGGATGGTAGCCTTGTCATTACGGAAGGTAGTCTATTTTCGAGATTTTTGTTACTCCAATGGATGGTAGCCTTGTCATTATGGATGGTAGTCTGTTGTCGAGATTTTTGTTATTCCAATGGATTGTAGCCTTTTCATTATGGAACGTATTATGTTTTCGATGTTTTTGTTACTCCAATGGATAGTAGCCTTGTTATTATGGAAGGTAGTATGTTGTCTAGATTTTTGTTATTCCAATGAATGGTAGCCTTGTCATTAAGGAAGGTAGTCTGTTGTCGATATTTTTGTTACTCCAATTGATGCTAGCGTTGTCATTATGGAAGGTAGTATGTCGTTGTGATTTCTGTCACTCCAATGGATGGTAGCCTTGTAACTATGGAAGGTAGTATGTTGTTCATATTTTTGTTACTCTAATGGATGGTAGCCTTGTCATTATGGAAGGTAGTCTATTGTCGAGATTTTTGTTACTCCAATGGATGGTAGCATTATCATTATGGAAGGTTGTCTGTTGTCGAGATTTTTGTTACTCCAATGGATGGTAGCCTTGTCATTATGGAAGGTAGTCTGTTTTCGAGATTTTTGTTACTTCAATGGATGGTAGCCTTGTCATTTCAGAAGGTAGTCTGTTTTCGAGATTTTTGTTACTCCAATGGATGGTAGCCTTGTTACTATGGAAGGTAGTCTGTTGTTCATATTTTTGTTACTCCAATGGATGGTAACCTTGTCATTATGGTAGGTAGTCTATTGTCGAGATTTTTGTTACTCCAATGGATGGTAGCATTATCATTATGGAACATTTTATGTTTTCGAGATTTTTGTTACTCCAATGGATGGTAGCCTTGTCATTACGGAAGGTAGTCGTATTTCGAGATTTTTGTTACTCCAATGGATGGTAGCCTTGTCATTATGGATGGTAGTCTATTGTCGATATTTGTGTTAATCCAATGGATTGTATCATTGTCATTATGGAATGTATTATGTTGTCAATGTTTTCGTTACTCCAATGGATGGTAGCCTTGTCAATATGGAAGGTACTCTATTGTCGAGATTTTTTTTACTCCAATGGATGCTAGCGTTGTCATTTTGGAAGGTAGTATGTCGTTGTGATTTCTGTCACTCCAATGGATGGTAGCCTTGTCACTATGGAAGGTAATCTGTTGTTCATATTTTTGTTACTCCAATGGATGGTATCCTTGTCATTTTGGAAGGTAGTCTGTTCTTGAGATTTTTGTTACTCCAATGGATGGTAGCATTATCATTATGGAAGTTTTTCTGTTGTCGATATTTTTGTTACTCCAATGGATGGTAGCCTTGTCATTATGGAAGGTAGTATGTTTTCGAGATTTTTGTTACTTTAATGGATGGTAGCCTTGTCATTATAGAAGGTAGTCTGTATTCGAGATTTTTGGTACTCCAATGGATGGTAGCCTTGTCATTATGGAAGGTAGTTTGTTGTTCATATTTTTGTTACTCCAATGGATGGTAGCCTTGTCATTATGGTAGGTAGTCTATTGTCGAGATTTTCGTTACTCCAATGGATGGTAGCATTATCATTATGGAAGGTTGTTTGTTGTCGAGATTTTTGTTACTCCAATGGATGGTAGCCTTGTCATTACGGAAGGTAGTCTATTTTCGAGATTTTTGTTACTCCAATGGATGGTAGCCTTGTCATTATGGATGGTAGTCTGTTGTCGAGATTTTTGTTATTCCAATGGATTGTAGCCTTTTCATTATGGAACGTATTATGTTGTCGATGTTTTTGTTACTCCAATGGATAGTAGCCTTGTTACTATGGAAGGTAGTCTGTTGTCGAGATTTTTGTTACTCCAATGGATGCTAGCTTTGTCATTATGGAAGGTTGTCTATTGTCGAGATTTTTGTTACTTCAATGGATGGTAGCATTATAATTATGGAAGGTTGTCTGTTGTCAAGATTTTTGTTACTCTAATGGATGGTAACTTTGTCATTATGGAAGGTAGTCTGTTTTGGTGATTTTTGATACTTCAATGGATGCTAGCCTTGTCATTATGGAAGGTAGTCTATTTTCGATATTTTTGTTACTCCAATGGATGGTAGCCTTGTCATTATGGAAGGTAGTTTGTTGTTCATATTTTTGTTACTCTAATGGATGGTAGCCTTGTCATTATGGTAGGTAGTCTATTGTCGAGATTTTTGTTACTCCAATGGATGGTAGCATTATCATTATGGAAGGTTGTCTGTTGTCGAGATTTTTGTTACTCCAATGGATGGTAGCCTTGTCATTATGGATGATAGTCTGTTGTCGAGATTTTTGTTATTCCAATGGATTGTAGCCTTTTCATTATGGAACATATTGTGTTTTCGATGTTTTTGTTACTCCAATGGATTGTAGCCTTGTCATTATGGAAGGTAGTCTGTTTTGGAGATTTTTGTTTCTTCAATGGATGCTAGCCTTGTCATTATGGAAGGTAGTCTATTTTCGAGATTTTTGTTACTCCAATGGATGGTAGCCTTGTCATTATGGAAGGTAGTTTGTTGTTCATATTTTTGTTACTCCAATGGATGGTAGCCTTGTCATTATGGTAGGTAGTCAATTGTCGAGATTTTTGTTACTCCAATGGATGGTAGCCTTGTCATTATGGTAGGTAGTCTATTGTCGAGATTTTTGTTACTCCAATGGATGGTAGTATTATCATTATGGAAGGTTGTTTGTTGTCGAGATTTTTGTTACTCCAATGGATGGTAGTCTTGTTATTACGGAAGGTAGTCTATTTTCGAGATTTTTGTTACTCCAATGGATGGTAGCCTTGTCATTATGGATGGTAGTCTGTTGTCGAGATTTTTGTTATTCCAATGGATTGTAGCCTTTTCATTATGGAACGTATTCTGTTGTCGATGTTTTTGTTACTCCAATGGATAATAGCCTTGTTACTATGGAAGGTAGTTTGTTGTCTAGATTTTTGTTATTCCAATGAATAGTAGCCTTGTCATTATGGAATGTAGTCTGTTGTCGAGATTTTTGTTACTCCAATGGATGCTAGCGTTGTCATTATGGAAGGTAGTATGTCGTTGTAATTTCGGTCACTCAAGTGGATGGTAGCCTTGTAACTATGGAAGGTAGTTTGTTGTTCATATTTTTGTTACTCCAATGGATGGTAGCCTTGTCATTATGGAAGGTAGTTTGTTGTTCATATTTTTGTTACTCCAATCGATGGTAGCCTTGTCATTATGGTAGGTAGTCTATTGTCGAGATTTTTGTTACTCTAATGGATGGTAGCATTATCATTATGGAAGGTTGTTTGTTGTCGAGATTTTTGTTACTCCAATGGATGGTAGCCTTGTCATTACGGAAGGTAGTGTATTTTCGAGATTTTTGTTACTCCAATGGATGGTAGCCTTGTCATTATGGATGGTAGTCTGTTGTCGAGATTTTTGTTTTTCCAATGGATTGTAGCCTTTTCATTATGGAACGTATTTTGTTGTCGATGTTTTTGTTACTCCAATGGATAGTAGCCTTGTTACTATGGAAGGTAGTCTGTTGTCTAGATTTTTGTTATTCCAATGAATAGTAGCCTTGTCATTATGGAAGGTAGTCTGTTGTCGAGATTTTTGTTACTCCAATGGATGCTAGCTTTGTCATTATGGAAGGTAGTATGTCGTTGTAATTTATGTCACTCCAGTGGATGGTAGCCTTGTAACTATGGAAGGTAGTTTGTTGTTCATATTTTTGTTACTCCAATGGATGGTAGCCTTGTCATTATGGAAGGTAGTCTATTGTCGAGATTTTTGTTTCTCCAATTGATGGTAGCATTATAATTATGGAAGGTTGTCTGTTGTCGAGATTTTTGTTACTCCAATGGATGGTAACTTTGTCATTATGGAAGGTAGTCTGGTTTGGTGATTTTTGTTACTTCAATGGATTCTAGCCTTGTCATTATGGAAGGTAGTCTGTTTTCGAGATTTTTGTTACTCCAATGGATGTTAGCCTTGTCATTATGGAAGGTAGTTTATTGTTCATATTTTTGTTACTCCAATGGATAGTAGCCTTGTTACTATAGAAGGTAGTCTGTTGTCTAGATTTTTGTTATTCCAATGAATAGTAGCCTTGTCATTATGGAAGGTAGTCTGTTGTCGAGATTTTTGTTACTACAATGGATGCTAGCCTTGTCATTATGGAAGGTTGTCTATTGTCGAGATTTTTGTTACTCCAATGGATTGTAGCCTTTTCATTATGGAACATATTGTGTTTTCGATGTTTTTGTTACTCCAATGGATAATACCCTGGTATTATGGAAGGTAGTCTGTTTTGGAGATTTTTGTTTCTTCAATGGATGCTAGCCTTGTCATTATGGAAGGTAGTCTGTTTTCGAGATTTTTGTTACTCCAATGGATGGTAGCCTTGTCATTATGGAAGGTAGTTTGTTGTTCATATTTTTGTTACTCCAATGGATAGTAGCCTTGTTACTATAGAAGGTAGTTTGTTGTCTAGATTTTTGTTATTCCAATGAATAGTAGCCTTGTCATTATGGAAGGTAGTTTGTTGTCGAGATTTTTGTTACTACAATGGATGCTAGCCTTGTCATTATGGAAGGTTGTCTATTGTCGAGATTTTTGTTACTCCAATGGATTGTAGCCTTTTCATTATGGAACATATTGTGTTTTCGATGTTTTTGTTACTCCAATGGATAATACCCTGGTATTATGGAAGGTAGTCTGTTTTGGAGATTTTTGTTTCTTCAATGGATGCTAGCCTTGTCATTATGGAAGGTAGTCTGTTTTCGAGATTTTTGTTACTCCAATGGATGGTAGCCTTGTCATTATGGAAGGTAGTTTGTTGTTCATATTTTTGTTACTCCAATGGATGGTAGCCTTGTCATTATGGTAGGTAGTCTATTGTCGAGATTTTTGTTACTCCAATGGATGGTAGCCTTGTCATTATGGTAGGTAGTCTATTGTCGAGATTTTTGTTACTCCAATGGATGGTAGCATTATCATTATGGAAGGTTGTTTGTTGTCGAGATTTTTGTTACTCCAATGGATGGTAGCCTTGTCATTACGGAAGGTAGTCTATTTTCGAGATTTTTGTTACTCCAATGGATGGTAGCCTTGTCATTATGGATGGTAGTCTATTGTTGAGATTTTTGTTATTCCAATGGATTGTAGCCTTTTCATTATGGAACGTATTCTGTTGTCGATGTTTTTGTTACTCCAATGGATAGTAGCCTTGTTACTATGGAAGGTAGTCTGTTGTCTAGATTTTTGTTATTCCAATGAATAATAGCCTTGTCATTATAAAAGGTAGTCTGTTGTCGAGATGTTTGTTACTCCAATGGATGCTAGCGTTGTCATTATGGAAGGTAGTATGTCATTGTAATTTCGGTCACTCCGATGGATGGTAGCCTTGTAACTATGGAAGGTAGTTTGTTGTTCATATTTTTGTTACTCCAATATATGGTAGCCTTGTCATTATGGAAGGTAGTCTATTGTCAAGATTTTTGTTACTCCAATGGATGGTAGCATTATCATTATGGAAGGTTGTCTGTTGTCGAGATTTTTGTTACTCCAATGGATGGTAGCCTTGTCATTACGGAAGGTAGTCTGTTTTCAAGATTTTTGTTACTCCAATGGATGGTAGCCGTGTCATTATGGATGGTAGTCTGTTGTCGAGATTTTTGTTATTCCAATGGATTATAGCCTTTTCATTATGGAACGTATTCTGTTTTCGACGTTTTTGTTACTCCAATGGATAGTAGCCTTGTTATTATGGAAGGTAGTATGTTGTCTAGATTTTTGTTATTCCAATGAATGGTAGCCTTGTCATTATGGAAGGTAGTCTGTTGTCGATATTTTTGTTACTCCAATTGATGCTAGCGTTGTCATTATGGAAGGTAGTATGTCGTTGTGATTTCTGTCACTCCAATGGATGGTAGCCTTGTAACTATGGAAGGTAGTCTGTTGCTCATATTTTTGTTACTCCAATGGATGGTAGCCTTGTCATTTTGGAAGGTAGTCTGTTGTTGAGATTTTTGTTACTCCAATGGATGGTAGCATTATCATTATGGAAGTTTGTCTGTTGTCGAGATTTTTGTTACTCCAATGGATGGTAGCCTTGTCATTATGGAAGGTAGTCTGTTTTCGAGATTTTTGTTACTTAAATGGATGGTAGCCTTGTCATTATGGAAGGTAGTCTGTTTTTAAGATTTTTTGTTACTCCAATGGATGGTAGCCTTGTCATTATGGTAGGTAGTTTGTTGTTCATATTTTTGTTACTCCAATGGATGGTAGCCTTGTCATTATGGTAGGTAGTCTATTATTGAGATTTTTGTTACTCCAATGGATGGTAGCATTATCATTATGGAACATTGTCTGTTGTCGAGATTTTTGTTACTCCAATGGATGGTAGCCTTGTCATTACGGAAGGTAGACTGTTTTCGAGATATTTGTTACTCCAATGGATTGTAGCCTTGTCATTATGGATGGTAGTCTGTTGTCGATATTTGTGTTAATCCAATGGATTGTATCATTATCATTATGGAACGTATTCTGTTGTCGATGTTTTTGTTACTCCAATGGATATTAGCCTTGATATTATGGAAGGTAGTCTATTGTCTAGATTTTATGTTATCCCAATAAATAGTAGCCTTTTTATTATGGAAGGTAGTCTGTTGTCGAGATTTTTGTTACTCTAATGGATGCTAGCGTTGTCATTATGGAAGGTAGTATGTCGTTGTGATTTCTATCACTCCAATGGATGGTAGCCTTGTAACTATGGAAGGTATTCTGTTGTTCATATTTTTGTTACTCCAATGGATGGTAGCCTTGCCATTATGGAAGGTAGTCTATTGTCGAGATTTTTGTTACTCCAATGGATGGTAGCATTATCATTATGGAAGGTTGTCTATTGTCGAGATTTTTGTTACTCCAATGGTTGGTAGCCTTATCATTATGGAAGGTTGTCTGTTGTCGAGATTTTTGTTACTCCAATGGATGGTAGGCTTGTCATTAAGGAAGGTAGTATGTTGTCGAGATTTTTTTTACTTCATTGGATGGTATCCTTGTCATTTTAGAAGGTAGTCTGTTTTCGAGATTTTTGTTACTCCAATGGATGGTAGCCTTGTCATTATGGAAGGTAGTCTGTTGTTCATATTTTTGTTACTCCAATGGATGGTAGCCTTGTCATTATGGTAGGTAGTCTATTGTCGAGATTTTTGTTACTCCAATGGATGGTAGCATTATCATTAGAGAAGGTTGTCTGTTGTCGTGATTTTTGTTACTCCAACGGATGGTGCCTTGTCATTACGGAAGGTAGTCTTTTTTCGAGATTTTTGTTACTCCAATGGATGGTAGCCATGTCATTATGAATGATAGTCTGTTGTCGAGATTTTTGTTATTCCATTGGATTCTAGCCTTTTCATTATGGAACGTATTCTGTTGTCGATGTTTTTGTTACTCCAATGGATATTAGCCTTGATATTATGGAAGGTAGTCTGTTGTCTAGATTTTAGGTTATTCCAATGAATAGTAGCCTTGTAATTATGGAAGGTAGTCTGTTGTCGAGATTTTTGTTACTCTAATGGATGTTAGCGTTGTCATTATGGAAGGTAGTATCTCGTTGTGATTTCTCTCACTCCAATGCATGGTAGCCTTGTAACTATGGAAGGTATTCTGTTGATCATATTTTTGTTACTCCAATGGATGGTAGCCTTTCCATTATGGTAGGTAGTCTATTGTCGAGATTTTTGTTACTCCAATGGATGGTAGCATTATCATTATGGAAGGTTGTCTATTGTCGAGATTTTTATTACTCCTACGGATGGTAGCCTTGTCATTACGGAAGGTAGTCTATTTTCGTGATTTTTGTTACTCCAATGGATGGTAGCCTTGTCATTATGAATGGTAGTCTGTTGTCGAGATTTTTGTTATTCCAATGGATTCTAGCCTTTTCATTATGGAACGTATTCTGTTGTCGATGTTTTTGTTACTCCAATGGATATTAGCCTTGATATTATGGAAGGTAGTCTGTTGTCTAGATTTTAGGTTATTCCAATGAATAGTAGCCTTGTCATTATGGAAGGTAGTCTGTTGTCGAGATTTTTGTTATTCTAATGGATGTTAGCGTTGTCATTATGGAAGGTAGTATGTCGTTGTGATTTCTCTCACTCCAATGTATGGTAGCCTTGTAACTATGGAAGGTATTCTGTTGTTCATATTTTTGTTACTCCAATGGATGGTAGCCTTTCCATTATGGTAGGTAGTTTATTGTCGAGATTTTTGTTACTCCAATGGATGGTAGCATTATCATTATGGAAGGTTGTTTGTTGTCGAGATTTTTATTACTCCTACGGATGGTAGCCTTGTCATTACGGAAGGTAGTCTATTTTCGAGATTTTTGTTACTCCAATGGATGGTAGCCTTGTCATTATGAATGGTAGTCTATTGTCGAGATTTTTGTTACTCCAATGGATGGTAGCATTATCATTATGGAAGGTTGTCTGTTGTCGAGATTTTTGTTACTCCAATGGATGGTAGCCTTATCATTATGAAAGGTTGTCGGTTGTCGAGATTTTTGTTACTCCAATGGATGGTAGCCTTGTCATTATGGAAGGTAGTATGTTTTCGAGATTTTTGTTACATCAATGTATGGTATCCTTGTCATTATGGAAGGTAGTCTGTTTTCGAGATCTTTGTTACTCCAATGGATGGTAGCCTTGTCATTATGGAAGGTAGTCTGTTGTCGAGATTTTTGTTATTCCAATGGATTGTATCATTGTCATTATGGAACGTATTTTGTTGTCGATGTTTTCGTTACTCCAATGGATGGTAGCCTTGTCATTATGAAAGGTAGTTTGTTGTCGAGATTTTTGTTATTCCAATGGATGGTAGCCTTGTCATTATGGAGGGTAGTCTATTGTCGAGATTTTTGTTACTCCAATGGATGCTAGCATTGTCATTTTGGAAGGTAGTATGTCGTTGTGATTTTTGTCACTCCAATGGATGGTAGCCTTGTCACTATGGAAGGTAGTCTATTTTTCATATTTTTGTTACTCTAATGGATGGTAGCCTTGTCATTATGGAACGTAGTCTATTGTCGAGATTTTTGTTACTCCAATGGATGGTAGCATTATCATTATGGAAGGTTGTCTGTTGTCGAGATTTATGTTACTCCAATGGATGGTAGCCTTGTCATTATGGAAGGTAGTCTGTTGTCGAGATTTTTGTTACTCCAATGGATGGTAGCCTTGTCATTACGGAAGGTTGTCTGTTGTCGAGATTTTTGTTACTCAAATGGATGGTAGCCTTGTCATTACGGAAGGTAGTCTATTTTCGATATTTTTGTTACTCCAATGGATGGTAGCCTTGTCACTATGGAAGGTAGTCTATTTTTCATATTTTTGTTACTCCAATGGATGGTAGCCTTGTCATTATGGAAGGTAGTCTATTGTCGAGATTTTTGTTACTCCAATGGATGGTAGCATTATCATTATGGAAGGTTGTCTGTTGTCGACATTTTTGTTACTCCAATGGATGGTAGCCTTATCATTATGGAAGGTTGTCGGTTGTCGAGATTTTTGTTACTCCAATGGATGGTAGCCTTGTCATTATGGAAGGTAGTCTGTTTTCGAGATTTTTGTTACTTCAATGTATGGTATCCTTGTCATTAAGGAAGGTAGTCTGTTTTCGAGATTTTTGTTACTCCAATGGATGGTATCCTTGTCATTATGGATGGTAGTCTGTTGTCGAGATTTTTGTTATTCCAATGGATTGTATCATTGTCATTATGGAAGGTAGTCTATTTTTCATATTTTTGTTACTCCAATGGATGGTAGCCTTGTCATTATGGAACGTAGTCTATTGTCGAGATTTTTGTTACTCAAATGGATGGTAGCATTATCATTATGGAAGGTTGTCTGTTGTCGAGATTTATGTTACTCCAATGGATGGTAGTCTTGTCATTATGGAAGGTAGTCTGCTGTCGAGATTGTTGTTACTCCAATGGATGGTAGCCTTGTCATTACGGAAGGTAGTCCGTTTTCGAGATTTTTGTTACTCCAATGGATGGTAGCCTTGTCATTATGGATGGTAGTCTGTTGTCAAGATTTTTGTTATTCCAATGGATTGTAGCCTTTTCATTATGGAACGTATTCTGTTGTCGATGTTTTTGTTACTCCAATGGATAGTAGCCTTGTTATTATGGAAGGTAGTCTATTGTCTAGATTTTTGTTATTCCAATGAATTGTAGCCTTGTCATTATGGAAGGTAGTTTGTTGTCGATATTTTTGTTACTCCAATTGATGGTAGCCTTGTCATTATGGAAGGTAGTTTGTTGTCGAGATTTTTGTTACTCCATTGGATGGTATCATTGTCATTATGGATGGTAGTCTGTTGTCGTGATTTTTGTTAATCCAATGGATTGTATCATTGTCATTATGGAACGTATTCTATTGTTTGATGTTTTCGTTACTCCAATGGATGGTAGCCTTGTCATTATGAAAGGTAGTTTGTTGTCGAGATTTTTGTTATTCCAATGGATGGTAGCCTTGTCATTATGGAAGGTTGTCTATTTTCGAGATTTTTGTTACTCCAATGGATGCTAGCGTTGTCATTTTGGAAAGTACTATGTCGTTGTGATTTCTGTCAATCCAATGGCTGGTAGCCTTGTCATTATGGTAGGTGGTCTATTGTCGAGATTTTTGTTACTCCAATGGATGGTAGAATTATTATTATGGAAGGTTGTCTGTTGTCGAGATTTTTGTTACTCTATAGGATGGTAGCCTTGTCATTACGGAAGGTAGTCTATTTTCGAGATTTTTGTTACTCCAATGGATCGTAGCCTTGTCATTATGGATGGTAGTCTGTTGTCGAGATTTTTGTTATTCCAATGGATTGTAGCCTTTTCATTATGGAACGTATTCTGTTATCGATGTTTTTGTAACTCCAATGGATAATAGCCTTGTTATTATGGAAGGTAGTCTGTTGACTAGATTTTTGTTATTGCAATGAATAGTAGCCTTGTCATTATGGAAGGTAGTTTGTTGTCGAGATTTTTGTTACTCCAATGGATGCTAGCATTGTCATTATGGAAGGTAGTATGTCGTTGTGATTTCTGTCACTCTAGTGGATGGTAGCCTTGTAACTATGGAAGGTAGTCTGTTGTTCATATTTTTGTTACTCTAATGGATGGTAGCCTTGTCATTATGGAAGGTAGTCTATTTTCGAGATTTTTGTTACTCCAATGGATGGTAGCATTATCATTATGGATGGTTGTCTGTTGTCGAGATTTTTGTTATTCCAATGGATTGTAGCCTTTTCATTATGGAACGTATTCTGTTGTCGATGTTTTTGTTACTCCAATGGATAGTAGCCTTGTTATTATGGAAGGTAGTTTGTTGTCTAGATTTTTGTTATTCTAATGAATTGTAGCCTTGTCATTATGGAAGGTAGTCTGTTGTCGATATTTTTGTTACTCCAATAGATGGTAGCCTTGTCATTATGGAAGGTAGTCTGTTGTCGAGATTTTTGTTACTCCAATGGATGGTATCATTGTCATTATGGATGGTAGTCTGTTGTCGTGATTTTTGTTAATCCAATGGATTGTATCATTGTCATTATGGAACGTATTCTATTGTCGATGTTTTCGTTACTCCAATGGATGGTAGCCTTGTCATTATGAAAGGTAGTTTGTTGTCGAAATTTTTGTTATTCCAATGGATGGTAGCCTTGTCATTATGGAAGGTTGTCTATTTTCGAGATTTTTGTTACTCCAATGGATGCTAGCGTTGTCATTTTGGAAAGTAGTATGTCGTTGTGATTTCTGTCACTCCAATGGATGGTAGCCTTGTCACTATGGAAGGTTGTATGTTGTTCATATTTTTGTTACTCCAATGGATGGTAGCATTATTATTATGGAAGGTTATCTGTTGTCGAGATTTTTGTTACTCTAATGGATGGTAGCCTTGTCATTACGGAAGGTAGTCTATTTTCGAGATGTTTGTTACTCCAATGGATCGTAGCCTTGTCATTATGGATGGTAGTCTGTTGTCGAGATTTTTGTTATTCCAATGGATTGTAGCCTTTTCATTATGGAACGTATTCTGTTGTCGATGTTTTTGTTACTCCAATGGATAATAGCCTTGTTATTATGGAAGGTAGTCTGTTGTCTAGATTTTTGTTATTCCAATGAATGGTAGCCTTGTCATTATGGAAGGTAGTCTGTTGTCGATATTTTTGTTACTCTAATTGATGCTAGCGTTGTCATTATGGAAGGTAGTATGTCGTTGTGATTTCTGTCACTCCAATGGATGGTAGCTATGTAACTATGGAAGGTAGTCTGTTGTTCATATTTTTGTTACTCCAATGCATGGTAGCCTTGTCATTATGGAAAGTAGTCTATTGTCGAGATTTTTGTTACTCCAATGGATGGTAGCATTATCATTATGGAAGGTTGTCTGGTGTCGAGATTTTTGTTACTCCAATGTATGGTAGCCTTGTCATTATGGAAGGTAGTCTATTTTGGGGATTTTTGTTACTTAAATGGATGCTAGCCTTGTCATTATGGAAGGTAGTCTATTTTCGATATTTTTGTTACTCCAATGGATGGTAGCCTTGTCATTATGGAAGGTAGTTTGTTGTTCATATTTTTGTGACTCCAATGGATGGTAGCATTATCATTATGGAAGGTTGTCTGTTGTCGAGATTTTTGTTACTCCAATGGATGGTAGCATTGTCATTATGGAAGGTAGTCTGTTGTCGAGATTTTTGTTACTCCAATGGATGGTAGCCTTGTCATTACGGAAGGTAGTCCGTTTTCGAGATTTTTGTTACTCCAATGGATGGTAGCCTTGTCATTATGGACGGTAGTCTGTTGTCGAGATTTTTGTTATTCGAATGGATTGTAGCCTTTTCATTATGGAACGTATTCTGTTGTCGATGTTTTTGTTACTCCAATGGATAATAGCCTTGTTATTATGGAAGGTAGTCTGTTGTCTAGATTTTTGTTATTCCAATGAATGGTAGCCTTGTCATTATGGAAGGTAGTCTGTTGTCGATATTTTTGTTACTCCAATGGATGGTATCATTGTCATTATGGATGGTAGTCTGTTGTCGTGATTTTTGTTATTCCAATGGATTGTATCATTGTCATTATGGAACGTATTCTGTTTTCGAGATTTTTGTTACTCCAATGGATGGTAGCCTTGTCATTATGAAAGGTAGTTTGTTGTCGAGATTTTTGTTATTCCAATGGATGGGAGCCTTGTCATTATGGAAGGTAGTCTGTTGTCGAGATTTTTGTTACTCCAATGGATGGTATCATTGTCATTATGGATGGTAGTCTGTTGTCGTGATTTTTGGTATTCCAATGGATTGTATCATTGTCATTATGGAACGTATTCTGTTGTCGATATTTTTGTTACTCCAATAGATGGTAGCCTTGTCATTATGGAAGGTAGTCTATTTTCGATATTTTTGTTACTCCAATGGATGGTAGCCTTGTCATTATGGAAGGTAGTTTGTTGTTCATATTTTTGTGACTCCAATGGATGGTAGCATTATCATTATGGAAGGTTGTCTGTTGTCGAGATTTTTGTTACTCCAATGGATGGTAGCATTGTCATTATGGAAGGTAGTCTGTTGTCGAGATTTTTGTTACTCCAATGGATGGTAGCCTTGTCATTACGGAAGGTAGTCCGTTTTCGAGATTTTTGTTACTCCAATGGATGGTAGCCTTGTCATTATGGACGGTAGTCTGTTGTCGAGATTTTTGTTATTCGAATGGATTGTAGCCTTTTCATTATGGAACGTATTCTGTTGTCGATGTTTTTGTTACTCCAATGGATAATAGCCTTGTTATTATGGAAGGTAGTCTGTTGTCTAGATTTTTGTTATTCCAATGAATGGTAGCCTTGTCATTATGGAAGGTAGTCTGTTGTCGATATTTTTGTTACTCCAATGGATGGTATCATTGTCATTATGGATGGTAGTCTGTTGTCGTGATTTTTGTTATTCCAATGGATTGTATCATTGTCATTATGGAACGTATTCTGTTTTCGAGATTTTTGTTACTCCAATGGATGGTAGCCTTGTCATTATGAAAGGTAGTTTGTTGTCGAGATTTTTGTTATTCTAATGGATGGGAGCCTTGTCATTATGGAAGGTAGTCTGTTGTCGAGATTTTTGTTACTCCAATGGATGGTATCATTGTCATTATGGATGGTAGTCTGTTGTCGTGATTTTTGGTATTCCAATGGATTGTATCATTGTCATTATGGAACGTATTCTGTTGTCGATATTTTTGTTACTCCAATAGATGGTAGCCTTGTCATTATGGAAGGTAGTCTGTTGTAGAGATTTTTGTTACTCCAATGGATGGTATCATTGTCATTATGGATGGTAGTCTGTTGTCGTGATTTTTGTTAATCCAATGGATTGTATCATTGTCATTATGGAACGTATTCTATTGTCGATGTTTTCGTTACTCCAATGGATGGTAGCCTTGTCATTATGAAAGGTAGTTTGTTGTCGAGATTTTTGTTATTCCAATGGATGGTAGCCTTGTCATTATGGAAGGTTGTCTATTTTCGAGATTTTTGTTACTCCAATGGATGCTAGCGTTGTCATTTTGGAAAGTAGTATGTCGTTGTGATTTCTGTCACTCCAATGGATGGTAGCCTTGTCACTATGGAAGGTAGTCTGTTGTTCATATTTTTGTTACTCCAATGGATGGTAGCATTATTATTATGGAAGGTTGTCTGTTGTCGAGATTTTTGTTACTCTAATGGATGGTAGCCTTGTCATTACGAAAGGTAGTCTGTTTTCGAGATTTTTGTTACTCCAATGGATCGTAGCCTTGTCATTATGGATGGTAGTCTGTTGTCGAGATTTTTGTTATTTCAATGGATTGTAGCCTTTTCATTATGGAACGTATTCTGTTGTCGATGTTTTTGTTACTCCAATGGATAATAGCCTTGTTATTATGGAAGGTAGTCTGTTGTCTAGATTTTTGTTATTCCAATGAATGGTAGCCTTGTCATTATGGAAGGTAGTCTATTGTCGATATTTTTGTTACTCTAATTGATGCTAGCGTTGTCATTATGGAAGGTAGTATGTCGTTGTGATTTCTGTCACTCTAATGGATGGTAGCCTTGTAACTATGGAAGGTAGTCTGTTGTTCATATTTTTGTTACTCCAATGGATGGTAGCCTTGTCATTATGGAAAGTAGTCTATTGTCGAGATTTTTGTTACTCCAATGGATGGTAGCATTATCATTATGGAAGGTTGTCTGTTGTCGAGATTTTTGTTACTCCAATGGATGGTAGCCTTGTCATTATGGAAGGTAGTCTATTTTGGGGATTTTTGTTACTTAAATGGATGCTAGCCTTGTCATTATGGAAGGTAGTCTGTTTTCGAGATTTTTGTTACTCCAATGGATGGTAGCCTTGTCATTATGCAAGGTAGTTTGTTGTTCATATTTTTGTTACTCCAATGGATGGTAGCCTTGTCATTATGGTAGGTGGTCTATTGTCGAGATTTTTGTTACTCCAATGGATGGTAGCATTATCATTATGGAAGGTTGTCTGTTGTCGAGATCTTTGTTACTCAAATGGATGGTAGCCTTGTCATTACGGAAGGTAGTCTGTTTTCGATATTTTTGTTACTCCAATGGATGGTAGCCTTGTCATTATGGATGGTAGTCTGTTGTTCATATTTTTGTTACTCCAATGGATTGTAGCCTTTTCATTATGGAACGTATTCTGTTTTCGATGTTTTTGTTACTCCAATGGATAGTAGCCTTGTTATTATGGAAGGTAGTCTGTTGTCTAGATTTTTGTTATTCCAATGAATGGTAGCCTTGTCATTATGGAAGGTAGTCTGTTGTCGATATTTTTGTTACTCTAATTGATGCTAGCGTTGTCATTATGGAAGGTAGTATGTCGTTGTGATTTCTGTCACTCCAATGGATGGTTGCCTTGTAACTATGGAAGGTAGTCTGTTGTTCATATTTTTGTTACTCCAATGGATGGTAGCCTTGTCATTATGGAAAGTAGTCTATTGTCGAGATTTTTGTTACTCCAATGGATGGTAGCATTATTATTATGGAAGGTTGTCTGTTGTCGAGATTTTTGTTAATCCAATGGATGGTAGCCTTGTCATTATGGAAGGTAGTCTATTTTGGAGATTTTTGTTACTTAAATGGATGCTAGCCTTGTCATTATGGAAGGTAGTCTGTTTTCGATATTTTTGTTACTCCAATGGATGGTAGCCTTGTCATTATGGAAGGTAGTTTGTTGTTCATATTTTTGTGACTCCAATGGATGGTAGCATTATCATTATGGAAGGTTGTCTGTTGTCGAGATTTTTGTTACTCCAATGGATGGCAGCATTGTCATTATGGAAGGTAGTCAGTTGTCGAGATTTTTGTTACTCCAATGGATGGTAGCCTTGTCATTACGGAAGGTAGTCCGTTTTCGAGATTTTTGTTACTCCAATGGATGGTAGCCTTGTCATTATGGATGGTAGTCTGTTGTCGAGATTTTTGTTATTCGAATGGATTGTAGCCTTTTCATTATGGAACGTATTCTGTTGTCGATGTTTTTGTTACTCCAATGGATAGTAGCCTTGTTATTATGGAAGGTAGTCTATTGTCTAGATTTTTGTTATTCCAATGAATGGTAGCCTTGTCATTATGGAAGGTAGTCTGTTGTTGATATTTTTGTTACTCCAATGGATGGTAGCCTTGTCATTACGAAAGGTAGTCTATTTTCAAGATTTTTGTTACTCCAATAGATGGTAGCCTTGTTATTATGGAAGGTAGTCTGTTGTCGAGATTTTTGTTACTCCAATGGATGGTATCATTGTCATTATGGATGGTAGTCTATTGTTGTGATTTTTGTTATTCCAATGGATTGTATCATTGTCATTATGGAACGTATTCTCATTTCGATGTTTTCGTTACTCCAATGGATAGTAGCCTTGTTATTATGGAAGGTAGTCTGTTGTCTAGATTTTTGTTATTCCAATGAATGGTAGCCTTGTCATTATGGAAAGTAGTCTATTGTCGAGATTTTTGTTACACTAATTGATGCTAGCGTTGTCATTATGGAAGGTAGTATGTCGTTGTGATTTCTGTCACTCCAATGGATGGTAGCTATGTAAATATGAAAGGTAGTCTGTTGTTCATATTTTTGTTACTCCAATGCATGGTAGCCTTGTCATTATGGAAAGTAGTCTATTGTCGAGATTTTTGTTACTCCAATGGATGGTAGCATTATCATTATGGAAGGTTGTCTGGTGTCGAGATTTTTGTTACTCCAATGGATGGTAGCCTTGTCATTATGGAAGCTAGTCTATTTTGGGGATTTTTGTTACTTAAATGGATGCTAGCCTTGTCATTATGGAAGGTAGTCTGTTTTCGAGATTTTTGTTACTCCAATGGATGGTAGCCTTGTCATTATGGAAGGTAGTTTGTTGTTCATATTTTTGTGACTCCAATGGATGGTAGCATTATCATTATGGAAGGTTGTCTGTTGTCCAGATTTTTGTTACTCTAATGGATGGTAGCATTGTCATTATGGAAGGTAGTCTGTTGTCGAGATTTTTGTTACTCCAATGGATGGTAGCCTTGTCATTACGAAAGGTAGTCCGTTTTCGAGATTTTTGTTACTCCAATGGATGGTAGCCTTGTCATTATGGACGGTAGTCTGTTGTCGAGATTTTTGTTATTCGAATGGATTGTAGCCTTTTCATTATGGAACGTATTCTGTTGTCCATGTTTTTGTTACTCCAATGGATAGTAGCCTTGTTATTATGGAAGGTAGTCTGTTGTCTAGATTTTTGTTATTCCAATGAATGGTAGCCTTGTCATTATGGAAGGTAGTCTGTTGTCGATATTTTTGTTACTCCAATGGATGGTATCATCGTCATTATGGATGGTAGTCTGTTGTCGTGATTTTTGTTATTCCAATGGATTGTATCATTGTCATTATGGAACGTATTCTATTTTCGAGATTTTTGTTACTCCAATGGATGGTAGCCTTGTCATTATGAAAGGTAGTTTGTTGTCGAGATTTTTGTTATTCCAATGGATGGGAGCCTTGTCATTATGGAAGGTAGTCTGTTGTCGAGATTTTTGTTACTCCAATGGATGGTATCATTGTCATTATGGAAGGTAGTCTGTTGTCGTGATTTTTGGTATTCCAATGGATTGTATCATTGTCATTATGGAACGTATTCTGTTGTCGATATTTTTGTTACTCCAATAGATGGTAGCCTTGTCATTATGGAAGGTAGTATGTTGTAGAGATTTTTGTTACTCCAATGGATGGTATCATTGTCATTATGGATGGTAGTCTGTTGTCGTGATTTTTGTTAATCCAATGGATTGTATCATTGTCATTATGGAACGTATTCTATTGTCGATGTTTTCGTTACTCCAATGGATGGTAGCCTTGTCATTATGAAAGGTAGTTTGTTGTCGAGATTTTTGTTATTCCAATGGATGGTAGCCTTGTCATTATGGAAGGTTGTCTATTTTCGAGATTTTTGTTACTCCAATGGATGCTAGCGTTGTCATTTTGGAAAGTAGTATGTCGTTGTGATTTCTGTCACTCCAATGGATGGTAGCCTTGTCACTATGGAAGGTAGTCTGTTGTTCATATTTTTGTTACTCCAATGGATGGTAGCATTATTATTATGGAAGGTTGTCTATTGTCGAGATTTTTGTTACTTTAATGGATGGTAGCCTTGTCATTACGAAAGGTAGTCTGTTTTCGAGATTTTTGTTACTCCAATGGATCGTAGCCTTGTCATTATGGATGGTAGTCTGTTGTCGAGATTTTTGTTATTCTAATGGATTGTAGCCTTTTCATTATGGAACGTATTCTGTTGTCAATGTTTTTGTTACTCCAATGGATAATAGCCTTGTTATTATGGAAGGTAGTCTGTTGTCTAGATTTTTGTTATTCCATTGAATGGTAGCCTTGTCATTATGGAAGGTAGTCTGTTGTCGATATTTTTGTTACTCTAATTAATGCTAGCGTTGTCATTATGGAAGGTAGTATGTCGTTGTGATTTCTGTCACTCCAATGGATGGTAGCCTTGTAACTATGGAAGGTAGTCTGTTGTTCATATTTTTGTTACTCCAATGGATGGTAGCCTTGTCATTATGGAAAGTAGTCTATTGTCGAGATTTTTGTTACTCCAATGGATGGTAGCATTATCATTATGGAAGGTTGTCTGTTGTCGAGATTTTTGTTACTCCAATGGATGGTAGCCTTGTCATTATGGAAGGTAGTCTATTTTGTGGATTTTTGTTACTTAAATGGATGCTAGCCTTGTCATTATGGAAGGTAGTCTATTTTCGATATTTTTGTTACTCCAATGGATGGTAGCCTTGTCATTATGGAAGGTAGTTTGTTGTTCATATTTTTGTGACTCCAATGGATGGTAGCATTATCATTATGGAAGGTTGTCTGTTGTCGAGATTTTTGTTACTCCAATGGATGGTAGCATTGTCATTATGGAAGGTAGTCTGTTGTCGAGATTTTTGTTACTCCAATGGATGGTAGCCTTGTCATTACGGAAGGTAGTCCGTTTTCGAGATTTTTGATACTCCAATGGATGGTAGCCTTGTCATTATGGACGGTAGTCTGTTGTCGAGATTTTTGTTATTCGAATGGATTGTAGCCTTTTCATTATGGAACGTATTCTGTTGTCGATGTTTTTGTTACTCCAATGGATAGTAGCCTTGTTATTATGGAAGGTAGTCTGTTGTCTAGATTTTTGTTATTCCAATGAATGGTAGCCTTGTCATTATGGAAGGTAGTCTGTTGTCGATATTTTTGTTACTCCAATGGATGGTATCATTGTCATTATGGATGGTAGTCTGTTGTCGTGATTTTTGTTATTCCAATGGATTGTATCATTGTCATTATGGAACGTATTCTGTTTTCGAGATTTTTGTTACTCCAATGGATGGTAGCCTTGTCATTATGAAAGGTAGTTTGTTGTCGAGATTTTTGTTATTCCAATGGATGGGAGCCTTGTCATTATGGAAGGTAGTCTGTTGTCGAGATTTTTGTTACTCCAATGGATGGTAGCCTTGTCATTACGAAAGGTAGTCTATTTTCAAGATTTTTGTTATTCCAATGGATTGTATCATTGTCATTATGGAACGTATTCTGTTGTCGATATTTTTGTTACTCCAATAGATGGTAGCCTTGTCATTATGGAAGGTAGTTTGTTGTTCATATTTTTGTTACTCCAATGGATGGTAGCATTGTCATTATGGAAGGTTGTCTGTTGTCGTGATTTTTGTTAATCCAATGGATGGCAGCATTGTCATTATGGAAGGTAGTCTGTTGTCGATGTTTTCGTTACTCCAATGGATGGTAGCCTTGTCATTATGAAAGGTAGTCTGTTTTCGAGATTTTTGTTACTCCAATGGATGGTAGCCTTGTCATTATGGATGGTAGTCTGTTGTCGAGATTTTTGTTATTCGAATGGATTGTAGCCTTTTCATTATGGAACGTATTCTGTTGTCGATGTTTTTGTTACTCCAATGGATAGTAGCCTTGTTATTATGGAAGGTAGTCTGTTGTCTAGATTTTTGTTATTTCAATGAATGGTAGCCTTGTCATTATGGAAGGTAGTCTGTTGTCGATATTTTTGTTACTCCAATGGATGGTAGCCATGTCATTACGAAAGGTAGTCTATTTTCAAGATTTTTGTTACTCCAATAGATGGTAGCCTTGTTATTATGGATGGTAGTCTGTTGTCGAGATTTTTGTTACTCCAATGGATGGTATCATTGTCATTATGGATGGTAGTCTATTGTTGTGATTTTTGTTATTCCAATGGATTGTATCATTGTCATTATGGAACGTATTCTCATTTCGATGTTTTCGTTACTCCAATGGATAGTAGCCTTGTTATTATGGAAGGTAGTCTGTTGTCTAGATTTTTGTTATTCCAATGAATGGTAGCCTTGTCGTTATGGAAGGTAGTCTGTTATCGATATTTTTGTTACTCTAATTGATGCTAGCGTTGTCATTATGGAAGGTAGTATGTCGTTGTGATTTCTGTCACTCCAATGGATGGAAGCCTTGTAACTATGGAAGGTAGACTGTTGTTCATATTTTTGATACTCCAATGGATGGTAGCCTTGTCATTATGGAAAGTAGTCTATTGTCGAGATTTTTGTCACTCCAATGGATGGTAGCATTATCATTATGGAAGGTTATCTGTTGTCGAGATTTTTGTTACTCCAATGGATGGTAGCCTTGTCATTATGGAAGGTAGTCTATTTTGGAGATTTTTGTTACTTAAATGGATGCTAGCCTTGTCATTATGGAAGGTAGTCTGTTTTCGAGATTTTTGTTACTCCAATGGATGGTAGCCTTGTCATTATGGAAGGTAGTTTGTTGTTCATATTTTTGTGACTCCAATGGATGGTAGCATTATCATTATGGAAGGTTGTCTGTTGTCGAGATTTTTGTTACTCCAATGGATGGCAGCATTGTCATTATGGAAGGTAGTCTGTTGTCGAGATTTTTGTTATTCCAATGGATGGTAGCCTTGTCATTACGAAAGGTAGTCCGTTTTCGAGATTTTTGTTACTCCAATGGATGGTAGCCTTGTCATTATGGATGGTAGTCTGTTGTCGAGATTTTTGTTATTCGGATGGATTGTAGCCTTTTCATTATGGAACGTATTCTGTTGTCGATGTTTTTGTTACTCCAATGGATAGTAGCCTTGTTATTATGGAAGGTAGTCTGTTGTCTAGATTTTTGTTATTCCAATGAATGGTAGCCTTGTCATTATGGAAGGTAGTCTGTTGTCGATATTTTTGTTACTCCAATGGATGGTAGCCTTGTCATTACGAAAGGTAGTCTATTTTCAAGATTTTTGTTACTCTAATAGATGGTAGCCTTGTTATTATGGAAGGTAGTCTGTTGTCGAGATTTTTGTTACTCCAATGGATGGTATCATTGTCATTATGGATGGTAGTCTATTGTTGTGATTTTTGTTATTCCAATGGATTGTATCATTGTCATTATGGAACGTATTCTCATTTCGATGTTTTCGTTACTCCAATGGATGGTAGCCTTGTCATTATGAAAGGTAGTTTGTTGTCGAGATTTTTGTTATTCCAATGGATGGTAGCCTTGTCATTATGGAAGGTAGTCTATTTTCGAGATTTTTGTTACTCCAATGGATGCTAGCGTTGTCATTTTGGAAGGTAGTATATCGTTGTGATTTCTGTCACTCCAATGGATGGTAGCCTTGTTACTATGGAAGGTAGTCTGTTGTTCATATTTTTGTTACTCCAATGCATGGTAGCCTTGTCATTATGGAAAGTAGTCTATTGTCGAGATTTTTGTTACTCCAATGGATGGTAGCATTATCATTATGGAAGGTTATCTGTTGTCGGGATTTTTGTTACTCCAATGGATGGTAGCCTTGTCATTATGGAAGGTAGTCTATTTTGGAGATTTTTGTTACTTAAATGGATGCTAGCCTTGTCATTATGGAAGGTAGTCTGTTTTCGATATTTTTGTTACTCCCATGGATGGTAGCCTTGTCATTATGGAAGGTAGTTTGTTGTTCATATTTTTGTGACTCCAATGGATGGTAGCATTATCATTATGGAAGGTTGTCTGTTGTCGAGATTTTTGTTACTCCAATGGATGGCAGCATTGTCATTATGGAAGGTAGTCTGTTGTCGAGATTTTTGTTACTCCAATGGATGGTAGCCTTGTCATTACGAAAGGTAGTCCGTTTTCGAGATTTTTGTTACTCCAATGGATGGCAGCCTTGTCATTATGGATGGTAGTCTGTTGTCGAGATTTTTGTTATTCGAATGGATTGTAGCCTTTTCATTATGGAACGTATTCTGTTGTCGATGTTTTTGTTACTCCAATGGATAGTAGCCTTGTTATTATGGAAGGTAGTCTGTTGTCTAGATTTTTGTTATTCCAATGAATGGTAGCCTTGTCATTATGGAAGGTAGTCTGTTGTCGATATTTTTGTTACTCCAATGGATGGTAGCCTTGTCATTACGAAAGGTAGTCTATTTTCAAGATTTTTGTTACTCCAATAGATGGTAGCCTTGTTATTATGGAAGGTAGTCTGTTGTCGAGATTTTTGTTACTCCAATGGATGGTATCATTGTCATTATGGATGGTAGTCTATTGTTGTGATTTTTGTTATTCCAATGGATTGTATCATTGTCATTATGGAACGTATTCTCATTTCGATGTTTTCGTTACTCCAATGGATGGTAGCCTTGTCATTATGAAAGGTAGTTTGTTGTCGAGATTTTTGTTATTCCAATCGATGGTAGCGTTGTCATTATGGAAGGTAGTCTATTTTCGAGATTTTTGTTACTCCAATGGATGCTAGCGTTGTCATTTTGGAAGGTAGTATATCGTTGTGATTTCTGTCACTCCAATGGATGGTAGCCTTGTTACTATGGAAGGTAGTCTGTTGTTCATATTTTTGTTACTCCAATGCATGGTAGCCTTGTCATTATGGAAAGTAGTCTATTGTCGAGATTTTTGTTACTCCAATGGATGGTAGCATTATCATTATGGAAGGTTATCTGTTGTCGGGATTTTTATTACTCCAATGGATGGTAGCCTTGTCATTATGGAAGGTAGTCTATTTTGGAGATTTTTGTTACTTAAATGGATGCTAGCCTTGTCATTATGGAAGGTAGTCTGTTTTCGATATTTTTGTTACTCCCATGGATGGTAGCCTTGTCATTATGGAAGGTAGTTTGTTGTTCATATTTTTGTGACTCCAATGGATGGTAGCATTATCATTATGGAAGGTTGTCTGTTGTCGAGATTTTTGTTACTCCAATGGATGGCAGCATTGTCATTATGGAAGGTAGTCTGTTGTCGAGATTTTTGTTACTCCAATGGATGGTAGCCTTGTCATTACGGAAGGTAGTCCGTTTTCGAGATTTTTGTTACTCCAATGGATGGTAGCCTTGTCATTATGGATGGTAGTCTGTTGTCGAGATTTTTGTTATTCGAATGGATTGTAGCCTTTTCATTATGGAACGTATTCTGTTGTCGATGTTTTTGTTACTCCAATGGATAGTAGCCTTGTTATTATGGAAGGTAGTCTTTTGTCTAGATTTTTGTTATTCCAATGAATGGTAGCCTTGTCATTATGGAAGGTAGTCTGTTGTCGATATTTTTGTTACTCCAATGGATGGTAGCCTTGTCATTACGAAAGGTAGTCTATTTTCAAGATTTTTGTTACTCAAATAGATGGTAGCCTTGTTATTATGGAAGGTAGTCTGTTGTTGAGATTTTTTTACTCCAATGGATGGTATCATTGTCATTATGGATGGTAGTCTATTATTGTGATTTTTGTTATTCCAATGGATTGTATCATTGTCATTATGGAACGTATTCTCATTTCGATGTTTTCGTTACTCCAATGGATGGTAGCCTTGTCATTATGAAAGGTAGTTTGTTGTCGAGATTTTTGTTATTCCAATGGATGGTAGCCTTGTCATTATGGAAGGTAGTCTATTTTCGAGATTTTTGTTACTCCAATGGATGCTAGCGTTGTCATTTTGGAAGGTAGTATATCGTTGTGATTTCTATCACTCCAATGGATGGTAGCCTTGTTACTATGGAAGGTAGTCTGTTGTTCATATTTTTGTTACTCCAATGCATGGTAGCCTTGTCATTATGGAAAGTAGTCTATTGTCGAGATTTTTGTTACTCCAATGGATGGTAGCATTATCATTATGGAAGGTTATCTGTTGTTGGGATTTTTGTTACTCCAATGAATGGTAGCATTGTCATTATGTACGGTAGTCTGTTGTCGAGATTTTTGTTATTCGAATGGATTGTAGCCTTTTTATTATGGAACGTATTCTGTTGTTGATGTTTTTGTTACTCCAATGGATAGTAGCCTTGTTATAATGGAAGGTAGTCTGTTGTCTAGATTTTTGTTATTCCAATGAATGGTAGCCTTGTCATTATGGAAGGTAGTCTGTTGTCGATATTTTTGTTACTCCAATGGATGGTAGCCTTGTCATTACGAAAGGTAGTCTATTTTCGAGATTTTTGTTACTCCAATAGATGGTAGCCTTGTCATTATGGAAGGTAGTCTGTTGTCGAGATTTTTGTTACTCCAATGGATGGTATCATTGTCATTATGGATGGTAGTCTGTTGTCGTGATTTTTGTTATTCCAATGGATTGTATCATTGTCATTATGGAACGTATTCTGTTTTCGATGTTTTCGTTACTCCAATGGATGGTAGCCTTGTCATTATGAAAGCTAGTTTGTTGTCGAGATTTTTGTTATTCCAATGGACGGGAGCCTTGTCGTTATTGAAGGTAGTCTATATTCGAGATTTTGGTTACTCCAATGGATGCTAGCGTTGTCATTTTGGAAGGTAGTATGTCGTTGTGATTTATGTCACTCCAATGGATGGTAGCCTTGTCACTATGGAAGGTAGTCTGTTGTTCATATTTTTGTTACTCCAATGGATGATAGCATTATCATTTTGGAAGTTTGTCTGTTGTCGAGATTTTTGTTACTCCAATGGATGGTAGCCTTGTCATTATGGAAGGTAGTCTATTTTCGAGATTTTTTGTTACTTTAATGGATGGTAGCCTTGTTATTATGGAAGGTAGTCTGTTTTCGAGATTTTTGTTACTCCAATGGATGGTAGCCTTGTCATTATGGAAGGTAGTTTGTTGTCAATATTTTTGTTACTCCAATGGATGGTAGCCTTGTCATTATGGTAGGTGGTCTATTGTCGAGATTTTTATTACTCCAATGGATGGTAGCATTATCATTATGGATGGTTGTCTGTTGTCGAGATTTTTGTTACTCAAATGGATGGTAGCCTTTTCATTATGGAACGTATTCTGTTTTCGATGTTTTTGTTACTCCAATGGATAGTAGCCTTGTTATTATGGAAGGTAGTCTGTTGACTAGATTTTTGTTATTCCAATGAATGGTAGCCTTGTCATTATGGAAGGTAGTCTGTTGTCGATATTTTTGTTACTCTAATTGATGCTAGCATTGTCATTATGGAAGGTAGTATGTCGTTGTGATTTCTGTCACTCCAATGGATGGTAGCCTTGTAACTATGGAAGGAAGTCTGTTGTTCATATTTTTGTTACTCCAATGGTTGGTAGCCTTGTCATTATGGAAAGTAGTCTATTGTCGAGATTTTTGTTACTCCAATGGATGGTAGCATTATCATTATGGAAGGTTGTCTGTTGTCGAGATTTTTGTTACTCCAATGGTAGCCTTGTCATTATGGAAGGTAGTCTATTTTGGAGATTTTTGTTACTTAAATGGATGCTAGCCTTGTCATTATGGAAGGTAGTCTGGTTTCGAGATTTTTGTTACTCCAATGGATGGTAGCCTTGTCATTATGGAAGGTAGTTTGTTGTTCATATTTTTGTGACTCCAATGGATGGTAGCATTATCATTAAGGAAGGTTGTCTGTTGTCGAGATTTTTGTTACTTCAATGGATGGCAGCATTGTCATTATGGAAGGTAGTCTGTTGTCGAGATTTTTATTACTCCAATGGATGGTAGCTTTGTCATTACGGAAGGTAGTCCGTTTTCGAGATTTTTGTTACTCCAATGGATGGTAGCCTTGTCATTATGGATGGTAGTCTGTTGTCGAGATTTTTGTTATTCGAATGGATTGTAGCCTTTTCATTATGGAACGTATTCTGTTGTCGATGTTTTTGTTACTCCAATGGATAGTAGCCTTGTTATTATGGAAGGTAGTCTGTTGTCTAGATTTTTGTTATTCCAATGAATGGTAGCCTTGTCATTATGGAAGGTAGTCTGTTGTCGATATTTTTGTTACTCCAATGGATGGTAGCCTTGTCATTACGAAAGGTAGTTTATTGTCAAGATTTTTGTTACTCCAATAGATGGTAGCCTTGTTATTATGGAAGGTAGTCTGTTGTCGAGATTTTTGTTACTCCAATGGATGGTATCATTGTCATTATGGATGGTAGTCTGTTGTTGTCATTTTTGTTATTCCAATGCATTGTATCATTTTCATTATGGAACGTATTCTCATTTCGATGTTTTCGTTACTCCAATGGATGGTAGCCTTGTCATTATGAAAGGTAGTTTGTTGTCGAGATTTTTGTTATTCCAATGGATGGTAGCCTTGTCATTATGGAAGGTAGTCTATTTTCAAGATTTTTGTTACTCCAATGGATGCTAGCGTTGTCATTTTTGAAGGTAGTATGTCGTTGTGATTTATGTCACTCCAATGGATGGTAGCCTTGTCACTATGGAAGGTAGTCTGTTGTTCATATTTTTGTTACTCCAATGGATGATAGCATTATCATTATGGAAGTTTGTCTGTTGTCGAGATTTTTGTTACTCCAATGGATGGTAGCCTTGTCAATATGGAAGGTAGTCTGTTTTCGAGATTTTTTGTTACTTTAATGGATGGTAGCCTTGTCATTATGGAAGGTAGTCTGTTTTCGAGATTTTTTTTACTCCAATGGATGGTAGCCTTGTCATTATGGAAGGTAGTTTGTTGTTCATATTTTTGTTACTCCAATGGATGGTAGCCTTGTCATTATGGTAGGTAGTCTATTTTCGAGATTTTTTTTACTCCAATGGATGGTAGCAATATTATTATGGAAGGTTGTCCGTTGTCGAGATTTTTGTTACTCCAATGGATGGTAGCCTTGTCATTACGGAAGGTAGTCTATTTTCGAGATTTTTGTTACTCCAATGGATTGTAGCCTTGTCATTATGGATGGTAGTCTGTTGTCGAGATTTTTTTTATTCCAATGGATTGTAGCCTTTTCATTATGCAAGGTAGTCTGTTGTCGATATTTTTGTTACTCCAATGGATGGTAGCCTTGTCATTACGAAAGGTTGTCTATTTTCGAGATTTTTGTTACTCCAATAGATGGCAGCCTTGTCATTATGGAAGGTAGTCTGTTGTCGAGATTTTTGTTACTCCAAGGGATGGTATCATTGTCATTATGGATGGTAGTCTGTTGTCGTGATTTTTGTTTTTCCAATGGATTGTATCATTGTCATTAAGGAACGTATTCTGTTTTCGATGTTTTCGTTACTCCAATGGATGGTAGCCTTGTCATTATGAAAGCTAGTTTGTTGTCGAGATTTTTGTTATTCCAATGGATGGGAGCCTTGTCGTTATGGAAGGTAGTCTATATTCGAGATTTTGGTTACTCCAATGGATGCTAGCGTTGTCATTTTGGAAGGTAGTATGTCGTTGTGATTTATGTCACTCCAATGGATGGTAGCCTTGTCACTATGGAAGGTAGTCTGTTGTTCATATTTTTGCTACTCCAATGGATGATAGCATTATCATTATGGAAGTTTGTCTGTTGTCGAGATTTTTGTTACTCCAATGGATGGTAGCCTTGTCATTATGGAAGGTAGTCTATTTTCGATATTTTTTGTTACTTTAATGGATGGTAGCCTTGTTATTATGGAAGGTAGTCTGTTTTCGAGATTTTTGTTACTCCAATGGATGGTAGCCTTGTCATTATGGAAGGTAGTTTGTTGTTCATATTTTTGTTACTCCAATGGATGGTAGCCTTGTCATTATGGTAGGTGGTCTATTGTCGAGATTTTTGTTACTCCAATGGATGGTAGCATTATCATTATGGATGGTTGTCTGTTGTCGAGATTTTTGTTATTCCAATGGATTGTAGCCTTTTCATTATGGAACGTATTCTGTTTTCGATGTTTTTGTTACTCCAATGGATAGTAGCCTTGTTATTATGGAAGGTAGTCTGTTGTCTAGATTTTTGTTATTCCAATGAATGGTAGCCTTGTCATTATGGAAGGTAGTCTGTTGTCGATATTTTTGTTACTCTAATTGATGCTAGCGTTGTCATTATGGAAGGTAGTATGTCGTTGTGATTTCTGTCACTCCAATGGATGGTAGCCTTGTAACTATGGAAGGTAGTCTGTTGTTCATATTTTTGTTACTCCAATGGTTGGTAGCCTTGTCATTATGGAAAGTAGTCTATTGTCGAGATTTTTGTTACTCCAATGGATGGTAGCATTATCATTATGGAAGGTTGTCTGTTGTCGAGATTTTTGTTACTCCAATGGATGGTAGCCTTGTCATTATGGAAGGTAGTCTATTTTGGAGATTTTTGTTACTTAAATGGATGCTAGCCTTGTCATTATGGAAGGTAGTCTGGTTTCGAGATTTTTGTTACTCCAATGGATGGTAGCCTTGTCATTATGGAAGGTAGTTTGTTGTTCATATTTTTGTGACTCCAATGGATGGTAGCATTATCATTATGGAAGGTTGTCTGTTGTCGAGATTTTTGTTACTTCAATGGATGGCAGCATTGTCATTATGGAAGGTAGTTTGTTGTCGAGATTTTTGTTACTCCAATGGATGGTAGCCTTGTCATTACGGAAGGTAGTTCGTTTTCGAGATTTTTGTTACTCCAATGGATGGTAGCCTTGTCATTATGGATGGTAGTCTGTTGTCGAGATTTTTGTTATTCGAATGGATTGTAGCCTTTTCATTATGGAACGTATTCTGTTGTCGATGTATTTGTTACTCCAATGGATAGTAGCCTTGTTATTATGGAAGGTAGTCTGTTGCCTAGATTTTTGTTATTCCAATGAATGGTAGCCTTGTCATTATGGAAGGTAGTCCGTTGTCGATATTTTTGTTACTCCAATGGATGGTATCCTTGTCATTACGAAAGGTAGTCTATTTTCAAGATTTTTGTTACTCCAATAGATGGTAGCCTTGTTATTATGGAAGGTAGTCTGTTGTTGAGATTTTTGTTACTCCAATGGATGGTATCATAGTCATTATGGATGGTAGTCTGTTGTTGTGATTTTTGTTATTCCAATGGATTGTATCATTTTCATTATGGAACGTATTCTCATTTCGATGTTTTCGTTACTCCAATGGATGGTAGCCTTGTCATTATGAAAGGTAGTTTGTTGTCGAGATTTTTGTTATTCCAATGGATGGTAGCCTTGTCATTATGGAAGGTAGTCTATTTTCGAGATTTTTGTTACTCCAATGGATGCTAGCGTTGTCATTTTTGAAGGTAGTATGTCGTTGTGATTTATGTCACTCCAATGGAAGGTAGCCTTGTCACTATGGAAGGTAGTCTGTTGTTCATATTTTTGTTACTCCAATGGATGATAGCATTATCATTATGGAAGTTTGTCTGTTGTCGAGATTT
This sequence comes from Vicia faba, assembly GCA_948472305.1. Classification (NCBI taxonomy): domain Eukaryota; kingdom Viridiplantae; phylum Streptophyta; class Magnoliopsida; order Fabales; family Fabaceae; genus Vicia; species Vicia faba. The sequence continues at coordinate 550,150,343 of OX451740.1, forward strand.
TTGTTACTCCAATGGATGGTAGCCTTGTCATTATGGAAGGTAGTCTGTTTTCGAGATTTTTTGTTACTTTAATGGATGGTAGCCTTGTCATTATTGAAGGTAGTCTGTTTTCGAGATTTTTGTTACTCCAATGGATGGTAGCCTTGTCATTATGGAAGGTAGTTTGTTGTTCATATTTTTGTTACTCCAATGGATGGTAGCCTTGTCATTATGGTAGGTAGTCTATTTTCGAGATTATTGTTACTCCAATGGATGGTAGCATTATTATTATGGAAGGTTGTCTGTTGTCGAGATTTTTGTTACTCCAATGGATGGTAGCCTTTTCATTACGGAAGGTAGTCTATTTTCGAGATTTTTGTTACTCCAATGGATTGTAGCCTTGTCATTATGGATGGTAGTCTGTTGTCGAGATTTTTGTTATTCCAATGGATTGTAGCCTTTTCATTATGGAACGTATTCTGTTGTCGATGTTTTTGTTACTCCAATGGATAATAGCCTTGTTATTATGGAAGGTAGTCTGTTGTCTAGATTTTTGTTATTCCAATGAATAATAGCCTTGTCATTATGGAAGGTAGTCTGTTGTCGAGATTTTTGTTACTCCAATGGATGCTAGCGTTGTCATTATGGAAGGTAGTATGTCGTTGTGATTTCTGTCACTCTAGTGGATGGTAGCCTTGTAACTATGGAAGGTAGTCTGTTGTTCATATTTTTGTTACTCCAATGGTTGGTAGCCTTGTCATTATGGAAAGTAGTCTATTGTCGAGATTTTTGTTACTCCAATGGATGGTAGCATTATCATTATGGAAGGTTGTCTGTTGTCGAGATTTTTGTTACTCCAATGGATGGTAGCCTTGTCATTATGGAAGGTAGTCTATTTTGGAGATTTTTGTTACTTAAATGGATGCTAGCCTTGTCATTATGGAAGGTAGTCTGGTTTCGAGATTTTTGTTACTCCAATGGATGGTAGCCTTGTCATTATGGAAGGTAGTTTGTTGTTCATATTTTTGTGACTCCAATGGATGGTAGCATTATCATTATGGAAGGTTGTCTGTTGTCGAGATTTTTGTTACTTCAATGGATGGCAGCATTGTCATTATGGAAGGTAGTTTGTTGTCGAGATTTTTGTTACTCCAATGGATGGTAGCCTTGTCATTACGGAAGGTAGTTCGTTTTCGAGATTTTTGTTACTCCAATGGATGGTAGCCTTGTCATTATGGATGGTAGTCTGTTGTCGAGATTTTTGTTATTCGAATGGATTGTAGCCTTTTCATGATGGAACGTATTCTGTTGTCGATGTATTTGTTACTCCAATGGATAGTAGCCTTGTTATTATGGAAGGTAGTCTGTTGCCTAGATTTTTGTTATTCCAATGAATGGTAGCCTTGTCATTATGGAAGGTAGTCCGTTGTCGATATTTTTGTTACTCCAATGGATGGTATCCTTGTCATTACGAAAGGTAGTCTATTTTCAAGATTTTTGTTACTCCAATAGATGGTAGCCTTGTTATTATGGAAGGTAGTCTGTTGTTGAGATTTTTGTTACTCCAATGGATGGTATCATAGTCATTATGGATGGTAGTCTGTTGTTGTGATTTTTGTTATTCCAATGGATTGTATCATTTTCATTATGGAACGTATTCTCATTTCGATGTTTTCGTTACTCCAATGGATGGTAGCCTTGTCATTATGAAAGGTAGTTTGTTGTCGAGATTTTTGTTATTCCAATGGATGGTAGCCTTGTCATTATGGAAGGTAGTCTATTTTCGAGATTTTTGTTACTCCAATGGATGCTAGCGTTGTCATTTTTGAAGGTAGTATGTCGTTGTGATTTATGTCACTCCAATGGAAGGTAGCCTTGTCACTATGGAAGGTAGTCTGTTGTTCATATTTTTGTTACTCCAATGGATGATAGCATTATCATTATGGAAGTTTGTCTGTTGTCGAGATTTTTGTTACTCCAATGGATGGTAGCCTTGTCATTATGGAAGGTAGTCTGTTTTCGAGATTTTTTGTTACTTTAATGGATGGTAGCCTTGTCATTATTGAAGGTAGTCTGTTTTCGAGATTTTTGTTACTCCAATGGATGGTAGCCTTGTCATTATGGAAGGTAGTTTGTTGTTCATATTTTTGTTACTCCAATGGATGGTAGCCTTGTCATTATGGTAGGTAGTCTATTTTCGAGATTATTGTTACTCCAATGGATGGTAGCATTATTATTATGGAAGGTTGTCTGTTGTCGAGATTTTTGTTACTCCAATGGATGGTAGCCTTTTCATTACGGAAGGTAGTCTATTTTCGAGATTTTTGTTACTCCAATGGATTGTAGCCTTGTCATTATGGATGGTAGTCTGTTGTCGAGATTTTTGTTATTCCAATGGATTGTAGCCTTTTCATTATGGAACGTATTCTGTTGTCGATGTTTTTGTTACTCCAATGGATAATAGCCTTGTTATTATGGAAGGTAGTCTGTTGTCTAGATTTTTGTTATTCCAATGAATAATAGCCTTGTCATTATGGAAGGTAGTCTGTTGTCGAGATTTTTGTTACTCCAATGGATGCTAGCGTTGTCATTATGGAAGGTAGTATGTCGTTGTGATTTCTGTCACTCTAGTGGATGGTAGCCTTGTAACTATGGAAGGTAGTCTGTTGTTCATATTTTTGTTACTCCAATGGTTGGTAGCCTTGTCATTATGGAAAGTAGTCTATTGTCGAGATTTTTGTTACTCCAATGGATGGTAGCATTATCATTATGGAAGGTTGTCTGTTGTCGAGATTTTTGTTACTCCAATGGATGGTAGCCTTGTCATTATGGAAGGTAGTCTATTTTGGAGATTTTTGTTACTTAAATGGATGCTAGCCTTGTCATTATGGAAGGTAGTCTGGTTTCGAGATTTTTGTTACTCCAATGGATGGTAGCCTTGTCATTATGGAAGGTAGTTTGTTGTTCATATTTTTGTGACTCCAATGGATGGTAGCATTATCATTATGGAAGGTTGTCTGTTGTCGAGATTTTTGTTACTTCAATGGATGGCAGCATTGTCATTATGGAAGGTAGTTTGTTGTCGAGATTTTTGTTACTCCAATGGATGGTAGCCTTGTCATTACGGAAGGTAGTTCGTTTTCGAGATTTTTGTTACTCCAATTGATGGTAGCCTTGTCATTATGGATGGTAGTCTGTTGTCGAGATTTTTGTTATTCGAATGGATTGTAGCCTTTTCATGATGGAACGTATTCTGTTGTCGATGTATTTGTTACTCCAATGGATAGTAGCCTTGTTATTATGGAAGGTAGTCTGTTGCCTAGATTTTTGTTATTCCAATGAATGGTAGCCTTGTCATTATGGAAGGTAGTCCGTTGTCGATATTTTTGTTACTCCAATGGATGGTATCCTTGTCATTACGAAAGGTAGTCTATTTTCAAGATTTTTGTTACTCCAATAGATGGTAGCCTTGTTATTATGGAAGGTAGTCTGTTGTTGAGATTTTTGTTACTCCAATGGATGGTATCATAGTCATTATGGATGGTAGTCTGTTGTTGTGATTTTTGTTATTCCAATGGATTGTATCATTTTCATTATGGAACGTATTCTCATTTCGATGTTTTCGTTACTCCAATGGATGGTAGCCTTGTCATTATGAAAGGTAGTTTGTTGTCGAGATTTTTGTTATTCCAATGGATGGTAGCCTTGTCATTATGGAAGGTAGTCTATTTTCGAGATTTTTGTTACTCCAATGGATGCTAGCGTTGTCATTTTTGAAGGTAGTATGTCGTTGTGATTTATGTCACTCCAATGGAAGGTAGCCTTGTCACTATGGAAGGTAGTCTGTTGTTCATATTTTTGTTACTCCAATGGATGATAGCATTATCATTATGGAAGTTTGTCTGTTGTCGAGATTTTTGTTACTCCAATGGATGGTAGCCTTGTCATTATGGAAGGTAGTCTGTTTTCGAGATTTTTTGTTACTTTAATGGATGGTAGCCTTGTCGTTATTGAAGGTAGTCTGTTTTCGAGATTTTTGTTACTCCAATGGATGGTAGCCTTGTCATTATGGAAGGTAGTTTGTTGTTCATATTTTTGTTACTCCAATGGATGGTAGCCTTGTCATTATGGTAGGTAGTCTATTTTCGAGATTATTGTTACTCCAATGGATGGTAGCATTATTATTATGGAAGGTTGTCTGTTGTCGAGATTTTTGTTACTCCAATGGATGGTAGCCTTTTCATTACGGAAGGTAGTCTATTTTCGAGATTTTTGTTACTCCAATGGATTGTAGCCTTGTCATTATGGATGGTAGTCTGTTGTCGAGATTTTTGTTATTCCAATGGATTGTAGCCTTTTCATTATGGAACGTATTCTGTTGTCGATGTTTTTGTTACTCCAATGGATAATAGCCTTGTTATTATGGAAGGTAGTCTGTTGTCTAGATTTTTGTTATTCCAATGAATAATAGCCTTGTCATTATGGAAGGTAGTCTGTTGTCGAGATTTTTGTTACTCCAATGGATGCTAGCATTGTCATTATGGAAGGTAGTATGTCGTTGTGATTTCTGTCACTCTAGTGGATGGTAGCCTTGTAACTATGGAAGGTAGTCTGTTGTTCATATTTTTGTTACTCCAATGGATGGTAGCCTTGTCATTATGGAAGGTAGTCTATTGTCGAGATTTTTGTTACTCCAATGGATGGTAGCATTATCATTATGGAAGGTTGTCTGTTGTCGAGATTTTTGTTACTCAAATGGATGGTAGCCTTGTCATTACGGAAGGTAGTATGTTTTCGATATTTTTGTTACTCCAATGGATGGTAGCCTTGTCATTATGGATGGTAATTTGTTGTCGAGATTTTTGTTATTCTAATGGATTGTAGCCTTTTCATTATGGAACGTATTCTGTTTTCGATGTTTTTGTTACTCCAATGGATAGTAGCCTTGTTATTATGGAAGGTAGTCTATTGTATAGATTTTTGTTATTCCAATGAATGGTAGCCTTGTCATTATGGAAGGTAGTCTACTGTCGATATTTTTGTTACTCCAATTGATGCTAGCGTTGTCATTATGGAAGGTAGTATGTCGTTGTGATTTCTGTCACTCCAATGGATGGTAGCCTTGTAACTATGGAAGGTAGTCTGTTGTTCATATTTTTGTTACTCCAATGGATGGTAGCCTTGTCATTATGGAAGGTAGTCTATTGTCGAGATTTTTGTTACTCCAATGGATGGTAGCATTATCATTATGGAAGGTTGTCTGTTGTCGAGATTTTTGTTACTCCAATGGATGGTAGCCTTGTCATTATGGAAGGTAGTCTGTTTTTGAGATTTTTGTTACTTAAATGGATGCTAGCCTTGTCATTATGGAAGGTAGTCTACTTTCGAGATTTTTGTTACTCCAATGGATGGTAGCCTTGTCATTATGGAAGGTAGTTTGTTGTTCATATTTTTGTGACTCCAATGGATGGTAGCCTTGTCATTATGGAAGGTAGTCTATTTTCGAGATTTTTGTTACTTCAATGGATGGTAGCCTTGTCATTTTGGAAGGTAGTCTATTTTCGAGATTTTTGTTACTCCAATGGATAGTAGCCTTGTCATTATGGAAGGTAGTCTGTTGTTCATATTTTTGTTACTCGAATGGATGGTAGCCTTGTCATTATGGTAGGTAGTCTATTGTCGAGATTTTTGTTACTCCAATGGATGGTAGCATTATCATTATGGAAGGTTGTCTGTTGTCGAGATTTTTGTTACTCCAATGGATGGTAGCCTTGTCATTACGGAAGGTAGTCTGTTTTGGAGATTTTTGTTACTTCAATGGATGCTAGCCTTTTCATTATGGAAGGTAGTCTATTTTCGATATTTTTGTTACTCCAAATGATGGTAGCCTTGTCATTATGGAAGGTAGTTTGTTGTTTATATTTTTGTTACTCCAATGGATGGTAGCCTTGTCATTATGGTAGGTGGCCTATTGTCGATATTTTTGTTACTCCAATGGATGGTAGCATTATCATTATGGAAGGTTGTCTGTTGTCGAGATTTTTGTTACTCAAATGGATGGTAGCCTTGTCATTACGGAAGGTAGTCTGTTTTCGATATTTTTGTTACTCCAATGGATGGTAGCCTTGTCATTATGGATGGTAATTTGTTGTCGAGATTTTTGTTATTCTAATGGATTGTAGCCTTTTCATTATGGAACGTATTCTGTTTTCGATGTTTTTGTTACTCCAATGGATGGTAGCCTTGTTATTATGGAAGGTAGTCTATTGTATAGATTTTTGTTATTCCAATGAATGGTAGCCTTGTCATTATGGAAGGTAGTCTACTGTCGATATTTTTGTTACTCCAATTGATGCTAGCGTTGTCATTATGGAAGGTAGTATGTCGTTGTGATTTCTGTCACTCCAATGGATGGTAGCCTTGTAACTATGGAAGGTAGTTTGTTGTTCATATTTTTGTTACTCCAATGGATGGTAGCCTTGTCATTATGGAAGGTAGTCTATTGTCGAGATTTTTGCTACTCCAATGGATGGTAGCATTATCATTATGGAAGGTTGTCTGTTATCGAGATTTTTGTTACTCCAATGGATGGTAGCCTTGTCATTATGGAAGGTAGTCTGTTTTGGAGATTTTTGTTACTTAAATGGATGCTAGCCTTGTCATTATGGAAGGTAGTCTATTTTCGAGATTTTTGTTACTCCAATGGATGGTAGCCTTGTCATTATGGAAGGTAGTTTGTTGTTCATATTTTTGTGACTCCAATGGATGGTAGCCTTGTCATTATGGAAGGTAGTCTATTTTCGAGATTTTTGTTACTTCAATGGATGGTAGCCTTGTCATTTTGGAAGGTAGTATGTTTTCGATATTTTTGTTACTCCAATGGATGGTAGCCTTGTCATTATGGATGGTAGTCTGTTGTCGAGATTTTTGTTATTCCAATGGATTGTAGCCTTGTCATTATGGAACGTATTCTATTTTCGATGTTTTTGTTACTCCAACGGATAGTAGCCTTGTTATTATGGATGGTAGTCTGTTGTCTAGATTTTTGTTATTCCAATGGATGGTAGCCTTGTCATTATGGAAGGTAGTCGATTGTCGAGATTTTTGTTACTCCAATTGATGGTAGCCTTGTCATTATGGAAGGTAGTCTATTTTCGAGATTTTTGTTACTTCAATGGATGGTAGCTTTGTCATTATGGAAGGTAGTCTATTTTCAAGATTTTTGTTACTCCAATGGATGGTAGCCTTGTCATTATGGAAGGTAGTTTGTTGTTCATATTTTTGTTACTCCAATGGATGGTAGCCTTGTCATTATGGTAGGTAGTCTATTGTCGAGATTTTTGTTACTCCAATGGATGGTAGCATTATCATTATTGAAGGTTGTCTGTTGTCGAGATTTTTGTTACTCCAATGGATGGTAGCCTTGTCATTATGGAAGGTAGTCTGTTTTGGAGATTTTTGTTACTTCAATGGATGCTAGCCTTGTCATTATGGAAGGTAGTCTGTTTTCGAGATTTTTGTTACTCCAATGGATGGTAGCCTTGTCATTATGGAAGGTAGTTTGTTGTTCATATTTTTGTTACTCCAATGGATGGTAGCCTTGTCATTATGGTAGGTAGTCTATTGTCGAGATTTTTGTTACTCCAATGGATGGTAGCATTATCATTATGGAAGGTTGTCTGTTGTCGAGATTTTTGTTACTCCAATGGATGGTAGCCTTGTCATTATGGAAGGTAGTCTGTTTTGGAGAATTTTGTTACTTCAATGGATGCTAGCCTTGTCATTATGGAAGGTAGTCTGTTTTCGAGATTTTTGTTACTCCAATGGATGGTAGCCTTGTCATTATGGAAGGTAGTTTGCTGTTCATATTTTTGTTACTCCAATGGACGGTAGCCTTGTCATTATGGTAGGTAGTCTATTGTCGAGATTTTTGTTACTCCAATGGATGGTATCATTATCATTATGGAAGGTTGTCTATTGTCGAGATTTTTTTTACTCAAATGGATGGTAGCCTTGTCATTACGGAAGGTAGTATGTTTTCGATATTTTTGTTACTCCAATGGATGGTAGCCTTGTCATTATGGATGGTAGTCTGTTGTCGAGATTTTTGTTATTCCAATGGATTGTAGCCTTTTCATTATGGAACGTATTCTGTTTTCGATGTTTTTGTTACTCCAATGGATAGTAGCCTTGTTATTATGGATGGTAGTCTGTTGTCTAGATTTTTGTTATTCCAATGAATGGTAGCCTTGTCATTATGGAAGGTAGTCTGTTGTCGATATTTTTGTTACTCCAATTGATGCTAGCGTTGTCATTATGGAAGGTAGTATGTCGTTGTGATTTCTGTCACTCCAATGGATGGTAGCCTTGTAACTATGGAAGGTAGTCTGTTGTACATATTTTTGTTACTCCAATGGATGGTAGCCTTGTCATTATGGAAGGTAGTCTATTGTCGAGATTTTTGTTACTCCAATGGATGGTAGCCTTGTCATTATGGAAGGTAGTCTATTTTCGAGATTTTTGTTACTTCAATGGATGGTAGCTTTGTCATTATGGAAGGTAGTCTATTTTCGAGATTTTTGTTACTCCAATGGATGGTAGCCTTGTCATTATGAAAGGTAGTTTGTTGTTCATATTTTTGTTACTCCAATGGATGGTAGCCTTGTCATTATGGTAGGTAGTCTATTGTCAAGATTTTTGTTACTCCAATGGATGGTAGCATTATCATTATGGAAGGTTGTCTGTTGTCGAGATTTTTGTTACTCCAATGGATGGTAGCCTTGTCATTATGGAAGGTAGTCTGTTTTGGAGATTTTTGTTACTTCAATGGATGCTAGCCTTGTCATTATGGAAGGTAGTCTGTTTTCGAGATTTTTGTTACTCCAATGGATGGTAGCCTTGTCATTATGGAAGGTAGTTTGTTGTTCATATTTTTGTTACTCCAATGGATGGTAGCCTTGTCATTATGGTAGGTAGTCTATTGTCGAGATTTTTGTTACTCCAATGGATGGTATCATTATCATTATGGAAGGTTGTCTGTTGTCGAGATTTTTGTTACTCAAATGGATGGTAGCCTTGTCATTACGGAAGGTAGTCTGTTTTCGATATTTTTGTTACTCCAATGGATGGTAGTCTGTTGTCGAGATTTTTGTTATTCCAATGGATTGTAGCCTTTTCATTATGGAACGTATTCTGTTTTCGATGTTTTTGTTACTCCAATGGATAGTAGCCTTGTTATTATGGATGGTAGTCTGTTGTCTAGATTTTTGTTATTCCAATGGATGGTAGCCTTGTCATTATGGAAGGTAGTCTATTGTCGAGATTTTTGTTACTCCAATGGATGGTAGCCTTGTCATTATGGAAGGTAGTCTATTTTCGAGATTTTTGTTACTTCAATGGATGGTAGCTTTGTCATTATGGAAGGTAGTCTATTTACGAGATTTTTGTTACTCCAATGGATGGTAGCCTTGTCATTATGGAAGGTAGTTTGTTGTTCATATTTTTGTTACTCCAATGGATGGTAGCCTTGTCATTATGGTAGGTAGTCTATTGTCGAGATTTTTGTTACTCCAATGGATGGTAGCATTATCATTATTGAAGGTTGTCTGTTGTCGAGATTTTTGTTACTCCAATGGATGGTAGCCTTGTCATTATTGAAGGTAGTCTGTTTTGGAGATTTTTGTTACTTCAATGGATTCTAGCCTTGTCATTATGGAAGGTAGTCTGTTTTCGAGATTTTTGTTACTCCAATGGATGGTAGCCTTGTCATTATGGAAGGTAGTTTGTTGTTCATATTTTTGTTACTCCAATGGATGGTAGCCTTGTCATTATGGTAGGTAGTCTATTGTCGAGATTTTTGTTACTCCAATGGATGGTAGCATTATCATTATGGAAGGTTGTCTGTTGTCGAGATTTTTGTTACTCCAATGGATGGTAGCCTTGTCATTATGGAAGGTAGTCTGTTTTGGAGATTTTTGTTACTTCAATGGATGCTAGCCTTGTCATTATGGAAGGTAGTCTGTTTTCGAGATTTTTGTTACTCCAATGGATGGTAGCCTTGTCATTATGGAAGGTAGTTTGTTGTTCATATTTTTGTTACTCCAATGGATGGTAGCCTCGTCATTATGGTAGGTAGTCTATTGTCGAGATTTTTGTTACTCCAATGGATGGTATCATTATCATTATGGAAGGTTGTCTGTTGTCGAGATTTTTGTTACTCAAATGGATGGTAGCCTTGTCATTACGGAAGGTAGTATGTTTTCGATATTTTTGTTACTCCAATGGATGGTAGCCTTGTCATTATGGATGGTAGTCTGTTGTCGAGATTTTTGTTATTCCAATGGATTGTAGCCTTTTCATTATGGAACGTATTCTGTTTTCGATGTTTTTGTTACTCCAATGGATAGTAGCCTTGTTATTATGGATGGTAGTCTGTTGTCTAGATTTTTGTTATTCCAATGAATGGTAGCGTTGTCATTATGGAAGGTAGTCTGTTGTCGATATTTTTGTTACTCCAATTGATGCTAGCGTTGTCATTATGGAAGGTAGTATGTCGTTGTGATTTCTGTCACTCCAATGGATGGTAGCATTGTAACTATGGAAGGTAGTCTGTTGTACATTTTTTGTTACTCCAATGGATGGTAGCCTTGTCATTATGGAAGGTAGTCTATTGTCGAGATTTTTGTTACTCCAATGGATGGTAGCCTTGTCATTATGGAAGGTAGTCTATTTTCGAGATTTTTGTTACTTCAATGGATTCTAGCCTTGTCATTATGGAAGGTAGTCTATTTTCGAGATTTTTGTTACTCCAATGGATGGTAGCCTTGTCATTATGGAAGGTAGTTTGTTGTTCATATTTTTGTTACTCCAATGGATGGTAGCCTTGTCATTATGGTAGGTAGTCTATTGTCGAGATTTTTGTTACTCCAATGGATGGTAGCATTATCATTATGGAAGGTTGTCTGTTGTCGAGATTTTTGTTACTCCAATGGATGGTAGCCTTGTCATTATGGAAGGTAGTCTGTTTTGGAGATTTTTGTTACTTCAATGGATGCTAGCCTTGTCATTATGGAAGGTAGTCTGTTTTCGAGATTTTTGTTACTCCAATGGATGGTAGCCTTGTCATTATGGAAGGTAGTTTGTTGTTCATATTTTTGTTACTCCAATGGATGGTAGCCTTGTCATTATGGTAGGTAGTCTATTGTCGAGATTTTTGTTACTCCAATGGATGGTATCATTATCATTATGGAAGGTTGTCTGTTGTCGAGATTTTTGTTACTCAAATGGATGGTAGCCTTGTCATTACGGAAGGTAGTATGTTTTCGATATTTTTGTTACTCCAATGGATGGTAGCCTTGTCATTATGGATGGTAGTCTGTTGTCGAGATTTTTGTTATTCCAATGGATTATAGCCTTTTCATTTTGGAACGTATTCTATTTTCGATGTTTTTGTTACTCCAATGGATAGTAGCCTTGTTATTATGGATGGTAGACTGTTGTCTAGATTTTTGTTATTCCAATGAATGGTAGCCTTGTCATTATGGAAGGTAGTCTGTTGTCGATATTTTTGTTACTCCAATTGATGCTAGCGTTGTCATTATGGAAGGTAGTATGTCGTTGTGATTTCTGTCACTCCAATGGATGGTAGCCTTGTAACTATGGAAGGTAGTCTGTTGTACATTTTTTGTTACTCCAATGGATGGTAGCCTTGTCATTATGGAAGGTAGTCTATTGTCGAGATTTTTGTTACTCCAATGGATGGTAGCCTTGTCATTATGGAAGGTAGTCTATTTTCGAGATTTTTGTTACTTCAATGGATGGTAGCTTTGTCATTATGGAAGGTAGTCTATTTTCGAGATTTTTGTTACTCCAATGGATGGTAGCCTTGTCATTATGAAAGGTAGTTTGTTGTTCATATTTTTGTTACTCCAATGGATGGTAGCCTTGTCATTATGGTAGGTATTCTATTGTCAAGATTTTTGTTACTCCAATGGATGGTAGCATTATCATTATGGAAGGTTGTCTGTTGTCGAGATTTTTGTTACTCCAATGGATGGTAGCCTTGTCATTATGGAAGGTAGTCTGTTTTGGAGATTTTTGTTACTTCAATGGATGCTAGCCTTGTCATTATGGAAGGTAGTCTGTTTTCGAGATTTTTGTTACTCCAATGGATGGTAGCCTTGTCATTATGGAAGGTAGTTTGTTGTTCATATTTTTGTTACTCCAATGGATGGTAGCCTTGTCATTATGGTAGGTAGTCTATTGTCGAGATTTTTGTTACTCCAATGGATGGTATCATTATCATTATGGAAGGTTGTCTGTTGTCAAGATTTTTGTTACTCAAATGGATGGTAGCCTTGTCATTACGGAAGGTAGTATGTTTTCGATATTTTTGTTACTCCAATGGATGGTAGCCTTGTCATTATGGATGGTAGTCTGTTGTCGAGATTTTTGTTATTCCAATGGATTGTAGCCTTTTCATTATGGAACGTATTCTATTTTCGATGTTTTTGTTACTCCAATGGATAGTAGCCTTGTTATTATGGATGGTAGACTGTTGTCTAGATTTTTGTTATTCCAATGAATGGTAGCCTTGTCATTATGTAAGGTAGTCTGTTGTCGATATTTTTGTTACTCCAATTGATGCTAGCGTTGTCATTATGGAAGGTAGTATGTCGTTGTGATTTCTGTCACTCCAATGGATGGTAGCCTTGTAACTATGGAAGGTAGTCTGTTGTACATTTTTTGTTACTCCAATGGATGGTAGCCTTGTCATTATGGAAGGTAGTCTATTGTCGAGATTTTTGTTACTCCAATGGATGGTAGCCTTGTCATTATGGAAGGTAGTCTATTTTCGAGATTTTTGTTACTTCAATGGATGGTAGCTTTGTCATTATGGAAGGTAGTCTATTTTCGAGATTTTTGTTACTCCAATGGATGGTAGCCTTGTCATTATGAAAGGTAGTTTGTTGTTCATATTTTTGTTACTCCAATGGATGGTAGCCTTGTCATTATGGTAGGTATTCTATTGTCAAGATTTTTGTTACTCCAATGGATGGTAGCATTATCATTATGGAAGGTTGTTTGTTGTCGAGATTTTTGTTACTCCAATGGATGGTAGCCTTGTCATTATGGAAGGTAGTCTGTTTTGGAGATTTTTGTTACTTCAATGGATGCTAGCCCTGTCATTATGGAAGGTAGTCTATTTTCGAGATTTTTGTTACTCCAATGGATGGTAGCCTTGTCATTATGGAAGGTAGTTTGTTGTTCATATTTTTGTTACTCCAATGGATGGTAGCCTTGTCAATGGTAGGTAGTCTATTGTCGAGATTTTTGTTACTCCAATGGATGGTATCATTATCATTATGGAAGGTTGTCTGTTGTCGAGATTTTTGTTACTCAAATGGATGGTAGCCTTGTCATTACGGAAGGTAGTATGTTTTCGATATTTTTGTTACTCCAATGGATGGTAGCCTTGTCATTATGGATGGTAGTCTGTTGTCGAGATTTTTGTTATTCCAATGGATTGTAGCCTTTTCATTATGGAACGTATTCTATTTTCGATGTTTTTGTTACTCCAATGGATAGTAGCCTTGTTATTATGGATGGTAGACTGTTGTCTAGATTTTTGTTATTCCAATGAATGGTAGCCTTGTCATTATGTAAGGTAGTCTGTTGTCGATATTTTTGTTACTCCAATTGATGCTAGCGTTGTCATTATGGAAGGTAGTATGTCGTTGTGATTTCTGTCACTCCAATGGATGGTAGCCTTGTAACTATGGAAGGTAGTCTGCTGTACATTTTTTGTTACTCCAATTGATGGTAGCCTTGTCATTATGGAAGGTAGTCTATTGTCGAGATTTTTGTTACTCCAATGGATGGTAGCCTTGTCATTATGGAAGGTAGTCTATTTTCGAGATTTTTGTTACTTCAATGGATGGTAGCTTTGTCATTATGGAAGGTAGTCTATTTTCGAGATTTTTGTTACTCCAATGGATGGTAGCCTTGTCATTATGAAAGGTAGTTTGTTGTTCATATTTTTGTTACTCCAATGGATGGTAGCCTTGTCATTATGGTAGGTATTCTATTGTCAAGATTTTTGTTACTCCAATGGATGGTAGCATTATCATTATGGAAGGTTGTCTGTTGTCGAGATTTTTGTTACTCCAATGGATGGTAGCCTTGTCATTATGGAAGGTAGTCTGTTTTGGAGATTTTTGTTACTTCAATGGATGCTAGCCCTGTCATTATGGAAGGTAGTCTATTTTCGAGATTTTTGTTACTCCAATGGATGGTAGCCTTGTCATTATGGAAGGTAGTTTGTTGTTCATATTTTTGTTACTCCAATGGATGGTAGCCTTGTCAATGGTAGGTAGTCTATTGTCGAGATTTTTGTTACTCCAATGGATGGTATCATTATCATTATGGAAGGTTGTCTGTTGTCGAGATTTTTGTTACTCAAATGGATGGTAGCCTTGTCATTACGGAAGGTAGTATGTTTTCGATATTTTTGTTACTCCAATGGATGGTAGCCTTGTCATTATGGATGGTAGTCTGTTGTCGAGATTTTTGTTATTCCAATGCATTGTAGCCTTTTCATTATGGAACGTATTCTGTTTTCGATGTTTTTGTTACTCCAATGGATAGTAGCCTTGTTATTATGGATGGTAGTCTGTTGTCTAGATTTTTGTTATTCCAATGAATGGTAGCCTTGTCATTATGGAAGGTAGTCTGTTGTCGATATTTTTGTTACTCCAATTGATGCTAGCGTTGTCATTATGGAAGGTAGTATGTCGTTGTGATTTCTGTCACTCCAATGGATGGTAGCCTTGTAACTATGGAAGGTAGTCTGTTGTACATATTTTTGTTACTCCAATGGATGGTAGCCTTGTCATTATGGAAGGTAGTCTATTGTCGAGATTTTTGTTACTCCAATGGATGGTAGCCTTGTCATTATGGAAGGTAGTCTATTTTCGAGATTTTTGTTACTTCAATGGATGGTAGCTTTGTCATTATGGAAGGTAGTCTATTTTCGAGATTTTTGTTACTCCAATGGATGGTAGCCTTGTCATTATGGAAGGTAGTTTGTTGTTCATATTTTTGTTACTCCAATGGATGGTAGCATTGTCATTATGGTAGGTAGTCTATTGTCGAGATTTTTGTTACTCCAATGGATGGTACCATTATCATTATGGAAGGTTGTCTGTTGTCGAGATTTTTGTTACTCCAATGGATGGTAGCCTTGTCATTATGGAAGGTAGTCTGTTTTGGAGATTTTTGTTACTTCAATGGATGCTATCCTTGTCATTATGGTAGGTAGTCTATTGTCAAGATTTTTGTTACTCAAATGGATGGTATCATTATCATTATGGAAGGTTGTCTGTTGTCGAGATTTTTGTTACTCAAATGGATGGTAGCCTTGTCATTACGGAAGGTAGTATGTTTTCGATATTTTTGTTACTCCAATGGATGGTAGCCTTGTCGTTATGGATGGTAGTCTGTTGTCGAGATTTTTGTTATTCCAATGGATTGTAGCCTTTTCATTATGGAACGTATTCTGTTTTCGATGTTTTTCTTACTCCAATGGATAGTAGCCTTGTTATTATGGATGGTAGTCTGTTGTCTAGATTTTTGTTATTCCAATGAATGGTAGGCTTGTCATTATGGAAGGTAGTCTATTGTCGATATTTTTGTTACTCCAATTGATGCTAGCGTTGTCATTATGGAAGGTAGTATGTCGTTGTAATTTCTGTCACTCCAATGGATGGTAGCCTTGTAACTATGGAAGGTAGTCTGTTGTACATATTTTTGTTACTCCAATGGATGGTAGCCTTGTCATTATGGAAGGTAGTCTATTGTCGAGATTTTTGTTACTCCAATGGATGGTAGCCTTGTCATTATGGAAGGTAGTCTATTTTCGAGATTTTTGTTACTTCAATGGATGGTAGCTTTGTCATTATGGAAGGTAGTCTATTTTCGAGATTTTTGTTACTCCAATGGATGGTAGCCTTGTCATTATGGAAGGTAGTTTGTTGTTCATATTTTTGTTACTCCAATGGATGGTAGCATTGTCATTATGGTAGGTAGTCTATTGTCGAGATTTTTGTTACTCCAATGGATGGTACCATTATCATTATGGAAGGTTGTCTGTTGTCGAGATTTTTGTTACTCCAATGGATGGTAGCCTTGTCATTATGGAAGGTAGTCTGTTTTGGAGATTTTTGTTACTTCAATGGATGCTATCCTTGTCATTATGGTAGGTAGTCTATTGTCAAGATTTTTGTTACTCAAATGGATGGTATCATTATCATTATGGAAGGTTGTCTGTTGTCGAGATTTTTGTTACTCAAATGGATGGTAGCCTTGTCATTACGGAAGGTAGTATGTTTTCGATATTTTTGTTACTCCAATGGATGGTAGCCTTGTCGTTATGGATGGTAGTCTGTTGTCGAGATTTTTGTTATTCCAATGGATTGTAGCCTTTTCATTATGGAACGTATTCTGTTTTCGATGTTTTTCTTACTCCAATGGATAGTAGCCTTGTTATTATGGATGGTAGTCTGTTGTCTAGATTTTTGTTATTCCAATGAATGGTAGGCTTGTCATTATGGAAGGTAGTCTATTGTCGATATTTTTGTTACTCCAATTGATGCTAGCGTTGTCATTATGGAAGGTAGTATGTCGTTGTAATTTCTGTCACTCCAATGGATGGTAGCCTTGTAACTATGGAAGGTAGTTTGTTGTACATATTTTTGTTACTCCAATGGATGGTAGCCTTGTCATTATGGAAGGTAGTCTATTGTCGAGATTTTTGTTACTCCAATGGATGGTAGCCTTGTCATTATGGAAGGTAGTCTATTTTCGAGATTTTGTTACTTCAATGTATGGTAGCTTTGTCATTATGGAAGGTAGTCTATTTTCGAGATTTTTGTTACTCCAATGGATGGTAGCCTTGTCATTATGGAAGGTAGTTTGTTGTTCATATTTTTGTTACTCCAATGGATGGTAGCCTTGTCATTATGGTAGGTAGTCTATTGTCGAGATTTTTGTTACTCCAATGGATGGTAGCATTATCATTATGGAAGGTTGTCTGTTGTCGAGATTTTTGTTACTCCAATGGATGGTAGCCTTGTCATTATGGAAGGTAGTCTGTTTTGGAGATTTTTGTTACTTCAATGGATGCTAGCCTTGTCATTATGGTAGGTAGTCTATTGTCAAGATTTTTGTTACTCCAATGGATGGTATCATTATCATTATGGAAGGTTGTCTGTTGTCGAGATTTTTGTTACTCAAATGGATGGTAGCCTTGTCATTACGGAAGGTAGTATGTTTTCGATATTTTTGTTACTCCAATGGATGGTAGCCTTGTCGTTATGGATGGTAGTCTGTTGTCGAGATTTTTGTTATTCCAATGGATTGTAGCCTTTTCATTATGGAACGTATTCTGTTTTCGATGTTTTTCTTACTCCAATGGATAGTAGCCTTGTTATTATGGATGGTAGTCTGTTGTTTAGATTTTTGTTATTCCAATGAATGGTAGCCTTGTCATTATGGAAGGTAGTCTGTTGTCGATATTTTTGTTACTCCAATTGATGCTAGCGTTGTCATTATGGAAGGTAGTATGTCGTTGTGATTTCTGTCACTCCAATGGATGGTAGCCTTGTAACTATGGAAGGTAGTCTGTTGTGCATATTTTTGTTACTCCAATGGATGGTAGCCTTGTCGTTATGGATGGTAGTCTGTTGTCGAGATTTTTGTTACTCCAATGGATTGTAGCCTTTTCATTATGGAACGTATTCTGTTTTCGATGTTTTTGTTACTCCAATGGATAGTAGCCTTGTTATTATGGATGGTAGTCTGTTGTCTAGATTTTTGTTATTCCAATGAATGGTAGCCTTGTCATTATGGAAGGTAGTCTGTTGTCGATATTTTTGTTAGTCCAATTGATGCTAGCGTTGTCATTATGGAAGGTAGTATGTCGTTGTGATTTCTGTCACTCGAATGGATGGTAGCCTTGTAACTATGGAAGGTAGTCTGTTGTACATATTTTTGTTACTCCAATGGATGGTAGCCTTGTCATTATGGAAGGTAGTCTATTGTCGAGATTTTTGTTACTCCAATGGATGGTAGCCTTGTCATTATGGAAGGTAGTCTATTTTCGAGATTTTTGTTACTTCAATGGATGGTAGCTTTGTCATTTTGGAAGGTAGTCTATTTTCGAGATTTTTGTTACTCCAATGGATGGTAGCCTTGTCATTATGGAAGGTAGTTTGTTGTTCATATTTTTGTTACTCCAATGGATGGTAGCCTTGTCATTATGGTAGGTAGTCTATTGTCGAGATTTTTGTTACTCCAATGGATGGTAGCATTATCATTATGGAAGGTTGTCTGTTGTTGAGATTTTTGTTACTCCAATGGATGGTAGCCTTGTCATTATGGAAGGTAGTCTGTTTTGGAGATTTTTGTTACTTCAATGGATTCTAGCCTTGTCATTATGGAAGGTTGTCTGTTTTCGAGATTTTTGTTACTCCAATGGATGGTAGCCTTGTCATTATGGAAGGTAGTTTGTTGTTCATATTTTTGTTACTCCAATGGATGGTAGCCTTGTCATTATGGTAGGTAGTCTATTGTCGAGATTTTTGTTACTCCAATGGATGGTAGCATTATCATTATGGAAGGTTGTCTGTTGTCGAGATTTTTGTTACTCCAATGGATGGTAGCCTTGTCATTATGGAAGGTAGTCTGTTTTGGAGATTTTTGTTACTTCAATGGATGCTAGCCTTGTCATTATGGAAGGTAGTCTGTTTTCGAGATTTTTGTTACTCCAATGGATGGTAGCCTTGTCATTATGGAAGGTAGTTTGTTGTTCATATTTTTGTTACTCCAATGGATGGTAGCCTTGTCATTATGGTAGGTAGTCTATTGTCGAGAATATGTTACTCCAATGGATGGTATCATTATCATTATGGAAGGTTGTTTGTTGTCGAGATTTTTGTTACTCAAATGGATGGTAGCCTTGTCATTACGGAAGGTAGTATGTTTTCGATATTTTTGTTACTCCAATGGATGGTAGCCTTGTCATTATGGATGGTAGTCTGTTGTCGAGATTTTTGTTATTCCAATGGATTGTAGCCTTTTCATTATGAAACGTATTCTGTTTTCGATGTTTTTGTTACTCCAATGGATAGTAGCCTTGTTATTATGGATGGTAGTCTGTTGTCTAGATTTTTGTTATTCCAATGAATGGTAGCCTTGTCATTATGGAAGGTAGTCTATTGTCGATATTTTTGTTACTCCAATTGATGCTAGCGTTGTCATTATGGAAGGTAGTATGTCGTTGTGATTTCTGTCACTCCAATGGATGGTAGCCTTGTAACTATGGAAGGTAGTTTGTTGTACATATTTTTGTTACTCCAATGGATGGTAGCCTTGTCATTATGGAAGGTAGTCTATTGTCGAGATTTTTGTTACTCCAATGGATGGTAGCCTTGTCATTATGGAAGGTAGTCTATTTTCAAGATTTTGTTACTTCAATGGATGGTAGCTTTTTCATTATGGAAGGTAGTCTATTTTCGAGATTTTTGTTACTCCAATGGATGGTAGCCTTGTCATTATGGAAGGTAGTTTGTTGTTCATATTTTTGTTACTCCAATGGATGGTAGCCTTGTCATTATGGTAGGTAGTCTATTGTCGAGATTTTTGTTACTCCAATGGATGGTAGCATTATCATTATGGAAGGTTGTCTGTTGTCGAGATTTTTGTTACTCCAATGGATGGTAGCCTTGTCATTATGGAAGGTAGTCTGTTTTGGAGATTTTTGTTACTTCAATGGATGCTAGCCTTGTCATTATGGTAGGTAGTCTATTGTCAAGATTTTTGTTACTCCAATGGATGGTATCATTATCATTATGGAAGGTTGTCTGTTGTCGAGATTTTTGTTACTCAAATGGATGGTAGCCTTGTCATTACGGAAGGTAGTATGTTTTCGATATTTTTGTTACTCCAATGGATGGTAGCCTTGTCGTTATGGATGGTAGTCTGTTGTCGAGATTTTTGTTATTCCAATGGATTGTAGCCTTTTCATTATGGAACGTATTCTGTTTTCGATGTTTTTGTTACTCCAATGGATAATAGCCTTGTTATTATGGATGGTAGTCTGTTGTCTAGATTTTTGTTATTCCAATGAATGGTAGCCTTGTCATTATGGAAGGTAGTCTGTTGTCGATATTTTTGTTACTCCAATTGATGCTAGCGTTGTCATTATGGAAGGTAGTATGTCGTTGTGATTTTTGTCACTCCAATGGATGGTAGACTTGTAACTATGGAAGGTAGTCTGTTGTACATATTTTTGTTACTCCAATGGATGGTAGCCTTGTCATTATGGAAGGTAGTCTATTGTCGAGATTTTTGTTACTCCAATGGATGGTAGCCTTGTCATTATGGAAGGTAGTCTATTTTCGAGATTTTTGTTACTTCAATGGATGGTAGCTTTGTCATTATGGAAGGTAGTTTATTTTCGAGATTTTTGTTACTCCAATGGATGGTAGCCTTGTCATTATGGAAGGTAGTTTGTTGTTCATATTTTTGTTACTCCAATGGATGGTAGCCTTGTCATTATGGTAGGTAGTCTATTGTGGAGATTTTTGTTACTCCAATGGATGGTAGCATTATCATTATGGAAGGTTGTCTGTTGTCGAGATTTTTGTTACTCCAATGGATGGTAGCCTTGTCATTATGGAAGGTAGTCTGTTTTGGAGATTTTTGTTACTTCAATGGATGCTAGCCTTGTCATTATGGAAGGTAGTCTGTTTTCGAGATTTTTGTTACTCCAATGGATGGTAGCCTTGTCATTATGGAAGGTAGTTTGTTGTTCATATTTTTGTTACTCCAATGGATGGTAGCCTTGTCATTATGGTAGGTAGTCTATTGTCGAGATTTTTGTTACTCCAATGGATGGTATCATTATCATTATTGAAGGTTGTCTGTTGTCGAGATTTTTGTTACTCAAATGGATGGTAGCCTTGTCATTACAGAAGGTAGTATGTTTTCGATATTTTTGTTACTCCAATGGATGGTAGCCTTGTCATTATGGATGGTAGTCTGTTGTCGAGATTTTTGTTATTCCAATGGATTGTAGCCTTTTCATTATGGAACGTATTCTGTTTTCAATGTTTTTGTTACTCCAATGGATAGTAGCCTTGTTATTATGGATGGTAATCTGTTGTCTAGATTTTTGTTATTCCAATGATTGGTAGCCTTGTCATTATGGAAGGTAGTCTGTTGTCGATATTTTTGTTACTCCAATTGATGCTAGCGTTGTCATTATGGAAGGTAGTATGTCGTTGTGATTTTTGTCACTCCAATGGATGGTAGCCTTGTAACTATGGAAGGTAGTCTGTTGTACATATTTTTGTTACTCCAATGGATGGTAGCCTTGTCATTATGGAAGGTAGTCTATTGTCGAGATTTTTGTTACTCCAATGGATGGTAGCCTTGTCATTATGGAAGGTAGACTGTTTTGGAGATTTTTGTTACTTCAATGGATGCTAGCCTTGTCATTATGGAAGGTAGTCTGTTTTCGAGATTTTTGTTACTCCAATGGATGGTAGCCTTATCATTATGGAAGGTAGTTTGTTGTTCATATTTTTGTTACTCCAATGGATGGTAGCCTTGTCATTATGGTAGGTAGTCTATTGTCGAGATTTTTGTTACTCCAATGGATGGTATCATTATCATTATTGAAGGTTGTCTGTTGTCGAGATTTTTGTTACTCAAATGGATGGTAGCCTTGTCATTACGGAAGGTAGTATGTTTTCGATATTTTTGTTACTCCAATGGATGGTAGCCTTGTCATTATGGATGGTAGTCTGTTGTCGAGATTTTTGTTATTCCAATGGATTGTAGCCTTTACATTATGGAACGTATTCTGTTTTCGATGTTTTTGTTACTCCAATGGATAGTAGCCTTGTTATTATGGATGGTAATCTGTTGTCTAGATTTTTGTTATTCCAATGAATGATAGCCTTGTCATTATGGAAGGTAGTCTGTTGTCGATATTTTTGTTACTCCAATTGATGCTAGCGTTGTCATTATGGAAGGTAGTATGTCGTTGTGATTTCTGTCACTCCAATGGATGGTAGCCTTGTAACTATGGAAGGTAGTCTGTTGTACATATTTTTGTTACTCCAATGGATGGTAGCCTTGTCATTATGGAAGGTAGTCTATTGTCGAGATTTTTGTTACTCCAATGGATGGTAGCCTTGTCATTATGGAAGGTAGTCTGTTTTGGAGATTTTTGTTACTTCAATGGATGCTAGCCTTGTCATTATGGAAGGTAGTCTGTTTTCGAGATTTTTGTTACTCCAATGGATGGTAGCCTTGTCATTATGGAAGGTAGTTTGTTGTTCATATTTTTGTTACTCCAATGGATGGTAGCCTTGTCATTATGGTAGGTAGTCTATTGTCGAGATTTTTGTTACTCCAATGGATGGTATCATTATCATTATTGAAGGTTGTCTGTTGTCGAGATTTTTGTTACTCAAATGGATGGTAGCCTTGTCATTACGGAAGGTAGTATGTTTTCGATATTTTTGTTACTCCAATGGATGGTAGCCTTGTCATTATGGATGGTAGTCTGTTGTCGAGATTTTTGTTATTCCAATGGATTGTAGCCTTTTCATTATGGAACGTATTCTGTTTTCGATGTTTTTGTTACTCCAATGGATAGTAGCCTTGTTATTATGGATGGTAATCTGTTGTCTAGATTTTTGTTATTCCAATGAATGATAGCCTTGTCATTATGGAAGGTAGTCTGTTGTCGATATTTTTGTTACTCCAATTGATGCTAGCGTTGTCATTATGGAAGGTAGTATGTCGTTGTGATTTCTGTCACTCCAATGGATGGTAGCCTTGTAACTATGGAAGGTAGTCTGTTGTACATATTTTTGTTACTCCAATGGATGGTAGCCTTGTCATTATGGAAGGTAGTCTATTGTCGAGATTTTTGTTACTCCAATGGATGGTAGCCTTGTCATTATGGAAGGTAGACTGTTTTGGAGATTTTTGTTACTTCAATGGATGCTAGCCTTGTCATTATGGAAGGTAGTCTGTTTTCGAGATTTTTGTTACTCCAATGGATGGTAGCCTTATCATTATGGAAGGTAGTTTGTTGTTCATATTTTTGTTACTCCAATGGATGGTAGCCTTGTCATTATGGTAGGTAGTCTATTGTCGAGATTTTTGTTACTCCAATGGATGGTATCATTATCATTATTGAAGGTTGTCTGTTGTCGAGATTTTTGTTACTCAAATGGATGGTAGCCTTGTCATTACGGAAGGTAGTATGTTTTCGATATTTTTGTTACTCCAATGGATGGTAGCCTTGTCATTATGGATGGTAGTCTGTTGTCGAGATTTTTGTTATTCCAATGGATTGTAGCCTTTTCATTATGGAACGTATTCTGTTTTCAATGTTTTTGTTACTCCAATGGATAGTAGCCTTGTTATTATGGATGGTAATCTGTTGTCTAGATTTTTGTTATTCCAATGAATGGTAGCCTTGTCATTATGGAAGGTAGTCTGTTGTCGATATTTTTGTTACTCCAATTGATGCTAGCGTTGTCATTATGGAAGGTAGAATGTCGTTGTGATTTCTGTCACTCCAATGGATGGTAGCCTTGTAACTATGGAAGGTAGTCTGTTGTACATATTTTTGTTACTCCAATGGATGGTAGCCTTGTCATTATGAAAGGTAGTCTATTGTCGAGATTTTTGTTACTCCAATGGATGGTAGCCTTGTCATTATGGAAGGTAGACTGTTTTGGAGATTTTTGTTACTTCAATGGATGCTAGCCTTGTCATTATGGGAGGTAGTCTGTTTTCGAGATTTTTGTTACTCCAATGGATGGTAGCCTTATCATTATGGAAGGTAGTTTGTTGTTCATATTTTTGTTACTCCAATGGATGGTAGCCTTGTCATTATGGTAGGTAGTCTATTGTCGAGATTTTTGTTACTCCAATGGATGGTATCATTATCATTATTGAAGGTTGTCTGTTGTCGAGATTTTTGTTACTCAAATGGATGGTAGCCTTGTCATTACGGAAGGTAGTATGTTTTCGATATTTTTGTTACTCCAATGGATGGTAGCCTTGTCATTATGGATGGTAGTCTGTTGTCGAGATTTTTGTTATTCCAATGGATTGTAGCCTTTTCATTATGGAACGTATTCTGTTTTCGATGTTTTTATTACTCCAATGGATAGTAGCCTTGTTATTATGGATGGTAATCTGTTGTCTAGATTTTTGTTATTCCAATGAATGGTAGCCTTGTCATTATGGAAGGTAGTCTGTTGTCGATATTTTTGTTACTCCAATTGATGCTAGCGTTGTCATTATGGAAGGTAGTATGTCGTTGTGATTTCTGTCACTCCAATGGATGGTAGCCTTGTAACTATGGAAGGTAGTCTGTTGTACATATTTTTGTTACTCCAATGGATGGTAGCCTTGTCATTATGGAAGGTAGTCTATTGTCGAGATTTTTGTTACTCCAATGGATGGTAGCCTTGTCATTATGGAAGGTAGTCTGTTTTGGAGATTTTTGTTACTTCATTGGATGCTAGCCTTGTCATTATGGAAGGTAGTCTGTTTTCGAGATTTTTGTTACTCCAATGGATGGTAGCCTTGTCATTATGGAAGGTAGTTTGTTGTTCATATTTTTGTTACTCCAATGGATGGTAGCCTTGTCATTATGGTAAGTAGTCTATTGTCGAGATTTTTGTTACTCCAATGGATGGTATCATTATCATTATGGAAGGTTGTCTGTTGTCGAGATTTTTGTTACTCAAATGGATGGTAGCCTTGTCATTACGGAAGGTAGTATGTTTTCGATATTTTTGTTACTCCAATGGATGGTAGCCTTGTCATTATGGATGGTAGTCTGTTGTCGAGATTTTTGTTATTCCAATGGATTGTAGCCTTTTCATTATGGAACGTATTCTGTTTTCGATGTTTTTGTTACTCCAATGGATAGTAGCCTTGTTATTATGGATGGTAGTCTGTTGTCTAGATTTTTGTTATTCCAATGAATGGTAGCCTTGTCATTATGGAAGGTAGTCTGTTGTCGATATTTTTGTTACTCCAATTGATGCTAGCGTTGTCATTATGGAAGGTAGTATGTCGTTGTGATTTCTGTCACTCCAATGGATGGTAGCCTTGTAACTATGGAAGGTAGTCTGTTGTACATATTTTTGTTACTCCAATGGATGGTAGCCTTGTCATTATGGAAGGTAGTCTATTGTCGAGATTTTTGTTACTCCAATGGATGGTAGCCTTGTCATTATGGAAGGTAGTCTGTTTTGGAGATTTTTGTTACTTCATTGGATGCTAGCCTTGTCATTATGGAAGGTAGTCTGTTTTCGAGATTTTTGTTACTCCAATGGATGGTAGCCTTGTCATTATGGAAGGTAGTTTGTTGTTCATATTTTTGTTACTCCAATGGATGGTAGCCTTGTCATTATGGTAGGTAGTCTATTGTCGAGATTTTTGTTACTCCAATGGATGGTATCATTATCATTATGGAAGGTTGTCTGTTGTCGAGATTTTTGTTACTCAAATGGATGGTAGCCTTGTCATTACGGAAGGTAGTATGTTTTCGATATTTTTGTTACTCCAATGGATGGTAGTCTGTTGTCGAGATTTTTGTTATTCCAATGGATTGTAGCCTTTTCATTATGGAACGTATTCTGTTTTCGATGTTTTTGTTACTCCAATGGATAGTAGCCTTGTTATTATGGATGGTAGTCTGTTGTCTAGATTTTTGTTATTCCAATGAATGGTAGCCTTGTCATTATGGAAGGTAGTCTGTTGTCGATATTTTTGTTACCCCAATTGATGCTAGCGTTGTCATTATGGAAGGTAGTATGTCGTTGTGATTTCTGTCACTCCAATGGATGGTAGCCTTGTAACTATGGAAGGTAGTCTGTTGTACATATTTTTGTTACTCCAATGGATGGTAGCCTTGTCATTATGGAAGGTAGTCTATTGTCGAGATTTTTGTTACTCCAATGGATGGTAGCCTTGTCATTATGGAAGGTAGTCTGTTTTGGAGATTTTTGTTACTTCATTGGATGCTAGCCTTGTCATTATGGAAGGTAGTCTGTTTTCGAGATTTTTGTTACTCCAATGGATGGTAGCCTTGTCATTATGGAAGGTAGTTTGTTGTTCATATTTTTGTTACTCCAATGGATGGTAGCCTTGTCATTATGGTAGGTAGTCTATTGTCGAGATTTTTGTTACTCCAATGGATGGTATCATTATCATTATGGAAGGTTGTCTGTTGTCGAGATTTTTGTTACTCAAATGGATGGTAGCCTTGTCATTACGGAAGGTAGTATGTTTTCGATATTTTTGTTACTCCAATGGATGGTAGCCTTGTCATTATGGATGGTAGTCTGTTGTCGAGATTTTTGTTATTCCAATGGATTGTAGCCTTTTCATTATGGAACGTATTCTGTTTTCGATGTTTTTGTTACTCCAATGGATAGTAGCCTTGTTATTATGGATGGTAGTCTGTTGTCTAGATTTTTGTTATTCCAATGAATGGTAGCCTTGTCATTATGGAAGGTAGTCTGTTGTCGATATTTTTGTTACTCCAATTGATGCTAGCGTTGTAATTATGGAAGGTAGTATGTCGTTGTGATTTCTGTCACTCCAATGGATGGTAGCCTTGTAACTATGGAAGGTAGTCTGTTGTACATATTTTTGTTACTCCAATGGATGGTAGCCTTGTCATTATGGAAGGTAGTCTATTGTCGAGATTTTTGTTACTCCAATGGATGGAAGCCTTTTCATTATGGAACGTAGTCTATTTTGGAGATTTTTGTTACTCCAATGGATGGTAGCCTTGTCATTATGGAAGGTAGTCTATTGTCTAGATTTTTGTTATTCCAATGAATGGTAGCCTTGTCATTATGGAAGGTAGTCTGTTGTCGATATTTTTGTTACTCCAATTGATGCTAGCGTTGTAATTATGGAAGGTAGTATGTCATTGTGATTTCTGTCACTCCAATGGATGGTAGCCTTGTAACTATGGAAGGTAGTCTGTTGTACATATTTTTGTTACTCCAATGGATGGTAGCCTTGTCATTATGGAAGGTAGTCTATTGTCGAGATTTTTGTTACTCCAATGGATGGTAGCCTTGTCATTATGGAAGGTAGACTGTTTTGGAGATTTTTGTTACTTCAATGGATGCTAGCCTTGTCATTATGGAAGGTAGTCTGTTTTCGAGATTTTTGTTACTCCAATGGATGGTAGCCTTGTCATTATGGAAGGTAGTTTGTTGTTCATATTTTTGTTACTCCAATGGATGGTAGCCTTGTCATTATGGTAGGTAGTCTATTGTCGAGATTTTTGTTACTCCAATGGATGGTAGCATTATCATTATGGAAGGTTGTCTGTTGTTGAGATTTTTGTTACTCAAATGGATGGTAGCCTTGTCATTACAGAAGGTAGTATGTTTTCGATATTTTTGTTACTCCAATGGATGGTAGCCTTGTCATTATGGATGGTAGTCTGTTGTCGAGATTTTTGTTATTCCAATGGATTGTAGCCTTTTCATTATGGAACGTATTCTGTTTTTGATGTTTTTGTTACTCCAATGGATAGTGGCCTTGTTATTATGGATGGTAGTCTGTTGTCTAGATTTTTGTTATTCCAATGAATGGTAGCCTTGTCATTATGGAAGGTAGTCTGTTGTCGATATTTTTGTTACTCCAATTGATGCTAGCGTTGTCATTATGGAAGGTAGTATGTCGTTGTGATTTCTGTCACTCCAATGGATGGTAGCCTTGTAACTATGGAAGGTAGTTTGTTGTACATATTTTTGTTACTCCAATGGATGGTAGCCTTGTCATTATGGAAGGTAGTCTATTGTCGAGATTTTTGTTACTCCAATGGATGGTAGCCTTGTCATTATGGAAGGTAGTCTATTTTCGAGATTTTTGTTACTTCAATGGATGCTAGCCTTGTCATTATGGAAGGTAGTCTGTTTTCGAGATTTTTGTTACTCCAATGGATGGTAGCCTTGTCATTATGGAAGGTAGTTTGTTGTTCATATTTTTGTTACTCCAATGGATGGTAGCCTTGTCATTATGGTAGGTAGTCTATTGTCGAGATTTTTGTTACTCCAATGGATGGTAGCATTATCATTATGGAAGGTTGTCTGTTGTCGAGATTTTTGTTACTCAAATGGATGGTAGCCTTGTCATTACGGAAGGTAGTATGTTTTCGATATTTTTGTTACTCCAATGGATGGTAGCCTTGTCAATATGGATGGTACTTTGTTGTCGAGATTTTTGTTATTCCAATGGATTGTAGCCTTTTCATTATGGAACGTATTCTGTTTTCGATGTTTTTGTTACTCCAATGGATAGTAGCCTTGTTATTATGGATGGTAGTCTGTTGTCTAGATTTTTGTTATTCCAATGAATGGTAGCCTTGTCATTATGGAAGGTAGTCTGTTGTCGATATTTTTGTTACTCCAATTGATGCTAGCGTTGTCATTATGGAAGGTAGTATGTCGTTGTGATTTCTGTCACTCCAATGGATGGTAGCCTTGTAACTATGGAAGGTAGTCTGTTGTACATGTTTTTGTTACTCCAATGGATGGTAGCCTTGTCATTATGGAAGGTAGTCTATTGTCGAGATTTTTGTTACTCCAATGGATGGTAGCCTTGTCATTATGGAAGGTAGTCTATTTTCGAGATTTTTGTTACTTCAATGGATGGTAGCTTTGTCATTATGGAAGGTAGTCTATTTTCGAGATTTTTGTTACTCCAATGGATGGTAGCCTTGTCATTATGGAAGGTAGTTTGTTGTTCATATTTTTGTTACTCCAATGGATGGTAGGCTTGTCATTATGGTAGGTAGTCTATTGTCGAGATTTTTGTTACTCCAATGGATGGTAGCATTATCATTATGGAAGGTTGTCTGTTGTCGAGATTTTTGTTACTCCAATGGATGGTAGTCTGTTGTCGAGATTTTTGTTATTCCAACGGATTGTAGCCTTTTCATTATGGAACGTATTCTATTTTCGATGTTTTTGTTACTCCAATGGATAGTAGCCTTGTCATTATGGAAGGTAGTCTGTTTTTGAGATTTTGTTACTTTAATGGATGGTAGCCTTGTCATTATGGAAGGTAGTCTGTATTCGAGATTTTTGTTACTCCAATGGATGGTAGCCTTGTCATTACGGAAGGTAGTATGTTTTCGATATTTTTGTTTCTCCAATGGATGGTAGCCTTGTCATTATGGATGGTAGTCTGTTGTCGAGATTTTTGTTATTCCAATGGATTGTAGCCTTTTCATTATGGAACGTATTCTGTTTTCGATGTTTTTGTTACTCCAATGGATAGTAGCCTTGTTATTATGGATGGTAGTCTGTTGTCTAGATTTTTGTTATTCCAATGAATGGTAGCCTTGTCATTATGGAAGGTAGTCTGTTGTCGATATTTTTGTTACTCCAATTGATGCTAGCGTTGTCATTATGGAAGGTAGTATGTCGTTGTGATTTCTGTCACTCCAATGGATGGTAGCCTTGTAACTATGGAAGGTAGTCTGTTGTACATATTTTTGTTACTCCAATGGATGGTAGCCTTGTCATTATAGAAGGTAGTCTATTGTCGAGATTTTTGTTACTCCAATGGATGGTAGCCTTGTCATTATGGAAGGTAGTCTATTTTCGAGATTTTTGTTACTTCAATGGATGGTAGCTTTGTCATTATGGAAGGTAGTCTATTTTCGAGATTTTTGTTACTCCAATGGATGGTAGCCTTGTCATTATGGAAGGTAGTTTGTTGTTCATATTTTTGTTACTCCAATGGATGGTAGCCTTGTCATTATGGTAGGTAGTCTATTGTCGAGATTTTTGTTACTCCAATGGATGGTAGCATTATCATTATGGAAGGTTGTCTGTTGTCGAGATTTTTGTTACTCCAATGGATGGTAGTCTGTTGTCGAGATTTTTGTTATTCCAACGGATTGTAGCCTTTTCATTATGGAACGTATTCTATTTTCGATGTTTTTGTTACTCCAATGGATAGTAGCCTTGTCATTATGGAAGGTAGTCTGTTTTTGAGATTTTTGTTACTTTAATGGATGGTAGCCTTGTCATTATGGAAGGTAGTCTGTATTCGAGATTTTTGTTACTCCAATGGATGGTAGCCTTGTCATTATGGAAGGTAGTTTGTTGTTCATATTTTTGTTACTCCAATGGATGGTAGCCTTGTCATTATGGTAGGTAGTCTGTTGTCGATATTTTTGTTACTCCAATGGATGGTAGCATTATCATTATGGAAGGTTGTTTGTTGTCGAGATTTTTGTTACTCCAATGGATGGTAGCCTTGTCATTACGGAAGGTAGTCTATTTTCGAGATTTTTGTTACTCCAATGGATGGTAGCCTTGTCATTATGGATGGTAGTCTGTTGTTGAGATTTTTGTTATTCCAATTGATTGTAGCCTTTTCATTATGGAACGTATTCTGTTGTCGATGTTTTTGTTAATTCAATGGATAGTAGCCTTGTTATTATGGATGGTAGTCTGTTGTCTAGATTTTTGTTATTCCAATGAATGGTAGCCTTGTCATTATGGAAGGTAGTCTGTTGTCGATATTTTTGTTACTCCAATTGATGCTAGCGTTGTCGTTATGGAAGGTAGTATGTCGTTGTGATTTCTGTCACTCCAATGGATGGTAGCCTTGTAACTATGGAAGGTAGTCTGTTGTACATATTTTTGTTACTCCAATGGATGGTAGCCTTGTCATTATGGAAGGTAGTCTATTGTCGAGATTTTTGTTACTCCAATGGATGGTAGCCTTGTCATTATGGAAGGTAGTCTATTTTCGAGATTTTTGTTACTTCAATGGATGGTAGCTTTGTCATTATGGAAGGTAGTCTATTTTCGAGATTTTTGTTACTCCAATGGATGGTAGCCTTGTCATTATGGAAGGTAGTTTGTTGTTCATATTTTTGTTACTCCAATGGATGGTAGCCTTGTCATTATGGTAGGTAGTCTATTGTCGAGATTTTTGTTACTCCAATGGATGGTAGCATTATCATTATGGAAGGTTGTCTGTTGTCGAGATTTTTGTTACTCCAATGGATGGTAGCCTTGTCATTGTGGATGGTAGTCTGTTGTCGAGATTTTTGTTATTCCAACGGATTGTAGCCTTTTCATTATGGAACGTATTCTGTTTTCGATGTTTTTGTTACTCCAATGGATAGTAGCCTTGTCATTATGGAAGGTAGTCTGTTTTTGAGATTTTTGTTACTTTAATGGATGGTAGCCTTGTCATTATGGAAGGTAGTCTGTATTCGAGATTTTTGTTACTCCAATGGATGGTAGCCTTGTCATTATGGAAGGTAGTTTGTTGTTCATATTTTTGTTACTCCAATGGATGGTAGCCTTGTCATTATGGTAGGTAGTCTGTTGTCGATATTTTTGTTACTCCAATGGATGGTAGCATTATCATTATGGAAGGTTGTTTGTTGTCGAGATTTTTGTTACTCCAATGGATGGTAGCCTTGTCATTACGGAAGGTAGTCTATTTTCGAGATTTTTGTTACTCCAATGGATGGTAGCCTTGTCATTATGGATGGTAGTCTGTTGTTGAGATTTTTGTTATTCCAATTGATTGTAGCCTTTTCATTATGGATCGTATTCTGTTGACTATATTTTTGTTACTCCAATGGATGCTAGCATTGTCATTATGGAAGGTAGTATGTCGTTGTAATTTCTGTCACTCCAGTGGATGGTATCCTTGTAACTATGGAAGGTAGTTTGTTATTCATATTTTTGTTACTCCAATGGATGGTAGCCTTGTTATTATGGAAGGTAGTCTATTGTCGAGAGTTTTGTTACTCCAATGGATGGTAGCATTATAATTATGGAAGGTTGTCTGTTGTCGAGATTTTTGTTACTCCAATGGATGGTAACTTTGTCATTATGAAAGGTAGTCTGTTTTGGTAATTTTTGTTACATCAATGGATGCTAGCCTTGTCATTATGGAAGGTAGTCTGTTTTCGAGATTTTTGTTACTCCAATGGATGGTAGCCTTGTCATTTTTGAAGGTAGTTCGTTGTTCATATTTTTGTTACTCCAATGGATGGTAGCCTTGTCATTATGGTAGGTAGTCTATTGTCGAGATTTTTTTTACTCCAATGGATGGTAGCATTATAATTATGGAAGGTTGTCTGTTGTCGAGATTTTTGTTACTCCAATGGATGGTAACTTTGTCATTATGGAAGGTAGTCTGTTTTGGGGATTTTTGTTACTTCAATGGATGCTAGCCTTGTCATTATTGAAGGTAGTCTGTTTTCGAGATTTTTGTTACTCCAATGGATGGTAGCCTTGTCATTATGGAAGGTAGTTTGTTGTTCGTATTTTTGTAACTCTAATGGATGGTAGGCTTGTCATTATGGTAGGTAGTCTATTGTCGAGATTTTTGTTACTCCAATGGATGGTAGCATTATCATTATGGAAGGTTGTCTGTTGTCAAGATTTTTGTTACTCCAATGGATGGTAGCATTATCATTATGGAAGTATTTCTGTTGTCGAGATTTTTGTTACTCCAATGGATGGTAGCCTTGTCATTATGGAAGGTAGTATATTTTTGAGATTTTTGTTACTTTAATGGATGGTAGCCTTGTCATTATGGAAGGTAGTCTGTATTCGAGATTTTTGTTAATCCAATGGATGGTAGCCTTGTCATTATGGATGGTAGTCTATTGTCGATATATTTGTTACTCCAATGGATGGTAGCATTATCATTATGGAAGGTTGTCTGTTGTCGAGATTTTTGTTAATCCAATGGATGGTAGCCTTGTCATTATGGATGGTAGTCTGTTGTCGAAATTTTTGTTATTCCAATGGATTGTAGCCTTTTCATTATGGAACGTATTCTGTTTTCGATGTTTTTGTTACTCCAATGGATAGCAGCCTTGTCATTATGGAAGGTAGTCTGTTTTGGAGATTTTTGTTACTTCAATGGATGCTAGCCTTGTCATTATGGAAGGTAGTTTGTTTTCGAGATTTTTGTTACTCCAATGGATGGTAGCCTTGTCATTATGGAAGGTAGTCTGTTGTTCATATTTTTGTTACTCCAATGGATGGTAGCCTTGTCATTATGGTAGGTAGTCTATTGTCGAGATTTTTGTTACTCCAATGGATGGTAGCATTATCATTATGGAAGGTTGTCTGTTGTCGAGATTTTTGTTACTCCAATGGATGGTAGCCTTGTCATTACGGAAGGTAGTCTGTTTTCGAGATTTTTGTTACTCCAATGGATGGTAGCCTTGTCATTATGGATGGTAGTCTGTTGTCGAGATTTTTGTTATTCCAATGGATTATAGCCTTTTCATTATGGACCGTATTCTGTTTTCGATGTTTTTGTTACTCCAATGGATAGTAGCCTTGTTATTATGGAAGGTAGTTTGTTGTCTAGATTTTTGTTATTCCAATGAATGGTAGCCTTGTCATTATGGAAGGTAGTCTGTTGTCGATATTTTTGTTACTCCAATTGATGCTAGCGTTGTCATTATGGAAGGTAGTATGTCGTTGTGATTTCTGTCACTCCAATGGATGGTAGCCTTGTAACTATGGAAGGTAGTCTGTTGTTCATATTTTTGTTACTCCAATGGATGGTAGCCTTGTCATTATGGAAGGTAGTCTATTGTCGAGATTTTTGTTACTCCAATGGATGGTAGCATTATCATTATGGAAGGTAGTCTGTTGTCGAGATTTTTGTTACTCCAATGGATGGTAGCCTTGTCATTAGGGAAGGTAGTCTGTTTTCGAGATTTTTGTTACTCCAATGGATGGTAGCCTTGTCATTAGGGAAGGTAGTCTATTTTCGAGATTTTTGTTACTCCAATGGATGGTAGCCTTGTCATTATGGATGGTAGTCTGTTGTCGAGATTTTTGTTATTCCAATGGATTGTAGCCTTTTCATTATGGAACGTATTCTGTTGTCGATGTTTTTGTTACACCAATGGATAGTAGCCTTGTTATTATGGAAGGTAGTCTGTTTTCTAGATTTTTGTTATTCCAATGAATAGTAGCCTTGTCATTATGGAAGGTAGTCTGTTGTCGAGATTTTTGTTACTCCAATGGATGGTAGCCTTGTCATTACGGAAGGTATTCTGTTTTCGAGATTTTTGTTACTCCAATGGATGGTAGTCTGTTGTCGATATTTTTGTTATTCCAATTTATTGTATCATTGTCATTATGGAATGTATTCTGTTGTCGAGATTTTTGTTACTCCAATGGATGGTAGCCTTGTCATTACGGAAGGTATTCTGTTTTCGAGATTTTTGTTACTCCAATGGATAGTAGCATTGTCATTATGGAATGTATTATGTTGTCAATGTTTTCATTACTCCAATGGATGGTAGCCTTGTCATTATGGAATGTATTTTGGAAGGTAGTATGTCTTTGTGATTTCTGTCACTCCAATGGATGGTAGCCTTGTCACTATGGAAGGTAGTCTATTGTTCATATTTTTGTTACTCCAATGGATGGTAGCCTTGTCATTTTGGAAGGTAGTCTGTTGTCGAGATTTTTGTTACTCCAATGGATGGTAGCATAATCATTATGGAAGGTTGTCTGTTGTCGAGATTTTTGTTACTCCAATGGATGGTAGCCTTGTCATTATGGATGGTAGTCTGTTGGCGATATTTTTGTTACTCTAATGGATTGTATCATTGTCATTATGGAACGTATTCTGTTGTCGATGTTTTCGTTACTCCAATGGATTGTAGCCTTGTTATTATGGAAGGTGGTTTGTTGTCTAGATTTTATGTTATTCCAATGAATAGTAGCCTTGTCATTATGGAAGGTAGTCTGTTGTCGAGATTTTTGTTACTCTAATGGATGCTAGCGTTGTCATTATGGAAGGAAGTATGTCGTTGTGATTTCTCTCACTCCAATGGATGGTAGCCCTGTAACTATGGAAGGTATTCTGTTGTTCATATTTTTGTTACTCCAATGGATGGTAGCCTTGTCATTATGGAAGGTAGTCTATTGTCGAGATTTTTGTTACTCCAATGGATGGTAGCATTATCATTATAGAAGGTTGTCTGTTGTCGAGTTTTTTGTTACTCCAATGGATGGTAGCCTTATAATTATGGAAGGTTGTCTGTTGTCGAGATTTTTGTTACTCCAATGGATGGTAGCCTTGTCATTATGGAAGGTAGTCTGTTTTCAAGATTATTGTTACTTCAATGGATAGTAGCCTTGTCATTTTAGAAGGTAGTCTATTTTCGAGATTTTTGTTACTCCAATGGATGGTAGCCTTGTCATTATGGAAGGTAGTATGTTGTTCATATTTTTGTTACTCCAATGGATGGTAGCCTTGCCATTATGGTAGGTAGTCTATTGTTGAGATTTTTGTTACTCCAATGGATGGTAGCATTATCATTATGAAAGGTTGTCTGTTGTCGAGATTTTTGTTACTCCAACGGATGGTAGCCTTGTCATTACGGAAGGTAGTCTATTTTCGAGATTTTTGTTACTCCAATGGATGCTAGCCTTGTCATTATGAATGGTATTCTGTTGTCGAGATTTTTGTTATTCCAATGGATTGTAGCCTTTTCATTATGGAACGTATTCTGTTGTCGATGTTTTTGTTACTCCAATGGATATTAGCCTTGATATTACGGAAGGTAGTCTGTTGTCTAGATTTTATGTTATTCCAATGAATAGTAGCCTTGTCATTATGGAAGGTAGTCTATTGTCGAGATTTTTGTTACTCTAATAGATGCTAGCGTTGTCATTATAGAAGGTAGTATGTCGTTGTGATTTCTCTCACTCCAATGGATGGTAGCCTTGTAACTATGGAAGGTATTATGTTGTTCATATTTTTGTTACTCCAATGGATGTTAGCCTTGTCATTATGGAAGGTAGTCTATTGTCGAGATTTTTGTTACTCCAATGGATGGTAGCATTATCATTATGGAAGGTTGTATGTTTTCGAGATTTTTGTTACTTCAATGGATGGTAGCCATGACATTTTGGAGGGTAGTCTATTTTCGAGATTTTTGTTACTCCAATGGATGGTAGCCTTGTCATTATGGAAGGTAGTATGTTGTTCATATTTTTGTTACTCCAATGGATGGTAGCCTTGCCATTATGGTAGGTAGTCTATTGTCGAGATTTTTGTTACTCCAATGGATGGTTGCATTATCATTATGGGAGATTGTCTGTTGTCGAGATTTTTGTTACTCCAATGGATGGTAGCCTTTTCATTACGGAAGGTAGTCTGTTTTCAAGATTTTTGTTAATCCAATGGATGGTAGCCTTGTCATTATGGATGGTAGTCTGTTGTCGATATTTTTGTTATTCCAATGGATTGTAGCCTTTTCATTAGGGAACGTATTATGTTCTCGATGTTTTTGTTACACCAATGGATAGTAACCTTGTTATTATGGAAGGTAGTCTGTTGTCTAGATTTTTGTTATTCCAATGAATGGTAGCCCTGTCATTATGGAAGGTAGTCTGTTGTCTATATTTTTGTTACTCCAGTAGATGGTAGCGTTGTCATTATGGAAGGTAGTATGTCTTTGTGATTTTTGTTACTCCAATGGATGGTCACCTTGTAACTATGGAAGGTAGTCTGTTGTTCATATTTTTGTTACTCCAATGGATGGTAGCCTCGTCATTATGGAAGGTAGTCTATTGTCGAGATTTTTGTTACTCCAATGGATGGTAGCATTATCATTATGGAAGGTTTTCTATTGTCGAGATTTTTGTTACTCCAATGGATGATAGCCTTGTCATTATGGAAGGTAGTCTGTTTTCAAGATTTTTGTTATTCCAATGGATGGTAGCCTTGTCATTATGGAAGGTAGTTTTTTTTTGAGAATTTTGTTATTCCAATGGATGGTATCCTTGTCTTTATGGAAGTTAGTATGTCGTTGTGATTTCTCTCACTCTAATGGATGGTAGCCTTGTAACTATGGAAGGTATTCTGTTGTTCATATTTTTGTTACTCCAATTGATGGTAGCCTTGTCATTATGGAAGGTAGTCTATTGTCGAGATTTTTGTTACTCCAATGGATGGTAGCATTATCATTATGGAAGGTTGTCTATTGTCGAGATTTTTGTTACTCCAATGGATGGTAGCATTATCATTATGGAAGGTTGTCGGTTGTCGAGATTTTTGTTACTCCAATGGATGGTAGCCTTGTCATTATGGAAGGTAGTCTGTTTTCGAGATTTTTGTTATTCCAATGGATGGTAGCCTTGTCATTATGGAAGGTAGTTTTTTTTTGATATTTTTGTTACTCCAATGGATGGCAGCCTTGTCATTATGGAAGGTAGTCTGTTGTTCATATTTTTGTTACTCCAATGGATGGTAGCCTTGCCATTATGGTAGGTAGTCTATTGTCGAGATTTTTGTTACTCCAATGGATGGTAGCATTATCATTATGGAAGGTTGTCTGTTGTCGAGATTTTTGTTACTCCAACGGATGGTAGCCTTGTCATTACGGAAGGTAGTCTGTTTTCGAGATTTTTGTTACTCCAATGGATGGTAGCCTTGTCATTATGAATGGTAGTCTGTTGTCGAGATTTTTGTTATTCCAATGGATTATAGCCTTTTCATTATGGAACGTATTCTGTTGTCGATGTTTTTGTTACTCCAATGGATATTAGCCTTGATATTATGGAAGGTAGTCTGTTGTCTAGATTTTATGTTATTCCAATGAATAGTAGCCTTGTCATTATGGAAGGTAGTCTGTTGTCGAGATTTTTGTTATTCTAATAGATGCTAGCTTTGTCATTATGGAAGGTAGTATGTCGTTGTGATTTCTCTCACTCCAATGGATGGTAGCCTTGTAACTATGGAAGGTATTCTGTTGTTCATATTTTTGTTACTCCAATGGATGGTAGCCTTGTCATTATGGAAAGTAGTCTATTGTCGAGATTTTTGTTACTCCAATGGATGGTAGCATTATCATTATGGAAGGTTGTCGGTTGTCGAGATTTTTGTTACTCCAATGGATGGTAGCCTTGTCATTATGGAAGGTAGTCTGTTTTCGAGATTTTTGTTATTCCAATGGATGGTAGCCTTGTCATTATGGAAGGTATTTTTTTTTTGATATTTTTGTTACTCCAATGGATGGCAGCCTTGTCATTATGGAAGGTAGTCTGTTGTTCATATTTTTGTTACTCCAATGGATGGTAGCCTTGCCATTATGGTAGGTAGTCTATTATCGAGATTTTTGTTACTCCAATGGATGGTAGCATTATCATTATGGAAGGTTGTCTGTTGTCGAGATTTTTGTTACTCCAACGGATGGTAGCCTTGTCATTACGGAAGGTAGTCTGTTTTCGAGATTTTTGTTACTCCAATGGTTGGTAGCCTTGTCATTATGAATGGTAGTCTGTTGTCGAGATTTTTGTTATTCCAATGGATTATAGCCTTTTCATTATGGAACGTATTCTGTTGTCGATGTTTTTGTTACTCCAATGGATATTATCCTTGATATTATGGAAGGTAGTCTGTTGTCTAGATTTTATGTTATTCCAATGAATAGTAGCCTTGTCATTATGGAAGGTAGTCTGTTGTCGAGATTTTTGTTACTCTAATAGATGCTAGCGTTGTCATTATGGAAGGTAGTATGTCGTTGTGATTTCTCTCACTCCAATGGATGGTAGCCTTGTAACTATGGAAGGTATTCTGTTGTTCATATTTTTGTTACTCCAATGGATGGTAGCCTTGTCATTATGGAAGGTAGTCTATTGTCGAGATTTTTGTTACTCCAATGGATGGTAGCATTATCATTATGAAAGGTTGTCTGTTGTCGAGATTTTTGTTACTCCAATGGATGGTAGCCTTATCATTATGGAAGGTTGTCTGTTGTCGAGATTTTTGTTACTCCAATGGATGGTAGCCTTGTCATTATGGAAGGTAGTCTGTTTTCGAGATTTTTGTTACTTCAATGGATGGTATCCTTGTCATTTTAGAAGGTAGTCTGTTTTCGAGATTTTTGTTACTCCAATGGATGGTAGCCTTGTCATTATGGAAGGTAGTCTGTTGTTCATATTTTTGTTACTCCAATGGATGGTAGCCTTGTCATTATGGTAGGTAGTCTATTGTCGAGATTTTTGTTACTCCAATGGATGGTAGCATTATCATTATGGAAGGTTGTCTGTTGTCGAGATTTTTGTTACTCCAATAGATGGTAGCCTTGTCATTATGGATGGTAGTCTGTTGTCGAGATTTTTGTTATTCCAATAGATTGTATCATTGTCATTATGGAACGTATTCTGTTGTCGATGTTTTCGTTACTCCAATGGATGGTAGCCTTGTCATTATGAAAGGTAGTTTGTTGTCGAGATTTTTGTTATTCCAATGGATGGTAGCCTTGTCATTATGGAAGGTAGTCTATTGTAGAGATTTTTTTTACTCCAATGGATGCTAGCGTTATCATTTTGGAAGGTAGTATGTCGTTGTGATTTCTGTCACTCCAATGGATGGTAGCCTTGTCACTATGGAAGGTAGTCTATTTTTCATATTTTTGTTACTCCAATGGATGGTAGCCTTGTCATTATGGAAGGTAGTCTATTGTCGAGATTTTTGTTACTCCAATGGATGGTAGCATTATCATTATGGAAGGTTGTCTGTTGTCGAGATTTATGTTACTCCAATGGATTGTAGCCTTGTCATTATGGAAGGTAGTATGTTTTCGAGATTTTTGTTACTTCAATGGATGGTAGCCTTGACATTTTTGAGGGTAGTCTATTTTCGAGATTTTTGTTACTCCAATAGATGGTAGCCTTGTCATTATGGAAGGTAGTCTGTTGTTCATATTTTTGTTACTCCAATGGATGGTAGCCTTGCCATTATGGTAGGTAGTCTATTGTCGAGATTTTTGTTACTCCAATGGACGGTAGCATTATCATTATGGAAGATTGTCTATTGTCGAGATTTTTGTTACTCCAATGGATGGTAGCCTTGTCATTACGGAAGGTAGTCTGTTTTCAAGATTTTTGTTACTCCAATGGATGGTAGCCTTGTCATTATGGATGGTGGTCTGTTGTCGAGATTTTTGTTATTTCAATGGATTGTAGCCTTTTCATTAGGGAACGTATTCTGTTCTCGATGTTTTTGTTACTCCAGTGGATAGTAGCCTTGTTATTATGGAAGGTAGTATGTTGTCTATATTTTTGTTACTCCAATGGATGCTAGCGTTGTCATTATGGAAGGTAGTATGTCATTGTGATTTCTGTTACTCCAATGGATGGTAGCCTTGTAACTATGGAAGGTAGTCTGTTGTTCATATTTTTGTTACTCCAATGGATGGTAGCCTCGTCATTATGGAAGGTAGTCTATTGTCGAGATTTTTGTTACTCCAATGGATGGTAGCATTATCATTATGGAAGGTTGTCTGTTGTCGAGATTTTTGTTACTCCAATGGATGGTAGCCTTGTCATTACGGAAGGTAGTCTGTTTTCAAGATTTTTGTTACTCCAATGGATGGTAGCCTTGTCATTATGGATGGTGGTCTGTTGTCGAGATTTTTGTTATTCCAATGGATTGTAGCCTTTTCATTAGGGAACGTATTCTGTTCTCGATGTTTTTGTTACTCCAGTGGATAGTAGCCTTGTTATTATGGAAGGTAGTATGTTGTCTATATTTTTGTTACTCCAATGGATGCTAGCGTTGTCATTATGGAAGGTAGTATGTCGTTGTGATTTCTGTTACTCCAATGGATGGTAGCCTTGTAACTATGGAAGGTAGTCTGTTGTTCATATTTTTGTTACTCCAATGGATGGTAGCCTTGCCATTATGGTAGGTAGTCTATTGTCGAGATTTTTGTTACTCCAATGGATGGTAGCATTATCATTATGGAAGGTTGTCTGTTGTCGAGATTTTTGTTACTCCAACGGATGGTAGCCTTGTCATTACGGAAGGTAGTCTGTTTTCGAGATTTTTGTTACTCCAATGGATGGTAGCCTTGTCATTATGAATGGTAGTCTGTTGTCGAGATTTTTGTTATTCCAATGGATTATAGCCTTTTCATTATGGAACGTATTCTGTTGTCGATGTTTTTGTTACTCCAATGGATATTAGCCTTGATATTATGGAAGGTAGTCTGTTGTCTAGATTTTATGTTATTCCAATGAATAGTAGCCTTGTCATTATGGAAGGTAGTCTGTTGTCGAGATTTTTGTTACTCTAATAGATGCTAGCGTTGTCATTATGGAAGGTAGTATGTCGTTGTGATTTCTCTCACTCCAATGGATGGTAGCCTTGTAACTATGGAAGGTATTCTGTTGTTCATATTTTTGTTACTCCAATGGATGGTAGCCTTGTCATTATGGAAGGTAGTCTATTGTCGAGATTTTTGTTACTCCAATGGATGGTAGCATTATCATTATGGAAGGTTGTCTGTTGTCGAGATTTTTGTTACTCCAATGGATGGTAGCCTTATCATTATGGAAGGTTGTCTGTTGTCGAGATTTTTGTTACTCCAATAGATGGTAGCCTTGTCATTATGGAAGGTAGTCTGTTTTCGAGATTTTTGTTACTTCAATGGATGGTATCCTTGTCATTTTAGAAGGTAGTTTGTTTTCGAGATTTTTGTTACTCCAATGGATGGTAGCCTTGTCATTATGGAAGGTAGTCTGTTGTTCATATTTTTGTTACTCCAATGGATGGTAGCCTTGTCATTATGGTAGGTAGTCTATTGTCGAGATTTTTGTTACTCCAATGGATGGTAGCATTATCATTATGGAAGGTTGTCTGTTGTCGAGATTTTTGTTACTCCAATAGATGGTAGCCTTGTCATTATGGATGGTAGTCTGTTGTCGAGATTTTTGTTATTCCAATAGATTGTATCATTGTCATTATGGAACGTATTCTGTTGTCGATGTTTTCGTTACTCCAATGGATGGTAGCCTTGTCATTATGAAAGGTAGTTTGTTGTCGAGATTTTTGTTATTCCAATGGATGGTAGCCTTGTCATTATGGAAGGTAGTCTATTGTAGAGATTTTTTTTACTCCAATGGATGCTAGCGTTATCATTTTGGAAGGTAGTATGTCGTTGTGATTTCTGTCACTCCAATGGATGGTAGCCTTGTCACTATGGAAGGTAGTCTATTGTTCATATTTTTGTTACTCCAATGGATGGTAGCCTTGTCATTTTGGAAGGTAGTCTATTGTCGAGATTTTTGTTACTCCAATGGATGGTAGCATTATCATTATGGAAGGTTGTCTGTTGTCGAGATTTATGTTACTCCAATGGATTGTTGCCTTGTCATTATGGAAGGTAGTATGTTTTCGAGATTTTTGTTACTTCAATGGATGGTAGCCTTGACATTTTTGAGGGTAGTCTATTTTCGAGATTTTTTTTACTCCAATAGATGGTAGCCTTGTCATTATGGAAGGTAGTCTGTTGTTCATATTTTTGTTACTCCAATGGATGGTAGCCTTGCCATTATGGTAGGTAGTCTATTGTCGAGATTTTTGTTACTCCAATGGACGGTAGCATTATCATTATGGAAGATTGTCTATTGTCGAGATTTTTGTTACTCCAATGGATGGTAGCCTTGTCATTACGGAAGGTAGTCTGTTTTCAAGATTTTTGTTACTCCAATGGATGGTAGCCTTGTCATTATGGATGGTGGTCTGTTGTCGAAATTTTTGTTATTCCAATGGATTGTAGCCTTTTCATTAGGGAACGTATTCTGTTCTCGATGTTTTTGTTACTCCAGTGGATAGTAGCCTTGTTATTATGGAAGGTAGTATGTTGTCTATATTTTTGTTACTCCAATTGATGCTAGCGTTGTCATTATGGAAGGTAGTATGTCGTTGTGATTTCTGTTACTCCAATGGATGGTAGCCTTGTAACTATGGAAGGTAGTCTGTTGTTCATATTTTTCTTACTCCAATGGATGGTAGCCTCGTCATTATGGAAGGTAGTCTATTGTCGAGATTTTTGTTACTCCAATGGATGGTAGCATTATCATTATGGAAGGTTGTCTGTTGTCGAGATTTTTGTTACTCCAATGGATGGTAGCCTTGTCATTATGGAAGGTAGTCTATTTTCGATATTTTTGTTATTCCAATGGATGGTAGCCTTGTCATTAGTGAAGGTAGTTTTTTTTTGATATTTTTGTTACTCCAATGGATGGTAGCCTTGTCATTATGGAAGGTAGTCTGTTGTTCATATTTTTGTTACTCTAATGGATGGTAGCCTTGCCATTATGTTAGGTAGTCTATTGTCGAGATTTTTGTTACTCAAATGGATGTTTGCATTATCATTATGGAAGATTGTCTGTTGTCGAGATTTTTGTTACTCCAATGGATGGTATCCTTGTCATTACGAAAGGTAGTCTATTTTCGAGATTTTTGTTACCCCAATGTATGGTAGCCTTATCATTATGGATGGTAGTCTGTTGTCGAGATTTTTGTTATTCCTATGGATTGTAGCCTTTTCATTATGGAACGTATTTTGTTTTCTATGTTTTTGTTACTCCAATGGATAGTAGCCTTGTTATTATGGAAGGTAGTCTGTTGTCTAGATTTTTGTTATTCTAATGAATGGTAGCCTTGTCATTATGGAAGGTAGTCTATTGTCGAGATTTTTTTACTCCAATGGATGCTAGTGTTGTCATTTTGGAAGGTAGTATGTCGTTTTGATTTTTGTCACTCCAATGGATGGTAGCCTTGTCACTAAGGAAGGTAGTCTATTTTTCATATTTTTGTTACTCCAATGGATGGTAGTCTTATCATTATGGAAGGTAGTCTGTTTTCGAGATTCTTGTTACTTCAATGGATGGTAGCCTTGTCATTTTGGAAGGTAGTCTGTTGTTCATATTTTTGTTACTCCAATGGATGGTAGCCTTGTCATTATGGAAGGTAGTCTGTTGTTCATATTTTTGTTACTCCAATGGATGGTAGCCTTGCCATTATGGTAGGTAGTCTATTGTCGAGATTTTTGTTACTCCAATGGATGGTAGCATTATCATTATGGAAGGTTGTCTGTTGTCGAGATTTTTGTTACTCCAATGGATGGTAGCCTTGTCATTACGGAAGGTAGTCTGTTTTCGTGATTTTTGTTACTCCAATGGATGGTAGCCTTGTCATTATGGATGGTAGTCTGTTGTCGAGATTTTAGTTATTCCAATAGATTGTAGCCTTTTCATTATGGAACGTATTCTGTTGTCGATGTTTTTGTTACTCCAATGGATAGTAGCCTTGTTATTATGGAAGGTAGTCTGTTGTCTAGATTTTATGTTATTCCAATGAATAGTAGCCTTGTCATTATG
Source organism: Vicia faba (assembly GCA_948472305.1). Classification (NCBI taxonomy): domain Eukaryota; kingdom Viridiplantae; phylum Streptophyta; class Magnoliopsida; order Fabales; family Fabaceae; genus Vicia; species Vicia faba. The sequence continues at coordinate 550,194,649 of OX451740.1, forward strand.
GAAGGTAGTTTGTTGTCGAGATTTTTGTTACTCTAATGGATGCTAGCATTGTCATTATGGAAGGAAGTATGTCGTTGTGATTTCTCTCACTCCAATGGATGGTAGCCTTGTAACTATGGAAGGTATTCTGTTGTTCATATTTTTGTTACTCCAATGGATGGAAGCCTTGTCATTATGGAAGGTAGTCTATCGTCGAGATTTTTGTTACTCCAATGGATGGTAGCATTATCATTATGGAAGGTTGTCTGTTGTCGAGATTTTTGTGACTCCAATGGATGGTAGCCTTATAATAATGGAAGGTTGTCTGTTGTCGATATTTTTGTTACTCCAATGGATGGTAGCCTTGTCATTATGGAAGGTAGTCTGTTTTCGAAATTTTTGTTACTTCAATGGATGGTAGCCTTGCCATTTTAGAAGGTAGTCTGTTTTCGAGATTTTTGTTACTCCAATGGATGGTAGCCTTGTCATTATGGAAGGTAGTCTGTTGTTCATATTTTTTTTACTCCAATGGATGGTAGCCTTGCCATTATGGTAGGTAGTCTATTGTCGAGATTTTTGTTACTCCAATGGATGGTACCATTATAATTATGGAAGGTTGTCTGTTGTCGAGATTTTTGTTACTCTAACGGATGGTAGCCTTGTCATTACGGAAGGTAGTCTGTTTTCGAGATTTTTGTTACTCCAATGGATGGTAGCCTTGTCATTATGAATGGTAGTCTGTTGTCGAGATTTTTGTTATTCCAATGGATTGTAGCCTTTACATTATGGAACGTATTCTGTTGTCGATGTTTTTGTTACTCCAATGGATATTAGCCTTGATATTATGGAAGGTAGTCTGTTGTCTAGATTTTATGTTATTCCAATGAATAGTAGCCTTGTCACTCCAATGGATGGTAGCCTTGCCATTATTGAAGGTAGTCTATTGTCGAGATTTTTGTTACTCCAATGGATGGTAGCATTATCATTATGGAAGGTTGTCTGTTGTCGAGATTTTTGTTACTCGAATGGATGGTAGCCTTATCATTATGGAAGGTTGTCTATTGTCGATATTTTTGTTACTCCAATGGATGGTAGCATTATCATTATGGAAGGTTGTCTTTTGTCGAGATTTTTGTTACTCCAATGGATGGTAGCCTTGTCATTATGGAAGGTAGTCTGTTTTCGAGATTTTTGTTACTCCAATCTATGGTAGCCTTGTCATTATGGAAGGTAGTTTTTTTTTGAGATTTTTGTTACTCCAATGGATGGTAGCCTTGTCATTATGGAAGGTAGTTTGTTGTTCATATTTTTGTTACTCCAATGGATGGTAGCCTTGTCATTATGGTAGGTAGTCTATTGTCGAGATTTTTGTTACTCCAATGGATGGTACCATTATCATTATGGAAGGTTGTCTGTTGTCGAGATTTTTGTTACTCCAATGGATGGTAGCCTTGTCATTACGAAAGGTAGTCTATTTTCGAGATTTTTGTTACTCCAATGGATGGTTGCCTTGTCATTATGAAAGGTAGTTTGTTGTCGAGCTTTTTGTTATTCCAATGGATGGTAGCCTTGTCACTATGGAAGGTAGTCTGTTGTTCATATTTTTGTTACTCCAATGGATGGTAGCCTTGTCATTTTGGAAGGTAGTCTGTTGTCGAGATTTTTGTTACTCCAATGGATGGTAGCATTATCATTATGGAAGTTTGTGTGTTGTCGATATTTTTGTTACTCCAATGGATGGTAGCCTTGTCATTATGGAAGGTAGTATGTTTTTGATATTTTTGTTACTTTAATGGATGGTAGCCTTGTCATTATGGAAGGTAGTCTGTTTTCGAGATTTTTGTTACTCCAATGGATGGTAGTCTTGTCATTATGGAAGGTAGTTTGTTGTTCATATTTTTGTTACTCCAATGGATGGTAGCCTTGTCATTATGGTACGTAGTCTATTGTCGAGATTTTTGTTACTCCAATGGATGGTAGCATTATCATTATGGAAGGTTGTTTGTTGTCGAGATTTTTGTTACTCCAGTGGATGGTAGCCTTGTCATTACGGAGGGTAGTCCGTTTTCGAGATTTTTGTTACTCCAATGGATGGTAGCCTTGTCATTATGGATGGTAGTCTGTTGTCGAGATTTTTGTTATTCCAATGGATTGTAGCCTTTTCATAATGGAACGTATTCTATTGTCGATGTTTTTGTTACTCCAATGGATAGTAGCCTTGTTATTATGGAAGGTAGTCTGTTGTCTAGATTTTTGTTATTCCAATGAATAGTAGCCTTGTCATTATGGAAGGTAGTCTGTTGTCGAGATTTTTATTACTCCAATGGATGGTAGCATTATCATTATGGAAGGTTGTCTATTGTCGAGATTTTTGTTACTCCAATGGATGGTAGCCTTATCATTATGGAAGGTTGTCTGTTGTCGAGATTTTTGTTACTCCAATGGATGGTAGCCTTGTCATTATGGAAGGTAGTCTGTTTTCCAGATTTTTGTTACTTCAATGGATGTTAGCCTTGTCATTTTGGAAGGTAGTCTATTTTCGAGATTTTTGTTACTCCAATGGATGGTAGCCTTGTCATTATGGAAGGTAGTCTACTGTCGAGCTTTTTTTACTCCAATGGATTGTAGCCTTGTCATTATGGAAGGTAGTATATTCTCTAGATTTTTGTTACTCCAATGGATGGTAGCCTTGTCTTTATGGAAGGTAGTCTATTGTCGAGATCTTTGTTACTCCAATGGATGGTATCCTTCTCTTTATGGAACCTGGTCTATTATCGAGATTTTTGTTACTCCAATGGATGGTAGCCTTGTCATTATGGTAGGTAGTATATTGTCGAGATTTTTTTTACCCCAATGGATGGTAGCATTATCATTATGGAAGTTTATCTGTTGTCGAGATTTTTGTTACTCTAATGGATGGTAGCCTTGTAATTATGGAAGGTAGTCTATTTTCGATATTTTTGTTACTTTAATGGATGGTAGCTTTGTCATTATGAAAGGTAGTCTGTTTTCGAGATTTTTGTTACTCCAATGGATGGTAGCCTTGTCATTATGGAAGGTAGTCTGTTGTTCATATTTTTGTTACTCCAATGGATGGTAGCCTTGTCATTATGGTAGGTAGTCTATTGTCGAGATTTTTGTTACTCCAATGGATGGTAGCATTATCATTTTGGAAGGTTGTCTGTTGTCGAGATTTTTGTTACTCCAATGGATGGTAGCCTTGTCATTACGGACGGTAGTCTGTTTTCGAGATTTTTGTTACTCCAATGGATGGTAGCCTTATCATTAGGGATGGTAGTCTGTTGTCGAGATTTTTGTTATTCCAATGGATTGTAGCCTTTTCATTATGGAACGTATTCTGTTGTCGATGTTTTTGTTACTCCAATGGATATTAGCCTTGTTATTATGGAAGGTAGTCTGTTGTCTAGATTTTTGTTATTCCAATGAATAGTAGCCTTGTCATTATGGAAGGTAGTCTGTTGTCGAGATTTTTGTTACTCCAATGGATGCTAGCGTTGTCATTATGGAAGGTAGTATGTCGTTGGGATTTTTGTCACTCCAATGGATGGTAGCCTTGTCACTATGGAAGGTAGTCTGTTGTTCATATTTTTGTTACTCCAATGGATGGTAGCCTTGTCATTTTGGAAGGTAGTCTGTTGTCGAGATTTTTGTTACTCCAATGGATGGTAGCATTATCATTATGGAAGTTTATCTGTTGTCGAGATTTTTGTTACTCCAATGGATGGTAGCCTTGTGATTATGGAAGGTAATCTATTTTCGATATTTTTGTTACTTTAATGGATGGTAGCCTTGTCATTATGGAAGGTAGTCTGTTTTCGAGATTTTTTTTACTCCAATGGATGGTAGCCTTGTCATTATGGAAGGTAGTCTGTTGTTCATATTTTTGTTACTCCAATGGATGGTAGCCTTGTCATTATGGTAGGTAGTCTATTGTCGAGATTTTTGTTACTCCAATGGATGGTAGCATTATCATTATGGAAGGTTGTCTATTGTCGAGATTTTTGTTACTCCAATGGATGGTAGCCTTATCATTATGGAAGGTTGTCTGTTGTCGAGATTTTTGTTACTCCAATGGATGGTAGCCTTGTCATTATGGAAGGTAGTCTGTTTTCCAGATTTTTGTTACTTCAATGGATGTTAGCCTTGTCATTTTGGAAGGTAGTCTATTTTCGAGATTTTTGTTACTCCAATGGATGGTAGCCTTGTCATTATGGAAGGTAGTCTACTGTCGAGCTTTTTTTACTCCAATGGATTGTAGCCTTGTCATTATGGAAGGTAGTATATTCTCTAGATTTTTGTTACTCCAATGGATGGTAGCCTTGTCTTTATGGAAGGTAGTCTATTGTCGAGATCTTTGTTACTCCAATGGATGGTATCCTTCTCTTTATGGAACCTGGTCTATTATCGAGATTTTTGTTACTCCAATGGATGGTAGCCTTGTCATTATGGTAGGTAGTATATTGTCGAGATTTTTTTTACCCCAATGGATGGTAGCATTATCATTATGGAAGTTTATCTGTTGTCGAGATTTTTGTTACTCTAATGGATGGTAGCCTTGTAATTATGGAAGGTAGTCTATTTTCGATATTTTTGTTACTTTAATGGATGGTAGCTTTGTCATTATGAAAGGTAGTCTGTTTTCGAGATTTTTGTTACTCCAATGGATGGTAGCCTTGTCATTATGGAAGGTAGTCTGTTGTTCATATTTTTGTTACTCCAATGGATGGTAGCCTTGTCATTATGGTAGGTAGTCTATTGTCGAGATTTTTGTTACTCCAATGGATGGTAGCATTATCATTTTGGAAGGTTGTCTGTTGTCGAGATTTTTGTTACTCCAATGGATGGTAGCCTTGTCATTACGGACGGTAGTCTGTTTTCGAGATTTTTGTTACTCCAATGGATGGTAGCCTTATCATTAGGGATGGTAGTCTGTTGTCGAGATTTTTGTTATTCCAATGGATTGTAGCCTTTTCATTATGGAACGTATTCTGTTGTCGATGTTTTTGTTACTCCAATGGATATTAGCCTTGTTATTATGGAAGGTAGTCTGTTGTCTAGATTTTTGTTATTCCAATGAATAGTAGCCTTGTCATTATGGAAGGTAGTCTGTTGTCGAGATTTTTGTTACTCCAATGGATGCTAGCGTTGTCATTATGGAAGGTAGTATGTCGTTGGGATTTTTGTCACTCCAATGGATGGTAGCCTTGTCACTATGGAAGGTAGTCTGTTGTTCATATTTTTGTTACTCCAATGGATGGTAGCCTTGTCATTTTGGAAGGTAGTCTGTTGTCGAGATTTTTGTTACTCCAATGGATGGTAGCATTATCATTATGGAAGTTTATCTGTTGTCGAGATTTTTGTTACTCCAATGGATGGTAGCCTTGTGATTATGGAAGGTAATCTATTTTCGATATTTTTGTTACTTTAATGGATGGTAGCCTTGTCATTATGGAAGGTAGTCTGTTTTCGAGATTTTTTTTACTCCAATGGATGGTAGCCTTGTCATTATGGAAGGTAGTCTGTTGTTCATATTTTTGTTACTCCAATGGATGGTAGCCTTGTCATTATGGTAGGTAGTCTATTGTCGAGATTTTTGTTACTCCAATGGATGTTAGCATTATCATTATGGAAGGTTGTCTGTTGTCGAGATTTTTGTTACTCCAATGGATGGTAGCCTTGTCATTACGGACGGTAGTCTGTTTTCAAGATTTTTGTTACTCCAATGGATGGTAGCCTTATCATTAGGGATGGTAGTCTGTTGTCGAGATTTTTGTTATTCCAATGGATTGTAGCCTTTTCATTATGGAACGTATTCTGTTGTCGATGTTTTTGTTACTCCAATGGATAATAGCCTTGTTATTATGGAAGGTAGTCTGTTGTCTAGATTTTTGTTATTCCAATGAATATTAGCCTTGTCATTATGGAAGGTAGTATGTTGTCGAGATTTTTGTTACTCCAAAGGATGCTAGCGTTGTCATTATGGAAGGTAGTATGTCGTTGTGATTTTTGTCACTCGAATGGATGGTAGCCTTTTAACTACGGAAGGTAGTCTGTTGTTCATATTTTTGTTACTCCAATGGATGGTAGCCTCGTCATTATGGAAGGTAGTCTATTGTCGAGATTTTTGTTACTCCAATGGATGGTAGCATTATCATTATGGAAGGTTGTCTGTTGTCGAGATTTTTGTGACTCCAATGGATGGTAGCCTTGTCATTATGGAAGGTAGTCTGTTTTCGAGATTTTTGTTACTCCAATGGATGGTACCCTTGTCATTATGGAAAGTAGTTTGTTTTTGAGATTTTTATTACTCCAATGGATGGTAGCCTTGTCATTATGGAAGGTAGTCTGTTGTTCATATTTTTGTTACTCCAATGGATGGTAGCCTTGTCATTATGGTAGGTAGTCTATTGTCGAGATTTTTGTTACTCCAATGGATGGTAGCATTATCATTTTGGAAGGTTGTCTGTTGTCGAGATTTTTGTTACTCCAATGGATGGTAGCCTTGTCATTACGGACGGTAGTCTGTTTTCGAGATTTTTGTTACTCCAATGGATGGTAGCCTTATCATTAGGGATGGTAGTCTGTTGTCGAGATTTTTGTTATTCCAATGGATTGTAGCCTTTTCATTATGGAACGTATTCTGTTGTCGATGTTTTTGTTACTCCAATGGATATTAGCCTTGTTATTATGGAAGGTAGTCTGTTGTCTAGATTTTTGTTATTCCAATGAATAGTAGCCTTGTCATTATGGAAGGTAGTCTGTTGTCGAGATTTTTGTTACTCCAATGGATGCTAGTGTTGTCATTATGGAAGGTAGTATGTCGTTGGGATTTTTGTCACTCCAATGGATGGTAGCCTTGTCACTATGGAAGGTAGTCTGTTGTTCATATTTTTGTTACTCCAATGGATGGTAGCCTTGTCATTTTGGAAGGTAGTCTGTTGTCGAGATTTTTGTTACTCCAATGGATGGTAGCATTATCATTATGGAAGTTTATCTGTTGTCGAGATTTTTGTTACTCCAATGGATGGTAGCCTTGTGATTATGGAAGGTAATCTATTTTCGATATTTTTGTTACTTTAATGGATGGTAGCCTTGTCATTATGGAAGGTAGTCTGTTTTCGAGATTTTTTTTACTCCAATGGATGGTAGCCTTGTCATTATGGAAGGTAGTCTGTTGTTCATATTTTTGTTACTCCAATGGATGGTAGCCTTGTCATTATGGTAGGTAGTCTATTGTCGAGATTTTTGTTACTCCAATGGATGTTAGCATTATCATTATGGAAGGTTGTCTGTTGTCGAGATTTTTGTTACTCCAATGGATGGTAGCCTTGTCATTACGGACGGTAGTCTGTTTTCAAGATTTTTGTTACTCCAATGGATGGTAGCCTTATCATTAGGGATGGTAGTCTGTTGTCGAGATTTTTGTTATTCCAATGGATTGTAGCCTTTTCATTATGGAACGTATTCTGTTGTTGATGTTTTTGTTACTCCAATGGATAGTAGCCTTGTTATTATGGAAGGTAGTCTGTTGTCTAGATTTTTGTTATTCCAATGAATATTAGCCTTGTCATTATAGAAGGTAGTATGTTGTCGAGATTTTTGTTACTCCAAAGGATGCTAGCGTTGTCATTATGGAAGGTAGTATGTCGTTGTGATTTTTGTCACTCGAATGGATGGTAGCCTTTTAACTACGGAAGGTAGTCTGTTGTTCATATTTTTGTTACTCCAATGGATGGTAGCCTCGTCATTATGGAAGGTAGTCTATTGTCGAGATTTTTGTTACTCCAATGGATGGTAGCATTATCATTATGGAAGGTTGTCTGTTGTCGAGATTTTTGTGACTCCAATGGATGGTAGCCTTGTCATTATGGAAGGTAGTCTGTTTTCGAGATTTTTGTTACTCCAATGGATGGTAGCCTTGTCATTATGGAAAGTAGTTTGTTTTTGAGATTTTTATTACTCCAATGGATGGTAGCCTTGTCATTATGGAAGGTAGTCTGTTGTTCATATTTTTGTTACTCCAATGGATGGTAGCCTTGTCATTATGGTAGGTAGTCTATTGTCGAGATTTTTGTTACTCTAATGGATGGTAGCATTATCATTATGGAAGGTTGTCTATTGTCGAGATTTTTGTTACTGCAATGGATGGTAGCCTTATCATTACGAAAGGTAGTCTATTTTCAAGATTTTTTTTACTCCAATAGATGGTAGCCTTGTCATTATGGAAGACAGTCTGTTGTCGAGATTTTGTTACTCCAATGGATGGTATCATTGTCATTATGGATGGTAGTCTGTTGTCGTGATTTTTGTTATTCCAATGGATTGTATCATTGTCATTATGGAACGTATTCTTTTGTCGATGTTTTTGTTACTCCAATGGATGGTAGCCTTGTCATTATGAAAGGTAGTTTGTTGTCGAGATTTTTGTTATTCCAATGGATGGTAACCTTGTCATTATGGAAGGTAGTCTATTGTCGAGATTTTTGTTACTCCAATGGATGCTAGCGTTGTCATTTTGGAAGGTAGTATGTCGTTGTGATTTCTGTCATTCCAATGGATGGTAGCCTTGTCACTATGGAAGGTAGTCTGTTGTTCTTATTTTTGTTACTCCAATGGATGGTAGCCTTGTCATTTTGGAAGGTAGTCTGTTGTCGAGATTTTTGTTACTCCAATGAATGGTAGCATTATCATTATGGAAGTTTATCTGTTGTCGAGATTTTTGTTACTCCAATGGATGCTAGCGTTGTCATTATGGAAGGTAGTCTGTTTTCGAGATTATTGTTACTCCAATGGATGGTAGCCTTGTCATTATGGAAGGTAGTTTGTTGTTCATATTTTTGTTACTCCAATGGATGGTAGCCTTGTCATTATGGTAGGTAGTCTATTGTCGAGATTTTTGTTACTGCAATGGATGATAGCATTATCATTATGAAAGGTAGTCTGTTGTCGAGATTTTTGTTATTCCAATGGATTGTAGCCTTTTCATTATGGAACGTATTCTGTTGTCGATGTTTTTGTTACTCCAATGGATAGTAGCCTTGTTATTATGGAAGGTAGTTTGTTGTCTAGATTTTTGTTATTCCAATGAATAGTAGCCTTGTCATTATGGAAGGTAGTCTGTTGTCGAGATTTTTGTTACTCCAATGGATGCTAGCTTTGTCATAATGGAAGGTAGTATGTCGTTGTGATTTTTGTCACTCCAATGGATGGTAGCCTTTTAACTATGGAAGGTAGTCAGTTGTTCATATTTTTGTTACTCAATGGATGGTAGCCTTGTCATTATGCAAGGTAGTCTATTGTCTATATTTTTGTTAATCCAATGGATGGTAGCATTATCATTATGGAAGGTTGTCTGTTATCGAGATTATTGTTACTCCAATGGATGGTAGCATTATCATTATGAAAGTTTGTCTGTTGTCGAGATTTTTGTTACTCCAATAGATAATAGCCTTGTCATTATGGAAGGTAGTCTGTTTTCGAGATTTTTGTTACTCCAATGGATGGTAGCCTTGTCATTATGGAAGGTAGTCTGTTTTCGAGATTTTTGTTACACCAATGGATGGTAGCCTTGTCATTATGGAAGGTAGTTTGTTGTTCATATTTTTGTTACTCCAATGGATGGTAGCCTTGTCATTATGGTAGGTAGTCTATCGTCGATATTTTTGTTACTCCAATGGATGGTAGCATTATCATTATGGAAGGTTGTCTGTTGTCGAGATTTTTGTTACTCCAATGGATGGTAGGCTTGTCATTATGGAAGGTAGTCTATTTTCGAGATTTTTGTTACTCCAATGGATGGTAGCCTTGTCATTATTGATGGTAGTCTGTTGTCGAGATTTTTGTTATTCCAATGGATTATAGCCTTTTCATTATGGAACGTATTCTGTTTTCGATGTTTTTGTTACTCTAATGGATAGTAGCCTTGTTATTATGGAAGGTAGTCTGTTGTCTAGATTTTGGTTATTCCAATGAATGGTAGCCTTGTCATTATGGAAGGTAGTCTGTTATCGAGATTTTTGTTACTCCAATCGATGATAGCGTTTTCATTATGGAAGGTAGTATGTCGTTGTGATTTCTGTCACTCCAATGGATGGTAGCCTTGTAACTATGGAAGGTAGTCTGTTGTTCATATTTTTGTTACTCCAATGGATGGTAGCCTTGTCATTATGGAAGGTAGTCTATTGTCGAGATTTTTGTTACTTCAATGGATGGTAGCGTTGTCATTATGGAAGGTAGTCTGTTTTCGAGATTTTTGTTACTCCAATGGATGGTAGCCTTATCATTATGGAAGGTTGTCTGTTTTCGAGATTTTTGTTACTCCAATGGATGGTAGCCATGTCATTATGGATGGTAGTCTGTTATCGAGATTTTTGTTATTCCAATGGATTATAGCCTTCTCATTATGGAACGTATTCTGTTTTCGATGTTTTTGTTACTCCAATGGATAGTAGCCTTGTTATTATGGAAGGTAGTCTGTTGTCTAGATTTTGGTTATTCCAATGAATGGTAGCCTTGTCATTATGGATAGGAGTCTGTTATCAAGATTTTTGTTACTCCAATTGATGCTAGCGTTGTCATTATGGAAGGTAGTATGTCGTTGTGATTTTTTTCACTCCTATGGATGGTAGCCTTATAACTATAGAAGGTAGTCTGTTGTTCATATTTTTGTTACTCCAATGGATGGTAGCCTTGTCATTATGGAAGGTAGTCTATTGTCGAGATTTTTGTTACTCCAATGGATGGTAGCATTATCATTATGGAAGGTTGTCTGTTCTCAAGATTTTTGTTACTCCAATGGATGTTAGCCTTGTCATTATGGAAGGTAGTCTGTTTTCGAGATTTTTGTTACTCCAATCGATGATAGCGTTTTCATTATGGAAGGTAGTATGTCGTTGTGATTTCTGTCACTCCAATGGATGGTAGCCTTGTAACTATGGAAGGTAGTCTGTTGTTCATATTTTTGTTACTCCAATGGATGGTAGCCTTGTCATTATGGAAGGTAGTCTATTGTCGAGATTTTTGTTACTTCAATGGATTGTAGCGTTGTCATTATGGAAGGTAGTCTGTTTTCGAGATTTTTGTTACTCCAATGGATGGTAGCCTTGTCATTATGGAAGGTAGTTTGTTGTTCATATTTTTGTTACTCCAATGGATGGTAGCCTTTTCATTATGGTAGGTAGTCTATTGTCGAGATTTTTGTTACTCCAATGGATGGTAGCATTATCATTATGGAAGGTTGTCTGTTGTCGAGATTTTTGTTACTCCAATGGATGGTAGCCTTGTCATTATGAAAGGTAGTCTGTTTTCGAGATTTTTGTTACTCCAATGGATGGTAGCCATGTCATTATGGATGGTAGTCTGTTATCGAGATTTTTGTTATTCCAATGGATTATAGCCTTCTCATTATGGAACGTATTCTGTTTTCGATGTTTTTGTTACTCCAATGGATAGTAGCCTTGTTATTATGGAAGGTAGTCTGTTGTCTAGATTTTGGTTATTCCAATGAATGGTAGCCTTGTCATTATGGATAGGAGTCTGTTATCAAGATTTTTGTTACTCCAATTGATGCTAGCGTTGTCATTATGGAAGGTAGTATGTCGTTGTGATTTTTTTCACTCCTATGGATGGTAGCCTTATAACTATAGAAGGTAGTCTGTTGTTCATATTTTTGTTACTCCAATGGATGGTAGCCTTGTCATTATGGAAGGTAGTCTATTGTCGATATTTTTGTTACTCCAATGGATGGTAGCATTATCATTATGGAAGGTTGTCTGTTGTCGAGATTTTTGTTACTCCAATGGATGGTAGGCTTGTCATTATGGAAGGTAGTCTATTTTCGAGATTTTTGTTACTCCAATGGATGGTAGCCTTGTCATTATTGATGGTAGTCTGTTGTCGAGATTTTTGTTATTCCAATGGATTATAGCCTTTTCATTATGGAACGTATTCTGTTTTCGATGTTTTTGTTACTCTAATGGATAGTAGCCTTGTTATTATAGAAGGTAGTCTGTTGTCTAGATTTTGGTTATTCCAATGAATGGTAGCCTTGTCATTATGGAAGGTAGTCTGTTATCGAGATTTTTGTTACTCCAATCGATGATAGCGTTTTCATTATGGAAGGTAGTATGTCGTTGTGATTTCTGTCACTCCAATGGATGGTAGCCTTATAACTATGGAAGGTAGTCTGTTGTTCATATTTTTGTTACTCCAATGGATGGTAGCCTTGTCATTATGGAAGGTAGTCTATTGTCGAGATTTTTGTTACTTCAATGGATGGTAGCGTTGTCATTATGGAAGGTAGTCTGTTTTCGAGATTTTTGTTACTCCAATGGATGGTAGCCTTGTCATTATGGAAGGTAGTTTGTTGTTCATATTTTTGTTACTCCAATGGATGGTAGCCTTGTCATTATGAAAGGTAGTCTGTTTTCGAGATTTTTGTTACTCCAATGGATGGTAGCCATGTCATTATGGATGGTAGTCTGTTATCGAGATTTTTGTTATTCCAATGGATTATAGCCTTCTCATTATGGAACGTATTCTGTTTTCGATGTTTTTGTTACTCCAATGGATAGTAGCCTTGTTATTATGGAAGGTAGTCTGTTGTCTAGATTTTGGTTATTCCAATGAATGGTAGCCTTGTCATTATGGATAGGAGTCTGTTATCAAGATTTTTGTTACTCCAATTGATGCTAGCGTTGTCATTATGGAAGGTAGTATGTCGTTGTGATTTTTTTCACTCCTATGGATGGTAGCCTTATAACTATAGAAGGTAGTCTGTTGTTCATATTTTTGTTACTCCAATGGATGGTAGCCTTGTCATTATGGAAGGTAGTCTATTGTCGAGATTTTTGTTACTCCAATGGATGGTAGCATTATCATTATGGAAGGTTGTCTGTTCTCAAGATTTTTGTTACTCCAATGGATGTTAGCCTTGTCATTATGGAAGGTAGTCTGTTTTCGAGATTTTTGTTACTTCAATTGATGGTAGCGTTGTCATTATGGAACGTAGTCTGTTTTCTAGATTTTTGTTACTCCAATGGATGGTAGCCTTGTCATTATGGAAGGTAGTCTGTTGTTCATATTTTTGTTACTCCAATGGATGGTAGCCTTGTCATTACGGAAGGTAGTCTATTTTCGAGATTTTTGTTACTCCAATGGATGGTAGCCTTTTCATTATGGATGGTAGTCTGTTGTCAAGATTTTTGTTATTCCAATGGATTGTAGCCTTTTCATTATGGAACGTATTATGTTGTCGATGTTTTTGTTATTCCAATGGATGGTAGCCTTGTCATTATGGAAGGTAGTCTAATGTCGAAATTTTTGTTACTCCAATGGATGCTAGCGTTGTCATTATGGAAGGTAGTATTTCGTTGTGATTTCTGTCACTCCAATGGATGGTAGCCTTGTCACTATGGAAGGTAGTCTGTTGTTCATATTTTTGTTACTCCAATGGATGGTAGCCTTGTCATTATGGAAGGTAGTCTATTGTCGAGATTTTTGTTACTCCAATGGATGGTAGCATTATCATTATGGAAGGTTGTCTGGTGTCGAGATTTTTGTTACTCCAATGGATGGTAGCCTTGTCATTATGGAAGGTAGTCTATTTTCGAGATTTTTGTTACTTCAATGGATGTTAGCCTTGTCATTATGGAAGGTAGTCTGTTTTCGAGATTTTTGTTACTCCAATGAATGCTAGCCTTGTCATTATGGAAGGTAGTATGTTATTGATATCTTTGTTACTCCAATGGATGGTAGCCTTGTCATTATGGAAGGTAGTCTGTTGTTCATATATTTGTTACTCCAATGGATGGTAGCCTTGTCATTATGGTAGGTAGTCTTTTGTCGAGATTTTTGTTACTACAATGGATGGTAGCCTTGTCATTATGGAAGGTAGTTTGTTTTTGAGATTTTTGTTACTCCAATGGATGGTAGCCTTGTCATTATGGAAGGTAGTCTGTTGTTCATATATTTGTTACTCCAATGGATGGTAGCCTTGTCATTATGGTAGGTAGTCTATTGTCGAGATTTTTGTTACTCCAATGGATGGTAGCTTTGTCATTACGAAAGCTAGTCTATTTTCAAGATTTTTGTTACTCCAATGAATGGTAGCATTGTCATTATGGAAGGTAGTTTGTTGTCGAGATTTTTCTTACTCCAATGGATGCTATCATTGTCATTATGGATGGTAGGCTGTTGTCGTGATTTTTGTTATTCCAATGGATTGTATCCTTGTCATTATGGAACGTATTCTATTTTCGATGTTTTTGTTACTCCAATAGATGGTAGCCTTGTCATTATGAAAGGTAGTTTGTTGTCGAGATTTTAGTTACTCCAATGAATGCTTGCCTTGTCATTATGGAAACTAGTGTGTCGTTGTGATTTCTGTCACTCCAATGGATGGTATCCTTATCACTATGGAAGGTAGTCTGTTGTCGATGTTTTTGTTACTCCAATGCATGGTAGATTTGTCATTATGGAAGGTAGTTTGTTGTCGAGATTTTTGTTACTCCAATGGATGGTATTGTTATCATTATGGATGGTAGTCTGTTGTCGAGATTTTTGTTATTCCAATGGGTTGTAGCCTTGTCATTATGGAATGTATTCTGTTTTCGAGATTTTTGTTACTCCAATGGATGGTAGCCTTGTCACTATGGAAGGTAGTCTGTTGTGGAGATTTTTGTTACTCCAATGGATGGTATCATTATCATTATGTAAGGTAGTCTGTTGTCGAGATTTTTGTTACTCTAATGGATGCTTCCCTTGTCATTATGGAAGGTAGTCTGTCTTTGTGATTTCTGTCACTCCAATGGATGGTAGGCTTGTCACTATGGAAGGTAGTCTGTTGTTCATATTTTTGTTACTTCAATGGTTGGTAGCCTTTTTATTATGGAAGGTAGTCTGTTGTCGAGATTTTTGTTACTCCAATGGATGGTAGCCTTGTCATTATGGAGCGTGGTCTATTGTCGAGATTTCTGTAATTCCATTGGATGGTAGCCTTGTAATTATGGAAGGTAGTCTGTTGTCGAGATTTTTGTTACTCCAATGGATGGTAGCCTTGTCATTATGGAACATAGTCAGTTGCAATATTATTGTTACTCTAATGTATGGTAACCTTTTCATTATGGAAGTTAGTCAGTTGTCGAGATTTTTCTTACTCCAATTGATGGTAGCCTTGTCATTATGGAAGGTAGTCTGTTGTCGATATTTTTGTTACTCCAATGGATGGTAGCCTTATCATTATGGAAGGTAGTCTGTTGTCCAAATTTTTGTTACTACAATGGATGGTAGCCTTGTCATTATAAAAATGTATTTTGTCGTTAAGATATTTGTTACTCCAATGGATGGTAGCCTTGTCATTATGGAAGGTAGTATGTTGTTCTGATTTTTGTTACTCCAATGGATGGTAGCCTTGTCATTATGAAAGGTAGTCTGTTGTCGAGATTTTCGTTATTCCATTGGATGGTAGCCTTGTCATTATGGAAGATAGTTTGTTGTCGAGATTTTTGTCATTCCAATGGATGGTAGCCTTGTCATTATGGAAGGTAGTCTGTTGTCGATATCTTTGTTACTCAATGGATGGTAGCCTTGTCATTATGGAAGGTAGTCTGTTGTCGATATTTTTGTTACTCCAATGGATGGTTTCCATGTCATTATGGAAGGTAGTCTATTATCGAGATTTTTGTTACTCCATTAGATGGTAGACTTGTCCTTATGGAAGGTAGTCTGTTGTCGATATTTTTGTTACTCCAATGGATGGTAGCCTTGTCTTTATGGAAGGTAGTCTGTTGTCGATATTTTTGTTACTCCAATGGATGTTAGCCTTGTCATTATGGAAGGTAGTCTATTATCGAGATTTTTTTTACTCCAATGGATGGTAGCGTTATCATTATGGAACATAGTCAGTAGTCGATATTTTTTTTACTCCAATGGATGGTAGCCTTGTCAATATGGAAGGTAGTCTGATGTTCAAATTTTTGTTACTTCAATGGATGGTAGCCTTGTCATTATTAAAGGTAGTCTATAGTCGAGATTTTTGTTATTCCATTGGATGGTAGCCTTGTCATTATGGAAGGTTGTCTGTTGTCGAGATTTTCGTTTTCCCAATGGATGGTAACCTTGTCATTATGGAAGGTAGTCTACTTTCGATATTTTTTTACTCGAATGGATTGTAGCCTTGTCATTATGGAAGGTAGTCTATTCTCGAGATTTTTGTTACTCCAATGGATGGTAGCCTTGTCTTTATGGAAGGTAGTCTGTTGTCGATATTTATGTTACTCCAATAGATGGTAGCCCTGTCTTTATGGAAGGTAATCTGTCGTCGATATTTTTGTTACTCCAATGGATGGTAGCATTGTCATTATGGAAGATAGTCTATTTATGAGATCTTTGTTACTCAATGGATGATAGCCTTGACATTATGGAACGTAGTGTGTTGTACAAATTTTTGTTACTCCAATTGATGGTAGCCTTGTCATTAAGGAAGGAAGACTGTTGTCGAGATTTTTGTTACTCCAATGAATGGTTTCCTTCTCATTATGGAACGTGGTCTATTGTCGAGATTTTTATTACTCCAATGGATGGTAGCCTTCTCATAATAGAAGGTAGTCTGTTGTCGAGATTTTTGTTACTCCAATGGATGGTATCCTTGACATTATGGAACATTGTGTGTTGTCGAGATTTTTGTTACTCCAATGGATGGTAGGCTAGTCATTATGGAACGTAGTCTGTTGTCGATATTTTTGTTACTCAAATGGATGGTAGCCTTGTTATAATGGAAGGTAGTTTGTTGTCGGGATTTTTGTTACTCCAATGGATGGTAGCCTTGTCGTTATGGAACGTAGTCAATTGTCAATATTTTTGTTACTCCATTGTATCGTAACCTTTTCATTATGGAAGATAGTTAGTTTCCGAGATTTTTGTTACTCCAATTGATGGTAGCCTTGTCATTATGGAAGGTAGTCTGTTGTCGAGATTTTTGTTACTCCAACGGATGGTTTCCTTGTCATTATGGAAGGTAGTCTATTATCGAGATTTTTGTTACTCCAATAGATTGTAGACTTGTCCTTATGGAAGGTAGTCTGTTGTCGATATTTTTGTTACTCCAATGGATGGTAGACTTGTCTTTATGGAAGGTAGTCTGTTGTCGATATTTTTGTTACTCCAATGGATGGTAGCCTTGTCTTTATGGAAGGTAGTCTGTTGTCGATATTTTTGTTACTCCAATGGATGGTAGCCTTGTCATTATGGAAGGTAGTCTATTATCGAGATTTTTTTTACTCCAATGGATGGTAGCGTTATCATTATGGAACATAGTCAGTAGTCGATATTTTTTTTACTCCAATGGATGGTAGCCTTGTCAATATGGAAGGTAGTCTGATGTTCAGATTTTTGTTACTTCAATGGATGGTAGCCTTGTCATTATTAAAGGTAGTCTATAGTCGAGATTTTTGTTATTCCATTGGATGGTAGCCTTGTCATTATGGAAGGTTTTCTATTGTCGAGATTTTCGTTTTCCCAATGGATGGTAACCTTGTCATTATGGAAGGTAGTCTACTTTCGATATTTTTTTACTCTAATGGATTGTAGCCTTGTCATTATGGAAGGTAGTCTATTCTCGAGATTTTTGTTACTCCAATGGATGGTAGCCTTGTCTTTATGGAAGGTAGTCTGTTGTCGATATTTTTGTTACTCCAATAGATGGTAGCCCTGTCTTTATGGAAGGTAATCTGTCGTCGATATTTTTGTTACTCCAATGGATGGTAGCATTGTCATTATGGAAGATAGTCTATTTATGACATCTTTGTTACTCAATGGATGATAGCCTTGACATTATGGAACGTAGTGTGTTGTACAAATTTTTGTTACTCCAATTGATGGTAGCCTTGTCATTAAGGAAGGAAGTCTGTTGTCGAGATTTTTGTTACTCCAATGAATGGTTTCCTTCTCATTATGGAACGTGGTCTATTGTCGAGATTTTTATTACTCCAATGGATGGTAGCCTTCTCATAATAGAAGGTAGTCTGTTGTCGAGATTTTTGTTACTCCAATGGATGGTATCCTTGACATTATGGAACATAGTGTGTTGTCGAGATTTTTGTTACTCCAATGGATGGTAGGCTAGTCATTATGGAACGTAGTCTGTTATCGATATTTTTGTTACTCAAATGGATGGTAGCCTTGTTATAATGGAAGGTAGTTTGTTGTCGGGATTTTTGTTACTCCAATGGATGGTAGCCTTGTCGTTATGGAACATAGTCAATTGTCAATATTTTTGTTACTCCATTGTATCGTAACCTTTTCATTATGGAAGATAGTTAGTTTCCGAGATTTTTGTTACTCCAATTGATGGTAGCCTTGTCATTATGGAAGGTAGTCTGTTGTCGAGATTTTTGTTACTCCAACGGATGGTTTCCTTGTCATTATGGAAGGTAGTCTATTATCGAGATTTTTGTTACTCCAATAGATTGTAGACTTGTCCTTATGGAAGGTACTCTGTTGTCGATATTTTTGTTACTCCAATGGATGGTAGACTTGTCTTTATGGAAGGTAGTCTGTTGTCGATATTTTTGTTACTCCAATGGATGGTAGCCTTGTCTTTATGGAAGGTAGTCTGTTGTCGATATTTTTGTTACTCCAATGGATGGTAGCCTTGTCATTATGGAGCGTGGTCTATTGTCGAGATTTTTTTACTCCAATGGATGGTAGCGTTATCATTATTGAACATAGTCAGTAGTCGATATTTTTTTTACTCCAATGGATGGTAGCCTTGTCAATATGGAAGGTAGTCTGATGTTCAGATTTTTGTTACTTCAATGGATGGTAGCCTTGTCATTATTAAAGGTAGTCTATAGTCGAGATTTTTGTTATTCCATTGGATGGTAGCCTTGTCATTATGGAAGGTTGTCTGTTGTCGAGATTTTCGTTTTCCCAATGGATGGTAACCTTGTCATTATGGAAGGTAGTCTACTTTCGATATTTTTTTACTCGAATGGATTGTAGCCTTGTCATTATGGAAGGTAGTCTATTCTCGAGATTTTTGTTACTCCAATGGATGGTAGCCTTGTCTTTATGGAAGGTAGTCTGTTGTCGATATTTATGTTACTCCAATAGATGGTAGCCCTGTCTTTATGGAAGGTAATCTGTCGTCGATATTTTTGTTACTCCAATGGATGGTAGCATTGTCATTATGGAAGATAGTCTATTTATGAGATCTTTGTTACTCAATGGATGATAGCCTTGACATTATGGAACGTAGTGTGTTGTACAAATTTTTGTTACTCCAATTGATGGTAGCCTTGTCATTAAGGAAGGAAGTCTGTTGTCGAGATTTTTGTTACTCCAATGAATGGTTTCCTTCTCATTATGGAACGTGGTCTATTGTCGAGATTTTTATTACTCCAATGGATGGTAGCCTTCTCATAATAGAAGGTAGTCTGTTGTCGAGATTTTTGTTACTCCAACGGATGGTATCCTTGACATTATGGAACATTGTGTGTTGTCGAGATTTTTGTTACTCCAATGGATGGTAGGCTAGTCATTATGGAACGTAGTCTGTTGTCGATATTTTTGTTACTCAAATGGATGGTAGCCTTGTTATAATGGAAGGTAGTTTGTTGTCGGGATTTTTGTTACTCCAATGGATGGTAGCCTTGTCGTTATGGAACGTAGTCAATTGTCAATATTTTTGTTACTCCATTGTATCGTAACCTTTTCATTATGGAAGATAGTTAGTTTCCGAGATTTTTGTTACTCCAATTGATGGTAGCCTTGTCATTATGGAAGGTAGTCTGTTGTCGAGATTTTTGTTACTCCAACGGATGGTTTCCTTGTCATTATGGAAGGTAGTCTATTATCGAGATTTTTGTTACTCCAATAGATTGTAGACTTGTCCTTATGGAAGGTAGTCTGTTGTCGATATTTTTGTTACTCCAATGGATGGTAGACTTGTCTTTATGGAAGGTAGTCTGTTGTCGATATTTTTGTTACTCCAATGGATGGTAGCCTTGTCTTTATGGAAGGTAGTCTGTTGTCGATATTTTTGTTACTCCAATGGATGGTAGCCTTGTCATTATGGAAGGTAGTCTATTATCGAGATTTTTTTTACTCCAATGGATGGTAGCGTTATCATTATGGAACATAGTCAGTAGTCGATATTTTTTTTACTCCAATGGATGGTAGCCTTGTCAATATGGAAGGTAGTCTGATGTTCAGATTTTTGTTACTTCAATGGATGGTAGCCTTGTCATTATTAAAGGTAGTCTATAGTCGAGATTTTTGTTATTCCATTGGATGGTAGCCTTGTCATTATGGAAGGTTTTCTATTGTCGAGATTTTCGTTTTCCCAATGGATGGTAACCTTGTCATTATGGAAGGTAGTCTACTTTCGATATTTTTTTACTCTAATGGATTGTAGCCTTGTCATTATGGAAGGTAGTCTATTCTCGAGATTTTTGTTACTCCAATGGATGGTAGCCTTGTCTTTATGGAAGGTAGTCTGTTGTCGATATTTTTGTTACTCCAATAGATGGTAGCCCTGTCTTTATGGAAGGTAATCTGTCGTCGATATTTTTGTTACTCCAATGGATGGTAGCATTGTCATTATGGAAGATAGTCTATTTATGACATCTTTGTTACTCAATGGATGATAGCCTTGACATTATGGAACGTAGTGTGTTGTACAAATTTTTGTTACTCCAATTGATGGTAGCCTTGTCATTAAGGAAGGAAGTCTGTTGTCGAGATTTTTGTTACTCCAATGAATGGTTTCCTTCTCATTATGGAACGTGGTCTATTGTCGAGATTTTTATTACTCCAATGGATGGTAGCCTTCTCATAATAGAAGGTAGTCTGTTGTCGAGATTTTTGTTACTCCAATGGATGGTATCCTTGACATTATGGAACATAGTGTGTTGTCGAGATTTTTGTTACTCCAATGGATGGTAGGCTAGTCATTATGGAACGTAGTCTGTTATCGATATTTTTGTTACTCAAATGGATGGTAGCCTTGTTATAATGGAAGGTAGTTTGTTGTCGGGATTTTTGTTACTCCAATGGATGGTAGCCTTGTCGTTATGGAACATAGTCAATTGTCAATATTTTTGTTACTCCATTGTATCGTAACCTTTTCATTATGGAAGATAGTTAGTTTCCGAGATTTTTGTTACTCCAATTGATGGTAGCCTTGTCATTATGGAAGGTAGTCTGTTGTCGAGATTTTTGTTACTCCAACGGATGGTTTCCTTGTCATTATGGAAGGTAGTCTATTATCGAGATTTTTGTTACTCCAATAGATTGTAGACTTGTCCTTATGGAAGGTAGTCTGTTGTCGATATTTTTGTTACTCCAATGGATGGTAGACTTGTCTTTATGGAAGGTAGTCTGTTGTCGATATTTTTGTTACTCCAATGGATGGTAGCCTTGTCTTTATGGAAGGTAGTCTGTTGTCGATATTTTTGTTACTCCAATGGATGGTAGCCTTGTCATTATGGAGCGTGGTCTATTGTCGAGATTTTTTTACTCCAATGGATGGTAGCGTTATCATTATTGAACATAGTCAGTAGTCGATATTTTTTTTACTCCAATGGATGGTAGCCTTGTCAATATGGAAGGTAGTCTGATGTTCAGATTTTTGTTACTTCAATGGATGGTAGCCTTGTCATTATTAAAGGTAGTCTATAGTCGAGATTTTTGTTATTCCATTGGATGGTAGCCTTGTCATTATGGAAGGTTGTCTGTTGTCGAGATTTTCGTTTTCCCAATGGATGGTAACCTTGTCATTATGGAAGGTAGTCTACTTTCGATATTTTTTTACTCCAATGGATTGTAGCCTTGTCATTATGGAAGGTAGTCTATTCTCGAGATTTTTGTTACTCCAATGGATGGTAGCCTTGTCTTTATGGAAGGTAGTCTGTTGTCGATATTTTTGTTACTCCAATAGATGGTAGCCCTGTCTTTATGGAAGGTAATCTGTCGTCGATATTTTTGTTACTCCAATGGATGGTAGCATTGTCATTATGGAAGATAGTCTATTTATGAGATCTTTGTTACTCAATGGATGATAGCCTTGACATTATGGAACGTAGTGTGTTGTACAAATTTTTGTTACTCCAATTGATGGTAGCCTTGTCATTAAGGAAGGAAGTCTGTTGTCGAGATTTTTGTTACTCCAATGAATGGTTTCCTTCTCATTATGGAACGTGGTCTATTGTCGAGATTTTTATTACTCCAATGGATGGTAGCCTTCTCATAATAGAAGGTAGTCTGTTGTCGAGATTTTTGTTACTCCAATGGATGGTATCCTTGACATTATGGAACATAGTGTGTTGTCGAGATTTTTGTTACTCCAATGGATGGTAGGCTAGTCATTATGGAACGTAGTCTGTTGTCGATATTTTTGTTACTCAAATGGATGGTAGCCTTGTTATAATGGAAGGTAGTTTGTTGTCGGGATTTTTGTTACTCCAATGGATGGTAGCCTTGTCGTTATGGAACATAGTCAATTGTCAATATTTTTGTTACTCCATTGTATCGTAACCTTTTCATTATGGAAGATAGTTAGTTTCCGAGATTTTTGTTACTCCAATTGATGGTAGCCTTGTCATTATGGAAGGTAGTCTGTTGTCGAGATTTTTGTTACTCCAACGGATGGTTTCCTTGTCATTATGGAAGGTAGTCTATTATCGAGATTTTTGTTACTCCAATAGATGGTAGACTTGTCCTTATGGAAGTAGTCTGTTGTCGATATTTTTGTTACTCCAATGGATGGTAGACTTGTCTTTATGGAAGGTAGTCTGTTGTCGATATTTTTGTTACTCCAATGGATGGTAGCCTTGTCTTTATGGAAGGTAGTCTGTTGTCGATATTTTTGTTACTCCAATGGATGGTAGCCTTGTCATTATGGAAGGTAGTCTATTATCGAGATTTTTTTTACTCCAATGGATGGTAGCGTTATCATTATGGAACATAGTCAGTAGTCGATATTTTTTTTACTCCAATGGATGGTAGCCTTGTCAATATGGAAGGTAGTCTGATGTTCAGATTTTTGTTACTTCAATGGATGGTAGCCTTGTCATTATTAAAGGTAGTCTATAGTCGAGATTTTTGTTATTCCATTGGATGGTAGCCTTGTCATTATGGAAGGTTTTCTGTTGTCGAGATTTTCGTTTTCCCAATGGATGGTAACCTTGTCATTATGGAAGGTAGTCTACTTTCGATATTTTTTTACTCCAATGGATTGTAGCCTTGTCATTATGGAAGGTAGTCTATTCTCGAGATTTTTGTTACTCCAATGGATGGTAGCCTTGTCTTTATGGAAGGTAGTCTGTTGTCGATATTTTTGTTACTCCAATAGATGGTAGACCTGTCTTTATGGAAGGTAATCTGTCGTCGATATTTTTGTTACTCCAATGGATGGTAGCGTTGTCATTATGGAAGATAGTCTATTTATGAGATCTTTGTTACTCAATGGATGATAGCCTTGACATTATGGAACGTAGTGTGTTGTACAAATTTATGTTACTCCAATTGATGGTAGCCTTGTCATTAAGGAAGGAAGTCTGTTGTCGAGATTTTTGTTACTCCAATGAATGGTTTCCTTCTCATTATGGAACGTGGTCTATTGTCGAGATTTTTATTACTCCAATGGATGGTAGCCTTCTCATAATAGAAGGTAGTCTGTTGTCGAGATTTTTGTGACTCCAATGGATGGTATCCTTGACATTATGGAACATAGTGTGTTGTCGAGATTTTTGTTACTCCAATGGATGGTAGGCTAGTCATTATGGAACGTAGTCTGTTGTCGATATTTTTGTTACTCCAATGGATGGTAGCCTTGTCTTTATGGAAGGTAGTCTGTTGTCGATATTTTTGTTACTCCAATGGATGGTAGCCTTGTCATTATGGAAGGTAGTCTATTATCGAGATTTTTTTTACTCCAATGGATGGTAGCGTTATCATTATGGAACATAGTCAGTAGTCGATATTTTTTTACTCCAATGGATGGTAGCCTTGTCAATATGGAAGGTAGTCTGATGTTCAGATTTTTGTTACTTCAATGGATGGTAGCCTTGTCATTATTAAAGGTAGTCTATAGTCGAGATTTTTGTTATTCCATTGGATGGTAGCCTTGTCATTATGGAAGGTTTTCTGTTGTCGAGATTTTCGTTTTCGCAATGGATGGTAACCTTGTCATTATGGAAGGTAGTCTACTTTCGATATTTTTTTACTCCAATGGATTGTAGCCTTGTCATTATGGAAGGTAGTCTATTCTCGAGATTTTTGTTACTCCAATGGATGGTAGCCTTGTCTTTATGGAAGGTAGTCTGTTGTCGATATTTATGTTACTCCAATAGATGGTAGCCCTGTCTTTATGGAAGGTAATATGTCGTCGATATTTTTGTTACTCCAATGGATGGTAGCATTGTCATTATTGAAGATAGTCTATTTATGAGATCTTTGTTACTCAATGGATGATAGCCTTGACATTATGGAACGTAGTGTGTTGTACAAATTTTTGTTACTCCAATTGATGGTAGCCTGGTCATTAAGGAAGGAAGTCTGTTGTCGAGATTTTTGTTACTCCAATGAATGGTTTCCTTCTCATTATGGAACGTGGTCTATTGTCGAGATTTTTATTACTCCAATGGATGGTAGCCTTCTCATAATAGAAGGTAGTCTGTTGTCGAGATTTTTGTTACTCCAATGGATGGTATCCTTGACATTATGGAACATTGTGTGTTGTCGAGATTTTTGTTACTCCAATGGATGGTAGGCTAGTCATTATGGAACGTAGTCTGTTGTCGATATTTTTGTTACTCAAATGGATGGTAGCCTTGTTATAATGGAAGGAAGTTTGTTGTCGGGATTTTTGTTACTCCAATGGATGGTAGCCTTGTCGTTATGGAACATAGTCAATTGTCAATATTTTTGTTACTCCATTGTATCGTAACCTTTTCATTATGGAAGATAGTTAGTTTCCGAGATTTTTGTTACTCCAATTGATGGTAGCCTTGTCATTATGGAAGGTAGTCTGTTGTCGAGATTTTTGTTACTCCAACGGATGGTTTCCTTGTCATTATGGAAGGTAGTCTATTATCGAGATTTTTGTTACTCCAATAGATGGTAGACTTGTCCTTATGGAAGGTAGTCTGTTGTCGATATTTTTGTTACTCCAATGGATGGTAGACTTGTCTTTATGGAAGGTAGTCTGTTGTCGATATTTTTGTTACTCCAATGGATGGTAGCCTTGTCTTTATGGAAGGTAGTCTGTTGTCGATATTTTTGTTACTCCAATGGATGGTAGCCTTGTCATTATGGAAGGTAGTCTATTATCGAGATTTTTTTTACTCCAATGGATGGTAGCGTTATCATTATGGAACATAGTCAGTAGTCGATATTTTTTTTACTCCAATGGATGGTAGCCTTGTCAATATGGAAGGTAGTCTGATGTTCAGATTTTTGTTACTTCAATGGATGGTAGCCTTGTCATTATTAAAGGTAGTCTATAGTCGAGATTTTTGTTATTCCATTGGATGGTAGCCTTGTCATTATGGAAGGTTTTCTGTTGTCGAGATTTTCGTTTTCCCAATGGATGGTAACCTTGTCATTATGGAAGGTAGTCTACTTTCGATATTTTTTTACTCCAATGGATTGTAGCCTTGTCATTATGGAAGGTAGTCTATTCTCGAGATTTTTGTTACTCCAATGGATGGTAGCCTTGTCTTTATGGAAGGTAGTCTGTTGTCGATATTTTTGTTACTCCAATAGATGGTAGCCCTGTCTTTATGGAAGGTAATCTGTCGTCGATATTTTTGTTACTCCAATGGATGGTAGCGTTGTCATTATGGAAGATAGTCTATTTATGAGATCTTTGTTACTCAATGGATGATAGCCTTGACATTATGGAACGTAGTGTGTTGTACAAATTTTTGTTACTCCAATTGATTGTAGCCTTGTCATTAAGGAAGGAAGTCTGTTGTCGAGATTTTTGTTACTCCAATGAATGGTTTCCTTCTCATTATGGAACGTGGTCTATTGTCGAGATTTTTATTACTCAAATGGATGGTAGCCTTCTCATAATAGAAGGTAGTCTGTTGTCGAGATTTTTGTGACTCCAATGGATGGTATCCTTGACATTATGGAACATAGTGTGTTGTCGAGATTTTTGTTACTCCAATGGATGGTAGGCTAGTCATTATGGAACGTAGTCTGTTGTCGATATTTTTGTTACTCCAATGGATGGTAGCCTTGTCTTTATGGAAGGTAGTCTGTTGTCGATATTTTTGTTACTCCAATGGATGGTAGCCTTGTCATTATGGAAGGTAGTCTATTATCGAGATTTTTTTTACTCCAATGGATGGTAGCGTTATCATTATGGAACATAGTCAGTAGTCGATATTTTTTTTACTCCAATGGATGGTAGCCTTGTCAATATGGAAGGTAGTCTGATGTTCAGATTTTTGTTACTTCAATGGATGGTAGCCTTGTCATTATTAAAGGTAGTCTATAGTCTAGGTTTTTTTTATTCCATTGGATGGTAGCCTTGTCATTATGGAAGGTTTTCTGTTGTCGAGATTTTCGTTTTCCCAATGGATGGTAACCTTGTCATTATGGAAGGTAGTCTACTTTCGATATTTTTTTACTCCAATGGATTGTAGCCTTGTCATTATGGAAGGTAGTCTATTCTCGAGATTTTTGTTACTCCAATGGATGGTAGCCTTGTCTTTATGGAAGGTAGTCTGTTGTCGATATTTATGTTACTCCAATAGATGGTAGCCCTGTCTTTATGGAAGGTAATCTGTCGTCGATATTTTTGTTACTCCAATGGATGGTAGCATTGTCATTATTGAAGATAGTCTATTTATGAGATCTTTGTTACTCAATGGATGATAGCCTTGACATTATGGAACGTAGTGTGTTGTACAAATTTTTGTTACTCCAATTGATGGTAGCCTTGTCATTAAGGAAGGAAGTCTGTTGTCGAGATTTTTGTTACTCCAATGAATGGTTTCCTTCTCATTATGGAACGTGGTCTATTGTCGAGATTTTTATTACTCCAATGGATGGTAGCCTTCTCATAATAGAAGGTAGTCTGTTGTCGAGATTTTTGTTACTCTAATGGATGGTATCCTTGACATTATGGAACATTGTGTGTTGTCGAGATTTTTGTTACTCCAATGGATGGTAGGCTAGTCATTATGGAACGTAGTCTGTTGTCGATATTTTTGTTACTCAAATGGATGGTAGCCTTGTTATAATGGAAGGTAGTTTGTTGTCGGGATTTTTGTTACTCCAATGGATGGTAGCCTTGTCATTATGGAACGTAGTCAATTGTCAATATTTTTGTTACTCCATTGTATCGTAACCTTTTCATTATGGAAGATAGTTAGTTTCCGAGATTTTTGTTACTCCAATTGATGGTAGCCTTGTCATTATGGAAGGTAGTCTGTTGTCGAGATTTTTGTTACTCCAACGGATGGTTTCCTTGTCATTATGGAAGGTAGTCTATTATCGAGATTTTTGTTACTCCAATAGATTGTAGACTTGTCCTTATGGAAGGTAGTCTGTTGTCGATATTTTTGTTACTCCAATGGATGGTAGACTTGTCTTTATGGAAGGTAGTCTGTTGTCGATATTTTTGTTACTCCAATGGATGGTAGCCTTGTCTTTATGGAAGGTAGTCTGTTGTCGATATTTTTGTTACTCCAATGGATGGTAGCCTTGTCATTATGGAAGGTAGTCTATTATCGAGATTTTTTTTACTCCAATGGATGGTAGCGTTATCATTATGGAACATAGTCAGTAGTCGATATTTTTTTTACTCCAATGGATGGTAGCCTTGTCAATATGGAAGGTAGTCTGATGTTCAGATTTTTGTTACTTCAATGGATGGTAGCCTTGTCATTATTAAAGGTAGTCTATAGTCGAGATTTTTGTTATTCCATTGGATGGTAGCCTTGTCATTATGGAAGGTTTTCTATTGTCGAGATTTTCGTTTTCCCAATGGATGGTAACCTTGTCATTATGGAAGGTAGTCTACTTTCGATATTTTTTTACTCCAATGGATTGTAGCCTTGTCATTATGGAAGGTAGTCTATTCTCGAGATTTTTGTTACTCCAATGGATGGTAGCCTTGTCTTTATGGAAGGTAGTCTGTTGTCGATATTTTTGTTACTCCAATAGATGGTAGCCCTGTCTTTATGGAAGCTAATTTGTCGTCGATATTTTTGTTACTCCAATGGATGGTAGCATTGTCATTATGGAAGATAGTCTATTTATGAGATCTTTGTTACTCAATGGATGATAGCCTTGACATTATGGAACGTAGTGTGTTGTACAAATTTTTGTTACTCCAATTGATGGTAGCCTTGTCATTAAGGAAGGAAGTCTGTTGTCGAGATTTTTGTTACTCCAATGAATGGTTTCCTTCTCATTATGGAACGTGGTCTATTGTCGAGATTTTTATTACTCCAATGGATGGTAGCCTTCTCATAATAGAAGGTAGTCTGTTGTCGAGATTTTTGTTACTCCAATGGATGGTATCCTTGACATTATGGAACATAGTGTGTTGTCGAGATTTTTGTTACTCCAATGGATGGTAGGCTAGTCATTATGGAACGTAGTCTGTTGTCGATATTTTTGTTACTCAAATGGATAGTAGCCTTGTTATAATGGAAGGTAGTTTGTTGTCGGGATTTTTGTTACTCCAATGGATGGTAGCCTTGTCGTTATGGAACGTAGTCAATTGTCAATATTTTTGTTACTCCATTGTATCGTAACCTTTTCATTATGGAAGATAGTTAGTTTCCGAGATTTTTGTTACTCCAATTGATGGTAGCCTTGTCATTATGGAAGGTAGTCTGTTGTCGAGATTTTTGTTACTCCAACGGATGGTTTCCTTGTCATTATGGAAGGTAGTCTATTATCGAGATTTTTGTGACTCCAATAGATTGTAGACTTGTCCTTATGGAAGGTAGTCTGTTGTTGATATTTTTGTTACTCCAATGGATGGTAGACTTGTCTTTATGGAAGGTAGTCTATTGTCGATATTTTTGTTACTCCAATGGATGGTAGCCTTGTCTTTATGGAAGGTAGTCTGTTGTCGATATTTTTGTTACTCCAATGGATGGTAGCCTTGTCATTATGGAAGGTAGTCTATTATCGAGATTTTTTTACTCCAATGGATGGTAGCGTTATCATTATTGAACATAGTCAGTAGTCGATATTTTTTTTACTCCAATGGATGGTAGCCTTGTCAATATGGAAGGTAGTCTGATGTTCAGATTTTTGTTACTTCAATGGATGGTAGCCTTGTCATTATTAAAGGTAGTCTATAGTCGAGATTTTTGTTATTCCATTGGATGGTAGCCTTGTCATTATGGAAGGTTTTCTATTGTCGAGATTTTCGTTTTCCCAATGGATGGTAACCTTGTCATTATGGAAGGTAGTCTACTTTCGATATTTTTTTACTCCAATGGATTGTAGCCTTGTCATTATGGAAGGTAGTCTATTCTCGAGATTTTTGTTACTCCAATGGATGGTAGCCTTGTCTTTATGGAAGGTAGTCTGTTGTCGATATTTTTGTTACTCCAATAGATGGTAGCCCTGTCTTTATGGAAGGTAATCTGTCGTCGATATTTTTGTTACTCCAATGGATGGTAGCATTGTCATTATGGAAGATAGTCTATTTATGAGATCTTTGTTACTCAATGGATGATAGCCTTGACATTATGGAACGTAGTGTGTTGTACAAATTTTTGTTACTCCAATTGATGGTAGCCTTGTCATTAAGGAAGGAAGTCTGTTGTCGAGATTTTTGTTACTCCAATGAATGGTTTCCTTCTCATTATGGAACGTGGTCTATTGTCGAGATTTTTATTACTCCAATGGATGGTAGCCTTCTCATAATAGAAGGTAGTCTGTTGTCGAGATTTTTGTTACTCCAATGGATGGTATCCTTGACATTATGGAACATAGTGTGTTGTCGATATTTTTGTTACTCCAATGGATGGTAGGCTAGTCATTATGGAACGTAGTGTGTTGTCGATATTTTTGTTACTCAAATGGATGGTATCCTTGTTATAATGGATGGTAGTTTGTTGTCGGGATTTTTGTTACTCCAATGGATGGTAGCCTTGTCGTTATGGAACGTAGTCAATTGTCAATATTTTTTTTACTCCATTGTATCGTAACCTTTTCATTATGGAAGATAGTTAGTTTCCGAGATTTTTGTTACTCCAATTGATGGTAGCCTTGTCATAATGGAAGGTAGTCTGTTGTCGAGATTTTTGTTACTCCAACGGATGGTTTCCTTGTCATTATGGAAGGTAGTCTATTATCGAGATTTTTGTTACTCCAATAGATTGTAGACTTGTCCTTATGGAAGGTAGTCTGTTGTCGATATTTTTGTTACTCCAATGGATGGTAGACTTGTCTTTATGGAAGGTAGTCTGTTGTCGATATTTTTGTTACTCCAATGGATGGTAGCCTTGTCTTTATGGAAGGTAGTCTGTTGTCGATATTTTTGTTACTCCAATGGATGGTAGCCTTGTCATTATGGAAGGTAGTCTATTATCGAGATTTTTTTACTCCAATGGATGGTAGCGTTATCATTATTGAACATAGTCAGTAGTCGATATTTTTTTTACTCCAATGGATGGTAGCCTTGTCAATATGGAAGGTAGTCTGATGTTCAGATTTTTGTTACTTCAATGGATGGTAGCCTTGTCATTATTAAAGGTAGTCTATAGTCAAGATTTTTGTTATTCCATTGGATGGTAGCCTTGTCATTATGGAAGGTTGTCTGTTGTCGAGATTTTCGTTTTCCCAATGGATGGTAACCTTGTCATTATGGAAGGTAGTCTACTTTCGATATTTTTTTACTCCAATGGATTGTAGCCTTGTCATTATGGAAAATAGTCTATTCTCGAGATTTTTGTTACTCCAATGGATGGTATCCTTGTCTTTATGGAAGGTAGTCTGTTGTCGATATTTTTGTTACTCCAATAGATGGTAGCCCTGTCTTTATGGAAGGTAATCTGTCGTCGATATTTTTGTTACTCCAATGGATGGTAGCATTGTCATTATTGAAGATAGTCTATTTATGATATCTTTGTTACTCAATGGATGATAGCCTTGACATTATGGAACGTAGTGTGTTGTACAAATTTTTGTTACTCCAATTGATGGTAGCCTTGTCATTAAGGAAGGAAGTCTGTTGTCGAGATTTTTGTTACTCCAATGAATGGTTTCCTTCTCATTATGGAACGTGGTCTATTGTCGAGATTTTTATTACTCCAATGGATGGTAGCCTTCTCATAATAGAAGGTAGTTTGTTGTCGAGATTTTTGTTACTCCAATGGATGGTATCCTTGACATTATGGAACATTGTGTGTTGTCGAGATTTTTGTTACTCCAATGGATGGTAGGCTAGTCATTATGGAACGTAGTCTGTTGTCGATATTTTTGTTACTCAAATGGATGGTAGCCTTGTTATAATGGAAGGTAGTTTGTTGTCGGGATTTTTGTTACTCCAATGGATGGTAGCCTTGTCGTTATGGAACGTAGTCAATTGTCAATATTTTTGTTACTCCATTGTATCGTAACCTTTTCATTATGGAAGATAGTTAGTTTCCGAGATTTTTGTTACTCCAATTGATGGTAGCCTTGTCATTATGGAAGGTTGTCTGTTGTCGAGATTTTTGTTACTCCAACGGATGGTTTCCTTGTCATTATGGAAGGTAGTCTATTATCGAGATTTTTGTTACTCCAATAGATTGTAGACTTATCCTTATGGAAGGTAGTCTGTTGTCGATATTTTTGTTACTCCAATGGATGGTAGACTTGTCTTTATGGAAGGTAGTCTGTTGTCGATATTTTTGTTACTCCAATGGATGGTAGCCTTGTCTTTATGGAAGGTAGTGTGTTGTCGATATTTTTGTTACTCCAATGGATGGTAGCCTTGTCATTATGGAAGGTAGTCTATTATCGAGATTTTTTTAACTCCAATGGATGGTAGCGTTATCATTATGGAACATAGTCAGTAGTCGATATTTTTTTTACTCCAATGGATGGTAGCCTTGTCAATATGGAAGGTAGTCTGATGTTCATATTTTTGTTACTTCAATGGATGGTAGCCTTGTCATTATTAAAGGTAGTCTATAGTCGAGATTTTTGTTATTCCATTGGATGGTAGCCTTGTCATTATGGAAGGTTTTCTGTTGTCGAGATTTTCGTTTTCCCAATGGATGGTAACCTTGTCATTATGGAAGGTAGTCTACTTTCGATATTTTTTTACTCCAATGGATTGTAGCCTTGTCATTATGGAAGGTAGTCTATTCTCGAGATTTTTGTTACTCCAATGGATGGTAGCCTTGTCTTTATGGAAGGTAGTTTGTTGTCGATATTTTTGATACTCCAATAGATGGTAGCCCTGTCTTTATGGAAGGTAATCTGTCGTCGATATTTTTGTTACTCCAATGGATGGTAGCATTGTCATTATGGAAGATAGTCTATTTATGAGATCTTTGTTACTCAATGGATGATAGCCTTGACATTATGGAACGTAGTGTGTTGTACAAATTTTTGTTACTCCAATTGATGGTAGCCTTGTCATTAAGGAAGGAAGTCTGTTGTCGAGATTTTTGTTACTCCAATGAATGGTTTCCTTCTCATTATGGAACGTGGTCTATTGTCGATATTTTTATTACTCCAATGGATGGTAGCCTTCTCATAATAGAAGGTAGTCTGTTGTCGAGATTTTTGTTACTCCAATGGATGGTATCCTTGACATTATGGAACATAGTGTGTTGTCGAGATTTTTGTTACTCCAATGGATGGTAGGATAGTCATTATGGAATGTAGTCTGTTGTCGATATTTTTGTTACTCAAATGGATGGTAGCCTTGTTATAATGGAAGGTAGTTTGTTGTCGGGATTTTTGTTACTCCAATGGATGGTAGCCTTGTCGTTATGGAACGTAGTCAATTGTCAATATTTTTGTTACTCCATTGTATCGTAACCTTTTCATTATGGAAGATAGTTAGTTTCCGAGATTTTTGTTACTCCAATTGATGGTAGCCTTGTCATTATGGAAGGTAGTCTGTTGTCGAGATTTTTGTTACTCCAACGGATGGTTTCCTTGTCATTATGGAAGGTAGTCTATTATCGAGATTTTTGTTACTCCAATAGATGGTAGACTTGTCCTTATGGAAGGTAGTCTGTTGTCGATATTTTTGTTACTCCAATGGATGGTAGACTTGTCTTTATGGAAGGTAGTCTGTTGTCGATATTTTTGTTACTCCAATGGATGGTAGCCTTGTCTTTATGGAAGGTAGTCTGTTGTCGATATTTTTGTTACTCCAATGGATGGTAGCCTTGTCATTATGGAAGGTAGTCTATTATCGAGATTTTTTTACTCCAATGGATGGTAGCGTTATCATTATTGAACATAGTCAGTAGTCGATATTTTTTTTACTCCAATGGATGGTAGCCTTGTCAATATGGAAGGTAGTCTGATGTTCAGATTTTTGTTACTTCAATGGATGGTAGCCTTGTCATTATTAAAGGTAGTCTATAGTCGAGATTTTTGTTATTCCATTGGATGGTAGCCTTGTCATTATGGAAGGTTGTCTGTTGTCGAGATTTTCGTTTTCCCAATGGATGGTAACCTTGTCATTATGGAAGGTAGTCTACTTTCGAGATTTTTTTACTCCAATGGATTGTAGCCTTGTCATTATGGAAGGTAGTCTATTCTCGAGATTTTTGTTACTCCAATGGATGGTAGCCTTGTCTTTACGAAAGGTAGTCTGTTGTCGATATTTTTGTTACTCCAATAGATGGTAGCCCTGTCTTTATGGAAGGTAATCTGTCGTCGATATTTTTGTTACTCCAATGGATGGTAGCATTGTCATTATGGAAGATAGTCTATTTATGAGATCTTTGTTACTCAATGGATGATAGCCTTGTCATTATGGAACGTAGTGTGTTGTACAAATTTTTGTTTCTCCAATTGATGGTAGCCTTGTCATTAAGGAAGGAAGTCTGTTGTCGAGATTTTTGTTACTCCAATGAATGGTTTCCTTCTCATTATGGAACATGGTCTATTGTCGATATTTTTATTACTCCAATGGATGGTAGCCTTCTCATAATAGAAGGTAGTCTGTTGTCGAGATTTTTGTTACTCCAATGGATGGTAGCCTTGTCATTATGGAAGGTAGTTTGTTCTCGAGATTTTTATTACTCCAATGGATGGTAGCCTTGACATTATGGAACATAGTGTGTTGTCGAGATTTTTGTTACTCCAATGGATGGTAGGCAAGTCATTATGGAACGTAGTCTGTTGTCGATATTTTTGTTACTCAAATGGATGGTAGCCTTGTTATAATGGAAGGTAGTTTGCTGTCGGGATTTTTGTTACTCCAATGGATGGTAGCCTTGTCGTTATGGAACGTAGTCAATTGTCAATATTTTTGTTACTCCATTGTATCGTAACCTTTTCATTATGGAAGGTAGTTAGTTTCCGAGATTTTTGTTACTCCAATTGATGGTAGCCTTGTCATTATGGAAGGTAGTCTGTTGTCGATATTTCTGTTACTCCAATGGATGGTAGCCTTGTCATTATGGAAGGTAGTCTGTTGTCGAGATTTTTGTTATCCCAATGGATGGTAACCTCGTCATTATGGAAGGTAGTCTGTTGTCGATATTTTTGTTACTCCAATGGATGGTAGGCTTGTCTTTATGGAAGGTAGTCTGTTGTCGATATTTTTGTTACTCCAATGGATGGTATCCTTGTCATTATGGAAGGTAGTCTATTATCGAGATTTTTTTTACTCCAATGGATGGTAGCGTTATCATTATGGAACATAGTCAGTAGTCGATATTTTTTTTACTCCAATGGATGGTAGCCTTGTCAATATGGAAGGTAGTCTGATGTTCAGATTTTTGTTACTTCAATGGATGGTAGCCTTGTCATTATTAAAGGTAGTCTATAGTCGAGAATTTTGTTATTCCATTGGATGGTAGCCTTGTCATTATGGAAGGTTGTCTGTTGTCGAGATTTTCGTTTTCCCAATGGATGGTAACCTTGTCATTATGGAAGGTAGTCTACTTTCGAGATTTTTTTACTCCAATGGATTGTAGCCTTGTAATTATGGAAGGTAGTCTATTCTCGAGATTTTTGTTACTCCAATGGATGGTAGCCTTGTCTTTATGGAAGGTAGTCTGTTGTCGATATTTTTGTTACTCCAATAGATGGTAGCCCTGTCTTTATGGAAGGTAATCTGTCGTCGATATTTTTGTTACTCCAATGCATGGTAGCATTGTCATTATGGAAGATAGTCTATTTATGAGATCTTTGTTACTCAATGGATGATAGCCTTGTCATTATGGAACGTAGTGTGTTGTACAAATTTTTGTTTCTCCAATTGATGGTAGCCTTGTCATTAAGGAAGGAAGTCTGTTGTCGAGATTTTTGTTACTCCAATGAATGGTTTCCTTCTCATTATGGAACATGGTCTATTGTCGATATTTTTATTACTCCAATGGATGGTAGCCTTCTCATAATAGAAGGTAGTCTGTTGTCGAGATTTTTGTTACTCCAATGGATGGTAGCCTTGTCATTATGGAAGGTAGTTTGTTCTCGAGATTTTTGTTACTCCAATGGATGGTAGCCTTGACATTATGGAACATAGTGTGTTGTCGAGATTTTTGTTACTCCAATGGATGGTAGGCTAGTCATTATGGAACGTCGTCTGTTGTCCATATTTTTGTTACTCAAATGGATGGTAGCCTTGTTATAATGGAAGGTAGTTTGTTGTCGAGATTTTTGTTATTCCAATGGATGGTAGCCTTGTCGTTATGGAACGTAGTCAATTGTCAATATTTTTGTTACTCCATTATATCGTAACCTTTTCATTATGGAAGGTAGTTAGTTTCCGAGATTTTTGTTACTCCAATTGATGGTAGCCTTGTCATTATGGAAGGTAGTCTATTGTCGATATTTCTGTTACTCCAATGGATGGTAGCCTTGTCATTATGGAAGGTAGTCTGTTGTCGAGATTTTTGTTATCCCAATGAATGGTAACCTCGTCATTATGGAAGGTAGTTTACTGTCGAGCTTTTTTTACTCCAATGGATTGTAGCCTTGTCATTATGGAATGTATTATGTTCTCTAGATTTTTGTTACTCCAATGGATGGTAGCCTTGTCTTCATGGAAGGTAGTCTATTGTCGAGATCTTTGTTACTCCAATGGATGGTATCCTTCTCATTATGGAACCTGGTCTATTGTCGAGATTTTGGTTACTCCAATGAATGGTAGCCTTGTCATTATGGAAGGTAGTCTGTTGTCGAGATTTTTGTTACTCCAATGGATGGTAGCCTTGTCATTATGGAAGGTAGTGTGTTCTCGAGATTTTTGTTACTCCATTGGATGGAAGCCTTAACATTATGGAATGTAGTGTGTTGTCGAGATTTTTGTTACTCCAATGGATGGTAGGCTTTTTATTATGGAACGTAGTTTGTTGTCGATATTTCTATTACTCCAATGGATGGTAGCCTTTGTCATTATGGAAGGTAGTTAGTTGTTCTGATTTTTGATACTTCAATGGATGGTAGCCTTGTCAGTATGAAAGGTAGTTTGTTGTCGAGATTTTTATTATTCCATTGGATGGTAGCCTTGTCATTATGGAAGGTAGTTTTTTGTCAAGATTTTTGTCATTCCAATGGATGGTAACCTTGTCATTATGGAAGGTAGTCTGTTGTCGAGATATTTTTTACTCCAATGGATGGTAGCCTTCTCATATGGAAGGTAGTCTGTTGTCGAGATTTTTGTTACTGCAATGGATGGTAGCCTTGTGTTTATGAAATGTAGTCTGTTGTCGATATTTTTGTTACTCCAATGGATGGTAGCCTTGTCTTTAAGGATGGTAGTATGTTGTCGATATTTTTGTTACTCCTATTAATGGTAGCCTTGTCATTATGGAAGGTAGTTTTTTGTCGAGATTTTTATCATTGCAATGGATGGTAACCTTGTCATTATTGAAGGTAGTCTTTTGTCGATATTTTTTTTACTCAAATGGATGGTATCCTTCTCATATGGAAGGTAGTCTGTTTTTGAGAATTTTTTTACTCAAATGGATGGTATCATTGTCATTATGGAAGGTAGTCTGTTGTCGATATCTTTGTTACTCACTGGATAGTAGCCTTGTCATTATGGAAGGTAGTCTGTTGTCGAGATTTTTGTTACTCCAATGGATGGTAGCCTTGTCATTATGGAACATAGTCTGTTGTCGATATTTTTGTTACTCCAATGGATGGTAGCCTTGTCATTATGGAACGTAGTCTGTTGTCGAGATTTTTGTTACTCCAATGGATGGTAGCCTTGTCATTATGGAACATAGTCAGTTGTCGAGATTTTTGTTACTCCAATGGATGGTAGCCTTGTCATTATGGAACATAGTCAGTTGTCAATATTTTTGTTACTCCAATGGATGGTAGCCTTGTCAATATGGAAGGAAGTCTTTTGTTCATATTTTTGTTACCCTAATGGTTGGTAGTCTTGGCATTATGAAATGTAGTCTATTGTCGAGATTTTTGTTATTCCATTGGATGGTAGCCTTGTCATTATGGAAGGTAGTTTTTTGTCAAGATTTTTGTCATTCCAATGGATGGTAATCTTGTCATTATGGAAGGTAGTCTGTTGTCGAGATATTTTTTACTCCAATGGATGGTAGCCTTCTCATATGGAAGGTAGTCTGTTGTCGAGATTTTTGTTACTGCAATGGATGGTAGCCTTGTGTTTATTAAATGTAGTCTGTTGTCGATATTTTTGTTACTCCAATGGATGGTAGCCTTGTCTTTAAGGAAGGTAGTATGTTGTCGATATTTTTGTTACTCCTATTGATGGTAGCCTTGTCATTATGGAAGGTAGTTTTTTGTCGAGATTTTTATCATTGCAATGGATGGTAACCTTGTCATTATTGAAGGTAGTCTTTTGTCGATATTTTTTTTACTCAAATGGATGGTATCCTTCTCATATGGAAGGTAGTCTGTTGTCGAGAATTTTTTTACTCAAATGGATGGTATCATTGTCATTATGGAAGGTAGTCTGTTGTCGACATCTTTGTTACTCACTAGATAGTAGCCTTGTCATTATGGAAGGTAGTCTGTTGTCGAGATTTTTGTTACTCCAATGGATGGTAGCCTTGTCATTATGGAACATAGTCTGTTGTCGATATTTTTGTTACTCCAATGGATGGTAGTCTTGTCACTATGGAACGTAGTCTGTTGTCGAGATTTTTGTTACTCCAATGGATGGTAGCCTTGTCATTATGGAACATAGTCAGTTGTCGAGATTTTTGTTACTCCAATGGATGGTAGCCTTGTCAATATTGAAGGAAGTTTGTTGTTCAGATTTTTGTTACACCAATGGATGGTAGCCTTGTCATTATGAAAGGTAGTCTATTGTCGAGATTTATGTTATTCCATTGGATGGTAGCCTTGTCATTATTGAAGGTAGTCTATTGTCGAGATTTTCGTTATCCCAATGGATGGTAACCTTATCATTATGCAAGGTAGTATACTGTCGAGATTTTTTTACTCCAATGGATGGTAGCGTTGTCATTATGGAAGGTAGTCTATTGTCGAGATTTTTGTTACTCCCATGGATGGTAGCCTTTTCATTATGGAAGGTAGTCTATTGTCGAGATATTTGTTACTCAATGGATGATAGCCTTGTCATTGTGGAACATAGTGTGTTGTATAGATTTCTGTTACTCCAATAGATGGTATCCTTGTCATTAAGGAAGGAAGTCTGTTGTCGAGATTTATGTTACTCCAAGGGATGGTATCCTTCTCATTATGGAACGTGGTCTATTGTCGAGATTTTTGTTAGTCCAATGGATGGTAGCCTTGTCATTATGGAAGGTAGTCTGTTCTCGAGATTTTTGTTACTTCAATGGATGGTAGCCTTGACATTATGGAACGTAGTGTGTTGTCGAGATTTTTGTTACTCCAATGGATGGTAGGCTTATCATTATGGAACGTAGTCTGTTGTCGATATTTTTGTTACTCAAAAGGATGGTAGCCTTGTAATAATGGAAGGTAGTCTGTTGTTAAGATTTTTGTTACTCCAATGGATGGTATCCTTGTAATTATGGAAGGTAGTTTGTTGTCGGGATTTTTGTTACTCTAATGGATGGTAGCCTTGTCATTATGGAACGTAGTTAGTTGTCAATATTTTTGTAACTCCATTGTATTGTAACCTTTTCATTATGGAAGGTAGTATGTTGTCGAGATTTTTGTTACTCCAATGGATGGTAGCCTTGTCATTATGGAAGTAGTCTGTTGTCGATATGTTTGTTACTCAATGGATAGTAGCCTTGTCATTATGGAAGGTAGTCTATTGTGGAGATTTTTTTTACTGCAATGGATGCTAGCCTTGTCATTATGGAAGGTAGTTTGTTGTCGATATCTTTGTTACTCAATGGATGGTAGCTCTGTCTTTATGGAAGGTAGTCTGTTGTTGAGATTTATTTTACTCCAATGGATGGTAGCCTTGTCATTATGGAAGGTAGTCTGTTGTCGACATTTTTATTACTCTAATGGATGGTAGCCTTGACATTATGGAACGTAGTCTGTTGTCGAGATTTTTGTTACTTCAATGGATGGTAGGGTTGTCATTATGGAAAGTAGTATGTTGTCGATATTTTTGTTACTCCAATGGATGGTAGCCTTGTCATTATGGAAGGTAGTTTGTTGTTCAGATTTTTGTTACTCCAAAGGATGATAGCCTTGTCATTATGAAAGGTAGTCTATTGTCTAGATTTTTGTTATTCCATTGGATAGTAGCCCTGTTATTATGGAAGGTAGTCTGTTGTCGAGATTTTTGTTACCCCAATGGATGGTAACATTGTCATTATG
Source organism: Vicia faba (assembly GCA_948472305.1). Taxonomy (NCBI): domain Eukaryota; kingdom Viridiplantae; phylum Streptophyta; class Magnoliopsida; order Fabales; family Fabaceae; genus Vicia; species Vicia faba. The sequence goes on from OX451740.1 coordinate 550,234,564, forward strand.
GAAGGTAGTCTGTTGTCGAGATTTTTTTTACTCCAATGGATGGTAGCTTTGTCATTATGGAAGGTAGTCTGTTGTCGAGATTTTTGTTACTGCAATGGATGGTAGCTTTGTCTTTATGGAAGGTAGTCTTTTGTCAATATTTTTGTTACTCCAATGGATGGTAGCCTTGTCTTTATGGAAGGTAGTCTGTTGTCGATATTTTTGTTCCTCCTATGGATGGTAGCCTTGTCATTATGGAAGGTAGTCTATTGTCGAGATCTTTGCTACTCAATGGATGGTATCCTTGTCATTATGGAAGGTAGTCTATGGTAGAGATTTTTGTTACTCTAATGGATGGTAGCCTTGTCATTATGGAAGGAAGTTTATTGTCCATATTTTTGTTACTCCAATGGATGGTAGCCTTTTCATTATGGACCGTGGTCTATTGTCGAGATTTTTGTTACTCCAATGGATGGTAGCCTTGTAATTATGGAAGGTAGTTTGTTGTCGAGATTTTTGTTACTCCAATGGATGGTAGCCTTGTCATTATGGAAAGTAGTCAACTGCCGAGATTTTTTTTACTCCAATGGATGGTATCCTTGTAATTATGGAAGGTAGTATGTTGTCGATATTTTTGTTACTCCAATGGATGGTAGCCTTGTCATTATGGAAGGTAGTCTGTTGTTGATATCTTTGTTACTCAATGGATAGTAGCCTTGTCATTATGGAAGGTAGTCTATTGTCGAGATTTTTTTTACTATAATGGATGCTAGCCTTGTCATTATGGAAGGTAGTTTGTTGTCGATATCTTTGTTACTCAATGGATAGTAGCCTTGTCATTATAGAAGGTAGTCTGTTGTTGAGATTTTTTTTACTCCAACGGATGGTAGCCTTGTCATTATGGAAGGTAGTCTGTTGTCGACATTTTTGTTACTCTAATGGATGGTAGCCTTGACATTATGGAACGTAGTCTGTTGTCGAGATTTTTGTTACTTCAATGGATGGTAGGCTTGTCATTTTGGAAAGTAGTTTGTTGTCGATAGTTTTGTTACTCCAATGGATGGTAGCCTTGTCATTATGGAAGGTAGTTTGTTGTTCAGATTTTTGTTACTCCAATGGATGGTATCCTTGTCATCATGAAAGGTAGTCTATTGTCTATATTTTTGTTATTCCATTGGATAGTAGCCTTGTTATTATGGAAGGTAGTTTGTTGTCGAGATTTTTGTTACCCCAATGGATGGTAACGTTGTCATTATGGAAGGTAGTCTGTTGTCGAGATTTTTTTTACTCCAATGGATGGTAGCTTTGTCATTATGGAGGGTAGTATGTTGTCGAGATTTTTGTTACTGCAATGGATGGTAGCTTTGTCTTTATGGAAGGTAGTCTTTTGTCAATATTTTTGTTACTCCAATGGATGGTAGCCTTGTCTTTATGGAAGGTAGTCTGTTGTCGATATTTTTGTTACTCCTATGGATGGTAGCCTTGTCATTATGGAAGGTAGTCTATTGTCGATATCTTTGCTACTCAATGGATGGTATCCTTGTCATTATGGAAGGTAGTCTGTGGTAGAGATTTTTGTTACTCTAATGGATGGTAGCCTTGTCATTATGGAAGGAAGTTTTTTGTCGAGATTTTTGTTACTCCAATGGATGGTAGCCTTGTCATTATGGAAGGTAGTCAACTGTCGAGATTTTTTTTACTCCAATGGATGGTATCCTTGTAATTATTGAAGGTAGTATGTTGTCGAGATTTTTGTTACTACAATGGATGGTAGCCTTGTCATTATGGAAGGTAATCTGTTGTCGATATCTTTGTTACTCAATGGATAGTAGCCTTGTCATTACGGAAGGTAGTCTATTATCGAGATTTTTTTTACTGTAATGGATGCTAGCCTTGTCATTATGGAAGGTAGTTTGTTGTCGATATCTTTGTTACTCAATGGATAGTAGCCTTGTCATTATAGAAGGTAGTCTGTTGTCGATATTTTTTTTACTCCAATGGATGGTATCCTTGTAATTATGGAAGGTAGTCTGTTGTCGACATTTTTGTTACTCTAATGGATGGTAGCCTTGACATTATGGAACGTAGTCTGTTGTCGAGATTTTTGTTACTTCAATGGATGGTAGGCTTGTCATTTTGGAATGTAGTTTGTTGTCGAGATTTTTTTTACTGTAATGGATGCTAGCCTTGTCATTATGGAAGGTAGTTTGTTGTCGAGATTTTTGTTACTGCAATGGATGGTAGCTTTGTCTTTATGGAAGGTAGTCTTTTGTCAATATTTTTGTTACTCCAATGGATGGTAGCCTTGTCTTTATGGAAGGTAGTATGTTGTCGATATTTTTGTTACTCCTATGGATGGTAGCCTTGTCATTATGGAAGATAGTTTATTGTCGAGATCTTTGCTACTCAATGGACGGTAGCCTTGTCATTATGGAAGGTAGTCTGTGGTAGAGATTTTTGTTACTCTAATGGATGGTAGCTTTGTCATTATGTAAGGAAGTCTTTTGTGGAGATTTTTGTTACTCCAATGGATGGTATCCTTGTGATTATGGAAGGTAGTTTGTTGTTCATATTTTTGTTACTCCAATGGATGGGAGCCTTGTCATTATGGAAGGTAGTCTGTTGTCAATATTTTTGTTACTCCAATGGATGGTAGCCTTGTCATTATGGAAGGTAGTCTGTTGTCGAGATTTTTTTTACTCCAATGGATGCTAGCCTTGTCATTATGGAAGGTAGTATATTTTCAAGATTTTTTTTACTCCAATGGATGGTAGCCTTGTCATATGGAAGGTAGTTTGTTGTCGAGATTTTTTTTACTGCAATGGATGGTAGCCTTGTCATTATGGAAGGTAGTTTGTTGTCGATATCTTTGTTACTTAATGGATAGTAGCCTTGTCATTATGGAAGGTAGTCTGTTATCGAGATTTTTTTTACTCCAATGGATGGTAGCCCTGTCATTATGGAAGGTAGTCTGTTGTCGACATTTTTGTTACTCTAATGGATGGTAGCCTTGACATTATGGAATGTAGTTTATTATCGATATTTTTGTTACTTCACTGAATGGTAGGCTAGTCATTATGGAAAGTAGTCTGTTGTCGATATTTTTGTTACTCCAATGGATGGTAGCCTTGTCATTATGGAAGGTAGTTTGTTGTCGAGATTTTTGTTACCCCAATGGATGGTAACGTTGTCATTATGGAAGGTAGTCTGTTGTCGAGATTTTTTTTACTCCAATGGATGGTAGCTTTGTCATTATGGAGGGTAGTATGTTGTCGAGATTTTTGTTACTGCAATGGATGGTAGCTTTGTCTTTATGGAAGGTAGTCTTTTGTCAATATTTTTGTTACTCCAATGGATGGTAGCCTTGTCTTTATGGAAGGTAGGCTGTTGTCGATATTTTTGTTACTCCTATGGATGGTAGCCTTGTCATTATGGAAGGTAGTCTATTGTCGATGTCTTTGCTACTCAATGGATGGTATGCTTATCATTATGGAAGGTAGTCTGTGGTAGATATTTTTGTTACTCTAATGGATGGTAGCCTTGTCATTATGGAAGGAAGTTTTTTGTCGAGATTTTTGTTACTCCAATGGATGGTAGCCTTGTCATTATGGACCGTGGTCTATTGTCGAGATTTTTGTTACTCCAATGGATTGTAGCCTTGTAATTATGGAAGGTAGTTTGTTGTCGAGATTTTTGTTACTCCAATGGATGGTAGCCTTGTCATTATGGAAGGTAGTCAACTGTCGAGATTTTTTTTACTCCAATGGATGGTATCCTTGTAATTATGGAAGGTAGTATGTTGTCCAGATTTTTGTTACTACAATGGATGGTAGCCTTGTCATTATGGAAGGTAATCTGTTGTCGATATCTTTGTTACTCAATGGTTAGTAGCCTTGTCATTATGGAAGGTAGTCTATTATCGAGATTTTTTTTACTGTAATGGATGCTAGCCTTGTCATTATGGAAGGTAGTTTGTTGTCGATATCTTTGTTACTCAATGGATAGTAGCCTTCTCATTATAGAAGGTAGTCTGTTGTTGAGATTTTTTTTAGTCCAATGGATGGTATCCTTGTAATTATGGAAGGTAGTCTGTTGTCGACATTTTTGTTACTCTAATGGATGGTAGCCTTGACATTATGGAACGTAGTCTGTTGTCGAGATTTTTGTTACTTCAATGGATGGTAGGCTTGTCATTTTGGAATGTAGTTTGTTGTCGAGATTTTTTTTACTGTAATGGATGCTAGCCTTGTCATTATGGAAGGTAGTCTGTTGTCGAGATTTTTGTTATTGCAATGGATGGTAGCTTTGTCTTTATGGAAGGTAGTCTTTTGTCAATATTTTTGTTACTCCAATGGATGGTAGCCTTGTCTTTATGGAAGGTAATATGTTGTCGATATTTTTGTTACTCCTATGGATGGTAGCCTTGTCATTATGGAAGGTAGTTTATTGTCGAGATCTTTGCCACTCAATGGACGGTAGCCTTGTCATTATGGAGGGTAGTCTGCGGTAGAGATTTTTGTTACTCTAATGGATGGTAGCTTTGTCATTATGTAAGGAAGTCTTTTGTGGAGATTTTTGTTACTCCAATGGATGGTATCCTTGTGATTATGGAAGGTAGTTTGTTGTTCATATTTTTGTTACTCCAATGGATGGGAGCCTTGTCATTATGGAAGGTAGTCTGTTGTCGATATTTTTGTTACTCCAATGGATGGTAGCCTTGTCATTATGGAAGGTAGCCTGTTGTCAAGATTTTTTTTACTCCAATGGATGCTAGCCTTGTCATTATGGAAGGTAGTATATTTTCAAGATTTTTTTTACTCCAATGGATGGTAGCCTTGTCATATGGAAGGTAGTTTGTTGTCGAGATTTTTTTTAATGCAATGGATGGTAGCCTTGTCATTATGGAAGGTAGTTTGTTGTCGATATCTTTGTTACTTAATGGATAGTAGCCTTGTCATTATGGAAGGTAGTCTGTTATCGAGATTTTTTTTACTCCAATGGATGGTAGCCCTGTCATTATGGAAGGTAGTCTGTTGTCGACATTTTTGTTACTCTAATGGATGGTAGCCTTGACATTATGGAATGTAGTTTATTATCGAGATTTTTGTTACTTCACTGAATGGTAGGCTAGTCAATATGGAAAGTAGTCTGTTGTCGATATTTTTGTTACTCCAATGGATGGTAGCCTTGTCATTATGGAAGGTAGTTTGTTATTCAGATTTTTGTTACTCCAATGGATGGTAGCCTTGTCATTATGGAAGGTAGTCTGCTGTCGAGATTTTTGTTACTGCAATGGATGGTTGCTTTGTCTTTATGGAAGGTAGTCTTTTGTCAATATTTTTGTTACTCCAATGGATGGTAGCCTTGTTTTTATGGAAGGTAGTTTGTTGTCGATATTTTTGTTACTCCTATGGATGGTAGCCTTATCATTATGGAAGGTATTCTATTGTTGAGATCTTTGTTACTCAATGGATGGTAGCCTTGTCATTATGGAAGGTAGTCTGTGGTAGAGATTTTTGTTACTCTAATGGATGGTAGCCTTGTCATTATGGAAGGAAGTCTTTTGTCGAGATTTTTGTTACTCCAATGGATGGTAGCCTTGTCATTATGGATCATGGTCTATTGTCGAGATTTTTTTTACTCCAATGGATGGTATCCTTGTAGTTATCAAAGGTAGTCTGTTGTCGAGATTTTTGTTACTCCAATGGATGGTAGTCTTGTCATTATGGAAGGTAGTCTGTTGTCGATATCTTTGTTACTCAATGGATAGTAGCCTTGTCATTATGGAAGGTAGTTTGTTGTCGAGATTTTTTTTACTGCAATGAATGGTAGCCTTGTCATTATGGAAGGTAGTTTGTTGTTCAGATTTTTGTTACTCCAATGGATGGTAGCCTTGTCATTATGAAAGGTAGTCTATTGTCGAGATTTTTGTTATTCCATTGGATAGTAGCCTTGTTATAATGGAAGGTAGTCTGTTGTCGAGATTCTTCTTATCCCAATGGATAGTAGCCTTGTCATTATGGATGGTAGTATATTGTCAACATTTTTTTTACTCCAATGGATGGTAGCCTTGTCATATGGAAGGTAGTTTGTTGTCGAGATTTTTTTACTACAATGGATGGTAGCCTTGTCATTATGGAAGGTAGTCTGTTGTCGATATCTTTGTTACTCAATGGATGGTAGCCTTGTCATTATGGAAGGTAGTCTATTGTCGAGATTTTTGTTACTCTAATGGATGGTAGCCTTGTCATTATGGAAGGAAGTCTTTTGTCAAGATTTTTGTTACTCCAATGGATGGTAGCCTTGTCAATATGGACCATGGTCTATTGTCGAGATTTTTGTTACTCCAATGGATGGTAACCTTGTAATTATGGAAGGTAGTCTGTTGTCGAGATTTTTGTTACTCCAATGGATGGTAGCCTTGTCAGTATAAAAGGTAGTCTGCTGTCGATATTTTTGTTACTCCAATGGATGGTAGCCTTGTCATTATGGAATGTAGTCTCTTGTCGAGATTTTTTTTACTCCAATGGATGCTAGCCTTGTAATTATGGAAGGTAGTATATTGTCCAGATTTTTTTACTCCAATGGATTGTAGCCTTGTCATTATGGAAGGTAGTCTGCTGTCGATATTTTTGTTACTCCAATGGATGGTAGCCTTGTCATTATGGAAGGTAGTCTGTTGTCGAGATTTTTTTTACTTCAATGGATGCTAGCCTTGTCATTTTGGAAGGTAGTATATTGTCAAGAATTTTTTTACTCCAATGGATGGTAGCCTTGTCATATGGAAGGTAGTTTGTTGTCGAGATTTTTTTTACTGCAATGGATGGTAGCCTTGTCATTATGGAAGGTAGTATGTTGTCGACATTTTTGTTACTCTAATGGATGGTAGCCTTGACATTATGGAACATAGTCTGTTGTCGAGACTTTTGTTACTTCAATGGAGGGTAGGCTTGTCATTATGGAAAGTAGTCTGTTGTCGATATTTTTGATACTCTAGTGGATGGTAGCCTTGTCATTATGGATGGAAGTTTGTTGTTCAGATTTTTGTTACTCCAATGGATGGTAGCCTTGTCATTATGAAAGGTAGTCTATTGTCGAGTTTTTTATTATTCCATTGGAAAGTAGCCTTGTTATTATGGAAGGCAGTTTGTTGTCGAGATTTTTTTTATCCCAATTGATGGTAACCTTGTCATTATGGAAGGTAGTCTGTTGTTGAGATTTTTTTTACTCCAATGGTTGGTAGCTTCGTCATTATGGAAGGTAGTCTGTTGTCGAGATTTTTGTTACTGCAATGGATGGTAGCTTTGTCTTTATGGAAGGTAGTCTTTTGTCAATATTTTTGTTACTCCAATGGATGGTAGCCTTGTCTTTATGGAAGGTAGTATGTTGTCGATATTTTTGTTACTCCTATGGATGGTAGCCTTGTCATTATGGAAGGTAGTCTATTTTTGATATCTTTGTTACTCAATTGAAGGTAGCCTTGTCATTATGGAAGGTAGTCTGTGGTAGAGATTTTTGTTACTCTAATGGATGGTAGCCTTGTCATTATGGAAGGAAGTCTTTTGTCGAGATTTTTCTTACTCCAATGGATGGTAGCCTTGTCATTATGGACCATGGTCTATTGTCTAGATTTTTGTTACTCCAATGGATGGTATCCTTGTAATTATGAAAGGTAGTCTGTTGTCGATATTTTTGTTACTCCAATGGATGGTAGCCTTGTCATTATGGAAGGTAGTCTGCTGTCGATATTTTTGTTACTCCAATGGATGGTAGCCTTGTCATTATGGAAGGTAGTCTGTTGTGGAGATTTTTTTTACTCCAATGGATGCTAGCCTTGTAATTATGATAGGTAGTATATTGTCAAGATTTTTTTACTCCAATGGATGGTAGCCTTGTCATTATGGAAGGTAGCTTGCTGTCGATATTTTTGTTACTCCAATGGATGGTAGCTTTGTCATTATGGAAGGTAGTCTGTTGTCGAGATTTTTTTTACTCCAATGGATGCTAGACTTGTCATTATGGAAGGTAGTATATTGTCAAGATTTTTTAACTCCAATGGATGGTAGCCTTGTCATATGGAAGGTAGTTTGTTGTCGAGATTTTTTTTACTGCAATGGATGGTAGCCTTGTCATTATGGAAGGTAGTTTGTTGTCAATATCTTTGTTACTTCATGGATAGTAGCCTTGTCATTATGGAAGGTAGTCTGTTGTCAAAATTTTTTTTACTCCAATGGATGGTAGCCTTGTCATTATGGAAGGTAGTCTATTGTCGACATTTTTGTTACTCCAATGGATGGTAGCCTTGTTATTATGGAAGGTAGTTTGTTGTCGAGATTTTTGTTACTCCAATGGATGGTAGCCTTGTCATTATAGAAGGTAGTCTGTTGTCGATATCTTTGTTACTCACTGGATAGTAGCCTTGTCATTATGCAAGGTAGTCTGTTGTCGAGATTTTTTTACTGCAATGAATGGTAGCCTTGTCTTTATGGAAGGTAGTCTGTTGTCGATATTTTTGTTACTCCTATGGATGGTAGCCTTGTCATTATGGAAGGTAGTCTATTTTCGAGATCTTTGTTACTCAATGGAAGGTAGCCTTGTCATTATGGAAGGTAGTCTGTGGTTGAGATTTTTGTTACTCTAATTGATGGTAGCCTTGTCATTATGGAAGGAAGTCTTTTGTCGAGATTTTTGTTAATCCAATGGATGGTATCCTTGTCATTATGGACCATGGTCTATTGTCGAGATTTTTTTTACTCCAATGGATGGTATCCTTGTAATTATGGAAGGTAGTCTGTTGTCGAGATTTTTGTTACTCCAATGGATATTAGCCTTGTAATTATGGAAGGTAGTATATTGACAAGATTTGTTTTACTCCAATGGATGCTAGCCTTGTAATTATTGAAGGTAGTCTATTATCGAGATCTTTGTTAATCAATGGATGGTAGTCTTGTCATTATGGAAGGTAGTCTGTTGTCGATATCTTTGTTACTCAATGGATATTAGCTTTGTCATTATGGAAGGTAGTTTGTTGTTCAGATTTTTGTTACTCCAATGGATGGTAGCCTTGTCATTATGGAAGGTAGTCTGCTGTCGATATTTTTGTTACTCCAATGGATGGTAGCCTTGTCATTATGGAAGGTAGTCTGTTGTCAAGATTTTTTTTACTCCAATGGATGCTAGCCTTGTCATTATGGAAGGTAGTATATTGTCAAAATTTGTTTTACTCCAATGGATGCTAGCTTTGTAATTATTGAAGGTAGTCTATTGTCGAGATCTTTGTTAATCAATGGATGGTAGCCTTGTCATTATGGAAGGTAGTTTGTTGTTCAGATTTTTGTTACTCCAATGGATGGTAGCCTTGTCATTATGAAAGGTAGTCTAATGTCAAGATTTTTGTTATTCCATTGGATAGTAGCCATGTTATTATGGAAGGTAGTCTGTTGTCGAGATTTTTGTTATCCCAATGGATAGTAGCCTTGTCATTATGGAAGGTAGTATGTTGTCAACATTTTTTTTACTCCAATGGATGGTATCCTTGTCATATGGAAGGTAGTTTGTTGTTGAGATTTTTTTTACTGCATTGGATGGTAGCCTTGTCATTATGGAAGGTAGTCTATTGTCGATATCTTTGTTACTCAATGGATGGTAGCCTTGTCATTATGGAAGATAGTCTGTTGTCGAGATTTTTTTACTCCAATGGATGGTAGCCTTGTCATTATGGAAGGTAGTCTATTGTCGAGATTTTTGTTACTCTAATGGATGGTAGCCTTGACAATATGGAACGTAGTCTGTTGTCGAGTTTTTGTTACTTCAATGGATGGTAGGCTTTTCATTATGGAACGTAGTCTGTTGTCAATATATTTGTTACTCCAATGGATGGTAGCCTTGTCATTATGGAAGGTAGTTTGTTGTTCAGATTTTTTTTACTCCAACGGATGGTAGCTTTGTCATTATGGAAGGTAGTCTGCTGTCGATATTTTTGTTACTCCAATGGATGGTAGCCTTGTCATATTAAAAGGTAGTCTGTTGTCGAGATTTTTTTTACTACAATGGATGCTAGCCTTGACATTATGGAAGGTAGTATATTGTCAATATTTCTTTTACTCCAATGGATGGTAGTCTTGTCATATGGAACGTAGTTTGTTGTCGAGATTTTTTTTACTGCAATGGATGGTAGCCTTGTCATTATGGAAGATAGTTTGTTGTCGATATCTTTGTTACTCAATGGATAGTAGCCTTGTCATTATGGAAGGTAGTTTGTTGTCGAGATTTTTTTTACTCCAATGGATGGTAGCCTTTATCATTATGGAAGGTAGTCTGTTGTCGACATTTTTGTTACTCTAATGGATGGTAGCCTTGACATTATGGAACGTAGTCTGTTGTCGACATTTTTGTTACTCCAATGGATGGTAGCCTTGTCATTATGGAAGGTAGTTTGTTGTTCAGATTTTTATTACTCCAATGGATGGTAGCCTTGTAATTATGAAAGGTAGTCTATTGTCGAGATTTTTGTTATTCCATTGGATAGTAGCCTTGTTATTATGGAATGTATTTTGTTGTCAAGATTTTTGTTATCCCAATGGATGGTAACCTTGTCATTAATGAAGGTAGTCTGTTGTCGAGATTTTTGTTACTACAAAGGATGGTAGCTTTGTCTTTATGGAAGGTAGTCTTTTGTAAATATTTTTGTTACTCCAATGGATGGTAGCCTTGTCTTTATGGAAGGTAGTCTGTTGTCGATATTTTTGTTACTCCTATGGATTGTAGCCTTGTCATTATGGAAGGTAGTCTGTGTTAGAGATTTTTGTTACTCTAATGGATGGTAGCCTTGTCATTTTGGAAGGAAGTCTTTTGACGAGATTTTTGTTACTCCAATGGATTATAGCCTTGTCATTATGGACCATGGTCTATTGTCGAGATTTTTGTTACTCCAATGGATGGTATCCTTGTAATTATGGAAGGTAGTCTGTTGTCGAGATTTTTGTTACTCTAATGGATGGAAGTCTTATCATTATGGAAGGTAGTCTGCTGTCGATATTTTTGTTACTCCAATGGATAGTAGCCTTGTCATTATGGAAGGTAGTCTCTTGTCGAGATTTTTTTTACTCCAGTGGATGCTAGCCTTGTCATTATGGAAGGTAGTTTGCTGTCGATATTTTTGTTACTCCAATGGATGCTAGCCTTGTCATTATGGAAGGTAGTCTGTTGTTGAGATTTTTTTTTACTCCAATGGATTCTAGCCTTGTCATTATGGAAGGTAGTATATTGTCAAGATTTTTTTTACTTCAATGGATGGTAGCCTTGTCATATGGAAGGTAGTATGTTGTCGAGGTTTTTTTTACTCCAATGGTTGGTAGCGTTGTCATTATGGAAGGTGGTTTGTTATCGATATCTTTGTTACTCCAATGGATTGTAGCCTAGTCATTATGGAAGGTAGTCTATTGTCGAGATTTTTGTTACTCCAATGGATGGTAGCCTTTTCATTATGGAGGGTAGTCTGTTGTCGATATTTTTGTTACTCCAATGGGTGGTAGCCTTGCCATTATGGAAGGTAGTCTGTTGTCGATATTTTTGTTACTCCAATGGATGGTAGCCTTGTCATTATGGAAGGTAGTCTGTTGTCGACATTTTTGTTACTCTAATGGACGGTATCCTTGACATTATTGAACGTAGTCAGTTTTCGAGATTTTTGTTACTTCAATGGATGGTAGGCTTGTCATTATGGAAAGTAGTCTGTTGTTGATATTTTTGTTACTCCAATGGATGGTAGCCTTGTCATTATGGAAGGTAGTTTGTTGTTCAGATTTTTGTTACTCCAATGGATGGTAGCCTTGTCATTATGAAAGGTAGTCTATTGTCAAGATTTTTGTTATTCCATTGGATAGTAGCCTTGTCATTATGGAAGGTAGTCTGTTGTCGATATTTTTTTTACTCCAATGGATGGTAGCTTTGTCATTATGGAAGGTAGTCTGTTGTCGAGATTTTTTTATTGCAATGGATGGTAACTTTGTCTTTATGGTAGGTAGTCTTTTGTCAATATTTTTGTTACTCCAACGGATGGTAGCCTTGTCTTTATGGATAGTAGTCTGTTGTCGATATTTTTGTTACTCCTATGGATGGTAGCCTGGTGATTATGAAAGGTAGTCTATTGTCGAGATCTTTGTTAATCAATGGATGGTAGCCTTGTCATTATGGAAGGTAGTCTGTGGTAGAGATTTTTGTTACTCTAATGGATGGTAGCCTTGTCATTATGGAAGGAAGTCTTTTGTCGTGATTTTTGTTACTCCAATGGATGGTAGCCTTGTCATTATGGACCATGGTCTATTGTCGAGATTTTTTTACTCCAATGGATGGTATCCTTGTAATTATGGAAGGTAGTATGTTGTCGAGATTTTCGTTACTCCAATGGATGGTAGCCTTGTCATTATGGAAGGTAGTCTGTTGTCGATATCTTTGTTACTCACTGGATAGTAGCCTTGTCATTATGCAAGGTAGTCTGTTGTCGAGATTTTTTTTACTGCAATAGATGCTAGCCTTGTCATTATGGAAGGTAGTTTGTTGTCGATATCTTTGTTACTCAATGGATAGTAGCCTTGTCATTATGGAAGGTAGTTTGTTGTTGAGATTTTTTTTACTCCAATGGATGGTAGCCTTGTCATTATGGAAGGTAGTCTGTTGTCGACATTTTTGTTACTCTAATGGATTGTAGCCTTGACATTATGGAACGTAGTCTGTTGTCAAGATTTTTGTTACTTCAATGGATGGTAGGCTTGTCATTATGGAATGTAGTCTGTTGTCCATATTTTTGTTATTCCAATGGATGGTAGCCTTGTCATTATGGAAGGTAGTTTGTTGTTCAGATGTTTGTTTCTCCAATGGATGGTAGCCTTGTCATTATGAAAGGTAATCTATTGTCGAGATTTTTGTTATTCCATTGGATAGTAGCCTTGTTATTATGGAAGGTAGTCTATTGTCGAGATTTTTGTTATCCCAATGGATGGTAACCTTGTCATTATGGAAGGTAGTCTGTTGTCGAGATTTTTTTTACTCCAATGGATGGTAGCTTTATCATTTTGGAAGGAAGTTTGTTGTCGAGATTTTTCTTACTGCAATGGATGGTAGCTTTGTCTTTATGGAATGTAGTCTTTTGTCAATACTTTTGTTACTCAACGGATGGTAGCCTTGTCATTATGGAAGATAGTTTGTTGTCGAGATTTTTGTTATTCTAATGGATGGTAGCCTTGACATTATGGAACATAGTCTATTGTCGAGATTTTTGTTACTTCAATGGATGGTAGGCTTTTCATTATGGAACGTAGTCTGTTATCGATATATTTGTTACTCCAATGGATGGTAGCCTTGTCATTATGGAAGGTAGTTTGTTGTTTAGATTTTTGTTACTCCAAAGGATGGTAGCCTCGTCATTATGGAAGGTAGTCTGCTGTCGATATTTTAGTTACTCCAAAGGATGGTAGCCTTGTCATTATGGAAGGTAGTCTGCTGTCGATATTTTTGTTACTCCAATGGATGGTAGCCTTATCATTATGGAAGGTAGCCTATTGTCGAGATTTTTTTTACTCCAATGGATGCTAGCCTTGTCATTATTGAAGGTAGTATATTGTCAAGATTTTTTTTACTCCAATGGATGGTAGCCTTGTCATATTAAAGGTAGTTTGTTGTCGAGATTTTTTTTACTGCAATTGATGGTAGCCTTGTCATTATGGAAGGTAGTCTGTTATCGAGATTATGGATGGTAGTTTGTTGTCGATATCTTTGTTACTTAATGGATAGTAGCCTTATCATTATGGAAGGTAGTCTGTTATCGAGTTTTTTTTACTCCAATGGATGGTAGCCCTGTCATTATGGAAGGTAGTCTGTTGTCGACATTTTTGTTACTCTAATGGATGGTAGCCTTGACATTATGGAACATAGTCTGATGTCGAGATTTTTGTTACTTCAATGAATGATAGGCTTGTCATTATGGAAAGTAGTTTGTTGTCGATATTTTTGTTACTCCAATGGATGGTAGCCTTGTCATTATGGAAGGTAGTTTGTTGTTTAGATTTTTGTTACTTAAATGGATGGTAGCCTTGTCATTATGAAAGGTAGTCTATTGTCGAGATTTTTGTTATTCTATTGGATAGTAGCCTTGTTATCATGGAAGGTAGTCTGTTGTCGAGATTTTTGTTATCCCAATGGATGGTAACCTTGTCATTATGGAAGGTAGTCTGTTGTCGTGATTTTTTTTACTCCAATGGATGGTAGCTTTATCATTATGGAAGGTAGTCTATTGTCGAGATTTTTGTTACTGGAATGGATGGTTGCTTTGTCTTTATGGAAGGTAGTCTTTTGTCAATATTTTTGTTACTCCAATGGATGGTAGCCTTGTCTTTATGGAAGGTAGTCTGTTGTCGATATTTTTGTTACTCCTATGGATGGTAGCCTTGTCATTATAGAAGGTAGTCTATTGTCGAGATCTTTGCTACTCAATGGATGGTAGCCTTGTCATTATGGAAGGTAGTCTGTGGTAGAGATTTTTGTTACTCTAATGGATGGTAGCCTTGTCATTATGGAAGGAAGTCTTTTGTCGAGATTTTTGTTACTCCAATGGATGGTAGCCTTGTCATTATGGACCGTGGTCTATTGTCGAGATTTTTGTTACTCCAAAGGATGGTATCCTTGTAATTATGCAAGGTAGTCTGTTGTCGAGATTTTTGTTACTCCAATGGATGGTAGCCTTGTCATTATGGAAGGTAGTCAACTGTCGATATTTTTGTTACTCCAATGGATGGTAGCCTTTCCATTATGGAAGGTAGTCTGTTGTCGAGATTTTTTTTACTCCAATGGATGCTAGCCTTGTCATTATGGAAGGTAGTATATTGTCAACATTTTTTTTACTCCAATGGATGGTAGCCTTGTCATATGGAAGGTAGTTTGTTGTCGAGATTTTTTTTACAGCAATGGATGGTAGCCTTGTCATTATGGAAGGTAGTCTATTGTCGAGATTTTTTTTACTCCAATGGATGGTAGCCTTGTCATTATGGAATAGTGTTTGTTGTCGAGATTTTTGTTACTCTAATGGATGGTAGCCTTGACATTATGGAACGTAATCTATTGTCGATATTTTTGTTACTTCAATGGATGGTAGCCTTGACATTATGGAACGTAGTCTATTGTCGAGATTTTTGTTACTTCAATGGATGGTAGGCTTTTCATTATGGATCGTAGTCTGTTGTCGATATATTTGTTACTCCAATGGATGGTAGCCTTGTCATTATGGAAGGTAGTTTGTTGTTTAGATTTTTGTTACTCCAATGGATGGTAGCCTTGTCATTATGGAAGGTAGTCTGTTGTCGAGATTTTTTTTACTCCAATGGATGCTAGCCTTGTCATTATGGAAGGTAGTATATTGTCAAGATTTTTTTTACTCCAATGGATTGTAGCCTTGTCATATGGAAGGTAGTTTGTTGTCGAGATTTTTTTTACTCCAATGGATGGTAGCCTTATCATTATGGAAGGTAGTTTGTTGTCGATATCTTTGTTACTTAATGGATAGTAGCCTTGTCATTATGGAAGGTAGTCTATTATCAAGATTTTTTTTACTCCAATGTATGGTAGCCCTGTCATTATGTAAGGTAGTCTGTTGTCAACATTTTTGTTACTCTAATGGATGGTAGCCTTGACATTATGGAACATAGTCTGTTGTCGAGATTATTGTTACTTCAATGAATGATAGGCTTATCATTATGGAAAGTAGTATGTTGTCGATATTTTTGTTACTCCAATGGATGGTAGCCTTGTCATTATGGAAGGTAGTTTGTTGTTTAGATTTTTGTTACTCCAATGGATGGTAGCCTTGTCATTATGGAAGGTAGTCTGTTGTCGAGATTTTTTTTACTCCAATGGATGCTAGCCTTGTCATTATGGAAGGTAGTATATTGTCAAGATTTTTTTTACTCCAATGGATTGTAGCCTTGTCATATGGAAGGTAGTTTGTTGTCGAGATTTTTTTTACTGCAATGGATGGTAGCCTTGTCATTATGGAAGGTAGTTTGTTGTCGATATCTTTGTTACTTAATGGATAGTAGCCTTGTCATTATGGAAGGTAGTCTATTATCAAGATTCTTTTTACTCCAATGTATGGTAGCCCTGTCATTATGTAAGGTAGTCTGTTGTCAACATTTTTGTTACTCTAATGGATGGTAGCCTTGACATTATGGAACATAGTCTGTTGTCGAGATTATTGTTACTTCAATGAATGATAGGCTTATCATTATGGAAAGTAGTATGTTGTCGATATTTTTGTTACTCCAATGGATGCTAGCCTTGTCATTATGGAAGGTAGTTTGTTGTTCAGATGTTTGTTACTCCAATGGATGGTAGCCTTGTCATTATGAAAGGTATTCTATTGTCGAGATTTTTGTTATTCCATTGGATAGTAGCCTTGTTATTATGGAAGGTAGTCTGTTGTCGAGATTTTTTTTATCCCAATGGATGGTAACCTTGTTATTATGGAAGGTAGTCTGTTGTCGAGATTTTTTTTACTCCAATGGATGATAGCTTTATCATTATGGAAGGTAGTCTGTTGTCGAGATTTTTGTTACTGGAATGGATGGTAGCTTTGTCTTTATGGAAGGTAGTATTTTGTCAATATTTTTGTTACTCCAATGGATGGTAGCCTTGTCTTTATGGAAGGTAGTCTGTTGTCGATATTTTTGTTACTCCTATGGATGGTAGCCTTGTCATTATGGAAGGTAGTCTATTGTCGAGATCTTTGCTACTCAATGGATGGTAGCCTTGTGATTATGGAAGGTAGTCTATGGTAGAGATTTTTGTTACTCTAATGGATGGTAGCCTTGTCATTATGGAAGGAAGTCTTTTGTCGAGATTTTTGTTACTCCAATGGATGGTAGCCTTGTCATTATGGACCGTGGTCTATTGTCGAGATTTTTGTTACTCCAATGGATGGTATCCTTGTAATTATGGAAGGTAGTCTATTGTCGAGATTTTTGTTACTCCAATGGATGGTAGCCTTGTCATTACGGAAGGTAGTCAACTGTCGATATTTTTGTTAGTCCAATGGATGGTAGCCTTGCCATTATGGAAGTTAGTCTGTTGTCGAGATTTTTTTTACTCCAATGGATGCTAGCCTTGTCATTATGGAAGGTAGTATATTGTCAACATTTTTTTACTCCAATGGATGGTAGCCTTGTCATATGGAAGGGAGTTTGTTGTCGAGATTTTTTTACTGCAATGGATGGTAGCCTTGTCATTATGGAAGGTAGTCTGTTGTCGAGATTTTTTTTACTCCAATGGATGGTAGCCATGTCATTATGGAAGAGAGTCTGTTGTCGAGATTTTTGTTACTCTAATGGATGGTAGCCTTGACATTATGGAACGTAATCTATTGTCGATATTTTTGTTACTTCAATGGATGGTAGCCTTGACATTATGGAATGTAGTCTATTGTCGAGATATTTGTTACTTCAATGGATGGTAGGCTTTTCATTATGGATCGTAGTATGTTGTCGATATATTTGTCACTCCAATGGATGGTAGCCTTGTCAATATGGAAGGTAGTTTGTTGTTTAGATTTTTGTTACTCCAATGGATGGTAGCCTTGTCATTATTGAAGGTAGTCTGTTGTCGAGATTTTTTTTACTCCAATGGATGCTAGCCTTGTCATTATGGAAGGTAGTATATTGTCAAGATTTTTTTTACTCCAATGGATGGTAGCCTTGTCATATGGAAGGTAGTTTGTTGTTGATATTTTTTTTACTGCAATAGATGGTAGCCTTGTCATTATGGAAGGTAATTTGTTGTTGATATCTATGTTACTTAATGGATAGTAGCCTTGTCATTATGGAAGGTAGTCTGTTATCGAGATTTTTTTTACTCCAATGTATGGTAGCCCTGTTATTATGGAAGGTAGTCTGTTGTCGACATTTTTATTACTCTAATGGATGGTAGCCTTGACATTATGGAACATAGTTTGTTGTCGAGATTTTTGTTACTTCAATGAATGATAGGCTTGTCATTATGGAAAGTAGTATGTTGTCGATATTTTTGTTACTCCAATGGATGGTAGCCTTGTCATTATGGAAGGTAGTTTGTTGTTCAGATTTTTGTTACTCCAATGGATGGTAGCCTTGTCATTATGAAAGGTAGTCTATTGTCGAGATTTTTGTTATTCCATTGGATAGTAGCCTTGTTATTATGGAAGGTAGTCTGTTGTCGAGATTTTTGTTATCCCAATGGATGGTAACCTTGTCATTATGGAAGGTAGTATATTGTCAAGATTTTTTTTACTCCAATGGATTGTAGCCTTGTCATATGGAAGGTAGTTTGTTGTCGAGATTTTTTTTACTGCAATGGATGGTAGCCTTGTCATTATGGAAGGTAGTTTGTTGTCGATATCTTTGTTACTTAATGGATAGTAGCCTTGTCATTATGGAAGGTAGTCTATTATCAAGATTCTTTTTACTCCAATGTATGGTAGCCCTGTCATTATGTAAGGTAGTCTGTTGTCAACATTTTTGTTACTCTAATGGATGGTAGCCTTGACATTATGGAACATAGTCTGTTGTCGAGATTATTGTTACTTCAATGAATGATAGGCTTATCATTATGGAAAGTAGTATGTTGTCGATATTTTTGTTACTCCAATGGATGCTAGCCTTGTCATTATGGAAGGTAGTTTGTTGTTCAGATGTTTGTTACTCCAATGGATGGTAGCCTTGTCATTATGAAAGGTATTCTATTGTCGAGATTTTTGTTATTCCATTGGATAGTAGCCTTGTTATTATGGAAGGTAGTCTGTTGTCGAGATTTTTTTTATCCCAATGGATGGTAACCTTGTTATTATGGAAGGTAGTCTGTTGTCGAGATTTTTTTTACTCCAATGGATGATAGCTTTATCATTATGGAAGGTAGTCTGTTGTCGAGATTTTTGTTACTGGAATGGATGGTAGCTTTGTCTTTATGGAAGGTAGTATTTTGTCAATATTTTTGTTACTCCAATGGATGGTAGCCTTGTCTTTATGGAAGGTAGTCTGTTGTCGATATTTTTGTTACTCCTATGGATGGTAGCCTTGTCATTATGGAAGGTAGTCTATTGTCGAGATCTTTGCTACTCAATGGATGGTAGCCTTGTGATTATGGAAGGTAGTCTGTGGTAGAGATTTTTGTTACTCTAATGGATGGTAGCCTTGTCATTATGGAAGGAAGTCTTTTGTCGAGATTTTTGTTACTCCAATGGATGGTAGCCTTGTCATTATGGACCGTGGTCTATTGTCGAGATTTTTGTTACTCCAATGGATGGTATCCTTGTAATTATGGAAGGTAGTCTATTGTCGAGATTTTTGTTACTCCAATGGATGGTAGCCTTGTCATTACGGAAGGTAGTCAACTGTCGATATTTTTGTTACTCCAATGGATGGTAGCCTTGCCATTATGGAAGTTAGTCTGTTGTCGAGATTTGTTTTACTCCAATGGATGCTAGCCTTGTCATTATGGAAGGTAGTATATTGTCAACATTTTTTTACTCCAATGGATGGTAGCCTTGTCATATGGAAGGGAGTTTGTTGTCGAGATTTTTTTACTGCAATGGATGGTAGCCTTGTCATTATGGAAGGTAGTCTGTTGTCGAGATTTTTTTTACTCCAATGGATGGTAGCCATGTCATTATGGAAGAGAGTCTGTTGTCGAGATTTTTGTTACTCTAATGGATGGTAGCCTTGACATTATGGAACGTAATCTATTGTCGATATTTTTGTTACTTCAATGGATGGTAGCCTTGACATTATGGAATGTAGTCTATTGTCGAGATATTTGTTACTTCAATGGATGGTAGGCTTTTCATTATGGATCGTAGTATGTTGTCGATATATTTGTCACTCCAATGGATGGTAGCCTTGTCAATATGGAAGGTAGTTTGTTGTTTAGATTTTTGTTACTCCAATGGATGGTAGCCTTGTCATTATTGAAGGTAGTCTGTTGTCGAGATTTTTTTTACTCCAATGGATGCTAGCCTTGTCATTATGGAAGGTAGTATATTGTCAAGATTTTTTTTACTCCAATGGATGGTAGCCTTGTCATATGGAAGGTAGTTTGTTGTTGATATTTTTTTTACTGCAATAGATGGTAGCCTTGTCATTATGGAAGGTAATTTGTTGTTGATATCTATGTTACTTAATGGATAGTAGCCTTGTCATTATGGAAGGTAGTCTGTTATCGAGATTTTTTTTACTCCAATGTATGGTAGCCCTGTTATTATGGAAGGTAGTCTGTTGTCGACATTTTTATTACTCTAATGGATGGTAGCCTTGACATTATGGAACATAGTTTGTTGTCGAGATTTTTGTTACTTCAATGAATGATAGGCTTGTCATTATGGAAAGTAGTATGTTGTCGATATTTTTGTTACTCCAATGGATGGTAGCCTTGTCATTATGGAAGGTAGTTTGTTGTTCAGATTTTTGTTACTCCAATGGATGGTAGCCTTGTCATTATGAAAGGTAGTCTATTGTCGAGATTTTTGTTATTCCATTGGATAGTAGCCTTGTTATTATGGAAGGTAGTCTGTTGTCGAGATTTTTGTTATCCCAATGGATGGTAACCTTGTCATTATGGAAGGTAGTCCGTTGTCGAGATTTTTTTTACTCCAATGGATGGTAGCTTTATCATTATGGAAGGTAGTCTGTTGTCGAGATTTTTGTTACGGCAATGGATGGTAGCTTTGTCTTTCTGGAAGGTAGTCTTTTGTCAATATTTTTGTTACTCTAATGGATGGTAGCCTTGTCTTTATGGAAGGTAGTCCGTTGCCGATATTTTTGTTACTCCTATGGATGGTAGCCTTGTCATTATGGAAGGTAGTCTATTGTCGACATCTTTGCTACTCAATGGATGGTAGCCTTGTCATTATGGAAGGTAGTCTGTGATAGATATTTTTGTTACTCTAATGGATGGTAGCCTTGTCATTATGGAAGGAAGTCTTTTGTCGAGATTTTTGTTACTCCAATGGATGGTAGCCTTGTCATTATGGATCGTGGTCTATTGTCGAGATTTTTGTTACTCCAATGGATGGTATCCTTGTAATTCTGGAAGGTAGTCTGTTGTCGAGATTTTTGTTACTCCAATGGATGGTAGCCTTGTCATTATGGAAGGTATTTTGTTGTCGATATCTTTGTTACTCCAATGGATGGTAGCCTTGTCATATGGAAGGTAGTTTGTTATCGAGAATTTTTTACTGCAATGGATGGTAGCCTTGTCATTATGGAAGGTAGTTTGTTGTCGATATCTTTGTTACTTAATGGATAGTAGCCTTGTCATTATGGAAGGTAGTCTGTTATCGAGATTTTTTTTACTCCAATGGATGGTAGCCCTGTAATTATGGAAGGTAGTTTGTTGTCGACATTTTTTTTACTCTAATGGATGGTAGCCTTGACATTTTGGAACATAGTCTGTTGTCGAGTTTTTTGTTACTTCAATGAATGATAGGCTTGTCATTATGGAAAGTAGTTTGTTGTCGATATTTTTGTTACTCCAATGGATGGTAGCCTTGTCATTATGGAAGGTAGTTTGTTGTTCAGATTTTTGTTACTCCAATGCATGGTAGCCTTATCATTATGAAAGGTAGTCTATTGTCGAGAATTTTGTTATTCCATTGGATAGTAGCTTTGTTATTATGGAAGGTAGTCTATTGTCGACATCTTTGCTACTCAATGGATGGTATCCTTGTCATTATGGAAGGTAGTCTGTGGTAGATATTTTTGTTACTCCAATGGATGGTAGCCTTGTCATTATGGACCGTGGTCTATTGTCGAGATTTTTTGTTACTCCAATGGATGGGATCCTTGTAATTCTGGAAGGTAGTCTATTGTCGAGATTTTTGTTACTCCAATGGATGGTAGCCTTGTCATTATGGAAGGTAGATTGTTGTCGATATCTTTGTTACTCCAATGGATGGTAGCCTTGTCATATGGAAGGTAGTTTGTTTTCGAGAATTTTTTTACTGTAATGGATGGTAGCCTTGTCATTATGGAAGGTAGTTTGTTGTCGATATCTTTGTTACTTAATGGATAGTAGCCTTGTCATTATGGAAGGTAGTCTGTTATCGAGATTTTTTTTACTCCAATGGATGGTAGCCCTGTAATTATGGAAGGTAGTCTGTTGTCGACATTTTTGTTACTCTAATGGATGGTAGCCTTGACATTATGGAACATAGTCTGTTGTCGAGATTTTTGTTACTTCAATGAATGATAGGCTTGTCATTATGGAAAGTACTTTGTTGTCGATATTTTTGTTACTCCAATGGATGGTAGCCTTGTCATTATGGAAGGTAGTTTGTTGTTCATATTTTTGTTACTCCAATGCATGGTAGCCTTGTCATTATGAAAGGTAGTCTATTGTCGAGAATTTTGTTATTCCATTGGATAGTAGCCTTGTTATTATGGAAGGTAGTCTATTGTCGACATCTTTGCTACTCAATGGATGGTAGCCTTGTCATTATGGAAGGTAGTCTGTGGTAGATATTTTTGTTACTCCAATGGATGGTAGCCTTGTCTTTATGGAAGGTAGTCTGTTGTCGATATTTTTGTTACTCCTATGGATGTTAGCCTTGTCATTATGGAAGGTAGTCTATTGTCGAGATCTTTGCTACTCAATGGATGGTAGCCTTGTGATTATGGAAGGTAGTCTGTGGTAGAGATTTTTGTTACTCTAATGGATGGTAGCCTTGTCATTATGGAAGGAAGTCTTTTGTCGAGATTTTTGTTACTCCAATGGATGGTAGCCTTGTCATTATGGACCGTGGTCTATTGTCGAGATTTTTGTTATTCCAATGGATGGTATCCTTGTAATTATGGAAGGTAGTCTATTGTCGAGATTTTTGTTACTCCAATGGATGGTAGCCTTGTCATTACGGAAGGTAGTCAACTGTCGATATTTTTGTTACTCCAATGGATGGTAGCCTTGCCATTATGGAAGTTAGTCTGTTGTCGAGATTTTTTTTACTCCAATGGATGCTAGCCTTGTCATTATGGAAGGTAGTATATTGTCAACATTTTTTTTACTCCAATGGATGGTAGCCTTGTCATATTGAAGGTAGTTTGTTGTCGAGATTTTTTTACTGCAATGGATGGTAGCCTTGT
This sequence comes from Vicia faba, assembly GCA_948472305.1. Classification (NCBI taxonomy): domain Eukaryota; kingdom Viridiplantae; phylum Streptophyta; class Magnoliopsida; order Fabales; family Fabaceae; genus Vicia; species Vicia faba. The sequence continues at coordinate 550,257,693 of OX451740.1, forward strand.
CATTATGGAAGGTAGTCTGTTGTCGAGATTTTTTTTACTCCAATGGATGGTAGCCTTGTCATTATGGAAGAGAGTCTGTTGTCGAGATTTTTGTTACTCTAATGGATGGTAGCCTTGACATTATGGAACGTAATCTATTGTCGATATTTTTGTTACTTCAATGGATGGTAGCCTTGACATTATGGAACGTAGTCTATTGTCGAGATATTTGTTACTTCAATGGATGGTAGGCTTTTCATTATGGATCGTAGTCTGTTGTCGATATATTTGTTACTCCAATGGATGGTAGCCTTGTCAATATGGAAGGTAGTTTGTTGTTTAGATTTTTGTTACTCCAATGGATGGTAGCCTTGTCATTATGGAAGGTAGTCTGTTGTCGAGATTTTTTTTACTCCAATGGATGCTAGCCTTGTCATTATGGAAGGTAGTATATTGTCAAGATTTTTTTTACTCCAATGGATGGTAGCCTTGTCATATGGAAGGTAGTTTGTTGTCGAGATTTTTTTTACTGCAATAGATGGTAGCCTTGTCATTATGGAAGGTAATTTGTTGTCGATATCTTTGTTACTTAATGGATAGTAGCCTTGTCATTATGGAAGGTAGTCTGTTATCGAGATTTTTTTTACTCCAATGTATGGTAGCCCTGTCATTATGTAAGGTAGTCTGTTGTCGACATTTTTATTACTCTAATGGATGGTAGCCTTGACATTATGGAACATAGTTTGTTGTCGAGATTTTTGTTACTTCAATGAATGATAGGCTTGTCATTATGGAAAGTAGTATGTTGTCGATATTTTTGTTACTCCAATGGATGGTAGCCTTGTCATTATGGAAGGTAGTTTGTTGTTCAGATTTTTGTTACTCCAATGGATGGTAGCCTTGTCATTATGAAAGGTAGTCTATTGTCGAGATTTTTGTTATTCCATTGGATAGTAGCCTTGTTATTATGGAAGGTAGTCTGTTGTCGAGATTTTTGTTATCCCAATGGATGGTAACCTTGTCATTATGGAAGGTAGTCCGTTGTCGAGATTTTTTTTACTCCAATGGATGGTAGCTTTATCATTATGGAAGGTAGTCTGTTGTCGAGATTTTTGTTACTGCAATGGATGGTAGCTTTGTCTTTCTGGAAGGTAGTCTTTTGTGAATATTTTTGTTACTCTAATGGATGGTAGCCTTGTCTTTATGGAAGGTAGTCCGTTGCCGATATTTTTGTTACTCCTATGAATGGTAGCCTTGTCATTATGGAAGGTAGTCTATTGTCGACATCTTTGCTACTCAATGGATGGTATCCTTGTCATTATGGAAGGTAGTCTGTGGTATATATTTTTGTTACTCTAATGGATGGTAGCCTTGTCATTATGGAAGGAAGTCTTTTGTCGAGATTTTTGTTACTCCAATGGATGGTAGCCTTGTCATTATGGACCGTGGTCTATTGTCGAGATTTTTGTTACTCCAATGGATGGTATCCTTGTAATTCTGGAAGGTAGTCTGTTGTCGAGATTTTTGTTACTCCAATGGATGGTAGCCTTGTCATTATGGAAGGTAGTTTGTTGTCGATATCTTTGTTACTCCAATGGATGGTAGCCTTGTCATATGGAAGGTAGTTTGTTATCGAGATTTTTTTTACTGCAATGGATGGTAGCCTTGTCATTATGGAAGGTAGTTTGTTGTCGATATCTTTGTTACTTAATGGATAGTAGCCTTGTCATTATGGAAGGTAGTCTGTTATCGAGATTTTTTTTACTCCAATGGATGGTAGCCCTGTAATTATGGAAGGTAGTTTGTTGTCGACATTTTTGTTACTCTAATGGATGGTAGCCTTGACATTATGGAACATAGTCTGTTGTCGAGATTTTTGTTACTTCAATGAATGATAGGCTTGTCATTATGGAAAGTAGTTTGTTGTCGATATTTTTGTTACTCCAATGGATGGTAGCCTTGTCATTATGGAAGGTAGTTTGTTGTTCAGATTTTTGCTACTCCAATGCATGGTAGCCTTGTCATTATGAAAGGTAGTCTATTGTCGAGAATTTTGTTATTCCATTGGATAGTAGCTTTGTTATTACGGAAGGTAGTCTATTGTCGACATCTTTGCTACTCAATGGATGGTAGCCTTGTCATTATGGAAGGTAGTCTGTGGTAGATATTTTTGTTACTCCAATGGATGGTAGCCTTGTCATTATGGACCGTGGTCTATTGTCGAGATTTTTTGTTACTCCAATGGATGGGATCCTTGTAATTCTGGAAGGTAGTCTGTTGTCGAGATTTTTGTTAATTCAATGGATGGTAGCCTTGTCATAATGGAAGGTAGTTTGTTGTCGATATCTTTGTTACTCCAATGGATGGTAGCCTTGTCATATGGAAGGTAGTTTGTTATCGAGATTTTTTTTACTGTAATGGATGGTAGCCTTGTCATTATGGAAGGTAGTTTGTTGTCGATATCTTTGTTACTTAATGGATAGTAGCCTTGTCATTATGGAAGGTAGTCTGTTATCGAGATTTTTTTTACTCCAATGGATGGTAGCCCTGTAATTATGGAAGGTAGTCTGTTGTCGACATTTTTGTTACTCTAATGGATGGTAGCCTTGACATTATGGAACATAGTCTGTTGTCGAGATTTTTGTTACTTCAATGAATGATAGGCTTGTCATTATGGAAAGTAGTATGTTGTCGATATTTTTGTTACTCCAATGGATGGTAGCCTTGTCATTATGGAAGGTAGTTTGTTGTTCAGATTTTTGTTACTCCAATGGATGGTAGCCTTGTCATTATGAAAGGTAGTCTATTGTCGAGATTTTTGTTATTCCATTGGATAGTAGCCTTGTTATTATGGAAGGTAGTCTGTTGTCGAGATTTTTGTTATCCCAATGGATGGTAACCTTGTCATTATGGAAGGTAGTCCGTTGTCGAGATTTTTTTTACTCCAATGGATGGTAGCTTTATCATTATGGAAGGTAGTCTGTTGTCGAGATTTTTGTTACTGCAATGGATGGTAGCTTTGTCTTTCTGGAAGGTAGTCTTTTGTGAATATTTTTGTTACTCTAATGGATGGTAGCCTTGTCTTTATGGAAGGTAGTCCGTTGCCGATATTTTTGTTACTCCTATGAATGGTAGCCTTGTCATTATGGAAGGTAGTCTATTGTCGACATCTTTGCTACTCAATGGATGGTATCCTTGTCATTATGGAAGGTAGTCTGTGGTAGATATTTTTGTTACTCTAATGGATGGTAGCCTTGTCATTATGGAAGGAAGTCTTTTGTCGAGATTTTTGTTACTCCAATGGATGGTAGCCTTGTCATTATGGACCGTGGTCTATTGTCGAGATTTTTGTTACTCCAATGGATGGTATCCTTGTAATTCTGGAAGGTAGTCTGTTGTCGAGATTTTTGTTACTCCAATGGATGGTAGCCTTGTCATTATGGAAGGTAGTTTGTTGTCGATATCTTTGTTACTCCAATGGATGGTAGCCTTGTCATATGGAAGGTAGTTTGTTATCGAGATTTTTTTTACTGCAATGGATGGTAGCCTTGTCATTATGGAAGGTAGTTTGTTGTCGATATCTTTGTTACTTAATGGATAGTAGCCTTGTCATTATGGAAGGTAGTCTGTTATCGAGATTTTTTTTACTCCAATGGATGGTAGCCCTGTAATTATGGAAGGTAGTTTGTTGTCGACATTTTTGTTACTCTAATGGATGGTAGCCTTGACATTATGGAACATAGTCTGTTGTCGAGATTTTTGTTACTTCAATGAATGATAGGCTTGTCATTATGGAAAGTAGTTTGTTGTCGATATTTTTGTTACTCCAATGGATGGTAGCCTTGTCATTATGGAAGGTAGTTTGTTGTTCAGATTTTTGCTACTCCAATGCATGGTAGCCTTGTCATTATGAAAGGTAGTCTATTGTCGAGAATTTTGTTATTCCATTGGATAGTAGCTTTGTTATTATGGAAGGTAGTCTATTGTCGACATCTTTGCTACTCAATGGATGGTAGCCTTGTCATTATGGAAGGTAGTCTGTGGTAGATATTTTTGTTACTCCAATGGATGGTAGCCTTGTCATTATGGACCGTGGTCTATTGTCGAGATTTTTTGTTACTCCAATGGATGGGATCCTTGTAATTCTGGAAGGTAGTCTGTTGTCGAGATTTTTGTTAATTCAATGGATGGTAGCCTTGTCATAATGGAAGGTAGTTTGTTGTCGATATCTTTGTTACTCCAATGGATGGTAGCCTTGTCATATGGAAGGTAGTTTGTTATCGAGATTTTTTTTACTGTAATGGATGGTAGCCTTGTCATTATGGAAGGTAGTTTGTTGTCGATATCTTTGTTACTTAATGGATAGTAGCCTTGTCATTATGGAAGGTAGTCTGTTATCGAGATTTTTTTTACTCCAATGGATGGTAGCCCTGTAATTATGGAAGGTAGTCTGTTGTCGACATTTTTGTTACTCTAATGGATGGTAGCCTTGACATTATGGAACATAGTCTGTTGTCGAGATTTTTGTTACTTCAATGAATGATAGGCTTGTCATTATGGAAAGTAGTTTGTTGTCGATATTTTTGTTACTCCAATGGATGGTAGCCTTGTCATTATGGAAGGTAGTTTGTTGTTCAGATTTTTGTTACTCCAATGCATGGTAGCCTTGTCATTATGAAAGGTAGTCTATTGTCGAGAATTTTGTTATTCCATTGGATAGTAGCCTTGTTATTATGGAAGGTAGTCTATTGTCGACATCTTTGCTACTCAATGGATGGTAGCCTTGTCATTATGGAAGGTAGTTTGTGGTAGATATTTTTGTTACTCCAATGGATGGTAGCCTTGTCATTATGGACCATGGTCTATTGTCGAGATTTTTGTTACTCCAATGGATGGGATCCTTGTAATTCTGGAAGGTAGTCTGTTGTCGAGATTTTTGTTACTCCAATGGATGGTAGCCTTGTCATTATGGAAGGTAGTTTGTTGTCGATATCTTTGTTACTCCAATGGATGGTAGCCTTGTCATATGGAAGGTAGTTTGTTATCGATATCTTTGTTACTTAATGGATAGTAGCCTTGTCATTATGGAAGGTAGTCTGTTATCGAGATTTTTTTTACTCCAATGGATGGTAACCTTGTCATTATGGAAGGTAGTCTGTTGTCGACATTTTTGTTACTCTAATGGATGGTAGCCTTGACATTATGGAACATAGTCTGTTGTTGAGATTTTTGTTACTTCAATGAATGATAGGCTTGTCATTATGGAAAGTGGTTTGTTGTCGATATTTTTATTACTCCAATGGATGGTAGCCTTGTCATTATGGAAGGTAGTTTGTTGTTCAGATTTTTGTCACTCCAATGCATGGTAGCCTTGTCATTATGAAAGGTAGTCTATTGTCGAGATTTTTGTTATTCCATTGGATAGTAGCCTTGTTATTATGGAAGGTAGTCTGTTGTCGAGATTTTTTTTACTCCAATGGATGGTAGCTTTATCATTGTGGAAGGTAGTCTGTTGTCGAGATTTTTGTTATTGCAATGGATGGTAGCTTTGTCTTTATGGAAGGTAGTCTTTTGTCAATATTTTTGTTACTCCAATGAAGGGTAGCCTTGTCTTTATGGAAGGTAGTCTGTTGTCGATATTTTTGTTACTCCTATGGATGGTAGCCTTGTCATTATGGAAGGTAGTCTATTGTCGAGATCTTTGCTACTCAATGGATGGTAGCCTTGTCATTATGGAAGGTTGTCTGTGGTAGAGATTTTTGTTACTCTAATGGATGATAGCCTTGTCATTATGGAAGGAAGTCTTTTGTCGAGATTTTTGTTACTCCAATGGATGGTAGCCTTGTCATTATGGACCGTGGTCTATTGTCGAGATTTTTGTTACTCCAATGGATGGTATCCTTGTAATTTTGAAAGGTAGTCTGTTGTCGAGATTTTTGTTACTCAAATGGATGCTAGCCTTGTCATTTTGGAAGGTAGTATATTGTCAACATTTTTGTTACTCAATGGATGGTAGCCTTGTCATTATGGAAGGTAGTCTGTTGTCGAGATTTTTTTTACTCCAATGGATGGTAGCCTTGTCATTATGGAAGATAGTCTGTTGTCGAGATTTTTGTTACTCTAATGGATGGTAGCCTTGACATTATGGAATGTAGTCTATTGTCGAGATTTTTGTTACTTCAATGGATGGTAGGCTTTTCATTATGGAACATAGTCGGTTGTCGATATATTTGTTACTCCAATGGATGGTAGCCTTGTCATTATGGAAGGTAGTTTGTTGTTTAGATTTTTGCTACTCCAATGGATGGTAGCCTTGTCATTATGGAAGGTAGTCTGCTGTCGATATTTTTGTTTGTCCAATGGATGGTAGCCTTGTCATTATGGAAGGTAGTCTGTTGTCGAGATTTTTTTTACTCCAATGCATGCTAGCCTTGTCATTATTGAAGGTAGTATATTGTCAAGATTTTTTTTACTCCAATGGATGGTAGACTTGTCATATGGAAGGTAGTATGTTGTCGAGATTTTTTTTACTGCAATGGATGGTAGCCTTGTCATTATGGAAGGTAGTTTGTTGTTGATATCTTTGTTACTTAATGGATAGTAGCCTTGTGATTATGGAAGGTAGTCTGTTATCGAGATTTTTTTTACTCCAATGGATGGTACCCCTGTCATTATGGAAGGTAGTCTATTGTCGACATTTTTGTTACTCTAATGGATGGTAGCCTTGACATTATGGAACATAGTCTGTTGTCGAGATTTTTGTTACTTCAATGAATGGTAGGCTTGTCATTAAGGAAAGTAGTATGTTGTCGATATTTTTGTTACTCCAATGGATGGTAGCCTTGTCATTATGGAAGGTAGTTTGTTGTTCAGATTTTTGTTACTCCAATGGATGGTAGCCTTGTCATTACGGAAGGTAGTCTGCTGTCGATATTTTTGTTACTCCAATGGATGGTATCCTTGTCATTATGGAAGGTAGTCTGTTGTTGAGATTTTTTTTACTCCAATGGATGGTAGCCTTGTCATTATGGAAGATAGTCTGTTGTCGAGATTTTTGTTACTCTAATGGATGGTAGCCTTGACATTATGGAACGTAGTCTGTTGTAAAGATTTTTGGTACTTCAATGGATGGTAGGCTTTTCATTATGGAACGTAGTCTGTTGTCGATATATTTGTTACTCCAATGGATGGTAGCCTTGTCATTATGGAAGGTAGTTTGTTGTTTAGATTTTTGTTACTCCAATGGATGGTAGCCTTGTCATTATGGAAGGTAGTCTGCTGTCGATATATTTGTTACTCCAATGGATGGTAGCCTTGTTATTATGGAAGGTAGTCTGTTGTCGAGATTTTTTTTACTCCAATGGATGCTAGCCTTGTCATTATGGAAGGTAGTATATTGTCAAGATTTTTTTTACTCCAATGGATGGTAGCCTTGTCATATGGAAGGTAGTTTGTTGTCGAGATTTTTTTTTACTCCAATGGATGGTAGCCTTGTCATTATGGAAGGTAGTCTGCTGTCGATATTTTTGTTTGTCCAATGGATGGTACCCTTGTCATTATGGAAGGTAGTCTGTTATCGAGATTTTTTTTACTCCAATGGATGGTAGCCCTGTCATTATGGAAGGTTGTCTGTTGTCGACATTTTTGTTACTCTAATGGATGGTAGCCTTGTCATTATGGAAGGTAGTTTGTTGTTCAGATTTTTGTTACTCCAATGGATGGTAGCCTTGTCATTATGAAAGGTAGTCTATTGTCGAGATTTTTCTTATTCCATTGGATAGTAGCCTTGTTATTATGAAAGGTAGTCTGTTGTCGAGATTTTTGTTATCCCCATGGATGGTAACCTTGTCATTATGGAAGCTAGTCTGTTGTCGAGATTTTTTTTACTCGAATGGGTGGTAGCTTTGTCATTATGGAAGGTAGTCTGTTGTCGAAATTTTTGTTACTACAATGGATGGTAGCTTTGTCTTTATGGAAGGTAGTCTTTTGTCATTATTTTTGTTACTCCAATGGATGGTAGCCTTGTCTTTATGGAAGGTAGTCTGTTGTCGATATTTTTGTTACTCCTATGGATGGTAGCCTTGTCATTATGAAAGGTATTCTATTGTCGAGATCTTTGTTAATCAATTGATGGTAGCCTTGTCATTATGGAAGGTATTCTGTGGTAGAGATTTTTGTTACTCTAATGGATGGTAGCCTTATCATTATGGAAGGAAGTCTTTTGTCGAGATTTTTGTTACTCTAATGGATGGTAACCTTGTCATTATGGACCATGCTCTATTGTCGAGATTTTTTTTACTCCAATGGATGGTATCCTTGTAATTATGGAAGTTAGTCTGTTGTCGAGATTTTTGTTACTCCAATGGATGGTAGTCTTGTCATTATGGAAGGTAGTATGTTGTCGATATCTTTGTTACTCAATGGATAATAGCCTTGTCATTATGGAAGGTAGTCTGTTGTCGAGATTTTTTTTACTGCAATGGATGGTAGCCTTGTCATTATGGAAGGTAGTTTGTTGTTCATATTTTTGTTACTCCAATGGATGGTAGCCTTGTCATTGTGGAAGGTAGTCTGCTTTCGATATTTTTGTTACTCCAATGGATGGTAGCCTTGTCATTATGGAAGGTAGTCTGTTGTCGATATTTTTTTTACTCTAATGGATGCTAGCCTTGTCATTATGGAAGGTAGTATATTGTCAAGATTTTTTTTACTCCAATGGATGCTAGCCTTGTCATTATGGAAGGTAGTCTATTGTCGAGATCTTTGTTAATCAATGGATGGTAGCCTTGTCATTATAGAAGGTAGTTTGTTGTTCATATTTTTGTTAGTCCAATGGATGGTAGCCTTGTCATTATGAAAGGTAGTCTATTGTTGAGACTTTTGTTATTCCATTGGATTGTAGCCTTGTTATTATGGAAGGTAGTTTGTTGTCGAGATTTTTTTTATCCCAATGGATAGTAGCCTTGTCATTATTGAAGGTAGTATATTGTCAACATTTTTTTACTCCAATGGATGGTAGCCTTGTCATATGGAAGGTAGTTTGTTGTCGAGATTTTTTTTACTGCAATGGATGGTAGCTTTGTCCATATCGAAGGTAGTCTGTTGTCGATATCTTTGTTACTCAATGGATGGTAGCCTTGTCATTATGGAAGGTAGTCTGTTGTCGAGATTTGTTTAACTCCAATGGATGGTAGCCTTGTCATTATGGAAGGTAGTCTGTTGTCGAGATTTTTGTTACTCTAATGGATGGTAGCATTGACAATATGCAACATATTCTGTTGTCGAGATTTTTGTTACTTCAATGGATGGTAGGCTTTTCATTATGGAACGTAGTCTGTTCTCGATATATTTGTTACTCAAATGGATGGTATCCTTGTCATTATGGAAGGTAGTTTGTTGTTCATATTTTTGTTACTCCAATGGATGGTAGCCTTGTCATTATGGAAGATAGTCTACTGTCGATATTTTTGTTACTCCAATGGATGGTAGCCTTGTCATTATGGAAGGTAGTCTCTTGTCGAGATTTTTTTTACTCCAATGGATGCTAGCCTTATAATTATGGAAGGTAGTATATTTTCAAGATTTTTTTTACTCCAATGGATGCTAGCCTTGTCATTATGGAAGGTAGTCTATTGTCGAGATCTTTGTTAATCAATGGATGGTAGCCTTGTCATTATGGAAGGTAGTCTGTTATCGAGATTTTTTTACTCCAATGGATGGTAGCCCTGTCATTATGGAAGGTAGTCAGTTGTCGACATTTTTGTTACTCTAATGGATGGTAGCCTTGTCATTATGGAATGTAGTTTGTTGTTCAGATTTTTGTTACTCCAATGGATGGTAGCCTTGTCATTATGAAAGGTATTCTATTGTCGAGATTTTTCTTATTCCATTGGATATTAGCCTTGTTATTATGAAAGGTAGTCTGTTGTCGAGATTTTTGTTATCCCCGTGGATGGTAACCTTGTCATTATGGAAGGTAGTCTGTTGTCGAGATTTTTTTTACTCCAATGGATGGTAGCTTTGTCATTATGGAAGGTAGTCTGTTGTCGAGTTTTTTTGTTACTGCAATGGAGGTAGCTTTGTCTTTATGGAAGGTAGTCTTTTGTCATTATTTTTGTTACTCCAATGGATGGTAGCCTTGTTTTTATGGAAGGTAGTGTGTTATCGATATTTTTGTTACTCCAATGGATGGTAGCCTTGTCATTATAAAAGGTAGTCTGTTGTCGAGATTTTTTTTACTCCAATGGATGCTAGCCTTGTCATTATGGAAGGTAGTATATTGTCAAGATTTTTTTTACTCCAATGGATGGTAGCCTTGTCATATGGAAGGTAGTTTATTGTCGAGATTTTTTTTACTGCAATGGATGGTAGCCTTGTCATTATGGAAGATAGTTTGTTTTCAATATCTTTGTTACTCAATGGATAGTAGCCTTGTCATTATGGATGGTAGTCTGTTGTCGAGATTTTTTTTACTCCAATGGATGGTAGCCTTGTCATTATGGAAGGTAGTCTGTTGTCGACATTTTTGTTACTCCAATGGATGGTAGCCTTGTCATTATGGAAGGTAGTTTGTTGTTCAGATTTTTATTACTCCAATGGATGGTAGCCTTGTCATTATGAAAGGTAGTCTATTGTCGAGATTTTTGTTATTCCATTGGATAGTAGCCTTGTTATTATGGAATGTAGTCTGTTGTCAAGATTTTTGTTATCCCAATGGATGGTAACCTTGTCATTATGGAAGGTAGTCTGTTGTCGAGATTTTTTTTACTCCAATGGATGGTAGCTTTGTCATTATAGAAGGTAGTCTGTTGTCGAGATTTTTGTTACTGCAATGGATGGTAGCTTTGTCTTTATGGAAGGTAGTCTTTTGTCAATATTTTTGTTACTCCAATGGATGGTAGCCTTGTCTTTATGGAAGGTAGTTTCTTGTCGATATTTTTGTTACTCCTATGGATGGTAGCCTTGTCATTATGGAAGGTAGTCTATTGTCGAGATCTTTGTTACTCAATGGATGGTAGCCTTGTCATTATGGAAGGTAGTCTGTGGTAGAGATTTTTGTTACTCTAATGGATGGTAGCCTTGTCTTTATGGAAGGAAGTCTTTTGACGAGATTTTTGTTACTCCAATGGATTGTAGCCTTGTCATTATGGACCATGGTCTATTGTCAATATTTTTGTTACTCCAATGGATGGTATCCTTGTAATCATGGAAGGTAGTCTGTTGTCGAGATTTTTGTTACTCCAATGGATGGTAGCCTTGTCATTATGGAAGGTAGTCTGCTGTCGATATTTTTGTTACTTCAATGGATAGTAGCCTTGTCATTTTGGAAGGTAGTCTCTTGTCGAGATTTTTATTACTCCAATGGATGCTAGCCTTGTCATTATGGAAGGTAGTATATTGTCAAGATTTTTTTTACTCCAATGGATGGTAGCCTTGTCATTATAGAAGGTAGTCTGCTGTCGATATTTTTGTTACTCCAATGGATGGTAGCCTTGTCATTATGGAAGGTAGTCTGTTGTAGAGATTTTTTTTACTCCAATGGATGCTAGCCTTGTCATTACGGAAGGTAGTATATTGTCAACATTTTTTTTTCTCCAATGGATGGTAGCCATGTCATATGGAAGGTAGTTTGTTATCGATATTTTTTTTACTGCAATGGATGGTAGCCTTGTCATTATGCAAGGTAGTTTGTTGTCGATATCTTTGTTACTCAATGGATGGTAGCCTTGTCATTATGGAAGGTAGTATGTTATCGATATTTTTTTTACTCCAATGTATGGTAGCGTTGTCATTATGGAAGGTAGTCTGTTGTCGACATTTTTGTTACTCTAATGGATGGTAGCCTTGACATTATGGAACGTAGTCTGTTGTCGAGATTTTTGTTACTTCAATGGATGGTAGCCTAGTTATTATGGAAGGTAGTTTGTTGTTCAGATTTTTGTTACTCCAATGGATGGTAGCCTTGTTATTATGAAAGGTAGTCTATTGTCGAGATTTTAGTTGTTCCATTGGATAGTAGCCTTGTTATTATGGAAGGTAGTCTATTGTCGAGATTTTTGTTATCCCAATGGATGGTAACCTTGTCATTCTGGAAGGTATTCTGTTGTCGAGATTTTTTTTACTCCAATGGATGGTAGCTTTGTCATTATGGAAGGTAGTATGTTGTCGAGATTTTTGTTACTGCAATGGATGGTAGCTTTGTCTTTATGGAAGGTAGTCTTTTGTCAATATTTTTGTTACTCCAATGGATGGTAGCCTTGTCTTTATGGAAGGTAGTCTGTTTTCGATATTTTTTTTACTCCTATGGATGGTAGCCTTGTCATTATGGAAGGTAGTCTATTGTCGAGATCTTTGTTACTCAATGAATGGTATCCTTGTCATTATGGAAGGTAGTCTGTGGTAAAGATTTTTGTTACTCTAATGGATGGTAGCGTTGTCATTATGGAAGGAAGTAATTTGTCGAGATTTTTGATACTCCAATGGATGGTAGCCTTGTCATTATGGACCATGGTCTACTGTCAAGTTTTTTTTTACTCCGATGGATGGTATCCTTGTCATTATGGAAGGTAGTCTGTTGTCGAGATTTTTGTTACTCCAATGGATGGTAGCCTTGTCATTATGGAAGGTAGTCTGTTGTCGATATCTTTGTTACTCAATGGATAGTAGCCTTGTCATTATGGAAGGTAGTCTGTTGTCGAGATTTTTTTTACTCCAATGGATGGTAGCCTTGTCATTATGGAAGGTAGTCTGTTGTCAACATTTTTGTTACTCTAATGGATGGTAGCGTTGTCATTATGGAAGGAAGTAATTTGTCGAGATTTTTGATACTCCAATGGATGGTAGCCTTGTCATTATGGACCATGGTCTACTGTCAAGATTTTTTTTACTCCGATGGATGGTATCCTTGTCATTATGGAAGGTAGTCTGTTGTCGAGATTTTTGTTACTCCAATGGATGGTAGCCTTGTCATTATGGAAGGTAGTCTGTTGTCGATATCTTTGTTACTCAATGGATAGTAGCCTTGTCATTATGGAAGGTAGTCTGTTGTCGAGATTTTTTTTACTCCAATGGATGGTAGCCTTGTCATTATGGAAGGTAGTCTGTTGTCAACATTTTTGTTACTCTAATGGATGGTAGCCTTGACATTATGGAACGTAGTCTGTTGTCGAGATTTTTGTTACTTCAATGGATGGTAAGCTTGTCATTATGGAATGTAGTCTGTTGTCGATATTTTTGTTACTCCAATGGATGGTAGCCTTGTCATTATGGAAGGTAGTTTGTTGTTCAGATTTTTGTTACTCCAATGGATGGTAGCCTTGTCATTATGAAAGGTAGTCTATTGTCGAGATTTTTGTTATTCCATTGGATAGTAGCCTTGTTATTATGGAAGGTAGTCTGTTGTCGAGATTTTTGTTATCCTAATGGATGGTAACCTTGTCATTATGCAAGGTAGTCTGTTGTCGAGATTTTTTTTACTCCAATGGATGGTAGCTTTGTCATTATGGAAGGTAGTCTGTTGTCGAGATTTTTGTTACTGCAATGGATGGTAGCTTTGTCTTTATGGAAGGTAGTCTTTTGTCAATATTTTTGTTACTCGAATGGATGGTAGCCTTGTCTTTATGGAAGGTAGTCTGTTGTCGATATTTTTTTTACTCCTATGGATGGTAGCCTTGTCATTATGGAAGGTAGTCAATTGTCGAGATCTTTGTTACTCAATGGATGGTAGCCTTGTCATTATGGAAGGTATTCTGCGGTAGAGATTTTTGTTACTCTAATGGATGGTAGCCTTGTCATTATGGAAGGAAGTCTTTTGTCGAGATTTTTGTTACTCCAATGGATGGTAGCCTGGTCATTATGGACCATGGTCTATTGTCGAGATTTTTGTTACTCCAATGGATGGTATCCTTGTAATTATGGAAGGTAGTTTGTTGTCGAGATTTTTGTTACTCCAATGGATGGTAGCCTTCTCATTATGGAAGGTAGTCTGTTGTCGATATTTTTGTTACTCCAATGGATGGTAGCCTTGTCATTATGGAAGGTAGTCTCTTGTCGAGATTTTATTTACTACAATGGATGCTAGCCTTGTCATTATGGAAGGTAGTATATTGTCAAGATTTTTTTTACTCCAATGGATGGTAGCCTTGTCATTATGGAAGGTAGTCTATTGTCGATATTTTTGTTACTCCAATGGATGGTAGCCTTGTCATTATGGAAGGTAGTCCGTTGTCGAGATTTTTTTTACTCCAATGGATGGTAGCCTTGTCATTATGGAAGGTAGTCTGTTGTCAATATTTTTGTTACTCCAATGGATGGTAGCCTTGTCATTATGGAAGGTAGTTTGTTTTTCAGATTTTTGTTACTCCAATGGATGGTAGCCTTGTCATTATAAAAGGTAGTCTATTGTCGAGATTTTTGTTATTCCATTGGATAGTAGCCTTGTTATTATGGAAGGTAGTCTGTTGTCGAGATTTTTGTTATCCCAATGGATGGTAACCTTGTCATTATGGAAGGTAGTCTGTTGTCGAGATTTTTTTTACTCCAATGGATGGTAGCTTTGTCATTATAAAAGGTAGTCTGTTGTCGAGGTTTTTGTTACTGCAATGGATGGTAGCTTTGTCTTTATGGAAGGTAGTCTTTTGTCAATATTTTTGTTACTCGAATGGATGGTAGCCTTGTCTTTATGGAAGGTAGTCCGTTGTCGATATTTTTGTTACTCCTATGGATGGTAGCCTTGTCATTATGGAAGGTAGTCTATTGTCGAGATCTCTGTTACTCAATGGATGGTAGCCTTGTCATTATGGAAGGTAGTCTGTGGTAGAGATTTTTGTTACTCTAATGGATGGTAGCCTTGTCATTATGGAAGGAAGTCTTTTGTCGAGATTTTTGTTACTCCAATGGATGGTAGCCTTCTCATTATGGAAGGTAGTCTGCTGTCGATATTTTTGTTACTTCAATGGATGGTAGCCTTGTCATTATGGAAGGTAGTCTCTTGTCGAGATTTTTTTTACTCCAATGGATGATAGCCTTGTCATTATGGAAGGTAGTATATTTTCAATATTTTTTTTACTCCAATGGATGGTAGGCTTGTAATTATGGAAGGTAGTTTGTTGTCGATATTTTTGTTATTCCAATGGATGGTAGCCTTGTCATTATGGAAGGTAGTCCATTGTCGAGATTTTTTTTACTCCAATGGATGCTAGCCTTGTCATTATGGAAGTTAGTATATTGTCAAGATTTTTTTTACTCCAATGGATGGATGCCTTGTTATATGGAAGGTAGTTTGTTGTCGAGATTTTTTTTACTGCAATGGATGGTAGCCTTGTAATTATGGAAGGTAGTTTGTTGTCGATATCTTTGTTACTCAATGGATAATAGCCTTGTCATTATGGAAGGTAGTCTCTTGTCGAGATTTTTTTTACTGCATTGGATGGTAGCCTTGTCATTATGGAAGGTAGTCTCTTGTCGACATTTTTGTTACTGTAATGGATGGTAGCCTTTACATTATGGAACGTAGTCTGTTGTCGAGATTTTTGTTACTTCAATGGATGGTAGGCTTGTCATTATGGAAAGTAGTTTGTTGTCAATATTTTTCTTACTCCAATGGATGGTAGCCTTGTCATTATGGAAGGTAGTTTGTTGTTCATATTTTTGTTACTCCAATGGATGGTAGCCTTGTCATTATGAAAGGTAGTTTATTGTCGATATTTTCGTTATTCCATTGGATAGTAGCCTTATTATTATGGAAGGTAGTCTGTGGTCGAGATTTTTGTTATCCCAAAAGATGGTAACCTTGTCATTATGGAAGGTAGTCTATTGTCGAGATTTTTTTTACTCCAATGGATGGTAGCTTTGTCATTATGGAAGTGAGTCTGTTGTCTAGATTTTTGTTACTGCTATGGATGGTAGCTTTGTCTTTATGGAAGGTAGTCTTTTGTGAATATTTTTTTTACTCCAATGGATGGTAGCCTTGTCTTTAGGGAAGGTAGTCTGTTGTCGATATTTTTGTTACTCCTATGGATGGTAGCCTTGTCATTATGGAAGGTAGTCTATTGTCGAGATCTTTGTTACTCAATGGATGGTAGCCTTGTCATTTTGGAAGGTAGTCTGTGGTAGAGATTTTTGTTACTCTAATGGATGGTAGCCTTTTCATTATGGAAGGAAGTCTTTTGTCGAGATTTTTGTTACTCCAATGGATGGTAGCCTTGTCATTATGGACCATGGTCTATTGTCGAGATTTTTGTTACTCCAATGGATGGTATCCTTGTAATTATGGAAGGTAGTCTGTTGTCGATATTTTTTTACTCCAATGGATGGTAGCCTTGTCATTATGGAAGGTAGTATATTGTCAAGATTTTTTTTACTCCTATGGATGGTAGCCTTGTCATTATGGAAGGTAGTCTGATGTCGATATTTTTGTTACTCCAATGGATGGTAGCCTTGTCATTATGGAAGGTAGTATATTGTCAAGATTTTTTTTACTCCTATGGATGGTAGCCTTGTCATATGGAAGGTAGTTTGTTGTCGAGATTTTTTTTACAGCAATGGATGGTAGCCTTGTCATTATGGAAGGTAGTTTGTTGTAGATATCTTTGTTACTCAATGGATAGTAGCCTTGTCATTATGGAAGGTAGTATGTTGTCGAGATTTTTTTTACTCCAATGGATGGTAGCGTTGTCATTTTGGAAGGTAGTCTGTTGTCGAGATTTTTGTTACTCTAATGGATGGTAGAATTGACAATATGGAACGTAGTCTGTTGTCGATATTTTTGTTACTTCAATGGATGGTAGGCTTTTCATTATGGAACGTAGTCTTTTGTCGATATATTTTTTACTCCAATGGATGGTATCCTTGTCATTATGGAAGGTAGTTTGTTGTTTAGATTTTTGTTACTCCAATGGATGGTAGCCTTGTCATTATGGAAGGTAGTCTGATGTCGATATTTTTGTTACTCCAATGGATGGTAGCCTTATCATTATGGAAGGTAGTCTGATGTCGATATTTTTGTTACTCCAAAGGATGGTAGCCTTGTTATTATGGAAGGTAGTATATTTTCAAGATTTTTTTTACTCCAATGGATGTTAGCCTTGTAATTATGGAAGGTAGTATATTGTCAAGATTTTTTTTACTCCAATGGATGGTAGCTTTGTCATTATGGAAGGTAGTCTTCTGTCGATATTTTTGTTACTCCAATGGATGGTAGCCTTGTCATTATGGAAGGTAGTATATTGTCAAGATTTTTTTTACTCTAATGGATGGTAGCCTTGTCATATGGAAGGTAGTTTGTTGTCGAGATTATATTTACTGCAATGGATGGTAGCCTTGTCATTATGGAAAGTAGTTTGTTGTCGATATCTTTGTTACTCAATGGATAGTAGCCTTGTCATTATGGAAGGTAGTCTGTTGTCGAGATTTTTTTTACTCCAATGGGTGCTAGCCTTGTCATTATGGAAGGTAGTATATTGTCGAGATTTTTGTTACTTCAATGGATGCTAGGCTTGTCATTATGGAAAGTAGTCTGTTGTCGATATTTTTGTTACTCCAGTGGATGGTAGCCTTGTCATTATGGAAGAAATTTTGTTGTTCAGATTTTTGTTACTCCAATGGATGGTAGCCTTGTCATTATGAAAGGCAGTCTATTGTCAAGATTTTTGTTATTCCACTGGATAGTAGCCTTGTTATTATGGAAGGTAGTCTGTTGTCGAGATTTTTGTTATCCCAATGGATAGTAGCCTTGTCATTATGGAAGGTAGTATATTGTCAACATTTTTTTACTCCAATGGATGGTAGCCTTGTCATATGGAAGGTAGTTTGTTGTCGAGATTTTATTTACTGCAATGGATGGTAGCCTTGTCATTATGGAAGGTATTCTGTTGTCGATATCTTTGTTACTCAATGGATGGTAGCCTTGTCATTATGGAAGGTAGTTTGTTGTCGAATTTTTTTTTACTCCAATGGATGGTAGCCTTGTCATTATGAAAGGTAGTCTATTGTCGAGATTTTTGTTACTCTAATGGATGGTAGCATTGACAATATGGAACATAGTCTGTTGTCGAGATTTTTGTTACTTCAATGGATGGTAGGCTTTTCACGTTGTCTGTTGTCGATATATTTGTTACTCCTATGGATGCTAGCATTGTAATTATGGAAGGTAGTATATATTCAAGATTTTTTTTACTCCAATGGATGGTAGCCTTGTCATTATGGAAGGTAGTCTGTTGTCGATAGTTTTGTTACTACAATGGAAGGTAGCCTTGTCATTATGGAAGGTAGTATATTGCCAAGATTTTTTTTACTCCAATGGATGGTAGCCTTGTCATATGGAAGGTAGTTTGTTGTCGAGATTTTTTTAACTGCAATGGATGGTAGCCTTGTCATTATGGAAGGTAGTTTGTTGTCGATATCTTTGTTACTCAATGGATAGTAGCCTTGTCATTATGGAAGGTCGTCTGTTGTCGAGATTTTTTTTTACTCCAATGGATGGTAGCCTTGTCATTTTGGAAGGTAGTCTGTTGTCGACATTTTTGTTACTCTAATGGATGGTAGCCTTGACATTATGGAACGTAGTCTGTTGTCGAGATTTTTGTTAATTCAATCGATGGTAGGCTTGCCATTATGGAAAGTAGTCTGTTGTCGATATTTTTGTTACTCTAGTGGATGGTAGCCTTGTCATTATGGAAGGAAGTTTGTTGTTCAGATTTTTGTTACTCCAATGGATGGTAGCCTTGTCATTATGAAAGGTAGTTTATTGTCTAGATTTTTGTTATTCCATTGGATAGTAGCCTTGTTATTATGGAAGGTAGTTTGATGTCGATATTTTTGTTATCCCAATGGATGGTAACCTTTTCATTATGGAAGGTAGTCTGTTGTCAATATTTTTTTTACTCCAATGGATGGTAGCTTTGTTATTATGGAAGGTGGTCTGTTGTCGAGATTTTTGTTACTGCAATGGATGGTAGCTTTGTCTTTATGGAAGGTAGTCTTTTGTCAATATTTTTGTTACTCCAATGGATGGTAGCCTTGTTTTTATGGAAGGTAGTCTGTTGTCGATATTTTTGTTACTCCTATGGATGGTAGCCTTGTCATTATGGAAGGTAGTCTATTTTCGAGATCTTTGTTACTCAATTGAAAGTAGCCTTGTCATTATGGAAGGTAGTCTGTGGTAGAGATTTTTGTTACTCTAATGGATGGTAGCCTTGTCATTATGGAAGGAAGTCTTTTGTCGAGATTTTTGTTACTCCAATGGATGGTAGCCTTGTCATTATGAACCATGGTCTATTGTCGAGATTTTTGTTACTCCAATGGATGGTATCCTTGTAATTATGGAAGGTAGTCTGTTGTCGAGATTTTTGTTACTCCAATGGATGGTAGCCTTGTCATTATGGAAGGTAGTCTGCTGTCGATATTTTTGTTACTCCAATGGAAGGTAGCCTTGTCATTATGGAAGGTAGTCTGTTGTCGAGAATTACTTTACTCCAATGGATGCTAGCCTTGTCATTATGGAAGGTAGTATGCTGTCAAGATTTTTTTTACTACAATGGATGGTAGCCTTGTCATATGGAAGGTAGTTTGTTGTCGAGATTTTTTTTACTGCAATGGATGGTAGCCTTGTCATTATGGAAGTGCTATTTTCGATATCTTTGTTACTCAATGGATAGTAGCCTTGTCATTTCGGAAGGTAGTCTGTTGTCGAGATTTTTTTTACTCCAATTGATGGTAGCCTTGTCATTTTGGAAGGTAGTCTGTTATCGACATTTTTGTTACTCTAATGGATGGTAGCCTTGACATTATAGAACATAGTCTGTTGTCGAGATTTTTGTTAATTTAATCGATGGTAGGCTTGTCATTATGGAAAGTAGTCTGTTGTCGATATTTTTGTTACTCTAGTGGATGGTAGCTTTGTCATTATGGAAGGAAGTTTGTTGTTCAAATTTTTGTTACTCCAATGGATGGTAGCCTTGTCATTATGAAAGGTAGTCTATTGTCGAGATTTTTGTTATTCCATTGGATATTAGCCTTGTTATTATGGAAGGTAGTTTGTTGTCGAGATTTTTGTTATCCCAATGGATGGTAACCTTGTCATTATGGAAGGTAGTCTGTTATCGAGATTTTTTTTACTCCAATGGATGGTAGCTTTGTCATTATGGAAGGTAGTCTGTTGTCGAGATTTTTGTTACTGCAATGGATGGTAGCTTTGTCTTTATGGAAGGTAGTTTTTTGTCAATATTTTTGTTACTCCAATGGATGGTAGCCTTGTCTTTATGGAAGGTAGTCTGTTGTCGATATTTTTGTTACTCTAGTGGATGCTAGCCTTGTCATTATGGAAGGTAGTATATTTTCAAGATTTTTTTTTACTCCAATGGATGGTAGCCTTGTCATATGGAAGGTAGTTTGTTGTCGAGAATTTTTTTACTGCAATGGATGGTAGCCTTGTCATTATGGAAGGTAGTTTGTTGTCGATATCTTTGTTACTTAATGGATAGTAGCCTTGTCATTATGGAAGGTAGTCTGTTGTCGAGATTTTTTTTACTCCAATGGATGGTAGCCTTGTAATTATGGAAGGTAGTCTGCTGCCGATATTTTTGTTACTCCAATGGATGGTAGCCTTGTCATTATGGAAGGTAGTCTGTTGTCGACATTTTTTTTACTCCAATGGATGCTAGCCTTGTCATTATGGAAGGTAGTATATTGTCAAGATTTTTCTTACTCCAATGGATGGTAGCCTTGTCATATGGAAGGTAGTTTGTTGTCGAGATTTTTTTTACTGCAATGGATGGTAGCCTTGTCATTATGGAAGGTAGTCTGTTATCGATATCTTTGTTACTTAATGGATAGTTGCCTTGTCATTATGGAAGGTAGTCTGTTGTCGAGATTTTTTTTACTCCAATGGATGGTAGCCTTGTCATTATGGAAGGTAGTCTGTTGTCGACATTTTTGTTACTCTAATGGATGGTAGCCTTGACATTATGGAACGTAGTCTGTTGTCGAGATTTTTGTTACTTCAATGGATGGTAGGCTTGTCATTATGGAAAGTAGTCTGTTGTCGATATTTTTGTTACTCCAATGGATGGTAGCCTTGTCATTATGAAAGGTAGTTTGTTGTTCAGATTTTTGTTACTCAAATGGATGGTAGCCTTTTCATTATGAAAGGTAGTCTATTGTCTAGATTTTTGTTATTCCATTGGATAGTAGCCTTGTTATTATGGAAGGTAGTTTGTTTTCGAGATTTTTGTTATCCCAATGGATGGTAACCTAGTTATTATGGAAGGTAGTCGGTTGTTGAGATTTTTTTTACTCCAATGGATGGTATCTTTGTCATTATGGAAGGTAGTCTGTTGTCGAGATTTTTGTTACTGCAATGGATGGTAGCTTTGTCTTTATGGAAGGTAGTCTTTTGTCAATATTTTTGTTACTCCAATGGATGGTAGCCTTGTCTTTATGGAAGGTAGTCTGTTGTCGATATTTTTGTTACTCCTATGGATGGTAGCCTTGTCATTATGGAAGGTAGTCTATTTTCGAGATCTTTGTTACTCAATGGAAGGTAGCCTTGTCATTATGGAAGGTAGTCTGTGGTAGAGATTTTTGTTACTCTAATGGATGGTAGCCTTGTTTTTATGGAAGGAAGTCTTTTGTCGAGATTTTTGTTACTCCAATGGATGGTAGCCTTGTCATTATGGACCATGGTCTATTGTCTAGATTTTTTTTATTCCAATGGATGGTATCCTTGTAATTATCGAAAGGTAGTCTGTTGTCAAGATTTTTGTTACTCCAATGGAAGGTAGTCTGTTGTCGATATTTTTGTTACTCCTATGGATGGTAGCCTTGTCATTATGGAAGGTAGTCTATTGTCGAGATCTTTAATACTCAATGGATGGTATCCTTGTCATTATGTAAGGTAGTATGTGGTAGATATTTTTGTTACTCTAATGGATGGTAGCCTTGTCATTATGGAAGGAATTCTTTTGTCGAGATTTTTGTTACTCCAATGGATGGTAGCCTTGTCATTATGGACCATGGTCTATTGTCGAGATTTTTTTTACTCCAATGGATGGTATCCTTGTAATTATGGAAGGAAGTCTGTTGTCGAGAGTTTTGTTACTCCAATGGATGGTAGCCTTGTCATTATGGAAGGTAGTCTAATGTCGATATCTTTGTCACTCAATAGATAGTAGCCTTGTCATTATGAAAGGTAGTCTGTTGTCATGATTTTTTTAACTGCAATGGATGGTAGCCTTGTCATTATGGAAGGAAGTTTGTTGTCGATATCTTTGTTACTCAATGGATAATATCCTTGTCATTATGGAAGGTAGTCTGTTGTTGAGATTTTTTTTACTCCAATGTATGGTAACCTTGTCATTATGTAAGGTAGTCTGTTGTGAACATTTTTGTTACTCTAATGGATGGTAGCCTTGACATTATAGAACATAGTCTGTTGTCTAGATTTTTGTTACTTCAATGGATGGTAGGCTTGTCATTATGGAAAGTAGTTTGTTGTCGATATTTTTGTTACTCCATTGGATGGTAGCCTTGTCATTATGGAAGGTAGTTTGTTGTTCAGATTTTTGTTACTCCAATGGATGGTAGCCTTGTCATTATGAAAGGTAGTCTATTTTCGAGATTTTCGTTATTCCATTCGATAATAGCCTTGTTATTATGGAAGGTAGTCTGTTGTCAAGATTTTTGTTATCCCAATGGATGGTTACCTTGTCATTATGGAAGGTAGTCTGTTGTCGAGATTTTTTTTACTCCAATGGATGGTAGCTTTGTCATTATGGAAGGTAGTCTACTATCGAGATTTTTGTTACGGTATTGGATGGTAGCTTTGTCTTTATGGAAGGTAGTCTTTTGTCAATATTTTTGTTACTCCAATGGATGGTAGCCTTGTCTTTATGGAAGGTACTCTGTTGTCGATATTTTTGTTACTTATATGGATGGTAGCCTTGTCATTATGGAAGGTAGTCTATTTTCGAGATCTTTGTTACTCAATGGATGGTAGCCTTGTTATTATGAAAGGTAGTCTGTGGTAGAAATTTTTGTTACTCTAATGGATGGTAGCCTTGTCATTATGGAAGGAAGTCTTTTGTCGAGATTTTTGTTACTCCAATGGATGGTAGCCTTGTCATTATGGACCGTGGTCTATTGTCGAGATTTTTGCTACTCCAATGGATGGTATCATTGTAATTATGGAAGGTAGTCTGTTGTCGAGATTTTTGTTACTCCAATGGATGGTAGCCTTGTCATTATGGAAGGTAGTCTGCTGTCGATATTTTTGTTACTCCAATGGATGGTATACTTGTAATTATGGAAGGTAGTCTGTTGTCTAGATATTTTTTACTCCAATGGATGGTAGCCTTGTCATATGTGAGGTAGTCTGTTGTCGAGATTTTTTACTCCAATGGATGGTATCCTTGTCATTATGGAAGGTAGTCTATTTTTGATATCTTTGTTACTCAATGGATGGTAGCCTTGTTATTATGGAAGGTAGTCTGTTGTCGATATCTTTGTTACTCAATGGATGCTAGCCTTGTCATTATGTAAGGTAGTCTGTTGTCGAGATTTTTGTTACTCCAATGGATTGTAGCCTTGTCATTATGAAAGGTAGTCTCTTGTCGAGATTTTTTTTACTCCAATGGATGTTAGCCTTGTCATTATGGAAGGTAGTATATTGTCAAGATTTTTTTTACTCCAATGGATGGTAGCCTTGTCATTATGGAAGGTAGTCTGTTGTCGATATTTTTGTTACTCCAATGGATGGTAGCCTTGTCATTATGGAAGGTAGTCCGTTGTCGAGATTTTTTTTACTCCAATGGATGCTAGCCTTGTCATTATGGAATGTAGTATATTGTCAAGATTTTTTTTACTCCAATGGATGGTAGCCTTGTCATATGGAAGTTAGTTTGTTGTCGAGATTTTTTTTACTGCAATGGATGGTAGCCTTGTCATTATGGAAGTTAGTTTGTTGTTGATATCTTTGTTACTCAATGGATAATAGCCTTGTCATTATGGAAGGTAGTCTCTTGTCGAGATTTTTTTTACTGCAATGGATGGTAGCCTTGTCATTATGGAAGGTAGTCTGTTGTCGACATTTTTGTTACTCTAAGGATGGTAGCCTTGACATTATGGAACGTAGTCTGTTGTCATGATTTTTGATACTTCAATGGGTGGTAGGCTTGTCATTATGGAAAGTAGTTTGTTGTCGATATTTTCGTTACTCCAATGGATGGTAGCCTTGTCATTATGGAAGGTAGTTTGTTGTTCAGATTTTTGTTACTCCAATGGATGGTAGCCTTGTCATTATGAAAGGTAGTCTATTGTCGATATTTTCGTTATTCCATTGGATAGTAGCCTTGTTATTATGGAAGGTAGTTTGTTGTCGAGATTTTTGTTATCCCAATAGATGGTAATCTTGTCATTATGGAAGGTAGTCTGTTGTCGAGATTTTTTTTACTCCAATGGATGGTAGCCTTGTCATTATGGAAGGTAGTCTAGTGTCGAGATTTTTGTTACTGCAATGGATGGTAGCTTTGTCTTTATGGAAGGTAGTCTTTTGTCAATATTTTTGTTACTCCAATGGATGGTAGCCTTGTCTTTATGGAAGGTAGTCTGTTGTCGATATTTTTGTTACTCCTATGGATGGTAGCCTTGTAATTATGGAAGGTAGTCTATTGTCGAGATCTTTAATACTCAATGGATGGTATCCTTGTCATTATGTAAGGTAGTATGTGGTAGATATTTTTGTTACTCTAATGGATGGTAGCCTTGTCATTATGGAAGGAATTCTTTTGTCGAGATTTTTGTTACTCCAATGGATGGTAGCCTTGTCATTATGGACCATGGTCTATTGTCGAGATTTTTTTTACTCCAATGGATGGTATCCTTGTAATTATGGAAGGTAGTCTGTTGTCGAGAGTTTTGTTACTCCAATGGATGGTAGCCTTGTCATTATGGAAGGTAGTCTATTGTCGATATCTTTGTCACTCAATAGATAGTAGCCTTGTCATTATGAAAGGTAGTCTGTTGTCATGATTTTTTTTACTGCAATGGATGGTAGCCTTGTCATTATGGAAGGAAGTTTGTTGTCGATATCTTTGTTACTCAATGGATAATATCCTTGTCATTATGGAAGGTAGTCTGTTGTTGAGATTTTTTTTACTCCAATGTATGGTAACCTTGTCATTATGTAAGGTAGTCTGTTGTGAACATTTTTGTTACTCTAATGGATGGTAGCCTTGACATTATAGAACATAGTCTGTTGTCGAGATTTTTGTTACTTCAATGGATGGTAGGCTTGTCATTATGGAAAGTAGTTTGTCTTCGATATTTTTGTTACTCCATTGGATGGTAGCCTTGTCATTATGGAAGGTAGTTTGTTGTTCAGATTTTTGTTACTCCAATGGATGGTAGCCTTGTCATTATGAAAGGTAGTCTATTTTCGAGATTTTCGTTATTCCATTCGATAATAGCCTTGTTATTATGGAAGGTAGTCTGTTGTCAAGATTTTTGTTATCCCAATGGATGGTTACCTTGTCATTATGGAAGGTAGTCTGTTGTCGAGATTTTTTTTACTCCAATGGATGGTAGCCTTGTCATTATGGAAGGTAGTCTACTATCGAGATTTTTGTTACGGTATTGGATGGTAGCTTTGTCTTTATGGAAGGTAGTCTTTTGTCAATATTTTTGTTACTCCAATGGATGGTAGCCTTGTCTTTATGGAAGGTACTCTGTTGTCGATATTTTTGTTACTTCTATGGATGGTAGCCTTTTCATTATGGAAGGTAGTCTATTGTCGAGATCTTTGTTACTCAATGGATGGTAGCCTTGTTATTATGAAAGGTAGTCTGTGGTAGAAATTTTTGTTACTCTAATGGATGGTAGCCTTGTCATTATGGAAGGAAGTCTTTTGTCGAGATTTTTGTTACTCCAATGGATGGTAGCCTTGTCATTATGGACCGTGGTCTATTGTCGAGATTTTTGCTACTCCAATGGATGGTATCATTGTAATTATGGAAGGTAGTCTGTTGTCGAGATTTTTGTTACTCCAATGGATGGTAGCCTTGTCATTATGGAAGGTAGTTTGTTGTAGAGATTTTTTTTACTGCAATGGATGGTAGCCTTGTCATTATGGAAGTTAGTTTGTTGTCGATATCTTTGTTACTCAATGGATAGTAGCCTTGTCATTATGGAAGGTAGTCTCTTGTCGAGATTTTTTTTACTACAATGGATGGTAGCCTTGTCATTATGGAAGGTAGTTTGTTGTCGACATTTTTGTTACTCTAATGGATGGTAGCCTTGACATTATGGAACGTAGTCTGTTGTCGAGATTTTTGTTACTTCAATGGGTGGTAGGCTTGTCATTATGGAAAGTAGTTTGTTGTCGATATTTTTGTTACTCCAATGGATGGTAGCCTTGTCATTATGGAAGGTAGTTTGTTGTTCAGATTTTTGTTACTCCAATGGATGGTAGCCTTGTCATTATGAAAGGTAGTCTATTTTCGAGATTTTCGTTATTCCATTCGATAATAGCCTTGTTATTATGGAAGGTAGTCTGTTGTCGAGATTTTTGTTATCCCAATGGATGGTAACCTTGTCATTATGGAAGGTAGTCTGTTGTCGAGATTTTTTTTACTCCAATGGATGGTAGCCTTGTCATTATGGAAGGTAGTCTACTATCGAGATTTTTGTTACGGTAATGGATGGTAGCTTTGTCTTTATGGAAGGTAGTCTTTTGTCAATATTTTTGTTACTCCAATGGATGGTAGCCTTGTCTTTATGGAAGGTACTCTGTTGTCGATATTTTTGTTACTTCTATGGATGGTAGCCTTGTCATTATGGAAGGTAGTCTATTGTCGAGATCTTTGTTACTCAATGGATGGTAGCCTTGTTATTATGAAAGGTAGTCTGTGGTAGAAATTTTTGTTACTCTAATGGATGGTAGCCTTGTCATTATGGAAGGAAGTCTTTTGTCGAGATTTTTGTTACTCCAATGGATGGTAGCCTTGTCATTATGGACCGTGGTCTATTGTCGAGATTTTTGCTACTCCAATGGATGGTATCATTGTAATTATGGAAGGTAGTCTGTTGTCGAGATTTTTGTTACTCCAATGGATGGTAGCCTTGTCATTATGGAAGGTAGTTTCTTGTTCATATTTTTGTTACTCCAATGGATGGTAGCCTTGTCATTATGAAAGGTAGTCTATTGTCGAGATTTTTGTTATTCCATTGGATAATAGTCTTGTTATTATGGAAGGTAGTCTGTTGTCGAGATTTTTGTTATCCCAATAGATGGTAACCTTTTCATTATGGAAGGTAGTCTGTTGTCGAGATTTTTTTTACTCCAATGGATGGTAGCCTTGTCATTATGGAAGGTAGTCTGTTGTCGAGATTTTTGTTACTCCAATTGATGGTAGCTTTGTCTTTATGGAAGGTAGTCTTTTGTCAATATTTTTGTTACTACAATGGATGGTAGCCTTGTCTTTATGGAAGGTAGTATGTTGTCGATATTTGTGTTACTTCTATGGATGGTAGCCTTGTCATTATGGAAGGTAGTCTATTGTCGAGATCTTTGTTACTCAATGGATGGTAGCCTTGTCATTATGTAAGGTAGTATGTGGTAGATATTTTTGTTACTCTAATGGATGGTAGCCTTGTCATTATGGAAGGAAGTCTTTTGTCGAGATTTTTGTTACTCCAATGGATGGTAGCCTTGTCATTATGGACCATGGTCTATTGTCGAGATTTATTTTACTCAAATGGATGGTATCCTTGTAATAATGGAAGGTAGTCTGTTGTCGAGATTTTTGTTACTCCAATGGATGGTAGCCTTGTCATTATGGAAGGTAGTCTATTGTCGATGTCTTTGTCACTCAATGGATAGTAGCCTTGTCATTATGAAAGGTAGTCTGTTGTCCAGATTTATTTTACTGCAATGGATGGTAGCCTTGTCATTATGGAAGGAAGTTTATTGTCGATATCTTTGTTACTCAATGGATAATATCCTTGTCATTATGGAAGGTAGTCTGTTGTTGTGATTTTTTTTACACCAATGTATGGTAGCCTTGTCATTATGGAAGGTAGTCTGTTGTGGACATTTTTGTTACTCTAATGGATGGTAGCCTTGACATTATGGAACATAGTCTGTTGTCGAGATTTTTGTTACTTCAATGGATGGTAGACTTGTCATTATGGAAAGTAGTTTGTTGTCGATATTTTTGTTACTCCAATGGATGGTAGCCTTGTCATTATGGAAGGTAATTTGTTGTTCTTATTTTTGTTACTCCAATGGATGGTAGCCTTGTCATTATGAAAGGTAGTCTATTGTCGAGATTTTCGTTATTCCATTCGATAGTAGCCTTGTTATTATGGAAGGTAGTCTGTTATCGAGATTTTTGTTATCCCAATGGATGGTTACCTTGTCATTATGGAAGGTAGTCTGTTGTCGAGATTTTTTTTACTCCAATGGATGGTAGCCTTGTCATTATGGAAGGTAGTCTACTGTCGATATATTTGTTACGGCAATGGATGGTAGCTTTGTCTTTATGGAAGGTAGTCTTTTGTGGTCGAAATTTTTGTTACTCTAATGGATGGTAGCCTTGTCATTATGGAAGGAAGTCTTTTGTCGAGTTTTTGTTACTCCAATGGATGGTAGCCTTGTCATTATGGACCATGGTCTATTGTCGAGATTTTTACTACTCCAATGGATGGTATCCTTGTAATTATGGAAGGTAGTCTGTTGTCGAGATTTTTGTTACTCCAATGGTTGGTAGCCTTGTCATTATGGAAGGTAGTCTGCTGTCGATATTTTTGTTACTCCAATGGATGGTATACTTATAATTAAGGAAGGTAGTCTGATGTCTAGATATTTTTTACTCCAATGGATGGTAGCCTTGTCATTGTGAGGTAGTCTGTTGTCGAGATTTTTTACTCCAATGGATGGTATCCTTGTCATTATGGAAGGTAGTCTATTTTTGATATCTTTGTTACTCAATGGATTGTAGCCTTGTTATTATGGAAGGTAGTCTGTTGTCGATATCTTTGTTACTCAATGGATGCTAGCCTTATCATTATGGAAGGTAGTCTGTTGTCGAGATTTTTATTACTCCAATGGATTATAGCCTTGTCATTATGGAAGGTAGTCTCTTGTCGAGATTTTTTTTACTCCAATGGATGTTAGCCTTATCATTATGGAAGGTAGTATATTGTCAAGATTTTTTTTACTCCAATGGATGGTAGCCTTGTCATTATGGAAGGTAGTCTATTGTCGATATTTTTGTTACTCCAATGGATGGTAGCCTTGTCATTATGGAAGGTAGTCCGTTGACGAGATTTTTTTTACTCCAATGGATGCTAGCCTTGTCATTATGGAAGGTAGTATATTGTCAAGATTTTTTTTACTCCAATGGATGGTAGCCTTGTCATATGGAAGGTAGTTTGTTGTCGAGATTTTTTTTACTGCAATGGATGGTAGCCTTGTCATTATGGGAGTTAGTTTGTTGTCGATATCTTTGTTACTCAATGGATAGTAGCCTTGTCATTATGGAAGGTAGTCTCTTGTCGAGATTTTTTTTACTGCCATAGATGGTAGCCTTGTCATTATGAAAGGTAGTCTGTTATCGACATTTTTGTTACTCTAATGGATGATAGCCTTGACATTATGGAACGTAGTCTGTTGTCGAGATTTTTGTTACTTTAATGGGTGGTAGGCTTGTCATTATGGAAAGTAGTTGGTTGTCAATATTTTTGTTACTCCAATGGATGGTAGCCTTGTCATTATGGAAGGTAGTTTCTTGTTCAGATTTTTGTTACTCCAATGGATGGTAGCCTTGTCATTATGAAAGGTAGTCTATTGTCGAGATTTTCGTTATTCCATTGGATAATAGTCTTGTTATTATGGAAGGTAGTCTGTTGTCGAGATTTTTGTTATCCCAATAGATGGTAACCTTGTCATTATGGAAGGTAGTCTGTTATCGTGATTTTTTTTACTACAATGGATGGTGGCTTTGTCATTATTGAAGGTAGTCTGTTGTCGAGATTTTTGTTACTGCAATGGATGGTAGCTTTGTCTTTATGGATGGTAGTCTTTTGTCAATATTTTTGTTACTCCAATGGATGGTAGCCTTGTCTTTATGGAAGGTAGTCTGTTGTCGATATTTTTGTTACTCCTATGGATGGTAGCCTTCTCATTATGGAAGGTAGTCTATTGTCGAGATCTTTATTTCTCAATGGATGGTAGCCTTGTCATTATGTAAGGTAGTATGTGGTAGATATTTTTGTTACTCTAATGGATGGTAGCCTTGTCATTATGGAAGGAAGTCTTTTGTCGGGGTTTTTTTTTACTCCAATGGATGGTAGCCTTGTCATTACGGACCATGGTCTATTGTCGAGATTTTTTTTACTCCAATGGATGGTATCCTTGTAATTATGGAAGGTAGTCTGTTGTCGAGATTTTTGTTACTCCAATGGATGGTAGCCTTGTCATTATGGAAGGTAGTCTGTTGTCGATATCTTTGTCACTCAATGGATAGTAGCCTTGTCATTATGAAAGGTAGTCTGTTGTCGAGATTTTTTTTACTCCAATGTATGGTAGCCTTGTCATTATGGAAGGTAGTCTGTTGTCGACATTTTTGTTACTCTAATGGATGGTAGCCTTGACATTATGGAACGTAGTATGTTGTCGAGATTTTTGTTACTTCAATGGATGGTAGGCTTGTCATTATGGAAGGAAGTTTGTTGCTGATATCTTTGTTACTCAATGTATAATATCCTTGTCATTATGGAAGGTAGTCTGTTGTTGATATTTTTTTTACTCCAACGTATGGTAACCTTGTCATTATGGAAGGTAGTCTGTTGTCGACATTTTTGTTACTCTAATGGATGGTAGCCTTGACATTATGGAAAGTAGTCTGTTGTTGATATTTTTGTTACTCCAATGGATGGCAGCCTTGTCATTATGGAAGGTAGTTTGTTGTTCAGATTTTTGTTACTCCAATGGATGGTAGCCTTGTCATTTTGAAAGGTAGTCTATTGTCGAGATTTTCGTTATTCCATTCGATAGTAGCCTTGTTATTATGGAAGGTAGTCTGTTGTCGAGATTTTTGTTATCCCAATGGATGGTTACCTTGTCATTATGGAAGGTAGTCTGTTGTCGAGATTTTTTTTACTCCAATGGATGGTAGCCTTGTCATTATGGAAGGTAGTCTGCTGTTGAGATTTTTGTTACTGCAATGGATGGTAGCTTTGTCTTTATGGAAGGTAGTCTTTTGTCAATATTTTTGTTACTCCAATGGATGGTAGCCTTGTCTTTATAGAAGGTAGTTTGTTGTTGATATTTTTGTTACTCCTATGGATGGTAGCCTTGTCATTATGGAAGGTAGTCTATTGTCGAGATCTTTGTTACTCAATGGATGGTAGCCTTGTCATTATGGAAGGTAGTCTGTGGTAGAGATTTTTGTTACTCTAATGGATGGTAGCCTTCTCATTATGGAAGGAAGTCTTTTGTCGAGATTTTTGTTACTCCAATGGATGGTAGCCTTGTCATTATGGACCGTGGTATATTGTCGAGATTTTTGTTACTCCAATGGATGGTAGCCTTGTCATTATGGAAGGTAGTCTGTTGTCGATATTTTTGTTACTCCAATGGATGGTATACTTGTAATTATGGAAGGTAGTCTGTTGTCTAGATATTTTTTACTCCAATGGATGGTATCCTTGTCATTATGGAAGGTAGTCTATTTTTTATATCTTTGTTAATCAAAGGATGGTAGCCTTTTTATTATGGAAGGTGGTCTGTTGTCGATATTTTGTTACTTAATGGATGCTAGCCTTGTCATTATGGAAGGTAGTCTGTTGTCGATATTTTTGTTACTCCAATGGATGGAAGCCTTGTCATTATGGAAGGTAGTATGTCGTTGAGATTTTTGTTACACCAATGGATTGTAGCCTTTTCATTATGGAAAGTAGTTTGTTCTTCATATTTTTGTTACTCCAATGGATGGTAGCCTTGTCATAATGAAAGGTAGTCTATTGTAGAGATTTTTGTTATTCCATTGGATAGTAGCCTTGTCATTATGGAAGGTAGTCTATTGTAGAGATTTTTGTTATCCTAATTGATGGTAACCTTGTCATTATGGAAGGTAGTATGTTTCGAGATTATTTTTACTCCAACGGATGGTAGCCTTGTCTTTATGGAAGGTAGTCTATTATCGATATTTTTTTACTCCAATGGATGGTAGCCTTTTCTTTATGGAAGTTAGTCTATTGTCGATATTTTTGGTACTCCTATGGATGGTAACCTTGTCATTATGGAAGGTAGTCTGTTGTCGAGATCTTTGTTACTCAATGGATGGCAGCCTTGTCATTATGCATGGTAGTCTGTTGTAGAGATTTTTGTTACTGTAATGAATGGTTTCCTTTTCATTATGAAAGGAAGTCTATTGTCGATATTTTTGTTACTCCAATGGATGGTAGGCTTGTCATTATGGACCATGGTCTATTGTCGAGATTTTTGTTACTACAATGGGTGGTAGCCTTGTAATTATGGAAGGTAGTCTATTGTCAAGATTTTTGTTATTACATTGGATAGTAGCCTTGTTATTATGGAAGGTAGTATGTTGTCGAAATTTTTGTTATCCCAATGGATGGTAACCTTGTCATTATGGAAGGTAGTCTGTTGTCGAGATTTTTTTTACTCCAATGGATGGTAGCTTTGCCATTATGGAAGGTAGTCTGTTGTCGAGATTTTTGTTACTGGAATGGATGGTAGCTTTGTCTTTATGGAATGTAGTCTTTTGTCAATATTTTTGTTCCTCCAATGGATGGTAGCCTTGTCTTTATGGAAGGTAGTTTGTTGTCGATATTTTTGTTACTCCTATGGATGGTAGCCTTGTAATTATGGAAGGTAGTCTATTGTCTAGATCTTTGTTACTCAATGGATGGTAGCCTTGTCATTAAGGAAGGTAGTCTGTGGAAGAGATTTTTGTTACTGTAATGGATGGTAGCCTTGTCATTATGGAAGGAAGTCTTTTGTCGAGATTTTTGTTACTCCAATGGATGGTAGCCTTGTCATTATGGACCATTGTCTATTGTCGAGATTTTTTTTACTCCAATGGATGGTATCCTTGTAATTATGGAAGGTATTCTGTTGTCGAGATTTTTGTTACTCCAATGGATGGTAGCCTTGTCATTATGGAAGGTAGTTTGTTGTCGATATCTTTATTACTCAATGGATAATAGCCTTGTCATTATGGAAGGTAATCTGTTGTAGAGATTTTTTTTACAGCAATGGATGGTAGCCTTGTCATTATGGAAGGTAGTTTGTTGTCGATATCTTTGTTACTCAATGGATAATAGCCTTGTCATTATGCAAGGTAGTCTGTTGTTGAGATTTTTTTTACTCCAATGTATGGTAGCCTTGTCATTATGGAAGGTAGTCTGTTGTCGACATTTTTGTTACTCTAATTGATGGTAGCCTTGACATTATGGAACGTAGTCTGTTGTCGAGATTTTTGTTACTTCAATGGATGGTAGGCTTGTCATTATGGAAAGTAGATTGTTGTCGATATTTTTGTTACTCCAATGGATGGTAGCCTTGTCATTATGGAAGGTAGTTTGTTGTTCCGATTTTTGTTACTCCAAAGGATGGTAGCCTTGTCATTATGAAAGGTAGTCTATTGTGGAGATTTTCGTTATTCCATTCGATAGTAGCCTTGTTATTATGGAAGGTAGTTTGTTGTCGAGATTTTTGTTATCCCAATGGATGGTAGCCTTGTCATTATGGAAGGTAGTCTGCTGTCGAGATTTTTGTTACTGCAATGGATGGTAACTTTGTCTTTATGGAAGGTAGTCTTTTGTCAATATTTTTGTTACTCCAATGGATGGTAGCCTTGTCTTTATGGAAGGTAGTTTGTTGTCGATATTTTTGTTACTGCTATGGATGATAGCCTTGTCATTATGGAAGGTAGTCTATTGTCGAGATCTTTGTTACTCAATGGATGGTAGCCTTGTCATTATGGAAGGTAGTCTGTGGTAGATATTTTTGTTTCTCTAATGGATGGTAGCCTTGTCATTATGGAAGGATGTCTTTTGTCGATATTTTTGTTACTCCAATGGATGGTAGCCTTGTCATTATGGACCGTGGTCTATTGTCAAGATTTTTGCTACTCTAATGGATGGTATCCTTGTAATTATGGAAGGTAGTCTGTTGTCGAGATTATTGTTACTCCAATGGATGGTAGCCTTATGATTATGGAAGGTAGTCTGCTGTCGATATTTTTGTTACTCCAATGGATGGTATACTTGTAATTATGGAAGGTAGTCTTTTGTCTAGATATATTTTACTCCAATGGATGGTAGCCTTGTCATATGTAAGGTAGTCTGTTGTCGAGATTTTTTACTCCAATGGATGGTATCCTTGTCATTATGGAAGGTAGTCTATTTTTGATATCTTTGATACTCAATGGATGGTAGCCTTGTTATTATGGAAGGTAGTCTGTTGTCGATATCTTTGTTACTCAATGGATGCTAGCCTTGTCATTATGGAAGGTAGTCTGTCGTCGATATTTTTGTTACTCCAATGGATGGTAGCCTTGTCATTATGGAAGGTAGTATGTCGTTGAGATTTTTGTTACACCAATGGATTGTAGCCTTTTCATTATGGAAAGTAGTTTGTTCTTCATATTTTTGTTACTCCAATGGATGGTAGCCTTGTCATAATGAAAGGTAGTCTATTGTCGAGATTTTTGTTATTCCATTGGATAGTAGCCTTGTCATTATGGAAGGTAGTCTTTTGTCGAGATTTTTGTTATCGCAATTGATGGTAACCTTTTCTTTATGGAAGGTAGTAAGTTTCGAGATATTTTTTACTCCAATGGATGGTAGCCTTATCATTATGGAAGGTAGTCTGTTGAGGAGATTTTTGTTACTGCAATGGATGGTAGCCTTGTCTTTATGGAAGGTAGTTTATTGTCAATATTTTTGTTACTCCAATGGATGGTAGCCTTGTCTTTGTGGAAGTTAGTCTATTGTCGATATTTTTGGTACTCTTATGCATGGTAGCCTTGTCATTATGGAAGGTAGTCTGTTGTCGAGATCTTTGTTGCTCAATGGATGGCAGCCTTCTCATTATGCAAGGTAGTCTGTTGTAGAGATTTTTGTTACTGTAATGAATGGTTGCCTTTTCATTATGAAAGGAAGTTTATTGTTGATATTTTTGTTACTCCAATGGATGGTAGGCTTGTCATTATGGACCATGGTCTATTGTCGAGATTTTTGTTACTACAATGGATGGTAGCCTTGTAATTATGGAAGGTAGTCTATTGTCAAGATTTTTGTTATTCCATTGGATAGTAGCCTTGTTATTATGGAAGGTAGTCTATTGTCGATATTTTTGTTATCCCAATGGATGGTAACCTTGTCATTATGGAAGGTAGTCTGTTGTCGAGATTTTTTTTTACTCCAATGGATGGTAGCTTTGTCATTATGGAAGGTAGTCTGTTGTCGAGATTTTTGTTACTGCAATGGATGGTAGCTTTGTCTTTATGGAAGGTAGTCTTTTGTCAATATTTTTGTTACTCCAATGGATGGTAGCCTTGTCTTTATGGAAGGTAGTCTGTTGTCGATATTTTTGTTACTCCTATGGATGGTAGCCTTGTCATTATGGAAGGTAGTCTATTGTCTAGATCTTTGTTACTCAATGGATGGTAGCCTTGTCATTATGGAAGGTAGTCTGTGGTAGAGATTTTCGTTACTCTAATGGATGGTAGCCTTGTCATTATGGAAGGAAGTCTTTTGTCGAGATTTTTGTTACTCCAATGGATGGTAGCCTTGTCATTATGGACCATGGTCTATTGTCGAGATTTTTTTTACTCCAATGGATGGTATCCTTGTAATTATGGAAGCTAGTCTGTTGTCGAGATTTTTGTTACTCCAATGGATGCTAGCCTTGTCATTATGGAAGGTAGTTTGTTGTCGATATCTTGGTTACTCAATGGATAATAGCCTTGTCATTATGGAAGGTAATCTATTGTCGAGATTTTTTTTACAGCAATGGATGGTAGCCTTGTCTTTATAGAAGGTAGTTTGTTGTCGATATCTTTGTTACTCAATGGATATTAGCCTTGTCATTATGGGAGGTAGTCTGTTGTTGAGATTTTTTTTACTCCAATGGATGGTAGCCTTGTCATTATGGAAGGTAGTCTGTTGTCGACATTTTTGTTACTCTAATGGATGGTAGCCTTGATATTATGGAACGTAGTCTGTTGTCGAGATTTTTATTACTTCTATGGATGGTAGGCTTGTCAATATGGAAAGTAGTCTGTTTCGATATTTTTGTTACTCTAATGGATGGTAGCCTTGTCATTATGGAAGGTAGTTTGTTGTTCATATTTTTGTTACTCCAATGGATGGTAACCTTGTCATTATGAAAGGTAGTCTATTGTCGAGATTTTTGTTATTCCATTGGATAGTAGCCTTGTTATTATGGAAGGTAGTCCGTTGTCGAGATTTTTGTTATCCCAATGGATCGTAACCTTGTCATTATGGAAGGTAGTCTGTTGTCGAGATTTTTTTTACTCCAATGGATGGTAGCTTTGTCATTATAGAAGGTAGTATGTTGTCGAGATTTTTTTTACTGCAATGGATGGTAGCTTTGTCTTTATGGAAGGTAGTCTTTCGTTAATATTTTTGTTACTCCAAAGGATGGTAGCCTTGTCTTTATGGAAGGCAGTTTGTCGTCGATATTTTTGTTACTCCTATGGATGGTAGCCTTGTCATTATGGAAGGTAGTCTATTGTATAGATCTTTGTTACTCAATGGATGGTAGCCTTGTCATTATGGAAGGTAGTCTATGGTGGAGATTTGTGTTACTCTAATGGATGGTAGCCTTGTCATTATGGAAGGAAGTCTTTTGTCGAGACTTTTGTTACTCCAATGGATTGTAGCCTTGTCATTATGGACCGAGGTCTATTGTCGAGATTTTTTTTACTCCAATGGATGGTATCCTTGTAATTATGGAAGGTAGTCTATTGTCGAGATTTTTGTTACTCCAATAGATGGTAGCCTTGTCATTATGGAAGGTAGTCTGTTGTCGATATCTTTGTTACTCAATGGATAATAGCCTTTTCATTATGGAAGGTAATCAGTTGTCGAGATTTTTTTTACAACAATGGATGGTAGCCTTGTCATTATGGAAGGTAGTTTGTTTTCGATATCTTTGTTACTCAATGGATAGTAGCCTTGTCATTATGGAAGGTAGTCTGTTGTTGAGATTTTTTTTACTCCAATGGATGGTAGCCTTGTCATTATGGAAGGTAGTCTGTTGTCGACATTTTTGTTACTCCAATGGATGGAAGCCTTGATATTATGGAACGTAGTCTGTTGAAGAGATTTTTGTTATTCCATTGGATAGTAGCCTTGTTATTATGGAAGGTAGTCTGTTGTCGAGATTTTTGTTATCCCAATGGATCGTAACCTTGTCATTATGGAAGGTAGTCTGTTGTCGAGATTTTTTTGACTCCAATGGATGGTAGCTTTGTCATTATGGAAGGTAGTCTGTTGTCTAGATTTTTGTTACTGCAATGCATGGTAGCTTTGTCTTTATGGAAGGTAGTCTTTTGTTAATATTTTTGTTACTCCAATGGATGGTAGCCTTGTCTTTATGGAAGGTAGTATGTTGTCGATATTTTTGTTACTCCTATGGATGGTAGCCTTGTCATTATGGAAGGTAGTCTATTGTCGAGATCTTTGTTACTCAATGGATGGTAGCCTTGTCATTATGGAAGGTAGTCTATTGTCGAGATCTTTGTTACTCAATGGATGATAGCCTTGTCATTATGGAAGGTAGTCTATGGTAGAGATTTTTGTTACTCTAATGGATGGTAGCCTTGTCATTATGGAAGGAATTCTTTTGTCGTGATTTTTGTTATTCCAATGGATGGTAGCCTTGTCATTATGGACCGTGGTCTATTGTCGAGATTTTTGTTACACCAATGGATGGTATCCTTGTAATTATGGAAGGTAGTCTGTTGTCGAGATTTTTGTTACTCCAATGGATGGTAGCCTTGTCATTATGGAAGGTAGTATGTTTCGAGATTTTTTTTACTCCAATGGATGGTAGCCTTGTCATTATGGAAGGTAGTCTGTTGAGGAGATTTTTGTTACTGCAATGGATGGTAGCCTTGTCTTTATGGAAGGTAGTCGGTTCTCGATATTTTTGTTACTCCAATGGATGGTAGCCTTGTCATAATGAATGGTAGTCTATTGTCGAGATTTTTGTTATTCCATTGGATAGTATCCTTGTCATTATGGAAGGTAGTCTGTTGTCGAGATTTTTGTTATCCCAATGGATGGTAAACTTGTCATTATGGAAGGTAGTATGTTTAGAGATTTTGTTTACTCCAATGGATGGTAGCCTTGTCATTATGGAAGGTAGTCTGTTGAGGAGATTTTTGTTACTACAATGGATGGTAGCCTTGTCCTTATGGAAGGTAGGCTATTGTCGATATTTTTGGTACTCCTATGGATGGTAGCCTTGTCATTACGGAAGGTAGTCTGTTGTCGAGATCTTTGTTACTCAATGGATGGCAGCCTTGTCATTATGCAAGGTAGTCTGTTGTAGAGATTTTTGTTACTGTAATGAATGGTTGGCTTTTCATTATAAAAGAAGTCTATTGTCGATATTTTTGTTAGTCCAATGGATGGTAGCCTTGTCATTATGGACCATGGTCTATTGTCGAGAATTTTGTTACTACAATGGGTGGTAGCCTTGTAATTATGGAAGGTAGTCTGTTGTCAAGATTTTTGTTACTCCAATGGAATGTAGCCTTGTCATTATGGAAGGTAGTCTATTGTCGAGATTTTTTTTACTCAATGGATGGTAGAATTGACATTATGGAAAGTAGTCTAGTTTCGAGATTTTTGTTACCGCAATGGATGGTAGGCGTGTCATTATGGAACGTAGTTTGTTGTCGAAATTTTTGTTACACCAATGGATGGTAGCCCTGTCGTTATGGATGGTAGTTTTTTTTGTAAATTTTTGTTACTCCAATGGATGATATCCTTTTCATTATGGAAGGTAGCCTATTGTACATATTTTTGTTACTCCAATGGATGGTAGCTTTGTCATTATGGAAGGAAGTATGTTGTATATATATTTGTAACTTCAATGGATGGTAGCCTTGTCATTATGGAAGGTAGTCTGTTGTCGAGATTTTTGTTACTGCAATGGGTGGTAGCTTTGTCTTAATGGAAGGTAGTCTGTTGTCGATAATTTTGTTACTCCAATGGATGGTAGCCTTGTCATTATGGACCATGGTCTATTGTCGAGATTTTTTTTACTCCAATGGATGGTATCCTTGTAATTATGGAAGGTAGTCTATTGTCGAGATTTTTGTTACTCCAATGGATGGTAGCCTTGTCATTATGGAAGGTAGTTTGTTGTCGATATCTTTGTTAATCAATGGATAGTAGCCTTGTCATTATGGAAGGTAGTCTGTTGTCGAGATTTTTTTTACTGCAATGGATGGTAGCCTTGTCATTATGGAAGGTAGTTTGTTGTCGATATCTTTGTTTCTCAATGGATAATAGCCTTGTCATTATGGGAGGTAGTTTGTTGTTGAGATTTTTTTTACTCCAATGGAAGGGAGCCTTGTCATTATGGAAGGTAGTCTGTTGTCGACATTTTTGTTACTCTAATGGATGGTAGCCTTGACATTATGAAACGTAGTCTATTGTCGAGATTTTTGTTACTTCAATGGATGGTAGGCTTGTCATTATGGAAAGTAGTCTGTTGTCGATATTTTTGTTACTCCAATGGATGGTAGCCTTGTCATTATGGAAGGTAGTTTGTTGTTCATATTTTTGTTACTCCAATGGATGGTAGCCTTGTCATTATGAAAGGTAGTCTATTGTCGAGATTTTTGTTATTCCATTGGATAGTAGCCTTGTTATTATGGAAGGTAGTCTATTGTCGAGATTTTTGTTATCCCAATGGATGGTAGCTTTGTCATTATGGAAGGTAGTCTGTTGTCTAGATTTTTGTTACTGCAATGGATGGTAGCTTTGTCTTTATGGAAGGTAGTCTTTTGTCAATATTTTTGTTACTCCAATGGATGGTAGCCTTGTCTTTATGGAAGGTAGTCTGTTGTCTATATTTTTGTTACTCCTATGGATGGTAGCCTTGTCATTATGGAAGGTAGTCTAT
The DNA here is from genome assembly GCA_948472305.1 of Vicia faba. Classification (NCBI taxonomy): domain Eukaryota; kingdom Viridiplantae; phylum Streptophyta; class Magnoliopsida; order Fabales; family Fabaceae; genus Vicia; species Vicia faba. The sequence goes on from OX451740.1 coordinate 550,297,861, forward strand.
TGTCGAGATCTTTGTTACTCAATGGATGGTAGCCTTGTCATTATGGAAGGTAGTCTATGGTAGAGATTTTTGTTATTCTAATGGATGGTAGCCTTGTCATTATGGAAGGAATTCTTTTGTCGACATTTTTTTTACTCCAATGGATGGTAGCCTTGTCATTATGGACCGTGGTCTATTGTTGAGATTTTTGTTACACCAATGGATGGTATCCTTGTAATTAAGGAAGGTAGTATGTTGTCGAGATTTTTGTTACTCCAATGGATGGTAGCCTTGTCATTATGGAAGGTAATATGTTTCGAGATTTTTTTTACTCCAATGGATGGTAGCCTTATCATTATGGAAGGTAGTCTGTTGAGGAGATTTTTGTTACTGCAATGGATGGTAGCCTTGTCTTTATGGAAGGTAGTCGGTTGTCGATATTTTTGTTACTCCAATGGATGGTAGCCTTGTCATAATGAATGGTAGTCTATTTTCGAGATTTTTGTTATTCCATTGGATAGTAGCCTTGTCATTATGGAAGGTAGTCAGTTGTCGAGATTTTTGTTATCCCAATGGATGGTAACCTTGTCATTATGGAAGGTAGTATGTTTATAGATTTTTTTTACTCAAATGGATGGTAGCCTTGTCATTATGGAAGGTAGTATGTTGAGGAGATTTTTGTTACTACAATGGATGGTAGCCTTGTCCTTATGGAAGGTAGGCTATTGTCGATATTTTTGGTACTCCTATGGATGGTAGCCTTGTCATTACGGAAGGTAGTCTGTTGTCGAGATCTTTGTTACTCAATGGATGGCAGCCTTGTCATTATGCAAGGTAGTCTGTTGTAGAGATTTTTGTTACTGTAATGAATGGTTGGCTTTTCATTATGAAAGAAGTCTATTATCGATATTTTTGTTATTCCAATGGATGGTAGCCTTGTCATTATGGACCATGGTCTATTGTCGAGATTTTTGTTACTACAATGGGTGGTGGCCTTGTAATTATGGAAGGTAGTCTATTGTCAAGATTTTTGTTACTCCAATGGAATGTAGCCTTGTCATTATGGAAGGTAGTCTATTGTCGAGATTTTTGTTACTCAATGGATGGTAGAATTGACATTATGGAAAGTAGTCTAGTTTCGAGATTTTTGTTACTGCAATGGATGGTAGGCGTGTCATTATGGAACGTAGTTTGTTGTCGAAATTTTTGTTACACCAATGGATGGTAGCCTTGTCGTTATGGATGGTAGTTTGTTGTCTAAATTTTCGTTACTCTAATGGATGATATCCTTGTCATTATGGAAGGTAGCCTATTGTAGATATTTTTGTTACTCCAGTGGATGGTTGTATATATATTTGTAACTTCAATGGATGGTAGCCTTGTCATTATGGAAGGTAGTCTGTTGTCGAGATTTTTGTTATTGCAATGGGTGGTAGCTTTGTCTTAATGGAAGGTAGTCTGTTGTCGATAATTTTGTTACTCCAATGGATGGTAGCCTTGTCATTATGGACCATGGTCTATTGTTGAGATTTTTTTTACTCCAATGGATGGTATCCTTGTAATTATGGAAGGTAGTCTATTGTCGAGATTTTTGTTACTCCAATGGATGGTAGCCTTGTCATTATGGAAGGTAGTTTGTTGTCGATATCTTTGTTAATCAATGGATAGTAGCCTTGTCATTATGGAAAGTAGTCTGTTGTCGAGATTTTTTTTACTGCAATGGATGGTAGCCTTGTCATTATGGAAGGTAGTTTGTTGTCGATATCTTTGTTACTCAATGGATAATAGCCTTGTCATTATGGGAGGTAGTTTGTTGTTGAGATTTTTTTTACTCCAATGGAAGGTAGCCTTATCATTATGGAAGGTAGTCTGTTGTCGACATTTTTGTTACTCTAATGGATGGTAGCCTTGACATTATGAAAAGTAGTCTATTGTCGAGATTTTTGTTACTTCAATGGATGGTAGGCTTGTCATTATGGAAAGTAGTCTGTTGTCGATATTTTTGTTACTCCAATGGATGGTAGCCTTGTCATTATGGAAGGTAGTTTGTTGTTCATATTTTTGTTACTCCAATGGATGGTAGCCTTGTCATTATGAAAGGTAGTCTATTGTCAAGATTTTTGTTATTCCATTGGATAGTAGCCTTGTTATTATGGAAGGTAGTCTGTTGTCGAGATTTTTGTTATCCCAATGGATGGTAGCTTTGTCATTATGGAAGGTAGTCTGTTGTCTAGATTTTTGTTACTGCAATGGATGGTAGCTTTGTCTTTATGGAAGGTAGTCTTTTGTCAATATTTTTGTTACTCCAATGGATGGTAGCCTTGTCTTTATGGAAGGTAGTCTGTTGTCTATATTTTTGTTACTCCTATGGATGGTAGCCTTGTCTTTATGGAAGGTAGTCTGTTGTCTATATTTTTGTTACTCCTATGGATGGTAGCCTTGTCATTATGGAAGGTAGTCTATTGTCGAGATCTTTGTTACTCAATGGATGGTAGCATTGTCATTATGGAAGGTAGTCTATGGTAGAGATTTTTGTTACTCTAATGGATGGTAGCCTTGTCATTATGGAAGGAATTCTTTTGTCGACATTTTTGTTACTCCAATGGATGGTAGCCTTGTCATTATGGACCGTGGTCTATTGTCGGGATTTTTGTTACACCAATGGATGGTATCCTTGTAATTATGGAAGGTAGTATGTTGTCGAGATTTTTGTTACTCCAATGGATGGTAGCCTTGTCATTATGGAAGGTAGTATGTTTCGAGATTTTTTTTACTCCAATGGATGGTAGCCTTATCATTATGGAAGGTAGTCTGTTGAGGAGATTTTTGTTACTGCAATGGATGGTAGCCTTGTCTTTATGGAAGTTAGTCGGTTGTCGATATTTTTGTTACTCCAACGGATGGTAGCCTTGTCATAATGAATGGTAGTCTATTTTCGAGAGTTTTGTTATTCCATTGGATAGTAGCCTTGTCATTATGGAAGGTTGTCTGTTGTCAAGATTTTTGTTATCCCAATGGATGGTAACCTTGTCATTATGGAAGGTAGTATGTTTAGAGATTTTTTTTACTCAAATGGATGGTAGCCTTGTCATTATGGAAGGTAGTATGTTGAGGAGATTTTTGTTACTACAATGGATGGTAGCCTTGTCCTTATGGAAGGTAGGCTATTGTCGATATTTTTGGTACTCCTATGGATGTTAGCCTTGTCATTACGGAAGGTAGTCTATTGTCGAGATCTTTGTTACTCAATGGATGGCCGCCTTGTCATTATGCAAGGTAGTCTGTTGTAGAGATTTTTGTTACTGTAATGAATGGTTGGCTTTTCATTATGAAAGAAGTCTATTATCGATATTTTTGTTATTCCAATGGATGGTAGCCTTGTCATTATGGACCATGGTCTATTGTCGAGATTTTTGTTACTACAATGGGTGGTGGCCTTGTAATTATGGAAGGTAGTCTATTGTCAAGATTTTTGTTACTCCAATGGAATGTAGCCTTGTCATTATGGAAGGTAGTCTATTGTCGAGATTTTTGTTACTCAATGGATGGTAGAATTGACATTATGGAAAGTAGTCTAGTTTCGAGATTTTTGTTACTGCAATGGATGGTAGGCGTGTCATTATGGAACGTAGTTTGTTGTCGAAATTTTTGTTACACCAATGGATGGTAGCCTTGTCGTTATGGATGGTAGTTTGTTGTCTAAATTTTCGTTACTCTAATGGATGATATCCTTGTCATTATGGAAGGTAGCCTATTGTAGATATTTTTGTTACTCCAGTGGATGGTTGTATATATATTTGTAACTTCAATGGATGGTAGCCTTGTCATTATGGAAGGTAGTCTGTTGTCGAGATTTTTGTTATTGCAATGGGTGGTAGCTTTGTCTTAATGGAAGGTAGTCTGTTGTCGATAATTTTGTTACTCCAATGGATGGTAGCCTTGTCATTATGGACCATGGTCTATTGTTGAGATTTTTTTTACTCCAATGGATGGTATCCTTGTAATTATGGAAGCTAGTCTATTGTCGAGATTTTTGTTACTCCAATGGATGGTAGCCTTGTCATTATGGAAGGTAGTTTGTTGTCGATATCTTTGTTAATCAATGGATAGTAGCCTTGTCATTATGGAAAGTAGTCTGTTGTCGAGATTTTTTTTACTGCAATGGATGGTAGCCTTGTCATTATGGAAGGTAGTTTGTTGTCGATATCTTTGTTACTCAATGGATAATAGCCTTGTCATTATGGGAGGTAGTTTGTTGTTGAGATTTTTTTTACTCCAATGGAAGGTAGCCTTATCATTATGGAAGGTAGTCTGTTGTCGACATTTTTGTTACTCTAATGGATGGTAGCCTTGACATTATGAAAAGTAGTCTATTGTCGAGATTTTTGTTACTTCAATGGATGGTAGGCTTGTCATTATGGAAAGTAGTCTGTTGTCGATATTTTTGTTACTCCAATGGATGGTAGCCTTGTCATTATGGAAGGTAGTTTGTTGTTCATATTTTTGTTACTCCAATGGATGGTAGCCTTGTCATTATGAAAGGTAGTCTATTGTCAAGATTTTTGTTATTCCATTGGATAGTAGCCTTGTTATTATGGAAGGTAGTCTGTTGTCGAGATTTTTGTTATCCCAATGGATGGTAGCTTTGTCATTATGGAAGGTAGTCTGTTGTCTAGATTTTTGTTACTGCAATGGATGGTAGCTTTGTCTTTATGGAAGGTAGTCTTTTGTCAATATTTTTGTTACTCCAATGGATGGTAGCCTTGTCTTTATGGAAGGTAGTCTGTTGTCTATATTTTTGTTACTCCTATGGATGGTAGCCTTGTCTTTATGGAAGGTAGTCTGTTGTCTATATTTTTGTTACTCCTATGGATGGTAGCCTTGTCATTATGGAAGGTAGTCTATTGTCGAGATCTTTGTTACTCAATGGATGGTAGCATTGTCATTATGGAAGGTAGTCTATGGTAGAGATTTTTGTTACTCTAATGGATGGTAGCCTTGTCATTATGGAAGGAATTCTTTTGTCGACATTTTTGTTACTCCAATGGATGGTAGCCTTGTCATTATGGACCGTGGTCTATTGTCGGGATTTTTGTTACACCAATGGATGGTATCCTTGTAATTATGGAAGGTAGTATGTTGTCGAGATTTTTGTTACTCCAATGGATGGTAGCCTTGTCATTATGGAAGGTAGTATGTTTCGAGATTTTTTTTACTCCAATGGATGGTAGCCTTATCATTATGGAAGGTAGTCTGTTGAGGAGATTTTTGTTACTGCAATGGATGGTAGCCTTGTCTTTATGGAAGGTAGTCGGTTGTCGATATTTTTGTTACTCCAACGGATGGTAGCCTTGTCATAATGAATGGTAGTCTATTTTCGAGAGTTTTGTTATTCCATTGGATAGTAGCCTTGTCATTATGGAAGGTTGTCTGTTGTCAAGATTTTTGTTATCCCAATGGATGGTAACCTTGTCATTATGGAAGGTAGTATGTTTAGAGATTTTTTTTACTCAAATGGATGGTAGCCTTGTCATTATGGAAGGTAGTATGTTGAGGAGATTTTTGTTACTACAATGGATGGTAGCCTTGTCCTTATGGAAGGTAGGCTATTGTCGATATTTTTGGTACTCCTATGGATGTTAGCCTTGTCATTACGGAAGGTAGTCTATTGTCGAGATCTTTGTTACTCAATGGATGGCCGCCTTGTCATTATGCAAGGTAGTCTGTTGTAGAGATTTTTGTTACTGTAATGAATGGTTGGCTTTTCATTATGAAAGAAGTCTATTATCGATATTTTTGTTATTCCAATGGATGGTAGCCTTGTCTTTATGGACCATGGTCTATTGTCGAGATTTTTGTTACTACAATGGGTGGTGGCCTTGTAATTATGGAAGGTAGTCTGTTGTCAAGATTTTTGTTACTCCAATGGAATATAGCCTTGTCATTATGGAAGGTAGTCTATTGTCGAGATTTTTGTTACTCAATGGATGGTAGAATTGACATTATGGAAAGTAGTCTAGTTTCGAGATTTTTGTTACCGCAATGGATGGTAGGCGTGTCATTATGGAACGTAGTTTGTTGTCGAAATTTTTGTTACACCAATGGATGGTAGCCTTGTCGTTATGGATGGTAGTTTGTTGTCTAAATTTTTGTTACTCCAATGGATGATAGCCTTGTCATTATGGAAGGTAGTCTAGTGTAGATATTTTTGTTACTCCAATGGATGGTAGCTTTGTCATTATGGAAGGAAGTATGTTGTATATATATTTGTAACTTCAATGGATTTTAGCCTTGTCATTATGGAAGGTAGTCTGTTGTCGAGATTTTTGTTACTGCAATGGGTGGTAGCTTTGTCTTAATGGAAGGTAGTCCGTTGTCGATAATTTTTTTACTCCAATGGATGGTAGCCTTGTCTTTATGGAATGTAGTCTATTGTCGATATTTTTGTTACTCATATGGATGGTATCCTTGTCATTATGGAAGGTAGTCTATTGTCGAGATCTTCGTTACTCCAATGAATGGTATCCTTATAATTATTGAAGGTAGTCTATTGTCGATATTTTTGTTAATCCAATTCATGGTAGCCTTATCATTATGGAAGGTAGTCTGCTGTCGGTATTTTTGTTACTCCAATGGATGGTAGCCTTGTCATTATGGAAGGTAGTCTATTGTCGAGATTTTTTTTACTCCAATGGATGGTAGCCTTGTCATTATGGAAGGTAGTCTCTTGTCGATATTTCTTTTACTCCAATGGATGGTAGCCTTGTCATATGGAAGGTAGTCTGTTGTCGAGATTTTTTTTACTCCAATGGATGGTAGCCTTGTCATTATGGAAGGTAGTCTATTGTCGAGATATTTGTTACTGCAATGGATGGTAGCTTTGTCTTTATGGAAGGTAGTCTTTTGTCAATATTTTTGTTACTGCAATGGAGGGTAGCCTTGTCTTTATGGAAGGTAGTCTGTTGTCGATATTTTTGGTACTCCTATGGATGGTAGCCTTGTCATTATGGAAGGTAGTCTATTGTCGAGATCTTTGTTACTCATTGGATGGTAGCCTTGTCATTATGGAAGGTAATTTGTGGTAGAGATTTTTGTTACTCTAATGGATGGTAGCCTTGTCATTATGGAAGGAAGTCTTTTGTCGAGATTTTTGTTACTCCAATGGATGGTAGCCTTGTCATTATGGACCGTGGTCTATTTTCAAGATTTTTGTTACTCCAATGGATGGTATACTTGTAATTATGGTAGGTAGTCTATTGTCGAGATTTTTTTTACTCCAATGGATGGTAGCCTTGTCATTATGGACCGTTGTCTATTGTCGAGATTTTTTTTACTCCAATGGATGGTATACTTGAAATTATGGAAGGTAGTCTGTTGTCAAGATTTTTTTTACTCCAATGGATGGTAGCCTTGTCATATGTAAGGTACTCTGTTGTAGAGATTTTTTACTCCAATGGATGGTATCCTTGTCATTATGGAAGGTAGTATGTTTTTGATATCTTTGTTACTCAATGGATGGTAGCCTTGTTATTATGGAAGGTAGTCTGTTGTCGATATTTTTATTACACCAATGGATGGTAGCCTGGTCGTTATGGAAGGTAGTCTGTTGTCTAGATTTTTGTTACTCCAATGGATGATAGCCTTGTCATTATGGAAGGTAGTCTGTTGTAGTGATTTTTGTTACTCCAATGGATGTTAGCCTTGTCATTATGGAAGGATGTCTTTTGTCGATATTTTTGTTACTCTGATGGATGGTAGCCTCGTCATTATGGACCGTGGTCTATTGTCAAGAGTTTTGTTACTGCAATGGGTGGTAGCCTTGTAAATATAGAAGGTAGTCTGTTGTCAAGATTTTTGTTACTCCAATGGATGGTAGCCTTGTCATTATGGAAGGTAGTCTATTGTCGAGATTTTTGTTACCCTAATGGATGGTAGACTTGACATTATGGAAAGTAGTATGGTTTCGAGATTTTTGTTACTGCAATGGATGGTAGGCGTGTCATTATGGAACGTAGTTTGTTGTCGAAATTTTTGTTACACCAATGAATGGTAGCCTTGTCGTTATGGATGGTAGTCTATTGTCTAGATTTTTGTTACTCCAATGGATGATAGCCTTGTCATTATGGAAGGTAGTCTGTTGTAGAGATCTTTGTTACTCAATGGATAATAGCCTTGTCATTATGGGAGGTAGTTTGTTGTTGAGATTTTTTTCGCTCCAATGGAAGGTAGCCTTGTCATTATGGAAGGTATTCTGTTGTCGACATTTTTGTTACTCTAATGGATGGTAGCCTTGACATTATGAAACGTAGTCTATTGTTGAGATTTTTGTTACTTCAATGGATGGTAGGCTTGTCATTATGGAAAGTAGTCTGTTGTCGATATTTTTGTTACTCCAATGGATGGTAGCCTTGTCATTATGGAAGGTAGTTTGTTGTTCATATTTTTGTTACTCCAATGGATGGTAGCCTTGTCATTATGAAAGGTAGTCTATTGTCGAGATTTTTGTTATTCCATTGGATAGTAGCCTTGTTCTTATGGAAGGTAGTCTGTTGTCAAGATTTTTGATATCCCAATGGATGGTAACCTTGTCATTATAGAAGGTAGTCTGTTGTCGAGATTTTTTTTACTCCAATGGATGGTAGCTTTGTCATTATGGAAGGTAGTCTGTTGTCTAGATTTTTGTTACTGCAATGGATGGTAGCTTTGTCTTTATGGAAGGTAGTCTTTTGTCAATATTTTTGTTACTCCAATGGATGGTAGCCTTGTCTTTATGGAAGGTAGTCTGTTGTCTATATTTTTGTTACTCCTATGGATGGTAGCCTTGTCATTATGGAAGGTAGTCTATTGTCGAGATCTTTGTTACTCAATGGATGGTAGCCTTGTCATTATGGAAGGTAGTCTATGGTAGAGATTTTTGTTACTCTAATGGATGGTAGCCTTGTCATTATGGAAGGAATTCTTTTGTCGACATTTTTGTTACTCCAATGGATGGTAGCCTTGTCATTATGGACCGTGGTCTATTGTCAGGATTTTTGTTACACCAATGGATGGTATCCTTGTAATTATGGAAGGTAGTATGTTGTCGAGATTTTTGTTACTCCAATGGATGGTAGCCTTGTCATTATGGAAGGTAGTATGTTTCGAGATTTTTTTTACTCCAATGGATGGTAGCCTTATCATTATGGAAGGTAGTCTGTTGAGGAGATTTTTGTTACTGCAATGGATGGTAGCCTTGTATTTATGGAAGGTAGTCGGTTGTCGATATTTTTGTTACTCCAATGGATGGTAGCCTTGTCATAATGAATGGTAGTCTATTTTCGAGATTTTTGTTATTCCATTGGATAGTAGCCTTGTCATTATGGAAGGTAGTCTGTTGTCGAGATTTTTGTTATCCCAATGGATGGTAACCTTGTCATTATGGAAGGTAGTATGTTTAGAGATTTTTTTTACTCAAATGGATGGTAGCCTTGTCATTATGGAAGGTAGTATGTTGAGGAGATTTTTGTTACTACAATGGATGGTAGCCTTGTCCTTATGGAAGGTAGGCTATTGTCGATATTTTTGGTACTCCTATGGATGGTAGCCTTGTCATTACGGAAGGTAGTCTGTTGTCGAGATCTTTGTTACTCAATGGATGGCAGCCTTGTCATTATGCAAGGTAGTCTGTTGTAGAGATTTTTGTTACTGTAATGAATGGTTGGCTTTTCATTATGAAAGAAGTCTATTATCGATATTTTTGTTATTCCAATGGATGGTAGCCTTGTCATTATGGACCATGGTCTATTGTCGAGATTTTTGTTACTACAATGGGTGGTGGCCTTGTAATTATGGAAGGTAGTCTGTTGTCAAGATTTTTGTTACTCCAATGGAATGTAGCCTTGTCATTATGGAAGGTAGTCTATTGTCGAGATTTTTGTTACTCAATGGATGGTAGAATTGACATTATGGAAAGTAGTCTAGTTTCGAGATTTTTGTTACCACAATGGATGGTAGGCGTGTCATTATGGAACCTAGTTTGTTGTCGAAATTTTTGTTACACCAATGGATGGTATCCTTGTCGTTATGGATGGTAGTTTGTTGTCTAAATTTTTGTTACTCGAATGGATGATAGCCTTGTCATTATGGAAGGTAGTCTAGTGTAGATATTTTTGTTACTCCAATGGATGGTAGCTTTGTCATTATGGAAGGAAGTATGTTGTATATATATTTGTTACTTCAATGGATTGTAGCCTTGTCATTATGGAAGGTAGTCTGTTGTCGAGATTTTTGTTACTGCAATGGGTGGTAGCTTTGTCTTAATGGAAGGTAGTCCGTTGTCGATAATTTTTTTACTCCAATGGATGGTAGCCTTGTCTTTATGGAATGTAGTCTATTGTCGATATTTTTGTTACTCATATGGATGGTATCCTTGTCATTATGGAAGTTAGTCTATTATCGAGATCTTCGTTACTCCAATGGATGGTATCCTTATAATTATTGAAGGTAGTCTATTGTCGATATTTTTGTTAATCCAATGGATGGTAGCCTTATCATTATGGAAGGTAGTCTGCTGTCGGTATTTTTGTTACTCCAATGGATGGTAGCCTTGTCATTATGGAAGGTAGTCTATTGTCGAGATTTTTTTTACTCCAATGGATGGTAGCCTTGTCATTATGGAAGGTAGTCTATTGTCGAGATTTTTTTTACTCCAATGGATGGTAGCCTTGTCATTATGGAAGGTAGTCTATTGTCGAGATATTTGTTACTGCAATGGATGGTAGCTTTGTCTTTATGGAAGGTAGTCTTTTGTCAATATTTTTGTTACTGCAATGGAGGGTAGCCTTGTCTTTATGGTAGGTAGTCTGTTGTCGATATTTTTGGTACTCCTATGGATGGTAGCCTTGTCATTATGGAAGGTAGTCTATTGTCGAGATCTTTGTTACTCAATGGATGGTAGCCTTGTCATTATGGAAGGTAATTTGTGGTAGAGATTTTTGTTACTCTAATGGATGGTAGCCTTGTCATTATGGAAGGAAGTCTTTTGACGAGATTTTTTTTACTCCAATGGATGGTAGCCCTGTCATTATGGAAGGTAGTCTATTGTCGAGATTTTTGTTACCCTAATGGATGGTAGACTTGACATTATGGAAAGTAGTCTGGTTTCGAGATTTTTGTTACTACAATGGATGGTAGGCGTGTCATTATCGAACATAGTTTGCTGTCGATATTTTTGTTACACCAATGGATGGTAGCCTTGTCGTTTTGGAAGGTAGTCTGTTGTCTTGATTTTTTTACTCCAATGGATGATACCCTTGTCATTATGGAAGGTAGTTTGTTGTATAGATATTTGTAACTCGAATGGATGGCAGCCTTGTCATTATAGAAGGTAGTCTGTTGCCGAGATTTTTGTTACTGCAATGGATGGTAGCCTTGTTTTTATGGAAGGTAGTCTATTATCGATATTTTTGTTACTCATATGGATGGTAGCCTTGTCATTATGGAAGGTAGTCTGTTGTAGAGATTTTTGTTACTCTAATGGATGGTAGCCTTGTCATTATGGAAGGAAGTGTTTTTTCAAGATTTTTGTTACTCAAATGCATGGTAGCCTTGTCATTATGGATTGTGGTCTATTGTCGATATTTTTGTTACTCCAATGGATGGTAGCCTTGTCTTTCTGGAAGTTAGTCTATTGTAGATATTTTTGGTATTCCTATGGATGGTAGCCTTGTCATTATGGAAGGTAGTCTGTTGCTGAGATCTTTGTTACTCTATGGATGGTAGCCTTGTCATTATGGAAGGTAGTCTGTTGTAGAGATTTTTGTTACTCTAATGGATGGTAGCCTTGTCATTATGGACCGTTGTCTATTGTCGAGATTTTTTTTACTCCAATGGATGGTATACTTGAAATTATGGAAGGTATTCTGTTGTCAAGATTTTTTTTACTCCAATGGATGGTAGCCTTGTCATATGTAAGGTACTCTGTTGTAGAGATTTTTTACTCCAATGGATGGTATCCTTGTCATTATGGAAGGTAGTCTGTTTTTGATATCTTTGTTACTAAATGGATGGTAGCCTTGTTATTATGGAAGGTAGTCTATTGTCGATATTTTTATTACACCAATGGATGGTAGCCTGGTCGTTATGGAAGGTAGTCTGTTGTCTAGATTTTTGTTACTCCAATGGATGATAGCCTTGTCATTATGGAAGGTAGTCTGTTGTAGTGATTTTTGTTACTCCAATGGATGTTAGCCTTGTCATTATGGAAGGATGTCTTTTGTCGATATTTTTGTTACTCTGATGGATTGTAGCCTCGTCATTATGGACCGTGGTCTATTGTCAAGATTTTTGTTACTCCAATGGATGGTAGCCTTGTCATTATGGAAGGTAGTCTATTGTCGAGATTTTTGTTACCCTAATGGATGGTAGACTTGACATTATGGAAAGTAGTATGGTTTCGAGATTTTTGTTACTGCAATGGATGGTAGGCGTGTCATTATGGAACGTAGTTTGTTGTCGAAATTTTTGTTACACCAATGAATGGTAGCCTTGTCGTTATGGATGGTAGTCTATTGTCTAGATTTTTGTTACTCCAATGGATGATAGCCTTGTCATTATGGAAGGTAGTCTGTTGTAGAGATTTTTGTTACTCCAATGGATGGTAGCCTTGTCATTATGGAAAGAAGTATGTTGTATATATATTTGTAACTCCAATGGATGGTAGCCTTATCATTATGGAAGGTAGTCTGTTGTCGAGATTTTTGTTACTGCAATGGATGATAGCTTTGTCTTAATGGAAGGTAGTCTGTTGTCGATATTTTTGTTACACATATGGATGGTATCCTTGTCATTATGGAAAGTAGTCTATTGTCGAGATCTTTGTTACTCCAATGGATGGTATCCTAATAATTATTGAAGGTAGTCTATTGTCGAGATTTTTGTTAATCCAATGGATGGTAGCCTTATCATTATGGAAGGTAGTCAGCTGTCGGTATTTTTGTTACTCCAATGGATGGTAGCCTTGTCATTATGGAAGGTAGTCTATTGTCGAGATTTTTTTTACTCCAATGGATGGTAGCCTTGTCATTATGGAAGGTAGTCTCTTGTCGATATTTCTTTTACTCCAATGGATGGTAGCCTTGTCATATGGAAGGTAGTCTGTTGTCGAGATTTTTTTTACTCCAATGGATGGTAGCCTTGTCATTATGGAAGGTAGTCTATTGTCGAGATATTTGTTACTGCAATGGATGGTAGCTTTGTCTTTATGGAAGGTAGTCTTTTGTCAATATTTTTGTTACTGGAATGGAGGGTAGCCTTGTCTTTATGGAAGGTAGTCTGTTGTCGATATTTTTGGTACTCCTATGGATGGTAGCTTTGTCATTATGGAAGGTAGTCTATTGTCGAGATCTTTGTTACTCAATGGATGGTAGCCTTGTCATTATGGAAGGTAATTTGTGGTAGAGATTTTTGTTACTCTAATGGATGGTAGCCTTGTAATTATGGAAGGAAGTCTTTTGTCGAGATTTTTGTTACTCCAATGGATGGTAGCCTTGTCATTATGGACCGTGGTCTATTTTCAAGATTTTTGTTACTCCAATGGATGGTATACTTGTAATTATGGTAGGTAGTCTATTGTCGAGATTTTTTTTACTCCAATGGATGGTAGCCCTGTCATTATGGAAGGTAGTCTATTGTCGAGATTTTTGTTACCCTAATGGATGGTAGACTTGACATTATGGAAAGTAGTCTGGTTTCGAGATTTTTGTTACTGCAATGGATGGTAGGCGTGTCATTATCGAACATAGTTTGCTGTCGATATTTTTGTTACACCAATGGATGGTAGCCTTGTCGTTTTGGAAGGTAGTCTGTTGTCTTGATTTTTTTACTCCAATGGATGATACCCTTGTCATTATGGAAGGTAGTTTGTTGTATAGATATTTGTAACTCGAATGGATGGCAGCCTTGTCATTATAGAAGGTAGTCTGTTGCCGAGATTTTTGTTACTGCAATGGATGGTAGCCTTGTTTTTATGGAAGGTAGTCTATTATCGATATTTTTGTTACTCATATGGATGGTAGCCTTGTCATTATGGAAGGTAGTCTATTGTCGAGATCTTTGTTACTCAATGGATGGTAGCCTTGTCATTATGGAAGGTAGTTTGTTGTAGAGATTTTTGTTACTCTAATGGATGGTAGCCTTGTCATTATGGAAGGAAGTGTTTTTTCAAGATTTTTGTTACTCAAATGCATGGTAGCCTTGTCATTATGGATTGTGGTCTATTGTCGATATTTTTGTTACTCCAATGGATGGTAGCCTTGTCTTTCTGGAAGTTAGTCTATTGTAGATATTTTTGGTATTCCTATGGATGGTAGCCTTGTCATTATGGAAGGTAGTCTGTTGTTGAGATCTTTGTTACTCTATGGATGGTAGCCTTGTCATTATGGAAGGTAGTCTGTTGTAGAGATTTTTGTTACTCTAATGGATGGTAGCCTTGTCATTATGGACCGTTGTCTATTGTCGAGATTTTTTTTACTCCAATGGATGGTATACTTGAAATTATGGAAGGTAGTCTGTTGTCAAGATTTTTTTTACTCCAATGGATGGTAGCCTTGTCATATGTAAGGTACTCTGTTGTAGAGATTTTTTACTCCAATGGATGGTATCCTTGTCATTATGGAAGGTAGTCTGTTTTTGATATCTTTGTTACTCAATGGATGGTAGCCTTGTTATTATGGAAGGTAGTCTATTGTCGATATTTTTATTACACCAATGGATGGTAGCCTGGTCGTTATGGAAGGTAGTCTGTTGTCTAGATTTTTGTTACTCCAATGGATGATAGCCTTGTCATTATGGAAGGTAGTCTGTTGTAGTGATTTTTGTTACTCCAATGGATGTTAGCCTTGTCATTATGGAAGGATGTCTTTTGTCGATACTTTTGTTACTCTGATGGATGGTAGCCTCGTCATTATGGACCGTGGTCTATTGTCAAGATTTTTGTTACTCCAATGGATGGTAGCCTTGTCATTATGGAAGGTAGTCTATTGTCGAGATTTTTGTTACCCTAATGGATGGTAGACTTGACATTATGGAAAGTAGTATGGTTTCGAGATTTTTGTTACTGCAATGGATGGTAGGCGTGTCATTATGGAACGTAGTTTGTTGTCGAAATTTTTGTTCCATTAATGAATGGTAGCCTTGTCGTTATGGATGGTAGTCTATTGTCTAGATTTTTGTTACTCCAATGGATGATAGCCTTGTCATTATGGAAGGTAGTCTGTTGTAGAGATTTTTGTTACTCCAATGGATGGTAGCCTTGTCATTATGGAAAGAAGTATGTTGTATATATATTTGTAACTCCAATGGATGGTAGCCTTATCATTATGGAAGGTAGTCTGTTGTCGAGATTTTTGTTACTGCAATGGATGATAGCTTTGTCTTAATGGAAGGTAGTCTGTTGTCGATAATTTTGTTACTCCAATGGATGGTAGCCTTGTCTTTACGGAAGGTAGTCTATTGTCGATATTTTTGTTACACATATGGATGGTATCCTTGTCATTATGGAAAGTAGTCTATTATCGAGATCTTTGTTACTCCAATGGATGGTATCCTAATAATTATTGAAGGTAGTCTATTGTCGAGATTTTTGTTAATCCAATGGATGGTAGCCTTATCATTATGGAAGGTAGTCTGCTGTCGGTATTTTTGTTACTCCAATGGATGGTAGCCTTGTCATTATGGAAGGTAGTCTATTGTCGAGATTTTTTTTACTCCAATGGATGGTAGCCTTGTCATTATGGAAGGTAGTCTCTTGTCGATATTTCTTTTACTCCAATGGATGGTAGCCTTGTCATATGGAAGGTAGTCTGTTGTCGAGATTTTTTTTACTCCAATGGATGGTAGCCTTGTCATTATGGAAGGTAGTCTATTGTCGAGATATTTGTTACTGCAATGGATGGTAGCTTTGTCTTTATGGAAGGTAGTCTTTTGTCAATATTTTTGTTACTGGAATGGAGGGTAGCCTTGTCTTTATGGAAGGTAGTCTGTTGTCGATATTTTTGGTACTCCTATGGATGGTAGCCTTGTCATTATGGAAGGTAGTCTATTGTCGAGATCTTTGTTACTCAATGGATGGTAGCCTTGTCATTATGGAAGGTAATTTGTGGTAGAGATTTTTGTTACTCTAATGGATGGTAGCCTTGTAATTATGGAAGGAAGTCTTTTGTCGAGATTTTTGTTACTCCAATGGATGGTAGCCTTGTCATTATGGACCGTGGTCTATTTTCAAGATTTTTGTTACTCCAATGGATGGTATACTTGTAATTATGGTAGGTAGTCTATTGTCGAGATTTTTTTTACTCCAATGGATGGTAGCCCTGTCATTATGGAAGGTAGTCTATTGTCGAGATTTTTGTTACCCTAATGGATGGTAGACTTGACATTATGGAAAGTAGTCTGGTTTCGAGATTTTTGTTACTGCAATGGATGGTAGGCGTGTCATTATCGAACATAGTTTGCTGTCGATATTTTTGTTACACCAATGGATGGTAGCCTTGTCGTTTTGGAAGGTAGTCTGTTGTCTTGATTTTTTTACTCCAATGGATGATACCCTTGTCATTATGGAAGGTAGTTTGTTGTATAGATATTTGTAACTCGAATGGATGGCAGCCTTGTCATTATAGAAGGTAGTCTGTTGCCGAGATTTTTGTTACTGCAATGGATGGTAGCCTTGTCTTTATGGAAGGTAGTCTATTATCGATATTTTTGTTACTCATATGGATGGTAGCCTTGTCATTATGGAAGGTAGTCTATTGTCGAGATCTTTGTTACTCAATGGATGGTAGCCTTGTCATTATGGAAGTTAGTCTGTTGTAGAGATTTTTGTTACTCTAATAGATGGTAGCCTTGTCATTACGGAAGGAAGTGTTTTTTCAAGATTTTTGTTACTCAAATGCATGGTAGCCTTGTCATTATCGATTGTGGTCTATTATCGATATTTTTGTTACTCCAATGGATGGTAGCCTTGTCTTTCTGGAAGTTAGTCTATTGTAGATATTTTTGGTATTCCTATGGATGGTAGCCTTGTCATTATGGAAGGTAGTCTGTTGTTGAGATCTTTGTTACTCTATGGATGGTAGCCTTGTCATTATGGAAGGTAGTCTGTTGTAGAGATTTTTGTTACTCTAATGGATGGTAGCCTTGTCATTATGGACCGTTGTCTATTGTCGAGATTTTTTTTACTCCAATGGATGGTATACTTGAAATTATGGAAGGTAGTCTGTTGTCAAGATTTTTTTTACTCCAATGGATGGTAGCCTTGTCATATGTAAGGTACTCTGTTGTAGAGATTTTTTACTCCAATGGATGGTATCCTTGTCATTATGGAAGGTAGTCTGTTTTTGATATCTTTGTTACTCAATGGATGGTAGCCTTGTTATTATGGAAGGTAGTCTGTTGTCGATATTTTTATTACACAAATGGATGGTAGCCTGGTCGTTATGGAAGGTAGTCTGTTGTCTAGATTTTTGTTACTCCAATGGATGATAGCCTTGTCATTATGGAAGGTAGTCTGTTGTAGTGATTTTTGTTACTCCAATGGATGTTAGCCTTGTCATTATGGAAGGATGTCTTTTGTCGATATTTTTGTTACTCTGATGGATGGTAGCCTCGTCATTATGGACCGTGGTCTATTGTCAAGATTTTTGTTACTCCAATGGATGGTAGCCTTGTCATTATGGAAGGTAGTCTAATGTCGAGATTTTTGTTACCCTAATGGATGGTAGACATGACATTATGGAAAGTAGTATGGTTTCGAGATTTTTGTTACTGCAATGGATGGTAGGCGTGTCATTATGGAACGTAGTTTGTTGTCGAAATTTTTGTTACACCAATGAATGGTAGCCTTGTCGTTATGGATGGTAGTCTATTGTCTAGATTTTTGTTACTCCAATGGATGATAGCCTTGTCATTATGGAAGGTAGTCTGTTGTAGAGATTTTTATTACTCCAATGGATGGTAGCCTTGTCATTATGGAAAGAAGTATGTTGTATATATATTTGTAACTCCAATGGATGGTAGCCTTATCATTATGGAAGGTAGTCTGTTGTCGAGATTTTTGTTACTGCAATGGATGATAGCTTTGTCTTAATGGAAGGTAGTCTGTTGTCGATAATTTTGTTACTCCAATGGATGGTAGCCTTGTCTTTACGGAAGGTAGTCTATTGTCGATATTTTTGTTACACATATGGATGGTATCCTTGTCATTATGGAAAGTAGTCTATTATCGAGATCTTTGTTACTCCAATGGATGGTATCCTAATAATTATTGAAGGTAGTCTATTGTCGAGATTTTTGTTAATCCAATGGATGGTAGCCTTATCATTATGGAAGGTAGTCTGCTGTCGGTATTTTTGTTACTCCAATGGATGGTAGCCTTGTCATTATGGAAGGTAGTCTATTGTCGAGATTTTTTTTACTCCAATGGATGGTAGCCTTGTCATTATGGAAGGTAGTCTCTTGTCGATATTTCTTTTACTCCAATGGATGGTAGCCTTGTCATATGGAAGGTAGTCTGTTGTCGAGATTTTTTTTACTCCAATGGATGGTAGCCTTGTCATTATGGAAGGTAGTCTATTGTCGAGATATTTGTTACTGCAATGGATGGTAGCTTTGTCTTTATGGAAGGTAGTCTTTTGTCAATATTTTTGTTACTGGAATGGAGGGTAGCCTTGTCTTTATGGAAGGTAGTCTGTTGTCGATATTTTTGGTACTCCTATGGATGGTAGCCTTGTCATTATGGAAGGTAGTCTATTGTCGAGATCTTTGTTACTCAATGGATGGTAGCCTTGTCATTATGGAAGGTAATTTGTGGTAGAGATTTTTGTTACTCTAATGGATGGTAGCCTTGTAATTATGGAAGGAAGTCTTTTGTCGAGATTTTTGTTACTCCAATGGATGGTAGCCTTGTCATTATGGACCGTGGTCTATTTTCAAGATTTTTGTTACTCCAATGGATGGTATACTTGTAATTATGGTAGGTAGTCTATTGTCGAGATTTTTTTTACTCCAATGGATGGTAGCCCTGTCATTATGGAAGGTAGTCTATTGTCGAGATTTTTGTTACCCTAATGGATGGTAGACTTGACATTATGGAAAGTAGTCTGGTTTCGAGATTTTTGTTACTGCAATGGATGGTAGGCGTGTCATTATCGAACATAGTTTGCTGTCGATATTTTTGTTACACCAATGGATGGTAGCCTTGTCGTTTTGGAAGGTAGTCTGTTGTCTTGATTTTTTTACTCCAATGGATGATACCCTTGTCATTATGGAAGGTAGTTTGTTGTATAGATATTTGTAACTCGAATGGATGGCAGCCTTGTCATTATAGAAGGTAGTCTGTTGCCGAGATTTTTGTTACTGCAATGGATGGTAGCCTTGTCTTTATGGAAGGTAGTCTATTATCGATATTTTTGTTACTCATATGGATGGTAGCCTTGTCATTATGGAAGGTAGTCTATTGTCGAGATCTTTGTTACTCAATGGATGGTAGCCTTGTCATTATGGAAGTTAGTCTGTTGTAGAGATTTTTGTTACTCTAATAGATGGTAGCCTTGTCATTACGGAAGGAAGTGTTTTTTCAAGATTTTTGTTACTCAAATGCATGGTAGCCTTGTCATTATCGATTGTGGTCTATTATCGATATTTTTGTTACTCCAATGGATGGTAGCCTTGTCTTTCTGGAAGTTAGTCTATTGTAGATATTTTTGGTATTCCTATGGATGGTAGCCTTGTCATTATGGAAGGTAGTCTGTTGTTGAGATCTTTGTTACTCTATGGATGGTAGCCTTGTCATTATGGAAGGTAGTCTGTTGTAGAGATTTTTGTTACTCTAATGGATGGTAGCCTTGTCATTATGGACCGTTGTCTATTGTCGAGATTTTTTTTACTCCAATGGATGGTATACTTGAAATTATGGAAGGTAGTCTGTTGTCAAGATTTTTTTTACTCCAATGGATGGTAGCCTTGTCATATGTAAGGTACTCTGTTGTAGAGATTTTTTACTCCAATGGATGGTATCCTTGTCATTATGGAAGGTAGTCTGTTTTTGATATCTTTGTTACTCAATGGATGGTAGCCTTGTTATTATGGAAGGTAGTCTGTTGTCGATATTTTTATTACACAAATGGATGGTAGCCTGGTCGTTATGGAAGGTAGTCTGTTGTCTAGATTTTTGTTACTCCAATGGATGATAGCCTTGTCATTATGGAAGGTAGTCTGTTGTAGTGATTTTTGTTACTCCAATGGATGTTAGCCTTGTCATTATGGAAGGATGTCTTTTGTCGATATTTTTGTTACTCTGATGGATGGTAGCCTCGTCATTATGGACCGTGGTCTATTGTCAAGATTTTTGTTACTCCAATGGATGGTAGCCTTGTCATTATGGAAGGTAGTCTAATGTCGAGATTTTTGTTACCCTAATGGATGGTAGACATGACATTATGGAAAGTAGTATGGTTTCGAGATTTTTGTTACTGCAATGGATGGTAGGCGTGTCATTATGGAACGTAGTTTGTTGTCGAAATTTTTGTTACACCAATGAATGGTAGCCTTGTCGTTATGGATGGTAGTCTATTGTCTAGATTTTTGTTACTCCAATGGATGATAGCCTTGTCATTATGGAAGGTAGTCTGTTGTAGAGATTTTTATTACTCCAATGGATGGTAGCCTTGTCATTATGGAAAGAAGTATGTTGTATATATATTTGTAACTCCAATGGATGGTAGCCTTATCATTATGGAAGGTAGTCTGTTGTCGAGATTTTTGTTACTGCAATGGATGATAGCTTTGTCTTAATGGAAGGTAGTCTGTTGTCGATAATTTTGTTACTCCAATGGATGGTAGCCTTGTCTTTATGGAAGGTAGTCTATTGTCGATATTTTTGTTACACATATGGATGGTATCCTTGTCATTATGGAAAGTAGTCTATTGTCGAGATCTTTGTTACTCCAATGGATGGTATCCTAATAATTATTGAAGGTAGTCTATTGTCGAGATTTTTGTTAATCCAATGGATGGTAGCCTTATCATTATGGAAGGTAGTCTGCTGTCGGTATTTTTGTTACTCCAATGGATGGTAGCCTTGTCATTATGGAAGGTAGTCTATTGTCGAGATTTTTTTTACTCCAATGGATGGTAGCCTTGTCATTATGGAAGGTAGTCTCTTGTCGATATTTCTTTTACTCCAATGGATGGTAGCCTTGTCATATGGAAGGTAGTCTGTTGTCGAGATTTTTTTTACTCCAATGGATGGTAGCCTTGTCATTATGGAAGGTAGTCTATTGTCGAGATATTTGTTACTGCAATGGATGGTAGCTTTGTCTTTATGGAAGGTAGTCTTTTGTCAATATTTTTGTTACTGCAATGGAGGGTAGCCTTGTCTTTATGGAAGGTAGTCTGTTGTCGATATTTTTGGTACTCCTATGGATGGTAGCCTTGTCATTATGGAAGGTAGTCTATTGTCGAGATCTTTGTTACTCAATGGATGGTAGCCTTGTCATTATGGAAGGTAATTTGTGGTAGAGATTTTTGTTACTCTAATGGATGGTAGCCTTGTAATTATGGAAGGAAGTCTTTTGTCGAGATTTTTGTTACTCCAATGGATGGTAACCTTGTCATTATGGACCGTGGTCTATTTTCAAGATTTTTGTTACTCCAATGGATGGTATACTTGTAATTATGGTAGGTAGTCTATTGTCGAGATTTTTTTTACTCCAATGGATGGTAGCCCTGTCATTATGGAAGGTAGTCTATTGTCGTGATTTTTGTTACCCTAATGGATGGTAGACTTGACATTATGGAAAGTAGTCTGGTTTCGAGATTTTTGTTACTGCAATGGATGGTAGGCGTGTCATTATCGAACATAGTTTGCTGTCGATATTTTTGTTACACCAATGGATGGTAGCCTTGTCGTTTTGGAAGGTAGTCTGTTGTCTTGATTTTTTTACTCCAATGGATGATACCCTTGTCATTATGGAAGGTAGTTTGTTGTATAGATATTTGTAACTCGAATGGATGGCAACCTTGTCATTATAGAAGGTAGTCTGTTGCCGAGATTTTTGTTACTGCAATGGATGGTAGCCTTGTCTTTATGGAAGGTAGTCTATTATCGATATTTTTGTTACTCATATGGATGGTAGCCTTGTCATTATGGAAGGTAGTCTGTTGTAGAGATTTTTGTTACTCTAATGGATGGTAGCCTTGTCATTATGGAAGGAAGTGTTTTTTCGAGATTTTTGTTACTCAAATGAATGGTAACCTTGTCATTATGGATTGTGGTCTATTGTCGATATTTTTGTTACTCCAATGGATGGTAGCCTTGTCTTTATGGAAGTTAGTCTATTGTATATATTTTTGGTATTCCTATGGATGGTAGCCTTGTCATTATGGAAGGTAGTCTGTTGTTGAGATCTTTGTTACTCTATGGATGGTAGCCTTGTCATTATGGAAGGTAGTCTGTTGTAGAGATTTTTGTTACTCTAATGGATGGTAGCTTTGTCATTATGGACCGTTGTCTATTGTCGAGATTTTTTTTACTCCAATGGATGGTATACTTGAAATTATGGAAGGTAGTCTGTTGTCAAGATTTTTTTTACTCCAATGGATGGTAGCCTTGTCATATGTAAAGTACTCTGTTGTAGAGATTTTTTACTCCAATGGATGGTATCCTTGTCATTATGGAAGGTAGTCTGTTTTTGATATCTTTGTTACTCAATGGATGGTAGCCTTGTTATTATGGAAGGTAGTCTGTTGTCGATATTTTTATTACACCAATGGATGGTAGCCTGGTCGTTATGGAAGGTAGTATGTTGTCTAGATTTTTGTTACTCCAATGGATGATAGCCTTGTCATTATGGAAGGTAGTCTGTTGTAGTGATTTTTGTTACTCCAATGGATGTTAGCCTTGTCATTATGGAAGGATGTCTTTTGTCGATATTTTTGTTACTCTGATGGATGGTAGCCTCGTCATTATGGACCGTGGTCTATTGTCAAGATTTTTGTTACTGCAATGGGTGGTAGCCTTGTAAATATAGAAGGTAGTCTGTTGTCAAGATTTTTGTTACTCCAATGGATGGTAGCCTTGTCATTATGGAAGGTAGTCTATTGTCGAGATTTTTGTTACCCTAATGGATGGTAGACTTGACATTATGGAAAGTAGTATGGTTTCGAGATTTTTGTTACTGCAATGGATGGTAGGCGTGTCATTATGGAACGTACTTTGTTGTCGAAATTTTTGTTACACCAATGAATGGTAGCCTTGTCGTTATGGATGGTAGTCTATTGTCTAGATTTTTGTTACTCCAATGGATGATAGCCTTGTCATTATGGAAGGTAGTCTGTTGTAGAGATTTTTGTTACTCCAATGGATGGTAGCCTTGTCATTATGGAAAGAAGTATGTTGTATATATATTTGTAACTCCAATGGATGGTAGCCTTATCATTATGGAAGGTAGTCTGTTGTCGAGATTTTTGTTACTGCAATGGATGATAGCTTTGTCTTAATGGAAGGTAGTCCGTTGTCGATAATTTTGTTACTCCAATGGATGGTAGCCTTGTCTTTATGGAAGGTAGTCTATTGTCGATATTTTTGTTACACATATGGATGTTATCCTTGTCATTATGGAAAGTAGTCTATTGTCGAGATCTTTGTTACTCCAATGGATGGTATCCTAAAAATTATTGAAGGTAGTCTATTGTCGAGATTTTTGTTAATCCAATGGATGGTAGCCTTATCATTATGGAAGGTAGTTTGCTGTCGGTATTTTTGTTACTCCAATGGATAGTAACCTTGTCATTATGGAAGGTAGTCTATTGTCGAGATTTTTTTTACTCCAATGGATGGTAGCCTTGTCATTATGGAAGGTAGTCTGTTGTCGATATTTCTTTTACTCCAATGGATGGTAGCCTTGTCATATGGATGGTAGTCTGTTGTTGAGATTTTTTTTACTCCAATGGATGGTAGCCTTGTCATCATGGAAGGTAGTCTACTGTCGAGATATTTGTTACTACAATGGATGGTAGCTTTGTCTTTATGGAAGGTAGTCTTTTGTCAATATTTTTGTTACTCCAATGGATGGTAGCCTTGTCTTTATGGAAGGTAGTCTATTGTCGATATTTTTGTTACTCCTATGGATGGTAGCCTTGTCATTATGGAAGGTAGTGTATTGTCGAGATCTTTGTTACTCAATGGATGGTAGCCTTGTCATTATGGAAAGTAGTCTGTGGTAGAGATTTTTGTTACTCTAATGGATGGTAGCCTTGTCATTATGGAAGGAAGTCTTTTTTCGAGATTTTTGTTACTCCAATGGATGGTAGCCTTGTCATTATGGACCATGGTCTATTGTCAAGATTTTTGTTACTCCAATGGATGGTATCCTTGTAATTATAGAAGGTAGTCTGTTGTCGAGATTTTTTTTACTCCAATGGATGGTAGCCTTGTCATATGTAAGGTAGACTGTTGTCGAGATTTTTTACTCCAATGGATGGTATCCTTGTCATTATGGAAGGTAGTCTGTTTTTGATATCTTTGTTACTCAATGGATGGTAGTCTTGTTATTATAGTAGGTAGTCTGTTGTCGATATTTTTGTTACACCAATGGATGGTAGCCTGGTCGTTATGGAAGGTAGTTCGTTGTCTAGATTTTTGTTACTCCAATGGATGATAGCCTTGTCATTATGGAAGGTAGTCTGTTGTAGAGATTTTTGTTACTCCAATGGATGTTAGCCTTGTCATTATGGAAGGATGTCTTTTGTCGATATTTTTGTTACTCTGATGGATGGTAGCCTCGTCATTATGGACCGTGGTCTATTGTCGAGATTTTTGTTACTGCAATGGATGGTAGCCTTGTAAATATAGAAGGTAGTCTGTTGTCAAGATTTTTGTTACTCCAATGGATGGTAGCCTTGTCATTATGGAAGGTAGTCTATTGTCGAGATTTTTGTTACTCTAATGGATGGTAGACTTGACATTATGGAAAGTAGTCTGGTTTCGAGATTTTTGTTACTGCAATGGATGGTAGGCGTGTCATTATGGAACGTAGTTTGTTGTCGAAATTTTTGTTACACCAATGGATGGTAGCCTTGTCGTTATGGATGGTAGTCTGTTGTCTAGATTTTTGTTACTCCAATGGATGATAGCCTTGTCATTATGGAAGGTAGTCTTTGTAGAGATTTTTGTTATTCCAATGGATGGTAGCCTTGTTATTATGGAAGGAAGTTTGTTGTATATATATTTGTAACTCCAATGGATGGTAGCCTTGTCATTATGGAAGGTAGTCTGTTGTCGAGATTTTTGTTACTGCAATTGATAATAGCTTTGTCTTAATGGAAGGTAGTCTGTTGTCGATAATTTTGTTACTCCAATGGATGGTAGCCTTGTCTTTATGGAAGGTAGTCTATAGTCGATATTTTTGTTACTCATATGGATGGTATCCTTTGTATTATGGAAGGTAGTCTATTGTCGAGATCTTTGTTACTCCAATGGATGGTATCCTTATAATTATTGAAGGTAGTCTATTGTCGAGATTTTTGTTACTGCAATGGATGGTAGCCTTATCATTATGGAAGGTAGTCTGTTGTCGGTATTTTTGTTACTCCAATGGATGGTAACCTTGTCATTATGGAAGGTTGTCTATTGTCGAGATTTTTTTAGTCCAATGGATGGTAGCCTTGTCATTATGGAAGGTAGTTTGTTGTCGATATTTCTTTTACTCCAATGGATGGTAGCCTTGTCATATGGAAGGTAGTCTGTTGTCGAGATTTTTTTTACTCCAATGGATGGTAGCCTTGTCATCATGGAAGGTAGTCTACTGTCGAGATATTTGTTACTGTAATGGATGGTAGCTTTGTCTCTATGGAAGGTAGTCTTTTGTCAATATTTTTGTTACTCCAATGGATGGTAGCCTTGTCTTTATGGAAGGTAGTCTATTGTCGATATTTTTGTTACTCCTATGGATGGTAGCCTTGTCATTATGGAAGGTAGTGTATTGTCAAGATCTTAGTTACTTAATGGATGGTAGCCTTGTCATTATGGAAGGTAGTCTGTGGTAGAGATTTTTGTTACTCTAATGGATGGTAGCCTTGTCATTATGGAAGGAAGTCTTTTGTCGAGATTTTTGTTACTCCAATGGATGGTAGCCTTGTCATTATGGACCATGGTCTATTGTCAAGATTTTTGTTACTCCAATGGATGGTATACTTGTAATTATGGAAGGTAGTTTGTTGTCGAGATTTTTTTTACTCCAATGGATGGTAGCCTTGTCATATGTAAGGTAGTCTGTTGTCAAGATTTTTTACTCCAATGGATAGTATCCTTGTCATTATGGAAGGTAGTCTGTTTTTGATATCTTTGTTACTCAATTGATGGTAGCCTTATTATAATGGAAAGTATTCTGTTGTCGATATCTTTTTTACTCAATGGATGGTAGCCTTGTCTTTATGGAACGTAGTCTGTTGTCGATATTTTTGTTACTACAATGGATGTTAGCCTTGTCATTATGGAAGGTAGTATGTCATTTATATTTTTGTTACACCAATGGATTGTAGCCTTGTCATTATGGAAAGTACTTTGTTCTTCATATTTTTGTTACTCCAATGGATGGTAGCCTTGTCATAATTAAAGGTAGTCTATTGATGAGATTTTTTTTATTCCATTGGATAGTAGCCTTGTCATTATGGAAGGTAGTCTAATGTCGAGATTTTTGTTATCCCAATGGATGGTAACCTTGTCCATATGGAAGGAAGTATGTTTCGAGATTTTTTTTACTCCAATGGATGGTAGCCTTGTCATTATGGAAGGTAGTCTGTTGAGGAGATTTTTGTTACTGCAATGGATGGTAGCCTTGTCTTTATGGAAGGTAGTTTATTGTCGATATTTTTTATACTCCAATGGATGGTAGCCTTGTCGAGATTTTTGTTACTCAATGGATGGTAGAATTGACATTATGGAAAGTAGTTTTGTTTCGAGATTTTTGTTACCGCAAGGGATGGTAGGCGTGTCATTATGGAACGTAATTTGTTGTCGATATTTTTGTTACACCAATGGATGGTAGCCTGGTCGTTATGGAAGGTAGTCTGTTGTCTAGATTTTTGTTACTCCAATGGATGATAGCCGTGTCATTATGGAAGGTAGTCTGTTGTAGAGATTTTTATTACTCCAATGGATGGTAGCCTTGTCATTATGGAAGGATGTCTTTTGTCGATATTTTAGTTACTCCGAGGGATGGTAGCCTTGTCATTATGGACCGTGGTCTATTGTTGAGATTTTTGTTACTGCAATAGGTGGTAGCCTTGTAAATATAGAAGGTAGTCTATTGTCAAGATTTTTGTTACTCCAATGGATGGTAGCCTTGTCATTATGGAAGGTAGTCTATGGTCGAGATTTTTGTTACTCTAATGGATGGTAGACTTGACATTATAGAAAGTAGTCTGGTTTCGAGATTTTTGTTACCGCAATGGATGGTAGGATTGTCATTATGGAACGTAGTTTGTTGTCGACATTTTTGTTACACCAATGGATGGTAGCCTTGTCGTTATGGATGGTAGTATGTTGTCTAAATTTTTGTTACTCCAATGGATGATAGCCTTGTCATTATGGAAGGTAGTCTGTTGTAGAGATTTTTGTTACTCCAATGGATGGTAGCCTTGTCATTATGGAAGGAAGTCTGTTGTATATGTATTTGTAACTCCAATGGATGGTAGCCTTGTCATTATGGAAGGTAGTCTGTTTTCGAGATTTTTGTTACTGCAATGGATGGTAGCTTTATCTTAATGGAAGGTAGTCTGTTATCGATAATTTTGTTACTCCAATGGATGGTAGCCATGTCTATATGGAAGATAGTCTATTGCCAATATTTTTGTTACTCATATGGATGGTATCCTTGTCATTATGGAAGGTAGTCTATTGTCGAGATATTTGTTACTCCAATGGATGGTATCCTTATAATTATTGAAGGTAGTCTATTGTCGAGATTTTTGTTAATCCAATGGATGGTAGCCTTATCATTATGGAAGGTAGTCTGATGTTGGTATTTTTGTTACTCCAATGGATGGTAGCCTTGTCATTATGGAAGGTAGTCTATTGTCGAGATATTTTTTACTCCAATGGATGGTAGCCTAGTCATTATGGAAGGTATTCTGTTGTCGATATTTCTTTTACTCCAATGGATGGTAGCCTTGTCATATGGAAGGTAGCCTGTTATCGAAATTTTTTTACTCCAATGGATGGTAGCTTTGTCATTATGGAAGGTAGTCTGCTATCTAGATTTTTGTTACTGCAATGGATGGTAGCTTTGTCTTTATGGAAGGAAGTCTTTTGTTGAGATTTTTGATACTTCAATGGATGGTAGCCTTGTCATTATGGAATCTGGTCTATTGTCAAGATTTTTGTTACTCCAATGGAAGGTAGTCTGCTGTCGAGATTTTTTTACTCCATTGGATAGTAGCCTTGTCATTGTGGAAGTTAGTCTGTTGTTGAGATTTTTGTTATCCCAATGGATGGTAACCTTGTCATTATGGAAGGTAGTATGTTTCCAGATTTTTTTTACTACAATGGATGGTAGCCTTGTCATTATGGAAGGTAGTCTGTGGTAGAGATTTTTGTTACTCTAATGGATGGTAGCCTTGTCATTATAGAAGGAAGTCTTTTGTCGATATTTTTGTTACTCCAATGGATGGTAGCCTTGTCATTATAGACCGTGGTCTATTGTCAAGATTTTTGTTACTCCAATGGATGGTATACTTGTAATTATGGAAGGTAGTCTGTTGTCGAGATTTTTTTTACTCCAATGGATGGTAGCCTTGTCATATGTAAGGTAGTCTGTTGTCGAGATTATTTACTCCAATGGATAGTATCCTTGTCATTATGGAAGGTAGTCTGTTTTTGATATCTTTGTTACTCAATTGATGTAGCCTTGTTATTATGGAAGGTAGTTTGTTGCCAATATCTTTGTTACTCAATGGATGGTAGCCTTGTCTTTATGGAACGTAGTCTGTTATCAATATTTTTGTTACTACAATGGATGGTAGCCTTGTCATTATGGAAGGTAGTATGTCGTTGAGATTTTTGGTACACCAATGGATTGTAGCCTTGTCATTATGGAAAGTAGTTTGTTCTTCATATTTTTGTTACTCCAATGGATGGTAGCCTTGTATTAATTAAAGATAATCTGTTGTCGAAATTTTTTTTACTCCATTGGATAGTAGCCTTGTCATTATGGAAGGTAGTCTGTTGTCGAGATTTTTGTTTACCCAATGGATGGTAACCTTGTCATTATGGAAGGTAGTATGTTTCGAGATTTTTTTTACTCCAATTGATGGTAGCCTTATCATTATGGAAGGTAGTCTGTTTTTCGAGATTTTTGTTACTCCAATGGATGGTAGCCTTGTCATTATGGAAGGATGTCTTTTGTCGATATTTTTGTTACTCCGATGGATGGTAGCCTTGTCATTATGGACCGTGGTCTATTGTTGAGATTTTTGTTACTGCAATGGGTGGTAGCCTTGTAAATATAGAAGGTAGTCTATTGTCAAGATTTTTGTTACTCCAATGGATGGTAGCCTTTTCATTATGGAAGGTAGTTTATGGTCGAGATTTTTGTTACTCTAATGGATGGTAGACTTGACATTATGGAAAGTAGTCTGGTTTCGAGATTTTTGTTACCGCAATGGATGGTAGGCGTGTCATTATGGAACGTAGTTTGTTGTCGAAATTTTTGTTACACCAATAGATGGTAGCCTTGTCATTATGGAAGGTAGTCTGTTGTAGAGAATTTTGTTACTCCAATGCATGGTAGCCTTGTCATTATGGAAGGAAGTCTGTTGTATATATATTTGTAACTCCAATGGATGGTAGCCTTGTCATTATGGAAGGTAGTCTATTGTCGAGATTTTTGTTACTGCAATGGATGGTAGCTTTGTCTTAATGGAAGGTAGTCTGTTATCGATAATTTTGTTACTCCAATGGATGGTAGCCTTGTCATTATGGAAGGTAGTCTATTGTCGAGATCTTTGTTACTCCAATGGATGGTATCCATATAATTATTGAAGGTAGTCTATTGTCGAGATTTTTGTTAATCCAATGGATGGTAGCCTTATCATTATGGAAGGTAGTCTACTGTCGGTATTTTTGTTACTCCAATGGATGGTAGCCTTGTCATTATGGAAGGTAGTCTATTGTCGAGATTTTTTTTTACTCCAATGGATTGTAGCCTTGTCATTATGGAAGGTATTCTGTTGTCGAGATTTTTTTACTCCAATGGATGGTAGCCTTGTCGCATGGAAGGTAGTCTGTTGTCGATATTTTTTACTCCAATGGATAGTATCCTTCTCATTATGGAAGGTAGTCTGTTGTCGATATCTTTGTTACTCAATCGATGGTAGCCTTGTGTTTATGGAACGTAGTCTGTTGTCGATATTTTTGTTACTACAATGGATGGTAGCCTTGTCATTATGGCAGGTAGTATGTCGTTGAGATTTTTGTTACACCAATGGATTCTAGTCTTGTCATTATGGAAAGTAGTTTGTTCTTCATATTTTTGGTACTCCAATGGATGGTAGCCTTGTCCTAATTAAAGATAGTCTATTGTCGAGATTTTTGTTATTCGATTGGATAGTAGCCTTGTCATTATGGAAGGTAGTCTATTGTCGAGATTTTTGTTATCCCAATGGATGGTAACCTTGTCATTATCGAAGGTAGTATGTTTCGAGATTTTTTTTACTCAAATGGATGGTAGCCTTGCCATTATGGAAGGTAGTCTGTGGTAGAGATTTTTGTTACACTAATGGATGGTAGCCTTGTCATTATGGAAGGAAGTCTTTTGTCGAGATTTTTGTTACTCCAATAGATGGTAGCCTTGTCATTATGGACAGTGGTCTATTGTCAAGATTTTTGTTACTCCAATGGATGGTATACATTTAATTATGGAAGGTAGTCTGTTGTCAAGATTTTTTTTACTCCAATGGATGGTAGCCTTATCATATGTAAGGTGGTCTATTTTCGAGA
The DNA here is from genome assembly GCA_948472305.1 of Vicia faba. Taxonomy (NCBI): domain Eukaryota; kingdom Viridiplantae; phylum Streptophyta; class Magnoliopsida; order Fabales; family Fabaceae; genus Vicia; species Vicia faba. The sequence continues at coordinate 550,328,870 of OX451740.1, forward strand.
ATTTTTACTCCAATGGATAGTATCCTTGTCATTATGGAAGGTAGTCTATTTTTGATATCTTTGTTACTCAATTGATGGTAGCCTTATTATTATGGAAGGTAGTCTATTGTCTATATCTTTGTTACTCAATGGATGGTAGCCTTGTCTTTATGGAACGTAGTCTGTTGTGGATATTTTTGTTACTACAATGGATGGTAGCCTTGTCATTATGGAAGGTAGTATGTCGTTGAGATTTTTGTTACACCAATGTATTGTAGCCTTGTCATTATGGAAAGTAGTTTGTTCTTCATATTTTTGTTACACCAATGGATGGTAGCCTTGTCATAATTAAAGGTAGTCTATTGTCGAGATTTTGTTATTCCATTTGATAGTAGCCTTGTCATTATGGAAGATAGTCTGTTGTCGAGATTTTTGTTATCCCAATGGATGGTAACCTTGTCATTATGGAAGGTAGTATGTTTCGTGATTTTTTTTACTCCAATGGATGGTGGCGTTGTCTTTATGGAAGGTAGTCTGTTATCGATATTTTTGTTACTCCAATGGATGGTAGCCTTGTCTTTATAGAAGTTAGTCTATTGTCGATATTTTTGGTACTCCTATGGATGTTAGCCTTGTCATTATGGAAGGTAGTCTGTTGTCAAGATCTTTGTTACTCAATGGATGGCAGCCTTGTCATTAGGCAAGGTAGTCTGTTGTAGAGATTTTTGTTATTGTAATGGATGGTTTCCTTTTCATTATGAAAGGAAGTCTATTGTCGATATTTTTGTTACTCCAATGGATGGTAGCCTTGTGATTATGGACCATGGTCTATTGTCGATATTTTTGTTACTACAATGGGTAGTAGCCTTGTAATTATGGAAGGTAGTCTGTTGTCAAGATTTTTGTTACTCCAATGGATGGTAGCTTTGTCATTATGGAAGGTAGTCTATTGTCGAGATTTTTGTTACTCTAATGGATGGTAGGCTTTTCATTATGGAAAGTAGTCTGGTTTCGAGATTTTTGTTACCGCAATGGATGATAGGCGTGTCATTATGGAACGTAGTTTGTTGTCGAAATTTTTGTTACACCAATGGATGGTAGTCGTGTCGTTATGGATGGTAGTCTGTTGTCTAGAGTTTTGTTACTCCAATGGATGATAGCCTTGTCATTATGGAAGGTAGTCTGTTGTATAGATTTTTGTTACTCGAATGGATGGTAGCCTTGTCATTATGGAAGGAAGTCTGTTGTATAGATATTTTTAACTCCAATGGATGGTAGCCTTGTCATTATGGAAGGAAGTCTGTTATCGAGATTTTTGTTACTCCAATGAATGGTAGCTTTGTCTTAATGGAAGGTATTATGTTGTCGATAATTTTGTTACTCCAATTGATGGTAGCCTTGTCATTATGGAAGGTAGTCTATTGTCGATTTATTTGTTACTCATATGGATGGTATCCTTGTCATTATGGAAGGTAGTCTATTATCGATATCTTTGTTACTCCAATGGATGGTATCCTTATAATTATTGAAGGTAGACTATTGTCGAGATTTTTGTTAATCCAATGGATGGTAGCCTTATCATTATGGAAGGTAGTCTGCTGTCGATATTTTTGTTACTCCAATGGATGGTAGCCTTGTCATTATGGATGGTAGTCTATTGTGGAGATTTTTTTACTCCAATGGATGGTGGCCTTGTCATTATGGAAGGTAGTCTGTTGTCGAGATTTATTTTACTCCAATGGATGGTAGCCTTGTCAAATGCAAGGTAGTCTATTGTCGATATCTTTGTTACTCAATGGATGGTAGCCTTGTCATTATGGCAGGTAGTCTGTTGTCGATATCTTTGTTACTCAATGGATGGTACCCTTGTCTTTATGGAAGTTAGTCTATTGTTGATATTTTTGGTACTCCTACGGTTGGTAGCCTTGTCATTATGAAAGGTAGTCTGTTGTCGATATCTTTGTTACTCAATGGATGGCAGCCTTGTCATTATGGAAGGTAGTCTGTTGTAGAGATTTTTGTTACTGTAATGGATGGTAGCCTTGTCATTATGAAAGGAAGTCTTTTGTCGATATTTTTGTTACTCCAATGGATGGTAGCCTTGTCATTATGGACTGTGGTCTATTGTCGAGATTTTTGTTACTGCAATGGGTGGTAGCCTTGTAATTATGGAAGGTACTCTATTTTCAAGATTTTTGATACTCCAATGGATGGTAGCTCTGTCATTATGGAAGGTAGTCTATTGTCGAGATTTTTGTTACTCTAATGGATGGTAGACTTGACATTATGGAAAGTAGTCTGGTTTCGGGATTTTTGTTACCGCAATGGATGTTAGGCATGTCATTATCGAACGTAGTTTGTAGTCGATATTTTTGTTACACCAATGGATGGTAGCCTTGTCATTTTGGAAGGTAGTCTGTTGTCTAGATTTTTGTTCCTCTAATGGATGATACCCTTGTCATTATGGAAGGTAGTTTGTTGTATAGATATTTGTAACTCCAATGGATGGTAGCCTTGTCATTATAGAAGGTAGTCTGTTGTCAAGATTTTTATTACTGCAATGGATGGTAGCCTTGTCTTTATGGAAGGTAGTCAATTGTCGATATTTTTGTTACTCATACGGATGGTAGCCTTGTCATTATGGAAGGTAGTCTATTGTCGAGATATTTGTTACTCAATGGATGGTAGCCTTGTCATTATGGAAGGTAGTCTGTTGTAGAGATTTTTGTTATTCTAATGGATGGTAGCCATGTCATTATGGAAGGAAGTCTTTTTTCGAGTTTTTTGTTACTCCAATGCATGGTAGCCTTGTCATTATGGACTCTGGTCTATTGTCGATATTTTTGTTACTCCAATGGATGGTAGCCTTGTCTTTATGGTAGTTAGTCTATTGTCGATATTTTTGGTACCCCTATGCATGGTAGCCTTGTCATTATGGAAGGTAGTCTGTTGTAGAGATTTTTGTTACTCTAATGGATGGTAGCCTTGTCATTATGGAAGGATGTCTTTTTTCGAGATTTTTGTTACTCCAATGGATGGTAGCCTTGTCATTATGGACTGTGGTCTATTGTAGAGATTTTTGTTACTCCAATGGATGGTAGCCTTGTCTTTATGGAAGTTAGTCTATTATCGATATTTTTGGTAGTCCTATGGATGGTAGCCTTGTCATTATGGAAGGTAGTCTATTGTCGAGATCTTTGTTACTCAATGGATGGCAGCCTTGTCATTATGCAAGGTAGTCTATTGTAGAGATTTTTGTTACTATAATGGATGGTAGCCTTGTTATTATGAAAGGAAGTCTTTTGTCGATATTTTTGTTACTCCAATGGATAGTAGCCTTGTCATTATGGCCTGTGGTATATTGTCGAGATTTTTGTTACTGCAATGGGTGGTAGCCTTGTAATTATGAAAGGAAGTCTGTTGTCAAGATTTTTGTTACTCCAATGGATGGTAGCCTTGTCATTATGGAAGGTAGTCTATTGTCGAGATTTTTGTTACTCTAGTGGATGGTAGACTTAAAATTATGGAAATAAGTCTGGTTTCGAGATTTTTGTTACCGCAACGGATGTAGGCGTGTCATTATGGAACGTAGTTTGTTGTCGATATTTATGTTACACCAATGGATGGTAGCCTTTTCGTTATGGAAGGTAGACTGTTGTCTAGATTTTTGTTACTCCAATGGATGATAGCCTTGTCATTATGGAAGGTAGTCTTTTGTAGAGATTTTTGTTACTCCAATGGATGGTAGCCTTGTCATTATGGAAGGAAGTCTGTTGTATAGATATTTGTAACTCCAATGGATGGTAGCCTTCTCATTATGGAAGGTAGTCTGTTGTCGAGATTTGTTTTACTCCAATGGATGGTAGCCTTGTAATTATGGAAGGTAGTCTACTGTCGAGATTTTTGTTACTGCAATGGTTGGTAGCATTGTCTTTATGGAAGGTAGTCTTTTGTCAATATTATTGTTACTCCAATGTATGGTAGCTTTATCTTTATGGAAGGTAGTCTGTTATCGATATTTTTGTTACTCCTATGGATGGTAGCCTTGTCATTATGGAAGGTAGTCTATTGTCGAGATCTTTGTTACTCAATTGATGGTAGCCTTGTCATTATGGAAGGTAGTCTGTGGTAGAGATTTTTGTTACTCTAATGGATGGTAGCCTTGTCATTATGGAAGGAAGTCTTTTGTCGAGATTTTTGTTACTCCAATGGATGGTAGCCTTGTCATTATGGACTGTGGTCTATTGTTAAGATTTTTGTTACTCCAATGGATGGTATCCTTGTAATTATTGAAGGTAGTCTGTTGTCAAGATTTTTTTTACTCCAATGGATGGTATCCTTGTCATTATGGAAGGTAGTCTGTTTTTGATATCTTTGTTACTCAATGGATGGTAGCCTTGTTAATATGGAAGGTAGTCTGTTATCGATATCTTTGTTACTCAATGGATGCTAGCCTTGTCATTATGGAAGGTAGTCTGTTGTCGAGATTTTTGTTACTACAATGGATTGTAGCCTTGTCATTATGGATGGTAGTCTGCTGTCGATATTTTTGTTACTCCAATGGATGGTAGCCTTGTCTTTATGGAAGGTAGTCTGTTGTCGATATTTTTGTTACTCCTATGGATGGTAGCCTTGTCATTATGGAAGGTAGTTTATTTTCGAGATCTTTGTTACTCAATGGATGGTAGCCTTGTCATTATGGAAGGTAGTCTGTGGTAGAGATTTTTGTTACTCTAATTTATGGTAGCCTTGTCATTATGGAAGGAAGTCTTTTGTCGAGATTTTTGTTACTCCAATGGATGGTAGCCTTGTTATTATGGACCGTGGTCTATTGTCGAGATTTTTTTTACTCCAATGGATGGTATCCTTGTAATTATGGAAGGTAGCCTGTTTTCGAGATTTTTGTTACTCCAATGGATGGTAGCCTTGTCATTAAGGAAGGTAGTCTGTTGTCGATATTTTTGTTACTCCAATGGATGGTAGCCTTGTCATTATGGAAGGTAGTATATTGTCAAGATTTCTTTTACTCCAATGGATGGTAGACTTGTCATATGGAAGGTAGTTTGTTGTCGAGATTTTTTTCCCTGCAATGGATGGTAGCCTTGTAATTATGGAAGGTAGTATGTTGTCGATATCTTTTTTACTCAATGGATGTTAGCCTTGACATTATGGAACATAGTCTGTTGTTGAGATTTTTGTTACATCAATGGATGGTAGGCTTGTCATTATGGAACGTAGTCTATTGTCGATAATTTTGTTACTCCAATGGATGGTAGCCTTGTCATTATGGAAGGTAGTTTGCTATTCAGATTTTTGTTACTCCAATGGATGGTAGCCTTGTCATTATGAAAGGTAGTCTATTGTCCAGATTTTTGTTACTCCATTGGATAGTAGCCTTGTTATTATGGAAGGTAGTCTGTTGTCGAGATTTCTGTTATCCCAATGGATGATAACCTTGTCATTATGGAAGGTAGTCTGTTGTCGAGATTTTTTTTACTCCAATGGATGGTAGCCTAATCATTATGGAAGGTAGTCTGTTGTCGAGATTTTTGTTACCACAATGGATGGTAGCTTTATCTTTATGGAAGGTAGTCTTTTGTAAATATTTTTGTTACTCCAGTGGATGGTAGCCTTGTCTTTATGGAAGGTAGTCTGTTATCGATATTTTTGTTACTCCTATGGATGGTAGCCTTGTCATTATGGAAGGTAGTCTATTGTCGAGATCTTTGTTACTCAATGGATGGTAGCCTTGTCATTATGGAAGGTAGTCTGTGGTAGAGATTTGTATTACTCTAATGGAATGTATCCTTGTCATTATGGAAGGTAGTCTGTTGTCGAGATTTTTGTTACTGCAATGGGTGGTAGCCTTGTAATTATGGAAGGTAGTCTGTTGTCAAGATTTTTGTTACTCCAATGGATGGTAGCCTTGTCATTATGGAAGGTAGTCTATTGTCGAGATTTTTGTTACTCTAATGGATGGTAGACTTAAAATTATGGAAATAAGTCTGGTTTCGAGATTTTTGTTACCGCAATGGATGTAGGCGTGTCATTATGGAACATAGTTTGTTGTCGATATTTATGGTACACCAATGGATGGTAGCCTTTTCGTTATGGAAGGTAGACTGTTTTCTAGATTTTTGTTACTCCAATGGATGATAGCCTTGTCATTATGGAAGGTTGTCTGTTGTAGAGATTTTTGTTTCTCCAATGGATGGTAGCCTTGTCATTATGGAAGGAAGTCTGTTGTATAGATATTTGTAACTCCAATGGATGGTAGCCTTCTCATTATGGAAGGTAGTCTGTTGTCGAGATTTTTGTTATCCCAATGGATGGTAACCTTGTCATTATGGAAGATAGTCTGTTGTCGAGATTTGTTTTACTCCAATGGATGGTAGCCTTGTCATTATGGAAGGTAGTCTACTGTCGAGATTTTTGTTACTGCAATGGTTGGTAGCATTGTCTTTATGGAAGGTAGTCTTTTGTCAATATTTTTGTTACTCCAATGTATGGTAGCTTTATCTTTATGGAAGGTAGTCTGTTGTCGATATTTTTGTTACTCCTATGGATGGTAGCCTTGTCATTATGGAAGGTAGTCTATTGTCAAGATCTTTGTTACTCAATGGATGGTAGCCTTGTCATTATGGAAGGTAGTCTGTGGTAGAGATTTTTGTTACTCTAATGGATGGTAGCCTTGTCATTATGGAAGGAAGTCTTTTGTCGATATTTTTGTTACTCCAATGGATGGTAGCCTTGTCATTATGGACTGTGGTCTATTGTCAAGATTTTTGTTACTCCAATGGATGTTATACTTGTAATTATGGAAGGTAGTCTTTTGTCGATATTTTTGTTACTCCAATGGATAGTAGCCTTGTCATTATGGACCGTTGTCTATTGTCGAGATTTTTATTACTGCAATGGGTGGTAGCCTTGTAATTATGGAAGGTAGTTTGTTGTCAAGATTTTTGTTACTCCAATGGATGGTAGCCTTGTCATTATGGAAGGTAGTCTATTGTCTAGATTTTTGTTACTCTAATGGATGGTAGACTTAAAATTATGGAAATAAGTCTGGTTTCGAGATTTTTGTTACCGCAATGGATGTAGGCGTGTCATTATGGAACATAGTTTGTTGTCGATATTTATGTTACACCAATGGATGGTAGCCTTTTCGTTATGGAAGGTAGACTGTTTTCTAGATTTTTGTTACTCCAATGGATGATAGCCTTGTCATTATGGAAGGTTGTCTGTTGTAGAGATTTTTGTTACTTCAATGGATGGTAGCCTTGTCATTATGTAAGGAAGTCTGTTGTATAGATATTTGTAACTCCAATGGATGCTAGCCTTGTCTTTATGGAAGGTAGTTTGTTGTCGAGATATTTGTTATCCCAATGGATGGTAACTTTGTCATTATGGAAGGTAGTCTGTTGTCGAGATTTTTTTTACTCCATTGGATGGTAGCCTTGTCATTATGGAAGGTAGTCTACTGTCGAGATTTTTGTTACTACAATGGATGGTACCATTGTCTTTATGGAAGGTAGTCTTTTGTCAATATTTTTGTTACTCCAATGGATGGTAGCTTTGTCTTTATGGAAGGTAGTCTGTTGTCGATATTTTTGTTACTCCTATGGATGGTAGCCTTGTCATTATGGAAGGTAGTCTATGGTAGATATTTTTGTTACTCTAATGGAAGGTAGCCTTGTCATTATGGAAGGAAGTCTTTTGTCGAGATTTTTGTTACTCCAATGGATGGTATACTTGTAATTATGGAAGGTAGTCTTTTGTCGATATTTTTGTTACTCCAATGGATAGTAGCCTTGTCATTATGGACCATTGTCTATTGTCGAGATTTTTATTACTGCAATGGGTGGTAGCCTTGTAATTATGGAAGGTAGTTTGTTGTCAAGATTTTTGTTACTCCAATGGATGGTAGCCTTGTCATTATGAAAGGTAGTCTATTGTCTAGATTTTTGTTACTCTAATGGATGGTAGACTTAAAATTATGGAAATAAGTCTGGTTTCGAGATTTTTGTTACCGCAATGGATGTAGGCGTGTCATTATGGAACGTAGTTTGTTGTCGATATTTATGTTACACCAATGGATGGTAGCCTTGTCGTTATGGAAGGTAGATTGTTGTCTAGATTTTTGTTACTCCAATGGATGATAGCCTTGTCATTATGGAAGGTAGTCTGTTATAGAGATTTTTGTTACTCCAATGGATGGTATCCTTGTCATTATGGAAGGAAGTCTATTGTATAGATATTTGTAACTCCAATGGATGGTAGCCTTGTCATTATGGAAGGTAGTCTGTTGTCGATATTTTTTTATCCCAATGGATGGTAACCTTGTCATTATGGAAGGTAGTCTGTTGTCGAGATTTTTTTTACTCCAATGGATGGTAGCCTTGTCATTATGGAAGGTAGTCTACTGTCGAGATTTTTTTTACTGCAATGGATGGTAGCATTGTCTTTATGGAAGGTAGTCTTTTGTCAATTTTTTTGTTACTCCTACGGATGGTAGCCTTGTCATTATGGAAGTTAGTCTATTGTCGATATTTTTGTTACTCCTATGGATGGTAGCCTTGTCATTATGGAAGGTAGTCTATGGTAGAGATTTTTGTTACTCTAATGGAAGGTAGCCTTGTCATTATGGAAGGAAGTCTTTTGTCGAGATTTTTGTTACTCCAATGGATGGTATACTTGTAATTATGGAAGGTAGTCTTTTGTCGATATTTTTGTTACTCCAATGGATAGTAGCCTTGTCATTATGGACCATTGTCTATTGTCGAGATTTTTATTACTGCAATGGGTGGTAGCCTTGTAATTATGGAAGGTAGTTTGTTGTCAAGATTTTGTTTACTCCAATGGATGGTAGCCTTGTCATTATGGAAGGTAGTCTATTGTCTAGATTTTTGTTACTCTAATGGATGGTAGACTTAAAATTATGGAAATAAGTCTGGTTTCGAGATTTTTGTTACCGCAATGGATGTAGGCGTGTCATTATGGAACGTAGTTTGTTGTCGATATTTATGTTACACCAATGGATGGTAGCCTTGTCGTTATGGAAGGTAGATTGTTGTCTAGATTTTTGTTACTCCAATGGATGATAGCCTTGTCATTATGGAAGGTAGTCTGTTATAGAGATTTTTGTTACTCCAATGGATGGTATCCTTGTCATTATGGAAGGAAGTCTATTGTATAGATATTTGTAACTCCAATGGATGGTAGCCTTGTCATTATGGAAGGTAGTTTGTTGTCGATATTTTTTTATCCCAATGGATGGTAACCTTGTCATTATGGAAGGTAGTCTGTTGTCGAGATTTTTTTTACTCCAATGGATGGTAGCCTTGTCTTTATGGAAGGTAGTCTTTTGTCAATTTTTTTGTTACTCCTACGGATGGTAGCCTTGTCATTATGGAAGTTAGTCTATTGTCGAGATCTTTATTACTCAATGGATGGTAGCCTTGTCATTATGGAAGGTAGTCTGTGGTAGAGATTTTTGTTACTCTAATGGATGGTAGCCTTGTCATTATGGAAGGAAGTCTTTTTTCGAGATTTTTGTTACTCCAATGGATGGTAGCCTTGTCGTTATGGACTGTGGTCTATTGTCAAGATATTTGTTACTCCAATGGATGGTATCCTTGTAATTATGGAAGGTAGTCTGTTGCCGAGATTTTTTTACTCCAATGGATGGTAGCCTTGTCATATGTGAGGTAGTCTGTTGTCCAGATATTTTACTCCAATGTATGGTATCCTTGTCATTATGGAAGGTAGTCTGTTTTTGATATCTTTGTTACTCAATGGATGGTAGCCTTGTTATTATGGAAGGTAGTCTGTTGTCGATATCTTTGTTACTCAATGGATGCTAGACTTGTCATTATGGAAGGTAGTCTATTGTCGAGATTTTTGTTACTACAATGGATGGTAGCCTTGTTATTATGGATGGTAGTCTGCTGTCGATATTTTTGTTACTCCAGTAGATGGTAGCCTTATCTTTATGGAAGGTAGTCTGTTGTCGATATTTTTCTTACTCCTATGGATGGTAGCCTTGTCATTATGGAAGGTAGTTTATTGTCGAGATCTTTGTTACTCAATGGATGGTAGCCTTGTCATTATGGAAGGTAGTCTGTGGTAAAGATTTTTGTTACTCTAATGGATGGTAGCCTTGTCATTATGGAAGGAATTCTTTTGTCGAGATTTTTGTTACTCCAATGGATGGTAGCCTTGTTATTATGGACCGTGGTCTATTGTCGAGATTTTTGTTACTCCAATGGATGGTATCCTTGTAATTATGGAAGGTAGTCTGTTGTCGAGATTTTTGTTACTCCAATGGATGGTAGCCTTGTCATTATGGAAGGTAGTCTACTGTCGATATTTTTGTTACTCCAATGGATGGTAGCCTTGTCATTATGGAAGGTAGTCTGTTGTCGAGATTCTTTTTAACCCAATGGATGCTAGACTTGTCATTATGGAAGGTAGTATATTGTCAAGATTTTTTTTAATCCAATGGATGGTAGCCTTGTCATATGGAAGGTAGTTTGTTGTCGAGATTTTTTTTACTGCAATGGATGGTAGCCTTGTCATTATGGAAGGTAGTCTGTTGTCGATATCTTTTTTACTCAATGGATGGTGGCCTTGACATTATGGAACGTAGTCTGTTGTCGAGATTTTTGTTACTTCAATGGATGGTAGGCTTGTCATTATGGAACGTGGTCTATTGTCGATAATTTTGTTACTCCAATGGATGGTAGCCTTGTCATTATGGAAGGTAGTTTGTTGTTCAAATTTTTGTTACTCCAATGGATGGTAGCCTTATCATTATGAAAGGTAGTCTATTTTCCATATTTTTGTTATTCCATTGGATAGTAGCCTTGTTATTATTGAAGGTAGTCTGTTGTCGAGATTTCTATTATCCCAATGGATGGTAACCTTGTCATTATGGAAGGTAGTCTGTTGTCGAGATTTTTTTTACTCCAATGGATGGTAGCCTTATCATTATGGAAGGTAGTCTCCTGTCGAGATTTTTGTTACCGCAATGGATGGTAGCTTTGTCTTTATGGAAGGTAGTCTTTTGTCAATATTTTTGTTACTCCAATGGATGGTAGCCTTGTCTTTATGGAAGGTAGTCTGTTGTCGATATTTTTGTTTCTCCTATGGATGGTAGCCTTGTCATTATGGAAGGTAGTCTATTGTCGAGATCTTTGGTACTCAATGGATGGTAGCCGTGTCATTATGGAAGGTAGTCTATGGTAGAGATTTTTATTACTCTAATGGATGGTAGCCTTGTCACTATGGAAGGTAGTTTGTTGTCGAGATTTTTGTTACTCCAATGGATGGTAGACTTTTCATTATGGACCGTGGTCTATTGTCAAGATTTTTGTTACTCCAATGGATGGTATACTTGTAATTATGGAAGGTAGTCTTTTGTCGATATTTTTGTTTCTCCAATGGATAATAGCCTTGTCATTATGGACCGTGGTCTATTGTCGAGATTTTTGTTACTGCAATGGGTGGTAGCCTTGTAATTATGGAAGGTAGTCTAATGTCAAGATTTTTGTTACTCCAATGGATGGTAGCCTTGTCATTATGGAAGATAGTCTATTGTCGAGATTTTTGTTACTCTAATGGATGGTAGACTTAAAATTATGGAAATAAGTCTGGTTTCGAGATTTTTGTTACCGCAATGGATGTAGGCGTGTCATTATGGAACGTAGTTTGCGTCGATATTTATGTTACACCAATGGATGGTAGCCTTTTCGTTATGGAAGGTAGACTGTTTTCTAGATTTTTGTTACTCCAATGGATGATAGCCTTGTCATTATAGAAGGTAGTCTGTTGTAGAGATTTTTGTTACTCCAATGGATGGTAGCCTTGTCATTATGGAAGGAAGTCTGTTGTATAGATATTTGTAACTCCAATGGATGGTAGCCTTCTCATTATGGAAGGTAGTCTGTTGTCGAGATTTTTGTTATCCCAATGGATGGTAACCTTGTCATTATGGAAGATAGTCTGTTGTCGAGATTTGTTTTACTCCAATGGATGGTAGCCTTGTCATTATGGAAGGTAGTCTACTGTCGAGATTTTTGTTACTGCAATGGTTGGTAGCATTGTCTTTATGGAAGGTAGTCTTTTGTCAATATTTTTGTTACTCCAATGTATGGTAGCTTTATCTTTATGGAAGGTAGTCTGTTGTCGATATTTTTGTTACTCCTATGGATGGTAGCCTTGTCATTATGGAAGGTAGTCTATTGTCAAGATCTTTGTTACTCAATGGATGGTAGCCTTGTCATTATGGAAGGTAGTCTGTGGTAGAGATTTTTGTTACTCTAATGGATGGTAGCCTTGTCATTATGGAAGGAAGTCTTTTGTCGATATTTTTGTTACTCCAATGGATGGTAGCCTTGTCATTATGGACTGTGGTCTATTGTCAAGATTTTTGTTACTCCAATGGATGTTATACTTGTAATTATGGAAGGTAGTCTTTTGTCGATATTTTTGTTACTCCAATGGATAGTAGCCTTGTCATTATGGACCGTTGTCTATTGTCGAGATTTTTATTACTGCAATGGGTGGTAGCCTTGTAATTATGGAAGGTAGTTTGTTGTCAAGATTTTTGTTACTCCAATGGATGGTAGCCTTGTCATTATGGAAGGTAGTCTATTGTCTAGATTTTTGTTACTCTAATGGATGGTAGACTTAAAATTATGGAAATAAGTCTGGTTTCGAGATTTTTGTTACCGCAATGGATGTAGGCGTGTCATTATGGAACATAGTTTGTTGTCGATATTTATGTTACACCAATGGATGGTAGCCTTTTCGTTATGGAAGGTAGACTGTTTTCTAGATTTTTGTTACTCCAATGGATGATAGCCTTGTCATTATGGAAGGTTGTCTGTTGTAGAGATTTTTGTTACTTCAATGGATGGTAGCCTTGTCATTATGTAAGGAAGTCTGTTGTATAGATATTTGTAACTCCAATGGATGCTAGCCTTGTCTTTATGGAAGGTAGTTTGTTGTCGAGATATTTGTTATCCCAATGGATGGTAACTTTGTCATTATGGAAGGTAGTCTGTTGTCGAGATTTTTTTTACTCCATTGGATGGTAGCCTTGTCATTATGGAAGGTAGTCTACTGTCGAGATTTTTGTTACTACAATGGATGGTACCATTGTCTTTATGGAAGGTAGTCTTTTGTCAATATTTTTGTTACTCCAATGGATGGTAGCTTTGTCTTTATGGAAGGTAGTCTGTTGTCGATATTTTTGTTACTCCTATGGATGGTAGCCTTGTCATTATGGAAGGTAGTCTATGGTAGATATTTTTGTTACTCTAATGGAAGGTAGCCTTGTCATTATGGAAGGAAGTCTTTTGTCGAGATTTTTGTTACTCCAATGGATGGTATACTTGTAATTATGGAAGGTAGTCTTTTGTCGATATTTTTGTTACTCCAATGGATAGTAGCCTTGTCATTATGGACCATTGTCTATTGTCGAGATTTTTATTACTGCAATGGGTGGTAGCCTTGTAATTATGGAAGGTAGTTTGTTGTCAAGATTTTTGTTACTCCAATGGATGGTAGCCTTGTCATTATGAAAGGTAGTCTATTGTCTAGATTTTTGTTACTCTAATGGATGGTAGACTTAAAATTATGGAAATAAGTCTGGTTTCGAGATTTTTGTTACCGCAATGGATGTAGGCGTGTCATTATGGAACGTAGTTTGTTGTCGATATTTATGTTACACCAATGGATGGTAGCCTTGTCGTTATGGAAGGTAGATTGTTGTCTAGATTTTTGTTACTCCAATGGATGATAGCCTTGTCATTATGGAAGGTAGTCTGTTATAGAGATTTTTGTTACTCCAATGGATGGTATCCTTGTCATTATGGAAGGAAGTCTATTGTATAGATATTTGTAACTCCAATGGATGGTAGCCTTGTCATTATGGAAGGTAGTCTGTTGTCGATATTTTTTTATCCCAATGGATGGTAACCTTGTCATTATGGAAGGTAGTCTGTTGTCGAGATTTTTTTTACTCCAATGGATGGTAGCCTTGTCATTATGGAAGGTAGTCTACTGTCGAGATTTTTTTTACTGCAATGGATGGTAGCATTGTCTTTATGGAAGGTAGTCTTTTGTCAATTTTTTTGTTACTCCTACGGATGGTAGCCTTGTCATTATGGAAGTTAGTCTATTGTCGATATTTTTGTTACTCCTATGGATGGTAGCCTTGTCATTATGGAAGGTAGTCTATGGTAGAGATTTTTGTTACTCTAATGGAAGGTAGCCTTGTCATTATGGAAGGAAGTCTTTTGTCGAGATTTTTGTTACTCCAATGGATGGTATACTTGTAATTATGGAAGGTAGTCTTTTGTCGATATTTTTGTTACTCCAATGGATAGTAGCCTTGTCATTATGGACCATTGTCTATTGTCGAGATTTTTATTACTGCAATGGGTGGTAGCCTTGTAATTATGGAAGGTAGTTTGTTGTCAAGATTTTGTTTACTCCAATGGATGGTAGCCTTGTCATTATGGAAGGTAGTCTATTGTCTAGATTTTTGTTACTCTAATGGATGGTAGACTTAAAATTATGGAAATAAGTCTGGTTTCGAGATTTTTGTTACCGCAATGGATGTAGGCGTGTCATTATGGAACGTAGTTTGTTGTCGATATTTATGTTACACCAATGGATGGTAGCCTTGTCGTTATGGAAGGTAGATTGTTGTCTAGATTTTTGTTACTCCAATGGATGATAGCCTTGTCATTATGGAAGGTAGTCTGTTATAGAGATTTTTGTTACTCCAATGGATGGTATCCTTGTCATTATGGAAGGAAGTCTATTGTATAGATATTTGTAACTCCAATGGATGGTAGCCTTGTCATTATGGAAGGTAGTTTGTTGTCGATATTTTTTTATCCCAATGGATGGTAACCTTGTCATTATGGAAGGTAGTCTGTTGTCGAGATTTTTTTTACTCCAATGGATGGTAGCCTTGTCTTTATGGAAGGTAGTCTTTTGTCAATTTTTTTGTTACTCCTACGGATGGTAGCCTTGTCATTATGGAAGTTAGTCTATTGTCGAGATCTTTATTACTCAATGGATGGTAGCCTTGTCATTATGGAAGGTAGTCTGTGGTAGAGATTTTTGTTACTCTAATGGATGGTAGCCTTGTCATTATGGAAGGAAGTCTTTTTTCGAGATTTTTGTTACTCCAATGGATGGTAGCCTTGTCGTTATGGACTGTGGTCTATTGTCAAGATATTTGTTACTCCAATGGATGGTATCCTTGTAATTATGGAAGGTAGTCTGTTGCCGAGATTTTTTTACTCCAATGGATGGTAGCCTTGTCATATGTGAGGTAGTCTGTTGTCCAGATATTTTACTCCAATGTATGGTATCCTTGTCATTATGGAAGGTAGTCTGTTTTTGATATCTTTGTTACTCAATGGATGGTAGCCTTGTTATTATGGAAGGTAGTCTGTTGTCGATATCTTTGTTACTCAATGGATGCTAGACTTGTCATTATGGAAGGTAGTCTATTGTCGAGATTTTTGTTACTACAATGGATGGTAGCCTTGTTATTATGGATGGTAGTCTGCTGTCGATATTTTTGTTACTCCAGTAGATGGTAGCCTTATCTTTATGGAAGGTAGTCTGTTGTCGATATTTTTCTTACTCCTATGGATGGTAGCCTTGTCATTATGGAAGGTAGTTTATTGTCGAGATCTTTGTTACTCAATGGATGGTAGCCTTGTCATTATGGAAGGTAGTCTGTGGTAAAGATTTTTGTTACTCTAATGGATGGTAGCCTTGTCATTATGGAAGGAATTCTTTTGTCGAGATTTTTGTTACTCCAATGGATGGTAGCCTTGTTATTATGGACCGTGGTCTATTGTCGAGATTTTTGTTACTCCAATGGATGGTATCCTTGTAATTATGGAAGGTAGTCTGTTGTCGAGATTTTTGTTACTCCAATGGATGGTAGCCTTGTCATTATGGAAGGTAGTCTACTGTCGATATTTTTGTTACTCCAATGGATGGTAGCCTTGTCATTATGGAAGGTAGTCTGTTGTCGAGATTCTTTTTAACCCAATGGATGCTAGACTTGTCATTATGGAAGGTAGTATATTGTCAAGATTTTTTTTAATCCAATGGATGGTAGCCTTGTCATATGGAAGGTAGTTTGTTGTCGAGATTTTTTTTACTGCAATGGATGGTAGCCTTGTCATTATGGAAGGTAGTCTGTTGTCGATATCTTTTTTACTCAATGGATGGTGGCCTTGACATTATGGAACGTAGTCTGTTGTCGAGATTTTTGTTACTTCAATGGATGGTAGGCTTGTCATTATGGAACGTGGTCTATTGTCGATAATTTTGTTACTCCAATGGATGGTAGCCTTGTCATTATGGAAGGTAGTTTGTTGTTCAAATTTTTGTTACTCCAATGGATGGTAGCCTTATCATTATGAAAGGTAGTCTATTTTCCATATTTTTGTTATTCCATTGGATAGTAGCCTTGTTATTATTGAAGGTAGTCTGTTGTCGAGATTTCTATTATCCCAATGGATGGTAACCTTGTCATTATGGAAGGTAGTCTGTTGTCGAGATTTTTTTTACTCCAATGGATGGTAGCCTTATCATTATGGAAGGTAGTCTCCTGTCGAGATTTTTGTTACCGCAATGGATGGTAGCTTTGTCTTTATGGAAGGTAGTCTTTTGTCAATATTTTTGTTACTCCAATGGATGGTAGCCTTGTCTTTATGGAAGGTAGTCTGTTGTCGATATTTTTGTTTCTCCTATGGATGGTAGCCTTGTCATTATGGAAGGTAGTCTATTGTCGAGATCTTTGGTACTCAATGGATGGTAGCCGTGTCATTATGGAAGGTAGTCTATGGTAGAGATTTTTATTACTCTAATGGATGGTAGCCTTGTCACTATGGAAGGTAGTTTGTTGTCGAGATTTTTGTTACTCCAATGGATGGTAGACTTTTCATTATGGACCGTGGTCTATTGTCAAGATTTTTGTTACTCCAATGGATGGTATACTTGTAATTATGGAAGGTAGTCTTTTGTCGATATTTTTGTTTCTCCAATGGATAATAGCCTTGTCATTATGGACCGTGGTCTATTGTCGAGATTTTTGTTACTGCAATGGGTGGTAGCCTTGTAATTATGGAAGGTAGTCTAATGTCAAGATTTTTGTTACTCCAATGGATGGTAGCCTTGTCATTATGGAAGATAGTCTATTGTCGAGATTTTTGTTACTCTAATGGATGGTAGACTTAAAATTATGGAAATAAGTCTGGTTTCGAGATTTTTGTTACCGCAATGGATGTAGGCGTGTCATTATGGAACGTAGTTTGCGTCGATATTTATGTTACACCAATGGATGGTAGCCTTTTCGTTATGGAAGGTAGACTGTTTTCTAGATTTTTGTTACTCCAATGGATGATAGCCTTGTCATTATAGAAGGTAGTCTGTTGTAGAGATTTTTGTTACTCCAATGGATGGTAGCCTTGTCATTATGGAAGGAAGTCTGTTGTATAGATATATGTAACTCCAATGGATGGTAGCCTTGTCATTATGGAAGGTAGTTTGTTGTCGAGATTTTTGTTATCCCAATGGATGGTAACTTTGTCATTATGGAAGGTAGTCTGTTGTCGAGATTTTTTTTATTCCAATGGATGGTAGCCTTGTCATTATGGAAGGTAGTCTACTGTCGAGATTTTTGTTACTACAATGGATGGTAGCATTGTCTTTATGGAAGGTAGTCTTTTGTCAATATTTTTGTTACTCCAATGGATGGTAGCTTTGTCTTTATGGAAGGCAGTCTGTTGTCGATATTTTTGTTACTCCTATGGATGGTTGCCTTGTCATTATGGAAGGTAGTCTATTGTCGAGATCTTTGTTACTCAATGGATGGTAGCCTTGTCATTATGGAAGGTAGTCTTTTGTCGAGATTTTTGTTACTCCAATGGATGGTAGCCTTTTCATTATGGACCGTGGTCTATTGTCAAGATTTTTGTTACTCCAATGGATGGTAGCCTTGTCATATGGAAAGTAGTTTGTTGTCGAGATTTTTTTTACTGCAATGGATGGTAGCCTTGTCATTATGGAAGGTAGTTTGTTGTCGATATCTTTTTTACTCAATGGATGGTAGCCTTGACATTATGGAACATAGTCTGTTATCGAGATTTTTGTTACTTCAATGGATGGTAGGCTTGTCATTATGGAACGTAGTCTATTGTCGATAATTTTGTTACTCCAATGGATGGTAGCCTTGTCATTATGGAAGGTAGTTTGTTGTTCAAATTTTTGTTACTCCAATGGATGGTAGCCTTATTATTATGAAAGGTAATCTATTGTTCAGATTTTTGTTATTCCATTGGATAGTAGCCTTGTTATTATGGAAGGTAGTCTGTTGTCGAGATTTCTGTTATCCTAATGGATGGTAACCTTGTCATTATGGAAGGTAGTCTGTTGTCGAGATTTTTTTTACTCCAATGGATGGTAGCCTTATCATTATGGAAGGTAGTCTGCTGTCGATATTTTTGTTACCGCAATGGATGGTAGCTTTGTCTTCATGGAAGGTAGTCTTTTGTCAATATTTTTGTTACTCCAATGGATGGTAGCCTTGTCTTTATGGAAGGTAGTCTATTGTCGATATTTTTGTTACTCCTATGGATTGTAGCCTTGTCATTATGGAAGGTAGTCTATTGTTGAGATCTTTGTTACTCAATGGATGGTAGCCTTGTCATTATGGAAGGTAGTCTATGGTAGAGATTTTTATTACTCTAATGGATGATAGCCTTGTCATTATGGAAGGTAGTCTGTTATAGAGATTTTTGTTACTCCAATGGATGGTATCCTTGTCATTATGGAAGGAACTCTATTGTATATATATTTGTAACTCCAATGGATGGTAGCCTTGTCATTATGGAAGGTAGTCTGTTGTCGATATTTTATTATCCCAATGGATGGTAACCTTGTCATTATGGAAGGTAGTCTGTTGTCGAGATTTTTTTTACTCCAATGGATGGTAGCCTTGTCATTATGGAAGGTAGTCTACTGTCGAGATTTTTTTTACTGCAATGGATGGTAGCATTGTCTTTATGGAAGGTAGTCTTTTGTCAATTTTTTTGTTACTCCTACGCTTGGTAGCCTTGTCATTATGAAAGGTAGTCTATTGTCGAGATCTTTGTTACTCAATGGATGGTAGCCTTGTCATTATGGAAGGTAGTCTGTGGTAGAGATTTTTGTTACTTTAATGGATGGTAGCCTTGTCATTATGGAAGGAAGTCTTTTTTCGAGATTTTTGTTACTGCAATGGATGGTAGCCTTGTCGTTATGGACTGTGGTCTATTGTCAAGATTTTTGTTACTCCAATGGATGGTATCCTTGTAATTATGGAAGGTAGTCTGTTACCGAGATTCTTTTACTCCAATGGATGGTAGCCTTGTCATATGTGAGGTAGTCTATTGTCCAGATATTTTACTCCAATGGATGGTATCCTATTCATTATGGAAGGTAGTCTGTTTTTGATATCTTTGTTACTCAATGGATGGTAGCCTTGTTATTATGAAAGGTAGTCTGTTGTCGATATCTTTGTTACTCAATGGATGCTAGACTTGTCATCATGGAAGGTAGTTTGTTGTCGAGATTTTTGTTACTACAATGGATGGTAGCCTTGTTATTATGGATGGTAGTCTGTTGTCGATATTTTTGTTACTCCAGTGGATGGTAGCCTTGTCTTTATGGAAGGTAGTCTGTTGTCGATATTTTTCTTACTCCTATGGATGGTAGCCTTGTCATTATGGAAGGTAGTTTATTGTCGAGATCTTTGTTACTCAATGGATGGTAGCCTTGTCATTATGGAAGGTAGTCTGTGGTAAAGATTTTTGTTACTCTAATGGATGGTAACCTTGTCATTATGGAAGGAATTCTTTTGTCGAGATTTTTGTTACTCCAATGGATGGTAGCCTTGTTATTATGGACCGTGGTCTATTGTCGAGATTTTTGTTACTCCAATGGATGGTATCCTTGTAATTATGGAAGGTAGTCTGTTGTCGAGATTTTTGTTACTCCAATGGATGGTAGCCTTGTCATTATGGAAGGTAGTCTGCTGTCGATATTTTTGTTACTCCAATGGATGGTAGCCTTGTCATTATGGAAGGTAGTCTGTTGTCGAGATTCTTTTTAACCCAATGGATGCTCGACTTGTCATTATGGATGGTAGTATATTGTCAAGATTTTTTTTACTCCAATGGATGGTAGCCTTGTCATATGAAAGGTAGTTTGTTGTCGAGATTTTTTTTACTGCAATGGATGGTAGCCTTGTCATTATGGAAGGTAGTCTGTTGTCGATATCTTTTTTACTCAATGGATGGTGGCCTTGACATTATGGAACGTAGTCTGTTGTCGAGATTTTTGTTACTTCAATGGATGGTAGGCTTGTCATTATGGAACGTAGTCTATTGTCGATAATTTTGTTACTCCAATGGATGGTAGCCTTGTCATTATGGAAGGTAGTTTGTTGTTTAAATTTTTGTTACTCCAATGGATGGTAGCCTTATCATTATGAAAGGTAGTCTATTTTCCATATTTTTGTTATTCCAATGTATGGTAGCCTTGTCATTATGGAAGGTAGTTTGTTGTCGAGATTTTTGTTATCCCAATGGATGGTAACTTTGTCATTATGGAAGGTAGTCTGTTGTCGAGATTTTTTTTATTCCAATGGATGGTAGCCTTGTCATTATGGAAGGTAGTCTGCTGTCGAGATTTTTGTTACTATAATGGATGGTAGCATTGTCTTTATGGAAGGTAGTCTTTTGTCAATATTTTTGTTACTCCAATGGATGGTAGCCTTGTCTTTATGGAAGGTAGTCTGTTGTCGAGATCTTTGTTACTCAATGGATGGAAGCCTTGTCATTATGGAAGGTAGTCTATGGTAGAGATTTTTATTACTCTAATGGATGGTAGCCTTGTCACTATGGAAGGTAGTCTGTTGTCGAGATTTTTGTTACTCCAATGGATGGTAGACTTTTCATTATGGACCGTGGTCTATTGTCAAGATTTTTGTTACTCCAATGGATGGTATACTTGTCATTATGGAAGGTAGTCTTTTGTGGATATTTTTGTTTCTCCAATGGATAATAGCCTTGTCATTATGGACCGTGGTCTATTGTCAAGATTTTTGTTACTGCAATGGGTGGTAGCCTTGTAATTATGGAAGGTAGTCTGTTGTCAAGATTTTTGTTACTCCAATGGATGGTATCCTGGTAATTATGGAAGGTAGTCTGTTGTCGAGATTTTTGTTACTCCAATGGATGGTAGCCTTGTCATTATGGAAGGTAGTCTGCTGTCGATATTTTTGTTACTCCAATAGATGGTAGCCTTGTCATTATGGAAGGTAGTCTGTTGTCGAGATTCTTTTTAACCCAATGGATGCTCGACTTGTCATTATGGATGGTAGTATATTGTCAAGATTTTTTTTACTCCAATGGATGGTAGCCTTGTCATATGAAAGGTAGTTTGTTGTCGAGATTTTTTTTACTGCAATGGATGGTAGCCTTGTCATTATGGAAGGTAGTCTGTTGTCGATATCTTTTTTACTCAATGGATGGTGGCCTTGACATTATGGAACGTAGTCTGTTGTCGAGATTTTTGTTACTTCAATGGATGGTAGGCTTGTCATTATGGAACGTAGTCTATTGTCGATAATTTTGTTACTCCAATGGATGGTAGCCTTGTCATTATGGAAGGTAGTTTGTTGTTCAAATTTTTGTTACTCCAATGGATGGTAGCCTTATCATTATGAAAGGTAGTCTATTTTCCATATTTTTGTTATTCCAATGGATGGTAGCCTTGTCATTATGGAAGGTAGTTTGTTGTCGAGATTTTTGTTATCCCAATGGATGGTAACTTTGTCATTATGGAAGGTAGTCTGTTGTCGAGATTTTTTTTATTCCAATGGATGGTAGCCTTGTCATTATGGAAGGTAGTCTGCTGTCGAGATTTTTGTTACTATAATGGATGGTAGCATTGTCTTTATGGAAGGTAGTCTTTTGTCAATATTTTTGTTACTCCAATGGATGGTAGCCTTGTCTTTATGGAAGGTAGTCTGTTGTCGAGATCTTTGTTACTCAATGGATGGAAGCCTTGTCATTATGGAAGGTAGTCTATGGTAGAGATTTTTATTACTCTAATGGATGGTAGCCTTGTCACTATGGAAGGTAGTCTGTTGTCGAGATTTTTGTTACTCCAATGGATGGTAGACTTTTCATTATGGACCGTGGTCTATTGTCAAGATTTTTGTTACTCCAATGGATGGTATACTTGTCATTATGGAAGGTAGTCTTTTGTCGATATTTTTGTTTCTCCAATGGATAATAGCCTTGTCATTATGGACCGTGGTCTATTGTCAAGATTTTTGTTACTGCAATGGGTGGTAGCCTTGTAATTATGGAAGGTAGTCTGTTGTCAAGATTTTTGTTACTCCAATGGATGGTAGCCTTGTCATTATGGAAGGTAGTCTATTGTCGAGATTTTTGTTACTCTAATGGATGGTAGACTTAAAATTATGGAAATAAGTCTGGTTTCGAGATTTTTGTTACCGCAATGGATGTAGGCGTGTCATTATGGAACATAGTTTGCGTCGATATTTATGTTACACCAACGGATGGTAGCCTTTTCGTTATGGAAGGTAGACTGTTTTCTAGATTTTTGTTACTCCAATGGATGATAGCCTTGTCATTATTGAAGGTAGTCTGTTGTAGAGATTTTTGTTACTCCAATGGATGGTAGCCTTGTCATTGTGGAAGGAAGTCTGTTGTATAGATATATGTAACTCCAATGGATGGTAGCCTTGTCATTATGGAAGGTAGTCTGTTGTCGAGATTTCTGTTATCCCAATGGATGGTAACTTTGTCATTATGGAATGTAGTCTGTTGTCGAGATTTTTGTTACTACAATGGATGGTAGCATTGTCTTTATGGAAGGTAGTCTTTTGTCAATATTTTTGTTACTCCAATGGATGGTAGCCTTGTCTTTATGGAAGGTAGTCTATTGTCGATATTTTTGTTACTCCTATGGATGGTAGCCTTGTCATTATGGAAGGTAGTCTATTGTTGAGATCTTTGTTACTCAATGGATGGTAGCCTTGTCATTATGGAAGGTAGTCTATGGTAGCGATTTTTATTACTCTAATGGATGGTAGCCTTGTCATTATGGAAGGTAGTCTATTGTCGAGATTTTTGTTACTCCAATGGATGGTAGACTTTTCATTATGGACCGTGGTCTATTGTAAAGATTTTTGTTACTCCAATGGATGGCATACTTGTAATTATGGAAGGTAGTCTTTTGTCGATATTTTTGTTACTCCAATGGATAGTAGCCTTGTCATTATGGACCGTGGTCTATTGTCGAGATTTTTGTTACTGCAATGGGTGGTAGCCTTGTAATTATTGAAGGTAGTCTATTGTCAAGATTTTTGTTACTCCAATGGATGGTAGCCTTGTCATTATGGAAGGTAGTCTATTGTCGAGATTTTTGTTACTCTAATGGATGGTAGACTTAAAATTATGGAAATAAGTCTGGTTTCGATATTTTTGTTACCGCAATGGATGTAGGCGTGTCATTTTGGAACGTAGTTTGTTGTCGATATTTATGGTACACCAATGGATGGTAGCCTTTTTGTTATTGAAGGTAGATTGTTTTCTAGATTTTTGTTACTCCAATGGATGATAGCCTTGTCATTATGGAAGGTAGTCTGTTGTAGAGATTTTTGTTACTCCAATGGATGGTAGCCTTGTCATTATGGAAGGAAGTCTGTTGTATAGATATTTGTAACTCCAATGGATGGTAGCCTTGTCATTATGGAAGGTAGTCTGTTGTCGAGATTTTTTTACTCCAATGGATGGTAGCCTTGTCATTATGGAAGGTAGTCTACTGTCGAGATTTTTGTTACTACAATGGATGGTAGCATTGTCTTTATGGAAGGTAGTCTTTTGTCAATATTTTTGTTACTCCAATGGATGGTAGCTTTGTCTTTATGGAAGGTAGTCTGTTGTAAATATTTTTGTTACTCCTATGGATGGTAGCCTTGTCATTATGAAAGGTAGTCTATTATCGAGATCTTTGTTACTCAATGGATGGTAGCCTTGTCATTATGGAAGGTAGTCTATGGTAGAGATTTTTGTTACTCTAATGGAAGTTAGCCTTGTCATTATGGAAGGAAGTCTTTTGTCGAGATTTTTGTTACTCCAATGAATGGTAGCCTTTTCATTATGGACCGTGGTCTATTGTCAAGATTTTTGTTACTCCAATGGATGGTATACTTGTAATTATGGAAGGTAGTCTTTTGTCGATATTTTTGTTACTCCAATGGATAGTAGCCTTGTCATTATGGACCGTTGTCTATTGTCGAGATTTTTGTTACTGCAATGGGTGGTAGCCTTGTAATTATGGAAGGTAGTCTGTTGTCAAGATTTTTGTTACTCCAATGGATGGTAACCTTGTCATTATGGAAGGTAGTCTATTGTATAGATTTTTGTTACTCTAATGGATGGTAGACTTAAAATTATGGAAATAAGTCTGGTTTCGAGATTTTTGTTACCGCAATGGATGTAGGCGTGTCATTATGGAACGTAGTTTGTTGTCGATATTTATGTTACACCAATGGATGATAGCCTTGTCGTTATGGAAGGTATATTGTTGTCTAGATTTTTGTTACTCCAATGGATGATAGCCTTGTCATTATGGAAGGTAGTCTGTTGTAGAGATTTTTGTTACTCCAATGGATGGTAGCCTTGTCATTATGGAAGGAAGTCTATTGTATAGATATTTGTAACTCCAATGGATGGTAGCCTTGTCATTATGGAAGAAAGTCTATTGTCGAGATTTCATTATCCCAATGGATGGTAACCTTGTCATTAAGGAAGGAAGTCTGTTGTATAGATTTTTTTTACTCCAATGGATGGTAGCCTTGTCATTATGGAAGGTAGTCTACTTTCGAGATTTTTGTTACTGCAATGGATGGTAGCATTGTCTTTATGGAAGGTAGTCTTTTGTCAATTTTTTTGTTACTCCAATGGATGGTAGCTTTGTCTTTATGGACTGTGGTCTATTGTCAAGATTATTGTTACTCCAATGGATGATATCCTTGTAATTATGGAAGGTAGTCTGTTGTCGAGATTTTTTTACTCCAATGGATGGTAGCCTTGTCATATGTGAGGTAGTCTGTTGTCGAGATATTTTACTCCAATGGATGGTATCCTTTTCATTATGGAAGGTAGTCTGTTTTTGATATCTTTGTTACTCAATGAATGGTAGCCTTGTTATTATGGAAGGTAGTCTGTTGTCGATATCTTTGTTACTCAATGGATGCTAGACTTGTCATTATGGAAGGTAGTCTGTTGTCGAGATTTT
Source organism: Vicia faba (assembly GCA_948472305.1). NCBI lineage: Eukaryota > Viridiplantae > Streptophyta > Magnoliopsida > Fabales > Fabaceae > Vicia > Vicia faba. Next base: position 550,354,268 of record OX451740.1, read on the forward strand.
TGTTACTACAATGGATGGTAGCCTTGTTATTATGGATGGTAGTCTGCTGTCGATATTTTTGTTACTCCAATGGATGGTAGCCTTGTCTTTATGGAAGGTAGTTTGTTGTCGATATTTTTCTTAATCCTATGGATGGTAGCCTTGTCATTATGGAAGGTTGTTTATTGTCGAGATCTTTGTTACTCAATGGATGGTAGCCTTGTCATTATGGAAGGTAGTATGTGGTAGAAATTTTTGTTACTCTAATGGATGGTAGCCTTGTCATTATGGAAGGAAGTCTTTTGTCAAGATTTTTGTTACTCCAATGGATGGTAGCCTTGTTAATATGGACCGTGGTCTATTGTCGAGATTTTTGTTACTGCAATGGATGGTAGGCTTGTCATTATGGAACTTAGTCTATTGTCGATAATTTTGTTACTCCAATGGATGGTAGCCTTCTCATTATGGAAGGTAGTTTGTTGTTCAAATTTTTGTTACTCCAATGGATGGTAGCCTTATCATTATGAAAGGTAGTCTACTGTCCATATTTTTGGTATTCCATTGGATAGTAGCTTTGTTATTATGGAAGGTAGTCTGTTGTCGAAATTTCTGTTATCCCAATGGATGGTAACCTTGTCATTATGGAAGGTAGTCTGTTGTCGAGATTTTTTTTACTCGAATGGATGGTAGCCTTATCATTATGGAAGGTAGTCTGCTGTCGAGATTTTTGTTACCGCAATGGATGGTAGCTTTGTCTTTATAGAAGGTAGTCTTTTGTCAATATTTTTGTTACTCCAATGGATGGTAGCCTTGTCTTTATGGAAGGTAGTCTGTTGTCGATATTTTTGTTACTCCTATGGATGGTAGCCTTGTCATTATGGAAGGTAGTCTATTGTCGAGATCTTTGTTACTCAATGGATGGTAGCATTGTCATTATGGAAGGTAGTCTATGGTAGTTATTTTTATTACTCTAATGGATGGTAGCCTTGTCATTATGGAAGGTAGTTTGTTGTCGAGATTTTTGTTACTCCAATGGATGGTAGACTTTTCATTATGGACTGTGGTCTATTGTCAAGATTTTTATTACTCCAATGGATGGTATACTTGTAATTATGGAAGGTAGTCTTTTGTCGATATTTTTGTTACTCCAATGGATAGTTGCCTTGTCATTATGGACCGTGGTCTATTGTTGAGATTTTTGTTACTGCAATGGGTGGTAGCCTTGTAATTATGGAAGGTAGTCTGTTGTCAAGATTTTTGTTACTCCAATGGATGGTAGCCTTGTCATTATGGAAGGTAGTCTATTGTCGAAATTTTTGTTACTCTAATGGATGGTAGACTTAAAATTATGGAAATAAGTCTGGTTTTGAGATTTTTGTTACCGCAATGGATGTAGGCGTGTCATTATGGAACGTAGTTTATTGTCGATATTTATGTTACACCAATGGATTGTAGCCTTTTCATCATGGAAGGTAGACTGTTTTCTAGATTTTTGTTACTCCAATGGATGATAGCCTTGTCATTATGGAAGGTAGTTTGTTGTCGAGATTTTTGTTATCCCAATGGATGGTAACTTTGTCATTATGGAAGGTAGTCTGTTGTCGAGATTTTTTTTACTCCAATGGATGGTAGCATTTTCATTATGGAAGGTAGTCTACTGTCGAGATTTTTGTTACTACAATGGATGGTAGAATTGTCTTTATGGAAGGTAGTCTTTTGTCAATATTTTTGTTACTCCAATGGATGGTAGCTTTGTCTTTATGGAAGGTAGTATGTTGTCGATATTTTTGTTACTCCTATGGATGGTAGCCTTGTCATTATGGAAGGTAGTCTATTGTCGAGATCTTTGTTACTCAATGGATGGTAGACTTGTTATTATGGATCGTGGTCTATTGTCGAGATTTTTTTTACTCCAATGGATTGTATCCTTGTCATTATGGAAGGTAGTTTGTTGTTCATATTTTTGTTACTCCAATGGATGGTAGCCTTGTCATTATGAAAGGTAGTCTATTGTCGAGATTTTTGTTATTCCATTGGATAGTAACCCTGTCATTATGGAAGGTAGTCTGTTGTCGAGATTCATTTTAACCCAATGGATGCTAGACTTGTCATTATGGAAGGTAGTATATTGTCAAGATTTGTTTTACTCCAATGGATGGTAGCCTTGTCATATGGAAGGTAGTTTGTTGTCGAGATTTTTTTTACTGCAATGGATGGTAGCCTTGTCATTATGGAAGGTAGTCTGTTGTCGATATCTTTTTTACTCAATGGATGGTAGCCTTGACATTATGGAACGTAGGTTGTTGTCGAGATTTTTGTTAATGCAATGGATGGTAGGCTTGTCATTATGGAACGTAGTCTATTGTCGATAATTTTGTTACTCCAATGGATGGTAACCTTGTCATTATGGAAGGTAGTTTGTTGTTCAAATTTTTGTTACTCCAATGGATGGTAGCCTTATCATTATGAAAGGTAGTCTATTGTCCAGATTTTTGGTATTCCATTGGATAGTAGCCTTGTTATTATGGAAGGTAGTCTGTTGTCGAGATTTCTGTTATCCCAATGGATGGTAACCTTGTCATTATGGAAGGGAGTCTGTTGTCGAGATTTTTTTTACTCGAATGGATGGTAGCCTTATCATTATGGAAGGTATTCTGCTGTGGAGATTTTTGTTACCGCAATGGATGGTAGCTTTGTCTTTATAGAAGGTAGTCTTTTGTCAATATTTTTGTTACTCCAATGGATGGTAGCCTTGTCTTTATGGAAGGTAGTCTATTGTCGATATTTTTGTTACTTCTATGGATGGTAGCCTTGTCATTATGGAAGGTAGTCTATTGTCGAGATCTTTGTTACTCAATGGATGGTAGCATTGTCATTATGGAAGGTAGTCTATGGTAGATATTTTTATTACTCTAATGGATGGTAGCCTTGTCATTATGGAAGGTAGTTTGTTGTCGAGATTTTTGTTACTCCAATGGATGGTAGACTTTTCATTATGGACTGTGGTCTATTGTCAAGATTTTTATTACTCCAATGGATGGTATACTTGTAATTATGGAAGGTAGTCTTTTGTCGATATTTTTGTTACTCCAATGGATAGTAGCCTTGTCATTATGGACCGTGGTCTATTGTTGAGATTTTTGTTACTGCAATGGGTGGTAGCCTTGTAATTATGGAAGGTAGTCTGTTGTCAAGATTTTTGTTACTCCAATGGATGGTAGCCTTGTCATTATGGAAGGTAGTCTATTGTCGAAATTTTTGTTACTCTAATGGATGGTAGACTTAAAATTATAGAAATAAGTCTGGTTTTGAGATTTTTGTTACCGCAATGGATGTAGGCGTGTCATTATGGAACGTAGTTTATTGTCGATATTTATGTTACACCAATGGATTGTAGCCTTTTCATCATGGAAGGTAGACTGTTTTCTAGATTTTTGTTACTCCAATGGATGATAGCCTTGTCATTATGGAAGGTAGTTTGTTGTCGAGATTTTTGTTATCCCAATGGATGGTAACTTTGTCATTATGGAAGGTAGTTTGTTGTCGAGATTTTTTTTACTCCAATGGATGGTAGCATTTTCATTATGGAAGGTAGTCTACTGTCGAGATTTTTGTTACTACAATGGATGGTAGCATTGTCTTTATGGAAGGTAGTCTTTTGTCAATATTTTTGTTACTCCAATGGATGGTAGCTTTGTCTTTATGGAAGGTAGTATGTTGTCGATATTTTTGTTACTCCTATGGATGGTAGCCTTGTCATTATGGAAGGTAGTCTATTGTCGAGATCTTTGTTACTCAATGGATGGTAGCCTTGTTATTATGGATCGTGGTCTATTGTCGAGATTTTTTTTACTCCAATGGATTGTATCCTTGTCATTATGGAAGGTAGTTTGTTGTTCATATTTTTGTTACTCCAATGGATGGTAGCCTTGTCATTATGAAAGGTAGTCTATTGTCGAGATTTTTGTTATTCCATTGGATAGTAGCCCTGTCATTATGGAAGGTAGTCTGTTGTCGAGATTCATTTTAACCCAATGGATGCTAGACTTGTCATTATGGAAGGTAGTATATTGTCAAGATTTGTTTTACTCCAATGGATGGTAGCCTTGTCATATGGAAGGTAGTTTGTTGTCGAGATTTTTTTTACTGCAATGGATGGTAGCCTTGTCATTATGGAAGGTAGTCTGTTGTCGATATCTTTTTTACACAATGGATGGTAGCCTTGACATTATGGAACGTAGGTTGTTGTCGAGATTTTTGTTACTGCAATGGATGGTAGGCTTGTCATTATGGAACGTAGTCTATTGTCGATAATTTTGTTACTCCAATGGATGGTAACCTTGTCATTATGGAAGGTAGTTTGTTGTTCAAATTTTTGTTACTCCAATGGATGGTAGCCTTATCATTATGAAAGGTAGTCTATTGTCCAGATTTTTGGTATTCCATTGGATAGTAGCCTTGTTATTATGGAAGGTAGTCTGTTGTCGAGATTTCTGTTATCCCAATGGATGGTAACCTTGTCATTATGGAAGGGAGTCTGTTGTCGAGATTTTTTTTACTCGAATGGATGGTAGCCTTATCATTATGGAAGGTATTCTGCTGTGGAGATTTTTGTTACCGCAATGGATGGTAGCTTTGTCTTTATAGAAGGTAGTCTTTTGTCAATATTTTTGTTTCTCCAATGGATGGTAGCCTTGTCTTTATGGAAGGTAGTCTATTGTCGATATTTTTGTTACTTCTATGGATGGTAGCCTTGTCATTATGGAAGGTAGTCTATTGTCGAGATCTTTGTTACTCAATGGATGGTAGCCTTGTCATTATGGAAGGTAGTCTATGGTAGAGATTTTTATTACTCTAATCGATGGTAGCCTTGTCATTATGGAAGGTAGTCTGTTGTCGAGATTTTTGTTACTCCAATGGATGGTAGACTTTTCATTATGGACCGTGGTCTATTGTCAAGATTTTTGTTACTCCAATGGATGGTATACTTGTAATTATGGAAGGTAGTCTTTTGTCGATATTTTTGTTACTCCAATGGATAGTAGCCTTGTCATTATGGACCGTGGTCTATTGTCGAAATTTTTGTTACTGCAATGGGTGGTAGCCTTGTAATTATGGAAGGTAGTCTGTTGTCAAGATTTTTGTAACTCCAATGGATGGTAGCCTTGTCATTATGGAAGGTAGTTTGTTGTCGAGATTTTTGTTATCCCAATGGATGGTAACTTTGTCATTATGGAAGGTAGTCTGTTGTCGAGATTTTTTTTACTCCAATGGATGGTAGCATTTTCATTATGGAAGGTAGTCTACTGTCGAGATTTTTGTTACTACAATGGATGGTAGCATTGTCTTTATGGAAGGTAGTCTTTTGTCAATATTTTTGTTACTCCAATGGATGGTAGCTTTGTCTTTATGGAAGGTAGTATGTTGTCGATATTTTTGTTACTCCTATGGATGGTAGCCTTGTCATTATGGAAGGTAGTCTATTGTCGAGATCTTTGTTACTCAATGGATGGTAGCCTTGTTATTATGGATCGTGGTCTATTGTCGAGATTTTTTTTACTCCAATGGATTGTATCCTTGTCATTATGGAAGGTAGTTTGTTGTTCATATTTTTGTTACTCCAATGGATGGTAGCCTTGTCATTATGAAAGGTAGTCTATTGTCGAGATTTTTGTTATTCCATTGGATAGTAGCCCTGTCATTATGGAAGGTAGTCTGTTGTCGAGATTCATTTTAACCCAATGGATGCTAGACTTGTCATTATGGAAGGTAGTATATTGTCAAGATTTGTTTTACTCCAATGGATGGTAGCCTTGTCATATGGAAGGTAGTTTGTTGTCGAGATTTTTTTTACTGCAATGGATGGTAGCCTTGTCATTATGGAAGGTAGTTTGTTGTCGATATCTTTTTTACTCAATGGATGGTAGCCTTGACATTATGGAACGTAGGTTGTTGTCGAGATTTTTGTTACTGCAATGGATGGTAGGCTTGTCATTATGGAACGTAGTCTATTGTCGATAATTTTGTTACTCCAATGGATGGTAACCTTGTCATTATGGAAGGTAGTTTGTTGTTCAAATTTTTGTTACTCCAATGGATGGTAGCCTTATCATTATGAAAGGTAGTCTATTGTCCAGATTTTTGGTATTCCATTGGATAGTAGCCTTGTTATTATGGAAGGTAGTCTGTTGTCGAGATTTCTGTTATCCCAATGGATGGTAACCTTGTCATTATGGAAGGGAGTCTGTTGTCGAGATTTTTTTTACTCGAATGGATGGTAGCCTTATCATTATGGAAGGTATTCTGCTGTGGAGATTTTTGTTACCGCAATGGATGGTAGCTTTGTCTTTATAGAAGGTAGTCTTTTGTCAATATTTTTGTTACTCCAATGGATGGTAGCCTTGTCTTTATAGAAGGTAGTCTATTGTCGATATTTTTGTTACTTCTATGGATGGTAGCCTTGTCATTATGGAAGGTAGTCTATTGTCGAGATCTTTGTTACTCAATGGATGGTAGCCTTGTCATTATGGAAGGTAGTCTATGGTAGAGATTTTTATTACTCTAATCGATGGTAGCCTTGTCATTATGGAAGGTAGTCTGTTGTCGAGATTTTTGTTACTCCAATGGATGGTAGACTTTTCATTATGGACCGTGGTCTATTGTCAAGATTTTTGTTACTCCAATGGATGGTATACTTGTAATTATGGAAGGTAGTCTTTTGTCGATATTTTTGTTACTCCAATGGATAGTAGCCTTGTCATTATGGACCGTGGTCTATTGTCGAAATTTTTGTTACTGCAATGGGTGGTAGCCTTGTAATTATGGAAGGTAGTCTGTTGTCAAGATTTTTGTAACTCCAATGGATGGTAGCCTTGTCATTATGGAAGGTAGTTTGTTGTCGAGATTTTTGTTATCCCAATGGATGGTAACTTTGTCATTATGGAAGGTAGTCTGTTGTCGAGATTTTTTTTACTCCAATGGATGGTAGCATTTTCATTATGGAAGGTAGTCTACTGTCGAGATTTTTGTTACTACAATGGATGGTAGCATTGTCTTTATGGAAGGTAGTCTTTTGTCAATATTTTTGTTACTCCAATGGATGGTAGCTTTGTCTTTATGGAAGGTAGTATGTTGTCGATATTTTTGTTACTCCTATGGATGGTAGCCTTGTCATTATGGAAGGTAGTCTATTGTCGAGATCTTTGTTACTCAATGGATGGTAGCCTTGTTATTATGGATCGTGGTCTATTGTCGAGATTTTTTTTACTCCAATGGATTGTATCCTTGTCATTATGGAAGGTAGTTTGTTGTTCATATTTTTGTTACTCCAATGGATGGTAGCCTTGTCATTATGAAAGGTAGTCTATTGTCGAGATTTTTGTTATTCCATTGGATAGTAGCCCTGTCATTATGGAAGGTAGTCTGTTGTCGAGATTCATTTTAACCCAATGGATGCTAGACTTGTCATTATGGAAGGTAGTATATTGTCAAGATTTGTTTTACTCCAATGGATGGTAGCCTTGTCATATGGAAGGTAGTTTGTTGTCGAGATTTTTTTTACTGCAATGGATGGTAGCCTTGTCATTATGGAAGGTAGTTTGTTGTCGATATCTTTTTTACTCAATGGATGGTAGCCTTGACATTATGGAACGTAGGTTGTTGTCGAGATTTTTGTTACTGCAATGGATGGTAGGCTTGTCATTATGGAACGTAGTCTATTGTCGATAATTTTGTTACTCCAATGGATGGTAACCTTGTCATTATGGAAGGTAGTTTGTTGTTCAAATTTTTGTTACTCCAATGGATGGTAGCCTTATCATTATGAAAGGTAGTCTATTGTCCAGATTTTTGGTATTCCATTGGATAGTAGCCTTGTTATTATGGAAGGTAGTCTGTTGTCGAGATTTCTGTTATCCCAATGGATGGTAACCTTGTCATTATGGAAGGGAGTCTGTTGTCGAGATTTTTTTTACTCGAATGGATGGTAGCCTTATCATTATGGAAGGTATTCTGCTGTGGAGATTTTTGTTACCGCAATGGATGGTAGCTTTTTCTTTATAGAAGGTAGTCTTTTGTCAATATTTTTGTTACTCCAATGGATGGTAGCCTTGTCTTTATGGAAGGTAGTCTATTGTCGATATTTTTGTTACTTCTATGGATGGTAGCCTTGTCATTATGGAAGGTAGTCTATTGTCGAGATCTTTGTTACTCAATGGATGGTAGCCTTGTCATTATGGAAGGTAGTCTATGGTAGAGATTTTTATTACTCTAATCGATGGTAGCCTTGTCATTATGGAAGGTAGTCTGTTGTCGAGATTTTTGTTACTCCAATGGATGGTAGACTTTTCATTATGGACCGTGGTCTATTGTCAAGATTTTTGTTACTCCAATGGATGGTATACTTGTAATTATGGAAGGTAGTCTTTTGTCGATATTTTTGTTACTCCAATGGATAGTAGCCTTGTCATTATGGACCATGGTCTATTGTCGAAATTTTTGTTACTGCAATGGGTGGTAGCCTTGTAATTATGGAAGGTAGTCTGTTGTCAAGATTTTTGTTACTCCAATGGATGGTAGCCTTGTCATTATGGAAGGTAGTCTATTGTCGAGATTTTTGTTACTCTAATGGATGGTAGACTTAAAATTATGGAAATAAGTCTGGTTTTGAGATTTTTGTTACCGCAATGGATGTAGGCGTGTCATTATGGAACGTAGTTTGTTGTCGATATTTATGTTACACCAATGGATGGTAGCCTTTTCGTTATGGAAGGTAGACTATTTTCTAGATTTTTGTTACTCCAATGGATCATAGCCTTGTCATTATGGAAGGTAGTCTGTTGTAGAGATTTTTGTTACTCCAATGGATGGTAGCCTTGTCATTATGGAAGGAAGTCTGTTGTATAGATATTTGTAACTCCAATGGATGGTAGCCTTGTCATTATGGAAGGTAGTTTGTTGTCGAGATTTTTGTTATCCCAATGGATGATAACTTTGTCATTATGGAAGGTAGTCTGTTGTCGAGATTTTTTTTACTCCAATGGATGGTAGCCTTTTCATTATGGAAGGTAGTCTACTGTCGAGATTTTTGTTACTACAATGGATGGTAGCATTGTCTTTATGAAAGGTAGTCTTTTGTCAATATTTTTGTTACTCCAATGGATGGTAGCTTTGTCTTTATGGAAGGTAGTATGTTGTCGATATTTTTGTTACTCCTATGGATGGTAGCCTTGTCATTATGGAAGGTAGTCTATTGTCGAGATCTTTGTTACTCAATGGATGGTAGCCTTGTCATTATGGAAGGTAGTCTATGGTAGAGATTTTTATTACTCTAATGGATGGTAGCCTTGTCATTATGGAAGGTAGTCTGTTGTCGAGATTTTTGTTACTCCAATGGATGGTAGACTTTTCATTATGAACCGCGGTCTATTGTCAAGATTTTTGTTACTCCAATGGATGGTAGCCTTGTTATTATGGACCGTGGTCTATTGTCGAGATTTTTGTTACTGCAATGGATGGTAGGCTTGTCATTATGGAACTTAGTCTATTGTCGATAATTTTGTTACTCCAATGGATGGTAGCCTTGTCATTATGGAAGGTAGTTTGTTGTTCAAATTTTTGTTACTCCAATGGATGGTAGCCTTATCATTATGAAAGGTAGTCTATTGTCCAGATTTTTGGTATTCCATTGGATAGTAGCTTTGTTATTATGGAAGGTAGTCTGTTGTCTAAATTTCTGTTATCCCAATGGATGGTAACCTTGTCATTATGGAAGGTAGTCTGTTGTCGAGATTTTTTTTACTCGAATGGATGGTAGCCTTATCATTATGGAAGGTATTCTGCTGTCGAGATTTTTGTTACCGCAATGGATGGTAGCTTTGTCTTTATAGAAGGTAGTCTTTTGTCAATATTTTTGTTACTCCAATGGATGGTAGCCTTGTCTTTATGGAAGGTAGTCTGTTGTCGATATTTTTGTTACTCCTATGGATGGTAGCCTTGTCATTATGGAAGGTAGTCTATTGTCGAGATCTTTGTTACTCAATGGATGGTAGCCTTGTCATTATGGAAGGTAGTCTATGGTAGAGATTTTTATTACTCTAATTGATGGTAGCCTTGTCATTATGGAAGGTAGTCTGTTGTCGAGATTTTTGTTACTCCAATGGATGGTAGACTTTTCATTATGGACCGTGGTCTATTGTCAAGATTTTTATTACTCCAATGGATGGTATACTTGTAATTATGGAAGGTAGTCTTTTGTCGATATTTTTGTTACTCCAATGGATAGTAGCCTTGTCATTATGGACCATGGTCTATTGTCGAGATTTTTGTTACTGCAATGGGTGGTAGCCTTGTAATTATGGAAGGTAGTCTGTTGTCAAGATTTGTGTTACTTCAATGGATGGTAGCCTTGTCATTATGGAAGGTAGTCTATTGTCGAAATTTTTGTTACTCTAATGGATGGTAAACTTAAAATTATGGAAATAAGTCTGGTTTTGAGATTTTTGTTACCGCAATGGATGTAGGCGTGTCATTATGGAACGTAGTTTATTGTCGATATTTATGTTACACCAATGGATTGTAGCCTTTTCATCATGGAAGGTAGACTGTTTTCTAGATTTTTGTTACTCCAATGGATGATAGCCTTGTCATTATGGAAGGTAGTCTGTTGTAGAGATTTTTGTTACTCCAATGGATGGTAGCCTTGTCATTATGGAAGGAAGTCTGTTGTATAGATATTTGTAACTCCAATGGATGGTAGCCTTGTCATTATGGAAGGTAGTTTGTTGTCGAGATTTTTGTTATCCCAATGGATGGTAACTTTGTCATTATGGAAGGTAGTCTGTTGTCGAGATTTTTTTTACTCCAATGGATGGTAGCATTTTCATTATGGAAGGTAGTCTACTGTCGAGATTTTTGTTACTACAATGGATGGTAGCATTGTCTTTATGGAAGGTAGTCTTTTGTCAATATTTTTGTTACTCCAATGGATGGTAGCTTTGTCTTTATGGAAGGTAGTATGTTGTCGATATTTTTGTTACTCCTATGGATGGTAGCCTTGTCATTATGGAAGGTAGTCTTTTGTCGAGATCTTTGTTACTCAATGGATGGTAGCCTTGTTATTATGGATCGTGGTCTATTGTCGAGATTTTTTTTACTCCAATGGATTGTATCCTTGTCATTATGGAAGGTAGTTTGTTGTTCATATTTTTGTTACTCCAATGGATGGTAGCCTTGTCATTATGAAAGGTAGTCTATTGTCGAGATTTTTGTTATTCCATTGGATAGTAGCCCTGTCATTATGAAAGGTAGTCTGTTGTCGAGATTCATTTTAACCCAATGGATGCTAGACTTGTCATTATGGAAGGTAGTATATTGTCAAGATTTTTTTTACTCCAATGGATGGTAGCCTTGTCATATGGAAGGTAGTTTGTTGTCGAGATTTTTTTTACTGCAATGGATGGTAGCCTTGTCATTATGGAAGGTAGTCTGTTGTCGATATCTTTTTTACTCAATGGATGGTAGCCTTGACATTATGGAACGTAGGTTGTTGTCGAGATTTTTGTTACTTCAATGGATGGTAGGCTTGTCATTATGGAATGTAGTCTATTGTCGATAATTTTGTTACTCCAATGGATGGTAGCCTTGTCATTATGGAAGGTAGTTTGTTGTTCAAATTTTTGTTACTCCAATGGATGGTAGCCTTATCATTATGAAAGGTAGTCTATTGTCCAGATTTTTGGTATTCCATTGGATAGTAGCCTTGTTATTATGGAAGGTAGTCTGTTGTCGAGATTTCTGTTATCCCAATGGATGGTAACCTTGTCATTATGGAAAGGAGTCTGTTGTCGAGATTTTTTTTACTCGAATGGATGGTAGCCTTATCATTATGGAAGGTATTCTGCTGTGGAGATTTTTGTTACCGCAATGGATGGTAGCTTTGTCTTTATAGAAGGTAGTCTTTTGTCAATATTTTTGTTACTCCAATGGATGGTAGCCTTGTCTTTATGGAAGGTAGTCTGTTGTCGATATTTTTGTTACTTCTATGGATGGTAGCCTTGCCATTATGGAAGGTAGTCTATTGTCGAGATCTTTGTTACTCAATGGATGGTAGCCTTGTCATTATGGAAGGTAGTCTATGGTAGAGATTTTTATTACTCTAATCGATGGTAGCCTTGTCATTATGGAAGGTAGTCTGTTGTCGAGATTTTTGTTACTCCAATGGATGGTAGACTTTTCATTATGGACCGTGGTCTATTGTCAAGATTTTTGTTACTCCAATGGATGGTATACTTGTAATTATGGAAGGTAGTCTTTTGTCGATATTTTTGTTACTCCAATGGATAGTAGCCTTGTCATTATGGACCGTGGTCTATTGTCGAGATTTTGGTTACTGCAATGGGTGGTAGCCTTGTAATTATGGAAGGTAGTCTGTTGTCAAGATTTTTGTTACTCCAATGGATGGTAGGCTTGTCATTATGGAAGGTAGTCTATTGTCGAGATTTTTGTTACTCTAATGGATGGTAGACTTAAAATTATGGAAATAAGTCTGGTTTTGAGATTTTTGTTACCGCAATGGATGTAGGCGTGTCATTATGGAACGTAGTTTGTTGTCGATATTTATGTTACACCAATGGATGGTAGCCTTTTCGTTATGGAAGGTAGACTGTTTTCTAGATTTTTGTTACTCCAATGGATCATAGCCTTGTCATTATGGAAGGTAGTCTGTTGTAGAGATTTTTGTTACTCCAATGGACGGTAGCCTTGTCATTATGGAAGGAAGTCTGTTGTATAGATATTTGTAACTCCAATGGATGGTAGCCTTGTCATTATTGAAGGTAGTTTGTTGTCGAGATTTTTGTTATCCCAATGGATGGTAACTTTGTCATTATGGAAGGTAGTCTGTTGTCGAGATTTTTTTTACTCCAATGGATGGTAGCCTTTTCATTATGGAAGGTAGTCTACTGTCGAGATTTTTGTTACTACAATGGATGGTAGCATTGTCTTTATGGAAGGTAGTCTTTTGTCAATATTTTTGTTACTCCAATGGATGGTAGCTTTGTCTTTATGGAAGGTAGTATGTTGTCGATATTTTTGTTACTCCTATGGATGGTAGCCTTGTCATTATGGAAGGTAGTCTATTGTCGAGATCTTTGTTACTCAATGGATGGTAGCCTTGTCATTATGGAAGGTAGTCTATGGTAGAGATTTTTATTACTCTAATGGATGGTAGCCTTGTCATTATGGAAGGTAGTCTGTTGTCGTGATTTTTGTTACTCCAATGGATGGTAGACTTTTCATTATGAACCGTGGTCTATTGTCAAGATTTTTGTTACTCCAATGGATGGTAGACTTGTAATTATGGAAGGTAGTCTTTTGTCGATATTTTTGTTACTCCAATGGATAGTAGCCTTGTCATTATGGACCGTGGTCTATTGTCGAGATTTTTGTTACTACAATGGGTGGTAGCCTTGTAATTATGGAAGGTAGTCTGTTGTCAAGATTTTTGTTACTCCAATGGATGGTAGCCTTGTCATTATAGAAGGTAGTCTATTGTCGAGATTTTTGTTACTCGAATGGATGGTAGACTTAAAATTATGGAAATAAGTCTGGTTTTGAGATTTTTGTTACCGCAATGGATGTAGGCGTGTCATTATGGAACGTAGTTTGTTGTCGATATTTATGTTACACCAATGGATGGTAGCCTTTTCGTTATGGAAGGTAGACTGTTTTCTAGATTTTTGTTACTCCAATGGATGATAGCCTTGTCATTATGGAAGGTAGTCTGTTGTAGAGATTTTTGTTACTCCATTGGATGGTAGCCTTGTCATTATGGAAGGAAGTCTGTTGTATAGATATTTGTAACTCCAATGGATGGTAGCCTTGTCATTATGGAAGGTAGTTTGTTGTCGAGATTTTTGTTATCCCAATGGATGGTAACTTTGTCATTATGGAAGGTAGTCTGTTGTCGAGATTTTTTTTACTCCAATGGATGGTAGCCTTTTCATTATGGAAGGTAGTCTACTGTCGAGATTTTTGTTACTACAATGGATGGTAGCATTGTCTTTATGGAAGGTAGTCTTTTGTCAATATTTTTGTTACTCCAATGGATGGTAGCTTTGTCTTTATGGAAGGTAGTATGTTGTCGATATTTTTGTTACTCCTATGGATGGTAGCCTTGTCATTATGGAATGTAATCTATTGTCGAGATCTTTGTTACTCAATGGATGGTAGCCTTGTCATTATGGAAGGTAGTCTATGGTAGAGATTTTTGTTACTCTAATGGAAGGTAGCCTTGTCATTACTGAAGGAAGTCTTTTGACGAGATTTTTGTTACTCCAATGGATGGTAGCCTTGTCATTATGGACTGTGGTCTATTGTCAAGATTATTGTTAATCCAATGGATGGTAGCCTTGTCATTATGGAAGGTAGTCTGTTATGGAGATTTTTTTTACTCCAATGGATGCTAGCCTTGTCATTATGGAAGGTAGTATATTGTCAAGATTTTTTTTACACCAATGGATGGTAGCCTTGTCATATGGAATGTAGTCTGTTGTCGAGATTTTTTTTACTACAATGGATGGTAGCCTTGTCATTTTGGAAGGTAGTTTGTTGTCGATATCTTTGTTACTCAATGGATGGTAGCCTTGTCATTCTGGCAGGTAGTCTGTTGTCGATATCTTTGTTACTCAATGGATGGTAGCCTTGTCTTTATGGAAGGTAGTCTATTGTAGAGATTTTTGTTACTGTAATGGATGGTAGCCTTGTCATTATTAAAGGAAGTCTTTTGTCGATATTTTTGTTACTCCAATGGATGGTAGCCTTGTAATTATGGAAGGTAGTCTGTTGTCATGATTTTTGTTACTCCAATGGATGGTAGCCTTGTCATTATGGAAGGTAGTCTATTGTTGAGATTTTTGTTACTCTAATGGATGGTAGACTTGACATTATGGAAAGTAGTCTGGTTTCGAGATTTTTGTTACTGCAATGGATGGTAGGCGTGTCATTTTCAAACGTAGTTTGTTGTCGATATTTTTGTTACACCAATGGATGGTAGCCTTGTCATTATGGAAGGTAGTCAGTTGTCTAGATTTTTGTTACTCCAATGGATGATACCCTTGTCATTATGGAAGGTAGTTTGTTGTAAAGATATTTGTAACTCCAATGGATGGTAGCCTTGTCATTATGGAAGCTAGTCTGTTGTCGAGATTTTTGTTACTTCAATGGATGGTAGCCTTGTCATTATGGAAGGTAGTCTGTTGTAGAGATTTTTGTTACTCTAATGGATGGTAGCCTTGTCATTATGGAAGGAAGCCTTTTTTCGAGATTTTTGTTACTCTAATGGATGGTAGCCATGTCATTATGGACTGTGGTCTATTATCGATATTTTTGTTACTCCAATGGATGGTAGCCTTGTCTTTATGGAAGTTAGTCTATTGTCGATATTTTTTGTACTCCTATGGATGGTAGCCTTGTCATTATGGAAGGTAGTATGTTGTCGAGATCATTGTTACTCAATGGATTGCAGACTTGTCATTATGCAAGGTAGTCTGTTGTAGAGATTTTTGTTACTCTAATGGATGGTAGCCTTGTCATTATGGAAGGAAGTCTTTTTTCGAGATTTTTGTTACTCCAATGGATGGTAGCCTTGTCATTATGGACTATGGTCTATTGTCGAGATTTTTGTTACTCCAATTGATGGTAGCCTTATCTTTATGGAAGTTAGTCTATTGTCGATATTTTTGGTACTCCTATGGATGGTAGCCTTGTCATTATGGAAGGTAGTCTGTTGTCGAGATCTTTGTTACTCAATGGATGGCAGCCTTGTCATTATGCAAGGTAGTCTGTTGTAGAGATTTTTGTTACTCTAATGGATGGTAGCCTTGTCATTATGGAAGGAAGTCTTATTTCGAGATTTTTGTTACTCCAATGGATGGTAGCCTTGTCATTATGGACTATGGTCTATTGTCGAGATTTTTGTTACTCCAATGGATGGTAGCTTTGTCTTTATGGACGTTAGTCTATTGTCGATATTTTTGCTACTCCTATGGATGGAAGCCTTATCATTATGGAAGGTATTCTGTTGTCAAGATCTTTGTTGCTCAATGGATGGCAGCCTTGTCATTATGGACTGTGGTCTATTGTCGAGATTTTTGTTACTGCAATGGGTGGTAGCCTTGTAATTATTGAAGGTAGTCTATTGTAAAGATTTTTGTTACTCCAATGGATGGTAGCCTTGTCATTATGCAAGGTAGTCTATTGTCGAGATTTTTGTTACTCTAGTGGATGGTAGACTTTAAATTATGGAAATAAGTCTGGTTTTGATATTTTTATCACCGCAATGGATGTAGGCGTGTCATTATGCAACGTAGTTTGTTGTCGATATTTTTGTTACACCAATGGATGGTATCCTTGTCGTTATGGAAGGTAGTTTGTTGTCTAGATTTTTGTTAATCCAATGGATGATAGCCTTGCCATTATGGAAGGTAGTATGTTGTAAAGATTTTTGTTACTCCAATGGATGGTAGCCATGTCATTATGGAAGGAAGTCTGTTGTATAGATATTTGTAACTCCAATGGATGGTAGCGTTGTCATTATGGAAGGTAGTCTGTTGTCGAGATTTTTGTTACTACAATGGATGGTAGCCTTATCTTTATGGAAGGTAGTCTATTGTCGATATTTTTGTTACTCATATGGATGGTAGCCTTGTCATTATGGAAGGTAGTCTGTGGTAGAGATTTTTATTAGTCTAATGGATGGTAGCCTTGTCATTATGGAAGGTAGTCTGTTGTCGAGATTTTTGTTACTTCAATGGATGGTAGCCTTGTCATTATGGAAGGTAGTCTGTTGTAGAGATTTTTGTTACTCTAATGGATGGTAGCCTTGTCATTATGGAAGGAAGCCTTTTTTCGAGATTTTTGTTACTCTAATGGATGGTAGCCTTGTCATTATGGACTGTGGTCTATTATCAATATTTTTGTTACTCCAATGGATGGTAGCCTTGTCTTTATGGAAGTTAGTCTATTGTCGATATTTTTTGTACTCCTATGGATGGTAGCCTTGTCATTATGGAAGGTAGTATGTTGTCGAGATCATTGTTACTCAATGGATTGCAGCCTTGTCATTATGCAAGGTAGTCTGTTATAGAGATTTATGTTACTCTAATGGATGGTAGCCTTGTCATTATGGAAGGAAGTCTTTTTTCGAGATTTTTGTTACTCCAATGGATGGTAGCCTTGTCATTATGGACTATGGTCTATTGTCGAGATTTTTGTTACTCCAATTGATGGTAGCCTTATCTTTATGGAAGTTAGTCTATTGTCGATATTTTTGGTACTCCTATGGATGGTAGCCTTGTCATTATGGAAGGTAGTCTGTTGTCGAGATCTTTGTTACTCAATGGATGGCAGCCTTGTCATTATGCAAGGTAGTCTGTTGTAGAGATTTTTGTTACTCTAATGGATGGTAGCCTTGTCATTATGGAAGGAAGTCTTATTTCGAGATTTTTGTTACTCCAATGGATGGTAGCCTTGTCATTATGGACTATGGTCTATTGTCGAGATTTTTGTTACTCCAATGGATGGTAGCTTTGTCTTTATGGACGTTAGTCTATTGTCGATATTTTTGCTACTCCTATGGATGGAAGCCTTATCATTATGGAAGGTATTCTGTTGTCAAGATCTTTGTTGCTCAATGGATGGCAGCCTTGTCATTATGGACTGTGGTCTATTGTCGAGATTTTTGTTACTGCAATGGGTGGTAGCCTTGTAATTATTGAAGGTAGTCTATTGTAAAGATTTTTGTTACTCCAATGGATGGTAGCCTTGTCATTATGCAAGGTAGTCTATTGTCGAGATTTTTGTTACTCTAGTGGATGGTAGACTTTAAATTATGGAAATAAGTCTGGTTTTGATATTTTTATCACCGCAACGGATGTAGGCGTGTCATTATGCAACGTAGTTTGTTGTCGATATTTTTGTTACACCAATGGATGGTATCCTTGTCGTTATGGAAGGTAGTTTGTTGTCTAGATTTTTGTTAATCCAATGGATGATAGCCTTGCCATTATGGAAGGTAGTATGTTGTAAAGATTTTTGTTACTCCAATGGATGGTAGCCATGTCATTATGGAAGGAAGTCTGTTGTATAGATATTTGTAACTCCAATGGATGGTAGCGTTGTCATTATGGAAGGTAGTCTGTTGTCGAGATTTTTGTTACTACAATGGATGGTAGCCATATCTTTATGGAAGGTAGTCTATTGTCGATATTTTTGTTACTCATATGGATGGTAGCCTTGTCATTATGGAAGGTAGTCTGTGGTAGAGATTTTTATTAGTCTAATGGATGGTAGCCTTGTCATTATGGAAGGTAGTCTGTTGTCGAGATTTTTGTTACTTCAATGGATGGTAGCCTTGTCATTATGGAAGGTAGTCTGTTGTAGAGATTTTTGTTACTCTAATGGATGGTAGCCTTGTCATTATGGAAGGAAGCCTTTTTTCGAGATTTTTGTTACTCTAATGGATGGTAGCCTTGTCATTATGGACTGTGGTCTATTATCAATATTTTTGTTACTCCAATGGATGGTAGCCTTGTCTTTATGGAAGTTAGTCTATTGTCGATATTTTTTGTACTCCTATGGATGGTAGCCTTGTCATTATGGAAGGTAGTATGTTGTCGAGATCATTGTTACTCAATGGATTGCAGCCTTGTCATTATACAAGGTAGTCTGTTGTAGAGATTTATGTTACTCTAATGGATGGTAGCCTTGTCATTATGGAAGGAAGTCTTTTTTCGAGATTTTTGTTACTCCAATGGATGGTAGCCTTGTCATTATGGACTATGGTCTATTGTCGAGATTTTTGTTACTCCAATTGATGGTAGCCTTATCTTTATGGAAGTTAGTCTATTGTCGATATTTTTGGTACTCCTATGGATGGTAGCCTTGTCATTATAAAAGGTAGTCTGTTGTCGAGATCTTTGTTACTCAATGGATGGCAGCCTTGTCATTATGCAAGGTAGTCTGTTGTAGAGATTTTTGTTACTCTAATGGATGGTAGCCTTGTCATTATGGAAGGAAGTCTTATTTCGAGATTTTTGTTACTCCAATGGATGGTAGCCTTGTCATTATGGACTATGGTCTATTGTCGAGATTTTTGTTACTCCAATGGATGGTAGCTTTGTCTTTATGGACGTTAGTCTATTGTCGATATTTTTGCTACTCCTATGGATGGAAGCCTTATCATTATGGAAGGTATTCTGTTGTCAAGATCTTTGTTGCTCAATGGATGGCAGCCTTGTCATTATGGACTGTGGTCTATTGTCGAGATTTTTGTTACTGCAATGGGTGGTAGCCTTGTAATTATTGAAGGTAGTCTATTGTAAAGATTTTTGTTACTCCAATGGATGGTAGCCTTGTCATTATGCAAGGTAGTCTATTGTCGAGATTTTTGTTACTCTAGTGGATGGTAGACTTTAAATTATGGAAATAAGTCTGGTTTTGATATTTTTATCACCGCAATGGATGTAGGCGTGTCATTATGCAACGTAGTTTGTTGTCGATATTTTTGTTACACCAATGGATGGTATCCTTGTCGTTATGGAAGGTAGTTTGTTGTCTAGATTTTTGTTAATCCAATGGATGATAGCCTTGCCATTATGGAAGGTAGTATGTTGTAAAGATTTTTGTTACTCCAATGGATGGTAGCCATGTCATTATGGAAGGAAGTCTGTTGTATAGATATTTGTAACTCCAATGGATGGTAGCGTTGTCATTATGGAAGGTAGTCTGTTGTCGAGATTTTTGTTACTACAATGGATGGTAGCCATATCTTTATGGAAGGTAGTCTATTGTCGATATTTTTGTTACTCATATGGATGGTAGCCTTGTCATTATGGAAGGTAGTCTGTGGTAGAGATTTTTATTAGTCTAATGGATGGTAGCCTTGTCATTATGGAAGGTAGTCTGTTGTCGAGATTTTTGTTACTTCAATGGATGGTAGCCTTGTCATTATGGAAGGTAGTCTGTTGTAGAGATTTTTGTTACTCTAATGGATGGTAGCCTTGTCATTATGGAAGGAAGCCTTTTTTCGAGATTTTTGTTACTCTAATGGATGGTAGCCTTGTCATTATGGACTGTGGTCTATTATCGATATTTTTGTTACTCCAATGGATGGTAGCCTTGTCTTTATGGAAGTTAGTCTATTGTCGATATTTTTTGTACTCCTATGGATGGTAGCCTTGTCATTATGGAAGGTAGTATGTTGTCGAGATCATTGTTACTCAATGGAATGCAGCCTTGTCATTATGCAAGGTAGTCTGTTGTAGAGATTTTTGTTACTCTAATGGATGGTAGCCTTGTCATTATGGAAGGAAGTCTTTTTTCTAGATTTTTGTTACTCCAATGGATGGTAGCCTTGTCATTATGGACTATGGTCTATTGTCGAGATTTTTGTTACTCCAATTGATGGTAGCCTTATCTTTATGGAAGTTAGTCTATTGTCGATATTTTTGGGACTCCTATGGATGGTAGCCTTGTCATTATGGAAGGTAGTATGTTGTCGAGATCTTTGTTACTCAATGGATGGTAGCCTTGTCATTATGCAAGGTAGTCTGTTGTAGAGATTTTTGTTACTCTAATGGATGGTAGCCTTGTCATTATGGAAGGAAGTCTTATTTCGAGATTTTTGTTACTCCAATGGATGGTAGCCTTGTCATTATGGACTATGGTCTATTGTCGAGATTTTTGTTACTCCAATGGATGGTAGCTTCGTCTTTATGGACGTTAGTCTATTGTCGATATTTTTGCTACTCCCATGGATGGAAGCCTTATCATTATGGAAGGTATTCTGTTGTCAAGATCTTTGTTGCTCAATGGATGGCAGCCTTGTCATTATGGACTGTGGTCAATTGTCGAGATTTTTGTTACTGCAATGGGTGGTAGCCTTGTAATTATTGAAGGTAGTCTATTGTAAAGATTTTTGTTACTCCAATGGATGGTAGCCTTGTCATTATGCAAGGTAGTCTATTATCGATATTTTTGTTACTCTAGTGGATGGTAGACTTTAAATTATGGAAATAAGTCTGGTTTTGATATTTTTATCACCGCAATGGATGTAGGCGTGTCATTATGCAACGTAGTTTGTTGTCGATATTTTTGTTACACCAATGGATGGTATCCTTGTCGTTATGGAAGGTAGTTTGTTGTCTAGATTTTTGTTAATCCAATGGATGATAGCCTTGCCATTATGGAAGGTAGTATGTTGTAAAGATTTTTGTTACTCCAATGGATGGTAGCCATGTCATTATGGAAGGAAGTCTGTTGTATAGATATTTGTAACTCCAATGGATGGTAGCGTTGTCATTATGGAAGGTAGTCTGTTGTCGAGATTTTTGTTACTACAATGGATGGTAGCCATATCTTTATGGAAGGTAGTCTATTGTCGATATTTTTGTTACTCATATGGATGGTAGCCTTGTCATTATGGAAGGTAGTCTGTGGTAGAGATTTTTATTAGTCTAATGGATGGTAGCCTTGTCATTATGGAAGGTAGTCTGTTGTCGAGATTTTTGTTACTTCAATGGATGGTAGCCTTGTCATTATGGAAGGTAGTCTGTTGTAGAGATTTTTGTTACTCTAATGGATGGTAGCCTTGTCATTATGGAAGGAAGCCTTTTTTCGAGATTTTTGTTACTCTAATGGATGGTAGCCTTGTCATTATGGACTTTGGTCTATTATCGATATTTTTGTTACTCCAATGGATGGTAGCCTTGTCTTTATGGAAGTTAGTCTATTGTCGATATTTTTTGTACTCCTATGGATGGTAGCCTTGTCATTATGGAAGGTAGTATGTTGTCGAGATCATTGTTACTCAATGGATTGCAGCCTTGTCATTATGCAAGGTAGTCTGTTGTAGAGATTTTTGTTACTCTAATGGATGGTAGCCTTGTCATTATGGAAGGAAGTCTTTTTTCGAGATTTTTGTTACTCCAATGGATGGTAGCCTTGTCATTATAGACTATGGTCTATTGTCGAGATTTTTGTTACTCCAATTGATGGTAGCCTTATCTTTATGGAAGTTAGTCTATTGTCGATATTTTTGGTACTCCTATGGATGGTAGCCTTGTCATTATGGAAGGTAGTCTGTTGTCGAGATCTTTGTTACTCAATGGATGGCAGCCTTGTCATTATGCAAGGTAGTCTGTTGTAGAGATTTTTGTTACTCTAATGGATGGTAGCCTTGTCATTATGGAAGGAAGTCTTATTTCGAGATTTTTGTTACTCCAATGGATGGTAGCCTTGTCATTATGGACTATGGTCTATTGTCGAGATTTTTGTTACTCCAATGGATGGTAGCTTTGTCTTTATGGACGTTAGTCTATTGTCGATATTTTTGCTACTCCTATGGATGGAAGCCTTATCATTATGGAAGGTATTCTGTTGTCAAGATCTTTGTTGCTCAATGGATGGCAGCCTTGTCATTATGGACTGTGGTCTATTGTCGAGATTTTTGTTACTGCAATGGGTGGTAGCCTTGTAATTATTGAAGGTAGTCCATTGTAAAGATTTTTGTTACTCCAATGGATGGTAGCCTTGTCATTATGCAAGGTAGTCTATTGTCGAGATTTTTGTTACTCTAGTGGATGGTAGACTTTAAATTATGGAAATAAGTCTGGTTTTGAAATTTTTATCACCGCAATGGATGTAGGCGTGTCATTATGCAACGTAGTTTGTTGTCGATATTTTTGTTACACCAATGGATGGTATCCTTGTCGTTATGGAAGGTAGTTTTTTGTCTAGATTTTTGTTAATCCAATGGATGATAGCCTTGCCATTATGGAAGGTAGTATGTTGTAAAGATTTTTGTTACTCCAATGGATGGTAGCCATGTCATTATGGAAGGAAGTCTGTTGTATAGATATTTGTAACTCCAATGGATGGTAGCGTTGTCATTATGGAAGGTAGTCTGTTGTCGAGATTTTTGTTACTACAATGGATGGTAGCCTTATCTTTATGGAAGGTAGTCTATTGTCGATATTT
Organism: Vicia faba; assembly: GCA_948472305.1. Lineage (NCBI taxonomy): Eukaryota > Viridiplantae > Streptophyta > Magnoliopsida > Fabales > Fabaceae > Vicia > Vicia faba. Next base: position 550,377,281 of record OX451740.1, read on the forward strand.
TTGTTACTCATATGGATGGTAGCCTTGTCATTATGGAAGGTAGTCTGTGGTAGAGATTTTTATTAGTCTAATGGATGGTAGCCTTGTCATTATGGAAGGTAGTTTGTTGTCGAAATTTTTGTTACTTCAATGGATGGTAGCCTTGTCATTATGGAAGGTAGTCTGTTGTAGAGATTTTTGTTACTCTAATGGATGGTAGCCTTGTCATTATGGAAGGAAGCCTTTTTTCGAGATTTTTGTTACTCTAATGGATGGTAGCCTTGTCATTATGGACTGTGGTCTATTATCGATATTTTTGTTACTCCAATGGATGGTAGCCTTGTCTTTATGGAAGTTAGTCTATTGTCGATATTTTTTGTACTCCTATGGATGGTAGCCTTGTCATTATGGAAGGTAGTATGTTGTCGAGATCATTGTTACTCAATGGAATGCAGCCTTGTCATTATGCAAGGTAGTCTGTTGTAGAGATTTTTGTTACTCTAATGGATGGTAGCCTTGTCATTATGGAAGGAAGTCTTTTTTCTAGATTTTTGTTACTCCAATGGATGGTAGCCTTGTCATTATGGACTATGGTCTATTGTCGAGATTTTTGTTACTCCAATTGATGGTAGCCTTATCTTTATGGAAGTTAGTCTATTGTCGATATTTTTGGTACTCCTATGGATGGTAGCCTTGTCATTATGGAAGGTAGTATGTTGTCGAGATCTTTGTTACTCAATGGATGGTAGCCTTGTCATTATGCAAGGTAGTCTGTTGTAGAGATTTTTGTTACTCTAATGGATGGTAGCCTTGTCATTATGGAAGGAAGTCTTATTTCGAGATTTTTGTTACTCCAATGGATGGTAGCCTTGTCATTATGGACTATGGTCTATTATCGAGATTTTTGTTACTCCAATGGATGGTAGCTTCGTCTTTATGGACGTTAGTCTATTGTCGATATTTTTGCTACTCCCATGGATGGAAGCCTTATCATTATGGAAGGTATTCTGTTGTCAAGATCTTTGTTGCTCAATGGATGGCAGCCTTGTCATTATGGACTGTGGTCAATTGTCGAGATTTTTGTTACTGCAATGGGTGGTAGCCTTGTAATTATTGAAGGTAGTCTATTGTAAAGATTTTTGTTACTCCAATGGATGGTAGCCTTGTCATTATGCAAGGTAGTCTATTATCAATATTTTTGTTACTCTAGTGGATGGTAGACTTTAAATTATGGAAATAAGTCTGGTTTTGATATTTTTATCACCGCAATGGATGTAGGCGTGTCATTATGCAACGTAGTTTGTTGTCGATATTTTTGTTACACCAATGGATGGTATCCTTGTCGTTATGGAAGGTAGTTTGTTGTCTAGATTTTTGTTAATCCAATGGATGATAGCCTTGCCATTATGGAAGGTAGTATGTTGTAAAGATTTTTGTTACTCCAATGGATGGTAGCCATGTCATTATGGAAGGAAGTCTGTTGTATAGATATTTGTAACTCCAATGGATGGTAGCGTTGTCATTATGGAAGGTAGTCTGTTGTCGAGATTTTTGTTACTACAATGGATGGTAGCCTTATCTTTATGGAAGGTAGTCTATTGTCGATATTTTTGTTACTCATATGGATGGTAGCCTTGTCATTATGGAAGGTAGTGTGTGGTATAGATTTTTATTAGTCTAATGGATGGTAGCCTTGTCATTATGTAAGGTAGTCTGTTGTCGAGATTTTTGTTACTCCAATGGATGGTAGCCTTTTCATTATGGACCGTGGTATATTATCAAGATTTTTGTTACTCCAATGGATGGTATACTTGTAATTATGGAAGGTAGTCTATTGTCGAGATTTTTTTTACTCCAATGGATGGTAGCCTTGTCATTATGGAAGGTAGTCTGCTGTCGGTATTTTTGTTACTCCAATGGATGGTAGCCTTGTCATTATGGAAGGTAGTCTGTTATGGAGATTTTTTTTACTCCAATGGATGCTAGCCTTGTCATTATGGAAGGTAGTATATTGTCAAGATTTTTTTTACTCTAATGGATGGTAGCCTTGTCATATGGAAGGTAGTCTGTTGTCGAGTTTTTTTTACTACAATGGATGGTAGCCTTGTCATTATGGAAGGTAGTCTATTATCGATATTTTTGTTACTCAATGGATGGTAGCCTTGTCATTATGGCAGGTAGTCTGTTGTCGATATCTTTGTTACTCAATGGATGGTAGCCTTGTCTTTAGGGAAGTTAGTCTATTGTCGATATTTTTGGTACTCCTATGGATGGTAGCCTTGTCATTATGAAAGGTAGTCTATTGTCGAGATCTTTGTTACTAAATGGATGGCAGCCTTATCATTATGCAAGGTAGTCTGTTGTAGAGATATTTGTTATTGTAATGGATGGTAGCCTTGTCATTATGAAAGGAAGTCTTTTGTCAATATTTTTGTTACTCCAATGGATGGTAGCCTTGTCATTTTGGACTGTAGTCTATTGTCGAGATTTTTGTTACTGCAATGGGTGGTAGCCTTGTAATTATGGAAGGTAGTCTATTGTCGATATTTTTGTTACTCTAATGGATTGTAGACTTGACATTATGGAAAGTAGTCTGCTGTCGAGATTTTTATTACCGCAATGGATGGTAGGCGTGTCATTATGGAAGGTAGTTTGTTGTCGAGATTTTTGTTACTCTAATGGATGGTAGCCTTGTCTTTATGGAACATAGTCTGTTGTCTAGATTTTCGGTACTCCAATGGATGATAGCCTTGTCATTATGGAAGGTAGTTTGTTGTAGAGATTTTTGTTACTCCAATGAATGGTATCCTTGTCATTATGGAAGGAAGTCTCTTGTATAGATATTTGTAACTCCAATGGATGGTACCCTTGTCATTATGGAAGGTAGTCTATTGTCAGGATTTTTGTTACTGCAATGGATGGTAGCTTTGTCTTTATGGAAGGTAGTCTAGTGTCGATATTTTTGTTACTCATATGGATGGTAGCCTTGTCATTGTGGAAGGTAGTCTATTGTTGAGATCTTTGTTACTCAATGGATGGCAGCCTTGTCATTATGCAAGGTAGTCTGTTGTAGAGATTTTTGTTACTATAATGAATTGTAGCCTTGTCATTATGGAAGGAAGTCTTTTATCGATATTTTTGTTATTCCAATGGATGGTAGCCTTGTAATTATGGAAGGTAGTATGTTGTCGAGATTTTTGTTACTCCAATGGATGGTAGCATTGTCATTATGGAAGGTAGTTTGTTGTCTATATTTTTGTTACTCTAATGGATGGTAGACTTGACATTATGGAAAGTAGTCTGGTTTTGAGATTTTTGTTACCGCAATGGATGGTAGGCGTGTCATTATGGAACATAGTTTGTTGTCGATATTTTTGTTACTCCAATGGATGGTAGCCTTGTCATAATGGAAGGAAGTATGTTGTATAAATTTTTGTAACTCCAATGGATGGTAGCCTTGTCATTATGGAAGGTAGTCTGTTGTCGATATCTTTGTTACTCAATGGATGGTAGCCTTGTCATTATGGCAGGTAGCCTGTTGTCGATATCTTTGTTACTCAATGGATGGTAGCCTTGTCATTATGGAAGGTAGTTTGTTGTCGATATTTTTGTTACTCCAATGGATGGTATCCTTGTCATTATGGAAGGTAGTCTGTTGTCGAGATTTTTGTAACTCTAACGGATGGTAGCCTTATCTTTATGGAACGTAGTATGTTTTCGAGATTTTTGTTACTGTAATGGATGGTAGCCTTGTCTTTATGGAACATAGTCTGTTGTCGATATTTTTGTTACTCCAATGGATGGTAGCCTTGTCCTTATGGAAGGTAGTATGTCGTTGAGATTTTTGTTACTCCAATGGATGGTAGCCTTTTCATTATTGAAGATAGTCTATTGTCGAGATTTTTGTTACTCTAATTGATGCTAGCCTTATCATATGGATGGTAGTCTGTTGTCGAGATTTTTTTTACTCCAATGGATGGTAGCCTTGTCATATGTAAGGTAGTCTGTTGTCGATATTTTTTTTACTCCAATGGATGATATCATTGTCATTATGGAAGGTAGTCTGTTGTCGATATCTTTGTCACTCAATGGATGGTAGCCTTGTTATTATGGAAGGTAGTCTGTTGTCGAGATCTTTGTTACCCAATGGATGCTAGCCTTGTCATTATGGAAGGTAGTCTGTTATCGATATTTTTATTACGCCAATGGATGGTAGCCATGTCATTATGGAAGGTAGTTTGCTGTCGATATTTTTGTTACTCCAATTGATGGTAGCCTTGTCATTATGGATGGTAGTCTATTGTCGATATTTTTGTTACTCCAATGGATGGTAGCCTTGTAATTATTGAAGGTAGTCTGTTGTCGAGATTTTTGTTACTGCAATAGATGGTAGCCTTGTCATTATGGAAGGTTGTCTGTTGTCGAGATTTTTGTTACTCTAATGGATGGTAGACTTGACATTATGGAAAGTAGTCTGGTTTCGAGATTTTTGTTACTGCAATGGATGGTAGGCGTGTCATTATGGAATGTAGTTTGTTGTCGATATTTTTCTTACTCCAATGGATGGTAGCCTTGTCATTATAGAAGGTAGTCTGTTGTCTAGATTTTTGTTACTCCAATGGATGATAGCCTTGTCATTATGGAAGGTAGTCTATTGTAGAGATTTTTGTTACTCCAATGGATGGTAGCCTTGTCATTATGGACGAAAGTGTGTTATATAGATTTTTGTAACTCCATTGGATGGTAGCCTTGTCATTATGGAAGGTAGTCTGTTGTCAAGATTTTTGTTACTGCAATGGATGGTAGCTTTGTATTAATGGAAGGTAGTCTGTTGTCGATATTTTTTTTATTGCAATGGATGGTAGCCTTATCATTATGGAAGGTAGTCTGTTGTCGAGATTTTTGTTATTCCAATGGATCGTAGCCTTGTCATTATAGAACGTAGTCTGTTGTCGATATTTTTGTTACTCCAATGGATGGTAGCCTTGTCATTATGGAAGGTAATATGTCGTTGTGAGTTTTGTTACTCCAATGGATTGTATCCTTGTCATTATGGAAGGTAGTTTGTTGTTCATATTTTTGTTACTCCAATGGATGGTAGCCTTGTCATTATGAAAGGTAGTCTATTGTTGAGATTTTTGTTATTCCATTGGATATTAGCCCTGTCATTGTGGAAGGTAGTCTGTTGTCGAGATTTTTGTTATCCCAATGGATGGTAACCTTGTCATTTTGGAAGTTAGTCTATTTCAAGATTTTTTTTACTCCAATGGATGTTAGCCTTGTCATTACGGAAGGTAGTCTATTGAGGAGATTTTTGATATTGCAATGGATGGTAGCCTTTTCTTTATGGAAGGTAGTCTGTTGTCGATATTTTTGTTACTCCAATGGATGGTAGCCTTGTTTTTATTGAAGGTAGTCTGTTGTCGATATTTTTGGTACTCCTATGGATGGTAGCCTTGTCATTATGGAAGGTAGTATGTCGTTGAGATTTTTGTTACTCCAATGGATTGTAGCATTGTCTTTATGGAAGGTAGTTTGTTGTCGATATTTTTGTTACTCCAATGGAAGGTAGAGTTGACATTATGGAAAGTTGTCTGGTTTCGAGATTTTTGTTACCGCAATGGATGGTAGCCTTATCATTATGGAAGGAAGTCTGTTGTATAGATTTTTGTAACTCCAATGGATGGTAGCCTTGTCATTATGGAAGGTAGTCCGTTGTCGAGATCTTTGTTACTGCAACGGATGGTAGCCTTGTCTTAATTGAAGGTAGTCTGTTGTCGATATTTTTGGTACTCCTATGGATGGTAGCCTTGTCATTATGGAAGGTAGTCTGCTGTCGATATTTTTGTTACTCCAATTGATGGTAGCCTTGTCATTATGGAAGGTAGTCTGTTGTCGAGATTTTTGTTACTGTAATCAATGGTAGCCTTGTCATTATGGAAGGAAGTCTTTTATCGATATTTTTGTTACTCTAATGGATGGTAGCCTTGTCATTATGGACTTTGGTCTATTATCGATATTTTTGTTACTCCAATGGATGGTAGCCTTGTCTTTATGGAAGTTAGTCTATTGTCGATATTTTTTGTACTCCTATGGATGGTAGCCTTGTCATTATGGAAGGTAGTATGTTGTCGAGATCATTGTTACTCAATGGATTGCAGCCTTGTCATTATGCAAGGTAGTCTGTTGTAGAGATTTTTGTTACTCTAATGGATGGTAGCCTTGTCATTATGGAAGGAAGTCTTTTTTCGAGATTTTTGTTACTCCAATGGATGGTAGCCTTGTCATTATAGACTATGGTCTATTGTCGAGATTTTTGTTACTCCAATTGATGGTAGCCTTATCTTTATGGAAGTTAGTCTATTGTCGATATTTTTGGTACTCCTATGGATGGTAGCCTTGTCATTATGGAAGGTAGTCTGTTGTCGAGATCTTTGTTACTCAATGGATGGCAGCCTTGTCATTATGCAAGGTAGTCTGTTGTAGAGATTTTTGTTACTCTAATGGATGGTAGCCTTGTCATTATGGAAGGAAGTCTTATTTCGAGATTTTTGTTACTCCAATGGATGGTAGCCTTGTCATTATGGACTATGGTCTATTGTCGAGATTTTTGTTACTCCAATGGATGGTAGCTTTGTCTTTATGGACGTTAGTCTATTGTCGATATTTTTGCTACTCCTATGGATGGAAGCCTTATCATTATGGAAGGTATTCTGTTGTCAAGATTTTTGTTGCTCAATGGATGGCAGCCTTGTCATTATGGACTGTGGTCTATTGTCGAGATTTTTGTTACTGCAATGGGTGGTAGCCTTGTAATTATTGAAGGTAGTCCATTGTAAAGATTTTTGTTACTCCAATGGATGGTAGCCTTGTCATTATGCAAGGTAGTCTATTGTCGAGATTTTTGTTACTCTAGTGGATGGTAGACTTTAAATTATGGAAATAAGTCTGGTTTTGATATTTTTATCACCGCAATGGATGTAGGCGTGTCATTATGCAACGTAGTTTGTTGTCGATATTTTTGTTACACCAATGGATGGTATCCTTGTCGTTATGGAAGGTAGTTTGTTGTCTAGATTTTTGTTAATCCAATGGATGATAGCCTTGCCATTATGGAAGGTAGTATGTTGTAAAGATTTTTGTTACTCCAATGGATGGTAGCCATGTCATTATGGAAGGAAGTCTGTTGTATAGATATTTGTAACTCCAATGGATGGTAGCGTTGTCATTATGGAAGGTAGTCTGTTGTCGAGATTTTTGTTACTACAATGGATGGTAGCCTTATCTTTATGGAAGGTAGTCTATTGTCGATATTTTTGTTACTCATATGGATGGTAGCCTTGTCATTATGGAAGGTAGTCTGTGGTAGAGATTTTTATTAGTCTAATGGATGGTAGCCTTGTCATTATGGAAGGTAGTTTGTTGTCGAAATTTTTGTTACTTCAATGGATGGTAGCCTTGTCATTATGGAAGGTAGTCTGTTGTAGAGATTTTTGTTACTCTAATGGATGGTAGCCTTGTCATTATGGAAGGAAGCCTTTTTTCGAGATTTTTGTTACTCTAATGGATGGTAGCCTTGTCATTATGGACTGTGGTCTATTATCGATATTTTTGTTACTCCAATGGATGGTAGCCTTGTCTTTATGGAAGTTAGTCTATTGTCGATATTTTTTGTACTCCTATGGATGGTAGCCTTGTCATTATGGAGGGTAGTATGTTGTCGAGATCATTGTTACTCAATGGAATGCAGCCTTGTCATTATGCAAGGTAGTCTGTTGTAGAGATTTTTGTTACTCTAATGGATGGTAGCCTTGTCATTATGGAAGGAAGTCTTTTTTCTAGATTTTTGTTACTCCAATGGATGGTAGCCTTGTCATTATGGACTATGGTCTATTGTCGAGATTTTTGTTACTCCAATTGATGGTAGCCTTATCTTTATGGAAGTTAGTCTATTGTCGATATTTTTGGTACTCCTATGGATGGTAGCCTTGTCATTATGGAAGGTAGTATGTTGTCGAGATCTTTGTTACTCAATGGATGGTAGCCTTGTCATTATGCAAGGTAGTGTGTTGTAGAGATTTTTGTTACTCTAATGGATGGTAGCCTTGTCATTATGGAAGGAAGTCTTATTTCGAGATTTTTGTTACTCCAATGGATGGTAGCCTTGTCATTATGGACTATGGTCTATTGTCGAGATTTTTGTTACTCCAATGGATGGTAGCTTCGTCTTTATGGACGTTAGTCTATTGTCGATATTTTTGCTACTCCCATGGATGGAAGCCTTATCATTATGGAAGGTATTCTGTTGTCAAGATCTTTGTTGCTCAATGGATGGCAGCCTTGTCATTATGGACTGTGGTCAATTGTCGAGATTTTTGTTACTGCAATGGGTGGTAGCCTTGTAATTATTGAAGGTAGTCTATTGTAAAGATTTTTGTTACTCCAATGGATGGTAGCCTTGTCATTATGCAAGGTAGTCTATTGTCGATATTTTTGTTACTCTAGTGGATGGTAGACTTTAAATTATGGAAATAAGTCTGGTTTTGATATTTTTATCACCGCAATGGATGTAGGCGTGTCATTATGCAACGTAGTTTGTTGTCGATATTTTTGTTACACCAATGGATGGTATCCTTGTCGTTATGGAAGGTAGTTTGTTGTCTAGATTTTTGTTAATCCAATGGATGATAGCCTTGCCATTATGGAAGGTAGTATGTTGTAAAGATTTTTGTTACTCCAATGGATGGTAGCCATGTCATTATGGAAGGAAGTCTGTTGTATAGATATTTGTAACTCCAATGGATGGTAGCGTTGTCATTATGGAAGGTAGTCTGTTGTCGAGATTTTTTTTACTACAATGGATGGTAGCCTTATCTTTATGGAAGGTAGTCTATTGTCGATATTTTTGTTACTCATATGGATGGTAGCCTTGTCATTATGGAAGGTAGTGTGTGGTATAGATTTTTATTAGTCTAATGGATGGTAGCCTTGTCATTATGTAAGGTAGTATGTTGTCGAGATTTTTGTTACTCCAATGGATGGTAGCCTTTTCATTATGGACCGTGGTATATTATCAAGATTTTTGTTACTCCAATGGATGGTATACTTGTAATTATGGAAGGTAGTCTATTGTCGAGATTTTTTTTACTCCAATGGATGGTAGCCTTGTAATTATGGAAGGTAGTCTGCTGTCGGTATTTTTGTTACTCCAATGGATGGTAGCCTTGTCATTATGGAAGGTAGTATGTTATGGAGATTTTTTTTACTCCAATGGATGCTAGCCTTGTCATTATGGAAGGTAGTATATTGTCAAGATTTTTTTTACTCTAATGGATGGTAGCCTTGTCATATGGAAGGTAGTCTGTTGTCGAGTTTTTTTTACTACAATGGATGGTAGCCTTGTCATTATGGAAGGTAGTCTATTATCGATATTTTTGTTACTCAATGGATGGTAGCCTTGTCATTATGGCAGGTAGTCTGTTGTCGATATCTTTGTTACTCAATGGATGGTAGCCTTGTCTTTAGGGAAGTTAGTCTATTGTCGATATTTTTGGTACTCCTATGTTTGGTAGCCTTGTCATTATGAAAGGTAGTCTATTGTCGAGATCTTTGTTACTAAATGGATGGCAGCCTTATCATTATGCAAGGTAGTCTGTTGTAGAGATTTTTGTTATTGTAATGGATGGTAGCCTTGTCATTATGAAAGGAAGTCTTTTGTCAATATTTTTGTTACTCCAATGGATGGTAGCCTTGTCATTTTGGACTGTAGTCTATTGTCGAGATTTTTGTTACTGCAATGGGTGGTAGCCTTGTAATTATGGAAGGTAGTCTATTGTCGATATTTTTGTTACTCTAATGGATTGTAGACTTGACATTATGGAAAGTAGTCTGCTGTCGAGATTTTTATTACCGCAATGGATGGTAGGCGTGTCATTATGGAAGGTAGTTTGTTGTCGAGATTTTTGTTACTCTAATGGATGGTAGCCTTTATTTATGGAACGTAGTCTGTTGTCTAGATTTTCGGTACTCCAATGGATGATAGCCTTGTCATTATGGAAGGTAGTTTGTTGTAGAGATTTTTGTTACTCCAATGAATGGTATCCTTGTCATTATGGAAGGAAGTCTCTTGTATAGATATTTGTAACTCCAATGGATGGTACCCTTGTCATTATGGAAGGTAGTCTATTGTCAGGATTTTTGTTACTGCAATGGATGGTAGCCTTGTCTTTATGGAAGGTAGTCTAGTGTCGATATTTTTGTTACTCATATGGATGGTAGCCTTGTCATTGTGGAAGGTAGTCTATTGTCGAGATCTTTGTTACTCAATGGATGGCAGCCTTGTCATTATGCAAGGTAGTCTGTTGTAGAGATTTTTGTTACTATAATGAATTGTAGCCTTGTCATTATGGAAGGTAGTCTGTGGTAGAGATTTTTATTAGTCTAATGGATGGTAGCCTTGTCATTATGGAAGGTAGTCTGTTGTCGAGATTTTTGTTACTTCAATGGATGGTAGCCTTGTCATTATGGAAGGTAGTCTGTTGTAGAGATTTTTGTTACTCTAATGGATGGTAGCCTTGTCATTATGGAAGGAAGCCTTTTTTCGAGATTTTTGTTACTCTAATGGATGGTAGCCTTGTCATTATGGACTTTGGTCTATTATCGATATTTTTGTTACTCCAATGGATGGTAGCCTTGTCTTTATGGAAGTTAGTCTATTGTCGATATTTTTTGTACTCCTATGGATGGTAGCCTTGTCATTATGGAAGGTAGTATGTTGTCGAGATCATTGTTACTCAATGGATTGCAGCCTTGTCATTATGCAAGGTAGTCTGTTGTAGAGATTTTTGTTACTCTAATGGATGGTAGCCTTGTCATTATGGAAGGAAGTCTTTTTTCGAGATTTTTGTTACTCCAATGGATGGTAGCCTTGTCATTATGGAACGTGGTCTATTGTCGAGATTTTTGTTACACCAATGGATGGTATCCTTGTCATTATGGAAGGTAGTTTGTTTTCGAGATTTTTGTTACTCCATTGGATTATAGCCTTGTCTTTATGGAAGGAAGTCTGTTTTCGAGGTTTTTGTTACTCCAATGGATTGTAGCCTTATCATTATGGAACGTGGCCTATTGTCGAGATTTTTGTTACTCCAATGGATGGTAGACTTGTCATTATGGAAGATAGTCTGTTGTCGAGATTTTTGTTACTCCAATGGATGGTAGACTTGACATTATGGAAAGTAGTCTGGTTTCAAGATTTTTGTTACTCCAATGGATGGTAGCCTTGTCATTATGGAAGGTAGTCTGTTGTCGAATTTTTTTTTACTCCAATGGATTGTAGCCTTGTCATTATGGAAGGTAGTCTTTTCTTGATATTTTTGTTACTACAATGGATGGTAGCCTTGTCATTTTGGAAAGTAATCTATTGTCGAAATTTTTGTTACTCTAATGGATGGTAGCCTTGTCATTATGGAAGGTAGTCTGCTGTCGAGATTTTTGTTACTCCAATGGATAGTAGCCTTGTCATTATGGAAGGTAGTCTGTTGTCGAGATTTTTGTTACTCCAATGGATGGTAGCCTTTTCATTATGTAAGGTAGTTTGTTGTCAATATTTTTGTTACTGCAATGGATGGTAGACTTGCCATTATGGAAGGTTGTCTGTCTTTGTGATTTCTGGTACTCCAATCAATGGTAGCCTTGTCATTACGGAAGATATTATGTTGTCGAGATCTTTTTTACACCAATGGATGGTATCCTTGTCATTATGGAAGTTAGTCTGTTGTCGAGATTTTTGTTACTCCAATGGATTGTAGCCTTGTCATTATGGAAGGTAGTCTTCTGTCGACATTTTTTTACTCCAATGGATTGTAGCCTTGTCATTATGGAAGGTAGTCTTCTGTCGACATTTTTTTACTCCAATGGATGGTAGCCTTGTCATTATCGAAGGTAGTCTGTTGTCGAGATTTTTGTTACTCCAATGGATGGTATCCTTTTCGTTATGTAAGGTAGTCTGTTGTCGAGATTTTTTTTTACTTCAATGGATTGTAGCCTTGTCATTATGGAAGGTAGTCTGTCGTTGTGATTTCTAATACTCCAATGAATGGTAGCCTTGTCATTATGGAAGATAGTATGTTGTCGATATTTTTGTTACTCCAATGGATTCTAGCCTTGTTATTATGGAAGGTAGTCTCTTGTCGATATCTTTGTTACTCCAATGGATGGTAGCCTTGTCATTACGAAAGGTAGTCTGTTATCGAGATTTTTTATACTCCAATGGATGGTAGACTTGTCATTATTGAAGGTAGTCTGTCGTTGTGATTTCTGATACTCCAATGGATGGTAGCCATGTCATTATGGAAGATAGTATGTTGTTAATATTTTTGTTACTCCAATGGATTGCAGCCTTGTCATTAGGGAAGGTAGTCTGTTGTCAAGATTTTTGTTACTCCAATGGATTGTAGCCTTTTCATTATGGAAGGTAGTCTCTTCATGATATTTTTGTTACTACAATGGATGGTAGCCTTGTAATTTTTGAAGGTAGTCTGTTGTCGAGGTTTTTGTTACTCTAATGGATGGTAGCCTTGTCATTACGGAAGGTAGTTTGCTGTCGAGATTTTTGTTACTCCAATGGATGGTAGCCTTGTCATTATGGAAGGTAGTCTGATGTCGAGATTTTTGTTACTACAATTGATGGTAGCCTTGTCATTATGGAACTTTGTCTGTTGTCGAGATTTTTCTTACTCCAATGGATTGTAGCCTTGTCATTATGGAAGGTAGTCTGTTGTGGAGATTTTTGTTACTCCAATGGATGGTAGCCTTTTCTTTATGTAATGTATTTTGTTGTCAAGATTTTTGTTACTGCAATGGATGGTAGGCTTGTCATTATTGAACTTAGTCTGTTGTCGATATTTTTGTTACTCCAATGGATGGTAGCCTTGTCATTATGGAAGGTAGTCTGTTGTCTAGATTTTTGTTACTCCAATGGATGATAGCCTTGTCATTATGGAAGTTAGTCTGTTGTAGAGATTTTTGTTACTCCAATGGATGGTAGCCTTGTCATTATGGAACGTGGTCTATTGTCGAGATTTTAGTTACTCCAATGGATGGTATCCTTATCATTATGGAAGGTAGTCTGTTTTCGAGATTTTTGATACTCTATTGGATAGTAACCTTGTCTTTATGGAAGGAAGTCTGTTGTCGAGGTTTTTGTTACCCCAATGGATGGTAGCCTTGTCATTATGGAACATGGTCTATTGTCGAGATTTTTGTTACTTTAATGGATGGTAGACTTGTCATTATGGAAGATAGTCTGTTGTCGAGATTTTTGTTACTCCAATGGATGGTAGACTTGACATTATGGAAAGTAGTTTGGTTTCAAGATTTTTGTTACTTAAATGGATGGTAGGCTTGTCATTATGGATCGTAGTCTGTTGTCGATATTTTTGTTACTCCAATGGATGGTAGCCTTGTCGTTATGGAAGGTAGTCTGTTGTCTAGATTTTTGTTACACTAATGGATTATAGCCTTGTCCTTATGGAAGTTAGTCTTTTGCAGAGATTTTTGTTACTCCAATGGATGGAAGCCTTGTCATTATGGAAGGAAGTCTGTTGTATAAATTTTTGTAACTCCAATGGATGGTAGCCTTGTCATTATGGAACATGGTCTATTATCGAGATCTTTCTTACTCAATAGATGGTCGCCTTGTCATTATGGAAGGTAGTTTGTTGTAGAGATTTTTGTTACTCCAATGGATGGTAGCCTTATCATTATGGAAGGAAGTCTGTTGTCGAGATTTTTGTTACTCCAATGGATGGTAGCCTTGTCATTATGGAAAATGGTCTATTGTCGAGATTTTTGTTACTCCAATGGATGGTAGACTTGTCATTATGGAAGATAGTTTGTCGTCTAGATTTTTGTTACTCTAGTGTATGGTAGACTTGACATTATGGAAAGTAGTCTGGTTTCGAGATTTTTGTTACTGCAATGGATGGTAGGTTTGTCATTATGGAATGTAGTCTGTTGTCGATATTTTTGTTATCCCAATGGATGGTTGCCTTGTCGTTATAAAAGGTAGTTTGTTGTCTACATTTTTGTTACTCCAATGGATGATAGCCTTTTCATTATGGAAGTTAGTCTGTTGTAGAGATTTTTGTTACTCCAATGGATGGTAGCCTTTTCATTATGGAACGTGGTCTATTGTCGAGATTTTAGTTACTCCAATGGATGGTATCCTTATCATTATGGAAGGTAGTCTGTTTTCGAGATTTTTGATACTCTATTGGATAGTAACCTTGTCTTTATGGAAGGAAGTCTGTTGTCGAGGTTTTTGTTACCCCAATGGATGGTAGCCTTGTCATTATGGAACATGGTCTATTGTCGAGATTTTTGTTACTTTAATGGATGGTAGACTTGTCATTATGGAAGATAGTCTGTTGTCGAGATTTTTGTTACTCCAATGGATGGTAGACTTGACATTATGGAAAGTAGTTTGGTTTCAAGATTTTTGTTACTTAAATGGATGGTAGGCTTGTCATTATGGGACGTAGTCTGTTGTCGATATTTTTGTTACTCCAATGGATGGTAGCCTTGTCGTTATGGAAGGTAGTCTGTTGTCTAGATTTTTGTTACACCAATGGATGATAGCCTTGTCCTTATGGAAGTTAGTCTGTTGCAGAGATTTTTGTTACTCCAATGGATGGTAGCCTTGTCATTATGGAAGGAAGTCTGTTGTATAAATTTTTGTAACTCCAATGGATGGTAGCCTTGTCATTATGGAACATGGTCTATTATTGAGATCTTTCTTACTCAATAGATGGTCGCCTTGTCATTATGGAAGGTAGTTTGTTGTAGAGATTTTTGTTACTCCAATGGATGGTAGTCTTGTCATTATGGAACGTAGTCTGTTGTCGATATTTTTGTTACTCCAATGGATGGTAGCCTTATCATTATGGAAGGTAGTCTGTAGTCTAGATTTTTGTTACTCCAATGGATGATAGCCTTGTCATTATGGAAGTTAGTCTGTTGCAGAGATTTTTGTTACTCCAATGGATGGAAGCCTTGTCATTATGGAAGGAAGTCTGTTGTATAAATTTTTGTAACTCCAATGGATGGTAGCCTTGTCATTATGGAACATGGTCTATTATCGAGATCTTTCTTACTCAATAGATGGTCGCCTTGTCATTATGGAAGGTAGTTTGTTGTAGAGATTTTTGTTACTCCAATGGATGGTAGCCTTGTCATTATGGAAGGAAGTCTGTTGTCGAGGTTTTTGTTACCCCAATGGATGGTAGCCTTGTCATTATGGAACATGGTCTATTGTCGAGATTTTTGTTACTTTAATGGATGGTAGACTTGTCATTATGGAAGATAGTCTGTTGTCGAGATTTTTGTTACTCCAATGGATGGTAGACTTGACATTATGGAAAGTAGTTTGGTTTCAAGATTTTTGTTACTTAAATGGATGGTAGGCTTGTCATTATGGAACGTAGTCTGTTGTCGATATTTTTGTTACTCCAATGGATGGTAGCCTTGTCGTTATGGAAGGTAGTCTGTTGTCTAGATTTTTGTTACACCAATGGATGATAGCCTTGTCCTTATGGAAGTTAGTCTGTTGCAGAGATTTTTGTTACTCCAATGGATGGTAGCCTTGTCATTATGGAAGGAAGTCTGTTGTATAAATTTTTGTAACTCCAATGGATGGTAGCCTTGTCATTATGGAACATGGTCTATTATCGAGATCTTTCTTACTCAATAGATGGTCGCCTTGTCATTATGGAAGGTAGTTTGTTGTAGAGATTTTTGTTACTCCAATGGATGGTAGCCTTGTCATTATGGAAGGAAGTCTGTTGTCGAGGTTTTTGTTACCCCAATGGATGGTAGCCTTGTCATTATGGAACATGGTCTATTGTCGAGATTTTTGTTACTTTAATGGATGGTAGACTTGTCATTATGGAAGATAGTCTGTTGTCGAGATTTTTGTTACTCCAATGGATGGTAGACTTGACATTATGGAAAGTAGTTTGGTTTCAAGATTTTTGTTACTTAAATGGATGGTAGGCTTGTCATTATGGAACGTAGTCTGTTGTCGATATTTTTGTTACTCCAATGGATGGTAGCCTTGTCGTTATGGAAGGTAGTCTGTTGTCTAGATTTTTGTTACACCAATGGATGATAGCCTTGTCCTTATGGAAGTTAGTCTGTTGCAGAGATTTTTGTTACTCCAATGGATGGTAGCCTTGTCATTATGGAAGGAAGTCTGTTGTATAAATTTTTGTAACTCCAATGGATGGTAGCCTTGTCATTATGGAACATGGTTTATTATTGAGATCTTTCTTACTCAATAGATGGTCGCCTTGTCATTATGGAAGGTAGTTTGTTGTAGAGATTTTTGTTACTCCAATGGATGGTAGTCTTGTCATTATGGAAGGAAGTCTGTTGTCGAGATTTTTGTTACTACAATGGATGGTAGCCTTGTCATTATGGAACATGGTCTATTGTCGAGATTTTTGTTACACCAATGGATGGTATCCTTGTCATTATGGAAGGTAGTTTGTTTTCGAGATTTTTGTTACTCCATTGGATTATAGCCTTGTCTTTATGGAAGGAAGTCTGTTGTCGAGGTTTTTGTTACTCCAATGGATTGTAGCCTTATCATTATGGAACGTGGCCTATTGTCGAGATTTTTGTTACTCCAATGGATGGTAGACTTGTCATTATGGAAGATAGTTTGTTGTCGAGATTTTTGTTACTCCAATGGATGGTAGACTTGACATTATGGAAAGTAGTCTGGTTTCAAGATTTTTGTTACTGCAATGGATGGTAGCTTTGTCATTATAGAAGGTAGTCTGTTATCTAGATTTTTGTTACTCCAATGGATGATAGCCTTGTCCTTATGGATGTTAGTCTGTTGTAGAGATTTTTGTTACTCCAATGGATGGTAGCCTTGTCATTATGGAACGTGGTCTATTGTCGAGATTTTAGTTACTCCAATGGATGGTATCCTTATCATTATGGAAGGTAGTCTGTTTTCGAGATTTTTGATACTCTATTGGATAGTAACCTTGTCTTTATGGAAGGAAGTCTGTTGTCGAGGTTTTTGTTACCCCAATGGATGGTAGCCTTGTCATTATGGAACATGGTCTATTGTCGAGATTTTTGTTACTTTAATGGATGGTAGACTTGTCATTATGGAAGATAGTCTGTTGTCGAGATTTTTGTTACTCCAATGGATGGTAGACTTGACATTATGGAAAGTAGTTTGGTTTCAAGATTTTTGTTACTTAAATGGATGGTAGGCTTCTCATTATGGAACGTAGTCTGTTGTCGATATTTTTGTTACTCCAATGGATGGTATCCTTGTCGTTATGGAAGGTAGTCTGTTGTCTAGATTTTTGTTACACCAATGGATGATAGCCTTGTCCTTATGGAAGTTAGTCTGTTGCAGAGATTTTTGTTACTCCAATGGATGGTAGCCTTGTCGTTATGGAAGGAAGTCTGTTGTATAAATTTTTTAACTCCAATGGATGGTAGCCTTGTCATTATGGAACATGGTCTATTATCGATATCTTTCTTACTCAATAGATGGTCGCCTTGTCATTATGGAAGGTAGTTTGTTGTAGAGATTTTTGTTACTCCAATGGATGGTAGCCTTGTCATTATGGAAGGAAGTCTGTTGTCGAGATTTTTGTTACTCCAATGGATGGTAGCCTTGTCATTATGGAAGATAGTTTGTTGTCTAGATTTTTGTTACTCCAATGGATGGTAAACATGACATTATGGAAAGTAGTCTGGTTTCGAGATTTTTGTTACTGCAATGGATGGTAGGCTTGTCATTATGGAACGTAGTCTGTTGTCGATATTTTTGTTACCCCAATGGATGGTAGCCTTGTCTTTATAGAAGGTAGTTTGTTGTCTAGATTTTTGTAACTCCAATGGATCATAGCCTTTTCATTATGGAAGTTATTCTGTTGCAGAGATTTTTGTTAATCCATCGGATGGTAGCCTTGTCATTATGGAAGGAAGTCTGTTGTCGAGATTTTTGTTACTCCAATGGATGGTAGCCTTGTCATTATGGAAGGTAGTCTGTTGTCGAGATTTTTGTTACTCCAATGGATGGTATCCTTGTCATTATGGAAGATAGTCTGTTTTAGAGATTTTTGTTACTCCATTGGATTGTAGCCTTGTGATTATGGAAGGAAGTGTGTTGTCGAGGTTTTTGTTACTCCAATGGATTGTAGCCTTGTCATTATGGAACGTGGTCTATTGTCGAGATTTTTGTTACTCCAATGGATGGTAGACTTGTCATTATAGAAGATAGTCTATTGCGAGATTCTTGTTACTCCAATGGATGGTAGACATGACATTATGGAAAGTAGTCTGGTTTCGAGATTTTTGTTACTATAATGGATGGTAGGCTTGTCATTATGGAACGTAGTCTGTTGTCGATATTTTTGTTACTCCAATGGATGGTAGCCTTATCATTATGGAAGGTAGTCTGTAGTCTAGATTTTTGTTACTCCAATGGATGATAGCCTTGTCATTATGGAAGTTAGTCTGTTGCAGAGATTTTTGTTACTCCAATGGATGGTAGCCTTGTCATTATGGAAGGAAGTCTGTTGTATAAATTTTTGTAACTCCAATGGATGGTAGCCTTGTCATTATGGAACATGGTCTATTATCGATATCTTTCTTACTCAATAGATGGTCGCCTTGTCATTATGGAAGGTAGTTTTTTGTAGAGATTTTTGTTACTCCAATGGATGGTAGCCTTGTCATTATGGAAGGAAGTCTGTTGTCGAGATTTTTGTTACTCCAATGGATGGTAGCCTTGTCATTATGGAAGATAGTTTGTTGTCTAGATTTTTGTTACTCTAATGGATGGTAAACATGACATTATGGAAAGTAGTCTGGTTTCGAGATTTTTGTTACTGCAATGGATGGTAGGCTTGTCATTATGGAACGTAGTCTGTTGTCGATATTTTTGTTACCCCAATGGATGGTAGCCTTGTCGTTATAGAAGGTAGTTTGTTGTCTAGATTTTTGTAACTCCAATGGATCATAGCCTTTTCATTATGGAAGTTATTCTGTTGCAGAGATTTTTGTTACTCCATCGGATGGTAGCCTTGTCATTATGGAAGGAAGTCTGTTGTCGAGATTTTTGTTACTCCAATGGATGGTAGCCTTGTCATTATGGAACGTGGTCTATTGTCGAGATTTTTGTTACTCCAATGGATGGTATCCTTGTCATTATGGAAGGTAGTCTGTTTTAGAGATTTTTGTTACTCCATTGGATTGTAGCCTTGTGATTATGGAAGGAAGTATGTTGTCGAGGTTTTTGTTACTCCAATGGATGGTAGCCTTGTCATTATGGAACGTGGTCTATTGTCGAGATTTTTGTTACTCCAATGGATGGTAGACTTGTCATTATGGAAGATAGTCTGTTGCGAGATTCTTGTTACTCCAATGGATGGTTGACATGACATTATGGAAAGTAGTCTGGTTTCGAGATTTTTGTTACTATAATGGATGGTAGGCTTGTCATTATGGAACGTAGTCTGTTGTCGATATTTTTGTTACTCCAATGGATGGTAGCCTTATCTTTATGGAAGGTAGTCTGTAGTCTAGATTTTTGTTACTCCAATGGATGATAGCCTTGTCATTATGGAAGTTAGTTTGTTGCAGAGATTTTTGTTACTCCAATGGATGGTAGCCTTGTCATTATGGAAGGAAGTCTGTTGTATAAATTTTTGTAACTCCAATGGATGGTAGCCTTGTCATTATGGAACATGGTCTATTATTGAGATCTTTCATACTCAATAGATGGTCGCCTTGTCATTATGGAAGGTAGTTTGTTGTAGATATTTTTGTTACTCCAATGGATGGTGGTCTTGTCATTATGGAAGGAAGTTTGTTGTCGAGATTTTTGTTACTACAATGGATGGTAGCCTTGTCATTATGGAACGTGGTCTATTGTCGAGATTTTTGTTACACCAATGGATGGTATCCTTGTCATTATGGAAGGTAGTCTGTTTTCGAGATTTTTGTTACTCCATTGGATTGTAGCCTTGTCTTTATGGAAGGAAGTCTGTTGTCGAGGTTTTTGTTACTCCAATGGATTGTAGCCTTGTCATAATGGAACGTGGCCTATTATCGAGATTTTTGTTACTCCAATGGATGGTAGACTTGTCATTATGGAAGATAGTCTGTTGTCGAGATTTTTGTTACTCCAATGGATGGTAGACTTGACATTATGGAAAGTAGTCTGGTTTCAAGATTTTTGTTACTGCAATGGATGGTAGGCTTGTCATTATGGAACATAGTCTGTTGTCAATATTTTTGTTACTCCAATGGATGGTAGCCTTGTCGTTATGGAAGGTAGTCTGTTGTCTAGATTTTTGTTACTCTAATGGATGATAGCCTTGTCCTTATGGATGTTAGTCTGTTGTAGAGATTTTTGTTACTCCAATGGATGGTAGCCGTGTCATTATGGAAGCAAGTATGTTGTTTAGATTTTTGTAACTCCCATAGATGGTAGCCTTGTCATTATGGAACATGGTCCATTATTGAGATTTTTGTTACTCAATGGATGGTAGCCTTATCATTATGGAAGGTAGTCTGTTGTAGAGATTTTTGTTACCCCAATGGATGGTAGCCTTGTCATTATGGAACATGGTCTATTGTCGAGATTTTTGTTACTTTAATGGATGGTAGACCTGTCATTATGGAAGATAGTTTGTTGTCGAGATTTTTGTTACTCCAATGGATGGTAGACTTGACATTATGGAAAGTAGTTTGGTTTCAAGATTTTTGTTACTTAAATGGATGGTAGGCTTGTCATTATGGAACGTAGTCTGTTGTCGATATTTTTGTTACTCCAATGGATGGTAGCCTTGTCGTTATGGAAGGTAGTCTGTTGTCTAGATTTTTGTTACACCAATGGATGATAGCCTTGTCCTTATGGAAGTTAGTCTGTTGCAGAGATTTTTGTTACTCCAATGGATGGTAGCCTTGTCATTATGGAAGGAAGTCTGTTGTATAAATTTTTGTAACTCCAATGGATGGTAGCCTTGTCATTATGGAACATGGTCTATTATTGAGATCTTTCTTACTCAATAGATGGTCGCCTTGTCATTATGGAAGGTAGTTTGTTGTAGAGATTTTTGTTACTCCAATGGATGGTAGTCTTGTCATTATGGAAGGAAGTCTGTTGTCGAGATTTTTGTTACTACAATGGATGGTAGCCTTGTCATTATGGAACATTGTCTATTGTCGAGATTTTTGTTACACCAATGGATGGTATCCTTGTCATTATGGAAGGTAGTTTGTTTTCGAGATTTTTGTTACTCCATTGGATTATAGCCTTGTCTTTATGGAAGGAAGTCTGTTGTCGAGGTTTTTGTTACTCCAATGGATTGTAGCCTTATCATTATGGAACGTGGCCTATTGTCGAGATTTTTGTTACTCCAATGGATGGTAGACTTGTCATTATGGAAGATAGTTTGTTGTCGAGATTTTTGTTACTCCAATGGATGGTAGACTTGACATTATGGAAAGTAGTCTGGTTTCAAGATTTTTGTTACTGCAATGGATGGTAGCTTTGTCATTATAGAAGGTAGTCTGTTATCTAGATTTTTGTTACTCTAATGGATGATAGCCTTGTCCTTATGGATGTTAGTCTGTTGTAGAGATTTTTGTTACTCCAATGGATGGTAGCCTTGTCATTATGGAACGTGGTCTATTGTCGAGATTTTAGTTACTCCAATGGATGGTATCCTTATCATTATGGAAGGTAGTCTGTTTTCGAGATTTTTGATACTCTATTGGATAGTAACCTTGTCTTTATGGAAGGAAGTCTGTTGTCGAGGTTTTTGTTACCCCAATGGATGGTAGCCTTGTCATTATGGAACATGGTCTATTGTCGAGATTTTTGTTACTTTAATGGATGGTAGACTTGTCATTATGGAAGATAGTCTGTTGTCGAGATTTTTGTTACTCCAATGGATGGTAGACTTGACATTATGGAAAGTAGTTTGGTTTCAAGATTTTTGTTACTTAAATGGATGGTAGGCTTGTCATTATGGAACGTAGTCTGTTGTCGATATTTTTGTTACTCCAATGGATGGTAGCCTTGTCGTTATGGAAGGTAGTCTGTTGTCTAGATTTTTGTTACACCAATGGATGATAGCCTTGTCCTTATGGAAGTTAGTCTGTTGCAGAGATTTTTGTTACTCCAATGGATGGTAGCCTTGTCGTTATGGAAGGAAGTCTGTTGTATAAATTTTTTAACTCCAATGGATGGTAGCCTTGTCATTATGGAACATGGTCTATTATCGATATCTTTCTTACTCAATAGATGGTCGCCTTGTCATTATGGAAGGTAGTTTGTTGTAGAGATTTTTGTTACTCCAATGGATGGTAGCCTTGTCATTATGGAAGGAAGTCTGTTGTCGAGATTTTTGTTACTCCAATGGATGGTAGCCTTGTCATTATGGAAGATAGTTTGTTGTCTAGATTTTTGTTACTCTAATGGATGGTAAACATGACATTATGGAAAGTAGTCTGGTTTCGAGATTTTTGTTACTGCAATGGATGGTAGGCTTGTCATTATGGAACGTAGTCTGTTGTCGATATTTTTGTTACCCCAATGGATGGTAGCCTTGTCGTTATAGAAGGTAGTTTGTTGTCTAGATTTTTGTAACTCCAATGGATCATAGCCTTTTCATTATGGAAGTTATTCTGTTGCAGAGATTTTTGTTACTCCATCGGATGGTAGCCTTGTCATTATGGAAGGAAGTCTGTTGTCGAGATTTTTGTTACTCCAATGGATGGTAGCCTTGTCATTATGGAACGTGGTCTATTGTCGAGATTTTTGTTACTCCAATGGATGGTATCCTTGTCATTATGGAAGGTAGTCTGTTTTAGAGATTTTTGTTACTCCATTGGATTGTAGCCTTGTGATTATGGAAGGAAGTATGTTGTCGAGGTTTTTGTTACTCCAATGGATGGTAGCCTTGTCATTATGGAACGTGGTCTATTGTCGAGATTTTTGTTACTCCAATGGATGGTAGACTTGTCATTATGGAAGATAGTCTGTTGCGAGATTCTTGTTACTCCAATGGATGGTTGACATGACATTATGGAAAGTAGTCTGGTTTCGAGATTTTTGTTACTATAATGGATGGTAGGCTTGTCATTATGGAACGTAGTCTGTTGTCGATATTTTTGTTACTCCAATGGATGGTAGCCTTATCATTATGGAAGGTAGTCTGTAGTCTAGATTTTTAATACTCCAATGGATGATAGCCTTGTCATTATGGAAGTTAGTCTGTTGCAGAGATTTTTGTTACTCCAATGGATGGTAGCCTTGTCATTATGGAAGGAAGTCTGTTGTATAAATTTTTGTAACTCCAATGGATGGTAGCCTTGTCATTATGGAACATGGTCTATTATTGAGATCTTTCATACTCAATAGATGGTCGCCTTGTCATTATGGAAGGTAGTTTGTTGTAGATATTTTTGTTACTCCAATGGATGGTGGTCTTGTCATTATGGAAGGAAGTCTGTTGTCGAGATTTTTGTTACTACAATGGATGGTAGCCTTGTCATTATGGAACGTGGTCTATTGTCGAGATTTTTGTTACACCATTGGATGGTATCCTTGTCATTATGGAAGGTAGTCTGTTTTCGAGATTTTTGTTACTCCATTGGATTGTAGCCTTGTCTTTATGGAAGGAAGTCTGTTGTCGAGGTTTTTGTTACTCCAATGGATTGTAGCCTTGTCATTATGGAACGTGGCCTATTGTCGAGATTTTTGTTACTCCAATGGATGGTAGACTTGTCATTATGGAAGATAGTCTGTTGTCGAGATTTTTGTTACTCCAATGGATGGTAGACTTGACATTATGGAAAGTAGTCTGGTTTCAAGATTTTTGTTACTGCAATGGATGGTAGGCTTGTCATTATGGAACATAGTCTGTTGTCTATATTTTTGTTACTCCAATGGATGGTAGCCTTGTCGTTATGGAAGGTAGTCTGTTGTAGAGATTTTTGTTACTCCAATGGATGGTAGCCGTGTCATTATGGAAGCAAGTATGCTGTTTAGATTTTTGTAACTCCCATAGATGGTAGCCTTGTCATTATGGAACATGGTCCATTATTGAGATTTTTATTACTCAATGGATGGTAGCCTTATCATTATGGAAGGTAGTCTGTTGTAGAGATTTTTGTTACTCCAATGGATTGTAGCCTTGTCATTATGGTAAGAAGTCTGTTGTCGAGATTTTTTTTACTCCAATGGATGGTAGCCTTGTCATTATTGAACGTGGTCTATTATCAAGATTTTTGTTACTCCAATGGATGGTAGCCCTGTCATTATGGAAGATAGTCTGTTGTCGAGATTTTTGTTACTCCATTGAATTGTAGCCTTTTCATTATGGAAGGTAGTTAGTTGTTGAGATTTTTGTCATTCCAATGGATGGTAACCTTGTCATTATGGATTGTAGTCTGTTGTCGAGATTTTTTTTACTCTAATGGATGGTAGCCTTGTCATATGGATGGTAGTCTGTTGTCGAGATTTTTTTTACTCCAATGGATGGTAGCCTTGTCATTATGGAAGGTAGTCTCTTCATGATATTTTTGTTACTACAATGGATGGTAGCCTTCTCATTTTTGAAGGTAGTCTGTTGTTGTGATTTCTGAAACTCCAATGGATGGTAGCCTTGACTTTATGGAAGATAGTATGTTGTTGATATTTTTGTTACTCCAATGGATTGTAGCCTTGTCATTAAGGAAGGTAGTCTGTTGTCGAGATTTTTGTTACTCCAGTGGATGGTTGCCTTGTCATTATGGAAGGTAGTCTGTTCTCGAGATTTTTTATACTCCAATGGATGTTAGCCTTGTCATTATGGAAGGTAGTCTGTTGTCGAGATTTTTGTTACTCGAATGGATGGTAGCTTGTCATTATGGAAGGTAGTCTGCTATCGAGATTATTGTTACTTTAATGTATGGTAGCCTTGTCATTATGGAAGGTAGTGTTTTGTCGAGATTTTTATTACTACAATGGATGCTAGCCTTGGCATTATGGAAGGTAGTCTATTGTCGAGATTTTTGTTACTACAATGGATGGTAGCCTTGTCATTATGAAAGGTATTTCGTTGTCGAGATTTTTGTTACACTAATGGATGTTATCCTTGTCGTTATGGAAGGTAGTCTATTGTCGAGATTTTTGTTACTCCAATGGATGGTAGCCTTTTCGTTATGTAAGGTAGTCTGTTGTCGAGATTTTTTATACTCCAATGGATGGTAGCCTTGTCATTATAGTAGGTAGTCTGTCGTTGTGATTTATGATACTCCAATGGATGGTAGCCTTGTCATTATGGAAGATAGTATGTTGTCGAGATTTTTTTTACTACAATGGATGGTAGCCTTGTCATTATGGAACTTAGTCTGTTGTAGAGATTTTTGTTACTCCAATGGATTGTAGCCTTGTCATTTTGGAAGGTAGTATGTTTTCGAAATTTTTGTTACTCCAATGGATGGTAGCCTTTTCTTTATGTAAGGTATTTTGTTGCCAAGATTTTTGTTACTGCAATGGATGGTAGCCTTGTCATTAATGAAGGTATTTTGTCATTGTGATTTATGTTACTACAATGGATGGTAGCCTTGTCATTATGGAAGATAGTATGTTGTCGATATTATTGTTACTCCAATAGATGGTAGCCTTGTCATTATGGAACTTAGTCTGTTGTCGAGATTTTTGTTACTCCAATGGATTGTAGCCTTGTCATTATGGAAGGTAGTATGTGGTCGAGATTTTTGTTACTCCAATAGATGGTACCCTTTTCATTATGTAAGGTAGTTTGTTGTCGAGATTTTTGTTACTCCAATGGATTGTAGCCTTGTCATTATGGAAGGTAGTCTGTTGTCGAGAATTTTGTTACTCCAATGGATTGTAGCCTTGTCATTATGGAAGGTAGTCTCTTCATGATATTTTTGTTACTACAATGGATGGTAGCCTTCTCATTTTGGAAGGTAGTATGTTGTTGTGATTTCTGAAACTCCAATGGATGGTAGCCTTGTCATTATGGAAGATAGTATGTTGTTGATATTTTTGTTACTCCAATGGATTGTAGCCTTGTCATTATGGAAGGTAGTCTCTTGTCGATATCTTTGTTACTCCAATGGATGGTAGCCTTGTCATTACGAAAAGTAGTCTGTTGTCGCGATTTTTGTTACTCCAGTGGATGGTAGCCTTGTCATTATGGAAGGTAGTCTGTTGTTAATATTTTTGTTACTACAATGGATGGTAGCCTTGTCATTATGGAAGGTAGTTTGTTGTCGAGATTTTTGTTACACTAATGGATGTTATCCTTGTCATTATGGAAGGTAGTTTGTTGTCGAGATTTATGTTACTCCAATGGATGGTAGCTTTTTCGTTATGTAAGGTAGTCTATTCTCGAGATTTTTTATACTCCAATGGATGTTAGCCTTGTCATTATGGAAGGTAGTCTATTGTCGAGATTTTTGTTACTCGATAGGATGGTAGCTTGTCATTATGGAAGGTAGTTTGTTGTCGAGATTATTGTTACTTTAATGTATGGTAGCCTTGTCATTATGGAAGGTAGTGTTTTGTCGAGATTTTTACTACTACCATGGATGCTAGCCTTGGCATTATGGAAGGTAGTCTATTGTCGAGATTTTTGTTACTACAATGGATGGTAGCCTTGTCATTATGGAAAGTATTCTGTTGTCAAGATTTTTGTTACACTAATGGATGTTATCCTTGTCATTATGGAAGGTAGTCTATTGTCGAGATTTTTGTTACTCCAATGGATGGTAGCCTTTTTGTTATGTAAGGTAGTCTATTGTCGAGATTTTTTATACTCCAATGGATGGTAGCCTTGTCATTATGGAAGGTAGTCTATCGTTGTGATTTCTGATACTCCAATGGATGGTAGCCTTGTCATTATGGAAGATAGTATGTTGTCCAGATTTTTTTTACTATAATGGATGGTAGCCTTGTCATTATGGAACTTAGTCTGTTGTCGAGATTTTTGTTACTCCAATGGATTGTAGCCTTGTCATTTTGGAAGGTACTATGTTTTCGAGATTTTTGTTACTCCAATGGATGGTAGCCTTTTCTTTATGTAAGGTATTTTGTTGCCAAGATTTTTGTTACTGCAATGGATGGTAGCCTTGTCATTAATGAAGGTATTTTGTCATTGTGATTTATGTTACTACAATGGATGGTAGCCTTGTCATTATGGAAGATAGTATGTTGTCGATATTATTGTTACTCCAATAGATGGTAGCCTTGTCATTATGGAACTTAGTCTGTTGTCGAGATTTTTGTTAGTCCAATGGATTGTAGCCTTGTCATTATGGAAGGTAGTATGTTGTCGAGATTTTTGTTACTCCAATAGATGGTACCCTTTTCATTATGTAAGGTAGTTTGTTGTCGAGATTTTTGTTACTCCAATGGATTGTAGGCTTGTCATTATGGAAGGTAGTCTGTTGTCGAGAATTTTGTTACTCCAATGGATTGTAGCCTTGTCATTATGGAAGGTAGTCTCTTCATGATATTTTTGTTACTACAATGGATGGTAGCCTTCTCATTTTGGAAGGTAGTATGTTGTTGTGATTTCTGAAACTCCAATGGATGGTAGCCTTGTCATTATGGAAGATAGTATGTTGTTGATATTTTTGTTACTCCAATGGATTGTAGCCTTGTAATTATGGAAGGTAGTCTCTTGTCGATATCTTTGTTACTCCAATGGATGGTATCCTTGTCATTACGAAAAGTAGTCTGTTGTCGAGATTTTTGATACTCCAGTGGATGGTAGCCTTGTCATTATGGAAGGTAGTCTATTGTTGATATTTTTGTTACTACAATGGATGGTAGCCTTGTCATTATGGAAGGTAGTTTGTTGTCGACATTTTTGTTACACTAATGGATGTTATCCTTGTCATTATGGAAGGTAGTTTGTTGTCGAGATTTATGTTACTCCAATGGATGGTAGCCTTTTCGTTATGTAAGGTAGTCTATTCTCAAGATTTTTTATACTCCAATGGATGTTAGCCTTGTCATTATGGAAGGTAGTCTGTTGTCGAGATTTTTGTTACTCGAATGGATGGTAGCTTGTCATTATGGAAGGTAGTCTGTTGTCGAGATTATTGTTACTTTAATGTATGGTAGCCTTGTCATTATGGAAGGTAGTGTTCTGTCGAGATTTTTATTACTACAATGGATGCTAGCCTTGGCATTATGGAAGGTAGTCTATTGTCGAGATTTTTGTTACTACAATGGATGGTAGCCTTGTCATTATGGAAGGTATTCTGTTGTCTAGATTTTTGTTACACTAATGGATGTTATCCTTGTCATTATGGAAGGTAGTCTATTGTCGAGATTTTTGTTACTCCAATGGATGGTAGCCTTTTCGTTATGTAAGGTAGTCTGTTGTCGAGATTTTTTATACTCCAATGGATGGTAGCCTTGTCATTTTGGAAGGTAGTCTGTCGTTGTGATTTCTGATACTCCAATGGATGGTAGCCTTGTCATTATGGAAGATAGTATGTTGTCGAGATTTTTTTTACTACAATGGATGGTAGCCTTGTCATTATGGAACTTAGTCTGTTGTCGAGATTTTTGTTACTCAAATGGATTGTAGCCTTGTCATTTTGGAAGGTAGTATGTTTTCGAGATTTTTGTTACTCCAATGGATGGTACCCTTTTCATTATGTAAGGTAGTTTGTTGTCGAGATTTTTGTTACTCCAATGGATTGTAGCCTTGTCATTATGGAAGGTAGTCTGTTGTCGAGAATTTTGTTACTCTAATGGATTGTAGCCTTGTCATTATGGAAGGTAGTCTCTTCATGATATTTTTGTTACTACAATGGATGGTAGCCTTCTCATTTTGGAAGGTAGTATGTTGTTGTGATTTCTGAAACTCAAATGGATGGTAGCCTTGTCATTATGGAAGATAGTATGTTGTTGATATTTTTGTTACTCCAACGGATTGTAGCCTTGTCATTATGGAAGGTAGTCTCTTGTCGATATCTTTGTTACTCCAATGGATGGTAGCCTTGTCATTACGAAAAGTAGTCTGTTGTCGAGATTTTTGTTACTCCAGTGGATGGTAGCCTTGTCATTATGGAAGGTAGTCTATTGTTGAGATTTTTGTTACTACAATGGATGGTAGCCTTGTCATTATGGAAGGTAGTTTGTTGTCGAGATTTTTGTTACACTAATGGATGTTATCCTTGTCATTATGGAAGGTAGTTTGTTGTCGAGATTTATGTTACTCCAATGGATGGTAGCCTTTTCGTTATTTAAGGTAGTCTATTCTTGAGATTTTTTATACTCCAATGGATGGTAGCCTTGTCATTATGGAAAGTAGTCTGTTGTCGAGATTTTTGTTACTCGAATGTATGGTAGCCTTATCATTATGGAAGGTAGTGTTTTGTCGAGATTTTTATTACTACAATGGATGCTAGCCTTGGCATTATGGAAGGTAGTCTATTGTCGGGATTTTTGTTACTACAATGGATGGTAGCCTTGTCATTATGAAAGGTATTCTGTTGTCGAGATTTTTGTTACACTAATGGATGTTATCCTTGTCATTATGGAAGGTAGTCTATTGTCGAGATTTTTGTTACTCCAATGGATGGTAGCCTTTTCGTTATGTAAGGTAGTCTGTTGTCGAGATTTTTTATACTCCAATGGATGGTAGCCTTGTCATTATGGAAGGTAGTCTGTCGTTGTGATTACTGATACTCCAATGGATGGTAGCCTTGTCATTATGGAAGGTAGTATGTTGTCGAGATTTTTTTACTACAATGGATGGTAGCCTTGTCATTATGGAACTTAGTCTGTTGTCGAGATTTTTGTTACTGCAATGGATTGTAGCCTTGTCATTTTGGAAGGTAGTATGTTTTCGATATTTTTGTTACTCTAATGGATGGTAGCCTTTTCTTTATGTAAGGTATTTTGTTGCCAAGATTTTTATTACTGCAATGGATGGTAGCCTTGTCATTAAAGAAGGTAATTTGTCATTGTTATTTATGTTACTACAATGGATGGTAGCCTTGTCATTATAGAAGATATTATGTTGTCGATATTATTGTTACTCCAATGGATAGTAGCCTTGTCATTATGGAACTTAGTCTGTTGTCGAGATTTTTGTTACTCCAATGGATTGTAGCCTTGTCATTATGGAATGTAGTATGTTGTCGAGATTTTTGTTACTCCAATGGATGGTGCCCTTTTCATTATGTAAGGTAGTTTGTTGTCGAGATTTTTGTTACTCCAATGGATTGTAGCCTTGTAATTATGGAAGGTAGTCTGTTGTCGAGAATTTTGTTACTCCAATGGATTGTAGCCGTGTCATTATGGAAGGTAGTCTCTTCATGATATTTTTGTTACTACAATGGATGGTAGCCTTCTCATTTTGGAAGGTAGTATGTTGTTGTGATTTCTGAATCTCCAATGGATGGTAGCCTTGTCATTATGGAAGATAGTATGTTGTTGATATTTTTGTTACTCCAATGGATTGTAGCCTTGTCATTATGGAAGGTAGTCTCTTGTCGATATCTTTGTTACTCCAATGGATGGTAGCCTTGTCATTACGAAAAGTAGTCTGTTGTCGATATTTTTGTTACTCCAGTGCATGGTAGCCTTGTCATTATGGAAGGTAGTCTGTTGTTGAGATTTTTGTTACTACAATGGATGGAAGCCTTGTCATTATGGAAGGTAGTTTGTTGTCGAGATTTTTGTTACACTAATGGATGTTATCCTTGTCATTATGGAAGGTAGTTTGTTGTCGAGGTTTATGTTACTCCAATGGATGGTAGCCTTTTCGTTATGTAAGGTAGTCTATTCTTGAGATTTTTTATACTCCAACGGATGGTAGCCTTGTCATTATGGAAGGTAGTCTGTTGTCGAGATTTTTGTTACTCGAATGGATGGTAGCTTGTCATTATGGAAGGTAGTCTGCTGTCGTGATTATTGTTACTTTAATGTATGGTAGCCTTGTCATTATGGAAGGTAGTGTTTTGTCGAGATTTTTTTTACTACAATGGATGCTAGCCTTGGCATTATGGAAGGTAGTCTATTGTCGAGATTTTTGTTACTACAATGAATGGTAGCCTTGTCATTATGGAAGGTATTCTGTTGTCGAGTTTTTTGTTACACTAATGGATGTTATCCTTGTCATTATGGAAGGTAGTCTATTGTCGAGATTTTTGTTACTCCAATGGATGGTAGCCTTTTCGTTATGTAAGGTAGTCTATTGTCGAGATTTTTTATAATCCAATGGATGGTAGCCTTGTCATTATGGAAGGTAGTCTGTCGTTGTGATTTCTGATACTTCAATGGATGGTAGCCTTGTCATTATGGAAGGTAGTATGTTGTCGAGATTTTCTTTACTACAATGGATGGTAGCCTTGTCATTATGGAACTTAGTCTGTTGTCTAGATTTTTGTAACTCCAATGGATTGTAGCCTTGTCATTTTTGAAGGTAGTATGTTTTCGAGATTTTTGTTACTCTAATGGATGGTAGCCTTTTCTTTATGTAAGGTATTTTGTTGCCAAGATTTTTGTTACTGCAATGGATGGTAGCCTTGTCATTAATGAAGGTAATTTGTCATTGTTATTTATGTTACTACAATGGATGGTAGCCTTGTCATTATGGAAGATAGTATGTTATCGATATTATTGTTACTCCAATGGATGGTATCCTTGTCATTATGGAAGGTAGTCTGTTTTCGAGATTTTTGTTACTCCATTGGATTGTAGCCTTGTCTTTATGGAAGGAAGTCTGTTGTCGAGGTTTTTGTTACTCCAATGGATTGTAGCCTTGTCATTATGGAACGTGGCCTATTGTCGAGATTTTTGTTACTCCAATGGATGGTAGACTTGTCATTATGGAAGATAGTCTGTTGTCGAGATTTTTGTTACTCCAATGGATGGTAGACTTGACATTATGGAAAGTAGTCTGGTTTCAAGATTTTTGTTACTGCAATGGATGGTAGGCTTGTCATTATGGAACATAGTCTGTTGTCTATATTTTTGTTACTCCAATGGATGGTAGCCTTGTCGTTATGGAAGGTAGTCTGTTGTAGAGATTTTTGTTACTCCAATGGATGGTAGCCGTGTCATTATGGAAGCAAGTATGCTGTTTAGATTTTTGTAACTCCCATAGATGGTAGCCTTGTCATTATGGAACATGGTCCATTATTGAGATTTTTATTACTCAATGGATGGTAGCCTTATCATTATGGAAGGTAGTCTGTTGTAGAGATTTTTGTTACTCCAATGGATTGTAGCCTTGTCATTATGGTAAGAAGTCTGTTGTCGAGATTTTTTTTACTCCAATGGATGGTAGCCTTGTCATTATTGAACGTGGTCTATTATCAAGATTTTTGTTACTCCAATGGATGGTAGCCCTGTCATTATGGAAGATAGTCTGTTGTCGAGATTTTTGTTACTCCATTGAATTGTAGCCTTTTCATTATGGAAGGTAGTTAGTTGTTGAGATTTTTGTCATTCCAATGGATGGTAACCTTGTCATTATGGATTGTAGTCTGTTGTCGAGATTTTTTTTACTCTAATGGATGGTAGCCTTGTCATATGGATGGTAGTCTGTTGTCGAGATTTTTTTTACTCCAATGGATGGTAGCCTTGTCATTATGGAAGGTAGTCTCTTCATGATATTTTTGTTACTACAATGGATGGTAGCCTTCTCATTTTTGAAGGTAGTCTGTTGTTGTGATTTCTGAAACTCCAATGGATGGTAGCCTTGACTTTATGGAAGATAGTATGTTGTTGATATTTTTGTTACTCCAATGGATTGTAGCCTTGTCATTAAGGAAGGTAGTCTGTTGTCGAGATTTTTGTTACTCCAGTGGATGGTTGCCTTGTCATTATGGAAGGTAGTCTGTTCTCGAGATTTTTTATACTCCAATGGATGTTAGCCTTGTCATTATGGAAGGTAGTCTGTTGTCGAGATTTTTGTTACTCGAATGGATGGTAGCTTGTCATTATGGAAGGTAGTCTGCTATCGAGATTATTGTTACTTTAATGTATGGTAGCCTTGTCATTATGGAAGGTAGTGTTTTGTCGAGATTTTTATTACTACAATGGATGCTAGCCTTGGCATTATGGAAGGTAGTCTATTGTCGAGATTTTTGTTACTACAATGGATGGTAGCCTTGTCATTATGAAAGGTATTTCGTTGTCGAGATTTTTGTTACACTAATGGATGTTATCCTTGTCGTTATGGAAGGTAGTCTATTGTCGAGATTTTTGTTACTCCAATGGATGGTAGCCTTTTCGTTATGTAAGGTAGTCTGTTGTCGAGATTTTTTATACTCCAATGGATGGTAGCCTTGTCATTATAGTAGGTAGTCTGTCGTTGTGATTTATGATACTCCAATGGATGGTAGCCTTGTCATTATGGAAGATAGTATGTTGTCGAGATTTTTTTTACTACAATGGATGGTAGCCTTGTCATTATGGAACTTAGTCTGTTGTAGAGATTTTTGTTACTCCAATGGATTGTAGCCTTGTCATTTTGGAAGGTAGTATGTTTTCGAAATTTTTGTTACTCCAATGGATGGTAGCCTTTTCTTTATGTAAGGTATTTTGTTGCCAAGATTTTTGTTACTGCAATGGATGGTAGCCTTGTCATTAATGAAGGTATTTTGTCATTGTGATTTATGTTACTACAATGGATGGTAGCCTTGTCATTATGGAAGATAGTATGTTGTCGATATTATTGTTACTCCAATAGATGGTAGCCTTGTCATTATGGAACTTAGTCTGTTGTCGAGATTTTTGTTACTCCAATGGATTGTAGCCTTGTCATTATGGAAGGTAGTATGTGGTCGAGATTTTTGTTACTCCAATAGATGGTACCCTTTTCATTATGTAAGGTAGTTTGTTGTCGAGATTTTTGTTACTCCAATGGATTGTAGCCTTGTCATTATGGAAGGTAGTCTGTTGTCGAGAATTTTGTTACTCCAATGGATTGTAGCCTTGTCATTATGGAAGGTAGTCTCTTCATGATATTTTTGTTACTACAATGGATGGTAGCCTTCTCATTTTGGAAGGTAGTATGTTGTTGTGATTTCTGAAACTCCAATGGATGGTAGCCTTGTCATTATGGAAGATAGTATGTTGTTGATATTTTTGTTACTCCAATGGATTGTAGCCTTGTCATTATGGAAGGTAGTCTCTTGTCGATATCTTTGTTACTCCAATGGATGGTAGCCTTGTCATTACGAAAAGTAGTCTGTTGTCGCGATTTTTGTTACTCCAGTGGATGGTAGCCTTGTCATTATGGAAGGTAGTCTGTTGTTAATATTTTTGTTACTACAATGGATGGTAGCCTTGTCATTATGGAAGGTAGTTTGTTGTCGAGATTTTTGTTACACTAATGGATGTTATCCTTGTCATTATGGAAGGTAGTTTGTTGTCGAGATTTATGTTACTCCAATGGATGGTAGCTTTTTCGTTATGTAAGGTAGTCTATTCTCGAGATTTTTTATACTCCAATGGATGTTAGCCTTGTCATTATGGAAGGTAGTCTATTGTCGAGATTTTTGTTACTCGATAGGATGGTAGCTTGTCATTATGGAAGGTAGTTTGTTGTCGAGATTATTGTTACTTTAATGTATGGTAGCCTTGTCATTATGGAAGGTAGTGTTTTGTCGAGATTTTTACTACTACCATGGATGCTAGCCTTGGCATTATGGAAGGTAGTCTATTGTCGAGATTTTTGTTACTACAATGGATGGTAGCCTTGTCATTATGGAAAGTATTCTGTTGTCAAGATTTTTGTTACACTAATGGATGTTATCCTTGTCATTATGGAAGGTAGTCTATTGTCGAGATTTTTGTTACTCCAATGGATGGTAGCCTTTTCGTTATGTAAGGTAGTCTATTGTCGAGATTTTTTATACTCCAATGGATGGTAGCCTTGTCATTATGGAAGGTAGTCTATCGTTGTGATTTCTGATACTCCAATGGATGGTAGCCTTGTCATTATGGAAGATAGTATGTTGTCCAGATTTTTTTTACTATAATGGATGGTAGCCTTGTCATTATGGAACTTAGTCTGTTGTCGAGATTTTTGTTACTCCAATGGATTGTAGCCTTGTCATTTTGGAAGGTACTATGTTTTCGAGATTTTTGTTACTCCAATGGATGGTAGCCTTTTCTTTATGTAAGGTATTTTGTTGCCAAGATTTTTGTTACTGCAATGGATGGTAGCCTTGTCATTAATGAAGGTATTTTGTCATTGTGATTTATGTTACTACAATGGATGGTAGCCTTGTCATTATGGAAGATAGTATGTTGTCGATATTATTGTTACTCCAATAGATGGTAGCCTTGTCATTATGGAACTTAGTCTGTTGTCGAGATTTTTGTTAGTCCAATGGATTGTAGCCTTGTCATTATGGAAGGTAGTATGTTGTCGAGATTTTTGTTACTCCAATAGATGGTACCCTTTTCATTATGTAAGGTAGTTTGTTGTCGAGATTTTTGTTACTCCAATGGATTGTAGGCTTGTCATTATGGAAGGTAGTCTGTTGTCGAGAATTTTGTTACTCCAATGGATTGTAGCCTTGTCATTATGGAAGGTAGTCTCTTCATGATATTTTTGTTACTACAATGGATGGTAGCCTTCTCATTTTGGAAGGTAGTATGTTGTTGTGATTTCTGAAACTCCAATGGATGGTAGCCTTGTCATTATGGAAGATAGTATGTTGTTGATATTTTTGTTACTCCAATGGATTGTAGCCTTGTAATTATGGAAGGTAGTCTCTTGTCGATATCTTTGTTACTCCAATGGATGGTATCCTTGTCATTACGAAAAGTAGTCTGTTGTCGAGATTTTTGATACTCCAGTGGATGGTAGCCTTGTCATTATGGAAGGTAGTCTATTGTTGATATTTTTGTTACTACAATGGATGGTAGCCTTGTCATTATGGAAGGTAGTTTGTTGTCGACATTTTTGTTACACTAATGGATGTTATCCTTGTCATTATGGAAGGTAGTTTGTTGTCGAGATTTATGTTACTCCAATGGATGGTAGCCTTTTCGTTATGTAAGGTAGTCTATTCTCAAGATTTTTTATACTCCAATGGATGTTAGCCTTGTCATTATGGAAGGTAGTCTGTTGTCGAGATTTTTGTTACTCGAATGGATGGTAGCTTGTCATTATGGAAGGTAGTCTGTTGTCGAGATTATTGTTACTTTAATGTATGGTAGCCTTGTCATTATGGAAGGTAGTGTTCTGTCGAGATTTTTATTACTACAATGGATGCTAGCCTTGGCATTATGGAAGGTAGTCTATTGTCGAGATTTTTGTTACTACAATGGATGGTAGCCTTGTCATTATGGAAGGTATTCTGTTGTCTAGATTTTTGTTACACTAATGGATGTTATCCTTGTCATTATGGAAGGTAGTCTATTGTCGAGATTTTTGTTACTCCAATGGATGGTAGCCTTTTCGTTATGTAAGGTAGTCTGTTGTCGAGATTTTTTATACTCCAATGGATGGTAGCCTTGTCATTTTGGAAGGTAGTCTGTCGTTGTGATTTCTGATACTCCAATGGATGGTAGCCTTGTCATTATGGAAGATAGTATGTTGTCGAGATTTTTTTTACTACAATGGATGGTAGCCTTGTCATTATGGAACTTAGTCTGTTGTCGAGATTTTTGTTACTCAAATGGATTGTAGCCTTGTCATTTTGGAAGGTAGTATGTTTTCGAGATTTTTGTTACTCCAATGGATGGTACCCTTTTCATTATGTAAGGTAGTTTGTTGTCGAGATTTTTGTTACTCCAATGGATTGTAGCCTTGTCATTATGGAAGGTAGTCTGTTGTCGAGAATTTTGTTACTCTAATGGATTGTAGCCTTGTCATTATGGAAGGTAGTCTCTTCATGATATTTTTGTTACTACAATGGATGGTAGCCTTCTCATTTTGGAAGGTAGTATGTTGTTGTGATTTCTGAAACTCAAATGGATGGTAGCCTTGTCATTATGGAAGATAGTATGTTGTTGATATTTTTGTTACTCCAACGGATTGTAGCCTTGTCATTATGGAAGGTAGTCTCTTGTCGATATCTTTGTTACTCCAATGGATGGTAGCCTTGTCATTACGAAAAGTAGTCTGTTGTCGAGATTTTTGTTACTCCAGTGGATGGTAGCCTTGTCATTATGGAAGGTAGTCTATTGTTGAGATTTTTGTTACTACAATGGATGGTAGCCTTGTCATTATGGAAGGTAGTTTGTTGTCGAGATTTTTGTTACACTAATGGATGTTATCCTTGTCATTATGGAAGGTAGTTTGTTGTCGAGATTTATGTTACTCCAATGGATGGTAGCCTTTTCGTTATTTAAGGTAGTCTATTCTTGAGATTTTTTATACTCCAATGGATGGTAGCCTTGTCATTATGGAAAGTAGTCTGTTGTCGAGATTTTTGTTACTCGAATGTATGGTAGCCTTATCATTATGGAAGGTAGTGTTTTGTCGAGATTTTTATTACTACAATGGATGCTAGCCTTGGCATTATGGAAGGTAGTCTATTGTCGGGATTTTTGTTACTACAATGGATGGTAGCCTTGTCATTATGAAAGGTATTCTGTTGTCGAGATTTTTGTTACACTAATGGATGTTATCCTTGTCATTATGGAAGGTAGTCTATTGTCGAGATTTTTGTTACTCCAATGGATGGTAGCCTTTTCGTTATGTAAGGTAGTCTGTTGTCGAGATTTTTTATACTCCAATGGATGGTAGCCTTGTCATTATGGAAGGTAGTCTGTCGTTGTGATTACTGATACTCCAATGGATGGTAGCCTTGTCATTATGGAAGGTAGTATGTTGTCGAGATTTTTTTACTACAATGGATGGTAGCCTTGTCATTATGGAACTTAGTCTGTTGTCGAGATTTTTGTTACTGCAATGGATTGTAGCCTTGTCATTTTGGAAGGTAGTATGTTTTCGATATTTTTGTTACTCTAATGGATGGTAGCCTTTTCTTTATGTAAGGTATTTTGTTGCCAAGATTTTTATTACTGCAATGGATGGTAGCCTTGTCATTAAAGAAGGTAATTTGTCATTGTTATTTATGTTACTACAATGGATGGTAGCCTTGTCATTATGGAAGATATTATGTTGTCGATATTATTGTTACTCCAATGGATAGTAGCCTTGTCATTATGGAACTTAGTCTGTTGTCGAGATTTTTGTTACTCCAATGGATTGTAGCCTTGTCATTATGGAATGTAGTATGTTGTCGAGATTTTTGTTACTCCAATGGATGGTGCCCTTTTCATTATGTAAGGTAGTTTGTTGTCGAGATTTTTGTTACTCCAATGGATTGTAGCCTTGTAATTATGGAAGGTAGTCTGTTGTCGAGAATTTTGTTACTCCAATGGATTGTAGCCGTGTCATTATGGAAGGTAGTCTCTTCATGATATTTTTGTTACTACAATGGATGGTAGCCTTCTCATTTTGGAAGGTAGTATGTTGTTGTGATTTCTGAATCTCCAATGGATGGTAGCCTTGTCATTATGGAAGATAGTATGTTGTTGATATTTTTGTTACTCCAATGGATTGTAGCCTTGTCATTATGGAAGGTAGTCTCTTGTCGATATCTTTGTTACTCCAATGGATGGTAGCCTTGTCATTACGAAAAGTAGTCTGTTGTCGATATTTTTGTTACTCCAGTGCATGGTAGCCTTGTCATTATGGAAGGTAGTCTGTTGTTGAGATTTTTGTTACTACAATGGATGGAAGCCTTGTCATTATGGAAGGTAGTTTGTTGTCGAGATTTTTGTTACACTAATGGATGTTATCCTTGTCATTATGGAAGGTAGTTTGTTGTCGAGGTTTATGTTACTCCAATGGATGGTAGCCTTTTCGTTATGTAAGGTAGTCTATTCTTGAGATTTTTTATACTCCAACGGATGGTAGCCTTGTCATTATGGAAGGTAGTCTGTTGTCGAGATTTTTGTTACTCGAATGGATGGTAGCTTGTCATTATGGAAGGTAGTCTGCTGTCGTGATTATTGTTACTTTAATGTATGGTAGCCTTGTCATTATGGAAGGTAGTGTTTTGTCGAGATTTTTTTTACTACAATGGATGCTAGCCTTGGCATTATGGAAGGTAGTCTATTGTCGAGATTTTTGTTACTACAATGAATGGTAGCCTTGTCATTATGGAAGGTATTCTGTTGTCGAGTTTTTTGTTACACTAATGGATGTTATCCTTGTCATTATGGAAGGTAGTCTATTGTCGAGATTTTTGTTACTCCAATGGATGGTAGCCTTTTCGTTATGTAAGGTAGTCTATTGTCGAGATTTTTTATAATCCAATGGATGGTAGCCTTGTCATTATGGAAGGTAGTCTGTCGTTGTGATTTCTGATACTTCAATGGATGGTAGCCTTGTCATTATGGAAGGTAGTATGTTGTCGAGATTTTCTTTACTACAATGGATGGTAGCCTTGTCATTATGGAACTTAGTCTGTTGTCTAGATTTTTGTAACTCCAATGGATTGTAGCCTTGTCATTTTTGAAGGTAGTATGTTTTCGAGATTTTTGTTACTCTAATGGATGGTAGCCTTTTCTTTATGTAAGGTATTTTGTTGCCAAGATTTTTGTTACTGCAATGGATGGTAGCCTTGTCATTAATGAAGGTAATTTGTCATTGTTATTTATGTTACTACAATGGATGGTAGCCTTGTCATTATGGAAGATAGTATGTTATCGATATTATTGTTACTCCAATGGATGGTAGCCTTGTCATTATGGAACTTAGTATGTTGTCGAGATTTTTGTTACTCCAATGGATTGTAGCCTTGTCATTATGGAAGGTAGTATGTTGTCGAGATTTTTGTTACTCCAATGGATGGTACCCTTTTCATTATGTAAGGTAGTTTGTTGTCGAGATTTTTGTTACTCCAATGGATTGTAGCCTTGTCATTACGGAAGGTAGTCTGTTGTCGAGAATTTTGTTACTCCAATGGATTGTAGCCTTGTCATTATGGAAGGTAGTCTATTCGCGATATTTTTGTTACGACAATGGATGGTAGCCTTCTCATTTTTGAAGGTAGTCTGTTGTTGTGATTTATGAAACTCCAGTGGATGGTAGCCTTGTCATTATGGAAGATAGTATGTTGTTGATATTTTTGTTACTCCAATGGATTGTAGCCTTGTCATTATGGAAGGTAGTCTCTTGTCGATATCTTTGTTACTCCAATGGATGGTAGCCTTGTCATTACGAAAAGTAGTCTGTTGTCGAGATTGTTGTTACTCCAGTGCATGGTAGCCTTGTCATTATGGAAGGTAGTCTGTTGTTGAGATTTTTGTTACTACAATGGATGGTAGCGTTGTCATTATGGAAGGTAGTTTGTTGTCGAGATTTTTGCTACACTAATGGATGTTATCCTTGTCATTATGGAAGGTAGTTTGTTGTCGAGATTTATGTTACTCCAATGGATGGTAGCCTTTTCGTTATGTAAGGTAGTCTATTCTTGAGATTTTTTATACTCCAATGGATGGTAGCCTTGTCATTATGGAAGGTAGTCTGTTGTCGAGATTTTTGTTACTCGAATGGATGGTAGCTTGTCATTATGGAAGGTAGTCTGCTGTCGAGATTATTGTTACTTTAAAGTATGGTAGCCTTGTCATTATGGAAGGTAGTGTTTTGTCAAGATTTTTATTACTACAATGGATGCTAGCCTTGGCATTATGGAAGGTAGTCTATTGTCGAGATTTTTGTTACTACAATGAATGGTAGCCTTGTCATTATGGAAGGTATTCTGTTGTCGAGTTTTTTGTTACACTAATGGATGTTATCCTTGTCATTATGGAAGGTAGTCTATTGTCGAGATTTTTGTTACTCCAATGGATGGTAGCCTTGTCATTATGGAAGGTAGTCCGTCGTTGTGATTTCTGATACTCCAATGGATGGTAGCCTTGTCATTATGGAAGATAGTATGTTGTCGATATTTTTGTTACTACAATGGATTGTAGCCTTGTCATTATGGAAGGTAATCTGTTGTCGAGATTTTTGTTACACTAATGGATGTTATCCTTGTCATTATGGAAGGTAGTCTATTGTCGAGATTTTTGTTACTCCAATTGATGGTAGCCTTTTCGTTATGTAAGGTAGTCTGTTGTCGAGATTTTTGTTACTCCAATGGATGGTAGCCATGTCATTATGGAAGGTAGTCTGTCGTTGTGATTTTTGTTACTCCAATGGATGGTAGCCTTTTCTTTATGTAAGGTATTTTGTTGTCGAGATTTTTGTTACTGCAATGGACGGTAGCCTTGTCATTATGGAAGGTAGTCTGTTGTCGAGATTTTTGTTACTACAATGGATGGTAGCCTTGTCATTATGGAAGGTAGTCTGTTGTTGAGATTTTTGTTACACTAATGGATGTTATCCTTGTCATTATGGAAGATAGTCTATTGTCGAGATTTTTGTTACTCCAATTGATGGTAGCCTTTTCGTTATGTAAGGTAGTCTGTTGTCGAGATTTTTTATACTCCAATGGATGGTAGCCTTGTCATTATGGAAGGTAGTCTGTCATTGTGATTTCTAATACTCCAATGGATGGTAGCCTTGTCATTATGGAAGATAGTATGTTGTCGATATTTTTGTTACTCCAATGGATTGTAGCCTTGTCATTATGGAAGGTAGTCTGTTGTCGAGAATTTTGTTACTCCAATGGATTGTAGCCTTGTCATTATGGAACGTAGTCTCTTCATGATATTTTTGTTACTACAATGGAAGGTAGCCTTGTCATTTTGGAAGGTAGTCTGTTGTCGAGGTTTTTGTTACTCTAATGGATGGTATGGAAGGTGGTCTGGTATCGAGATTTTTGTCA
Source organism: Vicia faba (assembly GCA_948472305.1). NCBI lineage: Eukaryota > Viridiplantae > Streptophyta > Magnoliopsida > Fabales > Fabaceae > Vicia > Vicia faba. Next base: position 550,419,158 of record OX451740.1, read on the forward strand.
CTCCAATTGATGGTAGCTTTGTCATTATGGAAGGTAGTTTGTTGTCGAGATTTTTGTTACTCCAATGGATGGTAGCCTTTTCTTTATGTAGGGTATTTTGTTGTCAAGATTTTTGTTACTGCAATGGATGGTAGCCTTGTCATTATGGAAGATAGTATGTTGTCGATATCATTGTTACTCCAATGGATGGTAGCCTTGTCATTATGGAACTTAGTTTGTTGTCGATATTTTTGTTACTCCAATGGATTGTAGCCTTGTCATTATGGAAAGTAGTATGTTGTCGAGATTTTTGTTGCTCCAATGGATGGTACCCTTTTCATTATGTAAGGTAGTTTGTGTCGAGATTTTTGTTACTCCAATGGATGTTATCCTTGTCATTATGGAAGGTAGTCTATTGTCTAGATTTTTGTTACTCCAATGGATGGTAGCCTTTTCGTTATGTAAGGTAGTCTGTTGTCGAGATTTTTTATACTCCAATGGATGGTAGCCATGTCATTATGGAAGGTAGTCCATCGTTGTGATTTCTGATACTCCTATGGATGGTAGCCTTGTCATTATGGAAGATAGTATGCTGTTGATATTTTTGTTACTCCAATGGATTGTAGCCTTGTCATTATGGAAGGTAATCTGTTGTCGAGAATTTTGTTACTCCAATGGATTATAGCCTTGTCATTATGGAAGGTAGTCTCTTCATGATATTTTTGTTACTACAATGGATGGTAGCCTTGTCTGTATGGAAGGGAGTCTATTGTCGAGATTTTTGTTACTCCAATGGATTCTAGCCGTGTCATTATGGAAGGTAGATTGTTTTCGTGATTTTTGTTACTCCAATGGATGGTAGCCTTTTCTTTATGTAAGGTATTTTGTTGTCGAGATTTTTGTTACTGCAATGGACGGTAGCCTTGTCATTATGGAAGGTAGTCTGTTGTCGAGATTTTTGTTACACTAATGGATGTTATCCTTGTCAATATGGAAGGTAGTCTATTGTCGAGATTTTTGTTACTCCAATGGATGGTAGCCTTTTTGTTATGTAAGGTAGTCTGTTGTCGAGATTTTTTATACTCCAATGGATGGTAGCCTTGTCATTATGGAAGGTAGTCTGTCGTTGTGATTTCTGATACTCCAATGGATGGTAGCCTTGTCATTATGGAAGATAGTATGGTGTCGATATTTTTTTTACTCCAATGGATTGTAACCTTGTCATTATGGAAGGTAGTCTGTTGTCGAGAATTTTGTTACTCCAATGGATTATAGCCTTGTCATTATGGAAGGTAGTCTCTTCATGATATTTTTGTTACTACAATGGATGGTAGCCTTGTCTGTATGGAAGGGAGTCTGCGGTCGAGATTTTTGTTACTCCAATGGATTGTAGCCGTGTCATTATGGAAGGTAGATTGTTTTCGTGATTTTTGTTACTCCAATGGATGGTAGCCTTTTCTTTAAGTAAGGTATTTTGTTGTCGAGATTTTTGTTACTGCAATGGACGGTAGCCTTATCATTATGGAAGGTAGTCTGTTGTCGAGATTTTTGTTACTACAATGGATGGTAGCCTTGTCATTATGGAAGGTAGTCTGTTGTCGAGATTTTTGTTACACTAATGGATGTTATCCTTGTCATTATGGAAGGTAGTCTATTATCGAGATTTTTGTTACTCCAATTGATGGTAGCCTTTTCATTATGTAAGGTAGTCTGTTGTCGAGATTTTTTATACTCCAATGGATGGTAGCCATGTCATTATGGAAGGTAGTCTGTCGTTGTGATTTTTGTTACTCCAATGGATGGTAGCCTTTTCTTTATGTAAGGTATTTTGTTGTCGAGATTTTTGTTACTGCAATGGACGGTAGCCTTGTCATTATGGAAGGTAGTCTGTTGTCGAGATTTTTGTTACTACAATGGATGGTAGCCTTGTCATTATGGAAGGTAGTCTGTTGTCGAGATTTTTGTTACACTAATGGATGTTATCCTTGTCATTATGGAAGGTAGTCTATTGTAGAGATTTTTGTTACTCCAATTGATGGTAGCCTTTTCGTTATGTAAGGTAGTCTGTTGTCGAGATTTTTTATACTCTAATGGATGGTAGCCTTGTCATTATGGAAGGTAGTCTGTCGTTGTGATTTCTAATACTCCAATGGATGGTAGCCTTGTCATTATGGAAGATAATATGTTGTCGATATTTTTGAGACTCCAATGGATTGTAGCCTTGTCATTATGGAAGGTAGTCTGTTGTCGAGAATTTTGTTACTCCAATGGATTGTAGCCTTGTCATTATGGAAGGTAGTCTCTTCATGATATTTTTGTTACTACAATGGATGGTAGCCTTGTAATTTTGGAAGGTAGTTTGTTGTCGAGGTTTTTGTTACTCTAATGGATGGTATGGAAGGTGGTCTTCTATCGAGATTTTTGTTACTCCAATGGATGGTAGCTTTGTCATTATGGAAGGTAGTTTGTTGTCGAGATTTTTGTTACTCCAATGGATGGTAGCCTTTTCTTTATGAAAGGTATTTTGTTGTCAAGATTTTTGTTACTGCAATGGATGGTAGCCTTGTCATTGTGATTTATGTTACTCCAATGGATGGTAGCCTTGTCATTATGGAAGATAGTACGTTGTCGATATCATTGTTACTCCAATGGATGGTAGCCTTGTCATTATGGAACTTAGTTTGTTGTCGATATTTTTGTTACTCCAATGGATTGTATCCTTGTCATTATGGAAGGTAGTATGTTGTCGAGATTTTTGTTGCTCCAATGGATGGTACCCTTTTCATTATGTAAGGTAGTTTGTGTCGAGATTTTTGTTACTCCAATGGATGTTATCCTTGTCATTATGGAAGGTAGTCTATTGTCGTGATTTTTGTTACTCCAATGAATGGTAGCCTTTTGGTTATGTAAGGTAGTCTGTTGTCGAGATTTTTTATACTCCAATGGATGGTAGCCATGTCATTATGGAAGGTAGTATGTCGTTGTGATTTCTGATACTCCAATGGATGGTAGCCTTGTCATTATGGAAGATAGTATGTTGTCGATATTTTTGTTACTCCAATGGATTGTAGCCTTGTCATTATGGAACGTAGTCTGTTGTCGAGAATTTTGTTACTCCAATGGATTATAGCCTTGTCATTATGGAAGGTAGTCTCTTCATGATATTTTTGTTACTACAATGGATGGTAGCCTTGTCTGTATGGAAGGGAGTCTGCTGTCGAGATTTTTGTTACTCCAATGGATTGTAGCCGTGTCGTTATGGAAGGTAGATTGTTTTCGAGATTTTTGTTACTCCAATGGATGGTAGCCTTGTCATTATGGAAGGTAGTTTGTTGTCGAGATTTTTGTTACTACAATGGATGGTAGCCTTGTCATTATGGAAGGTAGTCTATTGTCGAGATTTTTGTTACACTAATGGATGTTATCCTTGTCATTATGGAATGTAGTCTATTGTCGAGATTTTTGTTACTCCAATGGATGGTAGCCTTTTCATTATCTAAGGTAGTCTGTTGTCGAGATTTTTTATACTCCAATGGATGGTAGCCTTGTCTATATGGAAGGTAGTCTGTCGTTGTGATTTCTGATACTTCAATGGATGGTAGCCTTGTCATTATGGAAGATAGTATATTGTCGATATTTTTGTTACTCCAATGGATTGTAGCCTTGTCATTATGGAAGGTAGTCTGTTGTCGAGAATTTTGTTACTCCAATGGATTATAGCCTTGTCATTATGGAAGGCAGTCTCTTCATGATATTTTTGTTACTACAATGGATGGTAGCCTTGTCTGTATGGAAGGGAGTCTGCTGTCGAGATTTTTGTTACTCCAATGGATTGTAGCCGTGTCATTATGGAAGGTAGATTGTTTTCGTGATTTTTGTTACTCAAATGGATGGTAGCCTTTTCTTTATGTAAGGTATTTTGTTGTCGAGATTTTTGTTACTCCAATGGACGGTAGCCTTGTCTTTATGGAAGGTAGTCTGTTGTCGAGATTTTTGTTACTACAATGGATGGTAGCCTTGTCATTATGGAAGGTAGTCTGTTGTCGAGATTTTTGTTACACTAATGGATGTTATCCTTGTCATTATGGAAGGTAGTCTATTGTCGAGATTTTTGTTACTCCAATTGATGGTAGCCTTTTCGTTATGTAAGGTAGTCTGTTGTCGAGATTTTTTATACTCCAATGGATGGTAGCCTTGTCATTATGGAAGGTAGTATGTCGTTGTGATTTCTAATACTCCAATGGATGGTAGCCTTGTCATTATGGAAGATAGTATGTTGTCGATATTTTTGTTACTCCAATGGATTGTAGCCTTGTCATTATGGAAGGTAGTCTATTGTCGAGAATTTTGTTACTCCAATGGATTGTAGCCTTGTCATTAAGGAAGGTAGTCTCTTCATGATATTTTTGTTACTACAATGGATGGTAGCCTTGTCATTTTGGAAGGTAGTCTGTTGTCGAGGTTTTTGTTACTCTAATGGATGGTAGCCTTGTCATTAATGAAGGTAATCTGTCATTGTGATTTATGTTACTCCAATGGATGGTAGCCTTGTCATTATGGAAGATAGTATGTTGTCGATATCATTGTTACTCCAATGGATGGTAGCCTTGTCATTATGGAACTTAGTTTGTTGTCGATATTTTTCTTACTCCAATGGATTGTAGCCTTGTCATTATGGAAGGTAGTATGTTGTCGAGATTTTTGTTGCTCCAATGGATGGTACCCTTTTCATTATGTAAGGTAGTTTGCTGTCGAGATTTTTGTTACTCCAATGGATGTTATCCTTGTCATTATGGAAGGCAGTCTATTGTCTAGATTTTTGTTACTCCAATGGATGATAGCCTTTTCGTTATGTAAGGTAGTCTGTTGTCGAGATTTTTTATACTCCAATGGATGGTAGCCTTGTCATTATGGAAGGTAGTCTGTCGTTGTGATTTCTGATACTCCAATGGATGGTAGCCTTGTCATTATGGAAGATAGTATGTTGTCGAGATTTTTGTTACTCCAATGGATTGTAGCCTTGTCATTATGGAAGGTAGTCCGTTGTCGAGAATTTTGTTACTCCAATGGATTATAGCCTTGTCATTATGGAAGGTAGTCTCTTCATGATATTTGTGTTACTACAATGGATGGTAGCCTTGTCTGTATGGAAGGGAGTCTGCTGTCGAGATTTTTGTTACTCCAATGGATTGTAGCCGTGTCATTATGGAAGGTAGATTGTTTTCGAGATTTTTGTTACTCAAATGGATGGTAGCCTTTTCTTTATGTAAGGTATTTTATTGTCGAGATTTTTGTTACTGCAATGGACGGTAGCCTTGTCATTATGGAAGGTAGTCTGTTGTCGAGATTTTTGTTACTACAATGGATGGTAGCCTTGTCATTATGGAAGGTAGATTGTTTTCGAGATTTTTGTTACTCAAATGGATGGTAGCCTTTTCTTAATGTAAGGTACTTTGTTGTCGAGATTTTTGTTACTGCAATGGACGGTAGCCTTGTCATTATGGAAGGTAGTCTGTTGTCGAGATTTTTGTTACTACAATGGATGGTAGCCTTGTCATTATGGAAGGTAGTCTGTTGTCGAGATTTTTGTTACACTAATGGATGTTATCCTTGTCATTATGGAAGGTAGTCTATTGTCGAGATTTTTGTTACTCCAATGGATGGTAGCCTTTTCGTTATCTAAGATAGTCTGTTGTCGAGATTTTTTATACTCCAATGGATGGTAGCCTTGTCATTATGGAAGGTAGTCTGTCGTTGTGATTTCTGATACTCCAATGGATGGGAGCCTTGTCATTATGGAAGATAGTAAATTGTCGATATTTTTGTTACTCCAATGGATTGTAGCCTTGTCATTATGGAAGGTAGTCTGTTGTCTAGAATTTTTTTACTCCAAAGGATTATAGCCTTGTGATTATGGAAGGTAGTCTCTTCATGATATTTTTGTTACTACAATGGATGGTAGCCTTGTCTGTATGGAAGGGAGTCTGTTGTCGAGATTTTCGTTACTCCAATGGATTATAGCCGTGTCATTATGGAAGGTAGATTGTTTTCGTGATTTTTGTTACTCCAATGGATGGTATCCTTTTCTTTATGTAAGGTATTTTGTTGTCGAGATTTTTGTTACTGCAATGGACGGTAGCCTTGTCATTATGGAAGGTAGTCTGTTGTCGAGATTTTTGTTACTACCATGGATGGTTGCCTTGTCATTATGGAAGGTAGTTTGCTGTCGAGATTTTTGTTACACTAATGGATGTTATCCTTGTCATTATGGAAGGTAGTCTATTGTCGAGATTTTTGTTACTCCAATTGATGGTAGCCTTTTCATTATGTAAGGTAGTCTGTTGTCGAAATTTTTTATACTCCAATGGATGGTAGCCTTGTCATTATGGAAGGTAGTCTATCGTTGTGATTTCTAATACTCCAATGGATGGTAGCCTTGTCATTATGGAAGATAGTATGTTGTCGATATTTTTGTTACTCCAATGGATTGTAGCCTTGTCATTATGGAAGGTAGTCTATTGTCGAGAATTTTGTTACTCCAATGGATTGTAGCCTTCTCATTATGGAAGGTAGTCTCTTTATGATATTTTTGTAACTACAATGGATGGTAGCCTTGTCATTTTGGAAGGTAGTCTGTTGACGAGGTTTTTGTTACTCCAATGGATGGTAGCCTTGTCATTATGGAAGGTGGTCTGCTATCGAGATTTTTGTTACTCCAATGGATGGTAGCTTTGTCATTATGGAAGGTAGTCTGTTGTCGAGATTTTTGTTACTCCAATGGATGGTAGCCTTTTCTTTATGTAAGGTATTTTGTTGTCAAGATTTTTGTTACTACAATGGCTGGTAGCCTTGTCATTAATGAAGGTAATCTGTCATAGTGATTTATGTTACTCCAATGGATGGTAGCCTTGTCATTATGGAAGATAGTATGTTGTCGATATCATTGTTACTCCAATGGATGGTAGCCTTTTCATTATGGAACTTAGTTTGTTGTCGATATTTTTGTTACTCCAATGGATTGTAGCCTTGTCATTATGGAAGGTAGTATGTTGTCGAGATTTTTGTTTCTCCAATGGATGGTACCCTTTTCATTATGTAAGGTAGTTTGTTGTCGAGATTTTTGTTACTCCAATGGATTGTAGCCTTGTCATTATGGATGGTAGTCTGTTGTCGAGAATTTTTTTACTCCAATGGATTATAGCCTTGTCATTATGGAAGGTAGTCTCTTCATGATATTTTTGTTACTACAGTGGATGGTAGCCTTCTTATTTTGGAAGGTAGTCTGTTGTCGAGGTTTTTTTTACTTCAATGGATGGTAGCCTTGTCATTATGGAAGGTAATCTGTCGTTATGATTTCTGATACTCCAATGGATGGTAGCCTTGTCATTACAAAAGGTAGTCTGTTGTCGAGATTTTTGTTACTCCAATGGATGGTAGCCTTGTCATTATGGAAGGTAGTCTGTTGTCGAGATTTTTGTTACTACAATGGATGGTAGCCTTGTCATTATGGAAGGTAGTCTGTTGTCGAGATTTTTGTTACACTAATGGATGTTATCCTTGTCATTATGGAAGGTAGTCTGTTGTCGAGATTTTTGTTACTCCAATGGATGGTAGCCTTTTCGTTATGTAAGGTAGTCTGTTGTCGAGATTTTTTATACTCCAATGGATGGTAGCCTTGTCATTATGGAAGGTAGTCCGTTGTCGATATTTTTGTTAATCGAATGGATGGTAGCTTGTCATTATGGAAGGTAGTCTATTGTCGAGATTATTGTTACTTTAATGTATGATAGCCTTGTCATTATGGAAGGTAGTGTTTTGTCGAGAATTTTGTTACTACAATGGATGCTAGCCTTGGCATTATGGAAGGTAGTATGTTGTCCAGATTTTTGTTACTACAATGGATGGTAGCCTTGTCATTATGGAAGGTATTCTGTTGTCGAGATTTTTGTTACACTAATTGATGTTATCCTTGTCATTATGGAAGGTAGTCTATTGTCGAGATTTTTGTTACTCCAATGGATGGTAGCTTTTTCGTTATGTAAGGTAGTCTGTTGTCGAGATTTTTTATACTCCAATGGATGGTAGCCTTGTCATGGAAGGTAGTCTATTGTTGTGATTTCTGATACTCCAATGGATGGTAGCCTTGTCATTATGGAAGATAGTATGTTTTCGATATTTTTGTTACTCCAATGGAATTTAGACTTGTAATTATGGAAGGTTGGTTGTCGATATTTTTGTTACTCTAATGGATTGTAGCCTTGTCATTATGGAAGGTAGCCTCTTCATGATATTTTTGTTACTATAATGGATGGTAGCCTTGTCATTTTGGAAGGTAGTCTGTTGTGGAGGTTTTTGTTACTCTAATGGATGGTAGCCTTATCATTATGGAAGGTAGTCTGCTGTCGAGATTTTTGTTACTCCAATGGATGGTAGCCTTGTAATTACGGAACTTCGTCTGTTGTCGAGATTTTTGTTACTCCAATGGATTGTAGCCTTGTCATTATGGAAGGTAGTCTGTTGTCGAGATTTTTGTTACTCCAATGGATGGTAGCCTTTTCTTTATGTAAGGTATTTTTTGTCAAGATTTTTGTTACTGCAATGGATGGTAGACTTGTCATTATGGAAGGTTGTGTGTCATTGTGATTTTTGTTACTCCAATCAATGGTAGCCTTGTCATTATCGAAGGTAGTCTTTTGTCGACATTTTTGTTACTCCAATGGATGGTAGCCTTGTCATTTTGGAAGGTAGTCTGTTGTCGAGATTTTTGTTACTCTAATGGATGGTAGCTTGTCATTATTGAAGGTAGTCTACTGTCGAGATTATTGTTACTTTAATGTATGGTAGCCTTGTCATTATGGAAGGTAGTCTGTTGTCGAGATTTTTGTTACTAAAATGGATGGTAGCCTTGTCATTATGGAAGGTAGTCTATTATCAATATTTTTCTTACTACAATGGATGGTAGCCTTGTCATTATGGAAGGTAGTCTGTTGTCGAGATTTTTGTTACACTAATGGATGTTATCCTTGTCATTATGGAAGGTAGTCTATTGTCAAGATTTTTGTTACTCCAATGGATGGTAGCCTTTTCATTATGTTAGGTAGTCTGTTGTCGAGATTTTATTTACTCCAATGGATGGTAGCCTTGTCATTATGGAAGGTAGTCTGTCGTTGTGATTTCTGATACTCCAATGGATGGTAGCCTTGTCATTATGGAAGGTAGTCTCTTGTCGATATCTTTGTTACTCCAATGGATGGTAGCCTTGTCATTACGGAAGGAAGCCTGTTGTCGAGATTTTTGTTACTCCAATGGATTGTAGCCTTGTCTATATGGAAGGTAGTCTCTTGTTGATATTTTTGTTACTCCAATGGATGGTAACCTTGTCATTTTGGAAGGTAGTCTGTTGTCGAGATATTTGTTACTCTACCGGATGATAGCCTTGTCATTATGGAAGGTAGTCTGTTGTTGATATTATTGTTACTTTAATGTATGGTAGCCTTGTCATTATGGAAGGTAGTCTGTCGTTGTGATTTCTGATACTCCAATGGATGGGAGCCTTGTCATTATGGAAGATAGTATGTTGTCGATATTTTTGTTACTCCAATGGATTGTAGCCTTGTCATTATGGAAGGTAGTCTGTTGTCTAGAATTTTTTTACTCCAAAGGATTATAGCCTTGTCATTATGGAAGGTAGTCTCTTCATGATATTTTTGTTACTACAATGGATGGTAGCCTTGTCTGTATGGAAGGGAGTCTGTTGTCGAGATTTTCGTTACTCCAATGGATTATAGCCGTGTCATTATGGAAGGTAGATTGTTTTCGTGATATTTGTTACTCCAATGGATGGTATCCTTTTCTTTATGTAAGGTATTTTGTTGTCGAGATTTTTGTTACTGCAATGGACGGTAGCCTTGTCATTATGGAAGGTAGTCTGTTGTCGAGATTTTTGTTACTACCATGGATGGTTGCCTTGTCATTACGGAAGGTAGTCTACTGTCGAGATTTTTGTTACACTAATGGATGTTATCCTTGTCATTATGGAAGGTAGTCTATTGTCGAGATTTTTGTTACTCCAATTGATGGTAGCCTTTTCATTATGTAAGGTAGTCTGTTGTCGAAATTTTTTATACTCCAATGGATGGTAGCCTTGTCATTATGGAAGGTAGTCTATCGTTGTGATTTCTAATACTCCAATGGATGGTAGCCTTGACATTATGGAAGATAGTAAGTTGTCGATATTTTTGTTACTCCAATGGATTGTAGCCTTGTCATTATGGAAGGTAGTCTGTTGTCGAGAATTTTGTTACTCCAATGGATTGTAGCCTTGTCATTATGGAAGGTAGTCTCTTTATGATATTTTTGTAACTACAATGGATGGTAGCCTTGTCATTTTGGAAGGTAGTCTGTTGTCGAGGTTTTTGTTACTCCAATGGATGGTAGCCTTGTCATTATGGAAGGTGGTCTGCTATCGAGATTTTTGTTACTCCAATAGATGGTAGCTTTGTCATTATGGAAGGTAGTCTGTTGTAGAGATTTTTGTTACTCCAATGGATGGTAGCCTTTTCTTTATGTAAGGTATTTTGTTGTCAAGATTTTTGTTACTGCAATGGCTGGTAGCCTTGTCATTAATGAAGGTAATCTGTCATAGTGATTTATGTTACTCCAATGGATGGTAGCCTTGTCATTATGGAAGATAGTATGTTGTCGATATCATTGTTACTCCAATGGATGGTAGCCTTGTCATTATGGAACTTAGTTTGTTGTCGATATTTTTGTTACTCCAATGGATTGTAGCCTTGTCATTATGGAAGGTAGTATGTTGTCGAGATTTTTGTTTCTCCAATGGATGGTACCCTTTTCATTATGTAAGGTAGTTTGTTGTCGAGATTTTTGTTACTCCAATGGATTGTAGCCTTGTCATTATGGATGGTAGTCTGTTGTCGAGAATTTTGTTACTCCAATGGATTATAGCCTTGTCATTATGGAAGGTAGTCTCTTCATGATATTTTTGTTACTACAGTGGATGGTAGCCTTCTTATTTTGGAAGGTAGTCTGTTGTCGAGGTTTTTTTTACTTCAATGGATGGTAGCCTTGTCATTATGGAAGGTAATCTGTCGTTATGATTTCTGATACTCCAATGGATGGTAGCCTTGTCATTACAAAAGGTAGTCTGTTGTCGAGATTTTTGTTACTCCAATGGATGGTAGCCTTGTCATTATGGAAGGTAGTCTGTTGTCGAGATTTTTGTTACTACAATGGATGGTAGCCTTGTCATTATGGAAGGTAGTCTGTTGTCGAGATTTTTGTTACACTAATGGATGTTATCCTTGTCATTATGGAAGGTAGTCTGTTGTCGAGATTTTTGTTACTCCAATGGATGGTAGCCTTTTCGTTATGTAAGGTAGTCTGTTGTCGAGATTTTTTATACTCCAATGGATGGTAGCCTTGTCATTATGGAAGGTAGTCCGTTGTCGATATTTTTGTTAATCGAATGGATGGTAGCTTGTCATTATGGAAGGTAGTCTATTGTCGAGATTATTGTTACTTTAATGTATGATAGCCTTGTCATTATGGAAGGTAGTGTTTTGTCGAGAATTTTGTTACTACAATGGATGCTAGCCTTGGCATTATGGAAGGTAGTATGTTGTCCAGATTTTTGTTACTACAATGGATGGTAGCCTTGTCATTATGGAAGGTATTCTGTTGTCGAGATTTTTGTTACACTAATTGATGTTATCCTTGTCATTATGGAAGGTAGTCTATTGTCGAGATTTTTGTTACTCCAATGGATGGTAGCCTTTTCGTTATGTAAGGTAGTCTGTTGTCGAGATTTTTTATACTCCAATGGATGGTAGCCTTGTCATTATGGAAGGTAGTCTATTGTTGTGATTTTTGATACTCCAATGGATGGTAGCCTTGTCATTATGGAAGATAGTATGTTTTCGATATTTTTGTTACTCCAATGGATTTTAGACTTGTAATTATGGAAGGTTGTCTGTTGTCGATATTTTTGTTACTCTAATGGATTGTAGACTTGTCATTATGGATGTTAGCCTCTTCATGATATTTTTGTTACTATAATGGATGGTAGCCTTGTCATTTTGGAAGGTAGTCTGTTGTGGAGGTTTTTGTTACTCTAATGGATGGTAGCCTTATCATTATGGAAGGTAGTCTGCTGTCGAGATTTTTGTTACTCCAATGGATGGTACCCTTGTAATTATGGAACTTAGTCTGTTGTCGAGATTTTTGTTACTCCAATGGATTGTAGCCTTGTCATTATGGAAGGTAGTCTGTTGTCGAGATTTTTGTTACTCCAATGGATGGTAGCCTTTTCTTTATGTAAGGTATTTTTTGTCAAGATTTTTGTTACTGCAATGGATGGTAGACTTGTCATTATGGAAGGTTGTGTGTCATTGTGATTTTTGTTACTCCAATCAATGGTAGCCTTGTCATTATCGAAGGTAGTCTTTTGTCGACATTTTTGTTACTCCAATGGATGGTAGCCTTGTCATTTTGGAAGGTAGTCTGTTGTCGAGATTTTTGTTACTCTAATGGATGGTAGCTTGTCATTATGGAAGGTAGTCTATTATCGATATTTTTCTTACTACAATGGATGGTAGCCTTGTCATTATGGAAGGTAGTCTGTTGTCGAGATTTTTGTTACACTAATGGATGTTATCCTTGTCATTATGGAAGGTAGTCTATTGTCAAGATTTTTGTTACTCCAATGGATGGTAGCCTTTTCGTTATGTTAGGTAGTCTGTTGTCGAGATTTTTTTTACTCCAATGGATGGTAGCCTTGTCATTATGGAAGGTAGTCTGTCGTTGTGATTTCTGATACTCCAATGGATGGTAGCCTTGTCATTATGGAAGGTAGTATCTTGTCGATATCTTTGTTACTCGAATGGATGGTAGCCTTGTCATTACGGAAGGGAGCCTGTTGTCGAGATTTTTGTTACTCCAATGGATTGTAGCCTTGTCTATATGGAAGGTAGTCTATTGTTGATATTTTTGTTACTCCAATGGATGGTAACCTTGTCATTTTGGAAGGTAATCTGTTGTCGAGATATTTGTTACTCTAACGGATGATAGCCTTGTCATTATGGAAGGTAGTCTGTTGTTGATATTATTGTTACTTTAATGTATGGTAGCCTTGTCATTATAGAAGGTAGTCTGTTGTGGAGATTTTTGTTACTACAATGGATGGTAGCCTTGTCATTTTGGAACTTAGTCTGTTGTCGAGATTTTTGTTACTCCAATGGATGGTAGCCTTGTCTTTATGGAAGGTAGTCTATTGTCGAGATTTTTGTTACTCTAATGGATGGTATCCTTGTCATTATGGAAGGTAGTCTGTTGTCGGGAATTTTATTACACCAATGGATGGTAGCCATATCATTATTGAAGGTAGTCTGTCATTGTGATTTCTGTTACTCCAATTAACGGTAGCCTTGTCATTATGGAAGGTAATCTGTTGTCCAAATTTTTGTTACTCCAATGGATTGTAAACTTGTCATTATGGAAGGTAGTCTATTGTCGAGATTTTTGTTACTCCAATAGATGGTAGCCTTGTCATTATGGAAGGTAGTCTCTTATTGATATTTTTGTAACTCCAATGGATGGTAGGCTTGTCATTATGGAAGGTAGTCTCTTGTTGAGATTTTTGTTACTACAATGGATGGTAGCCTTCACATTTTGGAAGGTAGTCTTTTGTCGAGATTTTTATTACTCTAAAGGATGGTAGCCTTGTCATTATGGAAGGTAGTCTGCTGTCGAGATTTTTGTTACTCCAATGGATTGTAGCCTTATCATTATGGAAGGTAGTCTATTGTCGAGATTTTTGTTACTCTAATGGATGGTATCCTTTCCGTTATGGAAGGTAGTATGTTGTCAAGATTTTTGTTACTCTAATGGATGGTAGCCTTGTCATTAATAAAGGTAGTCTATCATTTTGATTTATGTAACTCCAATAAATGGTAGTCTTGTCATTATGGAAGGTAGTCTATTGTCGAGATTTTTGTTACTACAATGGATGCTAGCCTTGGCATTATGGAAGGTAGTTTGTTGTCGAGAATTTTGTTATTACAATGGATGGTAGCCTGGTCATTATGAAAGGTATTCTGTTGTCGAGATTTTTGTTACACTAATGGATGGTATCCTTATCATTATGGAAGGTAGTTTATTGTCGAGATTTTTGTTACTCCAATGGATGGTAGCCTTTTTGTTATGTAAGGTAGTCTATTGTCGAGATTTTTTATACTCCAATGGATGGTAGCCTTGTCATTATGGAAGGTAGTATGTCGTTGTGATTTCTGATACTCTAATGGATGGTAGCCTTGTCATTATGGAAGACAGTAAGTTGTCGATATTTTTGTTACTCCAATGGATTATAGCCTTCTCATTATGGAAGGTTGTCTGTTGTCGAGGTTTATGTTACTCCAATGGATGGTAGCCTTTTCGTTATGTAAGGTAGTCTATTCTTGAGATTTTTTATACTCCAATGGATGGTAGCCTTGTCATTATGGAAGGTAGTCTGTTGTCGAGATTTTTGTTACTCGAATGGATGGTAGCTTGTCATTATGGAAGGTAGTCTGCTGTCGTGATTATTGTTACTTTAATGTATGGTAGCCTTGTCATTATGGAAGGTAGTGTTTTGTCGAGATTTTTTTTACTACAATGGATGCTAGCCTTGGCATTATGGAAGGTAGTCTATTGTCGAGATTTTTGTTACTACAATGAATGGTAGCCTTGTCATTATGGAAGGTATTCTGTTGTCGAGTTTTTTGTTACACTAATGGATGTTATCCTTGTCATTATGGAAGGTAGTCTATTGTCGAGATTTTTGTTACTCCAATGGATGGTAGCCTTTTCGTTATGTAAGGTAGTCTATTGTCGAGATTTTTTATACTCCAATGGATGGTAGCCTTGTCATTATGGAAGGTAGTCTGTCGTTGTGATTTCTGATACTTAAATGGATGGTAGCCTTGTCATTATGGAAGGTAGTATGTTGTCGAGATTTTCTTTACTACAATGGATGGTAGCCTTGTCATTATGGAACTTAGTATGTTGTCGAGATTTTTGTTACTCCAATGGATTGTAGCCTTGTCATTATGGAAGGTAGTATGTTGTCGAGATTTTTGTTACTCCAATGGATGGTACCCTTTTCATTATGTAAGGTAGTTTGTTGTCGAGATTTTTGTTACTCCAATGGATTGTAGCCTTGTCATTACGGTAGGTAGTCTGTTGTCGAGAATTTTGTTACTCCAATGGATTGTAGCCTTGTCATTATGGAAGGTAGTCTATTCGCGATATTTTTGTTACGACAATGGATGGTAGCCTTCTCATTTTTGAAGGTAGTCTGTTGTTGTGATTTATGAAACTCCAGTGGATGGTAGCCTTGTCATTATGGAAGATAGTATGTTGTTGATATTTTTGTTACTCCAATGGATTGTAGCCTTGTCATTATGGAAGGTAGTCTCTTGTCGATATCTTTGTTACTCCAATGGATGGTAGCCTTGTCATTACGAAAAGTAGTCTGTTGTCGAGATTGTTGTTACTCCAGTGCATGGTAGCCTTGTCATTATGGAAGGTAGTCTGTTGTTGAGATTTTTGTTACTACAATGGATGGTAGCCTTGTCATTATGGAAGGTAGTTTATTGTCGAGATTTTTGCTACACTAATGGATGTTATCCTTGTCATTATGGAAGGTAGTTTGTTGTCGAGATTTATGTTACTCCAATGGATGGTAGCCTTTTCGTTATGTAAGGTAGTCTATTCTTGAGATTTTTTATACTCCAATGGATGGTAGCCTTGTCATTATGGAAGATAGTCTGTTGTCGAGATTTTTGTTACTCGAATGGATGGTAGCTTGTCATTATGGAAGGTAGTCTGCTGTCGAGATTATTGTTACTTTAATGTATGGTAGCCTTGTCATTATGGAAGGTAGTGTTTTGTCAAGATTTTTATTACTACAATGGATGCTAGCCTTGGCATTATGGAAGGTAGTCTATTGTCGAGATTTTTGTTACTACAATGAATGGTAGCCTTGTCATTATGGAAGGTATTCTGTTGTCGAGTTTTTTGTTACACTAATGGATGTTATCCTTGTCATTATGGAAGGTAGTCTATTGTCGAGATTTTTGTTACTCCAATGGATGGTAGCCTTGTCATTATGGAAGGTAGTCCGTCGTTGTGATTTCTGATACTCCAATGGATGGTAGCCTTGTCATTATGGAAGATAGTATGTTGTCGATATTTTTGTTACTACAATGGATTGTAGCCTTGTCATTATGGAAGGTAATCTGTTGTCGAGATTTTTGTTACACTAATGGATGTTATCCTTGTCATTATGGAAGGTAGTCTATTGTCGAGATTTTTGTTACTCCAATTGATGGTAGCCTTTTCGTTATGTAAGGTAGTCTGTTGTCGAGATTTTTGTTACTCCAATGGATGGTAGCCATGTCATTATGGAAGGTAGTCTGTCGTTGTGATTTTTGTTACTCCAATGGATGGTAGCCTTTTCTTTATGTAAGGTATTTTGTTGTCGAGATTTTTGTTACTGCAATGGACGGTAGCCTTGTCATTATGGAAGGTAGTCTGTTGTCGAGATTTTTGTTACTACAATGGATGGTAGCCTTGTCATTATGGAAGGTAGTCTGTTGTCGAGATTTTTGTTACACTAATGGATGTTATCCTTGTCATTATGGAAGGTAGTCTATTGTCGAGATTTTTGTTACTCCAATTGATGGTAGCCTTTTCGTTATGTAAGGTAGTCTGTTGTCGAGATTTTTTATACTCCAATGGATGGTAGCCTTGTCATTATGGAAGGTAGTCTGTCATTGTGATTTCTAATACTCCAATGGATGGTAGCCTTGTCATTATGGAAGATAGTATGTTGTCGATATTTTTGTTACTCCAATGGATTGTAGCCTTGTCATTATGGAAGGTAGTCTGTTGTCGAGAATTTTGTTACTCCAATGGATTGTAGCCTTGTCATTATGGAACGTAGTCTCTTCATGATATTTTTGTTACTACAATGGAAGGTAGCCTTGTCATTTTGGAAGGTAGTCTGTTGTCGAGGTTTTTGTTACTCTAATGGATGGTATGGAAGGTGGTCTGGTATCAAGATTTTTGTTACTCCAATGGATGGTAGCTTTGTCATTATGGAAGGTAGTTTGTTGTCGAGATTTTTGTTACTCCAATGGATGGTAGCCTTTTCTTTATGTAGGGTATTTTGTTGTCAAGATTTTTGTTACTGCAATGGATGGTAGCCTTGTCATTATGGAAGATAGTACGTTGTCGATATCATTGTTACTCCAATGGATGGTAGCCTTGTCATTATGGAACTTAGTTTGTTGTCGATATTTTTGTTACTCCAATGGATTGTAGCCTTGTCATTATGGAAAGTAGTATGTTGTCGAGATTTTTGTTGCTCCAATGGATGGTACCCTTTTCATTATGTAAGGTAGTTTGTGTCGAGATTTTTGTTACTCCAATGGATGTTATCCTTGTCATTATGGAAGGTAGTCTATTGTCTAGATTTTTGTTACTCCAATGGATGGTAGCCTTTTCGTTATGTAAGGTAGTCTGTTGTCGAGATTTTTTATACTCCAATGGATGGTAGCCATGTCATTATGGAAGGTAGTCCATCGTTGTGATTTCTGATACTCCAATGGATGGTAGCCTTGTCATTATGGAAGATAGTATGCTGTTGATATTTTTGTTACTCCAATGGATTGTAGCCTTGTCATTATGGAAGGTAATCTGTTGTCGAGAATTTTGTTACTCCAATGGATTATAGCCTTGTCATTATGGAAGGTAGTCTCTTCATGATATTTTTGTTACTACAATGGATGGTAGCCTTGTCTGTATGGAAGGGAGTCTATTGTCGAGATTTTTGTTACTCCAATGGATTCTAGCCGTGTCATTATGGAAGGTAGATTGTTTTCGTGATTTTTGTTACTCCAATGGATGGTAGCCTTTTCTTTATGTAAGGTATTTTGTTGTCGAGATTTTTGTTACTGCAATGGACGGTAGCCTTGTCATTATGGAAGGTAGTCTGTTGTCGAGATTTTTGTTACACTAATGGATGTTATCCTTGTCAATATGGAAGGTAGTCTATTGTCGAGATTTTTGTTACTCCAATGGATGGTAGCCTTTTTGTTATGTAAGGTAGTCTGTTGTCGAGATTTTTTATACTCCAATGGATGGTAGCCTTGTCATTATGGAAGGTAGTCTGTCGTTGTGATTTCTGATACTCCAATGGATGGTAGCCTTGTCATTATGGAAGATAGTATGGTGTCGATATTTTTGTTACTCCAATGGATTGTAGCCTTGTCATTATGGAAGGTAGTCTGTTGTCGAGAATTTTGTTACTCCAATGGATTATAGCCTTGTCATTATGGAAGGTAGTCTCTTCATGATATTTTTGTTACTACAATGGATGGTAGCCTTGTCTGTATGGAAGGGAGTCTGCGGTCGAGATTTTTGTTACTCCAATGGATTGTAGCCGTGTCATTATGGAAGGTAGATTGTTTTCGTGATTTTTGTTACTCCAATGGATGGTAGCCTTTTCTTTAAGTAAGGTATTTTGTTGTCGAGATTTTTGTTACTGCAATGGACGGTAGCCTTATCATTATGGAAGGTAGTCTGTTGTCGAGATTTTTGTTACTACAATGGATGGTAGCCTTGTCATTATGGAAGGTAGTCTGTTGTCGAGATTTTTGTTACACTAATGGATGTTATCCTTGTCATTATGGAAGGTAGTCTATTATCGAGATTTTTGTTACTCCAATTGATGGTAGCCTTTTCATTATGTAAGGTAGTCTGTTGTCGAGATTTTTTATACTCCAATGGATGGTAGCCATGTCATTATGGAAGGTAGTCTGTCGTTGTGATTTTTGTTACTCCAATGGATGGTAGCCTTTTCTTTATGTAAGGTATTTTGTTGTCGAGATTTTTGTTACTGCAATGGACGGTAGCCTTGTCATTATGGAAGGTAGTCTGTTGTCGAGATTTTTGTTACTACAATGGATGGTAGCCTTGTCATTATGGAAGGTAGTCTGTTGTCGAGATTTTTGTTACACTAATGGATGTTATCCTTGTCATTATGGAAGGTAGTCTATTGTAGAGATTTTTGTTACTCCAATTGATGGTAGCCTTTTCGTTATGTAAGGTAGTCTGTTGTCGAGATTTTTTATACTCTAATGGATGGTAGCCTTGTCATTATGGAAGGTAGTCTGTCGTTGTGATTTCTAATACTCCAATGGATGGTAGCCTTGTCATTATGGAAGATAGTATGATGTCGATATTTTTGAGACTCCAATGGATTGTAGCCTTGTCATTATGGAAGGTAGTCTGTTGTCGAGAATTTTGTTACTCCAATGGATTGTAGCCTTGTCATTATGGAAGGTAGTCTCTTCATGATATTTTTGTTACTACAATGGATGGTAGCCTTGTAATTTTGGAACGTAGTTTGTTGTCGAGGTTTTTGTTACTCTAATGGATGGTATGGAAGGTGGTCTTCTATCGAGATTTTTGTTACTCCAATGGATGGTAGCTTTGTCATTATGGAAGGTAGTTTGTTGTCGAGATTTTTGTTACTCCAATGGATGGTAGCCTTTTCTTTATGAAAGGTATTTTGTTGTCAAGATTTTTGTTACTGCAATGGATGGTAGCCTTGTCATTGTGATTTATGTTACTCCAATGGATGGTAGCCTTGTCATTATGGAAGATAGTACGTTGTCGATATCATTGTTACTCCAATGGATGGTAGCCTTGTCATTATGGAACTTAGTTTGTTGTCGATATTTTTGTTACTCCAATGGATTGTATCCTTGTCATTATGGAAGGTAGTATGTTGTCGAGATTTTTGTTGCTCCAATGGATGGTACCCTTTTCATTATGTAAGGTAGTTTGTGTCGAGATTTTTGTTACTCCAATGGATGTTATCCTTGTCATTATGGAAGGTAGTCTATTGTCGAGATTTTTGTTACTCCAATGAATGGTAGCCTTTTGGTTATGTAAGGTAGTCTGTTGTCGAGATTTTTTATACTCCAATGGATGGTAGCCATGTCATTATGGAAGGTAGTATGTCGTTGTGATTTCTGATACTCCAATGGATGGTAGCCTTGTCATTATGGAAGATAGTATGTTGTCGATATTTTTGTTACTCCAATGGATTGTAGCCTTGTCATTATGGAACGTAGTCTGTTGTCGAGAATTTTGTTACTCCAATGGATTATAGCCTTGTCATTATGGAAGGTAGTCTCTTCATGATATTTTTGTTACTACAATGGATGGTAGCCTTGTCTGTATGGAAGGGAGTCTGCTGTCGAGATTTTTGTTACTCCAATGGATTGTAGCCGTGTCATTATGGAAGGTAGATTGTTTTCGAGATTTTTGTTACTCCAATGGATGGTAGCCTTGTCATTATGGAAGGTAGTTTGTTGTCGAGATTTTTGTTACTACAATGGATGGTAGCCTTTTCATTATGGAAGGTAGTCTATTGTCGAGATTTTTGTTACACTAATGGATGTTATCCTTGTCATTATGGAATGTAGTCTATTGTCGAGATTTTTGTTACTCCAATGGATGGTAGCCTTTTCATTATCTAAGGTAGTCTGTTGTCGAGATTTTTTATAATCCAATGGATGGTAGCCTTGTCTATATGGAAGGTAGTCTGTCGTTGTGATTTCTGATACTCCAATGGATGGTAGCCTTGTCATTATGGAAGATAGTATATTGTCGATATTTTTGTTACTCCAATGGATTGTAGCCTTGTCATTATGGAAGGTAGTCTGTTGTCGAGAATTTTGTTACTCCAATGGATTATAGCCTTGTCATTATGGAAGGCAGTCTCTTCATGATATTTTTGTTACTACAATGGATGGTAGCCTTGTCTGTATGGAAGGGAGTCTGCTGTGGAGATTTTTGTTACTCCAATGGATTGTAGCCGTGTCATTATGGAAGGTAGATTGTTTTCGTGATTTTTGTTACTCAAATGGATGGTAGCCTTTTCTTTATGTAAGGTATTTTGTTGTCGAGATTTTTGTTACTCCAATGGACGGTAGCCTTGTCTTTATGGAAGGTAGTCTGTTGTCGAGATTTTTGTTACTACAATGGATGGTAGCCTTGTCATTATGGAAGGTAGTCTGTTGTCGAGATTTTTGTTACACTAATGGATGTTATCCTTGTCATTATGGAAGGTAGTCTATTGTCGAGATTTTTGTTACTCCAATTGATGGTAGCCTTTTCGTTATGTAAGGTAGTCTGTTGTCGAGATTTTTTATACTCCAATGGATGGTAGCCTTGTCATTATGGAAGGTAGTATGTCGTCCTGATTTCTAATACTCCAATGGATGGTAGCCTTGTCATTATGGAAGATAGTATGTTGTCGATATTTTTGTTACTCCAATGGATTGTAGCCTTGTCATTATGGAAGGTAGTCTGTTGTCGAGAATTTTGTTACTCCAATGGATGGTAGCCTTGTCATTATGGAACTTAGTTTGTTGTCGATATTTTTGTTACTCCAATGGATTGTATCATTGTCATTATGGAAGGTAGTATGTTGTCGAGATTTTTGTTGCTCCAATGGATGGTACCCTTTTCATTATGTAAGGTAGTTTGTGTCGAGATTTTTGTTACTCCAATGGATGTTATCCTTGTCATTATGGAAGGTAGTCTATTGTCTAGATTTTTGTTACTCCAATGGATGGTAGCCTTTTCGTTATGTAAGGTAGTCTGTTGTCGAGATTTTTTATACTCCAATGGATGGTAGCCGTGTCATTATGGAAGGTAGTCCATCGTTGTGATTTCTGATACTCCAATGGATGGTAGCCTTGTCATTATGGAAGATAGTATGCTGTTGATATTTTTGTTACTCCAATGGATTGTAGCCTTGTCATTATGGAAGGTAATCTGTTGTCGAGAATTTTGTTACTCCAATGGATTATAGCCTTGTCATTATGGAAGGTAGTCTCTTCATGATATTTTTGTTACTACAATGGATGGTAGCCTTGTCTGTATGGAAGGGAGTCTATTGTCGAGATTTTTGTTACTCCAATGGATTCTAGCCGTGTCATTATGGAAGGTAGATTGTTTTCGTGATTTTTGTTACTCCAATGGATGGTAGCCTTTTCTTTATGTAAGGTATTTTGTTGTCGAGATTTTTGTTACTGCAATGGACGGTAGCCTTGTCATTATGGAAGGTAGTCTGTTGTCGAGATTTTTGTTACACTAATGGATGTTATCCTTGTCAATATGGAAGGTAGTCTATTGTCGAGATTTTTGTTACTCCAATGGATGGTAGCCTTTTTGTTATGTAAGGTAGTCTGTTGTCGAGATTTTTTATACTCCAATGGATGGTAGCCTTGTCATTATGGAAGGTAGTCTGTCGTTGTGATTTCTGATACTCCAATGGATGGTAGCCTTGTCATTATGGAAGATAGTATGGTGTCGATATTTTTGTTACTCCAATGGATTGTAGCCTTGTCATTATGGAAGGTAGTCTGTTGTCGAGAATTTTGTTACTCCAATGGATTATAGCCTTGTCATTATGGAAGGTAGTCTCTTCATGATATTTTTGTTACTACAATGGATGGTAGCCATGTCTGTATGGAAGGGAGTCTGCGGTCGAGATTTTTGTTACTCCAATGGATTGTAGCCGTGTCATTATGGAAGGTAGATTGTTTTCGTGATTTTTGTTACTCCAATGGATGGTAGCCTTTTCTTTAAGTAAGGTATTTTGTTGTCGAGATTTTTGTTACTGCAATGGACGGTAGCCTTATCATTATGGAAGGTAGTCTGTTGTCGAGATTTTTGTTACTACAATGGATGGTAGCCTTGTCATTATGGAAGGTAGTCTGTTGTCGAGATTTTTGTTACACTAATGGATGTTATCCTTGTCATTATGGAAGGTAGTCTATTATCGAGATTTTTGTTACTCCAATTGATGGTAGCCTTTTCATTATGTAAGGTAGTCTGTTGTCGAGATTTTTTATACTCCAATGGATGGTAGCCATGTCATTATGGAAGGTAGTCTGTCGTTGTGATTTTTGTTACTCCAATGGATGGTAGCCTTTTCTTTATGTAAGGTATTTTGTTGTCGAGATTTTTGTTACTGCAATGGACGGTAGCCTTGTCATTATGGAAGGTAGTCTGTTGTCGAGATTTTTGTTACTACAATGGATGGTAGCCTTGTCATTATGGAAGGTAGTCTGTTGTCGAGATTTTTGTTACACTAATGGATGTTATCCTTGTCATTATGGAAGGTAGTCTATTGTAGAGATTTTTGTTACTCCAATTGATGGTAGCCTTTTCGTTATGTAAGGTAGTCTGTTGTCGAGATTTTTTATACTCTAATGGATGGTAGCCTTGTCATTATGGAAGGTAGTCTGTCGTTGTGATTTCTAATACTCCAATGGATGGTAGCCTTGTCATTATGGAAGATAGTATGTTGTCGATATTTTTGAGACTCCAATGGATTGTAGCCTTGTCATTATGGAAGGTAGTCTGTTGTCGAGAATTTTGTTACTCCAATGGATTGTAGCCTTGTCATTATGGAAGGTAGTCTCTTCATGATATTTTTGTTACTACAATGGATGGTAGCCTTGTAATTTTGGAACGTAGTTTGTTGTCGAGGTTTTTGTTACTCTAATGGATGGTATGGAAGGTGGTCTTCTATCGAGATTTTTGTTACTCCAATGGATGGTAGCTTTGTCATTATGGAAGGTAGTTTGTTGTCGAGATTTTTGTTACTCCAATGGATGGTAGCCTTTTCTTTATGAAAGGTATTTTGTTGTCAAGATTTTTGTTACTGCAATGGATGGTAGCCTTGTCATTGTGATTTATGTTACTCCAATGGATGGTAGCCTTGTCATTATGGAAGATAGTACGTTGTCGATATCATTGTTACTCCAATGGATGGTAGCCTTGTCATTATGGAACTTAGTTTGTTGTCGATATTTTTGTTACTCCAATGGATTGTATCCTTGTCATTATGGAAGGTAGTATGTTGTCGAGATTTTTGTTGCTCCAATGGATGGTACCCTTTTCATTATGTAAGGTAGTTTGTGTCGAGATTTTTGTTACTCCAATGGATGTTATCCTTGTCATTATGGAAGGTAGTCTATTGTCGAGATTTTTGTTACTCCAATGAATGGTAGCCTTTTGGTTATGTAAGGTAGTCTATTGTCGAGATTTTTTATACTCCAATGGATGGTAGCCATGTCATTATGGAAGGTAGTATGTCGTTGTGATTTCTGATACTCCAATGGATGGTAGCCTTGTCATTATGGAAGATAGTATGTTGTCGATATTTTTGTTACTCCAATGGATTGTAGCCTTGTCATTATGGAACGTAGTCTGTTGTCGAGAATTTTGTTACTCCAATGGATTATAGCCTTGTCATTATGGAAGGTAGTCTCTTCATGATATTTTTGTTACTACAATGGATGGTAGCCTTGTCTGTATGGAAGGGAGTCTGCTGTCGAGATTTTTGTTACTCCAATGGATTCTAGCCGTGTCATTATGGAAGGTAGATTGTTTTCGAGATTTTTGTTACTCCAATGGATGGTAGCCTTGTCATTATGGAAGGTAGTTTGTTGTCGAGATTTTTGTTACTACAATGGATGGTAGCCTTGTCATTATGGAAGGTAGTCTATTGTCGAGATTTTTGTTACACTAATGGATGTTATCCTTGTCATTATGGAATGTAGTCTATTGTCGAGATTTTTGTTACTCCAATGGATGGTAGCCTTTTCATTATCTAAGGTAGTCTGTTGTCGAGATTTTTTATAATCCAATGGATGGTAGCCTTGTCTATATGGAAGGTAGTCTGTCGTTGTGATTTCTGATACTCCAATGGATGGTAGCCTTGTCATTATGGAAGATAGTATATTGTCGATATTTTTGTTACTCCAATGGATTGTAGCCTTGTCATTATGGAAGGTAGTTTGTTGTCGAGAATTTTGTTACTCCAATGGATTATAGCCTTGTCATTATGGAAGGCAGTCTCTTCATGATATTTTTGTTACTACAATGGATGGTAGCCTTGTCTGTATGGAAGGGAGTCTGCTGTGGAGATTTTTGTTACTCCAATGGATTGTAGCCGTGTCATTATGGAAGGTAGATTGTTTTCGTGATTTTTGTTACTCAAATGGATGGTAGCCTTTTCTTTATGTAAGGTATTTTGTTGTCGAGATTTTTGTTACTCCAATGGACGGTAGCCTTGTCTTTATGGAAGGTAGTCTGTTGTCGAGATTTTTGTTACTACAATGGATGGTAGCCTTGTCATTATGGAAGGTAGTCTGTTGTCGAGATTTTTGTTACACTAATGGATGTTATCCTTGTCATTATGGAAGGTAGTCTATTGTCGAGATTTTTGTTACTCCAATTGATGGTAGCCTTTTCGTTATGTAAGGTAGTCTGTTGTCGAGATTTTTTATACTCCAATGGATGGTAGCCTTGTCATTATGGAAGGTAGTATGTCGTCGTGATTTCTAATACTCCAATGGATGGTAGCCTTGTCATTATGGAAGATAGTATGTTGTCGATATTTTTGTTACTCCAATGGATTGTAGCCTTGTCATTATGGAAGGTAGTCTGTTGTCGAGAATTTTGTTACTCCAATGGATTGTAGCCTTGTCATTATGGAAGGTAGTCTCTTCATGATATTTTTGTTACTACAATGGATGGTAGCCTTGTCATTTTGGAAGGTAGTCTGTTGTCGAGGTTTTTGTTACTCTAATGGATGGTAGCCTTGTCATTAATGAAGGTAATCTGTCATTGTGATTTATGTTACTCCAATGGATGGTAGCCTTGTCATTATGGAAGATAGTATGTTGTCGATATCATTGTTACTCCAATGGATGGTAGCCTTGTCATTATGGAACATAGTTTGTTGTCGATATTTTTCTTACTCCAATGGATTGTAGCCTTGTCATTATGGAAGGTAGTATGTTGTCGAGATTTTTGTTGCTCCAATGGATGGTACCCTTTTCATTATGTAAGGTAGTTTGCTGTCGAGATTTTTGTTACTCCAATGGATGTTATCCTTGTCATTATGGAAGGCAGTCTATTGTCTAGATTTTTGTTACTCCAATGGATGATAGCCTTTTCGTTATGTAAGGTAGTCTGTTGTCGAGATTTTTTATACTCCAATGGATGGTAGCCTTGTCATTATGGAAGGTAGTCTGTCGTTGTGATTTCTGATACTCCAATGGATGGTAGCCTTGTCATTATGGAAGATAGTATGTTGTCGAGATTTTTGTTACTCCAATGGATTGTAGCCTTGTCATTATGGAAGGTAGTCCGTTGTCGAGAATTTTGTTACTCCAATGGATTATAGCCTTGTCATTATGGAAGGTAGTCTCTTCATGATATTTGTGTTACTACAATGGATGGTAGCCTTGTCTGTATGGAAGGGAGTCTGCTGTCGAGATTTTTGTTACTCCAATGGATTGTAGCCGTGTCATTATGGAAGGTAGATTGTTTTCGAGATTTTTGTTACTCAAATGGATGGTAGCCTTTTCTTTATGTAAGGTATTTTATTGTCGAGATTTTTGTTACTGCAATGGACGGTAGCCTTGTCATTATGGAAGGTAGTCTGTTGTCGATATTTTTGTTACTACAATGGATGGTAGCCTTGTCATTATGGAAGGTAGATTGTTTTCGAGATTTTTGTTACTCAAATGGATGGTAGCCTTTTCTTTATGTAAGGTACTTTGTTGTCGAGATTTTTGTTACTGCAATGGACGGTAGCCTTGTCATTATGGAAGGTAGTCTGTTGTCGAGATTTTTGTTACTACAATGGATGGTAGCCTTGTCATTATGGAAGGTAGTCTGTTGTCGAGATTTTTGTTACACTAATGGATGTTATCCTTGTCATTATGGAAGGTAGTCTATTGTCGAGATTTTTGTTACTCCAATGGATGGTAGCCTTTTTGTTATCTAAGATAGTCTGTTGTCGAGATTTTTTATACTCCAATGGATGGTAGCCTTGTCATTATGGAAGGTAGTTTGTCGTTGTGATTTCTGATACTCCAATGGATGGGAGCCTTGTCATTATGGAAGATAGTATGTTGTCGATATTTTTGTTACTCCAATGGATTGTAGCCTTGTCATTATGGAAGGTAGTCTGTTGTCTAGAATTTTTTTACTCCAAAGGATTATAGCCTTGTCATTATGGAAGGTAGTCTCTTCATGATATTTTTGTTACTACAATGGATGGTAGCCTTGTCTGTATGGAAGGGAGTCTGTTGTCGCGATTTTCGTTACTCCAATGGATTATAGCCGTGTCATTATGGAAGGTAGATTGTTTTCGTGATTTTTGTTACTCCAATGGATGGTATCCTTTTCTTTATGTAAGGTATTTTGTTGTCGAGATTTTTGTTACTGCAATGGACGGTAGCCTTGTCATTATGGAAGGTAGTCTGTTGTCGAGATTTTTGTTACTACCATGGATGGTTGCCTTGTCATTATGGAAGGTAGTCTGCTGTCGAGATTTTTGTTACACTAATGGATGTTTTCCTTGTCATTATAGAAGGTAGTCTATTGTCGAGATTTTTGTTACTCCAATTGATGGTAGCCTTTTCATTATGTAAGGTAGTCTGTTGTCGAAATTTTTTATACTCCAATGGATGGTAGCCTTGTCATTATGGAAGGTAGTCTATCGTTGTGATTTCTAATACTCCAATGGATGGTAGCCTTGTCATTATGGAAGATAGTATGTTGTCGATATTTTTGTTACTCCAATGGATTGTAGCCTTGTCATTATGGAAGGTAGTCTATTGTCGAGAATTTTGTTACTCCAATGGATTGTAGCCTTGTCATTATGGAAGGTAGTCTCTTTATGATATTTTTGTAACTACAATGGATGGTAGCCTTGTCATTTTGGAAGGTAGTCTGTTGTCGAGGTTTTTGTTACTCCAATGGATGGTAGCCTTGTCATTATGGAAGGTGGTCTGCTATCGAGATTTTTGTTACTCCAATGGATGGTAGCTTTGTCGTTATGGAAGGTAGTCTATTGTCGAGATTTTTGTTACTCCAATGGATGGTAGCCTTTTCTTTATGTAAGGTATTTTGTTGTCAAGATTTTTGTTACTACAATGGCTGGTAGCCTTGTCATTAATGAAGGTAATCTGTCATAGTGATTTATGTTACTCCAATGGATGGTAGCCTTGTCATTATGGAAGATAGTATGTTGTCGATATCATTGTTACTCCAATGGATGGTAGCCTTGTCATTATGGAACTTAGTTTGTTGTCGATATTTTTGTTACTCCAATGGATTGTAGCCTTGTCATTATGGAAGGTAGTATGTTGTCGAGATTTTTGTTTCTCCAATGGATGGTACCCTTTTCATTATGTAAGGTAGTTTGTTGTCGAGATTTTTGTTACTCCAATGGATTGTAGCCTTGTCATTATGGATGGTAGTCTGTTGTCGAGAATTTTGTTACTCCAATGGATTATAGCCTTGTCATTATGGAAGGTAGTCTCTTCATGATATTTTTGTTACTATAGTGGATGGTAGCCTTCTTATTTTGGAAGGTAGTCTGTTGTCGAGGTTTTTTTTACTTCAATGGATGGTAGCCTTGTCATTATGGAAGGTAATCTGTCGTTATGATTTCTGATACTCCAATGGATGGTAGCCTTGTCATTACAAAAGGTAGTCTGTTGTCGAGATTTTTGTTACTCCAATGGATGGTAGCCTTGTCATTATGGAAGGTAGTCTGTTGTCGAGATTTTTGTTACTACAATGGATGGTAGCCTTGTCATTATGGAAGGTAGTCTGTTGTCGAGATTTTTGTTACACTAATGGATGTTATCCTTGTCATTATGGAAGGTAGTCTGTTGTCGAGATTTTTGTTACTCCAATGGATGGTAGCCTTTTCGTTATGTAAGGTAGTCTGTTGTCGAGATTTTTTATACTCCAATGGATGGTAGCCTTGTCATTATGGAAGGTAGTCCGTTGTCGATATTTTTGTTAATCGAATGGATGGTAGCTTGTCATTATGGAAGGTAGTCTATTGTCGAGATTATTGTTACTTTAATGTATGATAGCCTTGTCATTATGGAAGGTAGTGTTTTGTCGAGAATTTTGTTACTACAATGGATGCTAGCCTTGGCATTATGGAAGGTAGTATGTTGTCCAGATTTTTGTTACTACAATGGATGGTAGCCTTGTCATTATGGAAGGTATTCTGTTGTCGAGATTTTTGTTACACTAATTGATGTTATCCTTGTCATTATGGAAGGTAGTCTATTGTCGAGATTTTTGTTACTCCAATGGATGGTAGCCTTTTCGTTATGTAAGGTAGTCTATTGTCGAGATTTTTTATACTCCAATGGATGGTAGCCTTGTCATTATGGAAGGTAGTCTATTGTTGTGATTTTTGATACTCCAATGGATGGTAGCCTTGTCATTATGGAAGATAGTATGTTTTCGATATTTTTGTTACTCCAATGGATTTTAGACTTGTAATTATGGAAGGTTGTCTGTCGTCGATATTTTTCTTACTCCAATGGATTGTAGACTTGTCATTATGGAAGGTAGTATGTTGTCGAGATTTTTGTTGCTCCAATGGATGGTACCCTTTTCATTATGTAAGGTAGTTTGCTGTCGAGATTTTTGTTACTCCAATGGATGTTATCCTTGTCATTATGGAAGGCAGTCTATTGTCTAGATTTTTGTTACTCCAATGGATGATAGCCTTTTCGTTATGTAAGGTAGTCTGTTGTCGAGATTTTTTATACTCCAATGGATGGTAGCCTTGTCATTATGGAAGGTAGTCTGTCGTTGTGATTTCTGATACTCCAATGGATGGTAGCCTTGTCATTATGGAAGATAGTATGTTGTCGAGATTTTTGTTACTCCAATGGATTGTAGCCTTGTCATTATGGAAGGTAGTCCGTTGTCGAGAATTTTGTTACTCCAATGGATTATAGCCTTGTCATTATGGAAGGTAGTCTCTTCATGATATTTGTGTTACTACAATGGATGGTAGCCTTGTCTGTATGGAAGGGAGTCTGCTGTCGAGATTTTTGTTACTCCAATGGATTGTAGCCGTGTCATTATGGAAGGTAGATTGTTTTCGAGATTTTTGTTACTCAAATGGATGGTAGCCTTTTCTTTATGTAAGGTATTTTATTGTCGAGATTTTTGTTACTGCAATGGACGGTAGCCTTGTCATTATGGAAGGTAGTCTGTTGTCGATATTTTTGTTACTACAATGGATGGTAGCCTTGTCATTATGGAAGGTAGATTGTTTTCGAGATTTTTGTTACTCAAATGGATGGTAGCCTTTTCTTTATGTAAGGTACTTTGTTGTCGAGATTTTTGTTACTGCAATGGACGGTAGCCTTGTCATTATGGAAGGTAGTCTGTTGTCGAGATTTTTGTTACTACAATGGATGGTAGCCTTGTCATTATGGAAGGTAGTCTGTTGTCGAGATTTTTGTTACACTAATGGATGTTATCCTTGTCATTATGGAAGGTAGTCTATTGTCGAGATTTTTGTTACTCCAATGGATGGTAGCCTTTTTGTTATCTAAGATAGTCTGTTGTCGAGATTTTTTATACTCCAATGGATGGTAGCCTTGTCATTATGGAAGGTAGTTTGTCGTTGTGATTTCTGATACTCCAATGGATGGGAGCCTTGTCATTATGGAAGATAGTATGTTGTCGATATTTTTGTTACTCCAATGGATTGTAGCCTTGTCATTATGGAAGGTAGTCTGTTGTCTAGAATTTTTTTACTCCAAAGGATTATAGCCTTGTCATTATGGAAGGTAGTCTCTTCATGATATTTTTGTTACTACAATGGATGGTAGCCTTGTCTGTATGGAAGGGAGTCTGTTGTCGCGATTTTCGTTACTCCAATGGATTATAGCCGTGTCATTATGGAAGGTAGATTGTTTTCGTGATTTTTGTTACTCCAATGGATGGTATCCTTTTCTTTATGTAAGGTATTTTGTTGTCGAGATTTTTGTTACTGCAATGGACGGTAGCCTTGTCATTATGGAAGGTAGTCTGTTGTCGAGATTTTTGTTACTACCATGGATGGTTGCCTTGTCATTATGGAAGGTAGTCTGCTGTCGAGATTTTTGTTACACTAATGGATGTTTTCCTTGTCATTATAGAAGGTAGTCTATTGTCGAGATTTTTGTTACTCCAATTGATGGTAGCCTTTTCATTATGTAAGGTAGTCTGTTGTCGAAATTTTTTATACTCCAATGGATGGTAGCCTTGTCATTATGGAAGGTAGTCTATCGTTGTGATTTCTAATACTCCAATGGATGGTAGCCTTGTCATTATGGAAGATAGTATGTTGTCGATATTTTTGTTACTCCAATGGATTGTAGCCTTGTCATTATGGAAGGTAGTCTATTGTCGAGAATTTTGTTACTCCAATGGATTGTAGCCTTGTCATTATGGAAGGTAGTCTCTTTATGATATTTTTGTAACTACAATGGATGGTAGCCTTGTCATTTTGGAAGGTAGTCTGTTGTCGAGGTTTTTGTTACTCCAATGGATGGTAGCCTTGTCATTATGGAAGGTGGTCTGCTATCGAGATTTTTGTTACTCCAATGGATGGTAGCTTTGTCGTTATGGAAGGTAGTCTATTGTCGAGATTTTTGTTACTCCAATGGATGGTAGCCTTTTCTTTATGTAAGGTATTTTGTTGTCAAGATTTTTGTTACTACAATGGCTGGTAGCCTTGTCATTAATGAAGGTAATCTGTCATAGTGATTTATGTTACTCCAATGGATGGTAGCCTTGTCATTATGGAAGATAGTATGTTGTCGATATCATTGTTACTCCAATGGATGGTAGCCTTGTCATTATGGAACTTAGTTTGTTGTCGATATTTTTGTTACTCCAATGGATTGTAGCCTTGTCATTATGGAAGGTAGTATGTTGTCGAGATTTTTGTTTCTCCAATGGATGGTACCCTTTTCATTATGTAAGGTAGTTTGTTGTCGAGATTTTTGTTACTCCAATGGATTGTAGCCTTGTCATTATGGATGGTAGTCTGTTGTCGAGAATTTTGTTACTCCAATGGATTATAGCCTTGTCATTATGGAAGGTAGTCTCTTCATGATATTTTTGTTACTATAGTGGATGGTAGCCTTCTTATTTTGGAAGGTAGTCTGTTGTCGAGGTTTTTTTTACTTCAATGGATGGTAGCCTTGTCATTATGGAAGGTAATCTGTCGTTATGATTTCTGATACTCCAATGGATGGTAGCCTTGTCATTACAAAAGGTAGTCTGTTGTCGAGATTTTTGTTACTCCAATGGATGGTAGCCTTGTCATTATGGAAGGTAGTCTGTTGTCGAGATTTTTGTTACTACAATGGATGGTAGCCTTGTCATTATGGAAGGTAGTCTGTTGTCGAGATTTTTGTTACACTAATGGATGTTATCCTTGTCATTATGGAAGGTAGTCTGTTGTCGAGATTTTTGTTACTCCAATGGATGGTAGCCTTTTCGTTATGTAAGGTAGTCTGTTGTCGAGATTTTTTATACTCCAATGGATGGTAGCCTTGTCATTATGGAAGGTAGTCCGTTGTCGATATTTTTGTTAATCGAATGGATGGTAGCTTGTCATTATGGAAGGTAGTCTATTGTCGAGATTATTGTTACTTTAATGTATGATAGCCTTGTCATTATGGAAGGTAGTGTTTTGTCGAGAATTTTGTTACTACAATGGATGCTAGCCTTGGCATTATGGAAGGTAGTATGTTGTCCAGATTTTTGTTACTACAATGGATGGTAGCCTTGTCATTATGGAAGGTATTCTGTTGTCGAGATTTTTGTTACACTAATTGATGTTATCCTTGTCATTATGGAAGGTAGTCTATTGTCGAGATTTTTGTTACTCCAATGGATGGTAGCCTTTTCGTTATGTAAGGTAGTCTATTGTCGAGATTTTTTATACTCCAATGGATGGTAGCCTTGTCATTATGGAAGGTAGTCTATTGTTGTGATTTTTGATACTCCAATGGATGGTAGCCTTGTCATTATGGAAGATAGTATGTTTTCGATATTTTTGTTACTCCAATGGATTTTAGACTTGTAATTATGGAAGGTTGTCTGTCGTCGATATTTTTGTTACTCTAATGGATTGTAGACTTGTCATTATGGAAGGTAGCCTCTTCATGATATTTTTGTTACTATAATGGATGGTAGCCTTGTCATTTTGGAAGGTAGTCTGTTGTGGAGGTTTTTGTTACTCTAATGGATGGTAGCCTTATCATTATGGAAGGTAGTCTGCTGTCGAGATTTTTGTTACTCCAATGGATGGTAGCCTTGTCATTATCGAAGGTAGTCTTTTGTCGACATTTTTGTTACTCCAATGGATGGTAGCCTTGTCATTTTGGAAGGTAGTCTGTTGTCGAGATTTTTGTTACTCTAATGGATGGTAGCTTGTCATTATGGAAGGTAGTCTATTATCGATATTTTTGTTACTACAATGGATGGTAGCCTTGTCATTATGGAAGGTAGTCTGTTGTCGAGATTTTTGTTACACTAATGGATGTTATCCTTGTCATTATGGAAGGTAGTCTATTGTCAAGATTTTTGTTACTCCAATGGATGGCAGCCTTTTTGTTATGTTAGGTAGTCTGTTGTCGAGATTTTTTTTACTCCAATGGATGGTAGCCTTGTCATTATGGAAGGTAGTCTGTCGTTATGATTTCTGATACTCCAATGGGTAGCCTTGTCATTATGGAAGGTAGTCTCTTGTCGATATCTTTGTTACTCCAATGGATGGTAGCCTTGTCATTACGGAAGGGAGCCTGTTGTCGAGATTTTTGTTACTCCAATGGATTGTAGCCTTGTCTATATGGAAGGTAGTCTCTTGTTGATATTTTTGTTACTCCAATGGATGGTAACCTTGTCATTTTGGAAGGTAGTCTGTTGTCGAGATATTTGTTACTCTAACGGATGATAGCCTTGTCATTATGGAAGGTAGTTTGTTGTTGATATTATTGTTACTTTAATGTATGGTAGCCTTGTCATTATAGAAGGTAGTCTGTTGTGGAGATTTTTGTTACTACAATGGATGGTAGCCTTGTCATTTTGGAACTTAGTCTGTTGTCGAGATTTTTGTTACTCTAATGGATGGTAGCCTTGTCTTTATGGAAGGTAGTCTATTGTCGAGATTTTTGTTACTCTAATGGATGGCATCCTTGTCATTATGGAAGGTAGTCTGTTGTCGGGAATTTTATTACACCAATGGATGGTAGCCATATCATTATTGAAGGTAGTCTGTCATTGTGATTTCTGTTACTCCAATTAACGGTAGCCTTGTCATTATGGAAGGTAATCTGTTGTCCAAATTTTTGTTACTCCAATGGATTGTAAACTTGTCATTATGGAAGGTAGTCTATTGTCGAGATTTTTGTTACTCCAATAGATGGTAGCCTTGTCATTATGGAAGGTAGTCTCTTATTGATATTTTTGTAACTCCAATGGATGGTAGGCTTGTCATTATGGAAGGTAGTCTCTTGTTGAGATTTTTGTTACTACAATGGATGGTAGCCTTCACATTTTGGAAGGTAGTCTTTTGTCGAGATTTTTATTACTCTAAAGGATGGTAGCCTTGTCATTATGGAAGGTAGTCTGCTGTCGTGATTTTTGTTACTCCAATGGATTGTAGCCTTATCATTATGGAAGGTAGTCTATTGTCGAGATTTTTGTTACTCTAATGGATGGAATCCTTTCCGTTATGGAAGGTAGTATGTTGTCAAGATTTTTGTTACTCTAATGGATGGTAGCCTTGTCATTAATAAAGGTAGTCTATCATTTTGATTTATGTTACTCCAATAAATGGTAGTCTTGTCATTATGGAAGGTAGTCTATTGTCGAGATTTTTGTTACTACAATGGATGCTAGCCTTGGCATTATGGAAGGTAGTTTGTTGTCGAGAATTTTGTTATTACAATGGATGGTAGCCTGGTCATTATGAAAGGTATTCTGTTGTCGAGATTTTTGTTACACTAATGGATGGTATCCTTATCATTATGGAAGGTAGTTTATTGTCGAGATTTTTGTTACTCCAATGGATGGTAGCCTTTTTGTTATGTAAGGTAGTCTATTGTCGAGATTTTTTATACTCCAATGGATGGTAGCCTTGTCATTATGGAAGGTAGTATGTCGTTGTGATTTCTGATACTCTAATGGATGGTAGCCTTGTCATTATGGAAGACAGTAAGTTGTCGATATTTTTGTTACTCCAATGGATTATAGCCTTCTCATTATGGAAGGTTGTCTGTTGTCGAGATTTTTGTTACTCCAATGATTTGTAGCCTTGTCCTTATGGAAGATATTCTCTTCATGATATTTTTGTTACTACAATGGATGGTAGCCTTTATATTTTGGAAGGTAGTCTGTTGTCGAGGTTTTTGTTACTCTAATGGATGGTAGCCTTATCATTATGGAAGGTAGTCTGCTGTCGAGAATTTTGTTACTCCAATGGATGGTAGCCTTATCATTATGGAAGGTAGTCTGTTGTCGAGATTTTTGTTACTACAATGGATGGAAGCCTTGTAATTATGGAACTTAGTCTGTTGTCGAGATTTTTGTTACTCTAATGGATTGTAGCCTTGTCATTATGGAAGGTAGTCTGTTGTCGAGATTTTTGTTACTCCAATGGATGGTAGCCTTGTCATTATGGAACGTAGTCTGTTGTCGAGATTTTTGTTGCTACAATTGATGGTAGCCTTATAATTATGGAACTTAGTCTGTTGTCGAGATTTTTGTTACTCCAATGGATTGTAGCCTTGTCATTATGGAAGGTAGTCTGTTGTCGAGATTTTTGTTACTCCAATGGATGGTAGCTTGTCATTATGGAAGGTAGTTTGTTGTCGAGATTATTGTTACTTTAATGTATGGTAGCCTTGTCATTATGGAAGGTAGTCTGTTGTCGATATTTTTGTTACTACAATGGATGGTAGCCTTGTCATTATGGAAGGTAGTCTGTTATCGATATTTTTGTTACATCAATGGATGGTAGCCTTGTAATTATGGAAGGTAGTCTGTTGTCGAGATTTTTGTTACACTTATGGATGTTATCCTTGTCATTATGGAAGGTAGTCTATTGTTGAGATTTTTGTTACTCCAATGGATGGTAGCCTTTTCGTTATGTAAGGTTGTCTGTTGTCGAGATTTTTTTTACTCCAATGGATGGTAGCCTTGTCATTATGGAAGGTAGTTTGTCGTTGTGATTTCTGATACTCCAATGGATGGTAGCCTTGTCACTATGGAAGGTAGTATCTTGTCGATATCTTTGTTACTCGAATGGATGGTAGCCTTGTCATTACGGAAGGGAGCCTGTTGTCGAGATTTTTGTTACTCCAATGGATTGTAGCCTTCTCTATATGGAAGGTAGTCTCTTGTTGATATTTTTGTTACACCAATGGATGGTAACCTTGTCATTTTGGAAGGTAGTCTGTTGTCGAGATTTTTGTTACTCTAATGGATGATAGCCTTGTCATTATGGAAGGTAGTCTGTTGTTGATATTATTGTTACTTTAATGTATGGTAGCCTTGTCATTATAGAAGGTAGTCTGTGGTTGAGATTTTTGTTACTACAATAGATGGTAGCCTTGTCATTTTGGAACTTAGTCTGTAGTCGTGATTTTTGTTACTCCAATGGATGGTAGCGTTGTCTTTATGGAAGGTAGTCTGTTGTCGAGATTTTTGTTACTCTAATGGATGGTATCCTTGTCATTATGGAAGGTAGTCTGTTGTCGGGAATTTTATTACTCCAATGGATGGTAGCCATATCATTATTGAAGGTAGTCTGTCATTGTGATTTATGTTACTCCAATTAACGGTAGCCTTGTCATTATGGAAGTTAATCTGTTGTCCAAATTATTTTTAGTCCAATGGATTGTAAACTTGTCATTATGGAAGTTAGTCTATTGTCGAGATTTTTGTTACTCCAATAGATGGTAGCCTTGTCATTATGGAAGGTAGTCTTTTGTCTAGATTTTTGTTACTCCAATGGATGGTAGCCTTTTCTTTATGTAAGGTATTTTTTGTCCAGATTTTTGTTACTGCAATGGATGGTAGACTTGTCATTATGGAAGGTTGTCTGTCGTTGTGATTTCTGGTACTCCAATCAATGGTAGCCTTGTCATTATGGAAGATAGTATGTTGTCGATATCTTTGTTACTCCAATGGATGGTAGCCTTGTCATTATGGAAGGTAGTCTGTTATCGAGATTTTTGTTACTCCAATGGATTGAAGCCTTGTCATTATGGAAGGTAGTCTTTTGTCGACATTTTTGTTACTCCAATGGATGGTAGCCTTGTCATTTTGGAAGGTAGTCTCTTGTTGATATTTTTGTTACTCCAATGGATGGTAACCTTATCATTTTGGAAGGTAGTCTGTTGTCGAGATTTTTGTTACTCTAACGGATAGTAGCCTTGTCATTATGCAAGGTAGTTTGTTGTTGATATTATTGTTACTTTATTGTATGGTAGCCTTGTCATTATGGAAGGTAGTTTGTTGTCGAGATTTTTGTTACTACAATGGATGGTAGCCTTGTCATTTTGGAACTTAGTCTGTTGACGAGATTTTTGTTACTCTAATGGATGGTAGCCTTGTCCTTATGGAAGGTAGTCTGTTGTCGAGATTTTTGTTACTCTAATGGATGGTATCCTTGTCATTATGGAAGGTAGTCTGTTGTCCCGAATTTTATTACTCCAATGGATGGTAGCCATGTCATTATTGAAGGTAGTCTGTCATTGTGATTTTTGTTACTCCAATTAACGGTAGCCTTGTCATTATGGAAGGTAGTCTGTCGTCAAGATTTTTGTTACTCCAGTACATGGTATCCTTTTCATTATGGAAGGTAGTCTCTTATTGATATTTTTGTTACTCCAATGGATGGTAGACTTGTCATTATGGAAGGTAGTCTCTTGTTGATATTTTTGTTACTACAATGGATGGTAGCCATGTCATTTTGGAAGGTAGTCTGTTGTCGAGATTTTTGTTACTCTAATGGATGGTAGCCTTGTCATTATGGAAGGTAGTCTGCTGTCGAGATTTTTGTTACTCCAATGGATGGTAGCCTTGTCATTATAGAAGGTAGCCTGTTGTCGAGATTTTTGTTACTCTAATGGATGTTATCCTTTTCGTTATGGAAGGTGGTATGTTGTCGATATTTTTGTTACTCTAATGGATGGTAGCCTTCTCATTAATAAAGGTAGTCTATCATTTTGATTTCTGTTACTCCAATGAATGGTAGTCTTGTCATTATGGAAGGTAGTCTGTTGTCGAGATTTTTGTTACTCTAATGGATGGTAGCCTTGTCATTACGGAAGGTAGTCTGCTGTCTAGATTTTTGTTACTCCAATGGATGGTAGCCTTGTCATTATGGAAGGTAGTCTATTGTCTAGATTTTTGTTACTCTAATGGATGTTATCCTTTTCGTTATTGAAGGTGGTATGTTGTCGAGATTTTTGTTACTCTAATGGATTGTAGCCTTGTCTTTAATAAAGGTAGTCTATCATTTTGATTTCTGTTACTCCAATGAATGGTAGTCTTGTCATTATGGAAGGTAGTTTATTGTCGAGATTTTTGTTACTCTAATGGATGGTAGCCTTGTCATTATGGAAGGTAGTCTGTTGTTGATATTATTGTTACTTTAATGTATGGTAGCCTTGTCATTATGGAAGGTAGCCTGTTGTCGAGATTTTTGTTACTACAATGGATGGTAGCCTTGTCATTTTGGAACTTAGTCTGTTGTCGAGATTTTTGTTTCTCTAATGGATGGTATCCTTGTCATTATGGAAGGTAGTCTGTTGTCGAGAATTTTATTACTCCAATGGATGGTAGCCATGACATTATTGAAGGTAGTATGTCATTGTGATTTATGTTACTCTAATTAACGGTAGCCTTGTCATTATGGAAGGTAATTTGTTGTCTAAATTTTTGTTACTCCAATGGATTGTAAACTTGCCATTATGGAAGGTAGTCTGTTGTCGAGATTTTTGTTACTCCAATAGATGGTATCCTTGTCATTATGGAAGGTAGTCTCTTATTGATATCTTTATTACTCCATTGGATGGTAGCCTTGTCATTATGGAACTTAGTCGGTTGTCGAGATTTTTGTTACTCCAATGTATTGTAGCCTTGTCATTATGGAAGGTAGTCTGTTGTCGAGATTTTTGTTACTCTAATGGATGGTAGGCTTTTCGTTATGTAAGGTAGTCTGTTGTCGAGATTTGTTTTTATCCAATGGATGG
Organism: Vicia faba; assembly: GCA_948472305.1. NCBI lineage: Eukaryota > Viridiplantae > Streptophyta > Magnoliopsida > Fabales > Fabaceae > Vicia > Vicia faba. Next base: position 550,458,388 of record OX451740.1, read on the forward strand.
TAGCCTTGTCATAATGGAAGATAGTATGTCGTTGTGATTTCAAATACTCCAATGGATGGTCGCCTTGTCATTATGGAAGATAGTATGTTGTCGAGATTTTTGTTACTCCAATGGATTGTAGCCTCGCCATTATGGAAGGTAGTATCTTGTCGATATCTTTGTTACTCCAATGGATGGTAGCCTTGTCATTACAGAAGGTAGCCTCCTATCGAGATTTTTGTTACTCCAATGGATGGTAACCTTGTCATTATTGAAGGTAGTCTGTTGTTGAGATTTTTGTTACTCTAATGGATGGTATCCTTTTCATTATGGAAGGTAGTATGTTGTCGAGATTTTTGTTACTCTAATGGATGGTAGCCTTGTCATTAATAAAGGTAGTCTATCGTTGTGATTTCTGTTACTCCAATGGATGGTAGCCTTGTCATTATGGAAGGTAGTCTGTTGTTGAGATTTTTGTTACTCCAATGGATGGTAGCCTTGTCATTATGGAAGGTAGTCTGTTGTCGAGATTTTTGTTACTATAATGGATGGTAGCCTTGTCATTATGGAAGGTAGTCTCTTGTCGAGATTTTTGTTACACTAATGGATATTATCCTTGTCATTATGGAAGGTAGTCTATTGTCCATATTTTTGTTACTCCAATGGATGGTAGCCTTTTCGCTATGTAAGGTAGTCTGATGTCGAGATTTTTTTTACTCCATTGGATGGTAGCCTTGTCATTATGGAAGGTAATCTGTCGTTGTGATTTCTGATACTCCAATGGATTGTAGCCTTCTCATTATGGAAGATAGTATGTTGTCGATATTTTTGTTACTCCAATGGATTGTAGCCTTGTCATTATGGAAGGTAGTTTCTTGTCGATATCTTTGTTACTCCATTGGATGGTAGCCTTGTCATTATGGAAGGTAGTCTGTCGTTGTTATTTCTGATACTCCAATGGATGGTAGACTTGTCATTATGGAAGATAGTATGTTGTTGATATTTTTGTTACTCCAATGGATTGTAGCCTTATCAGTAATGAAGGTAGTCTCTGGTCGATATCTTTGTTACTCCAATGGATGGTAGCCTTGTCATTACGGAAGGGAGCCTGTTGTCGAGATTTTTGTTACTCCAATGGATTGTAGCCTTGTCATTATGGAAGGTAGTCTCTTGTTGATATTTTTGTTACTCCAATGGATGGTAACCTTATCATTTTGGAAGGTAGTTTGTTGTCGAGATTTTTGTTACTCCAATGGATGGTAGCCTTGTCATTATGGAAGGTAGTTTGTTGTTAATATTATTGTTACTTTAATGTATGGTAGCCTTGTTATTATGGAAGGTAGTCTGTTGTCGAGTTTTTTATTACTACAATGGATGGTAGCCATGTCATTATTGAAGGTAGTTTGTCATTGTGATTTCTGTTACTCCAATAGATGGTAGCCATGTCATTATGGAAGGGAATTTGCTGTCCAAATTTTTGTTACTCCAATGGATTGTAAACTTGTCATTATGGAAGGTAGTCTATTGTCGAGATTTTTGTTACTCCAATAGATGGTAGCCTTGTCATTATGAAAGGTAGTCTCGTATTGATATTTTTGTTACTCCAACAGATGGTAGCCTTGTCATTATGGAAGGTAGTCTCTTATTGATATTTTTGTTACTACAATTGATGGTAGCCTTGTCATTTTGGAAGGTAGTCAGTCGTTGATATTTTTGTTACTCTAATGGAAGGTAGCCTTGTCATTTTGGAAGGTAGTCTGTTGTCGAGATTTTTGTTACTCCAATGGATTGTAGCCTTGTCATTAGAGAAGGTAGCCTCCTGTCGAGATTTTTGTTACTCCAATGGATGGTAACCTTGTCATTATAGAAGGTAGTCTGTTGTTGAGATTTTTGTTACTCTAATGGATGGTATCCTTTTCATTATGGAAGGTAGTATGTTGTCGAGATTTTTGTTACACTAATGGATGTTATCCTTGTCATTATGGAAGGAAGTCTATCGTCGAGATTTTTGTTACTCCAATGGATGGTAGCCTTTTCGTTATGTAAGGTAGTCTGTTGTCGAGATTTTTTTTACTCCAATGGATGGTAGCCTTGTCATTATGGAAGGTAGTCTGTTGTCGGGAATTTTATTACTCCAATGGATGGTAGCCATGTCATTATTGAAGGTAGTATGTCATTGTGATTTCTGTTACTCCAATTAACGGTAGCTTTGTCATTATGGAAGGTAATTTGTTGTCCAAATTTTTGTTACTCCAATGGATTGTAAACTAGTCATTATGGAAGGTAGTCTGTTGTCGAGATTTTTGTTACTCCAATAGATGGTATCCTTGTCATTATGGAAGGTAGTCTCTTATTGATATTTTTGTTACTCCAATGGATGGTAGCCTTGTCATTATGGAAGGTAGTGTGTGGTCGAGATTTTGGTTACTCTAATTGATGGTAGCCTTGTAATTAATGAAGGTAGTCTGTCATTGTGATTTATGTTTCTCCAATGGATGTTAGCCTTTTCATTATGGTAGATAGTATGTTGTCGATATCTTTATTACTCCAATGGATGGTAGCCTTGTCATTATGGAACTTAGTCTGTTGTCGAGATTTTTGTTACTCCAATGTATTGTAGCCTTGTCATTATGGAAGGTAGTCTGTTGTCGAGATTTTTGTTACTCTAATGGATGGTAGGCTTTTCGTTATGTAAGGTAGTCTGTTGTCGAGATTTTTTTACTCCAATGGATGGTAGCCTTGTCATAATGGAAGGTAGTATGTCGTTGTGATTTCAAATACTCCAATGGATGGTCGCCTTGTCAGTATGGAAGATAGTATGTTCTCGAGATTTTTGTTACTCCAATGGATTGTAGCCTTGTCATTATGGAAGGTAGAATCTTGTCAATATCTTTGTTACTCTAATGGATGGTAGCCTTGTCATTACAGAAGGTAGCCTCCTGTCGAGATTTTTGTCACTCCAATGGATGGTAACCTTGTCATTATTGAAGGTAGTATGTTGTTGATATTTTTGTTACTCTAATGGATGGTATCCTTTTCATTATGGAAGGTAGTATGTTGTCGACATTTTTGTTACTCCAATGGATGGTTGCCTTGTCATTAATAAAGGTAGTCTATCGTTGTGATTTCTGTTACTCCAATGGATGGTAGCCTTGTCATTATGGCAGGTAGTCTGTTTTCGAGATTTTTGTTACTCCAATGGATGGTAGCCTTGTCATTATGGAAGGTAGTCTATTGTCGAGATTTTTGTTACTATAATGGATGGTAGCCTTGTCATTATGGAAGGTAGTCTGTTGTCGAGATTTTTGTTACACTAATGGATATTATCCTTATCATTATGGAAGGTAGTCTATTGTCGAGATTTTGGTTACTCCAAAGGATGGTAGCCTTTTCGCTATGTAAGGTAGTCTGTTGTCGAGATTTTTTTTACTCCATTGGATGGTAGCCTTGTCATTATGGAAGGTAGTATGTCGTTGTAATTTCTGATACTCCAATGGATGGTAGCCTTCTCATTATGGAAGATAGTATGTTGTCGATATTTTTGTTACTCCAATGGATTGTAGCCTTGTCATTATGGAAGGTAGTCTCTTGTCGATAGCTTTGTTACTCCAATGGATGGTAGCCTTGTCATTACGGAAGGTAGTCTTTTGTCGAGATTTTTATACTCCAATGGATGGTAGCCTTGTCATTATGGAAGGTAGTCTGTCGTTGTGATTTCTGATACTCCAATGGATGGTAGACTTGTCATTATGGAAGATAGTATGTTGTCGATATTTTTGTTACTCCAATGGATGGTAGCCTTGTCATTACGGAAGGGAGCCTGTTGTCGAGATTTTTGTTACTCCAATGGATTGTAGCCTTGTCATTATGGAAGGTAGTCTCTTGTTGATATTTTTGTTACTCCAATGGATGGTAACCTTATCATTTTGGAAGGTAGTTTGTTGTCGAGATTTTTGTTAGTCTAATGGATGGTAGCCTTGTCATTATGGAAGGTAGTCTGTTGTTAATAATATTGTTACTTTAATGTATGGTAGCCTTGTTATTATGGAAAGTAGTTGGTTGTCGAGATTTTTATTACTACAATGGATGGTAGCCTTGTCATTTTGGAACTTAGTATGTTGTCGAGATTTTATTTACTCCAATGGATGGTAGCCTTGGCTTTATGGAAGGTAGTTTGTTGTCGAGATTTTTGTTACTCTGATGGATGGTATCCTTGTCATTATGGAAGGTAGTCTGTTGTCGGGAATTTTATTACTCCAATGGATGGTAGCCATGTCATTATTGAAGGTAGTTTGTCATTGTGATTTCTGTTACTCCAATTAACGGTGGCCTTGTCATTATGGAAGGGAATTTGTTGTCCAAATTTTTGATACTCCAATGGATTGTAAACTTGTCATTATGGAAGGTAGTCTATTGTCGAGATTTTTGTTACTCCAATAGATGGTAGCCTTGTCATTATGGAAGGTAGTCTCTTATTGATATTTTTGTTACTCCAATGGATGGTAGCCTTGTCATTATGGAAGGTAGTCTCTTATTGATATTTTTGTTACTACAATTGATGGTAGCCCTGTCATTTTGGAAGGTAGTATGTTGTCGATATTTTTGTTACTCTAATGGAAGGTAGCCTTGTCATTTTGGAAGGTAGTCTGTTGTCGAGATTTTTGTTACACTAATGGATATTATCCTTGTCATTATGGAAGGTAGTCTATTGTCGATATTTTTGTTACTCCAATGGATGGTAGCCTTTTCGCTATGTAAGGTAGTCTGATGTCGAGATTTTTTTACTCCATTGGATGGTAGCCTTGTCATTATGGAAGGTAGTCTGTCGTTGTGATTTCTGATACGCCAATGGATGTTATCCTTGTCATTATGGAAGGAAGTCTATCGTTGATATTTTTGTTACTCCAATGGATGGTAGCCTTTTCGTTATGTAAGGTAGTCTGTTGTCGAGATTTTTTTTACTCCAATGGATGGTAGCCTTGTCATTATGGAAGGTAGTCTGTCGTTGTTATTTCTGATACTCCAATGGATGGTAGCCTTGTCATTATGGAAGATAGTATGTTGTCGATATTTTTGTTACTCTAATGAATTGTAGCCTTCACATTATGGAAGGTAGTCTCTTGTCGATATCTTTGTTACTCCAATGGATGGTAGCCTTGTCATTACGGAAGGTAGTCTGTTGTCGAGATATTTTATACTCCAATGGATGGTAGCCTTGTCATTATGGAAGGTAGTCTGTCGTTGTGATTTCTGATACTCTAATGGATGGTAGACTTGTCATTATGGAAGATAGTATGTTGTCGATATTTTTGTTAATCCAATGGATTGTAGCCTTGTCATTAAGGAAGGTAGTATCTTGTCGATATCTTTGTTACTCCAATGGATGGTAGCATTGTCATTACGGAAGGGAGCCTGTTGTCGAGATTTTTGTTACTCCAATGGATTTTAGCCTTGTCATTATGGAAGGTAGTCTCTTGTTGATAGTTTTGTTACTCCAATTGATGGTAAACTTATCATTTTGGAAGGTAGTTTGTTGTCGAGATTTTTGTTACTCTAAGGGATGGTAGCCTTGTCATTATGGAAGGTAGTTTGTTGTCGAGATTTTTGTTACTCTAATGGATGGTATCCTTGTCATTATGGAAGGTAGTCTGTTGTCGGGAATTTTATTACTCCAATGGATGGTAGCCATGTCATTATTGAAGGTAGTTTGTCATTGTGATTTCTGTTACTCTAATTAACGGTAGCCTTGTCATTATGGAAGGGAATTTGTTGTCCAAATTTTTGTTACTCCAATGGATTGTAAACTTGTCATTATGGAAGGTAGTCTATTGTCGAGATTTTTGTTACTCCAATAGATGGTAGCCTTGTCATTATGGAAGGTAGTCTCTTATTGATATTTTTGTTACTCCAATGGATGGTAGCCTTGTCATTATGGAACGTAGTCTCTTATTGATATTTTTGTTACTACAATTGATGGTAGCCTTGTCATTATGGAAGGTAGTCTCTTATTGATATTTTTGTTACTACAATTGATGGTAGCCTTGTCATTTTGGAAGGTAGTATGTTGTCAATATTTTTGTTACTCTAATGGAAGGTAGCCTTGTCATTTTGGAAGGTAGTCTGTTGTTGAGATTTTTGTTACTCCAATGGATTGTAGCCTTGTCATTACAGAAGGTAGCCTCCTGTCGAGATTTTTGTTACTCCAATGGATGGTAACCTTGTCATTATTGAAGGTAGTATGTTGTTGAGATTTTTGTTACTCTAATGGATGGTATCCTTTTCATTATGGAAGGAAGTATGTTGTCGAGATTTTTGTTACACTAATGGATGTTATCCTTGTCATTATGGAAGGAAGTCTATCATCGATATTTTTGTTACTCCAATGGATGGTAGCCTTTTCGTTATGTAAGGTAGTGTGTTGTCGAGATTTTTTTTACTCCAATGGATGGTAGCCTTGTCATTATGGAAGGTAGTCTGTCATTGTGATTTCTGATACTCCAATGGATGGTAGCCTTGTCATTATGGAAGATAGTATGTTGCCGATATTTTTGTTACTCCAATGGATTGTAGCCTTCACATTATGGAAGGTAGTCTCTTGTCGATATCTTTGTTACTCCAATGGATGGTAGCCTTGTCATTACGGAAGGAAGTCTGTCGTTGTGATTTCTGATACTCCAATGGATGGTAGCCTTGTCATTATGGAAGATAGTATGTTGCCGATATTTTTGTTACTCCAATGGATTGTAGCCTTCACATTATGGAAGGTAGTCTCTTGTCGATATCTTTGTTACTCCAATGGATGGTAGCCTTGTCATTACGGAAGGAAGTCTGCCGTTGTGATTTCTGATACTCCAATGGATGGTAGACTTGTCATTATGGAAGATAGTATGTTGTCAATATTTTTATTACTCCAATGGATTGTAGCCATGTCATTAAGGAAGGTAGTATCTTGTCGATATCTTTGTTACTCCAATGGATGGTAGCCTTGTCATTACGGAAGGGAGCCTGTTGTCAAGATTTTCGTTACTCCAATGGATTATAGCCTTGTCATTATGGAAGGTAGTCTCTTGTTGATATTTTTGTTACTCCAATTGATGGTAACCTTATCATTTTGGAAGGTAGTCTGTTGTTGATATTATTGTTACTTTAATGTATGGTAGCCTTGTTATTATGGAAGGTAGTCTGTTGTCGAGATTTTGTTACTACAATGGATGGTAGCCTTGTCATTTTGGAACTTTGTCTGTTGTCGAGATTTTAGTTACTCCAATGGATGGTAGCCTTGTCATTATGGAAGGTAGTCTGTTGTCGAGATTTTTGTTACTCTAATGGATGGTATCCTTGTCATTATGGAAGGTAGTCTGCTGTCGAGATTTTTGTTACTCCAATGCATGGTAGCTTTGTCATTATGGAAGGTAGTCGGTTGTCGTGATTTTTGTTACTCTAATGGATGTTATCCTTTTCGATTTGGAAGGTGGTATGTTGTCGAGATTTTTGATACTCTAATGGATGGTAACCTTATCATTAATAAAGGTATTCTATCATTTTGATTTCTGTTACTCCAATGAATGGTAGTCTCGTCATTATGGAAGGTAGTTTATTGTCGAGATTTTTGTTACTCTAATGGATGGTAGCCTTGTCATTATGGAAGGTAGTCTGTTGTTGATATTATTGTTACTTTAATGTATGGTAGCCTTGTCATTATGGAAGGTAGTCTGTTGTCGAGATTTTTGTTACTATAATGGATGGTAGCCTTGTCATTTTGGAACTTAGTCTGTTGTCGAGATTTTTGTTACTCCAATGGATGGTAGCCTTAAGATTATGGAAGGTAATCTGTTGTTGAGATTTTTGTTACTCTAATGGATGGTATCCTTGTCATTATGGAAGGTAGTATGTTGTCGAGAATTTTATTACTCCAATGGATGGTAGCCATGTCATTATTGAAGGTAGTCTGTCATTGTGATTTCTGTTACTCCAATTAACGGTAGCCTTGTCATTATGGAAGGTAATTTGTTATCCAAATTTTTGTTACTCCAATGGATTGTAAACTTGTCATTATGGAAGGTAGTCTGTTGTCGAGATATTTGTTACTCCAATAGATGGTATCCTTATCATTATGGAAGGTAGTCTCTTATTGATATTTTTGTTACTCCAATGGATGGTAGCCTTGTCATTATGGAAGGTAGTCTCTTGTTGATATTTTTGTTACTACAATGGATGATAGCCTTGTCATTTTGGAAGGTAGTCTGTTGTCGAGATTTTTGTTACTCCAATGGATGGTAGCCTTGTCATTATGGAAGGTAGTCTATTGTCGATATCTTTATTACTCCAATGGATGGTAGCCATGTCATTATGGAAGGTAGTTTGTTGTCGAGATTTTTGTCACTCTAATGGATGGTATCCTTGTCATTATGGAAGCTAGTATGTTGTCGAGATTTTTGTTACTCTAATTGATGGTAGCCTTGTAATTAATGAAGGTAGTCTGTCATTGTGATTTATGTTTATCCAATGGATGGTAGCCTTGTCATTATGGAAGATAGTATGTTGTCGATATCTTTGTTACTCCAATGGATGGTAGCCTTTTCATTATGGAACTTAGTCTGTTGTCGAGATTTTTGTTACTCCAATGTATTTTAGCCTTGTCATTATGGAAGGTAGTCTGTTGTCGAGATTTTTGTTACTCCAATGGATGGTAGCCTTTTCATTATGTAAGGTAGTCTGTTGTCGAGATTTTTTTTACTACAATGGATGGTAGCCTTGTCATTATGGAAGGTAGTCTGTCGTTGTGATTTATGATACTCCAATGGATTGTAGCCTTGTCATTATCGAAGGTAGTCTCTTGTCGATATCTTTGTTACTCCAATGGATGGTAGCCTTGTCATTACGGAAGGTAGCCTACTGTCGAGATTTTTGTTACTCCAATGGATGGTAGCCTTATCATTATTGAAGGTAGTCTGTTGTTGAGATTTTTGTTACTCTAATGAATGGTATCCTTTTCATTATGGAAGGTAGTATGTTGTCAAGATTTTTGTTACTCTAATGGATGGTATCCTTGTCATTAATAAAGGTAGTCTATCATTGTGATTTCTGTTACTCCAATGGATGGTAGCCTTATCATTATGGAAGGTAGTCTGTTGTCGAGATTTTTGTTACTCCAATAGATGGTAGCCTTGTCATTATGGAAGGTAGTCTCTTATTGATATTTTTGTTATTCCAATGGATGGTAGCCTTGTCATTATGGAACGTAGTCTCTTATTGATATTTTTGTTACTACAATTGATGGTAGCCTTGTCATTATGGAAGGTAGTCTCTTATTGATATTTTTGTTACTACAATTGATGGTAGCCTTGTCATTTTGGAAGGTAGTATGTTGTCAATATTTTTGTTACTCTAATGGAAGGTAGCCTTGTCATTTTGGAAGGTAGTCTGTTGTTGAGATTTTTGTTACTCCAATGGATTGTAGCCTTGTCATTACAGAAGGTAGCCTCCTGTCGAGATTTTTGTTACTCCAATGGATGGTAACCTTGTCATTATTGAAGGTAGTATGTTGTTGAGATTTTTGTTACTCTAATGGATGGTATCCTTTTCATTATGGAAGGTAGTATGTTGTCGAGATTTTTGTTACACTAATGGATGTTATCCTTGTCATTATGGAAGGAAGTCTATCGTCGAGATTTTTGTTACTCCAATGGATGGTAGCCTTTTCGTTATGTAAGGTAGTCTGTTGTCGAGATTTTTTTTACTCCAATGGATGGTAGCCTTGTCCTTATGGAAGGTAGTCTATCGTTGTGATTTCTGATACTCCAATGGATGGTAGCCTTGTCATTATGGAAGATAGTATGTTGCCGATATTTTTGTTACTCCAATGGATTGTAGCCTTCACATTACGGAAGGTAGCCTCTTGTCGATATCTTTGTTACTCCAATGGATGGTAGCCTTGTCATTACGGAAGGAAGTCTGTCGTTGTGATTTCTGATACTCCAATGGATGGTAGCCTTGTCATTATGGAAGATAGTATGTTGCCGATATTTTTGTTACTCCAATGGATTGTAGCCTTCACATTATGGAAGGTAGTCTCTTGTCGATATCTTTATTACTCCAATGGATGGTAGCCTTGTCATTACGGAAGGAAGTCTGTCGTTGTGATTTCTGATACTCCAATGGATGGTAGACTTGTCATTATGGAAGATAGTATGTTGTCGATATTTTTATTACTGAAATGGATCGTAGCCATGTCATTAAGGAAGGTAGTATCTTGTCGATATCTTTGTTACTCCAATGGATGGTAGCCTTGTCATTACGGAAGGGAGCCTGTTGTCAAGATTTTCGTTACTCCAATGGATTATAGCCTTGTCATTATGGAAGGTAGTCTCTTGTTGATATTTTTGTTACTCCAATTGATGGTAACCTTATCATTTTGGAAGGTAGTCTGTTGTTGATATTATTGTTACTTTAATGTATGGTAGCCTTGTTATTATGGAAGGTAGTGTGTTGTCGAGATTTTGTTACTACAATGGATGGTAGCCTTGTCATTTTGGAACTTTGTCTGTTGTCGAGATTTTAGTTACTCCAATGGATGGTAGCCTTGTCATTATGGAAGGTAGTCTGTTGTCGAGATTTTTGTTACTCTAATGGATGGTATCCTTGTCATTATGGAAGGTAGTCTGTTGTCGTGATTTTTGTTACTCTAATGGATGTTATCCTTTTCGATATGGAAGGTGGTATGTTGTCGAGATTTTTGATACTCTAATGGATGGTAGCCTTATCATTAATAAAGGTATTCTATCATTTTGATTTCTGTTACTCCAATGAATGGTAGTCTCGTCATTATGGAAGGTAGTTTATTGTCGAGATTTTTGTTACTCTAATGGATGGTAGCCTTGTCATTATGGAAGGTAGTCTGTTGTTGATATTATTGTTACTTTAATATATGGTAGCCTTGTCATTATGGAAGGTAGTCTGTTGTCGAGATTTTTGTTACTACAATGGATGGTAGCCTTGTCAATTTGGAACTTAGTCTGTTGTCGAGATTTTTGTTACTCCAATGGATGGTAGCCTTATGATTATGGAAGGTAATCTGTTGTTGAGATTTTTGTTACTCTAATGGATGGTATCCTTGTCATTATGGAAGGTAGTATGTTGTCGAGAATTTTATTACTCCAATGGATGGTAGCCAAGTCATTATTGAAGGTAGTCTGTCATTGTGATTTCTGTTACTCCAATTAACGGTAGCCTTGTCATTATGGAAGGTAATCTGTTGTCCAAATTTTTGTTACTCCAATGGATTGTAAACTTGTCATTATGGAAGGTAGTCTGTTGTCGAGATTTTTGTTACTCCAATAGATGGTATCCTTGTCATTATGGAAGGTAGTCTCTTATTGATATTTTTGTTACTCCAATGGATGGTAGCCTTGTCATTATGGAAGGTAGTCTCTCGTTGATATTTTTGTTACTACAATGGATGATAGCCTTGTCATTTTGGAAGGTAGTTTGTTGTCGAGATTTTTGTTACTCCAATGGATGGTAGCCTTGTCATTATGGAAGGTAGTCTGTTGTCGATATCTTTATTACTCCAATGGATGGTAGCCATGTCATTATGGAAGGTAGTTTGTTGTCGAGATTTTTGTCACTCTAATGGATGGTATCCTTGTCATTATGGAAGCTAGTATGTTGTCGAGATTTTTGTTACTCTAATTGATGGTAGCCTTGTAATTAATGAAGGTAGTCTGTCATTGTGATTTATGTTTATCCAATGGATGGTAGCCTTGTCATTATGGAAGATAGTATGTTTTCGATATCTTTGTTACTCCAATGGATGGTAGCCTTTTCATTATGGAACTTAGTCTGTTGTCGAGATTTTTGTTACTCCAATGGATGGTAGCCTTTTCGTTATGTAAGGTAGTCTATTGTCGAGATTTTTTTTACTCCAATGGATGGTAGCCTTGTCATTATGGAAGGTAGTCTGTCGTTGTGATTTATGATACTCCAATGGATTGTAGCCTTGTCATTATCGAAGGTAGTCTCTTGTCGATATCTTTGTTACTCCAATGGATGGTAGCCTTGTCATTACGGAAGGTAGCCTACTGTCGAGATTTTTGTTACTCCAATGGATGGTAGCCTTGTCATTATTGAAGGTAGTCTATTGTTGAGATTTTTGTTACTCTAATGAATGGTATCCTTTTCATTATGGAAGGTAGTATGTTGTCAAGATTTTTGTTACTCTAATGGATAGTATCCTTGTCATTAATAAAGGTAGTCTATCATTGTGATTTCTGTTACTCCAATGGATGGTAGCCTTATCATTATGGAAGGTAGTCTGTTGTCTAGATTTTTGTTACTCCAATGGATGGTAGCCTTGTCATTAAGGAAGTTAGTCTGTTGTCGAGATTTTTGTTACTCTCATGGATGGTATCCTTGTCATTATGGAAGGTAGTATGTTGTCGAGATTTTTGTTACTCTAATGGATGGTAGCCTTGTCATTAATGAAGGTAGTCTGTCATTGTGATTTATGTTACTCCAATGGATGGTAGCCATGTCATTATGGAAATAGTATGTTTTCGATATCTTTGTTACTCCAATGGATGGTAGCCTTGTCATTATGGAACTAAGTCGGTTGTCGAGATTTTTGTTACTCCAATGTATTGTAGCCTTGTCATTATGGAAGGTAGTCTGTTGTCGAGTTTTTTGTTACTCCAATGGATGGTATCCTTTTCGTTATGTAAGGTAGTCTATTGTCAAGAATTTTTTTACTCCAATGGATGGTAGCCTTGTTATTATAGAAGGTAGTCTGTCGTTGTGATTTCTAATACTCCAATGGATGGTAGCCTTGTCATTAAGGAAGATAGTATGTTGTCGAGATTTTTGTTACTCCAATGGATTGTAGCCTTGTAATTATGGAAGGTAGTCTCTTGTCGATATCTTTGTTACTCCAATAGATGGTAGCCTTGTCATTACGGAAGGTAGCCTACTGTCGAGATTTTTGTTACTCCAATGGATGGTAGCCTTGTCATTATTGAAGGTAGTATGTTGTCGAGATTTTTGTTACTCTAATGGATGGTATCCTTGTCATTAATAAAGGTAGTCTATCATTGTGATTTATGTTAATCCAATGGATGGTAGCCTTCTCATTATGGAAGGCAGTCTGTTGTCGGGATTTTTGTTACTCCAATGCATGGTAGCCTTGTCATTATGGAAGGTAGTCTGTTGTCGAGATTCTTGTTACTCTAATGGATGGTATCCATGTCATTATGGAAGGTAGTATGTTGTCGAGATTTTTGTTACTCTAATGGATGGTAGCCTTGTCATTAATGAAGGTAGTATGTCATTGTGATTTATGTTACTCCAATGGATGGTAGCCTTGTCATTATGGAAATAGTATGTTGTCGATATCTTTGTTACTCCAATGGATGGTAGCCTTGTCATTATGGAACTTAGTCTGTTGTCGAGATTTTTGTTACTCCAATGTATTGTAGCCTTGTCATTATGGAAGGTAGTCTGTTGTTGTGATTTATGATTCTCCAATGGATGGTAGCCTTGTCATTATGGAAGATAGTATGTTGTCAAGATTTTTGTTACTCCAATGGATTGTAGCCTTGTCATTACGGAGGTAGCCTGCTGTTGAGATTTTTGTTACTCCAATGGATGGTAGCCTTGTCATTATGGAAGGTAGTCTGTTGTCGAGATTTTTGTTACTCTAACGGATGGTATCCTTTTCATTATTGAAGGTAGTATATTATCTAGATTTTTTTCCTATAATGGATGGTAGCCTTGTCATTAATAAAGGTAGTCTATCATTGTGATTTCTGTTACTCCAATGCATGGTAGCCTTGTCATTATGGAAGTTAGTCTGTTGTCGATATCTTTGTTACTCAAATAGATGGTAGCCTTGTCATTATGGAAGGTAGTCTGTTGTCGATATCTTTATTACTCTAATGTATTGTAGCCTTGTCATTATGGAAGGTAGTATATTGTCGAGATTTTTGTTACTCCAATGGATGGTAGCCTTGTCATTATTGAAGGTAGTCTATTGTTGAGATTTTTGTTACTCTAATGAATGGTATCCTTTTCATTATGGAAGGTAGTATGTTGTCAAGATTTTTGTTACTCTAATGGATAGTATCCTTGTCATTAATAAAGGTAGTCTATCATTGTGATTTCTGTTACTCCAATGGATGGTAGCCTTATCATTATGGAAGGTAGTCTGTTGTCTAGATTTTTGTTACTCCAATGGATGGTAGCCTTGTCATTAAGGAAGTTAGTCTGTTGTCGAGATTTTTGTTACTCTCATGGATGGTATCCTTGTCATTATGGAAGGTAGTATGTTGTCGAGATTTTTGTTACTCTAATGGATGGTAGCCTTGTCATTAATGAAGGTAGTCTGTCATTGTGATTTATGTTACTCCAATGGATGGTAGCCATGTCATTATGGAAATAGTATGTTTTCGATATCTTTATTACTCCAATGGATGGTAGCCTTGTCATTATGGAACTAAGTCGGTTGTCGAGATTTTTGTTACTCCAATGTATTGTAGCCTTGTCATTATGGAAGGTAGTCTGTTGTCGAGTTTTTTGTTACTCCAATGGATGGTATCCTTTTCGTTATGTAAGGTAGTCTATTGTCAAGAATTTTTTTACTCCAATGGATGGTAGCCTTGTTATTATAGAAGGTAGTCTGTCGTTGTGATTTCTGATACTCCAATGGATGGTAGCCTTGTCATTAAGGAAGATAGTATGTTGTCGAGATTTTTGTTACTCCAATGGATTGTAGCCTTGTAATTATGGAAGGTAGTCTCTTGTCGATATCTTTGTTACTCCAATAGATGGTAGCCTTGTCATTACGGAAGGTAGCCTGCTGTCGAGATTTTTGTTACTCCAATGGATGGTAGCCTTGTCATTATTGAAGGTAGTATGTTGTCGAGATTTTTGTTACTCTAATGGATGGTATCCTTGTCATTAATAAAGGTAGTCTATCATTGTGATTTATGTTAATCCAATGGATGGTAGCCTTCTCATTATGGAAGGCAGTCTGTTGTCGGGATTTTTGTTACTCCAATGCATGGTAGCCTTGTCATTATGGAAGGTAGTCTGTTGTCGAGATTCTTGTTACTCTAATGGATAGTATCCATGTCATTATGGAAGGTAGTATGTTGTCGAGATTTTTGTTACTCTAATGGATGGTAGCCTTGTCATTAATGAAGGTAGTATGTCATTGTGATTTATGTTACTCCAATGGATGGTAGCCTTGTCATTATGGAAATAGTATGTTGTCGATATCTTTGTTACTCCAATGGATGGTAGCCTTGTCATTATGGAACTTAGTCTGTTGTCGAGATTTTTGTTACTCCAATGTATTGTAGCCTTGTCATTATGGAAGGTAGTCTGTTGTTGTGATTTATGATTCTCCAATGGATGGTAGCCTTGTCATTATGGAAGATAGTATGTTGTCAAGATTTTTGTTACTCCAATGGATTGTAGCCTTGTCATTACGGAGGTAGCCTGCTGTTGAGATTTTTGTTACTCCAATGGATGGTAGCCTTGTCATTATGGAAGGTAGTCTGTTGACGAGATTTTTGTTACTCTAACGGATGGTATCCTTTTCATTATTGAAGGTAGTATATTATCTAGATTTTTTTCCTATAATGGATGGTAGCCTTGTAATTAATAAAGGTAGTCTATCATTGTGATTTCTGTTACTCCAATGCATGGTAGCCTTGTCATTATGGAAGTTAGTCTGTTGTCGATATCTTTGTTACTCAAATAGATGGTAGCCTTGTCATTATGGAAGGTAGTCTGTTGTTGATATCTTTATTACTCCAATGTA
Organism: Vicia faba; assembly: GCA_948472305.1. NCBI lineage: Eukaryota > Viridiplantae > Streptophyta > Magnoliopsida > Fabales > Fabaceae > Vicia > Vicia faba. The sequence continues at coordinate 550,474,184 of OX451740.1, forward strand.
TTGTAGCCTTGTCATTATGGAAGGTAGTATATTGTCGATATTTTTGTACTTTAATGGATGGTATCCTTGTCATTATGGAATGTAGTATGTTGTCGAGATTTTTGTTACTCTAATGGATGGTAGCCTTGTCATTAATAAAGGTAGTTTGTCGTTGTGATTTACATTACTCCAACGGATGGTAGCCTTGTCATTATGGAAGGTAGCCTATTGTCAAGATTTTTGTTACTCCAATGGATTGTAGCCTTGTCATTATAGAAGGTAGTCTCTTGTTGATATTTTTGTTATTACAATGGATATTAGCCTTGTCATTTTGGAAGGTTGTCTATTGTCGAGATTTTTGTTACTCCAATGGATGGTAGACTTCTTATTATGGAAGGTAGTATGTCGTTGTGATTTCTGGTACTCCAATGGATGGTAGCCTTGTCATTATGGAAGATAGTATGTTGTCGATATCTTTGTTACTCCAATTGATGGTAGCCTTGTCATTATGGAAGGTAGTCTCTTGTCGTTATCTTTGTTACTCCAATGGATTGTAGCCTTGCCATTATGGAAGGTAGTCTGTTATCGACATTTTTGTTACTCCAATGGATTGTAGCCTTGTCATTACGGAAGGTAGTCTGTTGTCGAGATTTTTTATACTCCAATGGATGGTAGCCTTGTCATTATGAAAGGTAGTCTGTCGTTGTGATTTCTGATACTCCAATGGATTGTAGCCATGTCATTAAGGAAGGTAGTATCTTGTCGATATCTTTGTTACTCCAATGGATGGTAGCCTTGTCATTACGGAAGGGTGCCTGTTTTCAAGATTTTCGTTACTCCAATGGATTATAGCCTTGTCATTATGGAAGGTAGTCTCTTGTTGATATTTTTGTTACTCCAATTGATGGTAACCTTATCATTTTGGAAGGTAGTCTGTTGTTGATATTATTGTTACTTTAATGTATGGTAGCCTTGTTATTATGGAAGGTAGTCTGTTGTCGAGATTTTGTTACTACAATGGATGGTAGCCTTGTCATTTTGGAACTTTGTCTGTTGTCAAGATTTTAGTTACTCCAATGGATGGTAGCCTTGTCATTATGGAAGGTAGTCTGTTGTCGAGATTTTTGTTACTCTAATGGATGGTATCCTTGTCATTATGGAAGGTAGTCTGCTGTCGAGATTTTTGTTACTCCAATGCATGGTAGCCTTGTCATTATGGAAGGTAGTCTGTTGTCGTGATTTTTGTTACTCTAATGGATGTTATCCTTTTCGATATGGAAGGTGGTATGTTGTCGAGATTTTTGATACTCTAATGGATGGTAGCCTTATCATTAATAAAGGTTTTCTATCATTTTGATTTCTGTTACTCCAATGAATGGTAGTCTCGTCATTATGGAATGTAGTTTATTGTCGAGATTTTTGTTACTCTATTGGATGGTAGCCTTGTCATTATGGAAGGTAGTCTGTTGTTGATATTATTGTTACTTTAATGTATGGTAGCCTTGTCATTATGGAAGGTAGTCTGTTTTCGAGATTTTTGTTACTACAATGGATGGTAGCCTTGTCATTTTGGAACTTAGTCTGTTGTCGAGATTTTTGTTACTCCAATGGATGGTAGCCTTATGATTATGGAAGGTAATCTGTTGTTGAGATTTTTGTTACTCTAATGGATGGTATCCTTGTCATTATGGAAGGTAGTATGTTGTCGAGAATTTTATTACTCCAATGGATGGTAGCCATGTCATTATTGAAGGTAGTCTGTCATTGTGATTTCTGTTACTCCAATTAACGGTAGCCTTGTCATTATGGAAGGTAATCTGTTGTCCAAATTTTTGTTACTCCAATGGATTGTAAACTTGTCATTATGGAAGGTAGTCTGTTGTCGAGATTTTTGTTACTCCAATAGATGGTATCCTTGTCATTATGGAAGGTAGTCTCTTATTGATATTTTTGTTACTCCAATGGATGGTAGCCTTGTCATTATGGAAGGTAGTCTGCTGTCGAGATTTTTGTTACTCCAATGCATGGTAGCCTTGTCATTATGGAAGGTAGTCTGTTGTCGTGATTTTTGTTACTCTAATGGATGTTATCCTTTTCGATATGGAAGGTGGTATGTTGTCGAGATTTTTGATACTCTAATGGATGGTAGCCTTATCATTAATAAAGGTATTCTATCATTTTGATTTCTGTTACTCCAATGAATGGTAGTCTCGTCATTTTGGAAGGTAGTTTATTGTCGAGATTTTTGTTACTCTATTGGATGGTAGCCTTGTCATTATGGAAGGTAGTCTGTTGTTGATATTATTGTTACTTTAATGTATGGTAGCCTTGTCATTATGGAAGGTAGTCTGTTTTCGAGATTTTTGTTACTACAATGGATGGTAGCCTTGTCATTTTGGAACTTAGTCTGTTGTCGAGATTTTTGTTACTCCAATGGATGGTAGCCTTATGATTATGGAAGGTAATCTGTTGTTGAGATTTTTGTTACTCTAATGGATGGTATCCTTGTCATTATGGAAGGTAGTATGTTGTCGAGAATTTTATTACTCCAATGGATGGTAGCCATGTCATTATTGAAGGTAGTCTGTCATTGTGATTTCTGTTACTCCAATTAACGGTAGCCTTGTCATTATGGAAGGTAATCTGTTGTCCAAATTTTTGTTACTCCAATGGATTGTAAACTTGTCATTATGGAAGGTAGTCTGTTGTCGAGATTTTTGTTACTCCAATAGATGGTATCCTTGTCATTATGGAAGGTAGTCTCTTATTGATTTTTTGTTACTCCAATGGATGGTAGCCTTGTCATTATGGAAGGTAGTCTCTTGTTGATATTTTTGTTACTTCAATGGATGATAGCCTTGTCATTTTGGAAGGTAGTCTGTTGTCGAGATTTTTGTTACTCCAATGGATGGTAGCCTTGTCATTATGGAAGGTAGTCTGTTGTCGATATCTTTATTACTCCAATGGATGGTAGCCATGTCATTATGGAAGGTAGTTTGTTGTCGAGATTTTTGTCACTCTAATGGATGGTATCCTTGTCATTATGGAAGCTAGTATGTTGTCGAGATTTTTGTTACTCTAATTGATGGTAGCCTTGTAATTAATGAAGGTAGTCTGTCATTGTGATTTATGTTTATCCAATGGATGGTAGCCTTGTCATTATGGAAGATAGTATGTTGTCGATATCTTTGTTACTCCAATGGATGGTAGCCTTTTCATTATGGAACTTAGTCTATTGTCGAGATTTTTGTTACTCCAATGTATTTTAGCCTTGTCATTATGGAAGGTAGTATGTTGTCGAGATTTTTGTTACTCCAATGGATGGTAGCCTTTTCGTTATGTAAGGTAGTCTATTGTCGAGATTTTTTTTACTCCAATGGATGGTAGCCTTGTCATTATGGAAGGTAGTCTGTCGTTGTGATTTATGATACTCCAATGGATTGTAGCCTTGTCATTATCGAAGGTAGTCTCTTGTCGATATCTTTGTTACTCCAATGGATGGTAGCCTTGTCATTACGGAAGGTAGCCTACTGTCGAGATTTTTGTTACTCCAATGGATGGTAGCCTTGTCATTATTGAAGGTAGTCTGTTGTTGAGATTTTTGTTACTCTAATGAATGGTATCCTTTTCATTATGGAAGGTAGTATGTTGTCAAGATTTTTGTTACTCTAATGGATGGTATCCTTGTCATTAATAAAGGTAGTCTATCATTGTGATTTCTGTTACTCCAATGGATGGTAGCTTTATCATTATGGAAGGTAGTCTGTTGTCTAGATTTTTGTTACTCCAATGGATGGTAGCCTTGTCATTAAGGAAGTTAGTCTGTTGTCGAGATTTTTGTTACTCTCATGGATGGTATCCTTGTCATTATGGAAGGTAGTATGTTGTCGAGATTTTTGTTACTCTAATGGATGGTAGCCTTGTCATTAATGAAGGTAGTCTGTCATTGTGATTTATCTTACTCCAATGGATGGTAGCCATGTCATTATGGAAATAGTATGTTTTCGATATCTTTGTTACTCCAATGGATGGTAGCCTTGTCATTATGGAACTAAGTCTGTTGTCGAGATTTTTGTTACTCCAATGTATTGTAGCCTTGTCATTATGGAAGGTAGTCTGTTGTCGAGTTTTTTGTTACTCCAATGGATGGTATCCTTTTCGTTATGTAAGGTAGTCTATTGTCAAGAATTTTTTTACTCCAATGGATGGTAGCCTTGTTATTATAAAAGGTAGTCTGTCGTTGTGATTTCTGATACTCCAATGGATGGTAGCCTTGTCATTATGGAAGATAGTATGTTGTCGAGATTTTTGTTACTCCAATGGATTGTAGCCTTGTCATTATGGAAGGTAGTCTCTTGTCGATATCTTTGTTACTCCAATAGATGGTAGCCTTGTCATTACGGAAGGTAGCCTGCTGTCGAGATTTTTGTTACTCCAATGGATGGTAGCCATGTCATTATTGAAGGTAGTATGTTGTCGAGATTTTTGTTACTCTAATGGATGGTATCCTTCTCATTAATAAAGGTAGTCTATCATTGTGATTTATGTTACTCAAATGGATGGTAGCCTTGTCATTATGGAAGGCAGTCTGTTGTCGGGATTTTTGTTACTCCAATGCATGGTAGCCTTGTCATTATGGAAGGTAGTCTGTTGTCGAGATTTTTGTTACTCTAATGGATGGTATCCTTGTCATTATGGAAGGTAGTATGTTGTCGAGATTTTTGTTACTCTAATGGATGGTAGCCTTGTCATTAATGAAGGTAGTCTGTCATTGTGATTTATGTTACTCCAATGGATGCTAGCCTTGTCATTATGGAAATAGTATGTTGTCGATATCTTTGTTACTCCAATGGATGGTAGCCTTGTCATTATGGAACTTAGTCTGTTGTCGAGATTTTTGTTACTCCAATGTATTGTAGCCTTGTCATTATTGAAGGTAGTCTGTTGTTGTGATTTATGATTCTCCAATGGATGGTAGCCTTGTCATTATGGAAGATAGTATGTTGTCAAGATTTTTGTTACTCCAATGGATTGTAGCCTTGTCATTACGGAGGTTGTCTACTGTTGAGATTTTTGTTACTCCAATGGATGGTAGCCTTGTCATTATGGAAGGCAGTCTGTTGTCGAGATTTTTGTTACTCTAATGGATGGTATCCTTTTCATTATTGAAGGTAGTATATTGTCTAGATTTTTTTCCTATAATGGATGGTAGCCTTGTCATTAATAAAGGTAGTCTATCATTGTGATTTTTGTTACTCCAATGCATGGTAGACTTGTCATTATGGAAGTTAGTCTGTTGTCGATATCTTTGTTACTCAAATAGATGGTAGCCTTGTCATTATGGAAGGTAGTCTATTGTTGATATCTTTATTACTCCAATGTATTGTAGCCTTGTCATTATGGAAGGTAGTATATTGTCGATATTTTTGTACTTTAATGGATGGTATCCTTGTCATTATGGAATGTAGTATGTTGTCGAGATTTTTGTTACTCTAATGGATGGTAGCCTTGTCATTAATAAAGGTAGTTTGTCGTTGTGATTTACATTACTCCAATGGATGGTAGCCTTGTCATTATGGAAGGTAGCCTATTGTCAAGATTTTTGTTACTCCAATGGATTGTAGCCTTGTCATTATAGAAGGTAGTCTCTTGTTGATATTTTTGTTATTACAATGGATATTAGCCTTGTCATTTTGGAAGGTTGTCTATTGTCGAGATTTTTGTTACTCCAATGGATGGTAGACTTCTTATTATGGAAGGTAGTATGTCGTTGTGATTTCTGGTACTCCAATGGATGGTAGCCTTGTCATTATGGAAGATAGTATGTTGTCGATATCTTTGTTACTCCAATTGATGGTAGCCTTGTCATTATGGAACTTAGTCTCTTGTCGTTATCTTTGTTACTCCAATGGATTGTAGCCTTGTCATTATGGAAGGTAGTCTGTTATCGACATTTTTGTTACTCCAATGGATTGTAGCCTTGTCATTACGGAAGGTAGTCTGTTGTCGAGATTTTTTATACTCCAATGGATGGTAGCCTTGTCATTATGAAAGGTAGTCTGTCGTTGTGATTTCTGATACTCCAATAAATGGTAGCCTTGTCATTATGGAAGATAGTATGTTGTCGAGATTTTTGTTACTCCAATGGATTGTAGCCTTGTCATTATGGAAGGTAGTCTCTTGTCGATATCTTTGTTACTCCAATAGATGGTAGCCTTGTCATTACGGAAGGTAGCCTGCTGTCGAGATTTTTGTTACTCCAATGGATGGTAGCCATGTCATTATTGAAGGTAGTATGTTGTCGAGATTTTTGTTACTCTAATGGATGGTATCCTTCTCATTAATAAAGGTAGTCTATCATTGTGATTTATGTTACTCAAATGGATGGTAGCCTTGTCATTATGGAAGGCAGTCTGTTGTCGGGATTTTTGTTACTCCAATGCATGGTAGCCTTGTCATTATGGAAGGTAGTCTGTTGTCGAGATTTTTGTTACTCTAATGGATGGTATCCTTGTCATTATGGAAGGTAGTATGTTGTCGAGATTTTTGTTACTCTAATGGATGGTAGCCTTGTCATTAATGAAGGTAGTCTGTCATTGTGATTTATGTTACTCCAATGGATGCTAGCCTTGTCATTATGGAAATAGTATGTTGTCGATATCTTTGTTACTCCAATGGATGGTAGCCTTGTCATTATGGAACTTAGTCTGTTGTCGAGATTTTTGTTACTCCAATGTATTGTAGCCTTGTCATTATTGAAGGTAGTCTGTTGTTGTGATTTATGATTCTCCAATGGATGGTAGCCTTGTCATTATGGAAGATAGTATGTTGTCAAGATTTTTGTTACTCCAATGGATTGTAGCCTTGTCATTACGGAGGTTGCCTACTGTTGAGATTTTTGTTACTCCAATGGATGGTAGCCTTGTCATTATGGAAGGCAGTCTGTTGTCGAGATTTTTGTTACTCTAATGGATGGTATCCTTTTCATTATTGAAGGTAGTATATTGTCTAGATTTTTTTCCTATAATGGATGGTAGCCTTGTCATTAATAAAGGTAGTCTATCATTGTGATTTCTGTTACTCCAATGCATGGTAGAATTGTCATTATGGAAGTTAGTCTGTTGTCGATATCTTTGTTACTCAAATAGATGGTAGCCTTGTCATTATGGAAGGTAGTCTATTGTTGATATCTTTATTACTCCAATGTATTGTAGCCTTGTCATTATGGAAGGTAGTATATTGTCGATATTTTTGTACTTTAATGGATGGTATCCTTGTCATTATGGAATGTAGTATGTTGTCGAGATTTTTGTTACTCTAATGGATGGTAGCCTTGTCATTAATAAAGGTAGTTTGTCGTTGTGATTTACATTACTCCAATGGATGGTAGCCTTGTCATTATGGAAGGTAGCCTATTGTCAAGATTTTTGTTACTCCAATGGATTGTAGCCTTGTCATTATAGAAGGTAGTCTCTTGTTGATATTTTTGTTATTACAATGGATATTAGCCTTGTCATTTTGGAAGGTTGTCTATTGTCGAGATTTTTGTTACTCCAATGGATGGTAGACTTCTTATTATGGAAGGTAGTATGTCGTTGTGATTTCTGGTACTCCAATGGATGGTAGCCTTGTCATTATGGAAGATAGTATGTTGTCGATATCTTTGTTACTCCAATTGATGGTAGCCTTGTCATTATGGAAGGTAGTCTCTTGTCGTTATCTTTGTTACTCCAATGGATTGTAGCCTTGTCATTATGGAAGGTAGTCTGTTATCGACATTTTTGTTACTCCAATGGATTGTAGCCTTGTCATTACGGAAGGTAGTCTGTTGTCGAGATTTTTTATACTCCAATGGATGGTAGCCTTGTCATTATGAAAGGTAGTCTGTCGTTGTGATTTCTGATACTCCAATAGATGGTAGCCTTGTCATTATGGAAGATAGTATGTTGTCGAGATTTTTGTTACTCCAATGGATTGTAGCCTTGTCATTATGGAAGGTAGTCTCTTGTCGATATCTTTGTTACTCCAATAGATGGTAGCCTTGTCATTACGGAAGGTAGCCTGCTGTCGAGATTTTTGTTACTCCAATGGATGGTAGCCATGTCATTATTGAAGGTAGTATGTTGTCGAGATTTTTGTTACTCTAATGGATGGTATCCTTCTCATTAATAAAGGTAGTCTATCATTGTGATTTATGTTACTCAAATGGATGGTAGCCTTGTCATTATGGAAGGCAGTCTGTTGTCGGGATTTTTGTTACTCCAATGCATGGTAGCCTTGTCATTATGGAAGGTAGTCTGTTGTCGAGATTTTTGTTACTCTAATGGATGGTATCCTTGTCATTATGGAAGGTAGTATGTTGTCGAGATTTTTGTTACTCTAATGGATGGTAGCCTTGTCATTAATGAAGGTAGTCTGTCATTGTGATTTATGTTACTCCAATGGATGCTAGCCTTGTCATTATGGAAATAGTATGTTGTCGATATCTTTGTTACTCCAATGGATGGTAGCCTTGTCATTATGGAACTTAGTCTGTTGTCGAGATTTTTGTTACTCCAATGTATTGTAGCCTTGTCATTATTGAAGGTAGTCTGTTGTTGTGATTTATGATTCTCCAATGGATGGTAGCCTTGTCATTATGGAAGATAGTATGTTGTCAAGATTTTTGTTACTCCAATGGATTGTAGCCTTGTCATTACGGAGGTTGCCTACTGTTGAGATTTTTGTTACTCCAATGGATGGTAGCCTTGTCATTATGGAAGGCAGTCTGTTGTCGAGATTTTTGTTACTCTAATGGATGGTATCCTTTTCATTATTGAAGGTAGTATATTGTCTAGATTTTTTTCCTATAATGGATGGTAGCCTTGTCATTAATAAAGGTAGTCTATCATTGTGATTTCTGTTACTCCAATGCATGGTAGACTTGTCATTATGGAAGTTAGTCTGTTGTCGATATCTTTGTTACTCAAATAGATGGTAGCCTTGTCATTATGGAAGGTAGTCTATTGTTGATATCTTTATTACTCCAATGTATTGTAGCCTTGTCATTATGGAAGGTAGTATATTGTCGATATTTTTGTACTTTAATGGATGGTATCCTTGTCATTATGGAATGTAGTATGTTGTCGAGATTTTTGTTACTCTAATGGATGGTAGCCTTGTCATTAATAAAGGTAGTTTGTCGTTGTGATTTACATTACTCCAATGGATGGTAGCCTTGTCATTATGGAAGGTAGCCTATTGTCAAGATTTTTGTTACTCCAATGGATTGTAGCCTTGTCATTATAGAAGGTAGTCTCTTGTTGATATTTTTGTTATTACAATGGATATTAGCCTTGTCATTTTGGAAGGTTGTCTATTGTCGAGATTTTTGTTACTCCAATGGATGGTAGACTTCTTATTATGGAAGGTAGTATGTCGTTGTGATTTCTGGTACTCCAATGGATGGTAGCCTTGTCATTATGGAAGATAGTATGTTGTCGATATCTTTGTTACTCCAATTGATGGTAGCCTTGTCATTATGGAAGGTAGTCTCTTGTCGTTATCTTTGTTACTCCAATGGATTGTAGCCTTGTCATTATGGAAGGTAGTCTGTTATCGACATTTTTGTTACTCCAATGGATTGTAGCCTTGTCATTACGGAAGGTAGTCTGTTGTCGAGATTTTTTATACTCCAATGGATGGTAGCCTTGTCATTATGAAAGGTAGTCTGTCGTTGTGATTTCTGATACTCCAATGGATGGTAGCCTTGTCATTATTGAAGATAGTATGTTGTTGATATTTTTGTTACTCCAATGGATGGTAGCCTTGTCATTTTGGAAGGTAGCATGTTGTCGAGATTTTTGTTACTCCAATGGATTGTAGCCTTGTCATTATGGAAGGTAGTCTCTTGTTGATATTTTTGTTACTCCAATGGATGGTAACCTTGTCATTTTGGAAGGTAGTCTGTTGTCGAGATTTTTGTTTCTCTAATGGATGGTAGCCTTGTCATTATGGAAGGTAGTCTGTTGTTGATATTATTGTTACTTTAATGTATGGTAGCCTTGTCATTATGGAAGGTAGTCTGTTGTCGAGATTTTTGTTACTACAATGGATGGTAGCCTTGTCATTTTGGAAGGTAGTCTGTTGTCGAGATTTTTGTTACTCTAATGGATGGTATCCTTGTCATTATGGAAGGTATTCTTTTGTTGGGAATTTTATTACTCCAATGGATGGTAGCCATGTCATTATTGAAGGTAGTTTGTCATTGTGATTTCTGTTACTCCAATTAACGGTAGCCTTGTCATTATGGAACCTAATCTGTTGCCCAGATTTTTGTTACTCAAATGTATGGTAACCTTGTCATTATAGAAGGTAGTCTCTTATTGATAGTTTTGTTACTCCAATGGATGGTAGCCTTGTCATTTTGGAAGGTAGTCTGTTCTCGAGATTTTTGTTACACTAATGGATGGTAGCCTTGTCATTATGGAAGGTAGTCTGCTGTCGAGATTTTTGTTACTCCAATGGATGGTAGGCTTGTCATTTTGGAAGGTTGTCTGTTGTCGAGATTTTTGTTACTTCAATGGATGGTAGACTTGTCATTATGGAAGGTAGTATGTCATTGTTATTTCTGGTACTCCAATGGATGGTAGCCTTGTCATTATGGAAGATAGTATGTTGTCGATATCTTTGTTACCCTAATTAATGGTTTCCTTGTCATTAAGGAAGTTAGTCTTTTGTCGATATCTTTGTTACTCCAATGGATGGTAGCCTTGTCATTACGGAAGGTAGTCTGTTGTCGAGATTTTTTATACTCCAATGGATGGTAGCCTTGTCATTACAGAAGGTAGTCTGTCGTTGTGATTTCTGATACTCTAATGGATGGTAGCCTTGTCATTATGGAAGATAGTATGTTTTCGATATTTTTGTTACTCCAATGGATTTTAGCCTTGTCAATATGGAAGGTAGTCTCTTGTCGATATCTTTGTTACTTCAAAGGATGGTAGCCTAGTCATTACGGAAGGTAGCCTGTTGTCGAGATTTTTGTTACTCCAAGGGATTGTAGCCTTGTCATTATGGAAGGTAGTTTCTTGTCGATATTTTTGTTACTCCAATGGATTGTAGCCTTGTCATTATGGAAGGTAGTCTGTCGTTGTGATTTCTGATACTCCAATGGATGGTAGCCTTGTCATTATGGAAGATAGTATGTTGTTGATATTTTTGTTACTCCAATGGATTGTAGCCTTGTCATTACGGAAGGTAGCCTGTTGTCGAGATTTTTGTTACTCCAATGGATTGTAGCCTTGTCATTATGGAAGGTAGTCTCTTGTTGATATTTTTGTTACTCCAATCGATGGTAACCTTTTCATTTTGGAAGGTAGTCTGTTGTTGACATTTTTGTTTCTCTAATGGATGGTAGCCTTGTCATTATGTAAGATAGTCTGTTGTTGATATTATTGTTTCTTTAATGTATGGTAGCCTTGTCATTATGGAAGGTAATCTGTTGTCAAGATTTTTGTTACTACAATGGATGGTAGCCTTGTCATTTTGGAACTTAGTCTGTTGTCGAGATTTTTGTTACTCCAATGGATGGTACCATTGTCATTATGGAAGGTAGTCTGTTGTCGAGATTTTTGTTACTCTAATGGATGGTATCCTTGTCATTATGGAAGGTATTCTTTTGTCGGGAATTTTATTACTCCAATGGATGTTAGCCATGTCATTATTGAAGGTAGTTTGTCATTGTGATTTCTGTTACTCAAATTAACAGTAGCATTGTCATTATGGAACGTAATCTGTTGTCCAGATTTTTGTTACTCTAATGGATTGTAAGCTTGTCATTATGGAAGGTAGTCTATTATCGAGATTTTTGTTACTCCAATAGATGGTAGCCTTGTCATTATGGAAGGTAGTCTCTTATTGATATTTTTGTTACTCCAATGGATGGTAGCCTTGTCATTTTGGAAGGTAGTCTGTTGTCGAGATTTTTGTTACTATAATGGATGGTAGCCTTGTCATTATGGAAGGTAGTCTGTTGTTGATATTATTGTTAATTTAATGTATGGTAGCCTTGTTATTTTGGAAGGTAGTTTGTTGTCGAGATTTTTGTTACTCCAATGTATGGTAGACTTGTCATTTTGGAACTTAGTCTGTTTTCGAGATTTTTGTTACTCCAATGGATGGTAGCCTTGTCATTATGGAAGGTAGTTTGTTGTCGAGATTTTTGTTACTCTAATGGATGGTATCCTTGTCATTATGGAAGGTAGTCTGTTGTCGGGAACTTTATTACTCCAATGGATGGTAGCCATGTCATTATTGAAGGTAGTATGTCATTGTGATTTCTGTTACTCCAATTAACGGTAGCCTTGTCATTATGGAAGGTAATTTGTTGTCCAGATTTTTATTACTCCAATGGATTGTAAACTTTTCATTATGGAAGGTAGTATGTTGTCGAGATTTTGGTTACTAGAATAGATGGTAGCCTTGTCATTATGGAAGGTAGTCTCTTATTGATATTTTTGATACTCCAATGGATGGTAGCCTTGTCATTATGGAAGGTAGTCTCATGTTGATATTTTTGTTACTACAATGGATGGTAGCCTTGTCATTTTGGAAGGTAGTCTGTTGTCGAGATTTTTGTTACTCTAATGGATGCTATCTTTTTCATTATGGAAGGTAGTATGTTGTCGAGATTTTTGTTACTCTAATGGATGGTAGCCTTGTCATTAATAAAGCTAGTCTATCATTTTGATTTCTGTTACTCCAATGGATGGTAGTCTTGTCATTATGGAAGGTAGTCTGTTGTCGAGATTTTTGTTACTCCAATGGATGGTAGCCTTGTCATTATGGAAGGTAGTCTGTTGTCGATATCTTTATTACTCCAATGGATGGTAGCCATGACATTATGGAAGGTAGTCTGTTGTCGAGATTTTTGTCACTCTAATGGATGGTATCCTTGTCATTATGGAAGGTAGTATGTTATCGAGATTTTTGTTACTCTAATGAATGGTAGCCTTGTCATTAATGAAGGTAGTCTCTCATTGTGATTTATGTTACTCCAATGGATGGTAGCCTTGTCATTATGGAAGATAATATGTTGTCGATATCTTTGTTACTCCAATGGATGGTAGCTTTGTCATTATGGAACTTAGTCTGTTGTCGATATTTTTGTTACTCCAATGTATTGTAGCCTTGTCATTATGGAAGGTAGTCTATTGTCGAGATTTTTGTTACTCCAATGGATGGTAGCCTTTTCGTTATGTAAGGTAGTCCTTTGTCGAGATTTTTTTACTCCAATGGATGGTAGCTTTGTCATTATGGAAGGTAGTCTGTCGTTGTAATTTCTGATACTCCAATGGATGGTAGCCTTGTCATTATGGAAGATAGTATGTTGTCGAGATTTTTGTTACTCTAATGGATGATAGCCTTGTCATTAATAAAGGTAGTCTATCGTTATGATTTCTGTTACTCCAATGGATGGTAGCCTGGTCATTATGGAAGGTAGTCTGTTGTCGAGATTTTTGTTACTCCAATGGATGGTAGCCTTGTCATTATGGAAGGTAGTCTGTTGTCGATATCTTTATTACTCCAATGGATGGTAGCCTTGTCATTATGGAAGGTAGTCAGTTTTCGAGATTTTTGTTACTCTAATGGATGGTATCCTTGTCATTATGGAAGGTAGTATGTTGTCAAGATTTTTGTTGCTATAATGGATGGTAGCCTTGTCATTAATGAAGGTAGTTTGTCATTGTGATTGATGTTACTCTAATTGATGGTAGCCTTGTCATTATGGAAGATAGTATGTTGTCGATATCTTTGTTACTCCAATGGATGGTAGCCTTGTCATTTCGCAAGGTAGTCTGTTGTCAAGATTTTTGTTACTCCAATGTATTGTAGCCTTGTCATTATGGAAGGTAGTATGTTGTCGAGATTTTTGTTAATCCAATGGATGGTAGCCTTTTCGTTATGTAAGGTAGTCTATTGTCAAGATTTTTTTTACTCCAATGGATGGTAGCCTTGTCATTATGGAAGGTAGTCTATCGTTGTGATTTATGATTCTCCAATGGATGGTAGCCTTGTCATTATGGAAGATAGTATGTTGTCGAGATTTTTGTTACTCCAATGGATTGTAGCCTTGTCATTATGGAAGGTAGTCTCTTGTCGATATCTCTGTTACTCAAATGGATGGTAGCCTTGTCATTACGGAAGGTAGCCTGCTGTCGAGATATTTGTTACTCCAATGGATGGTAGCCTTGTCATTATGGAAGGTAGTCTATTGTCGAGATTTTTGTTACTCTAATGGATGGTATCCTTTTCATTATGGAAGGTAGTATGTTGTCGACATTTTTGTTACTCTAATGGATGGTAGCCTTGTCATTAATTAAGGAGGTCTATCGTTGTGATTTCTGTTACTCCAATGGATGGTAGCCTTGTCATTATGGAGGGTAGTCTGTTGTCGAGATTTTTGTTACTCCAATGTATTGTAGCCTTGTCATTATGGAAGGTAGTCTGTTGTCAATATTTTTGTTACTCCAATGGATGGTAGCCTTTTCGTTATGTAAGGTAGTCTATTGTCGAGATTCTTTTTACTCCAATGGATGGTAGCCTTGTCATTATGGAAGGTAGTCTGTCGTTGTGATTTCTGATACTCCAATGGATGGTAGCCTTGTCATTATGGAAGATAGTATGTTGTCGATATTTTTTTTACTCCAATGGATTGTATCCTTGTCATTATGGAAGGTAGTCTCTTGTCAATATCTTTGTTACTCCAATGGATGGTAGACTTGTCATTACGGATGGTAGCCTGTTGTCGAGATTTTTGTTACTCCAATGGAGTGTAGCCTTGTCATTATGGAAGGTAGTCTCTTGGTGATATTTTTGTTACTACAATGGATGGTGGACTTGTCATTATGGAAGGTAGTATGTCGTTGTGATTTCTGGTACTCCAATGGATGGTAGACTTGTCCTTATGGAAGATAGTATGTTGTCGATATCTTTGTTACTCCAATGGATTGTAGCCTTGTCATTATGGAAGGTAGTCTGTTATCGACATTTTTGTTACTCCAATGGATGTAGCTTTGTCATTATGGAAGGTAGTCTCTTGTTGATATTTTTGTTACTACAATGCATGGTAGCCTTGTCATTTTGGAAGGTAGTTTGTTGTCGAGATTTTTGTTACTCTAATGGATGGTAGCCTTGTCATTATGGAAGGTAGTCTGCTGTCGAGATTTTTGATACTCCAATGGATTATAGCCTTGTCATTATGGAAGGTAGTTTGTTGTCGATATTTTTGTTACTCTAATGAATGGTATCCTTGTCATTATAGAAGGTAGTCTATTGTCGAGATTTTTTTTTTTATTCTAATGGATGGTAGCCTTGTCATTAATGAAGGTAGTTTATCATTCAGATTTCTATTACTCCAATGGATGGTAGCATTGTCATTATAGAAGATAGAATGTTGTACATATCTTTGTTACTCCAAGGGATGGTAGCCTTGTCATTATGGAACTTAGTTTGTTGTCGAGATTTTTGTTACTCCAATGTATTGTAGCCTTGTCATTATGGAAGGTAGTCTATTGTCGAGATTTTTGTTACTCCAATGGATGGTAGCCTTTTCATTATGTAAGGTAGTCTATTATCGAGATTTTTGTTACTCCAATGGATGGTAGCCTTGTCATTATGGAAGATAGTATGTTGTCGATATCTTTGTAACTCCAATGGATGGTAGCCCTGTCATTACGCAAGGTAGTCTGTTGTCGAGATTTTTTTTACTCCAATGGATTGTAGCGTTGTCATTATGGAAGGTAGTCTCTTGTCGATATCTTTATTACTCCAATGGATGGTAGCCTTGTCATTACGGAAGGTAGCCTTCTGTCGAGATTTTTGTTACTCCAATGGATGGTAGCCTTGTCATTATTGAAGGTAGTCTATTGTTGAGATTTTTGTTACTCTAATGGAAGGAATCCTTTTCATTATGGAAAGTAGTATGTTGTTGAGATTTTTGTTACTCTAATGGATGGTAGCCTTGTCATTAATTAAGGAGGTCTATTTTTGTGATTTCTGTTACTCCAATGGATGGTAGCCTTGTCATTACGGAAGGTAGTCTGTCATTGTGATTTATGTTACTCCAATGGATTGTAGCCTTGTCATTATGGAAGGTAGTTTGTTGTCGATATCTTTATTACTCCAATGGATGGTAGCCTTGTCATTATGCAACTTAGTCTGTTGTCGAGATTTTTGTTACTCTAATGTATTGTAGCCTTGTCAATATGGAAGGTAGTCGGTTTTCGAGATTTTTGTTACTCCAATGGATGGTAGCCTTTTCGTTATGTAAGGTAGTTTATTGTCGATATTTTTTTACTCCAATGGATGGTAGCCTTGTCATTATGGAAGGTAGTATGTCGTTGTGATTTTTGGTACTCCAATGGATGGTAGCCTTGTCATTATGGAAGATAGTATGTTGTCGATATCTTTGTTACTCCAATTGTAGGTAGGCTTGTCATTATGGAAGGTAGTCTTTTGTCGATATCTTTGTTACTCCAATGGATTGTAGCCTTGTCATTATGGAAGGTAGTCTGTTATCGACATTTTTGTTACTCTAATGGATGGTAGCTTTGTCATTATGGAAGGTAGTTTCTTGTTGATATTTTTGTTACTACAATGCATGGTAGCCTTGTCATTTTGGAAGGTAGTCTGTTGTCGAGATTTTTGTTACTCTAATGGATGGTAGCCTTGTCATTATGGAAGGTAGTCTATTGTCGAGGTTTTTATTACTCCAATGGATGGTAGCCTTGTCATTATGGAAGGTAGTATGTTGTCCATATCTTTGTTACTCCAATGGATGATAGCCTTGTAATTATGGAAGGTAGTTTGTTGTCGAGATTTTTGTTACTCTAATGAATGGTATCCTTGTCATTATAGAAGGTAGTCTATTGTCGAGATTTTTGTTACTCTAATGGATGGTAGTCTTGTCTTTAATGAAGGTAGTCTGTCATTCTGATTTCTATTACTCCAATGGATGGTAGCATTGACATTATAGAAGATAGTATGTTATAAATATCTTTTTTACTCCAAGGGAAGGTAGCCTTGTCATTATGGAACTTAGTATGTTGTCGAGATTTTTGTTACTCCAATGGATGGTAGCCTTGTCATTATTGAAGATAGTATGTTGTTGATATTTTTGTTACTCCAATGGATGGTAGCCTTGTCATTTTGGAAGGTAGCCTGTTGTCGAGATTTTTGTTACTCCAATGGATTGTAGCCTTGTCATTATGGAAGGTAGTCTCTTGTTGATATTTTTGTTACTCCAATGGATGGTAACCTTGTCATTTTGGAAGGTAGTCTGTTGTCGTGTTTTTTGTTTCTCTAATGGATGGTAGCCTTATTATTATGGAAGGTAGTCTGTTGTTGATATTATTGTTACTTTAATGTATGGTAGCCTTGTCATTATGGAAGGTAGTCTGTTGTCGAGATTTTTGTTACTACAATGGATGGTAGCCTTGTCATTTTGGAAGGTAGTCTGTTGTCGAGATTTTTGTTACTCTAATGGATGGTATCCTTGTCATTATGGAAGGTATTCTTTTGTTGGGAATTTTATTACTCCAATGGATGGTAGCCATGTCATTATTGAAGGTAGTTTGTCATTGTGATTTCTGTTACTCCAATTAACGGTAGCCTTGTCATTATGGAACCTAATCTGTTGCCCAGATTTTTGTTACTCAAATGTATGGTAGCCTTGTCATTATAGAAGGTAGTCTCTTATTGATATTTTTGTTACTCCAATGGATGGTAGCCTTGTCATTTTGGAAGGTAGTCTGTTCTCGAGATTTTTGTTACACTAATGGATGGTAGCCTTGTCATTATGGAAGGTAGTCTGCTGTCGAGATTTTTGTTACTCCAATGGATGGTAGCCTTGTCATTTTGGAAGGTTGTCTGTTGTCGAGATTTTTGTTACTTCAATGGATGGTAGACTTGTCATTATGGAAGGTAGTATGTCATTGTTATTTCTGGTACTCCAATGGATGGTAGCCTTGTCATTATGGAAGATAGTATGTTGTCGATATCTTTGTTACCCTAATTAATGGTTGCCTTGTCATTAAGGAAGTTAGTCTTTTGTCGATATCTTTGTTACTCCAATGGATGGTAGCCTTGTCATTACGGAAGGTAGTCTAATGTCGAGATTTTTATACTCCAATGGATGGTAGCCTTGTCATTACAGAAGGTAGTCTGTCATTGTGATTTCTGATACTCTAATGGATGGTAGCCTTGTCATTATGGAAGATAGTATGTTTTCGATATTTTTGTTACTCCAATGGATTTTAGCCTTGTCAATATGGAAGGTAGTCTCTTGTCGATATCTTTGTTACTTCAAAGGATGGTAGCCTAGTCATTACGGAAGGTAGCCTGTTGTCTAGATTTTTGTTACTCCAAGGGATTGTAGCCTTGTCATTATGGAAGGTAGTTTCTTGTCGATATTTTTGTTACTCCAATGGATTGTAGCCTTGTCATTATGGAAGGTAGTCTGTCGTTGTGATTTCTGATACTCCAATGGATGGTAGCCTTGTCATTATGGTAGATAGTATGTTGTTGATATTTTTGTTACTCCAATGGATTGTAGCCTTGTCATTACGGAAGGTAGCCTGTTGTCGAGATTTTGGTTACTCCAATGGATTGTAGCCTTGTCATTATGGAAGGTAGTCTCTTGTTGATATTTTTGTTACTCCAATCGATGGTAACCTTTTCATTTTGGAAGGTAGTCTGTTGTTGACATTTTTGTTTCTCTAATGGATGGTAGCCTTGTCATTATGTAAGATAGTCTGTTGTTGATATTATTGTTTCTTTAATGTATGGTAGCCTTGTCATTATGGAAGGTAATCTGTTGTCAAGATTTTTGTTACTACAATGGATGGTAGCCTTGTCATTTTGGAACTTAGTCTGTTGTCGAGATTTTTGTTACTCTAATGGATGGTACCATTGTCATTATGGAAGGTAGTCTGTTGTCGAGATTTTTGTTACTCTAATGGATGGTATCCTTGTCATTATGGAAGGTATTCTTTTGTCGGGAATTTTATTACTCCAATGGATGTTAGCCATGTCATTATTGAAGGTAGTTTGTCATTGTGATTTCTGTTACTCAAATTAACAGTAGCATTGTCATTATGGAACGTAATCTGTTGTCCAGATTTTTGTTACTCCAATGGATTGTAAGCTTGTCATTATGGAAGGTAGTCTATTATCGAGATTTTTGTTACTCCAATAGATGGTAGCCTTGTCATTATGGAAGGTAGTCTCTTATTGATATTTTTGTTACTCCAATGGATGGTAGCCTTGTCATTTTGGAAGGTAGTCTGTTGTCGAGATTTTTGTTACTATAATGGATGGTAGCCTTGTCATTATGGAAGGTAGTCTGTTGTTGATATTATTGTTACTTTAATGTATGGTAGCCTTGTCATTTTGGAAGGTAGTTTGTTGTCGAGATTTTTGTTACTCCAATGTATGGTAGACTTGTCATTTTGGAACTTAGTCTGTTTTCGAGATTTTTGTTACTCCAATGGATGGTAGCCTTGTCATTATGGAAGGTAGTTTGTTGTCGAGATTTTTGTTACTCTAATGGATGGTATCCTTGTCATTATGGAAGGTAGTCTGTTGTCGGGAACTTTATTACTCCAATGGATGGTAGCCATGTCATTATTGAAGGTAGTATGTCATTGTGATTTCTGTTACTCCAATTAACGGTAGCCTTGTCATTATGGAAGGTAATTTGTTGTCCAGATTTTTATTACTCCAATGGATTGTAAACTTTTCATTATGGAAGGTAGTATGTTGTCGAGATTTTGGTTACTCGAATAGATGGTAGCCTTGTCATTATGGAAGGTAGTCTCTTATTGATATTTTTGATACTCCAATGGATGGTAGCCTTGTCATTATGGAAGGTAGTCTCATGTTGATATTTTTGTTACTACAATGGATGGTAGCCTTGTCATTTTGGAAGGTAGTCTGTTGTCGAGATTTTTGTTACTCTAATGGATGCTATCTTTTTCATTATGGAAGGTAGTATGTTGTCGAGTTTTTTGTTACTCTAATGGATGGTAGCCTTGTCATTAATAAAGGTAGTCTATCATTTTGATTTCTGTTACTCCAATGGATGGTAGTCTTGTCATTATGGAAGGTAGTCTGTTGTCGAGATTTTTGTTACTCCAATGGATGGTAGCCTTGTCATTATGGAAGGTAGTCTGTTGTCGATATCTTTATTACTCCAATGGATGGTAGCCATGACATTATGGAAGGTAGTCTGTTGTCGAGATTTTTGTCACTCTAATGGATGGTATCCTTGTCATTATGGAAGGTAGTATGTTATCGAGATTTTTGTTACTCTAATGAATGGTAGCCTTGTCATTAATGAAGGTAGTCTCTCATTGTGATTTATGTTACTCCAATGGATGGTAGCCTTGTCATTATGGAAGATAATATGTTGTCGATATCTTTGTTACTCCAATGGATGGTAGCTTTGTCATTATGGAACTTAGTCTGTTGTCGATATTTTTGTTACTCCAATGTATTGTAGCCTTGTCATTATGGAAGGTAGTCTATTGTCGAGATTTTTGTTACTCCAATGGATGGTAGCCTTTTCGTTATGTAAGGTAGTCCTTTGTCGAGATTTTTTTACTCCAATGGATGGTAGCCTTGTCATTATGGAAGGTAGTCTGTCGTTGTAATTTCTGATACTCCAATGGATGGTAGCCTTGTCATTATGAAAGATAGTATGTTGTCGAGATTTTTGTTACTCTAATGGATGATAGCCTTGTCATTAATAAAGGTAGTCTATCGTTATGATTTCTGTTACTCCAATGGATGGTAGCCTGGTCATTATGGAAGGTAGTCTGTTGTCGAGATTTTTGTTACTCCAATGGATGGTAGCCTTGTCATTATGGAAGGTAGGCTGTTGTCGATATCTTTATTACTCCAATGGATGGTAGCCTTGTCATTATGGAAGGTAGTCAGTTTTCGAGATTTTTGTTACTCTAATGGATGGTATCCTTGTCATTATGGAAGGTAGTATGTTGTCAAGATTTTTGTTGCTCTAATGGATGGTAGCCTTGTCATTAATGAAGGTAGTTTGTCATTGTGATTGATGTTACTCTAATTGATGGTAGCCTTGTCATTATGGAAGATAGTATGTTGTCGATATCTTTGTTACTCCAATGGATGGTAGCCTTGTCATTACGCAAGGTAGTCTGTTGTCAAGATTTTTGTTACTCCAATGTATTGTAGCCTTGTCATTATGGAAGGTAGTCTGTTGTCGAGATTTTTGTTAATCCAATGGATGGTAGCCTTTTCGTTATGTAAGGTAGTCTATTGTCAAGATTTTTTTTACTCCAATGGATGGTAGCCTTGTCATTATGGAAGGTAGTCTATCGTTGTGATTTATGATTCTCCAATGGATGGTAGCCTTGTCATTATGGAAGATAGTATGTTGTCGAGATTTTTGTTACTCCAATGGATTGTAGCCTTGTCATTATGGAAGGTAGTCTCTTGTCGATATCTCTGTTACTCCAATGGATGGTAGCCTTGTCATTACGGAAGGTAGCCTGCTGTCGAGATATTTGTTACTCCAATGGATGGTAGCCTTGTCATTATGGAAGGTAGTCTATTGTCGAGATTTTTGTTACTCTAATGGATGGTATCCTTTTCATTATGGAAGGTAGTATGTTGTCGACATTTTTGTTACTCTAATGGATGGTAGCCTTGTCATTAATTAAGGAGGTCTATCGTTGTGATTTCTGTTACTCCAATGGATGGTAGCCTTGTCATTATGGAAGGTAGTCTGTTGTCGAGATTTTTGTTACTCCAATGTATTGTAGCCTTGTCATTATGGAAGGTAGTCTGTTGTCGATATTTTTGTTACTCCAATGGATGGTAGCCTTTTCGTTATGTAAGTTAGTCTATTGTCGAGATTCTTTTTACTCCAATGGATGGTAGCCTTGTCATTATGGAAGGTAGTCTGTCGTTGTGATTTCTGATACTCCAATGGATGGTAGCCTTGTCATTATGGAAGATAGTATGTTGTCGATATTTTTTTTACTCCAATGGATTGTATCCTTGTCATTATGGAAGGTAGTCTCTTGTCAATATCTTTGTTACTCCAATGGATGGTAGACCTGTCATTACGGATGGTAGCCTGTTGTCGAGATTTTTGTTACTCCAATGGAGTGTAGCCTTGTCATTATAGAAGGTAGTCTCTTGGTGATATTTTTGTTACTACAATGGATGGTGGACTTGTCATTAAGGAAGGTAGTATGTCGTTGTGATTTCTGGTACTCCAATGGATGGTAGACTTGTCCTTATGGAAGATAGTATGTTGTCGATATCTTTGTTACTCCAATGGATTGTAGCCTTGTCATTATGGAAGGTAGTCTGTTATCGACATTTTTGTTACTCCAATGGATGTAGCTTTGTCATTATGGAAGGTAGTCTCTTGTTGATATTTTTGTTACTACAATGCATGGTAGCCTTGTCATTTTGGAAGGTAGTTTGTTGTCGAGATTTTTGTTACTCTAATGGATGGTAGCCTTGTCATTATGGAAGGTAGTCTGCTGTCGAGATTTTTGATACTCCAATGGATGATAGCCTTGTCATTATGGAAGGTAGTTTGTTGTCGATATTTTTGTTACTCTAATGAATGGTATCCTTGTCATTATAGAAGGTAGTCTATTGTCGAGATTTTTTTTTATTCTAATGGATGGTAGCCTTGTCATTAATGAAGGTAGTTTATCATTCAGATTTCTATTACTCCAATGGATGGTAGCATTGTCATTATAGAAGATAGAATGTTGTACATATCTTTGTTACTCCAAGGGATGGTAGCCTTGTCATTATGGAACTTAGTTTGTTGTCGAGATTTTTGTTACTCCAATGTATTGTAGCCTTGTCATTATGGAAGGTAGTCTATTGTCGAGATTTTTGTTACTCCAATGGATGGTAGCCTTTTCATTATGTAAGGTAGTCTATTATCGAGATTTTTTTTACTCCAATGGATGGTAGCCTTGTCATTATGGAAGATAGTATGTTGTCGATATCTTTGTAACTCCAATGGATGGTAGCCTTGTCATTACGCAAGGTAGTCTGTTGTCGAAATTTTTTTTACTCCAATGGATTGTAGGGTTGTCATTATGGAAGGTAGTCTCTTGTCGATATCTTTATTACTCCAATGGATGGTAGCCTTGTCATTACGGAAGGTAGCCTTCTGTCGAGATTTTTGTTACTCCAATGGATGGTAGCCTTGTCATTATTGAAGGTAGTCTATTGTTGAGATTTTTGTTACTCTAATGGAAGGTATCCTTTTCATTATGGAAAGTAGTATGTTGTTGAGATTTTTGTTACTCTAATGGATGGTAGCCTTGTCATTAATTAAGGAGGTCTATTGTTGTGATTTCTGTTACTCCAATGGATGGTAGCCTTGTCATTATGGAAGGTAGTCTGTCATTGTGATTTATGTTACTCCAATGGATGGTAGCCTTGTCATTATGGAAGGTAGTTTGTTGTCGATATCTTTATTACTCCAATGGATGGTAGCCTTGTCATTATGCAACTTAGTCTGTTGTCGAGATTTTTGTTACTCTAATGTATTGTAGCCTTGTCATTATGGAAGGTAGTCGATTTTCGAGATTTTTGTTACTCCAATGGATGGTAGCCTTTTCGTTATGTAAGGTAGTTTATTGTCGATATTTTTTTTACTCCAATGGATGGTAGCCTTGTCATTATGGAAGGTAGTATGTCGTTGTGATTTTTGGTACTCCAATGGATGGTAGCCTTGTCATTATGGAAGATAGTATGTTGTCGATATCTTTGTTACTCCAATTGTAGGTAGGCTTGTCATTATGGAAGGTAGTCTTTTGTCGATATCTTTGTTACTCCAATGGATTGTAGCCTTGTCATTATGGAAGGTAGTCTGTTATCGACATTTTTGTTACTCTAATGGATGGTAGCTTTGTCATTATGGAAGGTAGTTTCTTGTTGATATTTTTGTTACTACAATGCATGGTAGCCTTGTCATTTTGGAAGGTAGTCTGTTGTCGAGATTTTTGTTACTCTAATGGATGGTAGCCTTGTCATTATGGAAGGTAGTCTATTGTCGAGGTTTTTATTACTCCAATGGATGGTAGCCTTGTCATTATGGAAGGTAGTATGTTGTCCATATCTTTGTTACTCCAATGGATGATAGCCTTGTAATTATGGAAGGTAGTTTGTTGTCGAGATTTTTGTTACTCTAATGAATGGTATCCTTGTCATTATAGAAGGTAGTCTATTGTCGAGATTTTTGTTACTCTAATGGATGGTAGTCTTGTCTTTAATGAAGGTAGTCTGTCATTCTGATTTCTATTACTCCAATGGATGGTAGCATTGACATTATAGAAGATAGTATGTTATAAATATCTTTTTTACTCCAAGGGAAGGTAGCCTTGTCATTATGGAACTTAGTATGTTGTCGAGATTTTTGTTACTCCGATGTATTGTAGCCTTGTCATTATGGAAGGTATTCTATTGTCGAGATTTTTGTTACTCCAATGGATGGTAACCTTTTCATTATGTAACGTAGTCTGTTGTCGAGATTTTTGTTACTCCAATGGATGGTAGCCTTGTCATTATGGAAGGTAGTCTCTCGTTGTGATTTCTGATACTCTAATGGATGGTATCCTTGTCATAATGGAAGATAGTATGTTGTCGATATCTTTGTAACTCCAATGGATGGTAGCCTGGTCATTACCCAAGGTAGTCTGTTGTCGAGATTTTTGTTACTTCAATGGATTGTAGCCTTGTCATTATGGAAAGTAGTATGTTGTCGATATCTTTGTTACTCCAATGGATGATAGCCTTGTCATTATGGAAGGTAGTCTCTTGTTGATATTTTTGTTACTACAATGGATGGTAGCCTTATCATTTTGGAAGGTTGTCTGTTGTCGAGATTTTTGTTACTCCAATGGATGGTGGACTTGTCATTATGGAAGGTAGTATGTCGTTGTGATTTTTGGTACTCCAATGGATGGTAGCCTTGTCATTATGGAAGATAGTATGTTGTCGATATCTTTGTTACTCCAATTGTAGGTAGGCTTGTCATTATGGAAGGTAGTCTTTTTTCGATATCTTTGTTACTCCAATGGAATGTAGCCTTGTCATTATGGAAGGTAGTCTGTTATCGACATTTTTGTTACTCTAATGGATGGTAGCTTTGTCATTATGGAAGGTAGTTTCTTGTTGATATTTTTGTTACTACAATGCATGGTAGCCTTGTCATTTTGGAAGGTAGTCTGTTGTCGAGATTTTTGTTACTCTGATGGATGGTAGCCTTGTCATTATGGAAGGTACTCTGTTGTCGAGATTTTTGTTACTCCAATGCATGGTAGCCTTGTCATTATGGAAGGTAGTCTATTGTCGAGGTTTTTGTTACTCCAATGGATGGTAGGCTTGTCATTATGGAAGGTAGTATGTTGTCCATATCTTTGTTACTCCAATGGATGATAGCCTTGTAATTATGGAAGGTTGTTTGTTGTCGAGATTTTTGTTACTCTAATGAATGGTATCCTTTTCATTAATGAAGGTAGTCTGTCATTCTGATTTCTATTACTCCAATGGATGGTAGCATTGACATTATAGAAGATAGTATGTTATAGATATCTTTTTTACTCCAAGGGATGGTAGCCTTGTCATTATGGAACTTAGTATGTTGTCGAGATTTTTGTTACTCCGATGTATTGTAGCCTTGTCATTATGGAAGGTAGTCTATTGTCGAGATTTTTGTTACTCCAATGGATGGTATCCTTGTCATTATGGAAGGTAGTCTCTCGTTGTGATTTCTGATACTCTAATGGATGGTATCCTTGTCATAATGGAAGATAGTATGTTGTCGATATCTTTGTAACTCCAATGGATGGTAGCCTGGTCATTACGCAAGGTAGTCTGTTATCGATATTTTTGTTACTTCAATGGATTGTAGCCTTGTCATTATGGAAAGTAGTATGTTGTCGATATCTTTGTTACTCCAATGGATGGTAGCCTTGTTATTATGGAAGGTAGTCTGTTGTCAAGATTTTTGTTATTACAATGGATGGTAGCCTTCTCATTATGGAAGGTACTCTATTGTCGAGATTTTTGTTACTCTAATGAATGGTATCCTTGTCATTATGGAAGGTTGTTTGTTGTCGAGAATTTTATTATTCCAATGGATGGTAGCCTTGTCATTATTGAAGGTAGTATGTCATTGTGATTTCTGTTACTCCAATTGACGGTAGCCTTGTCATTATGGAAGATAGTATGTTGTCGATATCTTTGTTACTCCAATGGATGGTAGCCTTGTCATTACAGAAAGTAGTTTGTTGTCGAGATTTTTGTTACTCCAATGGATTGTAGCCTTGTCATTATGGAAGGTAGTTTGTTATCGACATTTTTGTTACTCCGATGGATGGTAGCTTTGTCATTATGGAAGGTAGTCTCTTGTTGATATTTTTTTTACTAAAATGCATGGTAGCCTTGTCATTATGGAAGGTAGTTTGTTGTCGAGATTTTTGTTACTCTAATGAATGATATCCTTGTCATTATAGAAGGTAGTCTATTGTCGAGATTTTTGGTACTCTAATGGATGGTAGCGTTGTCTTTAATGAAGGTAGTCTGTCATTCTGATTTTTATTACTCCAATGGATGGTAGCATTGACATTATAGAAGATAGTATGTTATAGATATCTTTTTTACTCCAAGGGAAGGTAGCCTTGTCATTATGGAACTTAGTATGTTGTCGAGATTTTTGTTACTCCGATGTATTGTAGCCTTGTCATTATGGAAGGTAGTCTATTGTCGAGATTTTTGTTACTCCAATGGATTGTAACCTTTTCATTATGTAACGTAGTCTGTTGTCGAGATTTTTGTTACTCCAATGGATGGTAGCCTTGTCATTATGGAAGGTAGTCTCTCGTTGTGATTTCTGATACTCTAATGGATGGTATCCTTGTCATAATGGAAGATAGTATGTTGTCGATATCTTTGTAACTCCAATGGATGGTAGCCTGGTCATTACGCTAGGTAGTCTGTTGTCGATATTTTTGTTACTTCAATGGATTGTAGCCTTGTCATTATGGAAAGTAGTATGTTGACGATATCTTTGTTACTCCAATGGATGGTAGCCTTGTTATTATGGAAGGTAGTCTGTTGTCGAGATTTTTGTTATTACAATGGATGGTAGCCTTGTCATTATGGAAGGTACTCTGTTGTCGAGATTTTTGTTACTCTAATGAATGGTATCCTTGTCATTATGGAAGGTTGTTTGTTGTCGAGAATTTTATTACTCCAATGGATGGTAGCCTTGTCATTATTGAAGGTAGTATGTCATTGTGATTTCTGTTACTCCAATTGACGGTAGCCTTGTCATTATGGAAGATAGTATGTTGTCGATATCTTTGTTACTCCAATGGATGGTAGCCTTGTCATTACAGAAAGTAGTTTGTTGTCGAGATTTTTTTTACTCCAATGGATTGTAGCCTTCGCATTAAGGAAGGTAGTCTGTTATCGACATTTTTGTTACTCTGATGGTTGGTAACTTTGTCATTATGGAAGGTAGTCTCTTGTTGATATTTTTGTTACTAAAATGCATGGTAGCCTTGTCATTTTGGAAGGTAGTCTGTTGTCGAGATTTTTGTTACTCTAATGGATGGTAGCCTTGTCATTATGGAAGGTAGTCTGCTATCGAGATTTTTGATACTCCAATGGATGGTAGCCTTGTCATTATGGAAGGTAGTCTGTTGTCGAGATTTTTGTTACTCCAATGAATGATAGCCTTGTCATTATGGAACGTAGTATGTTGTCGAGATATTTGTTACTCCAATGTATTGTAGCCTTGTCATTATGGAAGGTAGTCTATTGTCGAGATTTTTGTTACTCCAATGGATGGAAGCCTTTTAGTTATGCAAGGTAGACTGTTGTGGAGATATTTTTTACTCCAATGGATGGTAACCTTGTCATTATGGAAGGTAGTTTGTCGTTGTAATTTCTGATACTCCAATGGATGGTAGCCTTGTTATTATGGAAGATAGTATGTTGTCGATATTTTTGTTACTCCAATGGATTGTAGCCTTGTCATTATGGAAGGTAGTCTCTTGTTGATATCTTTGTTACTCTAATGGATGGTAGCCTTGTCATTACGGAAGGTAGCCTGTTGTCGAGATTTTTTTTACTCCGATGGATGGTAGAGTTGTCATTATGGAAGGTAGTATGTCGTTGTGATTTCTGGTACTCCAATGGATGGTAACCTTGTCATTATGGAAGATAGTATGTTGTCAATATCATTGTTACTCCAATTGATGGCAGCCTTGTCATTACGGAAGATAGTCTGTTGTCGAGATTTTTGTTACTCCAATGGATTGTAGCCATGTCATTATGAAAGGTAGTCTGTTGTCGACATTTTTGTTAATCCAATGGATGGTAGCCTTGTCATTATGGAAGGTAGTCTTTTGTTGATATTTTTGTTACTACAATGCATGGTAGCCTTGTCATTTTGGAAAGAAGTTTGTTGTCGAGATTTTTGTTACTCTAATGGATGGTAGCCTTGTCATTATGGAAGGTAGTCTGTTGTCGAGATTTTTGATACTCCAATGGATGGTAGCCTTGTAATTATGAAAGGTAGTCTGTTGTCTAGATTTTTGTTACTCCAATGGATGGTAGCCTTTTCATTATGAAGGTGTTTTGTTGTCATGATTTTTGTTACTCCAATGGATGGTAGCCTTGTCATTATGGAAGATAGTATGTTATCGATATCTTTGTTACTCCAATTGATGGTAGCCTTGTCATTACAGAAGATAGCCTGTTGTCGAGATTTTTGTTACTCCAATGGATTGTAGCCCTGTCATTATGGAAGGTAGTCTGTTGTCGACATTTTTGTTACTCTAATGGATTGTAGCTTTGTCATTATAGAAGGTAGTTCGCTGTCGATATTTTTGATACTACAATGGATGGTAGCCTTGTCACTTTGGAAGGTTGTCTGTTGTCAAGATCTTTATTACTATAATGAATGGTAGCCTTGTCCCTTATGGAACTTAGTCTGTTGTCGAGATTTTTGTTACTCCAATGGATTGTAGCCTTGTCATTATGGAAGGTAGTCTGTTGTCGAGATTTTTGTTACTCCAATGGATGGTAGCCTTTTTATTATGTAAGGTGTTTTGTTGTCATTATGGAAGATAGTCTGTTGTCGAGATTTTTGTTACTCAAATGGATTGTAGCTTTGTCATTATAGAAGGTAGTCTGCTGTCGATATTTTTGATACTCTAATGGATGGTAGCGTTGTCATTATGGAAGGTAGTTTCTTGTTGATATTTTTTTTACTACAATGCATGGTAGCCTTGTCATTTTGGAATTTAGTTTGTTGTCGAGATTTTTGTTACTCTACTGGATGGTAGCCTTCTCATTATGGAAGGTAGTCTGCTATCGAGATTTTTGTTACTCCAATGGATGGTAGCCTTGTCATTACGGAAGGTGGTCTGTTATCGAGATTTTTGTTAATCCAATGGATTGTAGCCTTGTCATTATGGAAGATAGTCTCTTGTTGATGTTTTTGTTACTACAATGGATGGTAGCCTTGTCATTTTGGAAGGTAGTCTGTTGTCGAGGTTTTTGTTACTCTAATGGATGGTAGCCTTGTCATTATGGAAGGTAGTCTGTTGTCGAAATTTTGGTTACTCCAATGGATGGTAGCCTTGTCATTATGGAAGGTAGTCTGTTGTCATGATTTTTATTACTACAATGGATGGTATCCTTGTCATTATGGAAGATAGTATGTTGTCGAGATTTTTGTTACTACAATGGATGGTATCCTTGTCATTATGGAAGGTAGTCTTTTTTTGAGATTTTTGTTACTCTAATGGATGGTATCCTTGTAATTATGGAAGGTAGTCTGTTGTCGAGAATTTTATTACTCCAATGGATGGTAGCCATTTCAATATTGAATGTAGTCTGTCATGGTGATTTTTGTTACTCCAATTAATGGTAGCCTTTTCATTAAGGAAAGTAATTTGTTGTCCAGATTTTTGTTACTCCAATGGATGGTAGCCTTTTCATTTTGTAAGGTTGTTTGTTGTCGAGATTTTTGTTAATGCAATGGATTGTATACTTGTCATTATGGAAGGTTGTCTGTCGTTGTGATTTCTGGTACTCCAGTGGATAGTAGCCTTGTCATTATGGAAGATAGTATGTTGTCAATATCTTTGTTACTCCAATGGATGGTAGCCTTGTCATTATGGAAGATAGTATGTTTTCGATATCTTTGTTACTATAATTGATGGTAGCCTTGTCATTACAGAAGATAGTCTGTTTTCGAAATTTTTGTTACTCCAATGGATTGTAGCCTTGTCATTATGGAAGGTAGTCTGTTGTCGACATTTTTATTAATCCAATGGATGGTAGCTTTGTCATTATGGAAGGTAGTCTGCTGTCGAGATTTTTGATACTCCAATGGATGGTAGCCTTGTCATTATGGAAGGTAGTCTCTTGTTGATATTTTTGTTACTACAATGCATGGTAGCCTTGTCATATTTGAAGGTAGTCTGTTGTCGAGATTTTTGTTACTCTAATGGATGGTAGCCTTATAATTATTGAGGGTAGTCTGCTGTCGAGATTTTTGATACTCCAATGGATGGAAGCCTTGTCATTATGGAAAGGTAGTCTATTGTCGAGATATGTGTTACTCCAATGGCTGGTAGACTTGTCATTATGGAAGGTAGTTTGTTGTCGATATCTTTGTTACTCCGATGGATGATAGCCTTGTCATTATGGAAGGTAGTTTGTTGTCGAGATTTTTGTTACTCTAATGGATGGTATCCTTGTCATTATGGAACGTAGTCTGTTGTCGAGATTTTTGTTACTCTAATGGTGGTAGCCTTGTCATTAATGAAGGTAGTCTATCGTTCTGATTTCTATTACTCAAATGGATGGTATCCTTGTCATTATAGAAGATAGTATGTTGTCGATATCATTGTTACTCCAAGGGATGGTAGCCTTATCATTATGGAACTTAGTCTGTTGTCGAGATTTTTGTCACTCCAACATATTGTAGCCTTGTCAATAGGGAAGGTAGTCTGTTGTCGAGATTCTTGTTACTCCAATGGATGGTATCCTTAACATTATGGAAGATAGTATGTTGTCGAGATCTTTGTTACTCCAATGGATGGTAGCCTTGTCATTACGCAAGGTAGTCTGTTGTCAAGATTTTTGTTACTTCAATGGATTGTAGCCTTGTCATTATGGAAAGTAGTATGTTATCGATATCTTTGTTACTCCAATGGATGATAGCCTTGTGATTATGGAAGGTAGTCTGTTGTCGAGATATTTGTTACTACAATGGATTGTAGCCTTGTCATTATGGAAGGTACTCTGTTGTCGATATTTTTGTTACTCTAATGGATGGTATCCTTTTCATTATGGAAGGTTGTTTGTTGTCAATATCTTTGTTACTCCAATGTATTGCAGCCTTGTCATTATGGTAGGTAGTCTATTGTCGAGATTTTTGTTACTCCAATGAATGGTAGCCTTTTTGTTATGTAAGGTAGTCTATTGTCGAGATTTGTTTTTACTCTAATGGATGGTAGCCTTGTCATTATGGAAGGTTGTTTGTTGTCGATATCTTTGTTACTCCAATGTATTGTATCCTTTTCATTATGGTAGGTAGTCAATTGTCGAGATTTTTGTTACTCCAATGGATGGTAGCCTTGTCATTACGGAAGGTAGTCTGTTATCGAGATTTTTGTTATTCCAATGGATTGTAGCCTTGTCATTATGGAAGGTAGTCTCTTGTTGATGTTTTTGTTACTACAATGGATGGTAGCCTTGTCATTTTGGAAGGTAATCTGTTGTCGAGGTTTTTGTTATTCTAATGGATGGTAGCCTTGTCATTATGGAAGGTATTCTATTTTCGAGATTTGTGTTACTACAATGACTGGTAGCCTTGTCATTATGGAAGGTAGTCTATTATCGATATCTTTGTTACTCCAATGGATGATAGCCTTGTCATTATGGAAGGTAGTTTGTTGTCGAGATTTTTGTTACTCTAATGGATGGTATCCTTGTCATTATGGAAGGTAGTATGTTGTCGAGATTTTTGTTACTCTAATGGATGGTAGCCTTTTCATTAATGAAGGTAGTCTATCATTCTGATTTCTATTACTCAAATGGATGGTATCCTTGTCATTATAGAAGATAGTATGTTGTCGATATCATTGTTACTCCAAGGGATGGTAGCCTTATCATTATGGAACTTAGTCTATTGTCGAGATTTTTGTTACTCCAACATATTGTAGCCTTGTCAATATGGAAGGGAGTCTGTTGTCGAGATTCTTGTTACTCCAATGGATGGTAGCCATTTCATTATGTAAGGTAGTCTATTGTCGAGATTTTTGTTACTCAAATGGATGGTAGCCTTGTCATTATGGAAGGTAGTCCGTCATTGTGATTTTTGATACTCTAATGGATGGTATCCTTGTCATTATGGAAGATAGTATGTTGTCAATATCTTTGTTACTCCAATGGATGGAAGCCTTGTCATTACGCAAGGTAGTCTGTTGTCGAGATTTTTGTTACTTCAATGGGTTGTAGCCTTGTCATTATGGAAAGTAGTATGTTGTCGATATCTTTGTTACTCCAATGGATGATAGCCTTGTCATTATCGAAGGTAGTCTGTTGTCGAGATTTTTTTTACTACAATGGATTGTATCCTTGTCATTATGGAAGGTACTCTGTTGTCGAGATTTTTGTTACTCTAAAGGATGGTATCCTTGTCATTATGGAAGGTTGTTTGTTGTCGATATCTTTGTTACTCCAATGTATTGTAGCCTTGTCATTATGGTAGGTAGTCTGTTGTCGTGATTTTCATTACTACAATGGATGGTATCCTTGTCATTATGGAAGATAGTATGTTGTCGAGATTTTTGTTACTACAATGGATGGTATCCTTGTCGTTATGGAAGGTAGCCTTTTGTCGAGATTTTTGTTACTCTAATGGCTGGTAGCCTTGTCATTATGGAAGATAGTATGTTGCTTAGAATTTTGTTACTCCAATGGATTATAGCCTTGTCATTATGGAAGGTTGTATGTTGTCGAGATTTTTGTTACTCCAATGGATGGTAGCCTTGTCATTATGGAAGGTAATCTCTTGTTGATACTTTTGTTACTACAATGGATGGTAGCCTTGTCATTTTTGAAGGTTGTCTGTTGTCAAGATTTTTATTACTATATTGAATAGTAGCCATGTCCTTATGGAAGGTAGTTTGTTGTCATGATTTTTGTTACTCCAATGGATGGTAGACTTGTCATTATGGAAGGTAGTATATTGTTGTGATTTCTGGTACTAAATGGATGGTAACCTTGTCATTATGGAAGATAGTATGTTGTCGATATCTTTGTTACTCCAATTGATGGTAGCCTTGTCATTACGGAAGATAGTCTGTTGTGGAGATTTTTGTTACAACAATGGATTGTAGCCCTTTCATTATGGAAGATAGTCTGTTGTCGACATTTTTGTTACTCAAATGGATGGTAGCTTTGTCATTATGGAAGGTAGTCTGTTGTCGAGATTTTTGGAAGGTAGTCTGTTATCGAGATTTTTGTTACTCTAATGGATGGTAGCCTTGTCATTATGGAAGGTTGTCTGTTGTCGAGATTTTTATTACTATAATGAATGGTAGCCTTGTCCTTATGGAAGGTAGTTTGTTGTCGAGATTTTTGTTACTACAATGGATGGTAGCCTTGTCATTATGGAACTTAGTCTGTTGTCGAGATTTTTGTTACTCCAATGGATTGTAGCCTTGTCATTATGGAAGGTAGTCTATTGTCGAGATTTTTGTTACTCCAATAGATGGTAGCCTATTCATTATGTAAGGTAGTTTGTTGTCAAGATTTTTGTTACTCCAATGGATGGTAGACTTGTCATTAGTAGTATATCGTTGTGATTTCTGGTACTCCAATGGATGGTAGCCTTGTCATTATTGAAGATAGTATGTTCTCGATATCTTTGTTACTCCAATTGATGGTAGCCTTGTCATTACGGAAGATAGTCTGTTTCGATATTTTTGTTACTCCAATGCATGGTAGCCTTGTCATTTTCGAAGGTAGTCTGTTATCGAGATTTTTATTACTCTAATTGAAGGTATCCTTGTCATTATGGAAGGTAGTCTGCTGTCGAGATTTTTGATATTCCAATGGATAGTAGCCTTATCATTATTGAAGGTAGTTTGTCATTGTGATTTCTGTTACTCCAATTGACGGTAGCCTTGTCATTATGGAAGATAGTATGTTGTCGATATCTTTGTTACTCCAATGGATGGTAGCCTTGTCATTACGGAAGATAGTCTGTTGTCGAGATTTTTGTTACTCCAATGTATTTTAGCCTTGTCATTATGGAAGGTAGTCTATTGTTGAGATTTTTGTTACTCCAATGGATGGTAGCCTTTTCGTTATGTAAGGTAGTCTGTTGTCGAGATTTGTTTTACTCTAATTGATGGTAGCCTTATCATTATGGAAGGTAGTCTGTCGTTGTGATTTCTGATACTCCAATGGATGGTAGCCTTGTCATTATGGAAGATAGTATGTTGTCGATATTTTTGTTACTCCAATGGATTGTAGCCTTGTCATTATGGTAGGTAGTCTTTTGTCGATATCTTTGTTACTCCAATGGATTGTAGCCTTGTCATTACGGAAGGTAGCCTGTTGTCAAGATATTTGTTACTCCAATGGATTGTAGACTTGTCATTATGGAAGGTAGTCTCTTGTTGATGTTTTTGTTACTACAATGGATAGTAGCCTTGTCATTTTGGAAGGTAGTCTATTGTCGAGGTTTTTGTTACTCTAATGGATGGTAGCCTTGTCATTATGGAAGGTTGTCTATTATCGAGATTTTGGTTACTCCAATGGATGGTAGCCTTGTCATTATGGAAGGTAGTCTGTTGTCGATATTTTTATTACTATAATGGATGGTAGCCATTTCATTATTGAAGGTAGTCTGTCATTGTGATTTTTGTTATTCCAGTTGATGGTAGCCTTGTCATTATGGAAGGTAATTTGTTGTCCAGATTTTTGTTACTCCAATGGATTGTAGCCCTGTCATTATGGAAGGTAGTCTGTTGTCGATATTTTTGTTACTCCAATGGATGGCAGCCTTTTCATTATGTAAGGTAGTTTGTTGTCGAGATTTTTGTTGATGCAATGGAAAGTATACTTGTCATTATGGAAGGTTGTCTGTCGTTGTGATTTTTGGTACTCCAATGGATAGTAGCCTTGTCATTATGGAAGATAGTATGTTGTCGATATCTTTGTTACTCCAATGGATGGTAGCCTTGTCATTATGGAAGGTAGTCTGTTGTGGAGATTTTTGTTACTCCAATGGATTGTAGCATTGTCATTATGGAAGGTAGTATGTTGTCGATATTTTTGTTACTCCAATGGATGGTAGCCTTGTCATTATGGAAGGTTGTCTCTTGTTGACATTTTTGTTACTCTAATGGATGATAGCCTTGTCATTATAGAAGGTAGTCTGTTGTCGAGATTTTTGTTACTCTAATGGAAGGTAGCCTTCTAATTATGGAATGTAGTCTGTTGTCGAGATTTTTGATACTCCAATGGACGATAGCCTTGTCATTATGGAAGGTAGTCTATTGTCAAGATTTTTTTTACTACAATGGATGGTAGCCTTGTCATCAGGGAAGGTAGTCTGTTGTCGATATTTTTGTTACTACAATGGATGGTAGCCTTATCATTATGGAATGTAGTCTATTGTCAAGATTTTTGTTACTCCAATGGACGGTAGCCTTGTCATTATGGAAGGTAGTCTGTTGTTCAGATTTTTGTTACTCCAATGGATGGTAGCCTAGTCATTATGAAAGGTAGTCTGTTGTCGAGATTTTTGTTATTCCAATGGATGGTAGCCTTGCCATTATGAAAGGTAATCTATTGTCGAGATTTTTGTTACTCCAATGGGTGGTAGCCTTGTCATTATGTAAGGTAGTCTATTGTCGAGATTTTTGTTACTCTAATGGATGGTAGCCTTGTCATTATGGAAGGTAGTCTCTTGTTGATATTTTTGTTACTCTAATGGATGGTATCCTTGTCATTATGGAAGGTAGTCTGTTGTCGAGAATTTTATTACTCTAATGGATGGTAGCATTGTCTTTATTGAAGGTAGTTTGTCATTGTGATTTCTGTTACTCCAATTGATGGTAGCCTTGTCATTATGGAAGGTAATTTGTCGTCCACATTTTTGTTACTCCAATGGATTGTAGCCTTGTCATTATGGAAGTTAGTCTATAGTCGAGATTTTTGTTACTCCAATGGATGGTATCCTTGTCATTATTGAAGATAGTATGTTGTCGATATCTTTGTTACTCCAATGGGTGGTAGCCTTGTCATTACGGAAGGTAGTCTATTGTCAAGATTTTTGTTACTACAATGGATTGTAGCCTTGTCATTATGGAAGGTACTCTATTGTCGAGATTTTTGTTACTCTAATGGATGGTATCCTTGTCATTATGGAAGGTTGTTTGTTGTCGATATCTTTGTTACTCCAATGTATTGTAGCCTTATCATTATGGTAGGTAGTCTATTGTCGATATTTTTGATACTCCAATGGATGGTAGCCTTTTTGTTATGTAAGGTAGTCTATTGTCGAGTTTTTTTTATTCCAATGGATGGTAGCCTTGTCATTATGCAAGGTAGTCTGTCGTTGTGATTTCTGATACTCCAATGGATGGTAGCCTTGTCATTATGGAAGATAGTATGTTGTCAAGATTTTTGTTACTCCAATGGATTATAGCCTTGTCATTATGGAAGGTAGTCTCTTGTCGATATCTTTGTTACTCCAATGGATGGTAGCCTTGTCATTATGGAAGGTAGTCTGTTGTCGATATTTTTGTTACTCCAATGGATGGTAGCCTTGTCATTATGGAAGGTAGTCTCTTGTTTATATTTTTTTACAACAATGGATGGTAGCCTTTTCATTTTGGAAGGATGTCTGTTGTCGAGTTTTTATTACTATAATGAATGGTAGCCTTGTCCTTATGGAAGGTAGTCTGTTGTCGAGATTTTTGTTACTACAATGGATGGTAGCCTTGTCATTATGGAAGGTAGTATGTTGTCGAGATTTTTGTTACTCTAATGGATGGTATCCTTGTCATTATGGAAGGTTGTTTGTTGTCGATATCTTTGTTACTCCAATGTATTGTAGCCTTGTCATTATGGAAAGTAGTATATTGTCGATATTTTTGTTACTCCAATGGATGGTAGCCTTTTAGTTATGTAAGGTAGTCTATTGTCGAGATTGTTTTACTCCAAGGGATGGTAGCCTTGTCATTACGGAAGGTAGTTTGACGTTGTGATTTCTGATACTCCAATGGATGGTAGCCTTCTAATTATGGAAGATAGTATGTTGTCAAGATTTTTGTTACTCCAATGGATTGTAGCCTTGTCATTATGGAAGGTAGTCTCTTGTCGATATCTTTATTACTCCAATGGATGGTAGCCTTGTCATTACGGAAGGTAGCCTGTTGTCGAGATTTTTGTTACTCCAATGGATTGTAGCCTTGTCATTATGGAAGGTAGTCTGTTGTCGATATTTTTGTTACTCCAATGGATGGTAGCCTTGTCATTATGGAAGGTAGTCTCTTGTTTATATTTTTTTACTATAATGGATGGTAGCCTTGTCATTTTGGAAGGTTGTCTGTTGTCGAGATTTTTATTACTATAATGAATGGTAGCCTTGTCCTTATGGAAGGTAGTCTGTTGTCGAGATTTTTGTTACTACAATGGATGGTAGCCTTGTCATTATGGAACTAAGTCTGTTGTCGAGATTTTTGTTACTCCAATGGATTGTAGCCTTGTCATTATGGAAGGTAGTCTGTTGTCGATATTTTTGTTACTCCAATGGATGGTAGCCTTTTCATTATGTAAGGTAGTATGTTGTCAAGATTTTTGTTACTCCAATGGATGGTAGACTTGTCATTATGGAAGGTAGTATATCGTTGTGATTTCTAGTACTCCAATGGATTGTAGCATTATTATTATTGAAGATAGTATTTTCTCGATATCTTTGTTACTCCAATTGATGGTAGCCTTGTCATTATGGAAGGTAGTCTGCTGTCGAGATTTTTGATACTCCAATGGATGGTAGCCTTGACATTATGGAAGGTAGTATGTTGTCAAGAGTTATGTTACTCCAATGGACGGTAGCCTTGTCATTATGGAAGATAGTATTTGTCGATATCTTTGTTACTCTAATGGATGGTAGCCTTGTCATTACGGAAGATAGTCTGTTGTCGAGATTTTTGTTACTCCAATGGATTGTAGCCTTGTCATTATGGAAGGTAGTCTCTTGTTGATGTTTTTATTACTAGAACGGATGCTAGCCTTGTCATTTTGGAAGGTAGTTTGTTGTTGAGGTTTTTGTTACTCAAATGGATGGTAGCCTTGTTATTATGGAAGGTAGTCTGTTGTCGAGATTTTTATTACTACAATGGATGGTAGCATTGTGATTTCTGTTACTCCAATTGATGGTAGCCTTGTCATTATGGAAGGTAATATGCCGTCCATATTTTTGTTACTCCAATGGATTGTAGCCTTGTCATTATGGAAGTTAGTCTATTGTCGAGATTTTTGTTACTCCAATGGATGGTATCCTTGTCATTATTGAAGATAGTATGTTGTCGACATCTTTGTTACTGCAATGGATGGTAGACTTGTCATTATGGAAGGTTGTATGTCGTCGAGATTTTTGTTACTTCAATGGATTGTAGCCTTGTCATTATGGAGATAGTATGTTGTCGATATCTTTGTTACTCCAATGGGTGGTAGCCTTGTCATTATGGAAGGTAGTCTGTTGTCAAGATTTTTGTTACTACAATGGATTGTAGGCCTTTCATTATGGAAGGTACTCTGTTGTCGTGATTTTTGTTACTCTAATGGATGGTATCCTTGTCATTATGGAAGGTTGTTTGTTGTCGATATCTTTGTTACTCCAATGTATTGTAGCCTTGTCATTATCGTAGGTAGTCTAGTGTCGAGATTTTTGTTATGTAAGGTAGTCTATTGTCGAGATTTTTTTATTCCAATGGATGGTAGCCTTGTCATTATGGAAGGTAGTCTGTCGTTGTGATTTCTGATACTCCAATGGATGGTAGCCTTGTCATTATGGAAGATAGTATGTTGTCAAGATTTTTGTTACTCCAATGGATTGTAGCCTTGTCATTATGGAAGGTAGTCTCTTGTCGATATCTTTGTTACTCCAATGGATGGTAGCCTTGTCATTAGGGAAGGTAGCTTGTTGTCGAGGTTTTTGTTACTCCAATGGATTATAGCCTTGTCATTATAGAAGGTAGTCTGTTATCGATATTTTTGTTACTCCAATGGATGGTAGCCTTGTCATTATGGAAGGTAGTCTCTTGTTTGTATTTTTTTACTACAATGGATGGTAGCCTTGTCATTTTGGAAGGTTGTCTGTTGTCGAGATTTTTATTACTATAATGAATGGTAGCCTTGTCATTATGGAAGGTAGTATATCGTTGTGATTTCTGGTACTCCAATGGATGGTATCCTTGTCATTATTGAAGATAGTATTTTCTCGATATCTTTGTTACTCCAATTGATGGTAGCCTTGTCATTATGGAAGGTAGTCTGCTGTCGAGATTTTTGATACTCCAATGGATGGTAGCCTTGACATTATGGAAGGTAGTCTGTT
Source organism: Vicia faba (assembly GCA_948472305.1). NCBI lineage: Eukaryota > Viridiplantae > Streptophyta > Magnoliopsida > Fabales > Fabaceae > Vicia > Vicia faba. The sequence continues at coordinate 550,513,887 of OX451740.1, forward strand.
GTCAAGAGTTTTGTTACTCCAATGGATGGTAGCCATGTCATTATTGAAGGTTGTTTGTCATTTTGATTTCTGTTACTCCAATGGATTGTAGACTTGTCATTATGGAAGGTAGTCTCTTGTTGATGTTTTTGTTACTAGAACGGATGGTAGCCTTGTCATTTTGGAAGGTAGTTTGTTGTGGAGGTTTTTGTTACTCTAATCGATGGTAGGCTTGTCATTATGGAAGGTAGTCTGTTGTCGAGATTTTGGTTACTCCAATGGATGGTAGCCTTGTCATTATGGAAGGTAGTCTGTTGTCGAGATTTTTATTACTACAATGGATGGTAGCCTTGTCATTATGGAAGGTAGTATGTTGTCGAGATTTTTGTTACTACAATGGATGGTATCCTTGTCATTATGGAAGGTAGTCTGTTGTTGGAGATTAATGTTACTCTAATGGATGGTATCCTTGTAATAATGGAAGGTAGTCTGTTGTCGAGAAATTTATCACTCCAATTGATGGTAGCCATTTCTTTATTGAAGGTAGTTTGTCATTGTGATTTTTGTTACTCCAATTGATGGTAGCCATATCATTATGGAAGGTAATCTGTTGTCAAGATTTTTTTTACTCCAATGGGTTGTAGCCTTGTCAATATGGAAGGAAGTCTGTTGTCGATATTTTTGTTACTCCAATGGATGGTAGCCTTTTCATTATGTAAGTTAGTTTGTTGTCGAAATTTTTGTTACTGCAATGGATAATATACTTGTCATTATGGAAGGTTGTCTGTCGTTGTGATTTATGGTACACCAATGGATAGTAGCCATGTCATTATGAAAGATAGTATGTTTTCGATATCTTTGTTACTCCAATGGATGGTAGCCTTGTCATTATGGAAGGTAGTCTGTTGTCGATATTTTTGTTACTCCAATGGATGGTAGCCTTGTCATTATGGAAGGTAGTCTCTTGTTGACATTTTTGTTACTCCAATGGATGGTAGCCTTGTCTTTATGGAAGGTAGTCTGTTGTCGAGATTTTTGTTACTCTAATGGAAGGTAGCCTTGTCATTATGGAATGTAGTATGTTGTCGAGATTTTTGATACTCCAATGGATGGTAGCCTTTTTGTTATGTAAGGTAGTCTATTGTCGAGATTTTTTTACTCCAATGGATGGTAGCCTAGTCATTATGAAATGTAGTCCGTTGTCGAGATTTTTGTTATTCCAATGGATGGTAGCCTTATCATTATGAAAGGTAACCTATTGTCGAGATTTTTGTTACTCCAATGGACGGTAGCCTTGTCATTATGTAAGGTAGTCTGTTGTCGAGATTTTTGTTACTCCAATGGATGGTAGCCTTGTCATTATGTAAGGTAGTCTCTTGTTGATATTTTTGTTACTATAATGGATGGTATCCTTGTCATTATGGAAGGTAATCTGTTGTCGAGAATTTTATTACTCCAATGGATGGTAGCCATGTAATTATTGAAGGTAGTCTGTCATTGTGATTTTTGTTACTCCAATTGATGGTAGCCTTGTCATTATGGAAAGTAATCTGTTGTCAAGATTTTATTTACTCCAATGGATTGTAGCCTTGTCATTATGGAAGGAAGTCTGTTGTCGATATTTTTGTTACTCTAATGGATGGTAGCCTTTTCATTATGTAAGGTAGTTTGTTGTCGAGATTTTTGTTACTGCAATGGATAGTATACTTGTCATTATGGAAGGTTGTCTGTCATTGTGATTTCTGGTACTCCAATGGATAGTAGCCTTGTCATTATGGAAGATAATAAGTTTTCGATATCTTTGTTACTCCAATGGATGGTAGCCTTGTCATTATGGAAGGTAGTCTGTTGTCGAGATTTTTGTTACTCCAATGGATTGTAGCTTTGTCATTATGGAAGGTAGTCTGTTGTCGAGATTTTTGTTACTCCAATGGATGGTAGCCTTGTCATTATGGAAGGTAGTCTCTTGTTGACATTTTTGTTACTCCAATGGATGGTAGCCTTTTCATTATGAAAGGTAGTCTGTTGTCGAGATTTTTGTTACTCCAATGGACGGTAGCCTTGTCATTATGTAAGGTAGTCTGTCATTGTGATTTCCGTTACTCCAATTGATGGTAGCCTTGTCATTATGGAAGGTAATCTGTTGTTCAGATTTTTGTTACTCCAATGGATTGTACCCTTGTCATTATGGAAGTTAGTTTATTGTCGAGATTTTTGTAACTCCAATGGATGGTAGCCTTTTCATTATGTAAGGTAGTTTGTTGTCGAGATTTTTGTTACTGCAATGGATGGTAGACTTGTCATTATGGAAGGTTGTCTGTCGTTGTGATTTCTGGTACTCAATTGGATGGTAGCCTTGTCATTATGGAAGATAGTATGTTGTCGATATCTTTGTTACTCCAATGGGTGGTAGCCTTGTCATTACAGAAAGTAGTATGTTGTCGAGATTTTTGTTACTACAATGGATTGTTGCCTTGTCATTATGGAAGGTACTCTGTTGTCGAGATTTTTGTTACTCTAATGGATGATATCCTTATCATTATGGAAGGTTGTTTGTTGTCGATATCTTTGTTACTCCAATGTATTGTAGCCTTGTCATTATGGTAGGTAGTCTATTGTCAAGATTTATGTTACTCCAATGGATGGTAGCCTTGTCATTATGGAAGGTAGTCTGTTGTCGAGAGTTTTGTTACTAAAATGGATGGTAGCCTTGTCATTATGGAAGGTAGTCTCTTGTTTATATTTTTTTACTACAATGGATGGTAGCCTTGTCATTTTGGAAGGTTGTCTGTTGTCGAGATTTTTATTACTATAATGAATGGTAGCCTTGTCCTTATGGAAGGTAGTCTATTGTCGAGATTTTTGTTACTACAATGGATGGTAGCCTTGTCATTATGGAACTTAGTTTGTTGTCGAGATTTTTGTTACTCCAAAGGATTGTAGCCTTGTCATTATGGAAGGTAGTTTGTTTTTAAGATTTTTGTTACTCCAATGGATGGTAGACTTGTCATTATGGAAGGTAGTATATCGTTGTGATTTCTGGTACTCCAATGGATGGTAGCCTTGTCATTATTGAAGATAGTATTTTCTCGATATCTTTGTTACTCCAATTGATGGTAGCCTTGTCATTACGGAAGATAGTCTGTTGTCGACATTTTTGTTACTCCAATGGATGGTAGCTTTGTCAATATGGAAGGTAGTCTGCTGTCGAGATTTTTGATACTCTAATGGATGGAAGCCTTGTCATTATGGAAGGTAGTCTCTTGTTGATATTTTGGTTACTACAATGCATGGTAGCCTTGTCATTTTGGAAGGTAGTCTGTTACCGAGATTTTTGTTACTCTAATGGATGGTAGCCTTGTCATTATGGAAGGTAGTCTGCTGTCGAGATTTTTGATACTCCAATGGATGGTAGCCTTGGCATTATGGATGGTAGTCTGTTGTCAAGATTTTTGTTACTCCAATGGATGGTAGCCTTGTCATTATTGAAGGTTGTTTGTCATTGTGATTTCTGTTACTCCAATTGACGTTAGCCTTATCATTATGGAAGATAGTATGTTGTCGATATCTTTGTTACTCCAATGGATGATAGCCTTGTCATTACGGAAGGTAGTCTGTTGTCGATATTTTTGTTACTCTAATGGATTGTAGCCTTGTCATTATGGAAGGTAGTCTCTTGTTGATGATTTTGTTACTAGAATGGATGGTAGCCTTGTCATTTTGGAAGGTAGTTTGTTTTCGAGGTTTTTGTTACTCTAATGGATGGTAGCCTTGTCATTATGGAAGGTAGTCTGTTGTCGAGATTTTGGTTACTCCAATGGATGGAAGCCCTGTCATTATGGAATGTAGTTTGTTGCCGAGATTTTTATTACTACAATGGATGGTAGCCTTGTCGTTATGGAAGGTAGTATGTTGTCGAGATTTTTGTTACTACAATGGATGGTATCCATGTCATTATGGAAGGTAGTCTGTTGTCGAGATTTTTGTTACTCTAATGGATGGTATCCTTGTCATTATGGAAGGTAGTCTGTTGTCGAGAATTTTATTACTCCAATTGATGGTAGCCATTTCATTATTGAAGGTAGTCTATCATTGTGAGTTTTGTTACTCCAATTAATGGTAGCCTTGTCATTATGGAAGGTAATCTGTTGTCAAGATTTTTTTTACTCCAATGGATTGTAGCCTTGTCATTATGGAAGGAATTCTGTGGTCGATATTTTTGTTACTCCAATGGATGGTAGCCTTTTCATTATGTAAGGTAGTTTGTTGTCGAGATTTTTGTTACTGCAATGGATAGTATACTTGTCATTATGGAAGGTTGTCTGTCGTTGTGATTTCTGGTACTTTAATGGATAGTAGCCTTGTCATTATGGAAGATAGTATCTTTTCGATATCTTTGTTACTCCAATGGATGGTAGCCTTGTCATTATAGAAGTTAGTCTGTTGTCGAGATTTTTGGAAGGTAGTCTGTTATCGAGATTTTTGTTACTCTAATGGATGGTAGCCTTGTCATTATGGAAGGTTGTCTGTTGTCGAGATTTTTATTACTATAATGAATGGTAGCCTTGTCCTTATGGAAGGTAGTTTGTTGTCGAGATTTTTGTTACTACAATGGATGGTAGCCTTGTCATTATGGAACTTAGTCTGTTGTCGAGATTTTTGTTACTCCAATGGATTGTAGCCTTGTCATTATGGAAGGTAGTCTATTGTCGAGATTTTTGTTACTCCAATGGATGGTAGCCTATTCATTATGTAAGGTAGTTTGTTGTCAAGATTTTTGTTACTCCAATGGATGGTAGACTTGTCATTAGTAGTATATCGTTGTGATTTCTGGTACTCCAATGGATAGTAGCCTTGTCATTATTGAAGATAGTATGTTCTCGATATCTTTGTTACTCCAATTGATGGTAGCCTTGTCATTACGGAAGATAGTCTGTTTCGATATTTTTGTTACTCCAATGCATGGTAGCCTTGTCATTTTGGAAGGTAGTCTGTTATCGAGATTTTTATTACTCTAATGGATGGTATCCTTGTCATTATGGAAGGTAGTCTGCTGTCGAGATTTTTGATATTCCAATGGATAGTAGCCTTATCATTATTGAAGGTAGTTTGTCATTGTGATTTCTGTTACTCCAATTGACGGTAGCCTTGTCATTATGGAAGATAGTATGTTGTCGATATCTTTGTTACTCCAATGGATGGTAGCCTTGTCATTACGGAAGATAGTCTGTTGTCGAGATTTTTGTTACTCCAATGTATTTTAGCCTTGTCATTATGGAAGGTAGTCTATTGTTGAGATTTTTGTTACTCCAATGGATGGTAGCCTTTTCGTTATGTAAGGTAGTCTGTTGTCGAGATTTGTTTTACTCTAATTGATGGTAGCCTTATCATTATGGAAGGTAGTCTGTCGTTGTGATTTCTGATACTCCAATGGCTGGTAGCCTTGTCATTATGGAAGATAGTATGTTGTCGATATTTTTGTTACTCCAATGGATTGTAGCCTTGTCATTATGGTAGGTAGTCTTTTGTCGATATCTTTGTTACTCCAATGGATTGTAGCCTTGTCATTACGGAAGGTAGCCTGTTGTCAAGATATTTGTTACTCCAATGGATTGTAGACTTGTCATTATGGAAGGTAGTCTCTTGTTGATGTTTTTGTTACTACAATGGATAGTAGCCTTGTCATTTTGGAAGGTAGTCTATTGTCGAGGTTTTTGTTACTCTAATGGATGGTAGCCTTGTCATTATGGAAGGTTGTCTATTATCGAGATTTTGGTTACTCCAATGGATGGTAGCCTTGTCATTATGGAAGGTAGTCTGTTGTCGATATTTTTATTACTATAATGGATGGTAGCCATTTCATTATTGAAGGTAGTCTGTCATTGTGATTTTTGTTATTCCAGTTGATGGTAGCCTTGTCATTATGGAAGGTAATTTGTTGTCCAGATTTTTGTTACTCCAATGGATTGTAGCCCTGTCATTATGGAAGGTAGTTTGTTGTCGATATTTTTGTTACTCCAAAGGATGGCAGCCTTTTCATTATGTAAGGTAGTTTGTTGTCGAGATTTTTGTTGATGCAATGGATAGTATACTTGTCATTATGGAAGGTTGTCTGTCGTTGTGATTTTTGGTACTCCAATGGATAGTAGCCTTGTCATTATGGAAGATAGTATGTTGTCGATATCTTTGTTACTCCAATGGATGGTAGCCTTGTCATAATGGAAGGTAGTCTGTTGTGGAGATTTTTGTTACTCCAATGGATTGTAGCATTGTCATTATGGAAGGTAGTATGTTGTCGATATTTTTGTTACTCCAATGGATGGTAGCCTTGTCATTATGGAAGGTTGTCTCTTGTTGACATTTTTGTTACTCTAATGGATGATAGCCTTGTCATTATAGAAGGTAGTCTATTGTCGAGATTTTTGTTACTCTAATGGAAGGTAGCCTTGTAATTATGGAATGTAGTCTGTTGTCGAGATTTTTGATACTCCAATGGACGATAGCCTTGTCATTATGGAAGGTAGTCTATTGTCAAGATTTTTTTTACTACAATGGATGGTAGCCTTGTCATCAGGGAAGGTAGTCTGTTGTCGATATTTTTGTTACTACAATGGATGGTAGCCTTGTCATTATGGAATGTAGTCTATTGTCAAGATTTTAGTTACTCCAATGGACGGTAGCCTTGTCATTATGGAAGGTAGTCTGTTGTTCAGATTTTTGTTACTCCAATGGATGGTAGCCTAGTCATTATGAAAGGTAGTCTGTTGTCGAGATTTTTGTTATTCCAATGGATGGTAGCCTTGCCATTATGAAAGGTAATCTATTGTCGAGATTTTTGTTACTCCAATGGGTGGTAGCCTTGTCATTATGTAAGGTAGTCTATTGTCGAGATTTTTGTTACTCTAATGGATGGTAGCCTTGTCATTATGGAAGGAAGTCTCTTGTTGATATTTTTGTTACTCTAATGGATGGTATCCTTGTCATTATGGAAGGTAGTCTGTTGTCGAGAATTTTATTACTCTAATGGATGGTAGCATTGTCTTTATTGAAGGTAGTTTGTCATTGTGATTTCTGTTACTCCAATTGATGGTAGCCTTGTCATTATGGAAGGTAATTTTTCGTCCACATTTTTGTTACACCAATGGATTGTAGCCTTGTCATTATGGAAGTTAGTCTATAGTCGAGATTTTTGTTACTCCAATGGATGGTATCCTTGTCATTATTGAAGATAGTATGTTGTCGACATCATTGTTACTGCAATAGATGGTAGACTTGTCATTATGGAAGATAGTATGTTGTCGATATCTTTGTTACTCCAATGGGTGGTAGCCTTGTCATTACGGAAGGTAGTCTGTTGTCAAGATTTTTGTTACTACAATGGATTGTAGCCTTGTCATTATGGAAGGTACTCTATTGTCGAGATTTTTGTTACTCTAATGGATGGTATCCTTGTCATTATGGAAGGTTGTTTGTTGTCGATATCTTTGTTACTCCAATGTATTGTAGCCTTATCATTATGGTAGGTAGTCTATTGTCGATATTTTTGATACTTCAATGGATGGTAGCCTTTTTGTTATGTAAGGTAGTCTATTGTCGAGATTTTTTTACTCCAATGGATGGTAGCCTTGTCATTATGCAAGGTAGTCTGTCGTTGTGATTTCTGATACTCCAATGGATGGTAGCCTTGTCATTATGGAAGATAGTATGTTGTCAAGATTTTTGTTACTCCAATGGATTGTAGCCTTGTCATTATGGAAGGTAGTCTCTTGTCGATATCTTTGTTACTCCAATGGATGGTAGCCTTGTCATTATGGAAGGTAGTCTGTTGTCGATATTTTTGTTACTCCAATGGATGGTAGCCTTGTCATTATGGAAGGTAGTCTCTTGTTTATATTTTTTTACAACAATGGATGGTAGCCTTTTCATTTTGGAAGGATGTCTGTTGTCGAGTTTTTATTACTATAATGAATGGTAGCCTTGTCCTTATGGAAGGTAGTCTGTTGTCGAGATTTTTGTTACTACAATGGATGGTAGCCTTGTCATTATGGAAGGTAGTATGTTGTCGAGATTTTTGTTACTCTAATGGATTGTATCCTTGTCATTATGGAAGGTTGTTTGTTGTCGATATCTTTGTTACTCCAATGTATGGTAGCCTTGTCATTATGGAATGTAGTCTATTGTCAAGATTTTTGTTACTCCAATGGACGGTAGCCTTGTCATTATGGAAGGTAGTCTGTTGTTCAGATTTTTGTTACTCCAATGGATGGTAGCCTAGTCATTATGAAAGGTAGTCTGTTGTCGAGATTTTTGTTATTCCAATGGATGGTAGCCTTGCCATTATGAAAGGTAATCTATTGTCGAGATTTTTGTTACTCCAATGGGTTGTAGCCTTGTCATTATGTAAGGTAGTCTATTGTCGAGATTTTTGTTACTCTAATGGATGGTAGCCTTGTCATTATGGAAGGTAGTCTCTTGTTGATATTTTTGTTACTCTAATGGATGGTATCCTTGTCATTATGGAAGGTAGTCTGTTGTCGAGAATTTTATTACTCTAATGGATGGTAGCATTGTCTTTATTGAAGGTAGTTTGTCATTGTGATTTCTGTTACTCCAATTGATGGTAGCCTTGTCATTATGGAAGGTAATTTGTCGTCCACATTTTTGTTACTCCAATGGATTGTAGCCTTGTCATTATGGAAGTTAGTCTATAGTCGAGATTTTTGTTACTCCAATGGATGTTATCCTTGTCATTATTGAAGATAGTATGTTGTCGACATCATTGTTACTGCAATAGATGGTAGACTTGTCATTATGGAAGATAGTATGTTGTCGATATCTTTGTTACTCCAATGGGTGGTAGCCTTGTCATTACGGAAGGTAGTCTGTTGTCAAGATTTTTGTTACTACAATGGATTGTAGCCTTGTCATTATGGAAGGTACTCTATTGTCGAGATTTTTGTTACTCTAATGGATGGTATCCTTGTCATTATGGAAGGTTGTTTGTTGTCGATATCTTTGTTACTCCAATGTATTGTAGCCTTATCATTATGGTAGGTAGTCTATTGTCGATATTTTTGATACTCCAATGGATGGTAGCCTTTTTGTTATGTAAGGTAGTCTATTGTCGAGATTTTTTTACTCCAATGGATGGTAGCCTTGTCATTATGCAAGGTAGTCTGTCGTTGTGATTTCTGATACTCCAATGGATGGTAGCCTTGTCATTATGGAAGATAGTATGTTGTCAAGATTTTTGTTACTCCAATGGATTGTAGCCTTGTCATTATGGAAGGTAGTCTCTTGTCGATATCTTTGTTACTCCAATGGATGGTAGCCTTGTCATTATGGAAGGTAGTCTGTTGTCGATATTTTTGTTACTCCAATGGATGGTAGCCTTGTCATTATGGAAGGTAGTCTCTTGTTTATATTTTTTTACAACAATGGATGGTAGCCTTTTCATTTTGGAAGGATGTCTGTTGTCGAGTTTTTATTACTATAATGAATGGTAGCCTTGTCCTTATGGAAGGTAGTCTGTTGTCGAGATTTTTGTTACTACAATGGATGGTAGCCTTGTCATTATGGAAGGTAGTATGTTGTCGAGATTTTTGTTACTCTAATGGATGGTATCCTTGTCATTATGGAAGGTTGTTTGTTGTCGATATCTTTGTTACTCCAATGTATTGTAGCCTTGTCATTATGGTAAGTAGTCTATTGTCGATATTTTTGTTACTCCAATGGATGGTAGCCTTTTAGTTATGTAAGGTAGTCTATTGTTGACATTTTTTTACTCCAAGGGATGGTAGCCTTGTCATTACGGAAGGTAGTTTGACGTTGTGATTTCTGATACTCCAATGGATGGTAGCCTTCTAATTATGGAAGATAGTATGTTGTCAAGATTTTTGTTACTCCAATGGATTGTAGCCTTGTCATTATGGAAGGTAGTCTCTTGTCGATATCTTTATTACTCCAATGGATGGTAGCCTTGTCATTACGGAAGGTAGCCTGTTGTCGAGATTTTTGTTACTCCAATGGATTGTAGCCTTGTCATTATGAAGGTAGTCTGTTGTCGATATTTTTGTTACTCCAATGGATGGTAGCCTTGTCATTATGGAAGGTAGTCTCTTGTTTATATTTTTTTACTACAATGGATGGTAGCCTTGTCATTTTGGAAGGTTGTCTGTTGTCAAGATTTTTATTACTATAATGAATGGTAGCCTTGTCCTTATGGAAGGTAGTCTGTTGTCGAGATTTTTGTTACTACAATGGATGGTAGCCTTGTCATTATGGAACTTAGTCTGTTGTCGAGATTTTTGTTACTCCAATGGATTGTAGCCTTGTCATTATGGAAGGTAGTCTGTTGTCGATATTTTTGTTACTCCAATGGATGGTAGCCTTTTCATTATGTAAGGTAGTATGTTGTCAAGATTTTTGTTACTCCAATGGATGGTAGACTTGTCATTATGGAAGGTAGTATATCGTTGTGATTTCTAGTACTCCAATGGAATGTCGCATTATCATTATTGAAGATAGTATTTTCTCGATATCTTTGTTACTCCAATTGATGGTAGCCTTGTCATTATGGAAGGTAGTCTGCTGTCGAGATTTTTGATACTCCAATGGATGGTAGCCTTGACATTATGGAAGGTAGTATGTTGTCAAGAGTTATGTTACTCCAATGGACGGTAGCCTTGTCATTATGGAAGATAGTATTTGTCGATATCTTTGTTACTCTAATGGATGGTAGACTTGTCATTACGGAAGATAGTCTGTTGTCGAGATTTTTGTTACTCCAATGGATTGTAGCCTTGTCATTATGGAAGGTAGTCTCTTGTTGATGTTTTTATTACTAGAACGGATGCTAGCCTTGTCATTTTGGAAGGTAGTTTGTTGTTGAGGTTTTTGTTACTCAAATGGATGGTAGCCTTGTTATTATGGAAGGTAGTCTGTTGTCGAGATTTTTATTACTACAATGGATGGTAGCATTGTGATTTCTGTTACTCCAATTGATGGTAGCCTTATCATTATGGAAGGTAATCTACCGTCCATATTTTTGTTACTCCAATGGATTGTAGCCTTGTCATTATGGAAGTTAGTCTATTGTCGAGATTTTTGTTACTCCAATGGATGGTATCCTTGTCATTATTGAAGATAGTATGTTGTCGACATCTTTGTTACTGCAATGGATGGTAGACTTGTCATTATGGAAGGTTGTCTGTCGTCGAGATTTTTGTTACTTCAATGGATTGTAGCCTTGTCATTAAGGGAGATAGTATGTTGTCGATATCTTTGTTACTCCAATGGGTGGTAGCCTTGTCATTATGGAAGGTAGTCTGTTGTCAAGATTTTTGTTACTACAATGGATTGTAGCCCTTTCATTATGGAAGGTACTCTGTTGTCGTGCTTTTTGTTACTCTAATGGATGGTATCCTTGTCATTATGGAAGGTTGTTTGTTGTCGATATCTTTGTTACTCCAATGTATTGTAGCCTTGTCATTATCGTAGGTAGTCTAGTGTCGAGATTTTTGTTATGTAAGGTAGTCTATTGTCGAGATTTTTTTATTCCAATGGATGGTAGCCTTGTCATTATGGAAGGTAGTCTGTCGTTGTGATTTCTGATACTCCAATGGATGGTAGCCTTGTCATTATGGAAGATAGTATGTTGTCAAGATTTTTGTTACTCCAATGGATTGTAGCCTTGTCATTATGGAAGGTAGTCTCTTGTCGATATCTTTGTTACTCCAATGGATGGTAGCCTTGTCATTAGGGAAGGTAGCTTGTTGTCGAGATTTTTGTTACTCCAATGGATTATAGCCTTGTCATTATGGAAGGTAGTCTGTTGTCGATATTTTTGTTACTCCAATGGATGGTAGCCTTGTCATTATGGAAGGTAGTCTCTTGTTTGTATTTTTTTACTACAATGGATGGTAGCCTTGTCATTTTGGAAGGTTGTCTGTTGTCGAGATTTTTATTACTATAATGAATGGTAGCCTTGTCATTATGGAAGGTAGTATATCGTTGTGATTTCTGGTACTCCAATGGATGGTATCCTTGTCATTATTGAAGATAGTATTTTCTCGATATCTTTGTTACTCCAATTGATGGTAGCCTTGTCATTATGGAAGGTAGTCTGCTGTCGAGATTTTTGATACTCCAATGGATGGTAGCCTTGACATTATGGAAGGTAGTCTGTTGTCAAGAGTTTTGTTACTCCAATGGATGGTAGCCATGTCATTATTGAAGGTTGTTTGTCATTTTGATTTCTGTTACTCCAATGGATTGTAGACTTGTCATTATGGAAGGTAGTCTCTTGTTGATGTTTTTGTTACTAGAACGGATGGTAGCCTTGTCATTTTGGAAGGTAGTTTGTTGTGGAGGTTTTTGTTACTCTAATCGATGGTAGGCTTGTCATTATGGAAGGTAGTCTGTTGTCGAGATTTTGGTTACTCCAATGGATGGTAGCCTTGTCATTATGGAAGGTAGTCTGTTGTCGAGATTTTTATTACTACAATGGATGGTAGCCTTGTCATTATGGAAGGTAGTATGTTGTCGAGATTTTTGTTACTACAATGGATGGTATCCTTGTCATTATGGAAGGTAGTCTGTTGTCGAGATTAATGTTACTCTAATGGATGGTATCCTTGTAATAATGGAAGGTAGTCTGTTGTCGAGAAATTTATCACTCCAATTGATGGTAGCCATTTCTTTATTGAAGGTAGTTTGTCATTGTGATTTTTGTTACTCCAATTGATGGTAGCCATATCATTATGAAGGTAATCTGTTGTCAAGATTTTTTTTACTCCAATGGGTTATAGCCTTGTCAATATGGAAGGAAGTCTGTTGTCGATATTTTTGTTACTCCAATGGATGGTAGCCTTTTCATTATGTAAGTTAGTTTGTTGTCGAAATTTTTGTTACTGCAATGGATAATATACTTGTCATTATGGAAGGTTGTCTGTCGTTGTGATTTATGGTACACCAATGGATAGTAGCCTTGTCATTATGAAAGATAGTATGTTTTCGATATCTTTGTTACTCTAATGGATGGTAGCCTTGTCATTATGGAAGGTAGTCTGTTGTCGATATTTTTGTTACTCCAATGGATGGTAGCCTTGTCATTATGGAAGGTAGTCTCTTGTTGACATTTTTGTTACTCCAATGGATGGTAGCCCTGTCATTATGGAAGGTAGTCTGTTGTCGAGATTTTTGTTACTCTAATGGACGGTAGCCTTGTCATTATGGAATGTAGTATGTTGTCGAGATTTTTGTTACTCCAATGGATGGTAGCCTTGTCATTATGGAAGGTAGTCTCTTGTTGATATTTTTGTTACTATAATGGATGGTATCCTTGTCATTATGGAAGGTAGTCTGTTGTCGAGAATTTTATTACTCCAATGGATGGTAGCCATGTAATTATTGAAGGTAGTCTGTCATTGTGATTTCTGTTACTCCAATTGATGGTAGCCTTGTCATTATGGAAGGTAATCTGTTGTTAAGATTTTTGTTACTCCAATGGATTGTAGCCGTGTCATTATGGAAGTTAGTCTATTGTCGAGATTTTTGTTACTCCAATGGATGGTAGCCTTTTCATTATGTAAGGTAGTTTGTTGTCGAGATTTTTGTTACTGCAATGGATGGTAGACTTGTCATTATGGAAGGTAGTCTGTTGTCGATATTTTTGTTACTCTAATGGATGGTATCCTTGTCATTATTGAAGGTAGTCTGTTGTCGAGAATTTTATTACTCTAATTGATGGTAGCCATTTCATTATTGAAGGTAGTCTGCCATTGTGATTTTTGTTACTCCAATTGATGGTAGCCTTATCATTATGGAAAGTAATCTGTTGTCAAGATTTTATTTACTCCAATGGATTGTAGCCTTGTCATTATGGAAGGAAGTCTGTTGTCGATATTTTTGTTACTCTAATGGATGGTAGCCTTTTCATTATGTAAGGTAGTTTGTTGTCGAGATTTTTGTTACTGCAATGGATAGTATACTTGTCATTATGGAAGGTTGTCTGTCATTGTGATTTCTGGTACTCCAATGGATAGTAGCCTTGTCATTATGGAAGATAATAAGTTTTCGATATCTTTGTTACTCCAATGGATGGTAGCCTTGTCATTATGGAAGGTAGTCTGTTGTCGAGATTTTTGTTACTCCAATGGATTGTAGCTTTGTCATTATGGAAGGTAGTCTGTTGTCGAGATTTTTGTTACTCCAATGGATGGTAGCCTTGTCATTATGGAAGGTAGTCTCTTGTTGACATTTTTGTTACTCCAATGGATGGTAGCCTTTTCATTATGAAAGGTAGTCTGTTGTCGAGATTTTTGTTACTCCAATGGACGGTAGCCTTGTCATTATGTAAGGTAGTCTGTCATTGTGATTTCCGTTACTCCAATTGATGGTAGCCTTGTCATTATGGAAGGTAATCTGTTGTTCAGATTTTTGTTACTCCAATGGATTGTACCCTTGTCATTATGGAAGTTAGTTTATTGTCGAGATTTTTGTAACTCCAATGGATGGTATCCTTTTCATTATGTAAGGTAGTTTGTTGTCGATATTTTTGTTACTGCAATGGATGGTAGACTTGTCATTATGGAAGGTTGTCTGTCGTTGTGATTTCTGGTACTCAATTGGATGGTAGCCTTGTCATTATGGAAGATAGTATGTTGTCGATATCTTTGTTACTCCAATGGGTGGTAGCCTTGTCATTACAGAAAGTAGTATGTTGTCGAGATTTTTGTTACTACAATGGATTGTTGCCTTGTCATTATGGAAGGTACTCTGTTGTCGAGATTTTTGTTACTCTAATGGATGATATCCTTATCATTATGGAAGGTTGTTTGTTGTCGATATATTTGTTACTCCAATGTATTGTAGCCTTGTCATTATGGTAGGTAGTCTATTGTCACGATTTATGTTACTCCAATGGATGGTAGCCTTGTCATTATGGAAGGTAGTCTGTTGTCGAGAGTTTTGTTACTAAAATGGATGGTAGCCTTGTCATTATGGAAGGTAGTCTCTTGTTTATATTTTTTTACTACAATGGATGGTAGCCTTGTCATTTTGGAAGGTTGTCTGTTGTCGAGATTTTTATTACTATAATGAATGGTAGCCTTGTCCTTATGGAAGGTAGTCTATTATCGAGATTTTTGTTACTACAATGGATGGTAGCCTTGTCATTATGGAACTTAGTTTGTTGTCGAGATTTTTGTTACTCCAAAGGATTGTAGCCTTGTCATTATGGAAGGTAGTTTGTTGTTAAGATTTTTGTTACTCCAATGGATGGTAGACTTGTCATTATGGAAGGTAGTATATCGTTGTGATTTCTGGTACTCCAATGGATGGTAGCCTTGTCATTATTGAAGATAGTATTTTCTCGATATCTTTGTTACTCCAATTGATGGTAGCCTTGTCATTACGGAAGATAGTCTGTTGTCGACATTTTTGTTAATCCAATGGATGGTAGCTTTGTCAATATGGAAGGTAGTCTGCTGTCGAGATTTTTGATACTCTAATGGATGGAAGCCTTGTCATTATGGAAGGTAGTCTCTTGTTGATATTTTGGTTACTACAATGCATGGTAGCCTTGTCATTTTGGAAGGTAGTCTGTTACCGAGATTTTTGTTACTCTAATGGATGGTAGCCTTGTCATTATGGAAGGTAGTCTGCTGTCGAGATTTTTGATACTCCAATGGATGGTAGCCTTGGCATTATGGATGGTAGTCTGTTGTCAAGATTTTTGTTACTCCAATGGATGGTAGCCTTGTCATTATTGAAGGTTGTTTGTCATTTTGATTTCTGTTACTCCAATTGACGGTAGCCTTATCATTATGGAAGATAGTATGTTGTCGATATCTTTGTTACTCCAATGGATGGTAGCCTTGTCATTACGGAAGGTAGTCTGTTGTCGATATTTTTGTTAGTCTAATGGATTGTAGCCTTGTCATTATGGAAGGTAGTCTCTTGTTGATGATTTTGTTACTAGAATGGATGGTAGCCTTGTCATTTTGGAAGGTAGTTTGTTTTCGAGGTTTTTGTTACTCTAATGGATGGTAGCCTTGTCATTATGGAAGGTAGTCTGTTGTCGAGATTTTGGTTACTCCAATGGATGGTAGCCCTGTCATTATGGAATGTAGTTTGTTGCCGAGATTTTTATTACTACAATGGATGGTAGCCTTGTCGTTATGGAAGGTAGTATGTTGTCGAGATATTTGTTACTACAATGGATGGTATCCATGTCATTATGGAAGGTAGTCTGTTGTCGAGATTTTTGTTACTCTAATGGATGGTATCCTTGTCATTATGGAAGGTAGTCTGTTGTCGAGAATTTTATTACTCCAATTGATGGTAGCCATTTCATTATTGAAGGTAGTATATCATTGTGAGTTTTGTTACTCCAATTAATGGTAGCCTTGTCATTATGGAAGGTAATCTGTTTTCAAGATTTTTTTTACTCCAATGGATTGTAGCCTTGTTATTATGGAAGGAATTCTGTGGTCGATATTTTTGTTACTCCATTGGATGGTAGCCTTTTCATTATGTAAGGTAGTTTGTTGTCGAGATTTTTGTTACTGCAATGGATAGTATACTTGTCATTATGGAAGGTTGTCTGTCGTTGTGATTTCTGGTACTTTAATGGATAGTAGCCTTGTCATTATGGAAGATAGTATCTTTTCGATATCTTTGTTACTCCAATGGATGGTAGCCTTGTCATTATAGAAGGTAGTCTGTTGTCGAGATTTTTGTTACTCCAATGGATTGTAGCCTTGTCATTATGGAAGGTAGTCTGTTGTCGAGATTTTTGTTACTCCAATGGATGGTAGCCTTGTCATTATGGAAGGTAGTCTCTTGTTGACATTTTTGTTACTCCAATGGATGGTAGCCTTGTCATTATGGAAGGTAGTCTATTATCGAGATTTTTGTTACTCTAATGGAAAGTAGCCTTGTCATTATGGAACGTAGTCTGTTGCCGAGATTTTTGATACTCCAATGGATGGTAGCCTTTTTGTTATGTAAGGTAGTCTATTGTCGAGATTTTTTTACTCAAATGGATGGTAGCCTTGTCATTATGGAATGTAGTCTATTGTCAAGATTTTTGTTACTCCAATGGATGGTAGCCTTGTCATTATGGAAGGTAGTCTGTTGTCGATATTTTTGTTACTCCAATGGATGGTAGCCTTGTCATTATGGAAGGTAGTCTCTTGTTGACATTTTTGTTACTCCAATGGATGGTAGCCCTGTCATTATGGAAGGTAGTCTGTTGTCGAGATTTTTGTTACTCTAATGGACGGTAGCCTTGTCATTATGGAATGTAGTATGTTGTCGAGATTTTTGTTACTCCAATGGATGGTAGCCTTGTCATTATGGAAGGTAGTCTGTTGTTGATATTTTTGTTACTATAATGGATGGTATCCTTGTCATTATGGAAGGTAGTCTGTTGTCGAGAATTTTATTACTCCAATGGATGGTAGCCATGTAATTATTGAAGGTAGTCTGTCATTGTGATTTCTATTACTCCAATTGATGGTAGCCTTGTCATTATGGAAGGTAATCTGTTGTTAAGATTTTTGTTACTCCAATGGATTGTAGCCGTGTCATTATGGAAGTTAGTCTATTGTCGAGATTTTTGTTACTCCAATGGATGGTAGCCTTTTCATTATGTAAGGTAGTTTGTTGTCGAGATTTTTGTTACTGCAATGGATGGTAGACTTGTCATTATGGAAGGTAGTCTGTTGTCGATATTTTTGTTACTCTAATGGATGGTATCCTTGTCATTATTGAAGGTAGTCTGTTGTCGAGAATTTTATTACTCTAATTGATGGTAGCCATTTCATTATTGAAGGTAGTCTGTCATTGTGATTTTTGTTACTCCAATTGATGGTAGCCTTATCATTATGGAAAGTAATCTGTTGTCAAGATTTTATTTACTCCAATGGATTGTAGCCTTGTCATTATGGAAGGAAGTCTGTTGTCGATATTTTTGTTACTCTAATGGATGGTAGCCTTTTCATTATGTAAGGTAGTTTGTTGTCGAGATTTTTGTTACTGCAATGGATAGTATACTTGTCATTATGGAAGGTTGTCTGTCATTGTGATTTCTGGTACTCCAATGGATAGTAGCCTTGTCATTATGGAAGATAATAAGTTTTCGATATCTTTGTTACTCCAATGGATGGTAGCCTTATCATTATGGAAGGTAGTCTGTTGTCGAGATTTTTGTTACTCCAATGGATTGTAGCTTTGTCATTATGGAAGGTAGTCTGTTGTCGAGATTTTTGTTACTCCAATGGATGGTAGCCTTGTCATTATGGAAGGTAGTCTCTTGTTGACATTTTTGTTACTCCAATGGATGGTAGCCTTTTCATTATGAAAGGTAGTCTGTTGTCGAGATTTTTGTTACTCCAATGGATGGTAGCCTTGTCATTATGTAAGGTAGTCTGTCATTGTGATTTCCGTTACTCCAATTGATGGTAGCCTTGTCATTATGGAAGGTAATCTGTTGTTCAGATTTTTGTTACTCCAATGGATTGTACCCTTGTCATTATGGAAGTTAGTTTATTGTCGAGATTTTTGTAACTCCAATGGATGGTATCCTTTTCATTATGTAAGGTAGTTTGTTGTCGATATTTTTGTTACTGCAATGGATGGTAGACTTGTCATTATGGAAGGTTGTCTGTCGTTGTGATTTCTGGTACTCAATTGGATGGTAGCCTTTTCATTATGGAAGATAGTATGTTGTCGATATCTTTGTTACTCCAATGGGTGGTAGCCTTGTCATTACAGAAAGTAGTATGTTGTCGAGATTTTTGTTACTACAATGGATTGTTGCCTTGTCATTATGGAAGGTACTCTGTTGTCGAGATTTTTGTTACTCTAATGGATGATATCCTTATCATTATGGAAGGTTGTTTGTTGTCGATATCTTTGTTACTCCAATGTATTGTAGCCTTGTCATTATGGTAGGTAGTCTATTGTCAAGATTTATGTTACTCCAATGGATGGTAGCCTTGTCATTATGGAAGGTAGTCTGTTGTCGAGAGTTTTGTTACTAAAATGGATGGTAGCCTTGTCATTATGGAAGGTAGTCTCTTGTTTATATTTTTTTACTACAATGGATGGTAGCCTTGTCATTTTGGAAGGTTGTCTGTTGTCGAGATTTTTATTACTATAATGAATGGTAGCCTTGTCCTTATGGAAGGTAGTCTATTATCGAGATTTTTGTTACTACAATGGATGGTAGCCTTGTCATTATGGAACTTAGTTTATTGTCGAGATTTTTGTTACTCCAAAGGATTGTAGCCTTGTCATTATGGAAGGTAGTTTGTTGTTAAGATTTTTGTTACTCCAATGGATGGTAGACTTGTCATTATGGAAGGTAGTATATCGTTGTGATTTCTGGTACTCCAATGGATGGTAGCCTTGTCATTATTGAAGATAGTATTTTCTCGATATCTTTGTTACTCCAATTGATGGTAGCCTTGTCATTACGGAAGATAGTTTGTTGTCGACATTTTTGTTAATCCAATGGATGGTAGCTTTGTCAATATGGAAGGTAGTCTGCTGTCGAGATTTTTGATACTCTAATGGATGGAAGCCTTGTCATTATGGAAGGTAGTCTCTTGTTGATATTTTGGTTACTACAATGCATGGTAGCCTTGTCATTTTGGAAGGTAGTCTGTTACCGAGATTTTTGTTACTCTAATGGATGGTAGCCTTGTCATTATGGAAGGTAATCTGCTGTCGAGATTTTTGATACTCCAATGGATGGTAGCCTTGGCATTATGGATGGTAGTCTGTTGTCAAGATTTTTGTTACTCCAATGGATGGTAGCCTTGTCATTATTGAAGGTTGTTTGTCATTGTGATTTCTGTTACTCCAATTGACGGTAGCCTTATCATTATGGAAGATAGTATGTTGTCGATATCTTTGTTACTCCAATGGATGGTAGCCTTGTCATTACGGAAGGTAGTCTGTTGTCGATATTTTTGTTACTCTAATGGATTGTAGCCTTGTCATTATGGAAGGTAGTCTCTAGTTGATGATTTTGTTACTAGAATGGATGGTAGCCTTGTCATTTTGGAAGGTAGTTTGTTTTCGAGGTTTTTGTTACTCTAATGGATGGTAGCCTTGTCATTATGGAAGGTAGTCTGTTGTCGAGATTTTGGTTACTCCAATGGATGGTAGCCCTGTTATTATGGAATGTAGTTTGTTGCCGAGATTTTTATTACTACAATGGATGGTAGCCTTGTCGTTATGGAAGGTAGTATGTTGTCGAGATATTTGTTACTACAATGGATGGTATCCATGTCATTATGGAAGGTAGTCTGTTGTCGAGATTTTTGTTACTCTAATGGATGGTATCCTTGTCATTATGGAAGGTAGTCTGTTGTCGAGAATTTTATTACTCC
The DNA here is from genome assembly GCA_948472305.1 of Vicia faba. NCBI lineage: Eukaryota > Viridiplantae > Streptophyta > Magnoliopsida > Fabales > Fabaceae > Vicia > Vicia faba. The sequence continues at coordinate 550,534,271 of OX451740.1, forward strand.
AATTGATGGTAGCCATTTCATTATTGAAGGTAGTCTATTATTGTGAGTTTTGTTACTCCAATTAATGGTAGCCTTGTCATTATGGAAGGTAATCTGTTGTCAAGATTGTTTTTAGTCCAATGGATTGTAGCCTTGTTATTATGGAAGGAATTCTGTGGTCGATATTTTTGTTACTCCAATGGATGGTAGCCTTTTCATTATGTAAGGTAGTTTGTTGTCGAGATTTTTGTTACTGCAATGGATAGTATACTTGTCATTATGGAAGGTTGTCTGTCGTTGTGATTTCTGGTACTTTAATGGATAGTAGCCTTGTCATTATGGAAGATAGTATCTTTTCGATATCTTTGTTACTCCAATGGATGGTAGCCTTGTCATTATAGAAGGTAGTCTGTTGTCGAGATTTTTGTTACTCCAATGGATTGTAGCCTTGTCATTATGGAAGGTAGTCTGTTGTCGAGATTTTTGTTACTCCAATGGATGGTAGCCTTGTCATTATGGAAGGTAGTCTCTTGTTGACATTTTTGTTCCTCCGATGGATGGTAGCCTTGTCATTATGGAAGGTAGTCTATTATCGAGATTTTTGTTACTCTAATGGAAAGTAGCCTTGTCATTATGGAACGTAGTCTGTTGCCGAGATTTTTGATACTCCAATGGATGGTAGCCTTTTTGTTATGTAAGGTAGTCTATTGTCGAGATTTTTTTACTCAAATGGATGGTAGCCTTGTCATTATGGAATGTAGTCTATTGTCAAGATTTTTATTACTCCAATGTATGGTAGCCTTGTCATTATGGAAGGTAGTTTGTTGTTCTGATTTTTGTTACTCCAATGAATGGTAGCCTAGTCATTATGAAAGGTAGTCTGTTGTCGAGATTTTTGTTATTCCAATGAATGGTAGCCTTGTCATTATGAAAGGTAATCTATTGTCGAGATTTTTGTTACTCCAATGGACGGTAGCCTTGTCATTATGTAAGGTAGTCTGTTGTCAAGATTTTTGTTACTCCAATGGATGGTAGCCTTGTCATTATGGAAGGTAGTCTCTTGTTGATATTTTTGTTACTATAATGGATGGTATCCTTGTCATTATGGAAGGTAGTCTGTTGTCGAGAATTTTATTACTCCAATGGATGGTAGCCATGTAATTATTGAAGGTAGTCTATCATTGTGATTTCTGTTACTCCAATTGATGGTAGCCTTGTCATTATGGAAGGTAATTTGTTGTTCAGATTTTTGTTACTCCAATGGATTGTAGCCTTGTCATTATGGAAGTTAGTCTGTTGTCGAGATTTTTGTTACTCCAATGGATGGTAGCCTTTTCATTATGTAAGGTAGTTTGTTGTCGAGATTTTTGTTACTGCAATGGATGGTAGACTTGTCATTATGGAAGGTTGTATGTCGTTGTGATTTCTGGTACTCAATTGGATGGTAACCTTGTCATTATGGAAGATAGTATGTTGTCGATATCTTTGTTACTCCAATGGGTGGCAACCATGTCATTACGGAAAGTAGTATCTTGTCGAGATTTTTGTTACTACAATGGATTGTTGCCTTGTCATTATGGAAGGTACTATGTTATTGAGATTTTTGTTACTATAATGGATGGTATCCTTGTCATTATGGAAGGTTGTTTGTTGTTGATATCTTTGTTACTCCAATGTATTGTAGCCTTGTCATTATGGTAGGTAGTCTATTGTCGAGATTTATGTTACTCCAATGGATGGTAGCCTTGTCATTATGGAAGGTAGTCTGTTGTCGAGATTTTTGTTACTACAATGGATGGTAGCCTTTTCATTATGGAAGGTAGTCTCTTGTTTGTATTTTTTTACTACAATGGGTGGTAGCCTTGTCATTTGGGAAGGTTGTCTGATGTCGAGATTTTTATTACTATAATGAATGGTAGCCTTGTCCTTATGGAAGGTAGTCTGTTGTCGTGATTTTTGTTACTACAATGGATGGTAGCCTTGTCATTATGAAACTTAGTCTGTTGTCGAGATTTTTGTTACTCCAATGGATTGTAGCCTTGTCATTATGGAAGTTAGTCTGTTGTCGAGATTTTTGTTACTCCAATGGATGGTAGCCTTTTCATTTTGTAAGGTAGTTTGTTGTCAAGATTTTTTTTACTCCAATGGATGGTAGACTTTTCATTATGGAAGGTAGTATATCGTTGTGATTTCTGGTACTCCAATGGATCGTAGCCTTGTCATTATTGAAGATAGTATTTTCTCGATATCTTTGTTACTCCAATTGATGGTAGCCTTGTCATTACGGAAGATAGTCTATTGTCGAGATTTTTGTTACTCCAATGGATTGTAGCTCTGTCCTTATGGAAGGTAGTCTGTTGTCGACATTTTTGTTACTCCAATGAATGGTAGCTTTGTCATTATGGAAGGTAGTCTGCTGTCGAGATTTTTGATACTCTAATGGATGGAAGCCTTGTCATTATGGAAGGTAGTCTCTTGTTGATATTTTTTATACTACAATGCATGGTAGCCTTGTCATATTTGAAGGTAGTCTGCTGTCGAGATTTTTGATACTCCAATGGATGGTAGCCTTGACATTATGGAAGGTAGTCTGTTGTCAAGATTTTTGTTACTCCAATGGATGGTAGCCTTGTCATTATTGAAGGTTGTTTGTCATTGTGATTTCTGTTACTCCAATTGACGGTAGCCTTGTCATTATGGAAGATAGTATGTTGCCGATATCTTTGTTACTCCAATGGATGGTAGCCTTGTCATTAGGGAAGGTAGTTTGTTGTCGAGATTTTTGTTACTCCAATGGATTGTAGCCTTGTCATTATGGAAGGTAGTCTCTTGTTGATGTTTTTGTTACTAGAATGGATGGTAGCCTTGTCATTTTGAAAGGTAGTTTGTTGTCAAGGTTTTTGTTACTCTAATGGATGGTAGCCTTGTCATTATGGAAGGTAGTCTGTTGTCGAGATTTTGGTTACTCCAATGGATGGTAGCCATGTCATTATGGAAGGTAGTATGTTGTCGAGATTATTGTTACTACAATGGATGGTATCCTTGTCATTATGGAAGGTAGTCTGTTCTCGAGATTTTTGTTACTCTAATGGATGGTATCCTTGTCATTATGGAATGTAGTCTGTTGTCGAGAATTTTATTACTCCAATTGATGGTAGCCATTTCATTATTGAAGGTAGTCTGTCATTGTGAATTTTGTTACTCCAATTGATGGTAGCCTTGTCATTATGGAAGGTAATCTGTTGTCAAGATTTTTTTTACTCCAATGGATTGTAGCCTTGTCATTATGGAAGGAATTCTGTTGTCAATATTTTTGTTACTCCAATGGATGGTAGCCTTTTTGTTTATGTAAGGTAGTTTGTTGTCGAGATTTTTGTTACTGCAATGGATATTATACTTGTCATTATGGAAGGTTGTCTGTCATTGTGTTTTCGGGTACTCCAATGGATAGTAGCCTTGTCATTATGGAAGATAGTATGTTTTCGATATCTTTGTTACTCCAATGGATGGTAGCCTTGTCATTATGGAAGGAAGTCTATTGTCGAGATTTTTATTACTCCAATGGATTGTAGCCTTGCCATTATGGAAGGTAGACTGTTGTCGAGATTTTTGTTACTCCAATGGATGGTAGCCTTGTCATTATGGAAGGTAGTCTCTTGTTGACATTTTTGTTACTCCAATGGATGGTAGCCTTGTCATTATGGAAGGTAGTCTGTTGTCGAGATTTTTGTTACTCTAATGGATGGTAGACTTGTCATTATGTAAGGTTATCTTTCGTTGTGATTTCTGGTACTTAATTGGATGGTAGCCTTGTCATTATGGAAGATAGTATATTGTCGATATATTTGTTACTCCAATGGGTGGCAGCCTTGTCATTACGGAAAGTAGTATGTTGTCGAGATTTTTGTTACTACAATGGATTGTAGCCTTCTCATTATGGAAGGTACTCTGTTGTCGTGATTTTTGTTACTCTAATGGATGGTATCCTTGTCATTATGGAAGGTTGTTTGTTGTCGATATCTTTGTTACTCCAATGTATTGTAGCCTTGTCATTATGGTAGGTAGTTTATTGTCGAGATTTATGTTACTCCAATGGATGGTAGCCTTGTCATTATGGAAGGTAGTCTATTGTCGAGATTTTTGTTACTACAATGGATGGTAGCCTTGTCATTATGGAACTTAGTCTGTCGTCAAGATTTTTGTTACTCCAATGGATTGTAGCCTTGTCATTATGGAAGGTAGTCTGTTGTGGAGATTTTTGTTACTCCGATGGATGGTAGCCTTTTCATTATGTAAGGTAGTTTGTTGTCAAGATTTTTGTTACTCAAATGGATGGTAGACTTGTCATTATGGAAGGTAGTATATCGTTGTGATTTCTGGTACTCCAATGGATGATAGCCTTGTCATTATGGAAGATAGTATGTTCTCGATATCTTTGTTACTCCAATTGATGGTAGCCTTGTCATTATGGAAGATAGTCTGTTGTCGAGATTTTTGTTACTCCAATGGATTGTAGCCCTGTCATTATGGAAGGTACTCTGTTGTCGAAATTTTTGTTAATCTAATGGATGGTAGCCTTGTCATTATGGAAGATAGTTTGCTGTCGAGATTTTTGATACTCCAATGGATGGGAGCCTTGTCATTATGGAAGGTAGTCTGTTGTCAAGATTTTTGTTACTCCAATGGATGGTAGCCTTGTCATTATTGAAGGTAGTCTGTCATTGTGATTTCTGTTACTCCAATTGACGGTAGCCTTGTCATTATGGAAGATAGTATGTTTTCGATATCTTTGTTACTCCAATAGATAATAGCCTTGTCATTACGGAAGGTAGTCTATTGTCGAGATTTTTGTTACTCCAATGAATTGTAGCCTTGTCATTATGGAAGGTAGTCTCTTGTTGATGTTTTTGTTACATGAATGGATGGTAGCCTTGTAATTTTGGAAGGTAGTTTATTGTCGAGGTTTTTGTTACTCTAATGGATAGTAGCCTTGTCATTATGGAAGGTAGTCTGTTGTCGAGATTTTGATTACTCCAATGGATGGTAGCCTTGTCATTATGGAAGGTAGTCTGTTGTCGAGATTTTTATTACTACAATGGATGGTAGGCTTGTCATTATGGAAGGTAGTCTGTTGTCGAGAATTTTATTACTCCAATTGATTGTAGCCATTTCATTGTTGAAGGTAGTCTGTCATTGTGATTTTTGTTACTCCAATTGATAGTAGCCTTGTCATTATGGAAGGTAATCTGTTGTCAATATTTTTTTTACTCCAATGGATGGTAGCCTTTTCATTATGTAAGGTAGTTTGTTGTCGAGATTTTTGTTACTTCAATGGATAGTATACTTGTCATTATGGAAGGTTGTCTATCATTGTGATTTCTGGTACTCCAATGGATAGTATCCTTCTCATTATGGAAGATAGTATGTTTTCGATATCTTTGTTACTCCAATGGATGGTAGCCTTGTCATTATGGAAGGTAGTCTGTTGTCGAGATATTTGTTACTCAAATGGATGGTAGCCTTGTCATTAGGGAAGGTAGTCTCTTGTTGATATTTTTGTTACTCCAATGGATGGTAGCCTTGTCATTATGGAAGGTAGTCTTTGGTTGACATTTTTGTTACTCCAATGGATGGTAGCCTTGTCATTATGGAAGGTAGTCTATTGTCGAGATTTTTGTTACTCTAATGGAAGGTAGCCTTGTTATTATGGAATGTAGTCTGTTGTCGAGATTTTTGCTACTCCAATGGATGGTAGCCTTTTTGTTATGTAAGGTAGTCTATTGTCGAGATTTTTTTACTCCAATGGATGGTAGCCTTGTCATTATGGAATGTAGTCTATTGCCAAGATTTTTGTTACTCCAATGGATGGTAGCCTTGTCATTATGGAAGGTAGTCTGTTGTTCAGATTTTTGTTACTCCAATGGATGGTAGCCTAGTCATTATGAAAGGTAGTTTGTTGTCGAGAGTTTTGTTATTCCACTGGATGGTAGCCTTGTCATTATGAAAGGTAATCTATTGTCGAGATTTTTGTTACTCCAATGGACGGTAGCCTTGTCATTATGTAAGGTAGTCTGTTGTCGAGATTTTTGTTACTCCAATGGATGGTAGCCTTGTCATTATGGAAGGTAGTCTCTTGTTGATATTTTAGTTACTCTAATGGATGGTATCCTTGTCATTATGGAAGGTGGTCTGTTGTTGAGAATTTTATTACTCCAATGGATGGTAGCCATGTCATTATTGAAGGTAGTGTGTCATTGTGATTTCTGTTACTCCAATTGATGGTAGCCTTGTCATTATGGAAGGTAATCTGTTGTCAATATTTTTGTCACTCTAATGGATTGTAGCCTTGTCATTATGTAAGTTAGTCTATTGTCGAGATTTTTGTTACTCCAATGGATGGTAGCCTTTTCATTTTTTAAGGTAGTTTGTTGTCGAGATTTTTGTTACTGCATTGAATGGTAGACTTGTCATTATGGAAGGTTGTCTATCGTTGTGATTTCTAGTACTCAATTAGATGGTAGCCTTGTCATTATGGAAGATAGTATGTTGTCGATATCTTTGTTACTCCAATGGGGGGTAGCCTTGTCATTACGGAAAGTAGTATGTTGTCGATATTTTTGTTACTACAATGCATTGTAGCCTTGTCATTTTGGAAGATAGTCTGTTACCGAGATTTTTGTTACTCTAATGGATGGTAGCCTTGTCATTATGGAAGGTAGTCTGCTGTCGAGATTTTTGATACTCCAATGGATGGTAGCCTTGTCATTATGGAAGGTAGTCTGTTTTCAAGATTTTTGTTACTCCAATGGATGGTAGCCTTGTCATTATTGAAGGTAGTATGTCATTGTGATTTTTGTTACTCCAATTGAAGGTAGCCTTGTCATTATGGAAGATAGTATGTTTCCGATATCTTTGTTACTCCAATGGATAATAGCCTTGTCATTACGGAAGGTAGTCTATTGTCGAGATATTTGATACTCCAATGGATTGTAGCCTTGTCATTATGGAAGGTAGTCTCTTGTTGATGTTTTTGTTACTAGAATGGATGGTAGCCTTGTCATTTTGGAAGGTAGTTTATTGTCGAGGTTTTTGTTACTCTAATGGATGGTAGCCTTGTCATTATGAAAGGTAGTCTGTTGTCGAGATTTTGGTTACTCACATGGATGGTAGCCTTGTCATTATGGAAGGTAGTCTGTTGTCTATATTTTTATTACTACAATGGATGGTAGGCTTGTCATTATGGAAGGTAGTATGTTGTCGAGATTTTTGTTACTACAATGGATGGTATCCTTGTCATTATGGAAGTAGTCTGTTATCAAGATTTTTGTTACTCTAATGGATGGTATCCTTGTCATTATGGAAGGTAGTCTGTTGTCGAGAATTTTATTACTCCAATTGATGGTAGCCATTTCATTGTTGAAGGTAGTCTGTCTGTGTGATTTTTGTTACTCCAATTGTTGGTAGCCTTGTCATTATGGAAGGTAATCTGTTGTCAAGATGTTTTTTACTCCAATTGATTGTAGCCTTGTCATTATGGAAGGAAGTCTGTTGTCGATATTTGTGTTACTCCAATGGATGGTAGCCTTTTCATTATGTAAGGTAGTTTGTTGTCGAGATTTTTGTTACTGTAATGGATAATATACTTGTCATTACGGAAGATAGTATGTTGTCGATATCTATGTTACTCCAATGGGTGGTAGCCTTGTCATTACGGAAAGTAGTATGTTGTCGATATTTTTGTTACTATAATGGATTGTAGCCTTGTCATTATGGAAGGTACTCTGTTGTCGATATTTTTGTTACTTAAATGGATAATATCGTTTTCATTATGGAAGGTTGTTTGTTGTTGATATCTTTGTTACTCCAATGTATTGTAGCCTTGTCATTATGGTAGGTAGTCTATTGTCGAGATTCTTTTACTCCAATGGATGGTAGCCTTTTTGTTGTGTAAGGTAGTCTATTGTCGAGATTCTTTTACTCCAATGGATGATAGCCTTGTCATTATGGAAGGTAGTCTGTCGTTGTGTTTTCTGATACTCCAATGGATGGTAGCCTTGTCATTATGGAAGATAGTCTGTTGTCGAGATTTTTGTTACTCCAATGGATCGTAGCCTTGTCATTATGGATGGTAGTCTCTTGTCGATATCTTTGTTACTCCAATGGATGATAGCCTTATTTATTATGGAAGATAGTATGATGTCGATATCTTTGTTACTCCAATTGATGGTAGCCTTGTCATTACGGAAGATAGTCTGTTGTTGAGATTTTTGTTACTCCAAAGGATTGTAACCCTGATATTTTGGAAGGTAGTCTGTTGTCGACATTTTTGTTACTCCAATGGATGGTAGCTTTGTCATTATGGAAGGTAGTCTGCTGTCGAGATTTTTGATACTCTAATGGATGGTAGCCTTGTCATTATAGAAGGTAGTCTCTTGTTGATATTTTTGTTACTACAATGCATGGTAGCCTTATCATTTTTGAAGGTAGTTTGTTGTCGAGAGTTTTGTTACTCTAATGGATGGTAGCCTTGTCATTATGGAAGGTAGTCTGCTGTCGAGATTTTTGATACTCCAATGGATGGTAGACTTGTCATCATGGAAGGTAGTCTGTTGTCGAGATTTTTGTTACTCCAATGGATGGTAGCCTTGTCATTATTGAAGGTAGTCTGTCATTGTGATTTTTGTTACTCCAATGGATGGTAGCCTTGTCATTATGGAAGATATAATGTTTTCGATATCTTTGTTACTCCAATGGATGGTAGCCTTGTCATTACGGAAGGTAGTCTGTTGTCGATATTTTTGTTACTCCAATGGATTGTAGCATTGTCATTATGGAAGGTAGTCTCTTGTTGATATTTTTGTTACTACAATGGATGGTAGCCTTGTCATTTTGGAAGGTATTCTGTTGTCGAGGTTTTTGTTACTCTAATGGATGGTAGCGTTGTCATTATGGAAGGTAGTCTGTTGTCTAGATTTTGGTTACTCCAATGGATGGTAGCCCTGTCATTATGGAAGGTAGTCTGTTGTCAAGATTTTTATTACTACAATGGATGGTAGCCTTGTCATTATGGAAGGTAGTATGTTGTCGAGATTTTTGTTACTACAATGGATGGTATCCTTGTCATTATGGAAGGTAGTCTGTTGTGGAGATTTTTGTTACTCTAATGGATGTTATCCTTGTCATTATGGAAGGTAGTCTGTTGTCGAGAATTTTATTACTCCAATGGATTGTAGCCTTGTCATTATGGAACGTAGTCAGTTTTCGATATTTTTACTACTGCAAAGGATGGTAGCCTTGTCATTTTGGAAGTTAGTTTGTTGTCGAGGTTTTTGTTACTCTAATGGATGGTAGCCTTGTCATTATGGAAGGTAGTCTGTTGTCGAGATTTTTATTACTACAATGGATGGTAGCCTTGTCATTATGCAAGGTAGTATGTTGTCGAGATTTTTGTTACTACAATGGATGGTATCCTTGTCATTATGGAAGGTAGTCTATTGTCGAGATTTTTGTTACTCTAATGGATGGTATCCTTGTCATTATGGAAGGTAGTCTGTTGTCGAGAATTTTATTACTCCAATTGATGGTAGCCATTTCATTATTGAAGGTAGTCTGTCATTGTGATTTTTGTTCTCCAATTGATGGTAGCCTTGTCATTATGGAAGATAATCTGTTGTCAAGATTTTTTTTACTCCAATGGATTGCAGCCTTCTCATTATGGAAGGAAGTCTGTGGTCGATATTTTTAATACTCCAATGGATGGTAGCCTTTTCATTATGTAAGGTACTTTGTTGTCGAGAGTTTTGTTACTGCAATGGATAGTATACTTGTCATTATGGAAGGTTGTCTGTCGTTGTGATTTCTTGTACTCTAATGGATGGTAGCCTTGTCATTATGAAAGGTAGTTTGTTTTCGATATCTTTGTTACTCTAATGGATGGTAGCCTTGTCATTATGGAAGGTAGTCTGTTGTCGAGATTTTTGTTACTCCAGTGGATTGTAGCCTAGTCATTATGGAAGGTAGTCTGTTGTCGAGATTTTTGTTACTCCAATGGATGGTAGCCTTGTCATTATGGAAGGTAGTTTGTTGTTGACATTTTTGTTACTCCAATGGATGGTAGCCTTGTCATTATGGAAGGTAGTCTATTGTCTAGATTTTTGTTACTCTAATGGAAGGTAGCCTTGTCATTACGGAATGTAGTCTGTTGTCAAGATTTTGGTTACTACAATGGATGGTAGCCTTGTCATTAGGGAAGGTAGTCTTTTGTCGATATTTTTGTTACTCCAATGGATGGTAGCCTTATCATTATGGAAGGTAGTCGGTTGTTCAGATTTTTGTTACACCAATGGATGGTAGCCTAGTCATTATGAAAGGTAGCCTGTTGTCGAGATTTTTTTTATTCCAATGGATGGTAGCCTTGTCATTATGAAAGGTAATCTATTGTCGAGATTTTTTTTACTCCAAAGGATGGTAGCCTTGTCATTATGTAAGGTAGTCTGTTGTCGAGATTTTGGTTACTCCAATGGATGGTAGACTTGTCATTATGCAAGGTAGTCTATTGTCGATATTTTTGTTACTCTAATTGATGGTATCCTTGTCATTATGGAAGGTAGTCTGTTGTCGAGAATTTTATTACTCCAATGGATGGTAGCCATGTCATTATTGAAGGTAGTCTGTCATTGTGATTTTTGTTCTCCAATTGATGGTAGCCTTTTCATTATGGAAGGTAATTTGTTGTCAAGAAATTTGTTACTCCAATGGATTGTAGCCTTGTCATTATGGAAGTTAGTCTATTGTCGAGATTTTTGTTACTCCAATGGATGGTAGCCTTGTCATTATAGAAGGTAGTATGTTGTCGAGATTTTTTTTACTCCAATGGACTGTAGCCTTGTCATTATGGAAGGTAGTCTATTGTCGAGATTTTTGTTACTCCAATGGATGGTAGCCTTGTCATTATGGAAGGTAGTCTCTTGTTGATATTTTTGTTACTACAATGGATGGTAGCCTTGTAATTTTGGAAAGTAGTCTGTTGGCGAGATTTTTGTTACACTACTGGATGGTAGCGTTGTCATTATGGAAGGTAGTATGCTGTCGAGATTATTGTTAATCTAATGGATGGTATCCTTGTCATTATTGAAGGTAGTCTGTTGTCGATAATTTTATTACTCCAATGGATGGTAGCCATGTCATTATTGAAGGTAGTCTGTCATTGTGATTTCTGTTACTCTAATTGACGGTAGCCTTGTCATTATGGAAGGTAATCTGTTGTCCAGATTTTTGTTACTCAAATGGATTGTAGCCTTGTCTTTATGGAAGGTAGTCTGTTGTCGAGATTTTTGTTACTCCAATGGATGGTAGCCTTGTCATTATGGAAGGTTGTCTGTCGGTGTGATTTCTGGTACTCTAATGGTAGTAGCCTTGTCATTATGGAAGATGGTATGTTTTCGATATATTTGTTACTCCAATGGATGGTAGCCTTGTCATTATGGAAGGTAGTCTGTTGTCGAGATTTTTGTTACTCCAATGGATGGTAGCCTTGTCATTATGGAAGGTAGTCTGTTGTTGACATTTTTGTTACTCCAATGGATGGTAGCCTTGTCATTATGGAAGGTAGTCTATTGTCGAGATTTTTGTTACTCTAATGGAAGGTAGCCTTGTCATTACGGAATGTAGTCTGTTGTCAAGATTTTGGTTACTACAATGGATGTTAGCCTTGTCATTAGGGAAGGTAGTCTCTTGTCAATATTTTTGTTACTTCAATGGATGGTAGCCTTTTCATTATGGAAGGTAGTCTATTGTTCAAATTTTTGTTACTCCAATGGATGGTTGCCTTGTCATTATGGAAGGTAGTATGTTGTCGAGATTTTTGTTACTACAATGGATGGTATCCTTGTCATTATGGAAGGTAGTCTGTTGTGGAGATTTTTGTTACTCTAATGGATGGTATCCTTGTCATTATGGAAGGTGGTTTTTGTCGAGAATTTTATTACTCCAATGAATGGTAGCCATTTCATTATTGAAGGTACTCTGTCATTGTGATTTTTGTTACTCCAATGAATGGTAGCCTTGTCATTATGGAAGGTAGTCTGTTTTCGAGATTTTTGTTACTCCAATGGATGGTAGCCATGTCACTATGGAAGGTAGTTTGTTTTCTAGATTTTTGTTACTGTAATGGAAGGTAGTCTGTTGTCACGAATTTTGTTACTCCAATGGATTGTAGCCTTGTCATTATGGAAGTTAGTCTATTGTTGAGATTTTTGTTACTCCAATGGATGGTAGCCTTGTCATTACGGAAGGTAGTCTGTTGTCGAGATTTTTGTTACTCCAATGGATTGTAGCCTTGTCATTAAGGAAGGTAGTCTTTTGTCGACATTTTTGTTACTCCAATGGATGGTAGCCTTGTCATTATGGAAGGTAGTCTCTTGTTGATATTTTTGTTACTCCAATGGATGGTAGCCTTGTCATTTTTGAAAGTAGTCTGTTGTCAAGATTTTTATTACACTAGTGGATGGTAGCCTTGTCATTATGGAAGGTAGTCTGCTGTCGAGATTATTGTTAATCTATTGGATGGTATCCTTGTCATTATGGAAGGTAGTCTGTTGTCGAGAATTTTATTACTCCAATGGATGGTAGCCATGTCATTATTGAAGGTAGTCTGTCATTGTGATTTATGTTACTCTAATTCACGGTAGCCTTGTCATTCTGGAAGGTAATATGTTGTCCATATTTTATTACTCAAATGGATTATAGCCTTGTCATTATGGAAGGTAGTCTGTTGTCGAGATTTTTGTTACTCCAATGGATGGTAGCCTTGTCATTATGGAAGGTAGTCTCTTATTGATATTTTTGTTACTACAATGGATGGTAGCCTTATCATTTTTAAAGGTAGTCTGTTGTCAAGATTTTTGTTACTCTAATGGATGGTAGCCTTGTCATTATGGAAGGTAGTCTGTTGTCGAGATTTTTGTTACTCCAATGGATGGTAGCCTTGTCATTATGGAAGGTAGTCTGTTGTCATGATTTTTGTTACTCTAATGGATGGTATCCTTTTCTTTATGGATGGTAGTATGTTGTCGAGATTTTTGTTACTCTAATGGATGGTAGGCTTGTCATGAATGAAGGTAGTCTGTCATTGTGATTTCTGTTACTCCAATGGATGGTAGCCTTGTCATTATGAAAGGTAGTCTATTGTCGAGATTTTTGTTACTCCAAGGGATAGTAGCCTTGTCATTATGGAAGGTAGTCTGTTGTTGATATCTTTGTTACTCCAATGGATGGTAGCCTTGTCATTATTGAAGGTAGTCTGTTGTGGAGATGTTTTTTACTATAATGGATGGTAGCCTTGTCATTAGTAAAGGTAGTCTGTCGTGTGATATTTGTTACTGCAATGGATGGTAGACTTGTCATTATGGAAGGTAGTATGTCGTTGTGATTTCTGGTACTCTATTGGATGGTAGCCTTGTCATTATGGAAGATAGTATGTTGTCGATATCTTTGTTACTCCAATGGGTGGTAGCCTTATCATTACAGAAAGTAGTATGTTGTCGACATTTTTGTTACTACAATGGAGTGTAGCCTTGTCATTATGGAAGGTACTCTGTTGTCGAAATTTTTGTTACTCTAATGGATGGTAGCCATGTCATTATTGAAGGTAGTCTGTCATTGTGATTTCTGTTTCTCCAATTGATGGTAGCCTTGTCATTATGGAAGGTAATCTGTTGTCACGAATTTTGTTACTCCAATGGATTGTAGCCTTGTCATTATGGAAGTTAGTCTATTGTCGAGATTTTTGTTACTCCAATGGATGGTAGCCTTGTCATTACGGAAGGTAGTCCGTTGTCGAGATTTTTGTTACTCCAATGGACTGTAGCCTTGTCATTAAGGAAGGTAGTTTTTGTCGACATTTTTGTTACTCCAATGGATGGTAGCCTTGTCATTATGGAAGGTAGTCTCTTGTTGATATTTTTGTTACTCCAATGGATGGTAGCCTTGTCATTTTTGAAAGTAGTCTGTTGTCGAGATTTTTATTACACTAGTGGATGGTAGCCTTGTCATTATGGAAGGTAGTCTGCTGTCGAGATTATTGTTAATCTAATGGATGGTATTCTTGTCATTATGGAAGGTAGTCTGTTGTCGAGAATTTTATTACTCCAATGGATGGTAGCCATGTCATTATTGAAGGTAGTCTGTCATTGTGATTTCTGTTACTCTAATTCACGGTAGCCTTGTCATTCTGGAAGGTAATCTGTTGTCCATATTTTTGTTACTCAAATGGATTGTAGCCTTGTCATTATGGAAGGTAGTCTGTTGTCGAGATTTTTGTTACTCCAATGGATGGTAGCCTTGTCATTATGGAAGGTAGTCTCTTATTGATATTTTTGTTACTACAATGGATAGTAGCCTTATCATTTTTAAAGGTAGTCTGTTGTCGAGATTTTTGTTACTCTAATGGATGGTAGCCTTGTCATTATGGAAGGTAGTCTGTTGTCGAGATTTTTGTTACTCCAATGGATGGTAGCCTTGTCATTATGGAAGGTAGTCTGTTGTCAAAATTTTTGTTACTCTAATGGATGGTATCCTTTTCTTTATGGATGGTAGTATGTTGTCGAGATTTTTGTTACTCTAATGGATGGTAGGCTTGTCATGAATGAAGGTAGTCTTTCATTGTGATTTCTGTTACTCCAATGGATGGTAGCCTTGTCATTATGAAAGGTAGTCTATTGTCGAGATTTTTGTTGCTCCAAGGGATAGTAGCCTTGTCATTATGGAAGGTAGTCTGTTGTCGATATCTTTGTTACTCCAATGGATGGTAGCCTTGTCATTATTGAAGGTAGTCTGTTGTCGAGATGTTTTTTACTCTAATGGATGGTAGCCTTATCATTAGTAAAGGTAGTCTGTCATGTGATATTTGTTACTGCAATGGATGGTAGACTTGTCATTATGGAAGGTAGTCTGTCGTTGTGATTTCTGGTACTCTATTGGATGGTAGCCTTGTCATTATGGAAGATAGTATGTTGTCGATATCTTTGTTACTCCAATGGGTGGTAGCCTTATCATTACGGAAAGTAGTATGTTGTCGAGATTTTTGTTACTACAATGGATTGTAGCCTTGTCATTATGGAAGGTACTCTGTTGTCGAGATTTTTGTTACTCTAATGGATGGTATCCTTTTCATTATGGAAGGTTGTTTGTTGTCGATATCTTTGTTACTCCAATGTATTGTAGCCTTGTCATTATGGTAGGTAGTCTATTGTCGAGATTTATGTTACTCCAATGGACGGTATCCTTGTCATTATGGAAGGTAGTTTGTTGTCGAGATTTTTGTTACTACAATGGATGGTAGCCTTGTCATTATGGAACTTAGTCTGTTGTCAAGATTTTTGTTACTCCAATGGATTGTAGCCTTGTCATTATGGAAGGTAGTCTGTTGTCGAGATTTTTGTTACTCCAATGGATGGTAGCCTTTTCATTATGTAAGGTAGTTTGTTGTCAAGATTTTTGTTACTCCAATGGATGGTAGACTTGTCGTTATGGAAGGTAGTATATCGTTGTGATTTATGGTACTCCAATGGATGGTAGCCTTGTCATTATGGAAGATAGTATGTTCTCGATATCTTTGTTACTCCAATTGATGGTAGCCTTGTCATTGCGGAAGATAGTATGATGTCGAGATTTTTGTTACTCCAATGGATTGTAGCCCTGTAATTATGGAAGGTAGTCTGTTGTCGATATTTTTGTTACTCCAATGGATGGTAGCTTTGTCATTATGGAAGGTAGTCTGCTGTCGAGATTTTTGATACTCTAATGGATGGTAGCCTTGTCATTGTGGAAGGTAGTCTCTTGTTGATATTTTTGTTACTACAATGCATGGTAGCCTTGTCATTTTGGAAGGTAGTCTGTTATCGAGATTTTCGTTACTCTAGTGGATGGTAGCCTTGTCATTATGGAAGGTAGTCTGCTGTAGAGATTTTTGATACTCCAATGGATGGTAGCCTTGTCATTATGGAAGGTAGTCTGTTGTCAAGAATTTTTTTACTCCAATGGATGGTAGCCTTGTCATTATTGAAGGTAGTCTGTCATTGTGATTTCTGTTACTCCAATTGATGGTAGCCTTGTCATTATGGAAGATAGTATGTTGTCGATATCTTTGTTACTCCAATGGATGGTAGCCTTGTCATTACGGAAGGTAGTCTGTTGTCGAGACTTTTTTTACTCCAATGGATTATAGCCTTGTCATTATGGAAGGTAGTCTCTTGTTGATGTTTTTGTTACTAGAATGGATGGTAGCCTTGTCATTTTGGAAGGTAGTTTATTGTCGAGATTTTGGTTACTCCAATGGATGGTAGCCTTGTCATTATGGAAGGTAGTCTGTTGTCGAGATTTTTATTACTACAATGGATGGTAGCCTTGTCATTATGGAAGGTAGTATGTTGTCGAGATTTTTGTTACTACAATTGATAGTACCCTTGTCATTATGGAAGGTAGTATGTTGTCGAGATTTTTGTTACTCTAATGGATGGTATCCTTGTTATTATGGAAGGTAGTCTGTTGTCGAGAATTTTATTACTCCAATTGATGGTAGCCATTTCATTGTTGAAGGTAGTCTGTCATTGTGATTTTTGTTACTCCAATTGATGGTAGCCTTGTAATTATGGAAGGTAATTTGTTGTCAAGATTTTTTTTACTCCAATGGAATGTAGCCTTGTCATTATGGAAGGAAGTCTGTTGTCGATGTTTTTGTTACTCCAATGGATGGTAGCCTTTTCATTATGTAAGGTAGTTTGTTGTCGAGATTTTTGTTACTGCAATGGATAGTATACTTGTCATTATGGAAAGTTGTTTGTCGTTGTGATTTCTGGTACTCCAATGGATAGTAGCCTTGTCATTATGGAAGATAATATGTTTTCGATATCTTTGTTACTCCAATGGATGGAAGACTTATTATTATGGAAGGTAGTATATCATTGTGATTTCTGGTACTCCAATGGTTGGTAGCCTTGTCATTATGGAAGGTAGTCTGTTGTCGATATCTTTGTTACTCCAATGGATGGTAGCCTTTTAATTGCGGAAGGTAGTCTCTTGTTGACATTTTTGTTACTCCAATGGATTGTAGCCTTGTCATAATGTAAGGTAATCTATTGTCGAGATTTTTGTTACTCTAATGGATGGTAGCCTTGTCATTATTTAAGGTAGTCTCTTGTTGATATTTTTGTTACTACAATGCATGGTAGCCTTGTCATTATGGAAGGTAGTCTCTTGTTGATATTTTTTTTACTCCAATGGATGGTAGCCTTGTCATTTTTGAAAGTAGTCTGTTGTCGAGATTTTTATTACACTAGTGGATGGTAGCCTTGTCATTATGGAAGGTAGTCTGCTGTCGAGATTATTGTTAATCTAATGGATGGTATCCTTGTCATTATGGAAGGTAGTCTTTTGTCGAGAATTTTATTACTCCAATGGATGGTAGCCATGTCATTATTGAAGGTAGTCTGTCATTGTGATTTATGTTACTCTAATTCACGGTAGCCATGTCATTCTGGAAGGTAATATGTTATCCATATTTTTGTTACTCAAATGGATTGTAGCCTTGTCATTATGGAAGGTAGTCTGTTGTCGAGATTTTTGTTACTCCAATTGATGGTAGCCTTGTCATTATGGAAGGTAGTCTGTTGTCAAAATTTTTGTTACTCTAATGGATGGTATCCTTTTCTTTATGGATGGTAGTATGTTGTCGAGATTTTTGTTACTCTAATGGATGGTAGGCTTGTCATGAATGAAGGTAGTCTGTCATTGTGATTTCTGTTACTCCAATGGATGGTAGCCTTGTCATTATGAAAGGTAGTCTATTGTTGAGATTTTTGTACTCCAAGGGATAGTAGCCTTGTCATTATGGAAGGTAGTCTGTTGTCGATATCTTTGTTACTCCAATGGATGGTAGCCTTGTCATTATTGAAGGTAGTCTGTTGTCGAGATGTTTTTTACTCTAATGGATGGTAGCCTTGTCAATAGTAAAGGTAGTCTGTCGTGTGATATTTGTTACTGCAATGGATGGTAGACTTGTCATTATGGAAGGTAGTCTATCGTTGTGATTTCTTGTACTCTATTGGATGGTAGCCTTGTCATTATGGAAGATAGTATGTTGTCGATATCTTTGTTACTCCAATGGGTGGTAGCCTTATCATTACGGAAAGTAGTATGTTGTCGAGATTTTTGTTACTACAATGGATTGTAGCCTTGTCATTATGGAAGGTACTCTGTTGTCGAGATTTTTGTCACTCTAATGGATGGTATCCTTTTCATTATGGAAGGTTGTTTGTTGTCGATATCTTTGTTACTCCAATATATTGTAGCCTTGTCATTATGGTAGGTAGTCTATTGTCGAGATTTATGTTACTCCAATGGATGGTATCCTTGTCATTATGGAAGGTAGTTTGTTGTCGAGATTTTTGTTACTACAATGGATATTAGCCTTGTCATTATGGAACTTAGTCTGTTGTAAAGATTTTTGTTACTCCAATGGATTGTAGCCTTGTCATTATGGAAGGTAGTCTGTTGTAGATATTTTTGTTACTCCAATGGATGGTAGCCTTTTCATTATGTAAGGTAGTTTGTTGTCAAGATTTTTGTTACTCCAATGGATGGTAGACTTGTCATTATGGAAGGTAGTATATCGTTGTGATTTCTGGTACTCCAATGGATGGTAGCTTTGTCATTATGGAAGATAGTATGTTCTCGATATCTTTGTTACTCCAATTGATGGTAGCCTTGTCATTGCGGAAGATAGTATGTTGTCGAGATTTTTGTTACTCCAATGGATTGTAGCCCTGTAATTATGGAAGGTAGTCTGTTGTCAATATTTTTGTTACTCCAATGGATGGTAGCTTTGTCATTATGGAAGGTAGTCTGCTGTCGAGATTTTTGATACTCTAATGGATGGTAGCCTTGTCATTATGGAAGGTAGTCTCTTGTTGATATTTTTGTTACTACAATGCATGGTAGCCTTGTCATTTTGGAAGGTAGTCTGTTATCGAGATTTTTGTTACTCTAGTGGATGGTAGCCTTGTCATTATGGAAGGTAGTTTGCTGTAGAGATTTTTGATACTCCAATGGATGGTAGCCTTGTCATTATGGAAGGTAGTCTGTTGTCAAGATTTTTTTTACTCCAATGGATGGTAGCCTTGTCATTATTGAAGGTAGTCTGTCATTGTGATTTCTGTTACTCCAATTGATGGTAGCCTTGTCATTATGGAAGATAGTATGTTGTCGATATCTTTGTTACTCCAATGGATGGTAGCCTTGTCATTACGGAAGGTAGTCTGTTGTCGAGATTTTTTTTACTCCAATGGATTATAGCCTTGTCATTATGGAAGGTAGTCTCTTGTTGATGTTTTTGTTACTAGAATGGATGGTAGCCTTGTCATTTTGGAAGGTACTTTATTGTCGAGGTTTTTGTTAGTCTAATGGATGGTAGCCTTGTCATTATGGAAGGTAGTCTGTTGTCGAGATTTTGGTTACTCCAATGGATGGTAGCCTTGTCATTATGGAAAGTAGTCTGTTGTCGAGATTTTTATTACTACAATGGATGGTAGCCTTGTCATTATGGAAGGTAGTATGTTGTCGAGATTTTTGTTACTACAATTGATGGTACCCTTGTCATTATGGAAGGTAGTATGTTGTCGAGATTTTTGTTACTCTAATGGATGGTATCCTTGTTATTATGGAAGGTAGTCTGTTGTCGAGAATTTTATTACTCCAATTGATGGTAGCCATTTCATTGTTGAAGGTAGTCTGTCATTGTGATTTTTGTTACTCCAATTGATGGTAGCCTTGTAATTATGGAAGGTAATTTGTTGTCAAGATTTTTTTTACTCCAATGGATTGTAGCCTTGTCATTATGGAAGGAAGTTTGTTGTCGAGATTTTTGTTACTACAATGCATGGTAGCCTTGTCATTTTGGAAGGTAGTCTGTTATCGAGATTTTTGTTTCTCTAATGGATGGTAGCCTTGTCATTATGGAAGGTAGTCTGATGTCGAGATTTGTGATACTCCGATGGATGGTAGCCTTGTCATTATGGAAGGTAGTCTGTTTTAAAGATTTTTGTTAGTGCAATGGATGGTAGCGTTGTCATTATTGAAGGTAGTATGTCATTGTGATTTTTGTTACTCCAATTGACGGTAGCCTTGTCATTATGGAAGATAGTATGTTGTCGATATCTTTGTTACTCCAATGGATGGTAGCCTTGTCATTACGGAAGGTAGTCTGTTGTCGAGATTTTTTTTACTCCAATGGATTGTAGCCTTGTCATTATGGAAGGTAGTCTCTTGTTGATGTTTTTGTTACTAGAATGGATGGTAGCCTTGTCATTTTGGAAGGTAGTTTATTGTCGAGGTTTTTGTTACTCTAATGGATGGTAGCCTTGTCATTATGGAAGGTAGTCTGTTGTCGAGATTTTGGTTACTCCAATGGATGGTAGCCTTGTCATTATGGAAGGTAGTCTGTTGTCGAGATTTTTATTACTACAATGGATGGTAGCCTTGTCATTATGGAAAGTAGTATGTTGTCGAGATTTTTGTTACTACAATGGATGGTATCCTTGTCATTATGGAAGGTAGTCTGTTGTCGAGATTTTTGTTACTCTAATGGATGGTATCCTTGTTATTAAGGAAGGTAGTCTGTTGTCGAGAATTTTATTACTCCAATTGATGGTAGCCATTTCATTGTTGAAGGTAGCCTGTCATTGTGATTTTTGTTACACCAATTGATGGTAGCCTTGTCATTATGGAAGGTAATCTGTTGTCAAGATTTTTTTTACTCCAATGTATTGTAGCCTTGTCATTATGGAAGGAAGTCTGTTGTCGATATTTTTGTTACTCCAATGGATGGTAGCCTTTTCATTATGTAAGGTAGTTTGTTGTCGAGATTTTTGTTTCTGCAATGGATAGTATACTTGTCATTATGGAAGGTTGTCTGTCATTGTGATTTCTGGTACTCCAATGGATATTAGCCTTGTCATTATGGAAGATAGTATGTTTTCGATATCTTTGTTACTCCAATGGATGGTAGCCTTGTCATTATGGAAGGTAGTCTGTTGTCGAGATTTTTGTTACTCCAATGGATTGCAGCCTTGTCATTATGTAAGGTAGTCTGTTGTGGAGATTTTTGTTACTCCATTGGATGGTAGCCTTGTCATTTATGGAAGGCAGTATGTTGTCGAGATTTTTGTTACTGCAATGGATAGTATACTTCTCATTATGGAAGGTTGTCTGTCGTTGTGATTTCTGGTACTCCAATGGATAGTAGCCTTGTCATTACTGAAGATAGTATGTTTTCGATATCTTTGTTACTCCAATGGATGGTAGACTTATCATTATGGAAGGTAGTATATCATTGTGATTTCTGGTACTCCAATGGTTGGTAGCCTTGTCATTATGGAAGGTAGTCTGTTGTCGATATCTTTGTTACTCCAATGGATGGTAGCCTTTTCATTGCGGAAGGTAGTCTCTTGTTGACATTTTTGTTACTCCAATGGATTGTAGCCTTGTCATAATGGAAGGTAGTCTATTGTCGACATTTTTGTTAATCCAATGGATGGTAGCTTTGTCATTATGGAAGGTAGTCTATTGTCGAGATTTTTGATACTCTAATGGATGGTAGCCTTGTCATTATGGAAGGTAGTCTCTTATTGATATTTTTGTTACTACAATGAATGGTAGCCTTGTCATTTTGGAAGGTAGTCTGTTATCGGAATTTTTGTTACTCTAATGGATGGTAGCCTTTTCATTATGGAAGGTAGTCTGCTGTCGAGATTTTTGATACTCCAATGGATGGTAGCCTTGTCATTATGGAAGGTAGTCTGTTGTCAAGATTTTTGTTACTCCAATGGATGGTAGCCTTGTCATTTTTGAAGGTAGTCTATCATTGTGATTTCTGTTACTCCAATTGACGGTAGCCTTGTCGATATCTTTGATACTCCAATGGATGTTAGCCTTGTCATTACGGAAGGTAGTCTGTTGTCGAGATTTTTTTTACTCCATTGGATTGTAGCCTTGTCATTATGGAAGGTAGTCTCTTGTTGATGTTTTTGTTACTAGAATGGATGGTAGCCTTATCATTTTGGAAGGTAGTTTATTGTCGAGGTTTTTGTTACTCTAATGGATGGTAGCCTTGTCATTATGGAAGGTAGTCTGTTGTCGACATTTTGGTTACTCCAATGGATGGTAGCCTTGTCATTATGGAAGGTAGTCTGTTGTCGAGATTTTTATTACTACAATGGATGGTAGCCTTGTCATTATGGAAGGTAGTATGTTGTCGAGATTTTTGTTACTACAATGGATGGTATCCTTGTCATTATGGAAGGTAGTCTGTTGTCGTGATTTTTGTTACTCTAATGGATGGTATCCTTGTTATTATGGAAGGTAGTTTGTTGTCGAGAATTTTATTACTCCAATTGATGGTAGCCATTTCATTGTTGAAGGTAGTCTGTCATTGTGATTTTTTTTACTCCAATTGAAGGTAGCCTTGTCATTATGGAAGGTAATCTGTTGTCCATATTTTTGTTACTCCAATGGATTGTAGCCTTGTCATTATGGAACGTAGTCTATTGTCGATATTTTTGTTACTCCAATGGATGGTAGCCTTTTCATTATGTAAGGTAGTTTGTTGTCGAGATTTTTGTTACTGCAAAGGATAGTATACTTGTCATTATGGAAGGTTGTTTGTCGTTGTGATTTCTGGTACTCCAATGGATGGTAGCCTTGTCATTATGGAAGGTAGTCTGTTGTCGAGATTTTTGTAACTCCAATGGATTGTAGCCTTGTCAAAATGGAAGGTAGTCTGTTGTCGAGATTTTTGTTACTCCAATGGATGGTAGCCTTGTCATTATGGAAGGTAGTCTCTTGTTGACATTTTTGTTACTCCAATGGATGGTAGCCTTGTCATTATGGAAGGTAGTCTGTTGTCGACATTTTTGTTACTCCAATAGATGGTAGCCTTGTCATTATGGAAGGTAGTCTCTTGTTGATATTTTTGTTACTACAATGCATGGTAGCCTTGTCATTTTGGAAGGTAGTCTGTTATCGAGATTTTTGTTACTCTAATGAATGGTAGCCTTGTCATTATGGAAGGTAGTCTGCTGTCGAGATTTGTGATACTCCAATGGATGGTAGCCTTGTCATTATGGAAGGTAATCTGTTTTCAAGACTTTTGTTAGTCCAATGGATGGTAGCGTTGTCATTATTGAAGGTAGTCTGTCATTGTGATTTCTGTTACTCCAATTGACGGTAGCCTTTTCATTATGGAAGATAGTATGTTGTCGATATCTTTGTTACTCCAATGGATGGTAGCCTTGTAATTACGGAAGGTAGTCTGTTGTCGAGATTTTTTTACTCCAATGGATGGTATCCTTGTCATTATGGAAGGTAGTCTGTTGTCAAGAATTTTATTACTTCAATGGATGGTAGCCATGTCATTATTGAAGATAGTTTGTCATTGTAATTTCTGTTACTCTAATTGACGGTAGCCTTGTCATTATGGAAGGTAGTCTGCTGTTAAGATTTTTGTTATCTAATGGATGATAGCATTGTCTTTATGGAAGGTAATCTGCTATCGAGATTTTTGTTTCTCCAATGGATGGTAGCCTTGTCATTATGGAAGGTAGTCTTTTGTCGAGATTTTTGTTACTCCAATGGATGGTAGCCTTGTCATTATGGAAGGTAGTCTGTTGTGAAAATTTTTGTTACTCTAATGGATGCTATCCTTTTCATTATGGATGGTAGTATGTTGTCGAGATTTTTGTTACTCTAATGGATGGTAGCCTTGTCATGAATGAAGGTAGTCTGTCGTTGTGATTTCTGTTACTCCAATGGATGGTAGCCTTGTCATTATGAAAGGTAGTCTATTGTTGTGATTTTTGTTACTCCAATGGATGGTAGCCTTGTCATTATGGAAGGTAGTCTGTTGTCGATATTTTTGTTACTCTAATGGATGGTAGCCTTGTCATTATTGAAGGTAATATGTTGTCGAGATTTTTTTTACTCTAATAGATGGTAGCCTTGTTATTAATAAAGGTAGTCTATCGTTGTGATTTCTGTTACTCCAATGGATGGTAGCCTTGTAATTATGGAAGATAGTATATTGTCGATATCATTGTTACTCCAATGGATGGTAGCCTTGTCATTATGGAAGGGAGTTTGTTGTCGAGATTTTTTTTCTCCAATGGATGGTACCCTTGATATTACGGAAGGTAGTCTCTTGTTGATATTTTTGTTACTCTAATGGATGGTATCCTTGTCATTATGGAAGGTAGTCTGTTGTCGAGAATTTTATTACTCCAATGGATGGTAGCCATTTCATTATTGAAGGTAGTCTATCATTGTGATTTCTGTTACTCCAATTGATGGTTGCCTTGTCATTATGGAAGGTAATCTGTTGTCCTGAATTTTGTTACTCCAATGGATTGTAGACTTGTCATTATGGAAGTTAGTCTATTGTCGACATTTTTGTTACTCCAATGGATGGTATCCTTTTCATTATGTAAGGTAGTTTGTTGTCGAGATTTTTGTTACTGCAATGGATGGTAGATTTGTCATTATGGAAGGTTGTTTGTCGTTGTGATTTCTGGTACTCAATTGGATGGTAGCCTTGTCATTATGGAAGATAGTATGTTGTCGATATCTTTGTTACTCCAATAGATGGTATCCTTGTCATTACGGAAGGTAGTCTGTTGTCGAGATTTTTGTTACTCTAATGGATTGTAGCCTTGTCATTATGGAAGGTAGTCTTTTGTCGACATTTTTGTTACTCCAATGGACGGTAGCCTTGTCATTATGGAAGGTAGTCTCTTGTTGATATTTTTGTTACTACAATGGATGGTAGCCTTGTCATTTTGGAAAGTAGACTGTTGTCGAGATTTTTGTTACACTAGTGGATGGTAGCCTTGTCATTATGGAAGGTAGTCTGCTATCAAGATTATTGTTACTTTAATGTATGGTAGCCTTGTCATTATGGAAGGTAGTCTGTTGTCGAGATTTTTGTTACTACAACAGATTGTAGCCTTGTTATTATGGAAGGTAGTCTGTTGTCAAGATTTTTATTACTCTAATGGATGGTATCCTTGTCATTATGGAAGGTAGTCTGTTGTCGAGAATTTTATTACTCCAATGGATGGTAGCCATGTCATTATTTAAGATAGTTTGTCATTGTAATTTTTGTTACTCTAATTGACGGTAGCCTTGTCATTATGGAAGGTAGTCTGCTGTCAAGATTTTTGTTATCTAATGGATGGTAGCATTGTCTTTATGGAAGGTAATCTGCTATCGAGATTTTTGTTTCTCCAATGGATGGTAGCCTTGTCATTATGGAAGGTAGTCTTTTGTCGAGATTTTTGTTACTCCAATGGATGGTAGCCTTGTCATTATGGAAGGTAGTCTGTTGTGAAAATTTTTGTTACTCTAATGGATGCTATCCTTTTCATTATGGATGGTAGTATGTTGTCGAGATTTTTGTTACTCTAATGGATGGTAGCCTTGTCATGAATGAAGGTATTCTGTCGTTGTGATTTCTGTTACTCCAATGGATGGTAGTCTTGTCATTATGAAAGGTAGTCTATTGTTGTGATTTTTGTTACTCCAATGGATGGTAGCCTTGTCATTATGGAAGGTAGTCTGTTGTCGATATCTTTGTTACTCCAATGGATGGTATCCTTGTCTTTATTGAAGGTAGTCTATTGTCAAGATTTTTGTTACTCTAATGGATGGTATCCTTGTCATTATTGAAGGTAATATGTTGTCGAGATTTTTTTTACTCTAATGGATGGTAGCCTTGTTATTAATAAAGGTAGTCTATCGTTGTGATTTCTGTTACTCCAATGGATGGTAGCCTTGTAATTATGGAAGATAGTATATTGTCGATATCATTGTTACTCCAATGGATGGTAGCCTTGTCATTATGGAAGGGAGTCTGTTGTCGAGATTTTTGTTGCTCCAATGGATGGTAGCCTTGATATTATGGAAGGTAGTCTCTTGTTGATATTTTTGTTACTCTAATGGATGGTATCCTTGTCATTATGGAAGGTAGTCTGTTGTCGAGAATTTTATTACTCCAATGGATGGTAGCCATTTCATTATTGAAGGTAGTCTATCATTGTGATTTCTGTTACTCCAATTGATGGTTGCCTTGTCATTATGGAAGGTAATCTGTTGTCCAGAATTTTGTTACTCCAATGGATTGTAGACTTGTCATTATGGAAGTTAGTCTATTGTCGACATTTTTGTTACTCCAATGGATGGTATCCTTTTCATTATGTAAGGTAGTTTGTTGTCGAGATTTTTGTTACTGCAATGGATGGTAGATTTGTCATTATGGAAGGTTGTTTGTCGTTGTGATTTCTGGTACTCAATTGGATGGTAGCCTTGTCATTACGGAAGATAGTATGTTGTCGATATTTTTGTTACTCTAATAGATGGTAGCCTTGTCATGAATGAAGGTAGTCTGTCGTTGTGATTTCTGTTACTCCAATGGATGGTAGCCTTGTCATTATGAAAGGTAGTCTATTGTCGAGATTTTTGTTACTCCAATGGATGGTAGCCTTGTCATTATTGAAGGTAGTCTATTGTCGATATTTTTGTTACTCTAATGGATGGTATCCTTGTCATTATTGAAGGTAGTATGTTGTTGAGATTTTTTTTATTCTAATGGATGGTAGCCTTGTTATTAATAAAGGTAGTCTGTCGTTGTGATTTCTGTTACTCCAATGGATGGTAGCCTTGTCATTATGAAAGGTAGTCTATTGTCGAGATTTTTGTTACTCCAATGGATGGTAGCCTTGTAATTATGGAAGATAGTATGTTGTCGATATCATTATTACTCCAATAGATGGTAGCCTCGTCATTATGCAAGGTATTCTGTTGTCGAGATTTTGGTTACTTTAATGGATTGTAGCGTTGTCATTATGGAAAGTAGTATGTTGTTGATATCTTTGTTACACCAATGGATGGAAGCCTTGTCATTATGGAAGGAAGTCTATTGTCGAGATTTTTGTTACTACAATGGATGGTAGCCTTGTCATTTTGGAAGGTACTCTATTGTCGAGATTTTTGTTACTCTAATGGATGGTATCCTTGTCATTATGGAAGGTAGTCTGTTGTCGAGAATTTTATTACTCCAATGGATGGTAGCCATGTCATTATTGAAGATAGTTTGTCATTGTAATTTTTGTTACTCTAATTGACGGTAGCCTTGTCATTATGGAAGGTAGTCTGCTGTCAAGATTTTTGTTATCTAATGGATGGTAGCATTGTCTTTATGGAAGGTAATCTGCTATCGAGATTTTTGTTTCTCCAATGGATGGTAGCCTTGTCATTATGGAAGGTAGTCTTTTGTCGAGATTTTTGTTACTCCAATGGATGGTAGCCTTGTCATTATGGAAGGTAGTCTGTTGTGAAAATTTTTGTTACTCTAATGGATGCTATCCTTTTCATTATGGATGGTAGTATGTTGTCGAGATTTTTGTTACTCTAATGGATGGTAGCCTTGTCATGAATGAAGGTATTCTGTCGTTGTGATTTCTGTTACTCCAATGGATGGTAGTCTTGTCATTATGAAAGGTAGTCTATTGTTGTGATTTTTGTTACTCCAATGGATGGTAGCCTTGTCATTATGGAAGGTAGTCTGTTGTCGATATCTTTGTTACTCCAATGGATGGTATCCTTGTCTTTATTGAAGGTAGTCTGTTGTCAAGATTTTTGTTACTCTAATGGATGGTATCCTTGTCATTATTGAAGGTAATATGTTGTCGAGATTTTTTTTACTCTAATGGATGGTAGCCTTGTTATTAATTAAGGTAGTCTATCGTTGTGATTTCTGTTACTCCAATGGATGGTAGCCTTGTAATTATGGAAGATAGTATATTGTCGATATCATTGTTACTCCAATGGATGGTAGCCTTGTCATTATGGAAGGGAGTCTGTTGTCGAGATTTTTGTTGCTCCAATGGATGGTAGCCTTGATATTATGGAAGGTAGTCTCTTGTTGATATTTTTGTTACTCTAATGGATGGTATCCTTGTCATTATGGAAGGTAGTCTGTTGTCGAGAATTTTATTACTCCAATGGATGGTAGCCATTTCATTATTGAAGGTAGTCTATCATTGTGATTTCTGTTACTCCAATTGATGGTTGCCTTGTCATTATGGAAGGTAATCTGTTGTCCAGAATTTTGTTACTCCAATGGATTGTAGACTTGTCATTATGGAAGTTAGTCTATTGTCGACATTTTTGTTACTCCAATGGATGGTATCCTTTTCATTATGTAAGGTAGTTTGTTGTCGAGATTTTTGTTACTGCAATGGATGGTAGATTTGTCATTATGGAAGGTTGTTTGTCGTTGTGATTTCTGGTACTCAATTGGATGGTAGCCTTGTCATTACGGAAGATAGTATGTTGTCGATATTTTTGTTACTCTAATAGATGGTAGCCTTGTCATGAATGAAGGTAGTCTGTCGTTGTGATTTCTGTTACTCCAATGGATGGTAGCCTTGTCATTATGAAAGGTAGTCTATTGTCGAGATTTTTGTTACTCCAATGGATGGTAGCCTTGTCATTATTGAAGGTAGTCTATTGTCGATATTTTTGTTACTCTAATGGATGGTATCCTTGTCATTATTGAAGGTAGTATGTTGTTGAGATTTTTTTTATTCTAATGGATGGTAGCCTTGTTATTAATAAAGGTAGTCTGTCGTTGTGATTTCTGTTACTCCAATGGATGGTAGCCTTGTCATTATGAAAGGTAGTCTATTGTCGAGATTTTTGTTACTCCAATGGATGGTAGCCTTGTAATTATGGAAGATAGTATGTTGTCGATATCATTATTACTCCAATAGATGGTAGCCTCGTCATTATGCAAGGTATTCTGTTGTCGAGATTTTGGTTACTTTAATGGATTGTAGCGTTGTCATTATGGAAAGTAGTATGTTGTTGATATCTTTGTTACACCAATGGATGGAAGCCTTGTCATTATGGAAGGAAGTCTATTGTCGAGATTTTTGTTACTACAATGGATGGTAGCCTTGTCATTTTGGAAGGTACTCTATTGTCGAGATTTTTGTTACTCTAATGGATGGTATCCTTGTCATTATGGAAGGTAGTCTCTTGTTGATATTTTTGTTACTACAATGGATTGTAGCCTTGTCATTTTTGAAGGGAGCCTGTCGTCGAGGTTTTTGTTACTATAATGGATGGTAGCCTTGTCATTATGGAAGGTAGTCTGTTGTCTAGATTTTTGTTACTCCAATGGATGGTAGCCTTGTCATTATGGAAGGTAGTTTGTTGTCGAGATTTTTGTTACTACAATGGATGGTAGCCTTGTCATTATGGAAGGTAGTATGTTGTCGAGATTTCTGTTACTACAATGGATGGTAGCTTTGTCATTATGGAAGGTAGTTTGTTGTTGATATTTTTTTACTCTAATGGATGGTATCCTTGTTATTATGGAAGGTTGTCTATTGTCGAGATTTTTATTACTCTAATGGATGGTAGCCTTGTCATTATGGAAGGTAGTCTGTTGTCGAGATTTTTGTTAATATAAAGGATGGTAGCCTTGTCATCATGAAAGGTAATCTATTGTCTAGAATTTTGTTACTCTAATGGATGGTAACCTTTTCATTAATGAAGGTAGTCTTTAGTTCTGATTTCTATTACTCCAATGGATGGTAGCCTTATCATTATAGAAGATAGTATGTTGTCGATATCTTTGTTACTCCAAGGGATGGTAGCCTTGTCATTATGGAACTTAGTCTGTTTACGAGATTTTTGTTACTCCAATGTATTGTAGCCTTGTCATTATGGAAGGTAGTCGGTTGTGGAGATTTTTGTTACTCCAATGGATGGTATCCTTTTCATTATGTAAGGTAGTATGTTGTCGAGATTTTTGATACTCCAATGGATCTTAGCCTTGTAATTATGGAAGGTAGTATGACATTGTGATTTATGATACTCTAATGGATGGTATCCTTGTCATTATGGAAGATAGTATGTTATCGATATCATTGTTACTCCAACGGATGGTAGACTTGTCATTACGCAAGGTAGTCTGTTGTCGAGATTTTTGTTACTTTAATGGATTGTAGCCTTGTCATTATGGAAAGTAGTATGTTGTTGATATCTTTGTTACACCAATGGATGGTAGCCTTGTCATTATGGAAGGACGTCTGTTGTCGAGATTTTTGTTACTACAATGGATGGTAGCCTTGTCATTATTGAAGGTAGTCTGTTGTCGATATTTTTGTTACTCTAATGGATGGTATCCTTGTCATTATTGAAGGTAGTAAGTTGTCGAGATTTTTTTTATTCTAATGGATGGTAGCCTTGTTATTAATAAAGGTAGTCTGTCGTTGTGATTTCTGTTACTCCAATGGATGGTAGCCTTGTCATTATGAAAGGTAGTCTATTGTCGAGATTTTTGTTACTCCAATGGATGGTAGCCTTGTAATTATGGAAGATAGTATGTTGTCGATATCA
Source organism: Vicia faba (assembly GCA_948472305.1). Lineage (NCBI taxonomy): Eukaryota > Viridiplantae > Streptophyta > Magnoliopsida > Fabales > Fabaceae > Vicia > Vicia faba. The sequence goes on from OX451740.1 coordinate 550,564,760, forward strand.
TTATTACTCCAATAGATGGTAGCCTCGTCATTATGCAAGGTATTCTGTTGTCGAGATTTTGGTTACTTTAATGGATTGTAGCGTTTTCATTATGGAAAGTAGTATGTTGTTGATATCTTTGTTACACCAATGGATGGAAGCCTTGTCATTATGGAAGGAAGTCTATTGTCGAGATTTTTGTTACTACAATGGATGGTAGCCTTGTCATTTTGGAAGGTACTCTATTGTCGAGATTTTTGTTACTCTAATGGATGGTATCCTTGTCATTATGGAAGGTAGTCTCTTGTTGATATTTTTGTTACTACAATGGATTGTAGCCTTGTCATTTTTGAAGGGAGTCTGTTGTCGAGGTTTTTGTTACTATAATGGATGGTAGCCTTGTCATTATGGAAGGTAGTCTGTTGTCTAGATTTTTGTTACTCCAATGGATGGTAGCCTTGTCATTATGGAAGGTAGTTTGTTGTCGAGATTTTTGTTACTACAATGGATGGTAGCCTTGTCATTATGGAAGGTAGTATGTTGTCGAGATTTTTGTTACTACAATGGATGGTAGCTTTGTCATTATGGAAGGTAGTTTGTTGTTGATATTTTTTTACTCTAATGGATGGTATCCTTGTTATTATGGAAGGTTGTCTATTGTCGAGATTTTTATTACTCTAATGGATGGTAGCCTTGTCATTATGGAAGGTAGTCTGTTGTCGAGATTTTTGTTAATATAAAGGATGGTAGCCTTGTCATCATGAAAGGTAATCTATTGTCTAGAATTTTGTTACTCTAATGGATGGTAACCTTTTCATTAATGAAGGTAGTCTTTAGTTCTGATTTCTATTACTCCAATGGATGGTAGCCTTATCATTATAGAAGATAGTATGTTGTCGATATCTTTGTTACTCCAAGGGATGGTAGCCTTGTCATTATGGAACTTAGTCTGTTTACGAGATTTTTGTTACTCCAATGTATTGTAGCCTTGTCATTATGGAAGGTAGTCGGTTGTGGAGATTTTTGTTACTCCAATGGATGGTATCCTTTTCATTATGTAAGGTAGTATGTTGTCGAGATTTTTGATACTCCAATGGATCTTAGCCTTGTCATTATGGAAGGTAGTATGACATTGTGATTTATGATACTCTAATGGATGGTATCCTTGTCATTATGGAAGATAGTATGTTATCGATATCATTGTTACTCCAACGGATGGTAGACTTGTCATTACGCAAGGTAGTCTGTTGTCGAGATTTTTGTTACTTTAATGGATTGTAGCCTTGTCATTATGGAAAGTAGTATGTTGTTGATATCTTTGTTACACCAATGGATGGTAGCCTTGTCATTATGGAAGGACGTCTGTTGTCGAGATTTTTGTTACTACAATGGATGGTAGCCTTGTCATTATTGAAGGTAGTCTGTTGTCGATATTTTTGTTACTCTAATGGATGGTATCCTTGTCATTATTGAAGGTAGTATGTTGTCGAGATTTTTTTTATTCTAATGGATGGTAGCCTTTTATTAATAAAGGTAGTCTGTCGTTGTGATTTCTGTTACTCCAATGGATGGTAGCCTTGTCATTATGAAAGGTAGTCTATTGTCGAGATTTTTGTTACTCCAATGGATGGTAGCCTTGTAATTATGGAAGATAGTATGTTGTCGATATCATTATTACTCCAATAGATGGTAGCCTCGTCATTATGCAAGGTATTCGGTTGTCGAGATTTTGGTTACTTTAATGGATTGTAGCGTTTTCATTATGGAAAGTAGTATGTTGTTGATATCTTTGTTACACCAATGGATGGAAGCCTTGTCATCATGGAAGGAAGTCTATTGTCGAGATTTTTGTTACTACAATGGATGGTAGCCTTGTCATTTTGGAAGGTACTCTATTGTCGAGATTTTTGTTACTCTAATGGATGGTATCCTTGTCATTATGGAAGGTAGTCTCTTGTTGATATTTTTGTTACTACAATGGATTGTAGCCTTGTCATTTTTGAAGGGAGTCTGTTGTCGAGGTTTTTGTTACTATAATGGATGGTAGCCTTGTCATTATGGAAGGTAGTCTGTTGTCTAGATTTTTGTTACTCCAATGGATGGTAGCCTTGTCATTATGGAAGGTAGTATGTTGTCGAGATTTTTGTTACTATAATGGATGGTAGCTTTGTCATTATGGAAGGTAGTTTGTTGTTGATATTTTTTTACTCTAATGGATGGTATCCTTGTTATTATGGAAGGTTGTCTATTGTCGAGATTCTTATTACTCTAATGGATGGTAGCCTTGTCATTATGGAAGGTAGTCTGTTGTCGAGATTTTTGTTAATATAAAGGATGGTAGCCTTGTCATCATGAAAGGTAATCTATTGTCGAGAATTTTGTTACTCTAATGGATGGTAGCCTTTTCATTAATGAAGGTAGTCTTTAGTTCTGATTTCTATTACTCCAATGGATGGTAGCCTTGTCATTATGGAACTTAGTCTGTTTACGAGATTTTTGTTACTCCAATGTATTGTAGCCTTGTCATTATGGAAGGTAGTCGGTTGTGGAGATTTTTGTTACTCCAATGGATGGTATCCTTTTCATTATGTAAGGTAGTATGTTGTCGAGATTTTTGATACTCCAATGGATCTTAGCCTTGTCATTATGGAAGGTAGTATGACGTTGTGATTTATGATACTCTAATGGATGGTATCCTTGTCATTATGGAAGATAGTATGTTATCGATATCATTGTTACTCCAACGGATGGTAGACTTGTCATTACGCAAGGTAGTCTGTTGTCGAGATTTTTGTTACTTTAATGGATTGTAGCCTTGTCATTATGGAAAGTAGTATGTTGTTGATATCTTTGTTACACCAATGGATGGTAGCCTTGTCATTATGGAAGGACGTCTGTTGTCGAGATTTTTGTTACTACAATGGATGGTAGCCTTGTCATTATGGAAGGTACTCTATTGTCGAGATTTTTGTTACTCTAATGGATGGTATCCTTGTCATTATGGAAGGTTGTTTGTTGTCGAGAATTTTATTACTCCAATGGATGGTAGCCTTATCATTATTGAAGGTAGTTTGTCATTGTGATTTCTTTTACTCCAATTGACGGTAGCCTTGTCATTATGGAAGATAGGATGTTGTCGATATCTTTGTTACTCCAATGGATGGTAGCCTTGTCATTATTGAAGGTAGTATGTTGTCGAGATTTTTGTTACTCCAATGGATTGTAGCGTTGTCATTATGGAAGGTAGTCTCTTGTTGATATTTTTGATACTACAATGGATGGTAGCCTTGTCATTTTGGAAGGGAGTCTGTTGTCGAGGTTTTTGTTACTCTAATGGATGGTAGCCTTGTCATTATGGAAGGTAGTCTGTTGTCGAGATTTTTGTTACTCCAATGGATGGTAGCCTTGTCATTATGGAAGGTAGTCTGTTGTCGAGATTTTTGTTACCACAATGGATGGTAGCCTTGTCATTATGGAAGGTAGTATGTTGTCGAGATTTTTGTTACTACAATGGATTGTAGCTTTGTCATTATGGAAGGTAGTCTGTTGTCGATATTTTTGTTACTCTAATGGATGGTATCCTTGTCATTATGGAAGGTTGTTTGTTGTCAAGATTTTTAATACTCTAATTGATAGTAGCCATGCCATTATGGAAGGTAGTCTGTTTTCGGAATTTTTGTTACTACAATGGATGTTAGCCTTGTCATTATGAAAGGTAATCTATTGTCGTGATTTTTGTTACTCCAATGGATGGTAGCCTTATCATTATGTAAGGTAGTCTGTTGTCGAGATTTTAGTTACTCCAATGGATGGTAGCCTTGTCATTATGGAAGGTAGTCTCTTGTTGATATTTTTGTTACTCTAATGGATGGTATCCTTGTCATTATGGAAGGTAGTCTGTTGTCGAGAATTTTATTACTCCAATGGATGGTAGCCATTTCATTATTGAAGGTAGTCTATCATTGTGATTTCTATTACTCCAATTAATGGTTGCCTTGTCAATATGGAAGGTAATCTGTTGTCAAGAATTTTGTTACTCCAATGGATTGTAGCCTTGTCATTATGGAAGTTAGTCTATTGTCGACATTTTTGTTACTCCAATGGATGGTATCCTTTTCATTATGTAAGGTAGTTTGTTGTCGAGATTTTTGTTACTGCTATGGATGGTAGATTTGTCATTATGGAAGGTTGTTTGTCGTTGTGATTTCTGCTGCTCAATTGGATGGTAGCCTTGTCATTATGGAAGATAGTATGTTGTCGATATCTTTGTTACTCCAATAGATGGTAGCCTTGTCATTACGGAAGGTAGTCTGTTGTCGATATTTTTGTTACTCCAATGGATTGTATCCTTGTCATTATGGAAGGTAGTCTTTTGTCGACATTTTTGTTACTCCAATGGACGGTAGCCTTGTCATTATGGAAGGTAGTCTCTTGTTGATATTTTTGTTACTACAATGGATGGTAGCCTTGTCATTTTGGAAAGTAGACTGTTGTCGAGATTTTTGTTACACTAGTGGATGGTAGCCTTGTCATTATGGAAGGTAGTCTGCTGTCGAGATTATTGTTACTTTAATGTATGGTAGCCTTGTCATTATGGAAGGTAGTCTGTTGTCGAGATTTTTGTTACTACAACGGATTGTAGCCTTGTTATTGTGGAAGGTAGTCTGTTGTCAAGATTTTTATTACTCTAATGGATGTTATCCTTTTCATTATGGAAGGTAGTCTGTTGTCGAGAATTTTATTACTCCAATGGATGGCAGCCTTGTCATTATTTAAGGTAGTTTGTCATTGTGATTTATGTTACTCCAATTGACGGTAGCCTTGTCATTATGGAAGATAATATGTTGTCGATATCTTTGTTACTCCAATGGATGGTAGCCTTGTCATTATGGAAGGTAGTCTGTTGTCTAGATTTTTGTTACTCCAATGGATGGTAGCCTTGTCATTATGGAAGGTAGTTTGTTGTCGAGATTTTTGTTACTACAATGGATGGTAGCCTTGTCATTATGGAAGGTAGTTTGTAGTCGAGATTTTTGTTACTACAATGGATGGTAGCCTTGTCATTATGGAAGGTAGTATGTTGTCGAGATTTTTGTTACTATATTGGATGGTAGCTTTGTCATTATGGAAGGTAGTTTGTTGTTGATATTTTTTTACTCTAATGGATGGTATCCTTTTTATTATGGAAGGTTGTGTGTTGTCGAGATTTTTATTACTCTAATGGATTGTAGCGTTGTCATTATGGAAGGTAGTCTGTTGTCGAGATTTTTGTTAATATAAAGGATGGTAGCCTTGTCATTATGAAAGGTAATCTATTATCGAGAATTTTGTTACTCTAATGGATGGTAGCCTTTTCATTAAAGAAGGTAGTCTTTAGTTCTGATTTCTATTACTCCAATGGATGGTAGCCTTATCATTATAGAAGATAGTATGTTGTCGATATCTTTGTTACTCCAAGGGATGGTTGCCTTGTCATTATGGAACTTAGTCTGTTTACGAGATTTTTGTTACTCCAATGTATTGTAGCCTTGTCATTATGGAAGGTAGTCGATTGTGGAGATTTTTGTTACACCAATGGATGCTATCCTTTTCATTATGTAAGGTAGTCTGTTGTCGAGATTTTTGTTACTCCAATGGATCTTAGCCTTGTCATTATGGAAGGTAGTATGTCGTTGTGATTTATGATACTCTAATGGATGGTATCCTTGTCATTATGGAAGATAGTATGTTATCGATATCATTGTTACTCCAATGGATGGTAGACTTGTCATTACGCAAGGTAGTCTGTTGTCGAGATTTTTGTTACTTTAATGGATTGTAGCCTTGTCATTATGGAAAGTAGTATGTTGTTGATATCTTTGTTACACCAATGGATGGTAGCCTTGTCATTATGGAAGGACGTCTGTTGTCGAGATTTTTGTTACTACAATGGATGGTAGCCTTGTCATTATGGAAGGTACTCTATTGTCGAGATTTTTGTTACTCTAATGGATGGTATCCTTGTCATTATGGAAGGTTGTTTGTTGTCGAGAATTTTATTACTCCAATGGATGGTAGCCTTGTCATTATTGAAGGTAGTCTGTCATTGTGATTTCTTTTACTCCAATTGACGGTAGCCTTGTCATTATGGAAGATAGGATGTTGTCGATATCTTTGTTACTCCAATGGATGGTAGCCTTGTCATTATGGAAGGTAGTATGTTGTCGAGATTTTTGTTACTCCAATGGATTGTAGCGTTGTCATTATGGAAGGTAGTCTCTTATTGATATTTTTGTTACTACAATGGATGGTAGCCTTGTCATTTTGGAAGGGAGTCTGTTGTCGAGGTTTTTGTTACTCTAATGGATGGTAGCCTTGTCATTATGGAAGGTAGTCTGTTGTCGAGATTTTTGTTATTCCAATGGATGGTAGCCTTGTCATTATGGAAGGTAGTTTGTTGTCGAGATTTTTGTTACCACAATGGATGGTAGTTTTGTCATTATGGAAGGTAGTATGTTGTCGAGATTTTTGTTACTACAATGGATTATAGCTTTGTCATTATGGAAGGTAGTCTGTTGTCGATATTTTTGTTACTCTAATGGATGGTATCCTTGTCATTATGGAAGGTTGTCTGTTGTCGAGATTTTTATTACTCTAATGGATAGTAGCCATGCCATTATGGAAGGTAGTCTGTTGTCGAGATTTTTGTTTCTACAATGGATGTTAGCCTTGTCATTATGAAAGGTAATCTATTGTCGAGATTTTTGTTACTCCAATGGATGGTAGCCTTGTCATAATGGAAGGTAGTCTCTTGTTGATATTTTTGTTACTCTAATGGATGTTATCCTTGTCATTATGGAAGGTAGTCTGTTGTCGAGAATTTTATTACTCCAATGGATGCTAGCCATTTCATTATTGAAGGTAGTCTATCATTGTGATTTCTGTTACTCTAATTGATGGTTGCCTTGTCATTATGGAAGGTAATCTGTTGTCCAGAATTTTGTTACTCCAATGGATTGTAGCCTTGTCATTATGGAAGTTAGTCTATTGTCGACATTTTTGTTACTCCAATGCATGGTATCCTTTTCATTATGAAAGGTAGTTTGTTGTCGAGATTTTTGTTACTGCAATGGATTGTAGATTTGTCATTATGGAAGGTTGTTTGTCGTTGTGATTTCTGGTGCTCAATTGGATGGTAGCCTTGTCATTATGGAATATAGTATGTTGTCGATATCTTTGTTACTCCAATAGATGGTAGCCTTGTCATTACGGAAGGTAGTCTGTTGTCGAGATTTTTGTTACTCCAATGGATTGTAGCCTTGTCATTATGGAAGGTAGTCTGTTGTCGAGACTTTTGTTACTCCAATGGATTGTAGCGTTGTCATTATGGAAGGTAGTCTCTTATTGATATTTTTGTTACTACAATGGATGCTAGCCTTGTCATTTTGGAAGGGAGTCTGTTGTCGAGATTTTTGTTACTCCAATGGATGGTAGCCTTGTCATTATTGAAGGTAGTCTCTTGTTGATATTTTTGTTACTCTAATGGATTGTATCCTTGTCATTATGGAAGGTAGTCTGTTGTCGAGAATTTTATTACTCCAATGGATGGTAGCCATTTCATTATTGAAGGTAGTCTATCATTGTGATTTCTGTTACTCCAATTGATGGTTGCCTTGTCATTATGGAAGGGAATCTGTTGTCCAGAATTTTGTTACTCCAATGGATTGTAGCCTTGTCATTATGGAAGTTAGTCTATTGTCGACATTTTTGTTACTCCAATGGATGGTATCCTTTTCATTATGAAAGGTAGTTTGTTGTCGAGATTTTTGTTACTGCAATGGATTGTAGATTTGTCATTATGGAAGGTTGTTTGTCGTTGTGATTTCTGGTGCTCAATTGGATGGTAGCCTTGTCATTATGGAAGATAGTATGTTGTCGATATCTTTGTTACTCCAATAGATGGTAGCCTTGTCATTACGGAAGGTAGTCTATTGTCGAGATTTTTGTTACTCCAATGGATTGTAGCCTTGTCATTATGGAAGGTAGTCTTTTGTCGACATTTTTGTTACTCCAATGGACGGTAGCCTTGTCATTATGGAAGGTAGTCTCTTGTTGATATTTTTGTTACTACAATGGATGGTAGCCTTGTCATTTTGGAAAGTAGACTGTTGTCGAGATTTTTGTTACACTAGAGGATGGTAGCCTTGTCATTATGGAAGGTAGTCTGCTGTCGAGATTATTGTTACTTTAATGTTTGGTAGCCTTGTCATTATGGAAGGTAGTATGTTGTCGAGATTTTTGTTACTACAACGGATTGTAGCCTTGTTATTGTGGAAGGTAGTCTGTTGTGAAGATTTTTATTACTCTAATGGATGGTATCCTTGTCATTATGGAAGGTAGTCTGTTGTCGAGAATTTTATTACTCCAATTGATGGTAGCCATGTCATTATTGAAGATAGTTTGTCATTGTGATTTATGTTACTCTAATTGACGGTAGCCTTGTCATTATGGAAGGTAGTATGTTGTCAAGAATTTTGTTAGTCTAATGGATGGTAGCATTGTCATTAAGGAAGGTAGTCTGCTGTCGATATTTTTGTTTCTCCAATGGATGGTAGCCTTGTCATTATGGAAGGTAGTCTTTTGTCGAGATTTTTGTTACTCCAATGGATGGTAGCCTTGTCATTATGGAAGGTAGTCTGTTGTCAAAATTTTTGTTACTCTAATGGATACTATCCTTTTCATTATGGACGGTAGTATGTTGTCGAGATTTTTGTTACTCTAATGGATGGTAGCCTTATCATTATGTAAGGTAGTCTGTTGTTGAGATTTTTGTTACTCCAATGGATCTTAGCCTTGTCATTACGGAAGGTAGTCTCTTGTTGATATTTTTGTTACTCTAATGGATGGTATCCTTGTCATTATGGAAGGTAGTCTATTGTCGAGAATTTTATTACTCCAATGGATGGTAGCCATTTCATTATTGAAGGTAGTCTATCATTGTGATTTCTGTTACTCCAATTGATGGTTGCCTTGTCATTATGGAAGGTAATCTGTTGTCCAGAATTTTGTTACTCCAATGGATTGTAGCCTTGTCATTATGGAAGTTAGTCTATTGTCGACATTTTTGTTACTCCAATGGATGGTATCCTTTTCATTATGTAAGGTAGTTTGTTGTCGAGATTTTTGTTACTACAATGGATGGTAGATTTGTCATTATGGAAGGTTGTTTGTCGTTGTGATTTCTGGTGCTCAATTGGATGGTGACCTTGTCAATATGGAAGATAGTATGTTGTCGATATCTTTGTTACTCCAATAGATGGTAGCCTTGTCATTACGGAAGGTAGTCTGTTGTTGAGATTTTTGTTACTCCAATGGATTGTAGCCTTGTCATTATGGAAGGTAGTCTGTTGTCGAGACTTTTGTTACTCTAATGGATGGTAGCCTTGTCATGAATGAAGGTAGTCTGTCGTTGTGATTTCTGTTACTCCAATGGATGGTAGCCTTATCATTATGTAAGGTAGTCTGTTGTCGAGATTTTTGTTACTCCAATGGATCTTAGCCTTATCATTATGGAAGGTAGTCTCTTGTTGATATTTTTGTTACTCTAATGGATGGTATCCTTGTCATTATGGAAGGTAGTCTGTTGTCGAGAATTTTATTACTCCAATGGATGGTAGCCATTTCATTATTGAAGGTAGTCTATCACTGTGATTTCTGTTACTCCAATTGATGGTTGCCTTGTCATTATGGAAGGTAATCTGTTGTCCAGAATTTTGTTACTCCAATGGATTGTAGCCTTGTCATTATGGAAGTTAGTCTATTGTCGACATTTTTGTTACTCCAATGGATGGTATCCTTTTCATTATGTAAGGTAGTTTGTTGTCGAGATTTTTGTTACTATATGGATGGTAGATTTGTCATTATGGAAGGTTGTTTGTCGTTTTGATTTCTGGTGCTCAATTGGATGGTAGCCTTGTCATTATGGAAGATAGTATGTTGTCGATATCTTTGTTACTCCAATAGATGGTAGCCTTGTCATTACGGAAGGTAGTCTGTTGTCGAGATTTTTGTTACTCCAATGGATTGTAGCCTTGTCATTATGGAAGGTAGTCTGTTGTCGAGACTTTTGTTACTCCAATGGATTGTAGCGTTGTCATTATTGAAGGTAGTCTCTTGTTGATATTTTTGTTACTACAATGGATGGTAGCCTTGTCATTTTGGAAGGGAGTCTGTTGTCGAGATTTTTGTTACACTAGTGGATGGTAGCCTTGTCATTATGGAAGGTAGTCTGCTGTCGAGATTATTGTTACTTTAATGTTTGGTAGCCTTGTCATTATGGAAGGTAGTATGTTGTCGAGATTTTTGTTACTACAACAGATTGTAGCCTTGTTATTATGGAAGGTAGTCTGTTGTCAAGATTTTTATTACTCTAATGGATGGTATCCTTGTCATTATGGAAGGTAGTCTGTTGTCGAGAATTTTATTACTCCAATTGATTGTAGCCATGTCATTATTGAAGATAGTTTGTCATTGTGATTTCTGTTACTCTAATTGACGGTAGCCTTGTCATTATGGAAGGTAGTATGTTATCAAGATTTTTGTTAGTCTAATGGATGGTAGCATTGTCATTAAGGAAGGTAGTCTGCTGCCGAGATTTTTGTTTCTCCAATGGATGGTAGCCTTGTCATTATGGAAGGTAGTCTTTTGTCGAGATTTTTGTTACTCCAATGGATGGTAGCCTTGTCATTATGGAAGGTAGTCTGTTGTCAAAATTTTTGTTACTCTAATGGATTCTATCCTTTTCATTATGGACGGTAGTATGTTGTCGAGATTTTTGTTACTCTAATGGATGGTAGCCTTGTCATTATGTAAGGTAGTCTGTCGTTGTGATTTCTGTTACTCCAATGGATGGTAGCCTTATCATTATGTAAGGTAGTCTGTTGTCGAGATTTTTGTTACTCTAATGGATGGTATCCTTGTCATTATGGAAGGTAGTCTATTGTCGAGAATTTTATTACTCCAATGGATGGTAGCCTTGTCATGAATGAAGGTAGTCTGTCGTTGTGATTTCTGTTACTCCAATGGATGGTAGCCTTATCATTATGTAAGGTAGTCTGTTGTCGAGATTTTTGTTACTCCAATGGATCTTAGCCTTGTCATTACGGAAGGTAGTCTCTTGTTGATATTTTTGTTACTCTAATGGATGGTATCCTTGTCATTATGGAAGGTAGTCTGTTGTCGAGAATTTTATTACTCCAATGGATGGTAGCCATTTCATTATTGAAGGTAGTCTATCATTGTCATTTCTGTTACTCCAATTGATGGTTGCCTTGTCATTATGGAAGGTAATCTGTTGTCCAGAATTTTGTTACTCCAATGGATTGTAGCCTTGTCATTATGGAAGTTAGTCTATTGTCGACATTTTTGTTACTCCAATGGATGGTATCCTTTTCATTATGTAAGGTAGTTTGTTGTCGAGATTTTTGTTACTACAATGGATGGTAGATTTGTCATTATGGAAGGTTGTTTGTCGTTGTGATTTCTGGTGCTCAATTGGATGGTAGCCTTGTCATTATGGAAGATAGTATGTTGTCGATATCTTTGTTACTCCAATAGATGGTAGCCTTGTCATTACGGAAGGTAGTCTGTTGTCGAGATTTTTGTTACTCCAATGGATTGTAGCCTTGTCATTATGGAAGGTAGTCTGTTGTCGAGACTTTTGTTACTCCAATGGATTGTAGCGTTGTCATTATGGAAGGTAGTCTCTTGTTGATATTTTTGTTACTACAATGGATGGTAGCCTTGTCATTTTTGAAGGGAGTCTGTTGTCGAGATTTTTGTTACTCCAATGGATGGTAGCCTTGTCATTATGGAAGGTAGTCTGCTGTCAAGATTTTTGTTACTCTAATGAATGGTAGCATTGTCATTATGGAAGGTAGTCTGTTGTCGAGAATTTTATTACTCCAATGGATGGTAGCCATTTCATTATTGAAGGTAGTCTATCATTATGATTTCTGTTACTCCAATTGATGGTTGCCTTGTCATTATGGAAGGTAATTTGTTGTCCAGAATTTTGTTACTCCAATGGATTGTAGCCTTGTCATTATGGAAGTTAGTCTATTGTCGACATTTTTGTTACTCCAATGGATGGTATCCTTTTCATTATGTAAGGTAGTTTGTTGTCGAGATTTTTGTTACTGCAATGGATGGTAGATTTATCATTATGGAAGGTTGTTTGTCGTTGTGATTTCTGGTACTCAATTGGATGGTAGCCTTGTCATTATGGAAGATAGTATGTTGTCGATATCTTTGTTACTCCAATATATGGTAGCCTTGTCATTACGGAAGGTAGTTTGTTGTCGAGACTTTTGTTACTCGAATGGATTGTAGCCTTGTCATTATGGAAGGTAGTCTTTTGTCGACATTTTTGTTACTCCAATGGACGGTAGCCTTGTCATTATGGAAGGTAGTCTCTTGTTGATATTTTTGTTACTACAATGGATGGTAGCCTTGTCATTTTGGAAAGTAGACTTTTCTCGAGATTTTTGTTACACTAGTGGATGGTAGCCTTGTCATTATGGAAGGTAGTCTGCTGTCGAGATTATTGTTACTTTAATGTATGGTAGCCTTGTCATTATGGAAGGTAGTCTGTTGTCGAGATTTTTGTTACTACAACGGATTGTAGCCTTGTTATTATGGAAGGTAGTCTGTTGTCAAGATTTTTATTACTCTAATGGATGGTATCCTTGTCATTATGGAATGTAGTCTGTTGTCGAGAATTTTATTACTCCAATGGATGGTAGCCATGTCACTATTGAAGATAGTTTGTCATTGTGATTTATGTTACTCTACTTGACGGTAGCCTTGTCATTATGGAAGGTAGTCTGCTGTCAAGATTTTTGTTACTCTAATGAATGGTAGCATTGTCATTATGGAAGGTAGTCTGCTGTCGAGATTTTTGTTTCTCCAATGGATGGTAGCCTTGTCATTATGGAAGGTAGTCTTTTGTCGAGCTTTTTGTTACTCCAATGGATGGTAGCCTTGTCATTATGGAAGGTAGTCTATTGTCAAAAATTTTGTTACTCTAATGGATGCTATCCTTTTCATTATCGAAGGTAGTATGTTGTCGAGATTTTTGTTACTCTAATGGATGGTAGCCTTGTCATGAATGAAGGTAGTCTGTCTTTGTGATTTCTGTTACTCCAATGGATGGTAGCCTTGTCATTATGAAAGGTAGTCTATTGTTGTGATTTTTGTTACTCCAATGGATGGTAGCCTTGCCATTATGGAAGGTAGTTTGTTGTCGATATCTTTGTTACTCCAATGGATGGTAGCCTTGTCATTATTGAAGGTAGTCTGTTGTCGAGATTTTTGTTACTCCAATGGATGGTATCCTTGTCATTATTGAAGGTAATATGTTGTCGAGATTTTTTTTACTCTAATGGATGGTAGCCTTGTTATTAATAAAGGTAGTCTGTCGTTGTGATTTCTGTTACTGCAATGGATGGTAGCCTTGTAATTATGGAAGATAGTATGTTATCGATATCATTGTTACTCCAATGGATGGTAGCCTTGTCATTATGGAAGGTAGTTTGTTGTCAAGATTTTTGTTACTCCAATGGATTGTAGCGTTGTCATTATGGAAGGTAGTCTCTTGTTGATATTTTTGTTACTACAATGGATGGTAGCCTTGTCATTATGGAGGGTAGCCTGCAGTCGAGATTATTTTTACTTTAATGTATGGTAGCCTTATCATTATGGAAGGTAGTCTGTTGTCGAGATTTTTGTTACTACAACGGATGGTAGCCTTGTTATTATGGAAGGTAGTCTGTTGTCGAGATTTTTTTTACTACAATGGATGGTAGCCTTGTCATTATGGAAGGTAGTCTGTTGTCGAGATTTTTATTACTCTAATGGATGGTATCCTTGTCATTATGGAAGGTAGTCTATTGTCGAGAATTTTATTACTCCAATGGATGGTAGCCATGTCATTATTGAAGATAGTCTGTTGTCGAGATTTTTGTTACTACAATGGATGGTAGCCTTGTCATTATGAAAGGTAATCTATTATCGAGATTTTTGTTACTCCAATGGATGGTAGCCTTGTCATTATGTAAGGTAGTCTATTGTCGAGATTTTTGTTACTCTAATGGATGGTAGCCTTGTCATTATGGAACGTAGTCTGTTGTCGAGATTTTTGTTACTCTAATGGATGGTATCCTTGTCATTATGGAAGGTAGTCTGTTGTCGAGAATTTTATTACTCCAATGGATGGTAGCCATGTCATTATTGAAGGTATTCCGTCATTGTGATTTCTGTTACTCCAATAGATGGTTGCCTTGTCATTATGGAAGGTAATTTGTTGTCCAGAATTTTGTTACTCCAATGGATTGTAGCCTTGTCATTATGGAAGTTAGTCTGTTGTCGAGATTTTTGTTACTCCAATGGATGGTAGCCTTTTCATTATGGAAGGTAGTCTCTTGTTGATATTTTTGTTACTACAATGGATGGTAGATTTGTCATTATGGAAGGTTGTCTGTTGTCGAGGTTTTTGTTACACTAGTGGATGGTAGCCTTGTAATTATGGAAGGTAGTCTGCAGTCGAGATTATTGTTACTTTAATGTATGGTAGCCTTGTCATTATGGAAGGTAGTCTGTTATCGAGATTTTTGTTACTACAACGGATGGTAGCCTTGTTGTTATGGAAGGTAGTCTGTTGTCGAGATTTTTGTTACTATAATGGAAGGTATCCTTGTAATTATGGAAGGTTGTTTGTTGTCGAGAATTTTATTACTCCAATGGATGGTAGCCTTGTCATTTTTGAAGGTACTCTGTCATTGTGATTTCCGTTACTCCAATTGATGGTAGCCTTGTCATTATGGAAGATAGTATGTTGTCGATATCTTTGTTACTCCAATGGATGGTAGCCTTGTCATAACAGAAGGTAGTCTGGTGTCGAGATTTTTGTTACTCCAATGGATTGTAGCCTTGTCATTAAGGAAGGTTGTCTCTTGTTGATATTTTTGTTACTACAATGGATGGTAGATTTGTCATTATGGAAGGTTGTCTGTTGTCGAGGTTTTTGTTACACTAGTGGATGGTAGCCTTGTCATTATAGAAGGTAGTCTGCAGTCGAGATTATTGTTACTTTAATGTATGGTAGCCTTGTCATTATGGAAGGTAGTCTGTTGTCGAGATTTTTGTTACTACAACGGATGGTAGCCTTGTTATTATGGAAGGTAGTCTGTTGTCGATATTTTTGTTACTCTAATGGATGGTATCCTTTTCATTAGGTAAGGTAGTCTGTTGTCGAGATTTTTGATACTCCAATGGATGGTAGCCTTGTCATTATGGAAGGTAGTCTGTCGTTGTGATTTCTGATACTCTAATGGATGGTTTCCTTCTCATTATGGAATATAGTATGTTGTCTATATCATTGTTACTCCAATGGATGGTAGCCTTGTCATTACGCAAGGTAGTCTATTATCGATATTTTTGTTACTTTAATGGATTGTAGGCTTGTCATTATGGAAAGTAGTATGTTGTCGATATCTTTGTTACACCAATAGATGGTAGCCTTGACATTATGGAAGGAAGTCTGTTGTCGAGATTTTTGTTACTACAATGAATGGTAGCCTTTTCATTATGGAAGGTACTCTGTTGTCGAGATTTTTGTTACTCTAATGGATGGTATCCTTGTAATTATGGAAGGTTGTTTGTTGTCGAGAATTTTATTACTCCAATGCATGGTAGCCTTGTCATTTTTGAAGGTAGTCTGTCATTGTGATTTATGTTACTCCAATTGACGGTAGCCTTTTCATTATGGGAGATAGTATGTTGTCGATATCTTTGTTACTCCAATGGATGGTAGCCTTGTCATTACAGAAGGTAGTCTGTTGTTGAGATTTTTGTTTCTGCAATGGATTGTAGCCTTGTTATTATGGAAGGTAGTCTCTTGTTGATATTTTTGTTACTACAATGGATGGTAGCCTTGTCATTTTGGAAGGGAGTCTATTGTCGAGGTTTTTGTTACTCTAATGGATGCTAGCCTTGTCATTATAGAAGGTAGTCTGTTGTCGAGATTTTTGTTACTACAATGGATGGTAGCCTTGTCATTATGGAAGGCAGTATGTTGTCGAGATTTTTGTTACTACAATGGATGGTAGCTTTGTCATCATGGAAGGTAGTCGGTTGTCGATATTTTTATTTCTCTAATGGATGGTATCCTTGTCATTACGCAAGGCTATATCATTGTTACTACAATGGATTGTAGCCTTGTCATTTTGGAAGGGAGTCTGTTGTCGAGATTTTTGTTACTCTAATGGATGCTAGCCTTGTCATTATAGAAGGTAGTCTGTTGTCGAGATTTTTGTTGCTCCAATGGATGGTAGCCTTATCATTATGGAAGGTAGTTTGTTATCGAGATTTTTGATACTACAATGGATGGTAGCCTTGTCATTATAGAAGGTAGTATGATGTCAAGATTTTTGTTACTACAATGGATGGTAGCTTTGTCATTATGGAAGGTAGTCGGTTGTCAATATTTTTGTTTCTCTAATGGATGGTATCCTTGTCATTATGGATGGTTGTCTGTTGTCGAGATTTTTATTACTCTAATGGATGGTAGCCTTGTCATTATGGAAGGTACTCTGTTATCGAGATTTTTGTTACTACAATGGATGTTAGCCTTGTCATTATGGAACTTAGTCTGTTGTCGAGATTTTTGTTACTCCATTGGATTGTAGCCTTGTCATTATGGAAGGTAGTATGTTGTCGAGATTTTTTTTACTCCAATGGATGGTAGTCTTTTCATTATGTAAGGTAGTCTGTTGTCGACATTTTTGTTACTCCAATGGATGGTAGCCTTATCATTATGGAAGGTAGTCTCTTATTGATATTTTTGTTACTACAATGGATGGTATCCTTATCATTTTTGAAGGTAGTCTGCTATCAATATTTTTGTTACTCTAATGGATGGTAGCATTGTCATTATGGAAGGTAGTCTGCTGTCGAGATTTTTGTTTCACCAATGGATGGTAGCCTTGTCATTATGGAAGGTTGTCTGTTGTCGAGATTTTTATTACTCTAATGGATGGTATCGTTGTCATTATGGAAGGTAGTTTATTGTCGAGATTTTTGTTATTCCATTGGATGGTTGCCTTGTCATTATGGAAGGTAGTCTATTGTCGAGATTTTTGTTACTCCAATGGATCGTAGCCTTGTCATTATGGAAGGTAGTCTGTTGTTGAGATTTTTGTTATTGCATTGGATGGTAGCCTTTTCATTATGGAAGGTAATATGTTGTCGAGATTTTTGTTACTCCAATGGATGCTAGCCTTCTCATTATGGAAGGTAGTATGTCGTTGTGATTTCTGTCACTCCAATGCATGGTAGCCTTGTCATTATGGAAGTTAGTCTATTGTCGAGATTTTTGTTACTCCAATGGATGGTAGCCTTGTCATTACGGAAGGTAGTCTGTTGTCGAGATTTTTGTTACTCCAATGGATTGTAGCATTGTCATTATGGAAGGTAGTCTCTTGTTAATATTTTTGTTACTACAATGGATGGTAGCCTTGTCATTTCGGAAGGGAGTCTTTACTCGAGGTTTTTGTTACACTAGTGGATGGTAGCCTTGTCATTAAGGAAGGTAGTCTGCAGTCGAGATTATTGTTACTTTAATGTATGGTAGCCTTGTCATTATGGAAGGTAGTCTGTTGTCGAGATTTTTGTTACTACAATCGATGGTAGCCTTGTCATTATGGAAGGTAGTCTGTTGTCGAGGATTTTATTACACTAATGGATGGTATCCTTGTCATTATGGAAGGTAGTCTATTGTCGAGAATTTTATTACTCCAATGGATGGTAGCCATGTCATTATTGAAGATAGTCTGTCATTGTGATTTCTGTTACTCTAATTGACGGTAGCCTTGTCATTATGGAAGGTAGTCTCTTATTGATATTTTTGTTACTACAATGGATGGTATCCTTATCATTTTTGAAGGTAGTCTGCTGTCAAGATTTTTGTTACTCTAATGGATGGTAGCATTGTCATTATGGAAGCTAGTCTGCCGTCGAGATTTTTGTTTCTCCAATGGATGGTAGCCTTGTCATTATGGAAGGTTGTCTATTGTCGAGATTTTTATTACTCTAATGGATGGTAGCCTTGTCATTATGGAAGGTAGTCTGTTATCGAGATTTTTGTTACTACAATGGATGGTAGCCTTGTCATTATGGAACTTAGTCTGTTGTCGAGATTTTTGTTACTCCATTGGATTGTAGCCATGTCATTATGGAAGGTAGTATGTTGTCGAGATTTTTTTTACTCCAATGGATGGTAGTCTTTTCATTATGTAAGGTAGTTTGTTGTCGAGATTTTTGTTAATGCAATGGATGGTAGACTTGTCATTATGGAAGGTTGTCTGTCGTTGTGATTTTTGGTACTCCAATGGATGGTAGCCTTGTCATTATGGAAGATAGTATGTTGTCGATATCTTTGTTACTCCAATGGATGGTAGCCTTGTCATTACGAAAGGTAGTCTGTTGTCGAGATTTTTGTTACTCCAATGGATTGTAGCGTTGTCATTATGCAAGGTAGTCTCTTGTTGATATTTTTGTTACTACAATGGATGGTAGCCTTGTCATTTTGGAAGGGAGTCTGTTGTCGAGGTTTTTGTTACACTAGTGGATGGTAGCCTTGTCATTATGGAAGGTAGTCTGCAGTCGAGATTATTGTTACTTTAATGTATGGTAGCCTTGTAATTATGGAAGGTAGTCTGTTGTCGATATTTTTGTTACTACAACTGATGGTAGCCTTGTTATCATGGAAGGTAGTCTGTTGTCGAGATTTTTGTTACTACAATGGATGGTAGCCTTGTCATTATGGAAGGTAGTCTGTTGTCGAGGATTTTATTACACTAATGGATGGTATCCTTGTCATTATGGAAGGTAGTCTATTGTCGAGAATTTTATTACTCCAATGGATTGTAGCCATGTCATTATTGAAGATAGTCTGCCATTGTGATTTCTGTTACTCTAATTGACGGTAGCCTTGTCATTATGGAAGGTAATTTGTTGTCCAGATTTTTGTTACTCAAATGGATTGTAGCCTTGTCATTATGGAAGGTAGTCTGTTGTCGAGATTTTTGTTACTCCAATGGATGGTAGCCTTGTCATTATGGAAGGTAGTCTCTTATTGATATTTTTGTTACTACAATGGATGGTAGCCTTGTCATTATTGAAGGTAGTCTGTTGTCGAGATTTTTGTTACTCTAATGGATGGTATCCTTGTCATTATGGAAGGTAGTATGTTGTCGAGATTTTTTTTACTCTAATGGATGGTAGCCTTGTTATTAATAAAGGTAGTCTGTCGTTGTGATTTATGTTACTCCAATGGATGGTAGCCTTGTAATTTTGGAAGATAGTATGTTGTCGATATCATTGTTACTCCAATGGACGGTAGCCTTGTCATTATGGAAGGTAGTCTGTTGTCGATATTTTTGTTACTACAATGGATGGTAGCCTTGTCATTATGGAACTTAGTCTGTTGTCGAGATTTTTGTTACTCCATTGGATTGTGGCCTTGTCATTATGGAAGGTAGTATGTTGTCGAGATTTTTTTTACTCCAATGGATGGTAGTCTTTTCATTATGTAAGGTAGTTTGTTGTCGAGATTTTTGTTACTGCAATGGATGGTAGACTTGTCATTATGGAAGGTTGTCTGTCGTTGTAATTTCTGGTACTCCAATGGATGGTATCCTTCTCATTATGGAAGATAGTATGTTGTCTATATCATTGTTACTCCAATGGATGTTAGCCTTGTCATTACGCAAGGTAGTCTATTGTCAATATTTTTGTTACTTTAATGGATTGTAGCCTTGTCATTATGGAAAGTAGTATGTTGTCGATATCTTTGTTACACCAATGGATGGTAGCCTTGACATTATGGAAGGAAGTCTGTTGTCAAGATTTTTGTTACTACAATGGATGGTAGCCTTGTCATTATGGAAAGTACTCTGTTGTCGAGATTTTTGTAACTCTAATGGATGGTATCCTTGTAATTATGGAAGGTTGTTTGTTGTCGAGAATTTTATTACTCCAATGGATGGTAGCCTTGTCATTTTTGAAGGTAGTCTGTCATTGTGATTTCTGTTACTCCAATTGACGGTAGCCTTTTCATTATTTAAGATAGTATATTGTCGATATCTTTTTTACTCGAATGGATTGTAGCCTTGTCATTACAGAAGGTAGTCTGTTGTCGAGATTTTTGTTACTCCAATGGATTGTAGCCTTGTCAGTATGGAAGGTACTCTCTTGTTGATATTTTTGTTACTACAATGGATGGTAGCCTTGTCATTTTGGAAGGGAGTCTGTTGTCGAGGTTTTTGTTACTCTAATGGATGCTAGCCTTGTCATTATAGAAGGTAGTCTATTGTCAAGATTTTTCTTGCTCCAATGGATGGTAGCCTTATCATTATGGAAGGTAGTCTGTTGTCGAGATTTTTGTTACTACAATGGATGGTAGCCTTGTCATTATGGAAGGTAGTATGTTGTCGAGATTTTTGTTACTACAATGGATGGTAGCTTTGTAATTATGGAAGGTAGTCGGTTGTCAATATTTTTGTTACTCTAATGGATGGTATCCTTGTCATTATGGAAGGTTGTCTGTTGTCGAGATTTTTATTACTCTAATGGATGATAGCCTTGTCATTATGGAAGGTAGTCTGTTATCGAGATTTTTGTTACTACAATGGATCGTAGCCTTGTCATTATGGAAGTTAGTCTGTTGTCGAGATTTTTGTTACTCCATTGGATTGTAGCCTTGTCATTATGGAAGGTAGTATGTTATCGAGATTTTTTTTACTCCAATGGATGATAGTCTTTTCATTATGTAAGGTAGTTTGTTCTCGAGATTTTTGTTACATCAATGGATGGTAGACTTTTCATTATGGAAGGTTGTCTGTCGTTGTGATTCCTGGTAGTCCAATGGATGGTAGCCTTGCCATTATGGAAAATAGTATGTTGTCGATATCTTTGTTACTCCAATGGATGGTAGCCTTGTCATTACGGAAGGTAGTCTGTTGTCGAGACTTTTGTTACTCCAATGGATTGTAGCATTGTCATAATGGAAGTTAGTCTCTTGTTGATATTTTTGTTACTACAATGGATGGTAGCCTTGTCATTTTGGAAGGGAGTCTATTGTCGAGGTTTTTGTTACACTAGTGGATGGTAGCCTTGTCATTATGGAAGGTAGTCTGCAGTCGAGATTATTGTTACTTTAATGTATGGTAGCCTTGTCATTAGGGAAGGTAGTCTGTTGTCGAGATTTTTGTTACTCCAATGGATGGTAGCCTTGTCATTATGGAAGGTAGACTCTTACTGATATTTTTGTTACTACAATGGAAGGTATCCTTATCATTTTTGAAGGTAGTCTGCTGTCAAGATTTTTGTTACTCTAATGGATGGTAGAATTGTCATTATGGAAGGTAGTCTGCTGTCGATATTTTTGTTTCTCCAATGGATGGTAGCCTTGTCATTATGGAAGGTTATCTGTAGTCGAGATTTTTATTACTCTAATGGATGGTAGCCTTGTCATTATGGAAGGTAGTCTGTTATCGAGATTTTTGTTACTACAATGGATGGTAGCCTTGTCATTATGGAACTTAGTTTGTTGTCGAGATTTTTGTTACTCCATTGGATTGTAGCATTGTCATTATGGAAGGTAGTATGTTGTTGAGAATTTTTTTACTCCAATGCATGGTAGTCTTTTCATTATGTAAGGTACTTTGTTCTCGAGATTTTTGTTACATCAATGGATGTTAGACTTGTCATTATGGAAGGTTGTCTGTCGTTGTGATTTCTGGTACTCCAATGGATGGTAGCCTTGTCATTATGGAAAATAGTATGTTGTCGATATCTTTGTTACTCCAATGGATGGTAGCCTTGTCATTACGGAAGGTAGTCTGTTGTCGAGACTTTTGTTACTCCAATGGATTGTAGCATTGTCATAATGGAAGTTAGTCTCTTGTTGATATTTTTGTTACTACAATGGATGGTAGCTTTGTCATTTTGGAAGGGAGTCTGTTGTCGAGGTTTTTGTTACACTAGTGGATGGTAGCCTTGTCATTATGGAAGGTAGTCTGCAGTCGAGATTATTGTTACTTTAATGTATGGTAGCCTTGTCATTAAGGAGGGTAGTCTATTGTCGAGATTTTTGTTACTCCAATGGATGGGAGCCTTGTCATTATGGAAGGTAGTCTCTTATTGATATTTTTGTTACTACAATGGATGGTATCCTTATCATTTTTTAAGGTAGTCTGCTGTCAAGATTTTTGTTACACTAATGGATGGTAGAATTGTCATTATGGAAGGTAGTCTGCTGTCGATATTTTTGTTTCTCCAATGGATGGTAGCCTTGTCATTATGGAAGGTTGTCTGTAGTCGAGATTTTTATTACTCTAATGGATGGTAGCCTTGTCATTATGGAAGGTAGTCTGTTATCGAGATTTTTGTTACTACAATGGATGGTAGCCTTGTCATTATGGAACTTAGTCTGTTGTCGAGATTTTTGTTACTCCATTGGATTGTAGCCTTGTCATTATGGAAGGTAGTATGTTGTCAATATTTTTTTTACTCCAATGGATGGTAGTCTTTTCATTATGTAAGGTAGTTTGTTGTCGAGATTTTTGTTACTGCAATGGATGGTAGACTTGTCATTATGAAAGGTTGTCTGTCGTTGTGATTTCTGGTACTCCAATGGATGGTATCCTTGTCATTATGGAAGATAGTATGTTGTCGATATCTTTGTTACTCCAATGGATGGTAGCCTTGTAATTACGGAAGGTAGTCTGTTGTCGAGACTTTTGTTACTCCAATGGATTGTAGCGTTGTCATAATGGAAGGTAGTCTCTTGTTGATATTTTTGTTACTACAATGGATGGTAGCCTTGTCATTTTGGAAGGGAGTCTATTGTCGAGGTTTTTGTTACACTAGTGGATGGTAGCCTTGTCATTATGGAAGGTAGTCTGCAGTCGAGATTATTGTTACTTTAATGTATGGTAGCCTTGTCATTAGGGAAGGTAGTCTGTTGTCGAGATTTTTGTTACTCCAATGGATGGTAGCCTTGTCATTATGGAAGGTAGACTCTTACTGATATTTTTGTTACTACAATGGAAGGTATCCTTATCATTTTTGAAGGTAGTCTGCTGTCAAGATTTTTGTTACTCTAATGGATGGTAGAATTGTCATTATGGAAGGTAGTCTGCTGTCGATATTTTTGTTTCTCCAATGGATGGTAGCCTTGTCATTATGGAAGGTTATCTGTAGTCGAGATTTTTATTACTCTAATGGATGGTAGCCTTGTCATTATGGAAGGTAGTCTGTTATCGAGATTTTTGTTACTACAATGGATGGTAGCCTTGTCATTATGGAACTTAGTTTGTTGTCGAGATTTTTGTTACTCCATTGGATTGTAGCATTGTCATTATGGAAGGTAGTATGTTGTTGAGAATTTTTTTACTCCAATGCATGGTAGTCTTTTCATTATGTAAGGTACTTTGTTCTCGAGATTTTTGTTACATCAATGGATGTTAGACTTGTCATTATGGAAGGTTGTCTGTCGTTGTGATTTCTGGTACTCCAATGGATGGTAGCCTTGTCATTATGGAAAATAGTATGTTGTCGATATCTTTGTTACTCCAATGGATGGTAGCCTTGTCATTACGGAAGGTAGTCTGTTGTCGAGACTTTTGTTACTCCAATGGATTGTAGCATTGTCATAATGGAAGTTAGTCTCTTGTTGATATTTTTGTTACTACAATGGATGGTAGCTTTGTCATTTTGGAAGGGAGTCTGTTGTCGAGGTTTTTGTTACACTAGTGGATGGTAGCCTTGTCATTATGGAAGGTAGTCTGCAGTCGAGATTATTGTTACTTTAATGTATGGTAGCCTTGTCATTAAGGAGGGTAGTCTATTGTCGAGATTTTTGTTACTCCAATGGATGGGAGCCTTGTCATTATGGAAGGTAGTCTCTTATTGATATTTTTGTTACTACAATGGATGGTATCCTTATCATTTTTTAAGGTAGTCTGCTGTCAAGATTTTTGTTACACTAATGGATGGTAGAATTGTCATTATGGAAGGTAGTCTGCTGTCGATATTTTTGTTTCTCCAATGGATGGTAGCCTTGTCATTATGGAAGGTTGTCTGTAGTCGAGATTTTTATTACTCTAATGGATGGTAGCCTTGTCATTATGGAAGGTAGTCTGTTATCGAGATTTTTGTTACTACAATGGATGGTAGCCTTGTCATTATGGAACTTAGTCTGTTGTCGAGATTTTTGTTACTCCATTGGATTGTAGCCTTGTCATTATGGAAGGTAGTATGTTGTCAATATTTTTTTTACTCCAATGGATGGTAGTCTTTTCATTATGTAAGGTAGTTTGTTGTCGAGATTTTTGTTACTGCAATGGATGGTAGACTTGTCATTATGAAAGGTTGTCTGTCGTTGTGATTTCTGGTACTCCAATGGATGGTATCCTTGTCATTATGGAAGATAGTATGTTGTCGATATCTTTGTTACTCCAATGGATGGTAGCCTTGTAATTACGGAAGGTAGTCTGTTGTCGAGACTTTTGTTACTCCAATGGATTGTAGCGTTGTCATAATGGAAGGTAGTCTCTTGTTGATATTTTTGTTACTACAATGGATGGTAGCCTTGTCATTTTCGAAGGGAGTCTGTTGTCGAGGTTTTTGTTACACTAGTGGATGGTAGGCTTGTCATTATGGAAGGTAGTCTGCAGTCGAGATTATTGTTACTTTAATGTATGGTAGCCTTGTCATTATGGAATGTAGTCTGTTGTCGAGATTTTTGTTACTACAATGGATGGTAGCCTTGTTATTATGGAAGGTAGTCTGTTGTCGAGATTTTTGTTACTGCAATGGATGGTAGCCTTGTCATTATGGAAGGTAGTCTATTGTCGAGATTTTTATTACTCTAATCAATGGTATCCTTGTCATTATGGAAGGTAATCTATTGTCGAGAATTTTATTACTCCAATGGATGGTAGCCGTGTCATTATTGATGATAGCCTATCATTGTGATTTCTATTACTCTAATTGACGGTAGCCTTGTCATTATGGAAGGTAATCTGTTGTCCTGATTTTTGTTACTCAAATGGATTGTAGCCTTGTCATTATGGAAGGTAGTCTTTTGTCGAGATTTTTGTTACTCCAATGGATGGTAGCCTTGTCATTATGCAAGGTAGTCTCTTATTGATATTTTTGTTACTACAATGGATGGTATCCTTATCATTTTTGAAGGTAGTCTGCTGTCAAGATTTTTGTTACTCTAATGGATGGTAGCATTGTCATTATGGAAGGTAGTCTGCTGTCGAGATTTTTGTTTCTCCAATGGATGGTAGCCTTGTCATTATGGAAGGTTGTCTGTAGTCTAGATTTTTATTACTCTAATGGATGGTAGCCTTGTCATTATGGAAGGTAGTCTGTTATCGAGATTTTTGTTACTACAATGGATGGTAGCCTTGTCATTATAGAACTTAGTCTGTTGTCGAGATTTTTGTTACTCCATTGGATTGTAGCCTTGTCATTATGGAAGGTAGTATGTTGTCGATATTTTTTTTACTCCAATGGATGGTAGTCTTTTCATTATGTAAGGTAGTTTGTTGTCGAGATTTTTGTTACTGTAATGGATGGTAGACTTGTCATTATAAAAGGTTGTCTGTCGTTGTGATTTCTGGTACTCAAATGGATGGTATCCTTGTCATTATGGAAGATAGTATTTTGTCGATATCTTTGTTACTCCAATGGATGGTAGCCTTGTCATTACGGAAGGTAGTCTGTTGTCGAGACTTTTGTTACTCCAATGGATTGTAGCGTTGTCATAATGGAAGGTAGTCTCTTGTTGATATTTTTGTTACTACAATGGATGGTAGCCTTGTCATTTTCGAAGGGAGTCTGTTGTCGAGGTTTTTGTTACACTAGTGGATGGTAGGCTTGTCATTATGGAAGGTAGTCTGCAGTCGAGATTATTGTTACTTTAATGTATGGTAGCCTTGTCATTATGGAATGTAGTCTGTTGTCGAGATTTTTGTTACTACAATGGATGGTAGCCTTGTTATTATGGAAGGTAGTCTGTTGTCGAGATTTTTGTTACTGCAATGGATGGTAGCCTTGTCATTATGGAAGGTAGTCTATTGTCGAGATTTTTATTACTCTAATGGATGGTATCCTTGTCATTATGGAAGGTAATCTATTGTCGAGAATTTTATTACTCCAATGGATGGTAGCCGTGTCATTATTGATGATAGCCTATCATTGTGATTTCTATTACTCTAATTGACGGTAGCCTTGTCATTATGGAAGGTAATCTGTTGTCCAGATTTTTGTTACTCAAATGGATTGTAGCCTTGTCATTATGGAAGGTAGTCTTTTGTCGAGATTTTTGTTACTCCAATGGATGGTAGCCTTGTCATTATGCAAGGTAGTCTCTTATTGATATTTTTGTTACTACAATGGATGGTATCCTTATCATTTTTTAAGGTAGTCTGCTATCAAGATTTTTGTTACTCTAATGGATGGTAGCATTGTCATTATGGAAGGTAGTCTGCTGTCGAGATTTTTGTTTCTCCAATGGATGGTAGCCTTGTCATTATGGAAGGTTGTCTGTAGTCTAGATTTTTATTACTCTAATGGATGGTAGCCTTGTCATTATGGAAGGTAGTCTGTTATCGAGATTTTTGTTACTACAATGGATGGTAGCCTTGTCATTATAGAACTTAGTCTGTTGTCGAGATTTTTGTTACTCCATTGGATTGTAGCCTTGTCATTATGGAAGGTAGTATGTTGTCGATATTTTTTTTACTCCAATGGATGGTAGTCTTTTCATTATGTAAGGTAGTTTGTTGTCGAGATTTTTGTTACTGTAATGGATGGTAGACTTGTCATTATGAAAGGTTGTCTGTCGTTGTGATTTCTGGTACTCAAATGGATGGTATCCTTGTCATTATGGAAGATAGTATGTTGTCGATATCTTTGTTACTCCAATGGATGGTAGCCTTGTCATTACGGAAGGTAGTCTGTTGTCGAGACTTTTGTTACTCCAATGGATTGTAGCGTTGTCATAATGGAAGGTAGTCTCTTGTTGATATTTTTGTTACTACAATGGATGGTAGCCTTGTCATTTTCGAAGGGAGTCTGTTGTCGAGGTTTTTGTTACACTAGTGGATGGTAGGCTTGTCATTATGGAAGGTAGTCTGCAGTCGAGATTATTGTTACTTTAATGTATGGTAGCCTTGTCATTATGGAATGTAGTCTGTTGTCGAGATTTTTGTTACTACAATGGATGGTAGCCTTGTTATTATGGAAGGTAGTCTGTTGTCGAGATTTTTGTTACTGCAATGGATGGTAGCCTTGTCATTATGGAAGGTAGTCTATTGTCGAGATTTTTATTACTCTAATGGATGGTATCCTTGTCATTATGGAAGGTAATCTATTGTCGAGAATTTTATTACTCCAATGGATGGTAGCCGTGTCATTATTGATGATAGCCTATCATTGTGATTTCTATTACTCTAATTGACG
Source organism: Vicia faba (assembly GCA_948472305.1). Classification (NCBI taxonomy): domain Eukaryota; kingdom Viridiplantae; phylum Streptophyta; class Magnoliopsida; order Fabales; family Fabaceae; genus Vicia; species Vicia faba. Next base: position 550,592,315 of record OX451740.1, read on the forward strand.
GTAGCCTTGTCATTATGGAAGGTAATCTGTTGTCCAGATTTTTGTTACTCAAATGGATTGTAGCCTTGTCATTATGGAAGGTAGTCTTTTGTCGAGATTTTTGTTACTCCAATGGATGGTAGCCTTGTCATTATGCAAGGTAGTCTCTTATTGATATTTTTGTTACTACAATGGATGGTATCCTTATCATTTTTTAAGGTAGTCTGCTGTCAAGATTTTTGTTACTCTAATGGATGGTAGCATTGTCATTATGGAAGGTAGTCTGCTGTCGAGATTTTTGTTTCTCCAATGGATGGTAGCCTTGTCATTATGGAAGGTTATCTGTAGTCTAGATTTTTATTACTCTAATGGATGGTAGCCTTGTCATTATGGAAGGTAGTCTGTTATCGAGATTTTTGTTACTACAATGGATGGTAGCCTTGTCATTATAGAACTTAGTCTGTTGTCGAGATTTTTGTTACTCCATTGGATTGTAGCCTTGTCATTATGGAAGGTAGTATGTTGTCGATATTTTTTTTACTCCAATGGATGGTAGTCTTTTCATTATGTAAGGTAGTTTGTTGTCGAGATTTTTGTTACTGCAATGGATGGTAGACTTGTTATTATGAAAGGTTGTCTGTCGTTGTGATTTCTGGTACTCAAATGGATGGTATCCTTGTCATTATGGAAGATAGTATGTTGTCGATATCTTTGTTACTCCAATGGATGGTAGCCTTGTCATTACGGAAGGTAGTCTGTTGTCGAGACTTTTGTTACTCCAATGGATTGTAGCGTTGTCATAATGGAAGGTAGTCTCTTGTTGATATTTTTGTTACTACAATGGATGGTAGCCTTGTCATTTTCGAAGGGAGTCTGTTGTCGAGGTTTTTGTTACACTAGTGGATGGTAGGCTTGTCATTATGGAAGGTAGTCTGCAGTCGAGATTATTGTTACTTTAATGTATGGTAGCCTTGTCATTATGGAATGTAGTCTGTTGTCGAGATTTTTGTTACTACAATGGATGGTAGCCTTGTTATTATGGAAGGTAGTCTGTTGTCGAGATTTTTGTTACTGCAATGGATGGTAGCCTTGTCATTATGGAAGGTAGTCTATTGTCGAGATTTTTATTACTCTAATGGATGGTATCCTTGTCATTATGGAAGGTAATCTATTGTCGAGAATTTTATTACTCCAATGGATGGTAGCCGTGTCATTATTGATGATAGCCTATCATTGTGATTTCTATTACTCTAATTGACGGTAGCCTTGTCATTATGGAAGGTAATCTGTTGTCCAGATTTTTGTTACTCAAATGGATTGTAGCCTTGTCATTATGGAAGGTAGTCTTTTGTCGAGATTTTTGTTACTCCAATGGATGGTAGCCTTGTCATTATGCAAGGTAGTCTCTTATTGATATTTTTGTTACTACAATGGATGGTATCCTTATCATTTTTTAAGGTAGTCTGCTATCAAGATTTTTGTTACTCTAATGGATGGTAGCATTGTCATTATGGAAGGTAGTCTGCTGTCGAGATTTTTGTTTCTCCAATGGATGGTAGCCTTGTCATTATGGAAGGTTGTCTGTAGTCTAGATTTTTATTACTCTAATGGATGGTAGCCTTGTCATTATGGAAGGTAGTCTGTTATCGAGATTTTTGTTACTACAATGGATGGTAGCCTTGTCATTATAGAACTTAGTCTGTTGTCGAGATTTTTGTTACTCCATTGGATTGTAGCCTTGTCATTATGGAAGGTAGTATGTTGTCGATATTTTTTTTACTCCAATGGATGGTAGTCTTTTCATTATGTAAGGTAGTTTGTTGTCGAGATTTTTGTTACTGTAATGGATGGTAGACTTGTCATTATGAAAGGTTGTCTGTCGTTGTGATTTCTGGTACTCAAATGGATGGTATCCTTGTCATTATGGAAGATAGTATGTTGTCGATATCTTTGTTACTCCAATGGATGGTAGCCTTGTCATTACGGAAGGTAGTCTGTTGTCGAGACTTTTGTTACTCCAATGGATTGTAGCGTTGTCATAATGGAAGGTAGTCTCTTGTTGATATTTTTGTTACTACAATGGATGGTAGCCTTGTCATTTTCGAAGGGAGTCTGTTGTCGAGGTTTTTGTTACACTAGTGGATGGTAGGCTTGTCATTATGGAAGGTAGTCTGCAGTCGAGATTATTGTTACTTTAATGTATGGTAGCCTTGTCATTATGGAATGTAGTCTGTTGTCGAGATTTTTGTTACTACAATGGATGGTAGCCTTGTTATTATGGAAGGTAGTCTGTTGTCGAGATTTTTGTTACTGCAATGGATGGTAGCCTTGTCATTATGGAAGGTAGTCTATTGTCGAGATTTTTATTACTCTAATGGATGGTATCCTTGTCATTATGGAAGGTAATCTATTGTCGAGAATTTTATTACTCCAATGGATGGTAGCCGTGTCATTATTGATGATAGCCTATCATTGTGATTTCTATTACTCTAATTGACGGTAGCCTTGTCATTATGGAAGGTAATCTGTTGTCCAGATTTTTGTTACTCAAATGGATTGTAGCCTTGTCATTATGGAAGGTAGTCTTTTGTCGAGATTTTTGTTACTCCAATGGATGGTAGCCTTGTCATTATGCAAGGTAGTCTCTTATTGATATTTTTGTTACTACAATGGATGGTATCCTTATCATTTTTTAAGGTAGTCTGCTGTCAAGATTTTTGTTACTCTAATGGATGGTAGCATTGTCATTATGGAAGGTAGTCTGCTGTCGAGATTTTTGTTTCTCCAATGGATGGTAGCCTTGTCATTATGGAAGGTTATCTGTAGTCTAGATTTTTATTACTCTAATGGATGGTAGCCTTGTCATTATGGAAGGTAGTCTGTTATCGAGATTTTTGTTACTACAATGGATGGTAGCCTTGTCATTATAGAACTTAGTCTGTTGTCGAGATTTTTGTTACTCCATTGGATTGTAGCCTTGTCATTATGGAAGGTAGTATGTTGTCGATATTTTTTTTACTCCAATGGATGGTAGTCTTTTCATTATGTAAGGTAGTTTGTTGTCGAGATTTTTGTTACTGCAATGGATGGTAGACTTGTTATTATGAAAGGTTGTCTGTCGTTGTGATTTCTGGTACTCAAATGGATGGTATCCTTGTCATTATGGAAGATAGTATGTTGTCGATATCTTTGTTACTCCAATGGATGGTAGCCTTGTCATTACGGAAGGTAGTCTGTTGTCGAGACTTTTGTTACTCCAATGGATTGTAGCGTTGTCATAATGGAAGGTAGTCTCTTGTTGATATTTTTGTTACTACAATGGATGGTAGCCTTGTCATTTTCGAAGGGAGTCTGTTGTCGAGGTTTTTGTTACACTAGTGGATGGTAGGCTTGTCATTATGGAAGGTAGTCTGCAGTCGAGATTATTGTTACTTTAATGTATGGTAGCCTTGTCATTATGGAATGTAGTCTGTTGTCGAGATTTTTGTTACTACAATGGATGGTAGCCTTGTTATTATGGAAGGTAGTTTGTTGTCGAGATTTTTGTTACTGCAATGGATGGTAGCCTTGTCATTATGGAAGGTAGTCTATTGTCGAGATTTTTATTACTCTAATGGATGGTATCCTTGTCATTATGGAAGGTAATCTATTGTCGAGAATTTTATTACTCCAATGGATGGTAGCCGTGTCATTATTGATGATAGCCTATCATTGTGATTTCTATTACTCTAATTGACGGTAGCCTTGTCATTATGGAAGGTAATCTGTTGTCCAGATTTTTGTTACTCAAATGGATTGTAGCCTTGTCATTATGGAAGGTAGTCTTTTGTCGAGATTTTTGTTACTCCAATGGATGGTAGCCTTGTCATTATGCAAGGTAGTCTCTTATTGATATTTTTGTTACTACAATGGATGGTATCCTTATCATTTTTTAAGGTAGTCTGCTGTCAAGATTTTTGTTACTCTAATGGATGGTAGCATTGTCATTATGGAAGGTAGTCTGCTGTCGAGATTTTTGTTTCTCCATTGGATGGTAGCCTTGTCATTATGGAAGGTTGTCTGTAGTCTAGATTTTTATTACTCTAAGGGATGGTAGCCTTGTTATTATGGAAGGTAGTCTGTTATCGAGATTTTTGTTACTACAATGGATGGTAGCCTTGTCATTATAGAACTTAGTCTGTTGTCGAGATTTTTGTTACTCCATTGGATTGTAGCCTTGTCATTATGGAAGGTAGTATGTTGTCGATATTTTTTTTACTCCAATGGATGGTAGTCTTTTCATTATGTAAGGTAGTTTGTTGTCGATATTTTTGTTACTGCAATGGATGGTAGACTTGTCATTATGGAAGGTTGTCTGTCGTTGTGATTTCTTGTACTCCAATGGATGGTAGCCTTGTCATTATGGAAGATAGTATGTTGTAGATATCTTTGTTACTCCAATGGATGGTAGCCTTGTCATTACGGAAGGTAGTCTGTTGTCGAGACTTTTCTTACTCCAATGGATTGTAGCGTTGTCATAATGGAAGGTAGTCTCTTGTTGATATTTTTGTTACTACAATGGATGGTAGCCTTGTCATTTTGGAAGGGAGTCTGTTGTCGAGGTTTTTGTTACACTAGTGGATGGTAGCCTTGTCATTATGGAAGGTAGTCTGCAGTCGAGATTATTGTTACTTTAATGTATGGTAGCCTTGTCATTATGGAAGGTAGTCTGTTGTCGAGATTTTTGTTACTACAACGCATGGTAGCCTTGTTATTATGGAAGGTAGTCTGTTGTCGAGATTTTTGTTACTACAATGGATGGTAGCCTTGTCATTATGGAAGGTAGTCTGTTGTCGAGATTTTTATTACTCTAATGGATGGTATCCTTGTCATTATGGAAGGTAGTCTATTGTCGAGAATTTTATTACTCCAATGGATGGTAGCCATGTCATTATTGAAGATAGCCTATCATTGTTATTTCTATTACTCTAATTGACGGTAGCCTTGTCATTATGGAAGGTAATCTGTTGTCCAGATTTTTGTTACTCAAATGGATTGTAGCCTTGTCATTATGGAAGGTAGTCTGTTGTCGAGATTTTTGTTACTCCAATGGATGGTAGCCTTGTCATTATGCAAGGTAGTCTCTTATTGATATTTTTGTTACTACAATGGATGGTATCCTTATCATTTTTGAAGGTAGTCTGCTGTCAAGATTTTTGTTACTCTAATGGATGGTAGCATTGTCATTATGGAAGGTAGTCTGTTGTCGAGATTTTTGTTTCTCCAATGGATGGTAGCCTTGTCATTATGGAAGGTAGTCTGCAGTCGAGATTATTGTTACTTTAATGTATGGTAGCCTTGTCATTATGGAAGGTAGTCTGTTGTCGAGATTTTTGTTACTACAACGGATGGTAGCCTTGTTATTATGGAAGGTAGTCTATTGTCGAGATTTTTGTTACTACAATGGAAGGTAGCCTTGTCATTATGGAAGGTAGTATGTTGTCGAGATTTTTTTTACTCCAATGGATGGTAGTCTTTTCATTATGTAAGGTAGTTTGTTGTCGAGATTTTTGTTACTGCAATGGATGGTAGACTTGTCATTATGGAAGGTTGTCTGTCGTTGTGATTTCTTGTACTCCAATGGATGGTAGCCTTGTCATTATGGAAGATAGTATGTTGTCGATATCTTTGTTACTCCAATGGATGGTAGCCTTGTCATTACGGAAGGTAGTCTGTTGTCGAGATTTTTGTTACTCCAATGGATTGTAGCATTGTTATTATGGAAGGTAGTCTCTTGTTGATATTTTTGTTACTACAATGGATGGTAGCCTTGTCATTTTGGAAGGGAGTCTGTTGTCGAGGTTTTTGTTACACTAGTGGATGGTAGCCTTGTCATTATGGAAGGTAGTCTGCAGTCGAGATTATTGTTACTTTAATGTATGGTAGCCTTGTCATTATGGAAGGTAGTCTATTGTCGAGATTTTTGTTACTACAACGGATGGTAGCCTTGTTATTATGGAAGGTAGTCTGTTGTCGAGATTTTTGTTACTACAATGGATGGTAGCCTTGTCATTATGGAAGGTAGTCTGTTGTCGAGATTTTTATTACTCTAATGGATGGTATCCTTGTCATTATGGAAGGTAGTCTATTGTCAAGAATTTTATTACTCCAATGGATGGTAGCCATGTCATTATTGAAGATAGCCTATCATTGTGATTTCTGTTACTCTAATTGACGGTAGCCTTGTCATTATGGAAGGTAATCTGTTGTCCAGATTTTTGTTACTCAAATGGATTGTAGCCTTGTCATTATGGAAGGTAGTCTGTTGTCGAGATTTTTGTTACTCTAATGGATGGTATCCTTGTCATTATTAAAGGTAGTATGTTGTCAAGATTTTTTTTACTCAAATGGATGGTAGCCTTGTCATTAATAAAGGTAGTCTTTCGTTTTGATTTATGTTACTCTAATGGATGGTAGCCTTGTCATTATGGAAGATAGTATGTTTTCCATATCATTGTTACTCCAATGGATGGTAGCCTTGTCATTATGGAAGGTAGTCTATTGTCGAGATCTTTGTTACTCCAAGGGATGGTAGCCTTGTCATTATGGAACTTAGTCTGTTGTCGAGATTTTTGTTACTCCAATGTATTGTAGCCTTGTCATTATGGAAGGTAGTCTGTTGTCAAGATTTTTGTTACTCCACTGGATGGTATCATTTTCATTATGTAAGGTAGTCTGTTGTCGAGATTTTTGTTACTCCAATGGATGGTAGCCTTGTCATTATGGAAGGTAGTCTGTCATTGTGATTTCTGATACTCTAATGGATGGTATCCTTCTCATTATGGAAGATAGTATGTTGTCTATATCATTGTTACTCCAATGGATGGTAGCCTTGTCATTACGCAAGGTAGTCTATTGTCGATATTTTTGTTACTTTAATGGATTGTAGCCTTGTCATTATGGAAAGTAGTATGTTGTCGATATCTTTGTTACACCAATGGATGGTAGCCTTGACATTATGGAAGGACGCCTGTTGTCAAGATTTTTGTTACTACAATGGATGGTAGCCTTGTCATTATGGAAGGTACTCTATTGTCGAGATTTTTGTTACTCTAATGGATGGTATCCTTGTAATTATGGAAGGTTGTTTGTTGTCGAGAATTTTATTACTCCAATGGATGGTAGCCTTGTCATTTTTGAAGGTAGTCTGTCATTGTGATTTCTGTTAGTCCAATTGACGGTAGCCTTTTCATTATGGAAGATAGTATGTTGTCGATATCTTTGTTACTCCAATGGATGGTAGCCTTGTCATTACAGAAGGTAGTCTGTTGTCGAGATTTTTGTTACTCCAATGGATGGTAGCCTTTTCATTTTGGAAGGGAGTCTGTTGTGGAGGTTTTTGTTACTCTAATGGATGCTAGCCTTGTCATTATAAAAGGTAGTCTATTGTCGAGATTTTTGTTGCTCCGATGGATGGTAGCCTTATCATTATTGAAGGTAGTCTGTTGTCGAGATTTTGGTTACTATAATGGACGGTATCCTTGTCATTATGGAAGGTAGTATGTTGTCGAGATTTTTGTTACTACAATGGATGGTAGCTTTGTCATTATGGAAGGTAGTCGGTTGTCGATATTTTTGTTACTCTAATGGATGGTATCCTTGTCATTATGGAAGGTTGTCTGTTGTCGAGATTTTTATTACTCTAATGGATGGTAGCCTTGTCATTATGGCACTTAGTCTGTTGTCGATATTTTTGTTACTCCATTAGATTGTAGCCTTGTCATTATGGAAGGTAGTATGTTGTCGAGATTTGTTTTACTCCAATGGATGGTAGTCTTTTCATTATGTAAGGTAGTTTATTTTCGAAATTTTTGTTACATCAATGGATGATAGACTTGTCATTATGGAAGATTGTCTGTCGTTGTGATTTCTGGTACTGCAATGGATGGTAGCCTTGTCATTATGGAAGATAGTATGTTGTCGATATCTTTGTTACTCCAATGGATGGTAGCCTTGTCATTACGGAAGGTAGTCTTTTGTCGAGACTTTTGTTACTCCAATGGATTGTAGCGTTGTCATAATGGAAGGTAGTCTCTTGTTGATATTTTTGTTACTACAATGGATGGTAGCCTTGTCATTGTGGAAGGTAGTATGTTGTCGATATTTTTATTACTCTAATGGATGGTAGCCATGTCATTATGGAAGGTAGTCTGCTGTCAAGATTTTTGTTACTCTAATGGATGGTAGCATTGTCATTATGGAAGGTAGTCTGCTGTCGAGATTTTTGTTTCTCCAATGGATGGTAGCCTTGTCATTATGGAAGGTAGTCTGCAGTCGAGATTATTGTTACTTTAATGTATGGTAGCCTTGTCATTATGGAAGGTAGTCTGTTGTCGAGATTTTTGTTACTACAACGGATGGTAGCCTTGTTATTATGGAAGGTAGTCTATTGTCGAGATTTTTGTTACTACAATGGAAGGTAGCCTTGTCATTATGGAAGGTAGTATGTTGTCGAGATTTTTTTTACTCCAATGGATGGTAGTCTTTTCATTATGTAAGGTAGTTTGTTGTCGAGATTTTTGTTACTGCAATGGATGGTAGACTTGTCATTATGGAAGGTTGTCTGTCGTTGTGATTTCTTGTACTCCAATGGATGGTAGCCTTGTCATTATGGAAGATAGTATGTTGTCGATATCTTTGTTACTCCAATGGATGGTAGCCTTTTCATTACGAAAGTTAGTCTGTTGTCGAGATTTTTGTTACTCCAATGGATTGTAGCATTGTTATTATGGAAGGTAGTCTTTTGTTGATATTTTTGTTACTACAATGGATGGTAGCCCTGTCATTTTGGAAGGGAGTCTGTTGTCGAGGTTTTTGTTACACTAGTGGATGGTAGCCTTGTCATTATGGAAGGTAGTCTGCAGTCGAGATTATTGTTACTTTAATGTATGGTAGCCTTGTCATTATGGAAGGTAGTCTGTTGTCGAGATTTTTATTACTCTAATGGATGGTATCCTTGTCATTATGGAAGGTAGTCTATTGTCGAGAATTTTATTACTCCAATGGATGGTAGCCATGTCATTATTGAAGATAGCCTATCATTGTGATTTCTGTTACTCTAATTGACGGTAGCCTTGTCATTATGGAAGGTAATCTGTTGTCCAGATTTTTGTTACTCAAATGGATTGTAGCCTTGTCATTATGGAAGGTAGTCTGTTGTCGAGATTTTTGTTACTCCAATGGATGGTAGCCTTGTCATTATGGAAGGTAGTCTCTTATTGATATTTTTGTTACTATAATGGATGGTATCCTTATCATTTTTGAAGGTAGTCTGCTGTCATGATTTTTGTTACTCTAATGGATGGTAGCATTGTCATTATGGAAGTTTGTCTGCTGTCGAGATTTTTGTTTCTCCAATGGATGGTATCCTTGTCATTATGGAAGGTTGTCTGTTGTCGAGATTTTTATTACTCTAATGGATGGTAGCCTTGCCATTATGGAAGGTAGTCTGTTATCGAGATTTTTGTTACTACAATGGATGGTAGCCTTGTCATTATGGAACTTAGTCTGTTGTCGAGATTTTTTTTACTCCATTGGATTGTAGCTTTGTCATTATGGAAGGTAGTATGTTGTCGAGATTTTTTTTACTCCAATGGATGGTAGTCTTTTCATTATGTAAGGTAGTTTGTTGTCGAGATTTTTGTTACTGCAATGGATGGTAGACTTGTCATTATCGAAGGTTGTCTGTCGTTGTGATTTCTGGTACTCCAATGGATCGTAGCCTTTTCATTATGGAAGATAGTATGTTGTCGATATCTATGTTACTCCAAAGGATGGTAGCCTTGTCATTACGGAAGGTAGTCTGTTGTCGAAATTTTTGTTACTCCAATGGATTGTAGCGTTGTCATTATGGAAGGTAGTCTCTTGTTGACATTTTTGTTACTACAATGGATGGTAGCCTTGTCATTTTGGAAGGGAGTATGTTGTCGAGGTTTTTGTTACACTAGTGGATGGTAGCCTTGTCATTATGGAGGGTAGTCTGCAGTCGAGATTATTGTTACTTTAATGTATGGTAGCCTTATCATTATGGAAGGTAGTCTGTTGTCGAGATTTTTGTTACTACAACGGATGGTAGCCTTGTTATTATGGAAGGTAGTCTGTTGTCGAGATTTTTGTTACTACAATGGATGGTAGCCTTGTCATTATGGAAGGTAGTCTGTTGTCGAGATTTTTATTACTCTAATGGATGGTATCCTTGTCATTATGGAAGGTAGTCTGTTGTCAAGAATTTAATTACTCCAATGGATGGTAGCCTTGTCATTATGGAAGGTAGTCTGTTATCGAGATTTTTGTTACTATAATTGATGGTAGCCTTGTCATTATGGAACTAACTCTGTTGTCGAGATTTTTGTTACTCCATTGGATTGTAGCCTTGTCATTATGGAAGGTAGTATGTTGTCGAGATTTTTTTTACTCCAATGGATGGAAGTCTTTTCATTATGTAAGGTAGTTTGTTGTCGAGATTTTTGTTACTGCAATGGATGGTAGACTTGTCATTATGGAAGGTTGTCTGTCGTTGTGATTTCTGGTACTCCAATGGATCGTAGCCTTGTCATTATGGAAGATAGTATGTTGTCGATATCTTTGTTACTCCAATGAATGGTAGCCTTGTCATTACGGAAGGTAGTCTGTTGTCGAAATTTTTGATACTCCAATGGATTGTAGCGTTGTCATTATGGAAGGTAGTCTCTTGTTGATATTTTTGTTACTACAATGGATGGTAGCCTTGTCATTTTGGAAGGGAGTATGTCGTCGAGGTTTTTGTTACACTAGTGGAAGGTAGCCTTGTCATTATGGAGGGTAGTCAGCAGTCGAGATTATTGTTACTTTAATGTATGGTAGCCTTGTCATTATGGAAGGTAGTCTGTTGTCGAGATTTTTGTTACTACAACGGATGGTAGCCTTGTTATTATTGAAGGTAGTCTGTTGTCGAGATTTTTGTTACTACAATGGATGGTAGCCTTGTCATTATTGAAGGTAGTCTGTTGTCGAGATTTTTATTACTCTAATGGATGGTATCCTTGTCATTATGGAAGGTAGTCTATTGTCAAGTATTTTATTACTCCAATGGATGGTAGCCATGTCATTATTTAAGATAGTCTGTCATTGTGATTTATGTTACTCTAATTGACGGTAGCCTTGTCATTATGGAAGGTAATCTGTTGTCCAGATTTTTGTTACTCAAATGGATTGTAGCCTTGTCATTATGGAAGGTAGTCTCTTATTGATATTTTTGTTACTACAATGGATGGTATCCTTATCATTTTTAAGGTAGTCTGTTGCCCTGATTTTTGTTACTCTAATGGATGGTAGCATTGTCATTATGGAAGTTTGTATGCTGTCGAGATTTTTGTTTCTCCAATGGATGGTAGCCTTGTCATTATGGAAGGTTGTCTGTTGTCGAGATTTTTATTACTCTAATGGATGGTAGCCTTGTCATTATGGAAGGTAGTCTGTTATCGAGATTTTTGTTACTACAATGGATGGTAGCCTTGTCATTATGCAACTTAGTCTGTTGTCGAGATTTTTGTTACTCCATTGGATTGTAGCTTTGTCATTATGGAAGGTAGTATGTTGTCGATATTTTTTTTACTCCAATGGATGGTAGTCTTTTCATTATGTAAGGTAGTTTGTTGTCGAGATTTTTGTTACTGAAATGGATGGTAGACTTGTCATTATTGAAGGTAGTCTGTTGTCGAGATTTTTATCACTCTAATGGATGGTATCCTTGTCATTATGGAAGGTAGTCTATTGTCAAGTATTTTATTACTCCAATGGATGGTAGCCATGTCATTATTTAAGATAGTCTGTCATTGTGATTTCTGTTACTCTAATTGACGGTAGCCTTGTCATTATGGAAGGTAATCTGTTGTCCAGATTTTTGTTACTCAAATGGATTGTAGCCTTGTCATTATGGAAGGTAGTCTCTTATTGATATTTTTGTTACTACAATGGATGGTATCCTTATCATTTTTTAAGGTAGTCTGTTGCCCTGATTTTTGTTACTCTAATGGATGGTAGCATTGTCATTATGGAAGTTTGTATGCTGTCGAGATTTTTGTTTCTCCAATGGATGGTAGCCTTGTCATTATGGAAGGTTGTCTGTTGTCGAGATTTTTATTACTCTAATGGATGGTAGCCTTGTCATTATGGAAGGTAGTCTGTTATCGAGATTTTTGTTACTACAATGGATGGTAGCCTTGTCATTATGTAACTTAGTCTGTTGTCGAGATTTTTGTTACTCCATTGGATTGTAGCTTTGTCATTATGGAAGGTAGTATGTTGTCGAGATTTTTTTTACTCCAATGGATGGTAGTCTTTTCATTATGTAAGGTAGTTTGTTGTCGAGATTTTTGTTACTGCAATGGATGGTAGACTTGTCATTATGGAAGGTTGTCTGTCGTTGTGATTTCTGGTACTCCAATGGATGGTAGCCTTGTCATTATGGAAGATAGTATGTTGTCGATATCTTTGTTACTCCAATGGATGGTAGCCTTGTCATTACGGAAGGTAGTCTGTTGTCGAGACTTTTGTTACTCCAATGGATTGTAGCGTTGTCATAATGGAAGGTAGTCTCTTGTTGATATTTTTGTTACTTTAATGTATGGTAGCCTTGTCATTATGGAAGGTAGTCTGTTGTCGAGATTTTTGTTACTACAACGGATGGTAGCCTTGTTATTATTGAAGGTAGTCTGTTGTCGAGATTTTTGTTACTACAATGGATGGTAGCCTTGTCATTATTGAAGGTTGTCTGTTGTCGAGATTTTTATTACTCTAATGGATGGTATCCTTGTCATTATGGAAGGTAGTCTATTGTCAAGTATTTTATTACTCCAATGGATGGTAGCCATGTCATTATTTAAGATAGTCTGTCATTGTGATTTATGTTACTCTAATTGACGGTAGCCTTGTCATTATGGAAGGTAATCTGTTGTCCAGATTTTTGTTACTCAAATGGATTGTAGCCTTGTCATTATGGAAGGTAGTCTCTTATTGATATTTTTGTTACTACAATGGATGGTATCCTTATCATTTTTAAGGTAGTCTGTTGCCCTGATTTTTGTTACTCTAATGGATGGTAGCATTGTCATTATGGAAGTTTGTATGCTGTCGAGATTTTTGTTTCTCCAATGGATGGTAGCCTTGTCATTATGGAAGGTTGTCTATTGTCGAGATTTTTATTACTCTAATGGATGGTAGCCTTGTCATTATGGAAGGTAGTCTGTTATCGAGATTTTTGTTACTACAATGGATGGTAGCCTTGTCATTATGCAACTTAGTCTGTTGTCGAGATTTTTGTTACTCCATTGGATTGTAGCTTTGCATTATGGAAGGTAGTATGTTGTCGATATTTTTTTTACTCCAATGGATGGTAGTCTTTTCATTATGTAAGGTAGTTTGTTGTCGAGATTTTTGTTACTGCAATGGATGGTAGACTTGTCATTATGGAAGGTTGTCTGTCGTTGTGATTTCTGGTACTCCAATGGATGGTAGCCTTGTCATTATGGAAGATAGTATGTTGTCGATATCTTTGTTACTCCAATGGATGGTAGCCTTGTCATTACGGAAGGTAGTCTGTTGTCGAGACTTTTCTTACTCCAATGGATTGTAGCGTTGTCATAATGGAAGGTAGTCTCTTGTTGATATTTTTGTTACTTTAATGTATGGTAGCCTTGTCATTATGGAAGGTAGTCTGTTGTTGAGATTTTTGTTACCACAACCGATGGTAGCCTTGTTATTATTGAAGGTAGTCTGTTAACGAGATTTTTGTTACTACAATAGATGGTAGCCTTGTCATTATGGAAGGTAGCCTGTTGTCGAGATTTTTATTACTCAAATGGATGGTATCCTTGTCATTATGGAAGGTAGTCTATTGTCGAGAATTTTATTACTCCAATGGATGGTAGCCATGTCATTATTGAAGATAGTCTGTCATTGTGATTTCTGTTACTCTAATTGACGGTAGCCTTGTCATTATGGAAGGTACTTTGTTGTCCAGATTTTTGTTACTCAAATGGATTGTAGCCTTGTCATTATGGAAGGTAGTCTGTTGTCGAGATTTTTGTTACTCCAATGGATGGTAGCCTTGTCATTATGGAAGGTAGTCTCTTATTGATATTGTTGTTACTACAATGGATGGTATCCTTATCATTTTTTAAGGTAGTCTGCTGTCAAGATTTGTGTTACTCTAATGGATGGTAGCATTGTCATTATGGAAGTTTGTCTGCTGTCGAGATTTTTGTTTCTCCAATGGATGGTAGCCTTGTCATTATGGAAGGTTATCTGTTATCGAGATTTTTATTACTCTAATGGATGGTAGCCTTGTCATTATGGAAGGTAGTCTGTTATCGAGATTTTTGTTACTACAATGGATGGTAGCCTTGTCATTATGGAACTTAGTCTGTTGTCGAAATTTTTGTTACTCCATTAGATTGTAGCCTTGTCATTATGGAAGGTAGTATGTTGTCGAGATTTTTTTTACTCCAATGGATGGTAGTCTTTTCATTATGTAAGGTAGTTTGTTGTCGAGATTTTTGTTACTGCAATGGATGGTAGACTTGTCATTATGGAAGGTTGTCTGTCGTTGTGATTTCTGGTACTCCAATGGATCTTAGCCTTGTCATTATGGAAGATAGTATGTTGTCGATATCTTTGTTACTCCAATGAATGGTAGCCTTGTCATTATTGAAGGTAGTCTGTTGTCGAGATTTTTGTTACATTAGTGGATGGTAGCCTTGTCATTATGGAAGGTAGTCTGCAGTCGAGATTATTGTTACTTTAATGTATGGTAGCGTTGTCATTATGGAAGGTAGTCTGTTGTTGAGATTTTTGTTACCACAACGGATGGTAGCCTTGTTATTATTGAAGGTAGTCTGTTGTCGAGATTTTTGTTACTACAATGGATGGTAGCCTTGTCATTATGGAAGGTAGCTTGTTGTCGAGATTTTTATTACTCAATTGGATGGTATCCTTGTCATTATGGAAGGTAGTCTATTGTCGAGAATTTTATTGCTCCAATGGATGGTACCCATGTCATTATTGAAGATAGTCTGTCATTGTGATTTCTGTTACTCTAATTGACGGTAGCCTTGTCATTATGGAAGGTACTCTGTTGTCCAGATTTTTGTTACTCAAATGGATTGTAGCCTTGTCATTATGGAAGGTAGTCTGTTGTCGAAATTTTTGTTACTCCAATGGATGGTAGCCTTGTCATTATGGAAGGTAGTCTCTTATTGATATTTTTGTTACTGCAATGGATGGTATCCTTATCATTTTTGATGGTAGTCTGCTGTCAAGATTTGTGTTACTCTAATGGATGGTAGCATTGTCATTATGGAAGTTTGTCTGCTGTCAAGATTTTTGTTTCTCCAATGGATGGTAGCCTTGTCATTATGGAAGGTTGTCTGTTGTCGAGATTTTTATTACTCTAATGGATGGTAGCCTTGTCATTATGGAAGGTAGTCTGTTATCGAGATTTTTGTTACTACAATGGATGGTAGCCTTGTCATTATGGAACTTAGTCTGTTGTCGAGATTATTGTTACTTTAATGTATGGTAGCCTTGTCATTATGGAAGTTTGTCTGCTGTCGAGATTTTTGTTTCTCCAATGGATGGTAGCCTTGTCATTATGGAAGGTTGTCTGTTGTCAAGATTTTTATTACTCTAATGGATGGTAGCCTTGTCATTATGGAAGGTAGTCTGTTATCGAGATTTTTGTTACTACAATGGATGGTAGCCTTGTCATTATGCAACTTAGTCTGTTGTCGAGATTTTTGTTACTCCATTGGATTGTAGGTTTGTCATTATGGAATTAGTATGTTGTCGAGATTTTTTTTACTCCAATGGATGGTAGTCTTTTCATTATGTAAGGTAGTTTGTTGTCGAGATTTTTGTTACTGCAATGGATGGTAGACTTGTCATTATGGAAGGTTGTCTGTCGTTGTGATTTCTGGTACTCCAATGGATCGTACCCTTGTCATTATGGAAGATAGTATGTTGTCGATATCTTTGTTACTCCAATGGATGGTAGCCTTGTCATTACGGAAGGTAGTCTGTTGTCGAAATTTTTGTTACTCCAATGGATTGTAGCGTTGTCATTATGGAAGGTAGTCTCTTGTTGATATTTTTGTTACTATAGTGGATGGTAGCCTTGTCATTTTGGAAGGGAGTATGTTGTCGAGGTTTTTGTTACACTATGGATGGTAGCCTTGTCATTATGGAAGGTAGTCTGCAGTCGAGATTATTGTTACTTTAATGTATGGTAGCCTTGTCATTATGGAAGGTAGTCTGTTGTCGAGATTTTTGTTACTACAACAGATGGTAGCCTTGTTATTATGGAAGGTAGTCTGTTGTCGAGATTTTTGTTACTACAATGGATGGTAGCCTTGTCATTATGGAAGGTAGTCTTGTGTCGAGATTTTTATTACTCTAATGGATGGTATCCTTGTCATTATGGAAGGTAGTCTATTGTCAAGAATTTAATTACTCCAATGGATGGTAGCCTTGTCATTATGGAAGGTAGTCTGTTATCGAGATTTTTGTTACTATAATTGATGGTAGCCTTGTCATTATGGAACTAAGTCTGTTGTCGAGATTTTTGTTACTCCATTGGATTGTAGCCTTGTCATTATAGAAGGTAGTATGTTGTCGAGATTTTTTTTACTCAAATGGATGGTAGTCTTTTCATTATGTAAGGTAGTTTGTTGTCGAGATTTTTGTTACTGCAATGGATGGTAGACTTGTCATTATGGAAGGTTGTCTGTCGTTGTGATTTCTGGTACTCCAATGGATCGTAGCCTTGTCATTATGGAAGATAGTATGTTGTCGATATCTTTGTTACTCCAATGAATGGTAGCCTTGTCATTACGGAAGGTAGTCTGTTGTCGAAATTTTTGTTACTCCAATGGATTGTAGCGTTGTCATTATGGAAGGTAGTCTCTTGTTGATATTTTTGTTACTACAATGGATGGTAGCCTTGTCATTTTGGAAGGGAGTATGTTGTCGAGGTTTTTGTTACACTAGTGGAAGGTAGCCTTGTCATTATGGAAGGTAGTCAGCAGTCGAGATTATTGTTACTTTAATGTATGGTAGCCTTGTTACTACAACGGATGGTAGCCTTGTTATTATTGAAGGTAGTCTGTTGTCGAGATTTTTGTTACTACAATGGATGGTAGCCTTGTCATTATTGAAGGTAGTCTGTTGTCGAGATTTTTATTACTCTAATGGATGGTATCCTTGTCATTATGGAAGGTAGTCTATTGTCAAGTATTTTATTACTCCAATGGATGGTAGCCATGTCATTATTTAAGATAGTCTGTCATTGTGATTTATGTTACTCTAATTGACGGTAGCCTTGTCATTATGGAAGGTAATCTGTTGTCCATATTTTTGTTACTCAAATGGATTGTAGCCTTGTCATTATGGAAGGTAGTCTCTTATTGATATTTTTGTTACTACAATGGATGGTATCCTTATCATTTTTAAGGTAGTCTGTTGCCCTGATTTTTGTTACTCTAATGGATGGTAGCATTGTCATTATGGAAGTTTGTATGCTGTCGAGATTTTTGTTTCTCCAATGGATGGTAGCCTTGTCATTATGGAAGGTTGTCTGTTGTCGAGATTTTTATTACTCTAATGGATGGTAGCCTTGTCATTATGGAAGGTAGTCTGTTATCGAGATTTTTGTTACTACAATGGATGGTAGCCTTGTCATTATGCAACTTAGTCTGTTGTCGAGATTTTTGTTACTCCATTGGATTGTAGCTTTGTCATTATGGAAGGTAGTATGTTGTCGATATTTTTTTTACTCCAATGGATGGTAGTCTTTTCATTATGTAAGGTAGTTTGTTGTCGAGATTTTTGTTACTGCAATGGATGGTAGACTTGTCATTATTGAAGGTAGTCTGTTGTCGAGATTTTTATCACTCTAATGGATGGTATCCTTGTCATTATGGAAGGTAGTCTATTGTCAAGTATTTTATTACTCCAATGGATGGTAGCCATGTCATTATTTAAGATAGTCTGTCATTGTGATTTCTGTTACTCTAATTGACGGTAGCCTTGTCATTATGGAAGGTAATCTGTTGTCCAGATTTTTGTTACTCAAATGGATTGTAGCCTTGTCATTATGGAAGGTAGTCTCTTATTGATATTTTTGTTACTACAATGGATGGTATCCTTATCATTTTTTAAGGTAGTCTGTTGCCCTGATTTTTGTTACTCTAATGGATGGTAGCATTGTCATTATGGAAGTTTGTATGCTGTCGAGATTTTTGTTTCTCCAATGGATGGTAGCCTTGTCATTATGGAAGGTTGTCTGTTGTCGAGATTTTTATTACTCTAATGGATGGTAGCCTTGTCATTATGGAAGGTAGTCTGTTATCGAGATTTTTGTTACTACAATGGATGGTAGCCTTGTCATTATGCAACTTAGTCTGTTGTCGAGATTTTTGTTACTCCATTGGATTGTAGCTTTGTCATTATGGAAGGTAGTATGTTGTCGAGATTTTTTTTACTCCAATGGATGGTAGTCTTTTCATTATGTAAGGTAGTTTGTTGTCGAGATTTTTGTTACTGCAATGGATGGTAGACTTGTCATTATGGAAGGTTGTCTGTCGTTGTGATTTCTGGTACTCCAATGGATGGTAGCCTTGTCATTATGGAAGATAGTATGTTGTCGATATCTTTGTTACTCCAATGGATGGTAGCCTTGTCATTACGGAAGGTAGTCTGTTGTCGAGACTTTTGTTACTCCAATGGATTGTAGCGTTGTCATAATGGAAGGTAGTCTCTTGTTGATATTTTTGTTACTTTAATGTATGGTAGCCTTGTCATTATGGAAGGTAGTCTGTTGTTGAGATTTTTGTTACCACAACGGATGGTAGCCTTGTTATTATTGAAGGTAGTCTGTTGTCGAGATTTTTGTTACTACAATAGATGGTAGCCTTGTCATTATGGAAGGTAGCCTGTTGTCGAGATTTTTATTACTCAAATGGATGGTATCCTTGTCATTATGGAAGGTAGTCTATTGTCGAGAATTTTATTACTCCAATGGATGGTAGCCATGTCATTATTGAAGATAGTCTGTCATTGTGATTTCTGTTACTCTAATTGACGGTAGCCTTGTCATTATGGAAGGTACTTTGTTGTCCAGATTTTTGTTACTCAAATGGATTGTAGCCTTGTCATTATGGAAGGTAGTCTGTTGTCGAGATTTTTGTTACTCCAATGGATGGTAGCCTTGTCATTATGGAAGGTAGTCTCTTATTGATATTGTTGTTACTACAATGGATGGTATCCTTATCATTTTTGAAGGTAGTCTGCTGTCAAGATTTGTGTTACTCTAATGGATGGTAGCATTGTCATTATGGAAGTTTGTCTGCTCTCGAGATTTTTGTTTCTCCAATGGATGGTAGCCTTGTCATTATGGAAGGTTGTCTGTTGTCGAGATTTTTATTACTCTAATGGATGGTAGCCTTGTCATTATGGAAGGTAGTCTGTTATCGAGATTTTTGTTACTACAATGGATGGTAGCCTTGTCATTATGGAACTTAGTCTGTTGTCGAAATTTTTGTTACTCCATTAGATTGTAGCCTTGTCATTATGGAAGGTAGTATGTTGTCGAGATTTTTTTTACTCCAATGGATGGTAGTCTTTTCATTATGTAAGGTAGTTTGTTGTCGAGATTTTTGTTACTGCAATGGATGGTAGACTTGTCATTATGGAAGGTTGTCTGTCGTTGTGATTTCTGGTACTCCAATGGATCTTAGCCTTGTCATTATGGAAGATAGTATGTTGTCGATATCTTTGTTACTCCAATGAATGGTAGCCTTGTCATTATTGAAGGTAGTCTGTTGTCGAGATTTTTGTTACATTAGTGGATGGTAGCCTTGTCATTATGGAAGGTAGTCTGCAGTCGAGATTATTGTTACTTTAATGTATGGTAGCGTTGTCATTATGGAAGGTAGTCTGTTGTTGAGATTTTTGTTACCACAACGGATGGTAGCCTTGTTATTATTGAAGGTAGTCTGTTGTCGAGATTTTTGTTACTACAATGGATGGTAGCCTTGTCATTATGGAAGGTAGCTTGTTGTCGACATTTTTATTACTCAATTGGATGGTATCCTTGTCATTATGGAAGGTAGTCTATTGTCGAGAATTTTATTGCTCCAATGGATGGTACCCATGTCATTATTGAAGATAGTCTGTCATTGTGATTTCTGTTACTCTAATTGACGGTAGCCTTGTCATTATGGAAGGTACTCTGTTGTCCAGATTTTTGTTACTCAAATGCATTGTAGCCTTGTCATTATGGAAGGTAGTCTGTTGTCGAGATTTTTGTTACTCCAATGGATGGTAGCCTTGTCATTATGGAAGGTAGTCTCTTATTGATATTTTTGTTACTGCAATGGATGGTATCCTTATCATTTTTGATGGTAGTCTGCTGTCAAGATTTGTGTTACTCTAATGGATGGTAGCATTGTCATTATGGAAGTTTGTCTGCTGTCGAGATTTTTGTTTCTCCAATGGATGGTAGCCTTGTCATTATGGAAGGTTGTCTGTTGTCGAGATTTTTATTACTCTAATGGATGGTAGCCTTGTCATTATGGAAGGTAGTCTGTTATCGAGATTTTTGTTACTACAATGGATGGTAGCCTTGTCATTATGGAACTTAGTCTGTTGTCGAGATTATTGTTACTTTAATGTATGGTAGCCTTGTCATTATGGAAGTTTGTCTGCTGTCGAGATTTTTGTTTCTCCAATGGATGGTAGCCTTGTCATTATGGAAGGTTGTCTGTTGTCAAGATTTTTATTACTCTAATGGATGGTAGCCTTGTCATTATGGAAGGTAGTCTGTTATCGAGATTTTTGTCACTACAATGGATGGTAGCCTTGTAATTATGCAACTTAGTCTGTTGTCGAGATTTTTGTTACTCCATTGGATTGTAGGTTTGTCATTATGGAATTAGTATGTTGTCGAGATTTTTTTTACTCCAATGGATGGTAGTCTTTTCATTATGTAAGGTAGTTTGTTGTCGAGATTTTTGTTACTGCAATGGATGGTAGACTTGTCATTATGGAAGGTTGTCTGTCGTTGTGATTTCTGGTACTCCAATGGATCGTACCCTTGTCATTATGGAAGATAGTATGTTGTCGATATCTTTGTTACTCCAATGGATGGTAGCCTTGTCATTACGGAAGGTAGTCTGTTGTCGAAATTTTTGTTACTCCAATGGATTGTAGCGTTGTCATTATGGAAGGTAGTCTCTTGTTGATATTTTTGTTACTATAGTGGATGGTAGCCTTGTCATTTTGGAAGGGAGTATGTTGTCGAGGTTTTTGTTACACTATGGATGGTAGCCTTGTCATTATGGAAGGTAGTCTGCAGTCGAGATTATTGTTACTTTAATGTATGGTAGCCTTGTCATTATGGAAGGTAGTCTGTTGTCGAGATTTTTGTTACTACAACAGATGTTAGCCTTGTTATTATGGAAGGTAGTCTGTTGTCGAGATTTTTGTTACTACAATGGATGGTAGCCTTGTCATTATGGAAGGTAGTCTTGTGTCGAGATTTTTATTACTCTAATGGATGGTATCCTTGTCATTATGGAAGGTAGTCTATTGTCAAGAATTTAATTACTCCAATGGATGGTAGCCTTGTCATTATGGAAGGTAGTCTGTTATCGAGATTTTTGTTACTATAATTGATGGTAGCCTTGTCATTATGGAACTAAGTCTGTTGTCGAGATTTTTGTTACTCCATTGGATTGTAGCCTTGTCATTATGGAAGGTAGTATGTTGTCGAGATTTTTTTTACTCCAATGGATGGTAGTCTTTTCATTATGTAAGGTAGTTTGTTGTCGAGATTTTTGTTACTGCAATGGATGGTAGACTTGTCATTATGGAAGGTTGTCTGTCGTTGTGATTTCTGGTACTCCAATGGATCGTAGCCTTGTCATTATGGAAGATAGTATGTTGTCGATATCTTTGTTACTCCAATGAATGGTAGCCTTGTCATTACGGAAGGTAGTCTGTTGTCGAAATTTTTGTTACTCCAATGGATTGTAGCGTTGTCATTATGGAAGGTAGTCTCTTGTTGATATTTTTGTTACTACAATGGATGGTAGCCTTGTCATTTTGGAAGGGAGTATGTTGTCGAGGTTTTTGTTACACTAGTGGAAGGTAGCCTTGTCATTATGGAAGGTAGTCAGCAGTCGAGATTATTGTTACTTTAATGTATGGTAGCCTTGTCATTATGGAAGTTTGTCTGCTGTCGAGATTTTTGTTTCTCCAATGGATGGTAGCCTTGTCATTATGGAAGGTTGTCTGTTGTCAAGATTTTTATTACTCTAATGGATGGTAGCCTTGTCATTATGGAAGGTAGTGTGTTATCGAGATTTTTGTTACTACAATGGATGGTAGCCTTGTCATTATGCAACTTAGTCTGTTGTCGAGATTTTTGTTACTCCATTAGATTGTAGCCTTGTCATTATGGAAGGTAGTATGTTGTCGAGATTTTTTTTACTCCAATGGATGGTAGTCTTTTCATTATGTAAGGTAGTTTGTTGTCGAGATTTTTGTTACTACAATGGATGGTAGACTTGTCATTATGGAAGGTTGTCTGTCGTTGTGATTTCTGGTACTCCAATAGATGGTAGCCTTGTCATTATGGAAGATAGTATGTTGTCGATATCTTTGTTACTCCAATGGATGGTAGCCTTGTCATTACGGAAGGTAGTCTGTTGTCGAGACTTTTGTTACTCCAATGGATTGTAGCGTTGTCATAATGGAAGGTAGTCTCTTGTTGATATTTTTGTTACTACAATGGATGGTAGCCTTGTCATTTTGGAAGGGAGTCTGTTGTCGAGGTTTTTGTTACACTAGTGGATGGTAGCCTTATCGTTATGGAAGGTAGTCTGCAGTCGAGATTATTGTTACTTTAATGTATGGTAGCCTTTTCATTATGGAAGTTTGTCTGCTGTCGAGATTTTTGTTTCTCCAATGGATGGTAGCCTTGTCATTATGGAAGGTTGTCTGTTGTCAAGATTTTTATTACTCTAATGGATGGTAGCCTTGTCATTATGGAAGGTAGTCTGTTATCGAGATTTTTGTTACTCCATTAGATTGTAGCCTTGTCATTATGGAAGGTAGTATGTTGTCGAGATTTTTTTTACTCCAATGGATGGTAGTCTTTTCATTAAGTAAGGTAGTTTGTTGTCGAGATTTTTGTTACTACAATGGATGGTAGACTTGTCATTATGGAAGGTTGTCTGTCGTTGTGATTTCTGGTACTCCAATAGATGGTAGCCTTGTCATTATGGAAGATAGTATGTTGTCGATATCTTTGTTACTCCAATGGATGGTAGCCTTGTCATTACGGAAGGTAGTCTATTGTCGAGACTTTTGTTACTCCAATGGATTATAGCGTTGTCATAATGGAAGGTAGTCTCTTGTTGATATTTTTGTTACTACAATGGATGGTAGCCTTGTCATTTTGGAAGGGAGTCTGTTGTCGAGGTTTTTGTTACACTAGTGGATGGTAGCCTTATCGTTATGGAAGGTAGTCTGCAGTCGAGATTATTGTTACTTTAATGTATGGTAGCCTTGTCATTATGGAAGTTTGTCTGCTGTCGAGATTTTTGTTTCTCCAATGGATGGTAGCCTTGTCATTATGGAAGGTTGTCTGTTGTCAAGATTTTTATTACTCTAATGGATGGTAGCCTTGTCATTATGGAAGGTAGTCTGTTATCGAGATTTTTGTTACTACAATGGATGGTAGCCTTGTCATTATGCAACTTAGTCTGTTGTCGAGATTTTTGTTACTCCATTGGATTGTAGGTTTGTCATTATGGAATTAGTATGTTGTCGAGATTTTTTTTACTCCAATGGATGGTAGTCTTTTCATTATGTAAGGTAGTTTATTGTCGAGATTTTTGTTACTGCAATGGATGGTAGACTTGTCATTATGGAAGGTTGTCTGTCGTTGTGATTTCTGGTACTCCAATGGATCGTACCCTTGTCATTATGGAAGATAGTATGTTGTCGATATCTTTGTTACTCCAATGGATGGTAGCCTTGTCATTACGGAAGGTAGTCTGTTGTCGAAATTTTTGTTACTCCAATGGATTGTAGCGTTGTCATTATGGAAGGTAGTCTCTTGTTGATATTTTTGTTACTATAGTGGATGGTAGCCTTGTCATTTTGGAAGGGAGTATGTTGTCGAGGTTTTTGTTACACTATGGATGGTAGCCTTGTCATTATGGAAGGTAGTCTGCAGTCGAGATTATTGTTACTTTAATGTATGGTAGCCTTGTCATTATGGAAGGTAGTCTGTTGTCGAGATTTTTGTTACTACAACAGATGTTAGCCTTGTTATTATGGAAGGTAGTCTGTTGTCGAGATTTTTGTTACTACAATGGATGGTAGCCTTGTCATTATGGAAGGTAGTCTTGTGTCGAGATTTTTATTACTCTAATGGATGGTATCCTTGTCATTATGGAAGGTAGTCTATTGTCAAGAATTTAATTACTCCAATGGATGGTAGCCTTGTCATTATGGAAGGTAGTCTGTTATCGAGATTTTTGTTACTATAATTGATGGTAGCCTTGTCATTATGGAACTAAGTCTGTTGTCGAGATTTTTGTTACTCCATTGGATTGTAGCCTTGTCATTATGGAAGGTAGTATGTTGTCGAGATTTTTTTTACTCCAATGGATGGTAGTCTTTTCATTATGTAAGGTAGTTTGTTGTCGAGATTTTTGTTACTGCAATGGATGGTAGACTTGTCATTATGGAAGGTTGTCTGTCGTTGTGATTTCTGGTACTCCAATGGATCGTAGCCTTGTCATTATGGAAGATAGTATGTTGTCGATATCTTTGTTACTCCAATGAATGGTAGCCTTGTCATTACGGAAGGTAGTCTGTTGTCGAAATTTTTGTTACTCCAATGGATTGTAGCGTTGTCATTATGGAAGGTAGTCTCTTGTTGATATTTTTGTTACTACAATGGATGGTAGCCTTGTCATTTTGGAAGGGAGTATGTTGTCGAGGTTTTTGTTACACTAGTGGAAGGTAGCCTTGTCATTATGGAAGGTAGTCAGCAGTCGAGATTATTGTTACTTTAATGTATGGTAGCCTTGTCATTATGGAAGTTTGTCTGCTGTCGAGATTTTTGTTTCTCCAATGGATGGTAGCCTTGTCATTATGGAAGGTTGTCTGTTGTCAAGATTTTTATTACTCTAATGGATGGTAGCCTTGTCATTATGGAAGGTAGTGTGTTATCGAGATTTTTGTTACTACAATGGATGGTAGCCTTGTCATTATGCAACTTAGTCTGTTGTCGAGATTTTTGTTACTCCATTAGATTGTAGCCTTGTCATTATGGAAGGTAGTATGTTGTCGAGATTTTTTTTACTCCAATGGATGGTAGTCTTTTCATTATGTAAGGTAGTTTGTTGTCGAGATTTTTGTTACTACAATGGATGGTAGACTTGTCATTATGGAAGGTTGTCTGTCGTTGTGATTTCTGGTACTCCAATAGATGGTAGCCTTGTCATTATGGAAGATAGTATGTTGTCGATATCTTTGTTACTCCAATGGATGGTAGCCTTGTCATTACGGAAGGTAGTCTGTTGTCGAGACTTTTGTTACTCCAATGGATTGTAGCGTTGTCATAATGGAAGGTAGTCTCTTGTTGATATTTTTGTTACTACAATGGATGGTAGCCTTGTCATTTTGGAAGGGAGTCTGTTGTCGAGGTTTTTGTTACACTAGTGGATGGTAGCCTTATCGTTATGGAAGGTAGTCTGCAGTCGAGATTATTGTTACTTTAATGTATGGTAGCCTTTTCATCATGGAAGTTTGTCTGCTGTCGAGATTTTTGTTTCTCCAATGGATGGTAGCCTTGTCATTATGGAAGGTTGTCTGTTGTCAAGATTTTTATTACTCTAATGGATGGTAGCCTTGTCATTATGGAAGGTAGTCTGTTATCGAGATTTTTGTTACTCCATTAGATTGTAGCCTTGTCATTATGGAAGGTAGTATGTTGTCGAGATTTTTTTTACTCCAATGGATGGTAGTCTTTTCATTAAGTAAGGTAGTTTGTTGTCGAGATTTTTGTTACTACAATGGATGGTAGACTTGTCATTATGGAAGGTTGTCTGTCGTTGTGATTTCTGGTACTCCAATAGATGGTAGCCTTGTCATTATGGAAGATAGTATGTTGTCGATATCTTTGTTACTCCAATGGATGGTAGCCTTGTCATTACGGAAGGTAGTCTATTGTCGAGACTTTTGTTACTCCAATGGATTATAGCGTTGTCATAATGGAAGGTAGTCTCTTGTTGATATTTTTGTTACTACAATGGATGGTAGCCTTGTCATTTTGGAAGGGAGTCTGTTGTCGAGGTTTTTGTTACACTAGTGGATGGTAGCCTTATCGTTATGGAAGGTAGTCTGCAGTCGAGATTATTGTTACTTTAATGTATGGTAGCCTTGTCATTATGGAAGTTTGTCTGCTGTCGAGATTTTTGTTTCTCCAATGGATGGTAGCCTTGTCATTATGGAAGGTTGTCTGTTGTCAAGATTTTTATTACTCTAATGGATGGTAGCCTTGTCATTATGGAAGGTAGTCTGTTATCGAGATTTTTGTTACTACAATGGATGGTAGCCTTGTCATTATGCAACTTAGTCTGTTGTCGAGATTTTTGTTACTCCATTGGATTGTAGGTTTGTCATTATGGAATTAGTATGTTGTCGAGATTTTTTTTACTCCAATGGATGGTAGTCTTTTCATTATGTAAGGTAGTTTATTGTCGAGATTTTTGTTACTGCAATGGATGGTAGACTTGTCATTATGGAAGGTTGTCTGTCGTTGTGATTTCTGGTACTCCAATGGATCGTACCCTTGTCATTATGGAAGATAGTATGTTGTCGATATCTTTGTTACTCCAATGGATGGTAGCCTTGTCATTACGGAAGGTAGTCTGTTGTCGAAATTTTTGTTACTCCAATGGATTGTAGCGTTGTCATTATGGAAGGTAGTCTCTTGTTGATATTTTTGTTACTATAGTGGATGGTAGCCTTGTCATTTTGGAAGGGAGTATGTTGTCGAGGTTTTTGTTACACTATGGATGGTAGCCTTGTCATTATGGAAGGTAGTCTGCAGTCGAGATTATTGTTACTTTAATGTATGGTAGCCTTGTCATTATGGAAGGTAGTCTGTTGTCGAGATTTTTGTTACTACAACAGATGGTAGCCTTGTTATTATGGAAGGTAGTCTGTTGTCGAGATTTTTGTTACTACAATGGATGGTAGCCTTGTCATTATGGAAGGTAGTCTATTGTCGAGATTTTTATTACTCTAATGGATGGTATCCTTGTCATTATGGAAGGTAGTCTATTGTCAAGAATTTAATTACTCCAATGGATGGTAGCCTTGTCATTATGGAAGGTAGTCTGTTATCGAGATTTTTGTTACTATAATTGATGGTAGCCTTGTCATTATGGAACTAAGTCTGTTGTCGAGATTTTTGTTACTCCATTGGATTGTAGCCTTGTCATTATGGAAGGTAGTATGTTGTCGAGATTTTTTTTACTCCAATGGATGGTAGTCTTTTCATTATGTAAGGTAGTTTGTTGTCGAGATTTTTGTTACTGCAATGGATGGTAGACTTGTCATTATGGAAGGTTGTCTGTCGTTGTGATTTCTGGTACTCCAATGGATCGTAGCCTTGTCATTATGGAAGATAGTATGTTGTTGATATCTTTGTTACTCCAATGAATGGTAGCCTTGTCATTACGGAAGGTAGTCTGTTGTCGAAATTTTTGTTACTCCAATGGATTGTAGCGTTGTCATTATGGAAGGTAGTCTCTTGTTGATATTTTTGTTACTACAATGGATGGTAGCCTTGTCATTTTGGAAGGGAGTATGTTGTCGAGGTTTTTGTTACACTAGTGGAAGGTAGCCTTGTCATTATGGAAGGTAGTCAGCAGTCGAGATTATTGTTACTTTAATGTATGGTAGCCTTGTCATTATGGAAGGTAGTCTGTTGTCGAGATTTTTGTTACTACAACGGATGGTAGCCTTGTTATTATTGAAGGTAGTCTGTTGTCGAGATTTTTGTTACTACAATGGATGGTAGCCGTGTCATTATTGAAGGTAGTCTGTTGTCGAGATTTTTATTACTCTAATGGATGGTATCCTTGTCATTATGGAAGGTAGTCTATTGTCAAGAATTTAATTACTCCAATGGATGGTAGCCTTGTCATTATGGAAGGTAGTCTGTTATCGAGATTTTTGTTACTACAATGGATGGTAGCCTTGTCATTATATTGTCGAGATTTTTGTTACTCCATTGGATTGTAGCCTTGTCATTATGGAAGGTAGTATGTTGTCGAGATTTTTTTTACTCCAATGGATGGTAGTCTTTTCATTATGTAAGGTAGTTTGTTGTCGAGATTTTTGTTACTGCAATGGATGGTAGACTTGTCATTATGGAAGGTTGTCTGTCGTTGTGATTTCTGGTACTCCAATGGATGGTAGCCTTGTCATTATGGAAGATAGTATGTTGTCGATATCTTTGCTACTCCAATGGATGGTAGCCTTGTCATTACGGAAGGTAGTCTGTTGTCGAGGTTTTTGTTACATTAGTGGATGGTAGCCTTGTCATTATGGAAGGTAGTCTGCAGTCGAGATTATTGTTACTTTAATGTATGGTAGCCTTGTCATTATGGAAGGTAGTCTGTTGTTGAGATTTTTGTTACCACAACGGATGGTAGCCTTGTTATTATTGAAGGTAGTCTGTTGTCGAGATTTTTGTTACTACAATGGATGGTAGCCTTGTCATTATGGAAGGTAGCCTGTTGTCGAGATTTTTATTACTCTAATGGATGGTATCCTTGTCATTATGGAAGGTAGTCTATTGTCGAGAATTTTATTACTCCAATGGATGGTAGCCATGTCATTATTGAAGATAGTCTGTCATTGTGATTTCTGTTACTCTAATTGACGGTAGCCTTGTCATTATGGAAGGTAATCTGTTGTCCAAATTTTTGTTACTCAAATGGATTGCAGCCTTGTCATTATGGAAGGTAGTCTATTGTCGAGATTTTTGTTACTCCAATGGATGGTAGCCTTGTCATTATGGAAAGTAGTCTCTTATTGATATTTTTGTTACTACAATGGATGGTATCCTTATCATTTTTGAAGGTAGTCTGCTTTCAATATTTTTTTTACTCTAATGGATGGTAGCATTGTCATTATGGAAGGTAGTCTGCTGTCGAGATTTTTGTTTCTCCAATGGATGGTAGCCTTGTCATTATGAAAGGTTTTCTGTTGTCGAGATTTTTATTACTCTAATGGATGGTAGCCTTGTCATTATGGAAGGTAGTCTGTTATCGAGATTTTTGTTACTACAATGGATGGTAGCCTTGTCATTATGGAACTTAATCTATTGTCGAGATTTTTGTTACTCCATTAGATTGTAGCCTTGTCATTATGGAAGGTAGTATGTTGTCGAGATTTTTGTTACTCCAATGGATGGTAGCCTTGTCATTATGGAAGGTAGTCTGTTGTCGAGATTTTTATTACTCTAATGGATGGTATCCTTGTCATTATGGAATGTTGTCCGTCGTTGTGATTTCTGGTACTCCAATGGATGGTAGCCTTGTCATTATGGAAGATAGTATGTTGTCGATATCTTTGTTACTCCAATGGATGGTAGCCTTGTCATTAGGGAAGGTAGTCTGTTGTCGAGATTTTTGTTACTCCAATGGATTGTAGCGTTGTCATTATGCAAGGTAGTCTCTTGTTGATATTTTTGTTACTACCATGGATGGTAGCCTTGTCATTTTGGAAGGGAGTCTGTTGTCGAGGTTTTTGTTACACTAGTGGATGGTAGCCTTGTCATTATGGAGGGTAGTCTGAAGTCGAGATTATTGTTACTTTAATGTAAGGTAGCCTTGTCATTATGGAAGATAGTCTGTTGTCGAGATTTTTGTTACTACAACGGATGGTAGCCTTGTTATTATGGAAGGTAGTCTATTGTCGAGATTTTTGTTACTACAATGGATAGTAGCCTTGTCATTATGGAAGGTAGTCTGTTGTCGAGATTTTTATTACGCTAATGGATGGTATCGTTGTCATTATGGAATGTTGTTCGTCGTTGTGATTTCTGGTACTCCAATGGATGGTAGCCTTGTCATTATGGAAGATAGTATGTTGTCGATATCTTTGTTACTCCAATGGATGGTAGCCTTGTCATTAGGGAAGGTAGTCTGTTGTCGAGATTTTTGTTACTCCAATGGATTGTAGCGTTGTCATTATGCAAGGTAGTCTCTTGTTGATATTTTTGTTACTACAATGGATGGTAGCCTTTTCATTTTGGAAGGGAGTCTGTTGTCGAGGTTTTTGTTACACTAGTGGATGGTAGCCTTGTCATTATGGAAGGTAGTCTGTTATCGAGATTTTTGTTACTACAATGGATGGTAGCCTTGTCATTTTGGAAGGGAGTATGTTGTCGAGGTTTTTGTTACACTAGTGGATGGTAGCCTTGTCATTATGGAAGGTAGACTGCAGTCGAGATTATTGTTACTTTAATGTATGGTAGCCTTGTCATTATGGAAGGTAGTCTGTTGTCAAGAGTTTTGTTACTACAACGGATGGTAGCCTTGTTATTATGGAAGGTAGTCTGTTGTCGAGATTTTTGTTACTACAATGGATGGTAGCCTTGTCATTATGGAAGGTAGTCTGTTGTCGAGATTTTTATTAGTCTAATGGATGGTATCCTTGTCATTATGGAAGGTAGTCTATTGTCAAGAATTTAATTACTCCAATGGATGGTAGCCTTCTCATTATGGAAGGTAGTCTGTTATCGAGATTTTTGTTACTACAATGGATGGTAGCCTTGTCATTATGGAACTTAGTTGTTGTCGAGATTTTTGTTACTCCATTAGATTGTAGCCTTGTCATTATGGAAGGTAGTATGTTGTCGAGAATTTTTTTACTCCAATGGATGGTAGTCTTTTCATTATTTAAGGTAGTTTGTTGTCGAGATTTTTGTTACTGCAATGGATGGTAGACTTGTCATTATGGAAGGTTGTCTGTCGTTGTGATTTCTGGTACTCCAATGGATCGTAGCCTTGTCATTATGGAAGATAGTATGTTGTCGATATCTTTGTTACTCCAATGGATGGTAGCCTTGTCATTACGGAAGGTAGTCTGTTGTCGAGACTTTTGTTACTCCAATGGATTGTAGCGTTGTCATAATGGAAGGTAGTCTCTTGTTGATATTTTTGTTACTACAATGGATGGTAGCCTTGTCATTTTGGAAGGGAGTCTGTTGTCGAGGTTTTTGTTGCACTAGTGGATGGTAGCCTTGTCGTTATGGAAGGTAGTCTGCAGTCGAGATTATTGTTACTTTAATGTATGGTAGCCTTGTAATTATGGAAGGTAGTCTGTTGTCGAGATTTTTGTTACTACAACGGATGGTAGACTTGTTATTATGGAAGGTAGTCTGTTGTCGATATTTTTATTACTCTAATGGATGGTAGCCTTGTCATAATGGAAGGTAGTCTGTTATCGAGATTTTTGTTACTACAATGGATGGTAGCCTTGTCATTATGGAACTTAGTCTGTTGTCGAGATTTTTGTTACTCCATTGGATTGTAGCCTTGTCATTATGGAAGGTAGTATGTTGTCGAGATTTTTTTTACTCCAATGGATGGTAGTCTTTTCATTATGTAAGGTAGTTTGTTGTCGAGATTTTTGTTACTGCAATGGATGGTAGACTTGTCATTATGGAAGGTTGTCTGTCATTGTGATTTCTGGTACTCCAATGGATGGTAGCCTTGTCATTATGGAAGATAGTATGTTGTCGATATCTTTGTTACTCCAATGGATGGTAGCCTTGTCATTACGGAAGGTAGTCTGTTGTCGAGGTTTTTGTTACATTAGTGGATGGTAGCCTTGTCATTATGGAAGGTAGTCTGCAGTCGAGATTATTGTTACTTTAATGTATGGTAGCCTTGTCATTATGGAAGGTAGTCTGTTGTTGAGATTTTTGTTACCACAACGGATGGTAGCCTTGTTATTATTGAAGGTAGTCTGTTGTCGAGATTTTTGTTACTACAATGGATGGTAGCCTTGTCATTATGGAAGGTAGCCTGTTGTCGAGATTTTTATTACTCTAATGGATGGTATCCTTGTCATTTTGGAAGGTAGTCTATTGTCGAGAATTTTATTACTCCAATGGATGGTAGCCATGTCATTATTGAAGATAGTCTGTCATTGTGATTTTTGTTACTCTAATTGACGGTAGCCTTGTCATTATGGAAGGTAATCTGTTGTCCAAATTTTTGTTACTCAAATGGATTGTAGCCTTGTCATTATGGAAGGTAGTCTGTTGTCGAGATTTTTGTTACTCCAATGGATGGTAGCCTTGTCATTATGGAAAGTAGTCTCTTATTGATATTTTTGTTACTACAATGGATGGTATCCTTATCATTTTTGAATGTAGTCTGCTGTCAATATTTTTTTTACTCTAATGGATGGTAGCATTGTCATTATGGAAGGTAGTCTGCTGTCGAGATTTTGGTTTCTCCAATGGATGGTAGCCTTGTCATTATGAAAGGTTGTCTGTTGTCGAGATTTTTATTACTCTAATGGATGGTAGCCTTGTCATTATGGAAGGTAGTCTGTTATCGAGATTTTTGTTACTATAATGGATGGTAGCCTTGTCATTATGGAACTTAGTCTGTTGTCGAGATTTTTGTTACTCCATTAGATTGTAGCCTTGTCATTATGGAAGGTAGTATGTTGTCGAGATTTTTGTTACTCCAATGGATGGTAGCCTTGTCATTATGGAAGGTAGTTTGTTGTCGAGATTTTTATTACTCTAATGGATGGTATCCTTGTCATTATGGAATGTTGTCCGTCGTTGTGATTTCTGGTACTCCAATGGATGGTAGCCTTGTCATTATGGAAGATAGTATGTTGTCGATATCTTTGTTACTCCAATGGATGGTAGCCTTGTCATTAGGGAAGGTAGTCTTTTGTCGAGATTTTTGTTACTCCAATGGATTGTAGCGTTGTCATTATGCAAGGTAGTCTCTTGTTGATATTTTTGTTACTACCATGGATGGTAGCCTTGTCATTTTGGAAGGGAGTCTGTTGTCGAGGTTTTTGTTACACTAGTGGATGGTAGCCTTGTCATTATGGAAGGTAGTCTGCAGTCGAAATTATTGTTACTTTAATGTATGGTAGCCTTGTCATTATGGAAGATAGTCAATTGTCGAGATTTTTGTTACTACAACGGATGGTAGCCTTGTTATTATGGAAGGTAGTCTATTGTCGAGATTTTTGTTACTACAATGGATGGTAGCCTTGTCATTATGGAAGGTAGTCTGTTGTCGAGATTTTTATTACGCTAATGGATGGTATCGTTGTCATTATGGAATGTTGTCCGTCGTTGTGATTTCTGGTACTCCAATGGATGGTAGCCTTGTCATTATGGAAGATAGTATGTTGTCGATATATTTGTTACTCCAATGGATGGTAGCCTTGTCATTAGGGAAGGTAGTCTGTTGTCGAGATTTTTGTTACTCCAATGGATTGTAGCGTTGTCATTATGCAAGGTAGTCTCTTGTTGATATTTTTGTTACTACAATGGATGGTAGCCTTTTCATTTTGGAAGGGAGTCTGTTGTCGAGGTTTTTGTTACACTAGTGGATGGTAGCCTTGTCGTTATAGAAGGTAGTCTGCAGTCGAGATTATTGTTACTTTAATGTATGGTAGCCTTGTCATTATGGAAGATAGTCTGTTGTCGAGATTTTTGTTACTACAACGCATGGTAGCCTTGTTATTATGGAAGGTAGTCTATTGTCGAGATTTTTGTTAATACAGTGGATGGTAGCCTTGTCATTATGGAAGGTATTCTGTTGTCGAGATTTTTATTACTCTAATGGATGGTATCCTTGTCATTATGGAAGGTAGTCTATTGTCGAGAACTTTATTACTCCAATGGATGGTAGCTATGTCATTATTGAAGATAGTCTGTCATTTTGATTTCTGTTACTCTAATTGACGGTAGCCTTGTCATTATGGAAGGTAATCTGTTGTCCATATTTTTGTTACTCAAATGGATTGTAGCCTTGTCATTTTGGAAGGTAGTCTGTTGTCGAGATTTTTGTTACTCCAATGGATGGTAGCCTTGTCATTATGGAAGGTAGTCTCTTATTGATATTTTTGTTACTACAATGGATGGTATCCTTATCATTTTTGAAGGTAGTCTGCTGTCAAGATTTTTGTTACTCCAATGGATGGTAGCCTTGTCATTATGAAAGGTAGTCTATTGTTGAGATTTTTGTTACTCCAATGGATGGTAGCCTTGTCATTATGGAAGGTAGTCTGTTGTCGATATCTTTGTTACTCCAATGGATGGTAGCCTTGTTATTATTGAAGGTAGTCTGTTATCGATATTTTTGTTACTCTAATGGATGGTATCCTTGTCATTATTGAAGGTAGTATGTTGTCGAGATTTTTTTTACTCTAATGGATGGTAGCCTTGTTATTAATAAAGGAAGTCTGTTGTTGTGATTTCTGTTACTCCAATGGATGGTAGCCTTGTAATTTTGGAAGATAGTATGTTGTCGATATCATTGTTACTCCAATGGATGGTAGCCTTGTCATTATGGAAGGTAGTCTGTTGTCGAGATTTTTGTTACTCCAATGGATTGTAGCATTGTCATTATGGAAGGTAGTCTCTTGTTGATATTTTTGTTACTACAATGGATGGTTGCCTTGTCATTTTGGAAGGGAGTCTGTTGTCGAGGTTTTTGTTACTCTAATGGATGGTAGCCTTGTCATTATGGAAGGTAGTCTGTTGTCGAGATTTTTGTTACTACAATGGATGGTAGACTTGTCATTATGGAAGGTAGTATGTTGTCGAGATTTTTGTTACTACAATGGATGGTAGCTTTGTCATTATGGAAGGTAGTCTGTTGTCGATATTTTTGTTACTCCAATGGATGGTATCCTTGTCATTATGGAAGGTTGTCTGTTTTCGAGATTTTTATTACTCTAATGGATAATAGCAATGTCATTATGGAAGGTATTCTCTTGTCGAGATTTTTTTTACTACAATGGATGGTAGCCTTGTCATTATGAAAGGTAATCTATTATCAAGATTTTTGTTACTCCAATGGATGGTAGCCTTGTCATTATGTAAGGTAGTCTGTTGCAAGATTTTTGTTACTCCAATGGATGGTAACCTTGTCATTATGGAAGGTAGTCTATTGTCGAGATTTTTGTTACTCCAATGGATGGTAGATTTGTCATTATGGAAGGTTGTGTGTCGTTGTAATTTCTGGTACTCAATTGGATGGTAGCCTTGTCATTATGGAAGATAGTATGTTGTCGATATCTTTGTTACTCCAATGGATGGTAGCCTTGTCATTACGGAAGGTAGTCTGTTGTGGAGATTTTTGTTACTCCAATGGATTGTAGCCTTGTCATTATGCAAGGTAGTCTTTTGTCGACATTTTTGTTACTCTAATGGATGGTAGCCTTGTCATTATGGAAGGTAGTCTCTTGTTGATATTTTTGTTACTACAATGGATTGTAGCCTTGTCATTTTTGAAAGTAGTCTGTTGTCGAGATTTTTGTCACACTAGTGGATGGTAGCCTTGTCATTATGGAAGGTAGTCTACTGTCAAGATTATGGTTACTTTAATGTATGGTAGCCTTGTCATTATGGAAGGTATTCTGTTGTCGAGATTTTTGTTACTACAATGGATGGTAGCCTTGTTATTATGGAAGGTAGTCTGTTGTCGAGATTTTTGTTACTACAATGGATGGTAGCCTTGTCATTATGGAAGGTAGTCTGTTGTCGAGATTTTTATTACTCTAATGGATGGTATCCTTGTTATTATGGAAGGTAGTCTGTTGTCGAGAATTTTATTACTCCAATGGATAGTAGCCATGTCATTATTGAAGATAGTCTGTCATTGTGATTTCTGTTACTCTAATTGACGGTAGCCTTGTCATTATGGAAGGTAATCTGTTGTCCAGATTTTTGTTACTCAAATTGATTGTAGCCTTGTCATTATGGAAGGTAGTCTGTTGTCGAGATTTTTGTTACTCCAATGGATGATAGCCTTGTCATTATTGAAGGTAGTCTGCTGTCGAGATTTTTGTTTATCCAATGGATGGTAGCCATGTCATTATGGAAGGTAGTCTTTTGTCGAGATTTTTGTTACTCCAATGGATGGTAGCCTTGTCATTATGGAAGGTAGTTTGTTGTCAAAAATTTTGTTACTCTAATGGATGGTATCCTTTTCATTATGGATGGTAGTATGTTGTCGAGATTTTTGTTACTCCAATGGATGGTAGCCTTGTCATTATGGAAGGTAGTTTGTTGTCAAAAATTTTGTTACTCTAATGGATGGTATCCTTTTCATTATGGATGGTAGTATGTTGTCGAGATTTTTGTTACTCTAATGGATGGTAGCCTTGTCATGAATGAAGGTAGTCTGTCGTTGTGATTTATGTTACTCCAATGGATGGTAGCCTTGTCATTATGAAAGGTAGTCTATTGTCGAGATTTTTGTTACTCCAATGCATGGTAGCCTTGTCATTATGGAAGGTAGACTGTTGTCGATATCTTTGTTACTCCAATGGATGGTAGCCTTGTCATTATTGAAGGTAGTCTGTTGTCGAGATTTTTGTTACTCTAATGGATGGTATCCTTGTCATTATTGAAGGTAGTATGTTGTCGAGATTTTTTTTACTCTAATGGATGGTAGCCTTGTTATTAATAAAGGTAGTCTGTCATTGTGATTTCTGTTACTCCAATGGATGGTAGCCTTGTCATTATGGAAGGTAGTTTTTTGTCAAAATTTGTGTTACTCTAATGGATGGTATCCTTTTCATTATGGATGGTAGTATGTTGTCGAGATTTTTGTTACTCTAATGGATGGTAGCCTTGTCATGAATGAAGGTAGTCTGTCGTTGTGATTTCTGTTACTCCAATGGATGGTAGCCTTGTCATTATGAAAGGTAGTCTATTGTCGAGATTTTTGTTACTCCAATGCATGGTAGCCTTGTCATTATGGAAGGTATACTGTTGTTGATATCTTTGTTACTCTAATGGATGGTAGCCTTGTCATTATTGAAGGTAGTCTGTTGTCGAGATTTTTGTTACTCTAATGGATGGTATCCTTGTCGTTATTGAAGGTAGTATGTTGTCGAGATTTTTTTTACTCTAATGGATGGTAGCCTTGTTATTAATAAAGGTAGTCTGTCATTGTGATTTCTGTTACTCCAATGGATGGTAGCCTTGTCATTATAGAAGGTAGTTTGTTGTCAAAATTTTTGTTACTCTAATGGATGGTATCCTTTTCATTATGGATGGTAGTATGTTGTCGAGATTTTTGTTACTCTAATGGATGGTAGCCTTTTCATGAATGAAGGTAGTCTGTCGTTTTGATTTCTGTTACGCCAATGGATGGTAGCCTTGTCATTATGAAAGGTAGTCTATTGTCGAGATTTTTTTTACTTTAATGGATGGTAGCCTTGTCATTATGGAAGGTAGTCTGTTGTTGATATCTTTATTACTCCAATGGATGGTAGCCTTGTCATTATTGAAGGTATTTTGTTGTCGAAATTTTTGTTACTCTAATGGATGGTATCCTTGTCATTATTGAAGGTAGTATGTTGTCGAGATTTTTTTTACTCTAATGGATGGTAGCCTTGTTATTAATAAAGGTAGTCTGTCGTTGTGATTTCTGTTACTCCAATGGATGGTAGCCTTGTAATTATGGAAGATAGTATGTTATCGATATCATTGTTACTCCAATGGATGGTAGCCTTGTCATTATGCAAGGTAGTCTGTTGTCGAGATTTTTGTTACTTTAATGGATGGTAGCCTTGTCATTAATGAAGGTAGTCTGTAGTTCTGATTTATATTACTCCAATGGATAGTAGCCTTGTCATTATAGAAGATAGTATGTTGTCGATATCTTTGTTACTCCAAGGGATGGTAGCCTTGTCATTACGGAACTTGGTCTGTTGTCGAGATTTTTGTTACTCCAATGTATTGTAGCCTTGTCATTATGGAAGGTAGTCTGTTGTCAAGATTTTTGTTACTCCAATGGATGGTATCCTTTTCATTATGTAAGGTAGTCTGTTGTCGAGATGTTTGTTTCTCCAATGGATGGTAGCCTTCTTCATTATGGAAGGTAGTATGTCGTTGTGATTTCTGATACTCTAATGGTTGGTATCCTTGTCATTATGGAAGATAGTATCTTGTCGATATCATTGTTACTCCAATGGATGGTAGTCTTGTCATTATGCAAGGTAGTCTATTGCCGATATTTTTGTTACTTTAATGGATTGTAGCCTTGTCATTATGGAAAGTAGTATGTTGTCGATATCTTTGTTATACCAATGGATGGTAGCCTTGACATTATGGAAGGAAGTCTGTTGTCGAGATTTTTGTTACTACAATGGATGGTAGCCTTGTCATTATGGAAGGTACTCTATTGTCAAGATTTTTGTTACTCTAATGGATGGTATCCTTGTAATTATGGAAGGTTGTTTGTTGTCGAGAATTTTATTACTCCAATGGATGGTAGCCTTGTAATTTTTGAAGGTAGTCTGTCATTGTGATTTCTGTTACTCCAGTTAACGGTAGCCTTGTCATTATGGAAGATAGTATGTTATCGATATCTTTGTTACTCCAATGGATGGTAGCCTTGTCATTACGGAAGGTAGTCTGTTGTCGAGATTTTTGTTACTCCAATGGATTGTAGCATTGTCATTATGGAAGGTAGTCTCTTGTTGATATTTTTGTTACTACAATGGATGGTAGCCTTGTCATTTTGGAAGGGAGTCTGTTGTCGAGGTTTTTGTTACTCTAATGGATGCTAGCCTTGTCATTATAGAAGGTAGTCTGTTGTCAAGATTTTTGTTACTCCAATGGATGGTAGCCTTATCATTATGGAAGGTAGTCTGTTGTCGAGATTTTTGTTACTACAATGGATGGTAGCCTTGCCATTATGGAAGGTAGTATGTTGTCAAGATTTTTGTTACTACAATGGATGGTAGCTTTGTCATTATGGAAGGTAGTCAGTTGTCGATATTTTTGTTACTCTAATGGATGGTATCCTTGTCATTATGGAAGGATGTCTGTTGTCGAGATTTTTATTACTCTAATGGATGGTAGCCTTATCATTATTGAAGGTAGTCTGTTGTCGAGATTTTTGTTACTACAATTGATGGTAGCCTTGTCATTATGGAACTTAGTTTGTTTTCGAGATTTTTGTTACTCCATTGGATTGTAGCCTTGTCATTATGGAAGGAAGTCTGTTGTCGAGATTTTACTTACTCCAATGGATGGTAGTCTTTTCATTATGTAAGGTAGTTTGTTGTCGATATCTTTGTTACTCCAATGGATGGTAGCCTTGTCATTACAGAAGGTAGTCTGTTGTCGAGATTTTTGTTACTCCATTGGATTGTAGCCTTGTCATTTTGGAATGTAGTCTATTGTCGAGATTTTTGTTACTCTAATGGATGGTAGCCTTGTCATTATGGAAGGTAGTCTGCTGTTGAGATTATTGTTACTTTAATGTATGGTAGCCTTGTCATTAAGGAAGGTAGTCTGTTGTCGAGATTTTTGTTACTACAATGGATGGTAGCCTTGTCATTATGGAAGGTAGTCTGTTCTCGAGAATTTTATTACTCCAATGGATGGTAGCCATGTCATTAATGAAGGTAGTCTGTCATTGTGATTTCTATTACTCCAATTGACGGTAGCCTTATCATTATGGAAGGTAATCTGTTGTCCAGATTTTTGTTACTCCAATGGATTGTAGCCTTGTCATTATGGAAGGTAGTCTCTTATTGATATTTTTGTTACTACAATGGATGGTAGCCTTATCATTTTTGAAGGTAGTCTGTTGTCGAGATTTTTGTTACTCTAATGGATGGTAGCATTGTCATTATGGAAGGTAGTCTGCTGTCGAGATTTTTTTACTGCAATGGTTGGTAGCCTTGTCATTATGGAAGGTAGTTTGTTGTCGAGATTTTTGTTACTCCAATGGATGGTAGCCTTGTCATTATGGAAGGTAGTCTGTTGTCAAAAAATTTGTTACTCTAATGGATGGTATCCTTTTCATTATGGATGGCAGTATGTTGTCGATATTTTTGTTACTCCAATGGATGGTATCCTTGTCATTATGGAAGGTAGTCTGTTATAGATATCTTTGTTACTCCAATGGATGGTAGCCTTGTCATTATTAAAGGTAGTTTGTTGTCGAGATTTTTATTACTCTAATGGTTGGTATCCTTGTCATTATTGAAGGTAGTATGTTGTCCAGATTTTTGTTACTGTAATGGATGGTAGCCTTGTCATTAATGAAGGTAGTCTGTCGTTGTGATTTCTGTTACTCCAATGGATGGTAGCCTTGTCATTATGGAAGATAATATGTTGTCGATATCTTTGTTACTCCAATGGATGGTATCCTTGTCATTATGGAACTTAGTCTGTTGTCGATATTTTTGTTACTCCATTGTATTGTAGCCTTGTCATTATGGAAGGTAGTTTGTTGTCGAGATTTTTGTTACTCCAATGGATGGTAGCCTTTTCATTATGTAAGGTAGTTTGTTGTCGAGATTTTTGTTACTGCAATCGATGGTAGACTTGTCATTATGGAAGGTAGTCAGTCGTTGTGATTTCTTGTACTCCAATGGATGGTAGCCTTGTCATTATGGAAGATAGTATGTTGTCGATATATTTGTTACTCCAATGGATGGTAGCCTTGTCATTACGGAAGGTAGTCTATTTTCGAGTTTTTTGTTACTTTAATGTATGGTAGCCTTGTCATTATGGAAGGTAGTCTGTTGTCGATATTTTTGTTACTCTAATGGATGGTATCCTTGTCATTATAGAAGGATGTCTGTTGTCGAGATTTTTCTTACTCTAATGGATGGTAGCCTTATCATTATTGAAGGTAGTCTGTTGTCGAGATTTTTGTTACTACAATTGATGGTAGCCTTGTCATTATGGAACTTAGTTTGTTTTCGAGATTTTTGTTACTCCATTGGATTGTAGCCTTGTCATTATGGAAGGAAGTCTGTTGTCGAGATTTTACTTACTCCAATGGATGGTAGTCTTTTCATTATGTAAGGTAGTTTGTTGTCGATATCTTTGTTACTCCAATGGATGGTAGCCTTGTCATTACAGAAGGTAGTCTGTTGTCGAGATTTTTGTTACTCCATTGGATTGTAGCCTTGTCATTTTGGAATGTAGTCTATTGTCGAGATTTTTGTTACTCTAATGGATGGTAGCCTTGTCATTATGGAAGGTAGTCTGCTGTTGAGATTATTGTTACTTTAATGTATGGTAGCCTTGTCATTAAGGAAGGTAGTCTGTTGTCGAGATTTTTGTTACTACAATGGATGGTAGCCTTGTCATTATGGAAGGTAGTCTGTTCTCGAGAATTTTATTACTCCAATGGATGGTAGCCATGTCATTAATGAAGGTAGTCTGTCATTGTGATTTCTGTTACTCCAATTGACGGTAGCCTTATCATTATGGAAGGTAATCTGTTGTCCAGATTTTTGTTACTCCAATGGATTGTAGCCTTGTCATTATGGAAGGTAGTCTCTTATTGATATTTTTGTTACTACAATGGATGGTAGCCTTATCATTTTTGAAGGTAGTCTGTTGTCGAGATTTTTGTTACTCTAATGGATGGTAGCATTGTCATTATGGAAGGTAGTCTGCTGTCGAGATTTTTTTACTGCAATGGTTGGTAGCCTTGTCATTATGGAAGGTAGTTTGTTGTCGAGATTTTTGTTACTCCAATGGATGGTAGCCTTGTCATTATGGAAGGTAGTCTGTTGTCAAAAAATTTGTTACTCTAATGGATGGTATCCTTTTCATTATGGATGGCAGTATGTTGTCGATATTTTTGTTACTCCAATGGATGGTATCCTTGTCATTATGGAAGGTAGTCTGTTGTAGATATCTTTGTTACTCCAACGGATGGTAGCCTTGTCATTATTAAAGGTAGTTTGTTGTCGAGATTTTTATTACTCTAATGGTTGGTATCCTTGTCATTATTGAAGGTAGTATGTTGTCGAGATTTTTGTTACTGTAATGGATGGTAGCCTTGTCATTAATGAAGGTAGTCTGTCGTTGTGATTTCTGTTACTCCAATGGATGGTAGCCTTGTCATTATGGAAGATAATATGTTGTCGATATCTTTGTTACTCCAATGGATGGTAGCCTTGTCATTATGGAACTTAGTCTGTTGTCGATATTTTTGTTACTCCATTGTATTGTAGCCTTGTCATTATGGAAGGTAGTTTGTTGTCGAGATTTTTGTTACTCCAATGGATGGTAGCCTTTTCATTATGTAAGGTAGTTTGTTGTCGAGATTTTTGTTACTGCAATCGATGGTAGACTTGTCATTATGGAAGGTAGTCAGTCGTTGTGATTTCTTGTACTCCAATGGATGGTAGCCTT
The DNA here is from genome assembly GCA_948472305.1 of Vicia faba. Classification (NCBI taxonomy): domain Eukaryota; kingdom Viridiplantae; phylum Streptophyta; class Magnoliopsida; order Fabales; family Fabaceae; genus Vicia; species Vicia faba. The sequence continues at coordinate 550,634,859 of OX451740.1, forward strand.
GTCATTATGGAAGATAGTATGTTTTCGATATATTTGTTACTCCAATGGATGGTAGCCTTGTCATTACGGAAGGTAGTCTATTTTCGAGTTTTTTGTTACTTTAATGTATGGTAGCCTTGTCATTATGGAAGGTAGTCTGTTGTCGATATTTTTGTTACTACGATGGATGGTAGCCTTGTCATTATGGAAGGTAGTCTGTTGTCGAGAATTTTGTTACTTTAATGTATGTTAGCCTTGTCATTATGGAAGATAGTATGTTGTCGAGATTTTTGTTACTACAATTGATGGTAGCCTTGTAATTATGGAAGGTAGTCTGTTGTCGAGAATTTTGTTACTTTAATGTATGTTAGCCTTGTCATTATGGAAGATAGTATGTTGTCGAGATTTTTGTTACTTCAATTGATGGTAGCCTTGTCTTTATGGAAGGTAGTCTATTGTCGAGAATTTTATTACTCCAATGGATGGTAGCCATGTCATTAATGAAGGTAGTCTGTCATTGTGATTTCTGTTACTCCAATTGACGGTAGCCTTATCATTATGGATGGTAATCTGTTGTCCAGATTTTTGTTACTCCAATGGATTATAGCCTTGTCATTATGGAAGGTAGTCTCTTATTGATATTTTTGTTACTACAATGGATGGTAGTCTAATCATTTTTGAAGGTAGTCTGTTGTCGAGATTTTTGTTACTCTAATGGATGGTAGCATTGTCATTATGGAAGGTAGTCTGCTGTCGAGATTTTTTTTACTCCAATGGTTGGTAGCCTTGTCATTATGGAAGGTAGTCTGTTGTCGAGATTTTTGTTACTCCAATGGATGGTAGCCTTGTCATTATGGAAGGTAGTCTGTTGTCAAAAAAATTGTACTCTAATGGAAGGTATCCTTTTCATTATGGATGGCAGTATGTTGTCGATATTTTTGTTACTCCAATGGATGGTATCCTTGTCATTATGGAAGGTAGTCTGTTGTAGATATCTTTGTTACTCCAATGGATGGTAGCCTTGTCATTATTGAAGGTAGTTTGTTGTCGAGATTTTTATTACTCTAATGGTTGGTATCCTTGTCATTATTGAAGGTAGTATGTTGTCGAGATTTTTGTTACTGTAATGGATGGTAGCCTTGTCATTAATGAAGGTAGTCTGTCGTTGTGATTTCTGTTACTCCAATGGATGGTAGCCTTGTCATTATGGAAGATAATATGTTGTCGATATCTTTGTTACTCCAATGGATGGTAGCCTTGTCATTATGGAACTCAGTCTGTTGTCGAGATTTTTGTTACTCCATTGTATTGTAGCCTTGTCATTATGGAAGGTAGTTTGTTGTCGAGATTTTTGTTACTCCAATGGATGGTAGCCTTTTCATTATGTAAGGTAGTTTGTTGTCGATATTTTTGTTACTGCAATCGATGGTAGACTTGTCATTATGGAAGGTAGTCTGTCGTGGTGATTTCTTGTACTCCAATGGATGGTAGCCTTGTCATTATGGAAGATAGTATGTTTTCGATATATTTGTTACTCCAATGGATGGTAGCCTTGTCATTACGGAAGGTAGTCTATTTTCGAGTTTTTTGTTACTTTAATGTATGGTAGCCTTGTCATTATGGAAGGTAGTCTGTTGTCGATATTTTTGTTACTACAATGGATGGTAGCCTTGTCATTCTGGAAGGTAGTCTGTTGTCGATTTTTTTTATACTCTAATGGATGGTATCCTTGTCATTATGGAAGGTAGTCTGTTGTCGAGAATTTTATTACTCCAATGGATGGTAGCCATGTCATAATTAAAGGTAGTCTGTCATTGTGATTTCTATTACTCCAATTGACGGTAGCCTTGTCATTATGGAAGGTAATCTGTTGTCCATATTTTTGTTACTCCAATGGATTGTAGCCTTGTCATTATGGAAGTTAGTCTTTTGTCGACATTTTTGTTACTCCAATGGATGGTAGCCTTGTAATTATGGAACTTTGTCTGTTGTTGAGATTTTTGTTACTCCAATGTATTGTAGCCTTGTCATTATGGAAGGTAGTCTGTTGTCGAGATTCTTGTTACTCCAATGGATGGTAGCCTTGTTATTATGGAAGGTAGTATGTCGTTGTGATTTCTGATAATCTAATGGATGGTATCCTTGTCATTATGGAAGATAGTATATTGTCGATATCATTGTTACTCCAATGGATGGTAGCCTTGTCATTACGCAAGGTAGTCTATTGTCGAGATATTTGTTACTTTAATGGATTGTAACCTTGTCAACATGGAAAGTAGTATGTTGTCGATATCTTTGTTCCACCAATGGATGGTAGCCTTGTCATTATGGAAGGAAGTCTATTGTCGAGATTTTTGTTACTACAATGGATGGTAGCCTTGTCATTAGGGAAGGTACTTTGTTGTCGAGATTTTTGTTACTCTAATAGATGGTATCCTTGTAATTACGGAAGGTTGTTTGTTGTCGAGAATTTTATTACTCCAATGGATGGTAGCCATGTCATTAATGAAGGTAGTCTGTCATTGTGATTTTTGTTACTCCAATTGACGGTAGCCTTATCATTAAGGAAGGTAATCTGTTGTCCAGATTTTTGTTACTCCAATGGATTGTAGCCTTGTCATTATGGAAGGTAGTCTCTTATTGATATTTTTGTTACTACAATGGATGGTAGTCTAATCATTTTTGAAGGTAGTCTGTTGTCGAGATTTTTGTTACTCTAATGGATGGTAGCATTGTCATTCATTATGGAAGGTAGTCTGCTGTCGAGAATTTTTTTACTCCAATGGTTGGTAGCCTTGTCATTATGGAAGGTAGTCTGTTGTCGAGATTTTTGTTACTCCAATGGATGGTAGCCGTGTCATTATGGAAGGTAGTATGTTGTCAAAAAATTTGTTACTCTAATGGATGGTATCCATTTCATTATGGATGGCAGTATGTTGTCGATATTTTTGTTACTCCAATGGATGGTATCCTTGTCATTATGGAAGGTAGTCTGTTGTAGATATCTTTGTTACTCCAATGGATGGTAGCCTTGTCATTATTGAAGGTAGTTTGTTGTCGAGATTTTTATTACTCTAATGGTTGGTATTCTTGTCATTATTGAAGGTAGTATGTTGTCGAGATTTTTGTTACTGTAATGGATGGTAGCCTTGTCATTATGGAAGATAATATGTTGTCGATATCTTTGTTACTCCAATGGATGGTAGCCTTGTCATTATGGAACTTAGTCTGTTGTCGAGATTTTTGTTACTCCATTGTATTGTAGCCTTGTCATTATGGAAGGTAGTTTGTTGTCGAGATTTTTGTTACTCCAATGGATGGTAGCCTTTTCATTATGTAAGGTAGTTTGTTGTCGATATTTTTGTTACTGCAATCGATGGTAGACTTGTCATTATGGAAGGTAGTCTGTCGTGGTGATTTCTTGTACTCCAATGGATGGTAGCCTTGTCATTATGGAAGATAGTATGTTGTCGATATATTTGTTACTCCAATGGATGGTAGCCTTGTCATTACGGAAGGTAGTCTATTTTCGAGTTTTTTGTTACTTTAATGTATGGTAGCCTTGTCATTATGGAAGGTAGTCTGTTGTCGATATTTTTGTTACTACAATGGATGGTAGCCTTGTCATTCTGGAAGGTAGTCTGTTGTCGATATTTTTTATACTCTAATGGATGGTATCCTTGTCATTATGGAAGGTAGTCTGTTGTCGAGAATTTTATTACTCCAATGGATGGTAGCCATGTCATAATTAAAGGTAGTTTGTCATTGTGATTTCTATTACTCCAATTGACGGTAGCCTTGTCATTATGGAAGGTAATCTGTTGTCCATATTTTTGTTACTCCAATGGATTGTAGCCTTGTCATTATGGAAGTTAGTCTTTTGTCGACATTTTTGTTACTCCAATGGATGGTAGCCTTGTAATTATGGAACTTTGTCTGTTGTTGAGATTTTTGTTACTCCAATGTATTGTAGCCTTGTCATTATGGAAGGTAGTCTGTTGTCGAGATTCTTGTTACTCCAATGGATGGTAGCCTTGTTATTATGGAAGGTAGTATGTCGTTGTGATTTCTGATAATCTAATGGATGGTATCCTTGTCATTATGGAAGATAGTATATTGTCGATATCATTGTTACTCCAATGGATGGTAGCCTTGTCATTACGCAAGGTAGTCTATTGTCGAGATTTTTGTTACTTTAATGGATTGTAACCTTGTCAACATGGAAAGTAGTATGTTGTCGATATCTTTGTTCCACCAATGGATGGTAGCCTTGTCATTATGGAAGGAAGTCTATTGTCGAGATTTTTGTTACTACAATGGATGGTAGCCTTGTCATTATGGAAGGTACTTTGTTGTCGAGATTTTTGTTACTCTAATAGATGGTATCCTTGTAATTACGGAAGGTTGTTTGTTGTCGAGAATTTTATTACTCCAATGGATGGTAGCCTTGTCTTTATGGAAGGTAGTCTGTTGTCGAGAATTTTATTACTCCAATGGATGGTAGCCATGTCATTAATGAAGGTAGTCTGTCATTGTGATTTCTGTTACTCCAATTGACGGTAGCCTTATCATTATGGAAGGTAATCTGTTGTCCAGATTTTTGTTACTCAAATGGATTGTAGCCTTGTCATTATGGAAGGTAGTCTCTTATTGATATTTTTGTTACTACAATGGATGGTAGTCTAATCATTTTTGAAGGTAGTCTGTTGTCGAGATTTTTGTTACTCTAATGGATGGTAGCATTGTCATTCATTATGGAAGGTAGTCTGCTGTCGAGATTTTTTTTACTCCAATGGTTGGTAGCCTTGTCATTATGGAAGGTAGTCTGTTGTCGAGATTTTTGTTACTCCAATGGATGGTAGCCGTGTCATTATGGAAGGTAGTCTGTTGTCAAAAAATTTGTTACTCTAATGGATGGTATCCATTTCATTATGGATGGCAGTATGTTGTCGATATTTTTGTTACTCCAATGGATGGTATCCTTGTCATTATGGAAGGTAGTCTGTTGTAGATATCTTTGTTACTCCAATGGATGGTAGCCTTGTCATTATTGAAGGTAGTTTGTTGTCGAGATTTTTATTACTCTAATGGTTGGTATTCTTGTCATTATTGAAGGTAGTATGTTGTCGAGATTTTTGTTACTGTAATGGATGGTAGCCTTGTCATTATGGAAGATAATATGTTGTCGATATCTTTGTTACTCCAATGGATGGTAGCCTTGTCATTATGGAACTTAGTCTGTTGTCGAGATTTTTGTTACTCCATTGTATTGTAGCCTTGTCATTATGGAAGGTAGTTTGTTGTCGAGATTTTTGTTACTCCAATGGATGGTAGCCTTTTCATTATGTAAGGTAGTTTGTTGTCGATATTTTTGTTACTGCAATCGATGGTAGACTTGTCATTATGGAAGGTAGTCTGTCGTGGTGATTTCTTGTACTCCAATGGATGGTAGCCTTGTCATTATGGAAGATAGTATGTTGTCGATATATTTGTTACTCCAATGGATGGTAGCCTTGTCATTACGGAAGGTAGTCTATTTTCGAGTTTTTTGTTACTTTAATGTATGGTAGCCTTGTCATTATGGAAGGTAGTCTGTTGTCGATATTTTTGTTACTACAATGGATGGTAGCCTTGTCATTCTGGAAGGTAGTCTGTTGTCGATATTTTTTATACTCTAATGGATGGTATCCTTGTCATTATGGAAGGTAGTCTGTTGTCGAGAATTTTATTACTCCAATGGATGGTAGCCATGTCATAATTAAAGGTAGTTTGTCATTGTGATTTCTATTACTCCAATTGACGGTAGCCTTGTCATTATGGAAGGTAATCTGTTGTCCATATTTTTGTTACTCCAATGGATTGTAGCCTTGTCATTATGGAAGTTAGTCTTTTGTCGACATTTTTGTTACTCCAATGGATGGTAGCCTTGTAATTATGGAACTTTGTCTGTTGTTGAGATTTTTGTTACTCCAATGTATTGTAGCCTTGTCATTATGGAAGGTAGTCTGTTGTCGAGATTCTTGTTACTCCAATGGATGGTAGCCTTGTTATTATGGAAGGTAGTATGTCGTTGTGATTTCTGATAATCTAATGGATGGTATCCTTGTCATTATGGAAGATAGTATATTGTCGATATCATTGTTACTCCAATGGATGGTAGCCTTGTCATTACGCAAGGTAGTCTATTGTCGAGATTTTTGTTACTTTAATGGATTGTAACCTTGTCAACATGGAAAGTAGTATGTTGTCGATATCTTTGTTCCACCAATGGATGGTAGCCTTGTCATTATGGAAGGAAGTCTATTGTCGAGATTTTTGTTACTACAATGGATGGTAGCCTTGTCATTATGGAAGGTACTTTGTTGTCGAGATTTTTGTTACTCTAATAGATGGTATCCTTGTAATTACGGAAGGTTGTTTGTTGTCGAGAATTTTATTACTCCAATGGATGGTAGCCTTGTCTTTATGGAAGGTAGTCTGTTGTCGAGAATTTTATTACTCCAATGGATGGTAGCCATGTCATTAATGAAGGTAGTCTGTCATTGTGATTTCTGTTACTCCAATTGACGGTAGCCTTATCATTATGGAAGGTAATCTGTTGTCCAGATTTTTGTTACTCAAATGGATTGTAGCCTTGTCATTATGGAAGGTAGTCTCTTATTGATATTTTTGTTACTACAATGGATGGTAGTCTAATCATTTTTGAAGGTAGTCTGTTGTCGAGATTTTTGTTACTCTAATGGATGGTAGCATTGTCATTCATTATGGAAGGTAGTCTGCTGTCGAGATTTTTTTTACTCCAATGGTTGGTAGCCTTGTCATTATGGAAGGTAGTCTGTTGTCGAGATTTTTGTTACTCCAATGGATGGTAGCCGTGTCATTATGGAAGGTAGTCTGTTGTCAAAAAATTTGTTACTCTAATGGATGGTATCCATTTCATTATGGATGGCAGTATGTTGTCGATATTTTTGTTACTCCAATGGATGGTATCCTTGTCATTATGGAAGGTAGTCTGTTGTAGATATCTTTGTTACTCCAATGGATGGTAGCCTTGTCATTATTGAAGGTAGTTTGTTGTCGAGATTTTTATTACTCTAATGGTTGGTATTCTTGTCATTATTGAAGGTAGTATGTTGTCGAGATTTTTGTTACTGTAATGGATGGTAGCCTTGTCATTATGGAAGATAATATGTTGTCGATATCTTTGTTACTCCAATGGATGGTAGCCTTGTCATTATGGAACTTAGTCTGTTGTCGAGATTTTTGTTACTCCATTGTATTGTAGCCTTGTCATTATGGAAGGTAGTTTGTTGTCGAGATTTTTGTTACTCCAATGGATGGTAGCCTTTTCATTATGTAAGGTAGTTTGTTGTCGATATTTTTGTTACTGCAATCGATGGTAGACTTGTCATTATGGAAGGTAGTCTGTCGTGGTGATTTCTTGTACTCCAATGGATGGTAGCCTTGTCATTATGGAAGATAGTATGTTGTCGATATATTTGTTACTCCAATGGATGGTAGCCTTGTCATTACGGAAGGTAGTCTATTTTCGAGTTTTTTGTTACTTTAATGTATGGTAGCCTTGTCATTATGGAAGGTAGTCTGTTGTCGATATTTTTGTTACTACAATGGATGGTAGCCTTGTCATTCTGGAAGGTAGTCTGTTGTCGATATTTTTTATACTCTAATGGATGGTATCCTTGTCATTATGGAAGGTAGTCTGTTGTCGAGAATTTTATTACTCCAATGGATGGTAGCCATGTCATAATTAAAGGTAGTCTGTCATTGTGATTTCTATTACTCCAATTGACGGTAGCCTTGTCATTATGGAAGGTAATCTGTTGTCCATATTTTTGTTACTCCAATGGATTGTAGCCTTGTCATTATGGAAGTTAGTCTTTTGTCGACATTTTTGTTACTCCAATGGATGGTAGCCTTGTAATTATGGAACTTAGTCTGTTGTTGAGATTTTTGTTACTCCAATGTATTGTAGCCTTGTCATTATGGAAGGTAGTCTGTTGTCGAGATTCTTGTTACTCCAATGGATGGTAGCCTTGTTATTATGGAAGGTAGTATGTCGTTGTGATTTCTGATACTCTAATGGATGGTATCCTTGTCATTATGGAAGATAGTATATTGTCGATATCATTGTTACTCCAATGGATGGTAGCCTTGTCATTACGCAAGGTAGTCTATTGTCGAGATTTTTGTTACTTTAATGGATTGTAACCTTGTCAACATGGAAAGTAGTATGTTGTCGATATCTTTGTTCCACCAATGGATGGTAGCCTTGTCATTATGGAAGGAAGTCTATTGTTGAGATTTTTGTTACTACAATGGATGGTAGCCTTGTCATTATGGAAGGTACTTTGTTGTCGAGATTTTTGTTACTCTAATAGATGGTATCCTTGTAATTACGGAAGGTTGTTTGTTGTCGAGAATTTTATTACTCCAATGGATGGTAGCCTTGTCTTTATGGAAGGTAGTCTGTTGTCGAGAATTTTATTACTCCAATGGATGGTAGCCATGTCATTAATGAAGGTAGTCTGTCATTCTGATTTCTGTTACTCCAATTGACGGTAGCCTTATCATTATGGAAGGTAATCTGTTGTCCAGATTTTTGTTACTCCAATGGATTGTAGCCTTGTCATTATGGAAGGTAGTCTCTTATTGATATTTTTGTTACTACAATGGATGGTAGTCTAATCATTTTTGAAGGTAGTCTGTTGTCGAGATTTTTGTTACTCTAATGGATGGTAGCATTGTCATTATGGAAGGTAGTCTGCTGTCGAGATTTTTTTTACTCCAATGGTTGGTAGCCTTGTCATTATGGAAGGTAGTCTGTTGTCGAGATTTTTGTTACTCCAATGGATGGTAGCCTTGTCATTATGGAAGGTAGTCTGTTGTAAAAAAAATTGTTACTCTAATGGATGGTATCCTTTTCATTATGGATGGCAGTATGTTGTCGATATTTTTGTTACTCCAATGGATGGTATCCTTGTCATTATGGAAGGTAGTCTGTTGTAGATATCTTTGTTACTCCAATGGATGGTAGCCTTGTCATTATTGAAGGTAGTTTGTTGTCGAGATTTTTATTACTCTAATGGTTGGTATCCTTGTCATTATTGAAGGTAGTATGTTGTCGAGATTTTTGTTACTGTAATGGATGGTAGCCTTGTCATTAATGAAGGTTGTCTGTCGTTGTGATTTATGTTACTCCAATGGATGGTAGCCTTGTCATTATGGAAGATAATATGTTGTCGATATCTTTGTTACTCCAATGGATGGTAGCCTTGTCATTATGGAACTCAGTCTGTTGTCGAGATTTTTGTTACTCCATTGTATTGTAGCCTTGTCATTATGGAAGGTAGTTTGTTGTCGAGATTTTTGTTACTCCAATGGATGGTAGCCTTTTCATTATGTAAGGTAGTTTGTTGTCGAGATTTTTGTTACTGCAATCGATGGTAGACTTGTCATTATGGTAGGTAGTCTGTCGTTGTGATTTCTTGTACTCCAATGGATGGTAGCCTTGTCATTATGGAAGATAGTATGTTGTCGATATATTTGTTACTCCAATGGATGGTAGCCTTGTCATTACGGAAGGTAGTCTATTTTCGAGTTTTTTGTTACTTTAATGTATGGTAGCCTTGTCATTATGGAAGATAGTATGTTGTCGAGATTTTTGTTACTACGATTGATGGTAGCCTTGTCATTATGGAAGGTAGTCTGTTGTCGAGAATTTAGTTACTTTAATGTATGTTAGCCTTGTCATTATGGAAGATAGTATGTTGTCGAGATTTTTGTTACTACAATTGATGGTAGCCTTGTCTTTATGGAAGGTAGTCTGTTGTCGAGAATTTTATTACTCCAATGGATGGTAGCCATTTCATTAATGAAGGTAGTCTGTCATTGTGATTTTTGTTACTCCAATTGACGGTAGCCTTATCATTATGGAAGGTAATCTGTTGTCTAGATTTTTGTTACTCCAATGGATTGTAGCCTTGTCATTATGGAAGGTAGTCCCTTATTGATATTTTTGTTACTACAATGGATGGTAGTCTAATCATTTTTGAAGGTAGTCTGTTGTCGAGATTTTTGTTACTCTAATGGATGGTAGCATTGTCATTATGGAAGGTAGTCTGCTGTCGAGATTTTTTTTACTCCAATGGTTGGTAGCCTTGTAATTATGGAAGGTAGTTTGTTGTCGAGATTTTTGTTACTCCAATGGATGGTAGCCTTGTCATTATGGAAGGTAGTCTATTGTCAAAAAATTTGTAACTCTAATGGATGGTATCCTTTTCATTATGGATGGCAGTATGTTGTCGATATTTTTGTTACTCCAATGGATGGTATCCTTGTCATTATGGAAGGTAGTCTGTTGTAGATATCTTTGTTACTCCAATGGATGGTAGCCTTGTCATTATTGAAGGTACTTTGTTGTCGAGATTTTTATTACTCTAATGGTTGGTATCCTTGTCATTATTGAAGGTAGTATGTTGTCGAGATTTTTGTTACTGTAATGGATGGTAGCCTTGTCATTAATGAAGGTAGTCTGTCGTTGTGATTTCTGTTACTCCAATGGATGGTAGCCTTGTCATTATGGAAGATAATATGTTGTCGATATCTTTGTTACTCCAATGGATGGTAGCCTTGTCATTATGGAACTTAGTCTGTTGTCGAGATTTTTGTTACTCCATTGTATTTTAGCCTTGTCATTACGGAATGTAATTTGTAGTCGAGATTTTTGTTACTCCAATGGATGGTAGCCTTTTCATTATGTAAGGTAGTTTGTTGTCGAGATTTTTGTTACTGCAATCGATGGTAGACTTGTCATTATGGAAGGTAGTCTGTCGTTGTGATTTCTTGTACTCCAATGGATGGTAGCCTTGTTATGATGGAAGATAGTATGTTGTCGATATATTTGTTACTCCAATGGATGGTAGCCTTGTCATTACGGAAGGTAGTCTATTTTTGAGTTTTTTGTTACTTTAATGTATGGTAGCCTTGTCATTATGGAAGGTAGTCTGTTGTCGATATTTTTGTTACTACGATGGATGGTAGCCTTGTCATTATGGAAGGTAGTCTGTTGTCGAGAATTTTGTTACTTTAATGTATGTTAGCCTTGTCATTATGGAAGATAGTATGTTGTCGAGATTTTTGTTACTACAATTGATGGTAGCCTTGTAATTATGGAAGGTAGTTTGTTGTCGAGAATTTTGTTACTTTAATGTATGTTAGCCTTGTCATTATGGAAGATAGTATGTTGTTGAGATTTTTGTTACTACAATTGATGGTAGCCTTGTCTTTATGGAAGGTAGTCTGTTGTCGAGAATTTTATTACTCCAATGGATGGTAGCCATGTCATTAATGAAGGTAGTCTGTCATTGTGATTTCTGTTACTCCAATTGACGGTAGCCTTATCATTATGGAAGGTAATCTATTGTCCAGATTTTTGTTACTCCAATGGATTGTAGCCTTGTCATTATGGAAGGTAGTCTGTTATTGATATTTTTGTTACTACAATGGATGGTAGCCTTATCATTTTTGAAGGTAGTCTGTTGTCGAGATTTTTGTTACTCTAATGGATGGTAGCATTGTCATTCATTATGGAAGGTAGTCTGCTGTCGAGACTTTTTTTACTCCAATGGTTGGTAGCCTTGTCCTTATGGAAGGTAGTCTGTTGTCGAGATTTTTGTTACTCCAATGGATGGTAGCCGTGTCATTATGGAAGGTAGTCTGTTGTCAAAAAATTTGTTACTCTAATGGATGGTATCCTTTTCATTATGGATGGCAGTATGTTGTCGATATTTTTGTTACTCCAATGGATGGTATCCTTGTCATTATGGAAGGTAGTCTGTTGTAGATATCTTTGTTACTCCAATGGATGGTAGCCTTGTCATTATTGAAGGTAGTTTGTTGTCGAGATTTTTATTACTCTAATGGTTGGTATTCTTGTCATTATTGAAGGTAGTATGTTGTCGAGATTTTTGTTGCTGTAATGGATGGTAGCCTTGTCATTATGGAAGATAATATGTTGTCGATATCTTTGTTACTCCAATGGATGGTAGCCTTGTCATTATGGAACTTAGTCTGTTGTCGAGATTTTTGTTACTCCATTGTATTGTAGCCTTGTCATTATGGAAGGTAGTTTGTTGTCGAGATTTTTGTTACTCCAATGGATGGTAGCCTTTTCATTATGTAAGGTAGTTTGTTGTCGAGATTTTTGTTACTGCAATCGATGGTAGACTTGTCATTATGGAAGGTAGTCTGTCGTGGTGATTTCTTGTACTCCAATGGATGGTAGCCTTGTCATTATGGAAGATAGTATGTTGTCGATATATTTGTTACTCCAATGGATGGTAGCCTTGTCATTACGGAAGGTAGTCTATTTTCGAGTTTTTTGTTACTTTAATGTATGGTAGCCTTGTCATTATGGAAGGTAGTCTGTTGTCGATATTTTTGTTACTACAATGGATGGTAGCCTTGTCATTCTGGAAGGTAGTCTGTTGTCGATATTTTTTATACTCTAATGGATGGTATCCTTGTCATTATGGAAGGTAGTCTGTTGTCGAGAATTTTATTACTCCAATGGATGGTAGCCATGTCATAATTAAAGGTAGTCTGTCATTGTGATTTCTATTACTCCAATTGACGGTAGCCTTGTCATTATGGAAGGTAATCTGTTGTCCATATTTTTGTTACTCCAATGGATTGTAGCCTTGTCATTATAGAATTTAGTCTTTTGTCGACATTTTTGTTACTCCAATGGATGGTAGCCTTGTAATTATGGAACTTAGTCTGTTGTTGAGATTTTTGTTACTCCAATGTATTGTAGCCTTGTCATTATGGAAGGTAGTCTGTTGTCGAGATTCTTGTTACTCCAATGGATGGTAGCCTTGTTATTATTGAAGGTAGTATGTCGTTGTGATTTCTGATACTCTAATGGATGGTATCCTTGTCATTATGGAAGATAGTATATTGTCGATATCATTGTTACTCCAATGGATGGTAGCCTTGTCATTACGCAAGGTAGTCTATTGTCGAGATTTTTGTTACTTTAATGGATTGTAACCTTGTCAACATGGAAAGTAGTATGTTGTCGATATCTTTGTTCCACCAATGGATGGTAGCCTTGTCATTATGGAAGGAAATCTATTGTCGAGATTTTTGTTACTACAATGGATGGTAGCCTTGTCATTATGGAAGGTACTTTGTTGTCGAGATTTTTGTTACTCTAATAGATGGTATCCTTGTAATTATGGAAGGTTGTTTGTTGTCGAGAATTTTATTACTCCAATGGATGGTAGCCTTGTCATTTTTGAAGGTAGTCTGTCATTGTGATTTCTGTTACTCCAATTGACGGTAGCCTTGTCATTATGGAAGATAGTATGTTGTCGATATCTTTGTTACTCCAATGGATGGTAGCCTTGTCATTACGGAAGGTAGTCTGTTGTCGAGATTTTTGTTACTCCAATGGATTGTAGCCTTGTCATTATGGAAGGTAGTCTGTTGTCGAGATTTTTGTTACTACAATGGATGGTAGCCTTGTCATTATGGAAGGTAGTATGTTTTCGAAATTTTTGTTACTACAATGGATGGTAGGTTTGTCATTATGGAAGGTAGTCGGTTGTCGATATTTTTGTTACTCTAATGGATGGTATCCTTGTCATTATGGAAGGTTGTCTGTTGTCGAGATTTTTATTACTCTAATGGATGGTAGCGTTGTCATTATGGAAGATAGTGTGTTGTCGATATCTTTGTTACTCCAATGGATGGTAGCCTTGTCATTATGGAACTTAGTCTGTTGTCGAGATTTTTGTTACTCCATTGGATTGTAGCCTTGTCATTATGGAAGGTAGTCTATTTTCGAGATTTTTGTTACTCCAATGGATGGTAGCCTTTTCATTATGGAAGGTAGTTTGTTGTTGATATTTTTGTTACTACAATGGATGGTAGCCTTGTCATTTTGGAAAGTAGTCTGTTGTCGAGATTTTTGTTACTCTAATGGATGGTAGCCTTGTCATTATGGAAGGTAGTCTGCTATCGAGATTATTGTTACTTTAATGTATGGTAGCCTTGTCATTATGGAAGGTAGTCTGTTGTCGAGAATTTTATTACTCCAATGGATTGTAGCCATGTCATTTTTGAAGGTAGTCTGTCATTGTGATTTCTGTTACTCCAATTGACGGTAGCCTTGTCATTATGGAAGGTAATCTGTTGTCCAGATTTTTGTTACTCCAATGGATAGTAGCCTTTTCATTATGGAAGGTAGTCTCTTATTGATATTTTTGTTACTACATTGGATGGTAGCCTTATCATTTTTGAAAGTAGTCTATTGTCGAGATTTTTGTTACTCTAATGGATGGTAGAATTGTCATTATGGAAGGTAGTCTGCTGTCGAGATTTTTGTTACTCCAATGGATGGTAGCCTTGTCATTATGGAAGGTAGTATGTTGTCGAGATTTTTGTTACTCCAATGGATGGTAGCCTTGTCATTATGGAAGGTAGTCTGTTGTCAAAATTTTTGTTACTCTAGTGGATGGTATCCTTTTCATTATGGATGGTAGTATGTTGTCGAGATTTTTGTTACTCTAATGGATGGTAGCCTTGTCATGAATAAATGTAGTTCGTCGTTGTGATTTCTGTTACTCCAATGGAATGTAGCCTTATCATTATGAAAGGTAGTCTGTTGTCGATATTTTTGTTACTCTAATGGATGGTATCCTTGTCATTATGGAAGGTAGTCTGTGGTAGATATCTTAGTTACTCCAATGGATGGTAGCCTTGTCATTATTGAAGGTAGTTTGTTGTCGAGATTTTTATTACTCTAATGGTTGGTATCCTTGTCATTATTGAAGGTAGTATGTTGTCGAGATTTTTGTTACTGTAATGGATGGTAGCTTTGTCATTAATGAAAGTTGTCTGTCGTTGTGATTTCTGTTACTCCAATGGATTTGTAGCCTTGTCATTATGGAAGATAATATGTTGTCGATATCTTTGTTACTCCAATGGATGGTAGCCTTGTCATTATGGAACTCAGTCTGTTGTCGAGATTTTTGTTACTCCATTATATTGTAGCCTTGTCATTATGGAAGGTAGTTTGTTGTCGAGATTTTTGTTACTCCAATGGATGGTAGCCTTTTCATTATGTAAGGTAGTTTGTTGTCGAGACTTTTGTTACTGCAATCGATGGTAGACTTGTCATTATGGAAGGTAGTCTGTCGTTGTGATTTCTTGTACTCCAATGGATGGTAGCCTTGTCATTATGGAAGATAGTATGTTGTCGATATATTTGTTACTCCAATGGATGGTAGCCTTGTCATTACGGAAGGTAGTCTATTTTCGAGTTTTTTGTTACTTTAATGTATGGTAGCCTTGTCATTATGGAAGGTAGTTTGTTGTCGATATTTTTGTTACTACAATTGATGGTAGCCTTGTCATTATGGAAGGTAGTCTGTTGTCGAGAATTTTATTACTTTAATGTATGTTAGCCTTGTCATTATGGAAGATAGTATGTTGTCGAGATTTTTGTTACTACAATTGATGGTAGCCTTGTCTTTATGGAAGGTAGTCTGTTGTCGAGAATTTTATTACTCCAATGGATGGTAGCCATGTCATTAATGAAGGTAGTTTGTCATTGTGATTTTTGTTACTCCAATTGACGGTAGCCTTATCATTATGGAAGGTAATCTGTTGTCCAGATTTTTGTTACTCCAATGGATTGTAGCCTTGTCATTATGGAAGGTAGTCTCTTATTGATATTTTTGTTACTACAATGGATGGTAGTCTAATCATTTTTGAAGGTAGTCTGTTGTCGAGATTTTTGTTACTCTAATGGATGGTAGCATTGTCATTATGGAAGGTAGTCTGCTGTCGAGATTTTTTTTACTCCAATGGTTGGTAGCCTTGTAATTATGGAAGGTAGTCTATTGTCGAGATTTTTGTTACTCCAATGGATGGTAGCCTTGTCATTATGGAAGGTAGTCTGTTGTCAAAAAATTTGTTACTCTAATGGATGGTATCCTTTTCTTTATGGATGGCAGTATGTTGTCGATATTTTTGTTACTCCAATGGATGGTATCCTTGTCATTATGGAAGGTAGTCTGTTGTAGATATCTTTGTTACTCCAATGGATGGTAGCCTTGTCATTATTGAAGGTAGTTTGTTGTCGAGATTTTTATTACTCTAATGGTTGGTATCCTTGTCATTATTGAAGGTAGTATGTTGTCGAGATTTTTGTTACTGTAATGGATGGTAGCCTTGTCATTAATGAAGGTAGTCTGTCGTTGTGATTTCTGTTACTCCAATGGATGGTAGCCTTGTCATTATGGAAGATAATATGTTGTCGATATCTTTGTTACTCCAATGGATGGTAGCCTTGTCATTATGGAACTTAGTCTGTTGTCGAGATTTTTGTTACTCCATTGTATTGTAGCCTTGTCATTACGGAAGGTAGTTTGTAGTCGAGATTTTTGTTACTCCAATGGATGGTAGCCTTTTCATTATGTAAGGTAGTTTGTTGTCGAGATTTTTGTTACTGCAATCGATGGTAGACTTGTCATTATGGAAGGTAGTCTGTCGTTGTGATTTCTTGTACTCCAATGGATGGTAGCCTTGTTATTTTGGAAGATAGTATGTTGTCGATATATTTGTTACTCCAATGGATGGTAGCCTTGTCATTACGGAAGGTAGTCTATTTTCGAGTTTTTTGTTACTTTAATGTATGGTAGCCTTGTCATTATGGAAGGTAGTCTGTTGTCGATATTTTTGTTACTACAATGGATGGTAGCCTTGTCATTATGGAAGGTAGTCTGTTGTCGAGAATTTTGTTACTTTAATGTATGTTAGCCTTGTCATTATGGAAGATAGTATGTTGTCGAGATTTTTGTTACTACAATTGATGGTAGCCTTGTCATTATGGAAGGTAGTTTGTTGTCGAGAATTTTGTTACTTTAATGTATGTTAGCCTTGTCATTATGGAAGATAGTATGTTGTTGAGATTTTTGTTACTACAATTGATGGTAGCCTTGTCTTTATGGAAGGTAGTCTGTTGTCGAGAATTTTATTACTCCAGTGGATGGTAGCCATGTCATTAATGAAGGTAGTCTGTCATTGTGATTTCTGTTACTCCAATTGACGGTAGCCTTATCATTATGGAAGGTAATCTGTTGTCCAGATTTTTGTTACTCCAATGGATTGTAGCCTTGTCACTATGGAAGGTAGTCTCTTATTGATATTTTTGTTACTACAATGGATGATAGCCTTATCATTTTTGAAGGTAGTCTGTTGTCGAGATTTTTGTTACTCTAATGGATGGTAGCATTGTCATTCATTATGGAAGGTAGTCTGCTGTCGAGATTTTTTTTACTCCAATGGTTGGTAGCCTTGTCATTATGGAAGGTAGTCTGTTGTCGAGATTTTTGTTACTCCAATGGATGGTAGCCGTGTCATTATGGAAGGTAGTCTGTTGTCAAAAATTTTTTTACTCTAATGGATGGTATCCTTTTCATTATGGATGGCAGTATGTTTTCGATATTTTTGTTACTCCAATGGATGGTATCCTTGACATTATGGAAGGTAGTCTGTTGTAGATATCTTTGTTACTCCAATGGATGGTAGCCTTGTCATTATTGAAGGTAGTTTGTTGTCGAGATTTTTATTACTCTAATGGTTGGTATTCTTGTCATTATTGAAGGTAGTATGTTGTCGAGATTTTTGTTACTGTAATGGATGGTAGCCTTGTCATTATGGAAGATAATATGTTGTCGATATCTTTGTTACTCCAATGGATGGTAGCCTTGTCATTATGGAACTTAGTCTGTTGTCGAGATTTTTGTTACTCCATTGTATTGTAGCCTTGTCATTATGGAAGGTAGTTTGTTGTCGAGATTTTTGTTACTCCAATGGATGGTAGCCTTTTCATTATGTAAGGTAGTTTGTTGTCGAGATTTTTGTTACTGCAATCGATGGTAGACTTGTCATTATGGAAGGTAGTCTGTCGTTGTGATTTCTTGTACTCCAATGGATGGTAGCCTTGTCATTATGGAAGATAGTATGTTTTCGATATATTTGTTACTCCAATGGATGGTAGCCTTGTCATTACGGAAGGTAGTCTATTTTCGAGTTTTTTGTTACTTTAATGTATGGTAGCCTTGTCATTATGGAAGGTAGTTTGTTGTCGATATTTTTGTTACTACAATTGATGGTAGCCTTGTCATTATGGAAGGTAGTCTGTTGTCGAGAATTTTATTACTTTAATGTATGTTAGCCTTGTCATTATGGAAGATAGTATGTTGTCGAGATTTTTGTTACTACAATTGATGGTAGCCTTGTCATTATGGAAGGTAGTCTGTTGTCGAGAATTTTGTTACTTTAATGTATGTTAGCCTTGTCATTATGGAAGATAGTATGTTGTCGATATTTTTGTTACTACAATTGATGGTAGCCTTGTCTTTATGGAAGGTAGTCTGTTGTCGAGAATTTTATTACTCCAATGGATGGTAGCCATGTCATTAATGAAGGTAGTCTGTCATTGTGATTTTTGTTACTCCAATTGACGGTAGCCTTATCATTATGGAAGGTAATCTGTTGTCCAGATTTTTGTTACTCCAATGGATTGTAGCCTTGTCATTATGGAAGGTAGTCTCTTATTGATATTTTTGTTACTACAATGGATGGTAGTCTAATCATTTTTGAAGGTAGTCTGTTGTCGAGATTTTTGTTACTCTAATGGATGGTAGCATTGTCATTATGGAAGGTAGTCTGCTGTCGAGATTTTTTTTACTCCAATGGTTGGTAGCCTTGTAATTATGGAAGGTAGTCTGTTGTCGAGATTTTTGTTACTCCAATGGATGGTAGCCTTGTCATTATGGAAGGTAGTATGTTGTCAAAAAATTTGTTACTCTAATGGATGGTATCCTTTTCATTATGGATGGCAGTATGTTGTCGATATTTTTGTTACTCCAATGGATGGTATCCTTGTCATTATGGAAGGTAGTCTGTTGTAGATATCTTTGTTACTCCAATGGATGGTAGCCTTGTCATTATTGAAGGTAGTTTGTTGTCGAGATTTTTATTACTCTAATGGTTGGTATCCTTGTCATTATTGAAGGTAGTATGTTGTCGAGATTTTTGTTACTGTAATGGATGGTAGCCTTGTCATTAATGAAGGTAGTCTGTCGTTGTGATTTCTGTTACTCCAATGGATGGTAGCCTTGTCATTATGGAAGATAATATGTTGTCGATATCTTTGTTACTCCAATGGATGGTAGCCTTGTCATTATGGAACTTAGTCTGTTGTCGAGATTTTTGTTACTCCATTGTATTGTAGCCTTGTCATTACGGAAGGTAGTTTGTAGTCGAGATTTTTGTTACTCCAATGGATGGTAGCCTTTTCATTATGTAAGGTAGTTTGTTGTCGAGATTTTTGTTACTGCAATCGATGGTAGACTTGTCATTATGGAAGGTAGTCTGTCGTTGTGATTTCTTGTACTCCAATGGATGGTAGCCTTGTTATTTTGGAAGATAGTATGTTGTCGATATATTTGTTACTCCAATGGATGGTAGCCTTGTCATTACGGAAGGTAGTCTATTTTCGAGTTTTTTGTTACTTTAATGTATGGTAGCCTTGTCATTATGGAAGGTAGTCTGTTGTCGATATTTTTGTTACTACAATGGATGGTAGCCTTGTCATTATGGAAGGTAGTCTGTTGTCGAGAATTTTGTTACTTTAATGTATGTTAGCCTTGTCATTATGGAAGATAGTATGTTGTCGAGATTTTTGTTACTACAATTGATGGTAGCCTTGTCATTATGGAAGGTAGTTTGTTGTCGAGAATTTTGTTACTTTAATGTATGTTAGCCTTGTCATTATGGAAGATAGTATGTTGTTGAGATTTTTGTTACTACAATTGATGGTAGCCTTGTCTTTATGGAAGGTAGTCTGTTGTCGAGAATTTTATTACTCCAGTGGATGGTAGCCATGTCATTAATGAAGGTAGTCTGTCATTGTGATTTCTGTTACTCCAATTGACGGTAGCCTTATCATTATGGAAGGTAATCTGTTGTCCAGATTTTTGTTACTCCAATGGATTGTAGCCTTGTCACTATGGAAGGTAGTCTCTTATTGATATTTTTGTTACTACAATGGATGATAGCCTTATCATTTTTGAAGGTAGTCTGTTGTCGAGATTTTTGTTACTCTAATGGATGGTAGCATTGTCATTCATTATGGAAGGTAGTCTACTGTCGAAATTTTTTTTACTCCAATGGTTGGTAGCCTTGTCATTATGGAAGGTAGTCTGTTGTCGAGATTTTTGTTACTCCAATGGATGGTAGCCGTGTCATTATGGAAGGTAGTCTGTTGTCAAAAAATTTGTTACTCTAATGGATGGTATCCTTTTCATTATGGATGGCAGTATGTTGTCGATATTTTTGTTACTCCAATGGATGGTATCCTTGACATTATGGAAGGTAGTCTGTTGTAGATATCTTTGTTACTCCAATGGATGGTAGCCTTGTCATTATTAAAGGTAGTTTGTTGTCGAGATTTTTATTACTCTAATGGTTGGTATTCTTGTCATTATTGAAGGTAGTATGTTGTCGAGATTTTTGTTATTGTAATGGATGGTAGCCTTGTCATTATGGAAGATAATATGTTGTCGATATCTTTGTTACTCCAATGGATGGTAGCCTTGTCATTATGGAACTTAGTCTGTTGTCGAGATTTTTGTTACTCCATTGTATTGTAGCCTTGTCATTATGGAAGGTAGTTTGTTGTCGAGATTTTTGTTACACCAATGGATGGTAGCCTTTTCATTATGTAAGGTAGTTTGTTGTCGAGATTTTTGTTACTGCAATCGATGGTAGACTTGTCATTATGGAAGGTAGTCTGTCGTGGTGATTTCTTGTACTCCAATGGATGGTAGCCTTGTCATTATGGAAGATAGTATGTTGTCGATATATTTGTTACTCCAATGGATGGTAGCCTTGTCATTACGGAAGGTAGTCTATTTTCGAGTTTTTTGTTACTTTAATGTATGGTAGCCTTGTCATTATGGAAGGTAGTCTGTTGTCGATATTTTTGTTACTACAATGGATGGTAGCCTTGTCATTCTGGAAGGTAGTCTGTTGTCGATATTTTTTATACTCTAATGGATGGTATCCTTGTCATTATGGAAGGTAGTCTGTTGTCGAGAATTTTATTACTCCAATGGATGGTAGCCATGTCATAATTAAAGGTAGTCTGTCATTGTGATTTCTATTACTCCAATTGACGGCAGCCTTGTCATTATGGAAGGTAATCTGTTGTCCATATTTTTGTTACTCCAATGGATTGTAGCCTTGTCATTATGGAAGTTAGTCTTTTGTCGACATTTTTGTTACTCCAATGGATGGTAGCCTTGTAATTATGGAACTTAGTCTGTTGTTGAGATTTTTGTTACTCCAATGTATTGTAGCCTTGTCATTATGGAAGTTAGTCTGTTGTCGAGATTCTTGTTACTCCAATGGATGGTAGCCTTGTTATTATGGAAGGTAGTATGTCGTTGTGATTTCTGATACTCTAATGGATGGTATCCTTGTCATTATGGAAGATAGTATATTGTCGATATCATTGTTACTCCAATGGATGGTAGCCTTGTCATTACGCAAGGTAGTCTATTGTCGAGATTTTTGTTACTTTAATGGATTGTAACCTTGTCAACATGGAAAGTAGTATGTTGTCGATATCTTTGTTCCACCAATGGATGGTAGCCTTGTCATTATGGAAGGAAGTCTATTGTCGAGATTTTTGTTACTACAATGGATGGTAGCCTTGTCATTATGGAAGGTACTTTGTTGTCGAGATTTTTGTTACTCTAATAGATGGTATCCTTGTAATTATGGAAGGTTGTTTGTTGTCGAGAATTTTATTACTCCAATGGATGGTAGCCTTGTCATTTTTGAAGGTAGTCTGTCATTGTGATTTCTGTTACTCCAATTGACGATAGCCTTGTCATTATGGAAGATAGTATGTTGTCGATATCTTTGTTACTCCAATGGATGGTAGCCTTGTCATTACGGAAGGTAGTCTGTTGTCGAGATTTTTGTTACTCCAATGGATTGTAGCCTTGTCATTATGGAAGGTAGTCTGTTGTCGATATTTTTGTTACTCCAATGGATGGTAGCCTTTTCATTATGGAAGGTAGTATGTTTTCGAAATTTTTGTTACTACAATGGATGGTAGGTTTGTCATTATGGAAGGTAGTCGGTTGTCGATATTTTTGTTACTCTAATGGATGGTATCCTTGTCATTATGGAAGGTTGTCTGTTGTCGAGATTTTTATTACTCTAATGTATGGTAGCGTTGTCATTATGGAAGGTAGTCTGTTGAATAGATTTTTGTTACTACAATGGATGGTAGCCTTGTCATTATGGAAGATAGTCTGTTGTCGTGAATTTTGTTACTTTAATGTATGGTAGCCTTGTCATTATGGAAGGTAGTCTGTTGTCGAGATTTTTGTTACTACAATGGATGGTAGCCTTGTCATTATGGAAGGTAGTCTGTTGTCGAGAATTTTATTACTCCAATGGATTGTAGCCATGTCATTTTTTAAGGTAGTCTGTCATTGTGATTTCTGTTACTCCAATTGACGGTAGCCTTGTCATTATGGAAGGTAATCTGTTGTCCAGATTTTTGTTACTCCAATGGATAGTAGCCTTTTCATTATGGAAGGTAGTCTCTTATTGATATTTTTGTTACTACATTGGATGGTAGCCTTATCATTTTTGAAAGTAGTCTATTGTCGAGATTTTTGTTACTCTAATGGATGGTAGAATTGTCATTATGGAAGGTAGTCTGCTGTCGAGATTTTTGTTACTCCAATGGATGGTAGCCTTGTCATTATGGAAGGTAGTATGTTGTCGAGATTTTTGTTACTCCAATGGATGGTAGCCTTGTCATTATGGAAGGTAGTCTGTTGTCAAAATTTTTGTTACTCTAATGGATGGTATCCTTTTCATTATGGATGGTAGTATGTTGTCGAGATTTTTGTTACTCTAATGCATGGTAGCCTTGTCATGAATAAATGTAGTTCGTCGTTGTGATTTCTGTTACTCCAATGGAATGTAGCCTTGTCATTATGAAAGGTAGTCTGTTGTCGATATTTTTGTTACTCTAATGGATGGTATCCTTGTCATTATGGAAGGTAGTCTGTTGTAGATATCATTGTTACTACAATGGATGGTAGCCTTGTCATTATTGAATGTAGTCTGTTGTCGAGATTTTTGTTACTCTAATAGATGGTATCCTTGTCATTATTGAAGGTAGTATGTTGTCGAGATTTTTGTTACTGTAATGGATGGTAGTCTTGTCATTAATGAAGGTAGTCTGTCGTTGTGATTTCTGTTACTCCAATGGATGGTAGCCTTGTTATTATGGAAGATAATATGTTGTCGATATCTTTGTTACTCCAATGGATGGTAGCCTTGTCATTATGGAACTTAGTATGTTGTCGAGATTTTTGTTACTCCAATGTATTGTAGCCTTGTCATTATGGAAGGTAGTCTTTTGTCGACATTTTTGTTACTCCAATGGATGGTAGCCTTGTCATTATGGAAGGTAGTCTCTTGTTGATATTTTTGTTACTACAATGGATGGTAGCCTTGTCATTTTGGAAGGTAGTTTGTTGTCGAGATTTTTGTTACTCTAATGGATAGTAGCCTTGTCATTATGGAAGGTAGTCTACTGCCGAGATTATTGTTACTTTAATGTATGGTAGCCTTGTCATTATGGAAGGTAGTTTGTTGTCGAGATTTTTGTTACTACATTGGACGTTAGCCTTGTCATTATGGAAGGTAGTCTAATGTCGAGATTTTTGTTACTATAATGGATGGTAGCCTTGTCATTATGGAATGTAGTTTGTTGTCGAGATTTTTGTTACTCTCATGGATGGTATCCTTGTCATTATGGTAGGTAGTCTGTTGTCGAGAATTTTATTACTCCAATGGATGGTAGCCATGTCATTTATTGAAGGTAGTCTGTCATTGTGATTACTGTTACTCCAATTGATGTTAGCCTTGTCATTATGGAAGGTAATTTGTTGTCCAGATTTTTGTTACTCCAATGGATTGTTGCCTTGTCATTATGGAAGGTAGTCTTTTGTCAACATTTTTGTTACTACAATGGATGGTAGCCTTGTCATTATGGAAAGTAGTCTCTTGTTGATATTTTTGTTACTACAATGGATGGTAGCCTTGTCATTTTGGAAGGTAGTCTGTTGTCGAGATTTTTGTTACACTAGTGGATGGTAGCCTTGTCATTATGAAAGGTAGTCTGCTGTCGAGATTATTGTTACTTTAATGTATGGTAGCCTTGTCATTATGGAAGGTAGTCTGTTGTCGAGATTTTTGTTACTACATTGGATGGTAGCCTTGTCATTATTGAAGGTAGTCTCTTGTCGAGATTTTTGTTACTCTAATGGATGATATCCTTGTCATTATGGAAGGTAGTCTATTGTCGAGAATTTTATTACTCCAATGAATGGTAGCCATGTCATTATTGAAGGTAGTTTGTCATTGTGATTACTGTTACTCTAATTGACGGTAGCCTTATCATTATGGAAGGTAATCTGTTGTCGAGATTTTTGTTACTCCAATGGATTATAGCCTGTTCATTATGGAAGGTAGTCTGTTGTCGAGATTTTTGTTACTCCAATGGATGGTAGCCTTGGAATTATGGAAGGTAGTATATTGTCGAGATTTTTGTTACTCTAATGGATGGTAGCCTTTTCATGAATGAAAGTAGTCTGCCGTTGTGATTTCTGTTACTAGAATGGATGGTAGCCTTGTCATTATGGAAGATAGTATGTTGTCGATATCATTGTTACTCCAATGGATGGTAGCCTTGTCATTATGGAACTTAGTTTGTTGTCGAGATTTTTGTTACTCCAATGTATTGTAGCCTTGTCATTATGGAAGGTAGTCTATTGTCGAGATTTTTGTTACTCCAATGGATGGTAGCCTTGTCATTATGGAAGGTAGTCGGTTGTCGATATCTTTGTAACTCCAATGGATGATAGCCTTCTCATTATGTAAGATAGTTTGTTGTCGAGATTTTTGGTACTCTAATGGATAGTATCCTTGTCATTATGGAAGGTAGTCTGTTGTCGAGATTTTTGTTACTCTAATGGATGGTAGCCTTGTCATTAATGAAGGTAGTCTGTCGTTCTGATTTCTATTACTCCAATGGATGGTAGCCTTGTCATTATAGAAGATAGCATGTTGTCGGTATCTTTGTTACTCCAAGGGCTGGTAGCATTGTCATTATGGAACTTAGTTTGTTGTCCACATTTTTGTTACTCCAATATATTGTAGCCTTGTCATTATGGAAGGTAGTGTGTTGTCGAGATTTTTGTTACTCCAATGGATGGTAGCCTTTTCATTATGTAAGGTAGTCTATTGTCGAGATTTTTGTTACTCCAATGGATGGTAGCCTTGTCATTATGGAAGGTAGTATGTCGTTGTGATTTTTGATACTCTAATGGATGGTATCCTTGTCATTATGGAAGATAGTATGTTGCCGATATCATTGTTACTCCAATGGATGGTAGCCTTGTCATTACGCAAGGTAGTCTATTGTCGAGATTTTTGTAACTTCAATAGATTATAGCCTTGTTATTATGGAAAGTAGTATGTTGTCGATATCTTTGTTACTCCAATGGATGGTAGCCTTGTCATTATGGAAGGAAGTCTGTTGTCGAGATTTTTGTTACTACAATGGATGGTAGCCTTGTCATTATGGAAGGTACTCTGTGGTCATGATTTTTGTTACTCTAATGGATGGTATCCTTGTCATTATGGAAGGTTGATTGTTGTCGAGAATTTTATTACTCCAATGGATGGTAGCCTTGTCATTATTGAAGGTAGTCTATCATTGTGATTTCTGTTACTCCAATTGATGGAAGCCTTGTCATTATGGAAGATAGTATGTTGTCGATATCTTTGTTACTCCAATGGATGGTAGCCTTGTCATTACGCAAGGTAGTCTGTTGTCGAGATTTTTGTTACTCCAATGGATTGTAGCCTTGTCATTATGGAAGGTAGTCTCTTGTTGATATTTTTGTTACTACAATGGATGGTATCCTTGTCATTTTGGAAGGGAGTCTGTTGTCGAGGTTTTTGTTACTCTAATGGATGGTAGCCTTCTCATTATGGAAGGTAGTCTGTTGTCGAGATTTTTGTTACTCCAATAAATGGTAGCCTTGTCATTATGGAAGGTAGTCTATTGTCGAGATTTTTGTTACTACAATGGATGGTAGCCTGGTCATTATGGAAGGTAGTATGTTGTCGAGATTTTTGTTACTACAATGGATGGTAGCCTTGTCATTATGGAAGGTAGTTTGTTGTCAATATTTTTGTTACTACAATGGATGGTAGCCAGTTAATTATGGAAGGTAGTCTGTTGTCGAGATTTTTGTTACTCCAATGGATGGTAGCCTTGTCATTACGGAAGGTTGTCTATCGTTGTGATTTCTGGTACTCCAATGGATGGTAGCCTTGTCATTATGGAAGATAGTATGTTGTCGATATCTTTCTTACTCCAATGGATGGTAGCCTTGTCATTACAGAAGGTAGTCTGTTGTCGAGATTTTTGTTACTCCAATGGATTGTAGCCTTATCATTATGGAAGGTAGTCTTTTGTCGACATTTTTGTTACTAATATGGATGATAGCCTTGTCATTATGGAAGGCACTCTCTTTTTGATATTTTTGTTACTACAATGGATGGTAGCCTTGTCATTTTGGAAGGTAGTCTGTTGTCGAGATTTTTGTTACCCAAATGGATGGTAGCCTTGTCATTATGGAAGGTAGTCTATTTCCGAGATTATTGTTACTTTAATGTATGGTAGCCTTGTCATTATGCAAGGTAGTCTATTGTCGAGATTTTTGTTACTACAATGGATGGTAGCCTTGTCATTATGGAAGGTAGTCTGTTGTCGAGATTTTTGTTATTACAATGGATGGTAGCCTTGTCATTATGGAAGGTAGTATGTTGTCGAGATTTTTGTTACTCCAATGGATGGTATCCTTTTCATTATGTAAGATAGTATGTTGTCGATATCTTTGTTACTCCAATGGATGGTAGCCTTGTCATTACAGAAGGTAGTCTGTTGTCGAGATTTTTGTTACTCCAATGGATTGTAGCCTTGTCATTATGGAAGGTAGTCTCTTGTTGATATTTTTGTTACTACAATGGATGGTATCCGTGTCATTATGGAAGATAGTATGTTGTCGATATCTTTGTTACTCCAATTGATGGTAGCCTTGTCATTACGGAAGGTAGTCGGTTGTCGAGATTTTTGTTACTCCAATGGATTGTAGCCTTGTCATTATCGAAGGTAGTCTCTTGTTGATATTTTTGTTACTACAATGGATGGTATCCTTGTCATTTTGGAAGGGAGTCTGTTGTCGAGGTTTTTGTTACTCTAATGGATGGTAGCCTTCTCATTATGGAAGGTAGTCTGTTGTCGAGATTTTTGTTACTCCAATGGATGGTAGCCTTGTCATTATGGAAGGTAGTCTATTGTCGAGATTTTTGTTACTACAATTGATGGTAGCCTTGTCATTATAGAAGGTAGTATGTTATCGAGATTTTTGTTACTACAATGGATGGTAGCCTTGTCATTATGGAAGGTAGTCTGTTGTCGATATTTTTGTTACTACAATGGATGGTAGCCTTGTCATTATGGAAGGTAGTATGTTGTCGAGATTTTTGTTACTCCAATTGACGGTAGCCTTTTCATTATGTAAGGTAGTTTGTTGTCGAGATTTTTGTTACTGCAATGGATGGTAGACTTGTCATTATGGAAGGTTGTTTGTCGTTGTGATTTCTGGTACTCCAATGGATGGTAGCCTTGTCATTATGGAAGATAGTATGTTGTCGTTATCTTTTTTACTCCAATGGATGGTAGCCTTATCATTACCTAAGGTAGTCTATTGTCGAGATTTTTGTTACTCCAATGGATTGTAGCCTTGTCATTATGGAAGGTAGTCTTTTTTCGACATTTTTGTTACTACAATGGATGGTAGCCTTGTCATTATGGAAGGTACTTTCTTGTTGATATTTTTGTTACTACAATGGATGGTAGCCTTATCATTTTGGAAGGTAGTCTGTTGTCGAGATTTTTGTTACTCTAATGGTTGGTAGCCTTGTCATTATTGAAGGTAGTCTGTTGCCGAGATTATTGTTACTTTAATGTATGGTAGCCTTGTCATTATGGAAGGTAGTCTATTGTCGAGATTTTTGTTACTACAATGGATGGTAGCCTTGTCATTATGGAAAATAGTCGGTTGTCGGGATTTTTGTTACTCCAATGGATGGTAGCCTTGTCATTATGAAAGGTAGTCTGTTGTCGAGATTTTTGTTACTCTAATGGATGGTAGCCTTGTCATTATGGAAGGTAGTCTGTTGTCAAAAATTTTGTTACTCTAGTGGATGGTATCCTTTTTATTATGGATGGTAGTATGTTGTCGAGATTTTTGTTACTCTAATGGATGGTATCCTTTTCATGAATGAAGGTAGTCTGTCGTTGGGATTTCTGTTACTAGAATGGATGGTAGCCTTGTCATTATGGAAGATAGTATGTTGTCGATATCATTGTTACTCCAATGGATTGTAGCCTTGTCATTATGGAACTTAGTCTGTTGTCGATATTTTTGTTACTCCAATGTATTGTAGCCTTGTCATTATGGAAGGTAGTCTATTGTCGAGATTTTTGTTACTCCAATGGATGGTAGCCTTGTCATTATGGAAGGTAGTCGGTTGTCGATATCATTGTTACTCCAATGGATGATACCCTTGTCATTATGTAAAGTAGTTTGTTGTCGAGATTTTTGGTACTCTAATGGATAGTATCCTTGTCATTATGGAAGGTAGTCTGTTGTCGAGATTTTTGTTACTCTAATGGATGGTAGCCTTGTCATTAATGAAGGTAGTCTGTCGTTCTGATTTCTATTACTCCAATGGATGGTAGCCTTGTCATTATAGAAGATAATATGTTGTCGATATCTTTGTTACTCCAAGGGCTTGTAGCCTTGTCATTATGGAACTTAGTCAATTGTCCAGATTTTTGTTACTCCAATGTATTGTAGCCTTGTCATTATGGAAGGTAGTGTGTTGTCGAGAGTTTTGTAACTCCAATGGATGGTAGCCTTGTCATTATGGAAGATAGTATGTTGTCGATATCTTTGTTACTCCAATGGATGGTAGCCTTGTCATTACGGAAGGTAGTCTGTTGTCGAGATTTTTGTTACTACAATGGATTGTAGCCTTGTCCTTATGGAAGGTAATCTCTTGTTGATATTTTTGTTACTACAATGGATGGTATCCTTGTCATTTTTGAAGGGAGTCTGTTGTCGAGGTTTTTGTTACTCCAATGGATGGTAGCCTTGTCATTATGAAAGGTAGTCTATTGTCGAGAATTTTGTTACTACAATGGACGGTAGCCTGTTCATTATGGAAGGTAGTATGTTGTCGAGATTTTTGTTACTACAATGGATGGTAGCCTTGTCATTATGGAAGGTAGTATGTTGTCAATATTTTTGTTACTACAATGGATGGTAGCCTTGTCATTATGGAAGGTAGTCTGTTGTCGAGATTTTTGTTACTACAATGGATGGTAGCCTTGTCATTTTTGAAGGTAGTCTGTTGTCGAGATTTTTGTTACTCTAATGGATGGTAGCCTTGTCATTATTGAAGGTAGTCTGCTGCCGAGATTATTGTTACTTTAATGTATGGTAGCCTTGTCATTATGGAAGGTAGTCTATTGTCGAGATTTTTGTTACTACAATGGATGGTAGCCTTGTCATTATGGAAAGTAGTCTGTTGTCGGGATTTTTGTTACTCCAATGGATGGTAGCCTTGTCATTATGAAAGGTAGTCTGTTGTCGAGATTTTTGTTACTCTAATGGATGGTAGCCTTGTCATTAATGAAGGTAGTCTGTCGTTCTGATTTCTATTACTCCAATTTATGGTAGCCTTGTCATTATAGAAGATAATATGTTGTCGATATCTTTGTTACTCCAAGGGCTTGTAGCCTTGTCATTATGGAACTTAGTCAATTATCCATATTTTTGTTACTCCAATGTATTGTAGCCTTGTCATTATGGAAGGTAGTGTGTTATCGAGAGTTTTGTAACTCCAATGGATGGTAGCCTTTTCATTATGTAAGGTAGTCTGTTGTCGAGATTTTTGTTACTCCAATGGATGATAGCCTTGTCATTATGGAAGGTAGTATGTCGTTGTGATTTCTGATACTCTAATGGATAGTATCCTTCTCATTATGGAAGATAGTATGTTGTCGATATCATTGTTACTCCAATGGATGGTAGCCTTGTCATTATGCAACGTAGTCTGTTGTCGAGATTTTTGTTACTTCAATAGATTGTAGCCTTGTCAATATAGAAAGTATTATGTTGTCGATATCTTTGTTACTCCAATGAATGGTAGCCTTGTCATTATGGAAGGAAGTCTGTTGTCGAGATTTTTGTTACTACAATGGATGGTAGCCTTGTCATTATGGAAGGTACCTTGTGGTCAAGATTTTTGTTACTCTAATGAATGGTA
Organism: Vicia faba; assembly: GCA_948472305.1. Classification (NCBI taxonomy): domain Eukaryota; kingdom Viridiplantae; phylum Streptophyta; class Magnoliopsida; order Fabales; family Fabaceae; genus Vicia; species Vicia faba. The sequence continues at coordinate 550,665,441 of OX451740.1, forward strand.
TCCTTGTCATTATGGAAGGTTGTTTGTTGTCGAGAATTTTATTACTGCAATGGATGGTAGCCTTGTCATTATTGAAGGTAGTCTATCATTGTGTTTTCTGTTACTCCAATTGATGGTAGCCTTGTCATTATGGAAGATAGTATGTTGTCGATATCTTTGTTACTCCAATGGATGGTAGCCTTGTCATTACGGAAGGTAGTCTGTTGTCGAGATTTTTGTTACTACAATGGATTGTAGCCTTGTCCTTATGGAAGGTAGTCTCTTGTTGATATTTTTGTTACTACAATGGATGGTATCCTTGTCATTTTGGAAGGGAGTCTGTTGTCGAGGTTTTTGTTACTCTAATGAATGTAGCCTTCTCATTATGGAAGGTAATCTGTTGTCGAGATTTTTGTTACTCCCATGCATGGTAGCCTTGTCATTATGGAAGGTAGTCTATTGTCGAGAATTTTGTTACTACAATGGATGGTAGCCTGTTCATTATGGAAGGTAGTATGTTGTCGAGATTTTTGTTACTACAATGGACGGTAGCCTTGTCATTATGGAAGGTAGTATGCTGCCGAGATTATTGTTACTACAATGGATGGTAGCCTTGTCATTATGGAAGGTAGTTTGTTGTCGAGATTTTTGTTACTACAATGGATGGTAGCCTTGTCATTTTGGAAGGTAGTCTGTTGTCGAGATTTTTGTTACTCTAATGGATGGTAGCCTTGTCATTATTGAAGGTAGTCTGTTGTCGAGATTTTTGTTACTCTAATGGATGGTAGCCTTGTCATTATTGAAGGTAGTCTGCTGCCGAGATTATTGTTACTTTAATGTATGGTAGCCTTGTCATTATGGAAGGTAGTCTATTGTCGAGATTTTTGTTACTACAATGGATGGTAGCCTTGTCATTATGGAAAGTAGTCTGTTGTCGGGATTTTTGTTACTCCAATGGATGGTAGCCTTGTCATTATGAAAGGTAGTCTGTTGTCGAGATTTTTGTTACTCTAATGGATGGTAGCCTTGTCATTAATGAAGGTAGTCTGTCGTTCTGATTTCTATTACTCCTATGGATGGTAGCCTTGTCATTATAGAAGATAATATGTTGTCGATATCTTTGTTACTCCAAGGGCTTGTAGCCTTGTCATTATGGAACTTAGTCAATTATCCATATTTTTGTTACTCCAATGTATTGTAGCCTTGTCATTATGGAAGGTAGTGTGTTATCGAGAGTTTTGTAACTCCAATGGATGGTAGCCTTTTCATTATGTAAGGTAGTCTGTTGTCGAGATTTTTGTTACTCCAATGGATGATAGCCTTGTCATTATGGAAGGTAGTATGTCGTTGTGATTTCTGATACTCTAATGGATAGTATCCTTCTCATTATGGAAGATAGTATGTTGTCGATATCATTGTTACTCCAATGGATGGTAGCCTTGTCATTATGCAACGTAGTCTGTTGTCGAGATTTTTGTTACTTCAATAGATTGTAGCCTTGTCATTATAGAAAGTATTATGTTGTCGATATCTTTGTTACTCCAATGAATGGTAGCCTTGTCATTATGGAAGGAAGTCTGTTGTCGAGATTTTTGTTACTACAATGGATGGTAGCCTTGTCATTATGGAAGGTACCTTGTGGTCAAGATTTTTGTTACTCTAATGAATGGTATCCTTGTCATTATGGAAGGTTGTTTGTTGTCGAGAATTTTATTACTGCAATGGATGGTAGCCTTGTCATTATTGAAGGTAGTCTATCATTGTGTTTTCTGTTACTCCAATTGATGGTAGCCTTGTCATTATGGAAGATAGTATGTTGTCGATATCTTTGTTACTCCAATGGATGGTAGCCTTGTCATTACGGAAGGTAGTCTGTTGTCGAGATTTTTGTTACTACAATGGATTGTAGCCTTGTCCTTATGGAAGGTAGTCTCTTGTTGATATTTTTGTTACTACAATGGATGGTATCCTTGTCATTTTGGAAGGGAGTCTGTTGTCGAGGTTTTTGTTACTCTAATGAATGTAGCCTTCTCATTATGGAAGGTAGTCTGTTGTCGAGATTTTTGTTACTCCAATGCATGGTAGCCTTGTCATTATGGAAGGTAGTCTATTGTCGAGAATTTTGTTACTACAATGGATGGTAGCCTGTTCATTATGGAAGGTAGTATGTTGTCGAGATTTTTGTTACTACAATGGACGGTAGCCTTGTCATTATGGAAGGTAGTATGCTGCCGAGATTATTGTTACTACAATGGATGGTAGCCTTGTCATTATGGAAGGTAGTTTGTTGTCGAGATTTTTGTTACTACAATGGATGGTAGCCTTGTCATTTTGGAAGGTAGTCTGTTGTCGAGATTTTTGTTACTCTAATGGATGGTAGCCTTGTCATTATTGAAGGTAGTCTGTTGTCGAGATTTTTGTTACTCTAATGGATGGTAGCCTTGTCATTATTGAAGGTAGTATGCTGCCGAGATTATTGTTACTTTAATGTATGGTAGCCTTGTCATTATGGAAGGTAGTCTATTGTCGAGATTTTTGTTACTACAATGGATGGTAGCCTTGTCATTATGGAAAGTAGTCTGTTGTCGGGATTTTTGTTACTCCAATGGATGGTAGCCTTGTCATTATGAAAGGTAGTCTGTTGTCGAGATTTTTGTTACTCTAATGGATGGTAGCCTTGTCATTAATGAAGGTAGTCTGTCGTTCTGATTTCTATTACTCCTATGGATGGTAGCCTTGTCATTATAGAAGATAATATGTTGTCGATATCTTTGTTACTCCAAGGGCTTGTAGCCTTGTCATTATGGAACTTAGTCAATTATCCATATTTTTGTTACTCCAATGTATTGTAGCCTTGTCATTATGGAAGGTAGTGTGTTATCGAGAGTTTTGTAACTCCAATGGATGGTAGCCTTTTCATTATGTAAGGTAGTCTGTTGTCGAGATTTTTGTTACTCCAATGGATGATAGCCTTGTCATTATGGAAGGTAGTATGTCGTTGTGATTTCTGATACTCTAATGGATAGTATCCTTCTCATTATGGAAGATAGTATGTTGTCGATATCATTGTTACTCCAATGGATGGTAGCCTTGTCATTATGCAACGTAGTCTGTTGTCGAGATTTTTGTTACTTCAATAGATTGTAGCCTTGTCATTATAGAAAGTATTATGTTGTCGATATCTTTGTTACTCCAATGAATGGTAGCCTTGTCATTATGGAAGGAAGTCTGTTGTCGAGATTTTTGTTACTACAATGGATGGTAGCCTTGTCATTATGGAAGGTACCTTGTGGTCAAGATTTTTGTTACTCTAATGAATGGTATCCTTGTCATTATGGAAGGTTGTTTGTTGTCGAGAATTTTATTACTGCAATGGATGGTAGCCTTGTCATTATTGAAGGTAGTCTATCATTGTGTTTTCTGTTACTCCAATTGATGGTAGCCTTGTCATTATGGAAGATAGTATGTTGTCGATATCTTTGTTACTCCAATGGATGGTAGCCTTGTCATTACGGAAGGTAGTCTGTTGTCGAGATTTTTGTTACTACAATGGATTGTAGCCTTGTCCTTATGGAAGGTAGTCTCTTGTTGATATTTTTGTTACTACAATGGATGGTATCCTTGTCATTTTGGAAGGGAGTCTGTTGTCGAGGTTTTTGTTACTCTAATGAATGTAGCTTTCTCATTATGGAAGGTAGTCTGTTGTCGAGATTTTTGTTACTCCAATGGATGGTAGCCTTGTCATTATGGAAGGTAGTCTATTGTCGAGAATTTTGTTACTACAATGGATGGTAGCCTGTTCATTATGGAAGGTAGTATGTTGTCGAGATTTTTGTTACTACAATGGATGGTAGCCTTGTCATTATGGAAGGTAGTATGCTGCCGAGATTATTGTTACTACAATGGATGGTAGCCTTGTCATTATGGAAGGTAGTTTGTTGTCGAGATTTTTGTTACTACAATGGATGGTAGCCTTGTCATTTTGGAAGGTAGTCTGTTGTCGAGATTTTTGTTACTCTAATGGATGGTAGCCTTGTCATTATTGAAGGTAGTCTGTTGTCGAGATTTTTGTTACTCTAATGGATGGTAGCCTTGTCATTATTGAAGGTAGTCTGCTGCCGAGATTATTGTTACTTTAATGTATGGTAGCCTTGTCATTATGGAAGGTAGTCTATTGTCGAGATTTTTGTTACTACAATGGATGGTAGCCTTGTCATTATGGAAAGTAGTCTGTTGTCGGGATTTTTGTTACTCCAATGGATGGTAGCCTTGTCATTATGAAAGGTAGTCTGTTGTCGAGATTTTTGTTACTCTAATGGATGGTAGCCTTGTCATTAATGAAGGTAGTCTGTCGTTCTGATTTCTATTACTCCTATGGATGGTAGCCTTGTCATTATAGAAGATAATATGTTGTCGATATCTTTGTTACTCCAAGGGCTTGTAGCCTTGTCATTATGGAACTTAGTCAATTATCCATATTTTTGTTACTCCAATGTATTGTAGCCTTGTCATTATGGAAGGTAGTGTGTTATCGAGAGTTTTGTAACTCCAATGGATGGTAGCCTTTTCATTATGTAAGGTAGTCTGTTGTCGAGATTTTTGTTACTCCAATGGATGATAGCCTTGTCATTATGGAAGGTAGTATGTCGTTGTGATTTCTGATACTCTAATGGATAGTATCCTTCTCATTATGGAAGATAGTATGTTGTCGATATCATTGTTACTCCAATGGATGGTAGCCTTGTCATTATGCAACGTAGTCTGTTGTCGAGATTTTTGTTACTTCAATAGATTGTAGCCTTGTCATTATAGAAAGTATTATGTTGTCGATATCTTTGTTACTCCAATGAATGGTAGCCTTGTCATTATGGAAGGAAGTCTGTTGTCGAGATTTTTGTTACTACAATGGATGGTAGCCTTGTCATTATGGAAGGTACCTTGTGGTCAAGATTTTTGTTACTCTAATGAATGGTATCCTTGTCATTATGGAAGGTTGTTTGTTGTCGAGAATTTTATTACTGCAATGGATGGTAGCCTTGTCATTATTGAAGGTAGTCTATCATTGTGTTTTCTGTTACTCCAATTGATGGTAGCCTTGTCATTATGGAAGATAGTATGTTGTCGATATCTTTGTTACTCCAATGGATGGTAGCCTTGTCATTACGGAAGGTAGTCTGTTGTCGAGATTTTTGTTACTACAATGGATTGTAGCCTTGTCCTTATGGAAGGTAGTCTCTTGTTGATATTTTTGTTACTACAATGGATGGTATCCTTGTCATTTTGGAAGGGAGTCTGTTGTCGAGGTTTTTGTTACTCTAATGAATGTAGCTTTCTCATTATGGAAGGTAGTCTGTTGTCGAGATTTTTGTTACTCCAATGGATGGTAGCCTTGTCATTATGGAAGGTAGTCTATTGTCGAGAATTTTGTTACTACAATGGATGGTAGCCTGTTCATTATGGAAGGTAGTATGTTGTCGAGATTTTTGTTACTACAATGGATGGTAGCCTTGTCATTATGGAAGGTAGTATGCTGCCGAGATTATTGTTACTACAATGGATGGTAGCCTTGTCATTATGGAAGGTAGTTTGTTGTCGAGATTTTTGTTACTACAATGGATGGTAGCCTTGTCATTTTGGAAGGTAGTCTGTTGTCGAGATTTTTGTTACTCTAATGGATGGTAGCCTTGTCATTATTGAAGGTAGTCTGCTGCCGAGATTATTGTGACTTTAATGTATGGTAGCCTTATCATTATGGAAGGTAGTCTATTGTCGAGATTTTTGTTACTACAATGGATGGTAGCCTTGTCATTATGGAAAGTAGTTTGTTGTCGGGATTTTTGTTACTCCAATGGATGGTAGCCTTGTCATTATGAAAGGTAGTCTGTTGTCGAGATTTTTGTTATTCTAATGGATGGTAGCCTTGTCATTATGTAAGGTAGTCTGTTGTTAAAAATTTTGTTACTCTAGTGGATGGTATCGTTTTTATTATGGATGGTAGTATGTTGTCGAGATTTTTGTTACTCTAATGGATGGTATCCTTTTCATGAATGAAGGTAGTCTGTCGTTGGGATTTCTGTTACTAGAATGGATGGTAGCCTTGTCATTATTGAAGATAGTATGTTGTCGATATCATTGTTACTCCAATGGATTGTAGCCTTTTCATTATGGAACTTAGTCTGTTGTCGAGATTTTTGTTACTCCAATGTATTGTAGCCTTGTCATTATGGAAGGTAGTCTATTGTCGAGATTTTTGTTACTCCAATGGATGGTAGCCTTGTCATTATGGAAGGTAGTCGGTTGTCGATATCATTTTTACTCCAATGGATGATAGCCTTGTCATTATGTAAAGTAGTTTGTTGTCGATATTTTTGGTACTCTAATGGATGGTATCCTTGTCATTATGGACGGTAGTCTGTTGTCGAGATTTTTGTTACTCTAATGGATGGTAGCCTTGTCATTAATGAAGGTAGTATGACGTTCTGATTTCTATTACTCCAATGGATGGTAGCCTTGTCATTATAGAAGATAATATGTTGTCGATATCTTTGTTACTCCAAGGGCTTGTAGCCTTGTCATTATGGAACTTAGTCTATTGTTCAGATTATTGTTACTCCAATGTATTGTAGCCTTGTCATTATGGAAGGTAGTGTGTTGTCGAGAGTTTTGTTACTCCAATGGATGGTAGCCTTTTCATTATGTAAGGTAGTCTGTTGTCGAGATTTTTGTTACTCCAATGGATGGTAGCCTTGTCATTATGGAAGGTAGTATGTCGTTGTGATTTCTGATACTCTAATGGATGGTATCCTTCTCATTATGGAAGATAGTATGTTGTCGATATCATTGTTACTCCAATGGATGGTAGACTTGTCATTACGGAAGGTAGTCTGTTGTCGAGATTTTTGGTACTCCAATGGATTGTAGCCTTGTTATTATGGAAGGTAGTCTCTTGTTGATATTTTTGTTACTACAATGGAAGGTATCCTTGTCATTTTGGAAGGGAGTCTGTTGTCGAGGTTTTTGTTACTCTAATGAATGTAGCCTTCTCATTATGGAAGGTAGTCTGTTGTCGAGATTTTTGTTACTCCAATGGATGGTAGCCTTGTCATTATGGAAGGTAGTCTATTGTCGAGATTTTTGTTACTACAATGGATGGTAGCCTGTTCATTATGGAAGGTAATATGTTGTCGAGATTTTTGTTACTACAATGGATGGTAGCCTTGTCATTATGGAAGGTAGTATGTTGTCAATATTTTTGTTACTATAATGGATGGTAGCCTTGTCATTATGGAAGGTAGTCTGTTGTCGAGATTTTTGTTACTCCAATGGATGGTAGCCTTTTCATTATGTAAGGTATTTTGTTGTCGAGATTTTTGTTACTGTAATGGATGGTAGACTTGTCATTATGGAAGGTTGTATGTCGTTGTGATTTATGGTACTCCAATGGATTGTAGCCTTGTCATTATGGAAGGTAGTCTCTTGTGGATATTTTTGTTACTACAATGGATGGTATCCGTGTCATTTTGGAAGGGAGTCTGTTGTCGAGGTTTTTGTTACTCTAATGAATGTAGCCTTCTCATTATTAAAGGTAGTCTGTTGTCGAGATTTTTGTTACTCCAATGGATGGCAGCCTTGTCATTATGGAAGGTAGTCTATTGTCGAGATTTTTGTTACTACAATGGATGGTAGCCTGTTCATTATGGAAGGTAGTATGTTGTCGAGATTTTTTTTACTACAGTGGATGGTAGCCTTGTCATTATGGAAGGTAGTATGTTGTCAATATTTTTGTTACTACAATGGATGGTAGCCTTGTCATTATGGAAGGTAGTCTGTTGTCGAGATTTTTGTTACTACAATGGATGGTAGCCTTTTCATTATGTAAGGTATTTTGTTGTCGAGATTTTTGTTACTGTAATGGATGGTAGCCTTGTCATTATTGAAGGTTGTCTGTCGTTGTGATTTCTGGTACTCCAATGGATGGTAGCCTTGTCATTATGGAAGATAGTATGTTGTCGATATCTTTGTTACTCCAATGGATGGTAGCCTTGTCATTACGAAAGGTAGTCTGTTGTCGAGATTTTTGTTACTCCAATGGATTGTAGCCTTGTCATTATGGAAGGTAGTCTTTTTTCGACATTTTTGTTACTATAATGGATGGTAGCCTTGTCATTATGGAAGGCACTCTCTTGTTGATATTTTTGTTACTACAATGGATGGTAGCCTTATCATTTTGGAAGGTAGTCTGTTGTCGAGATTTTTGTTACTCTAATGGATGGTAGCCTTGTCATTATTGAAGGTAGTCTGCTGCCGAGATTATTGTTACTTTAATGTATGGTAGCCTTGTCATTATGGAAGGTAGTCTATTGTCGAGATTTTTGTTACTACAATGGATGGTAGCCTTGTCATTATGGAAAGTAGTCTGTTGTCGGGATTTTTGTTACTCCAATGGATGGTAGCCTTGTCATTATGGAAGGTAGTCTGTTGTCGAGATTTTTGTTACTCTAATGGATGGTAGCCTTGTCATTATGGAAGGTAGTCTGTTGTCAAAAATTTTGTTACTCTAGTTGATGGTATCCTTTTTATTATGGATGGTAGTATGTTGTCGAGATTTTTGTTACTCTAATGGATGGTATCCTTTTCATGAATGAAGGTAGTCTGTCGTTGTGATTTTTGTTACTAGAATGGATGGTAGCCTTGTCATTATGGAAGATAGTATGTTGTCGATATCATTGTTACTCCAATGGATTGTAGCCTTGTCATTATGGAACTTAGTCTGTTGTCGAGATTTTTGTTACCCCAATGTATTGTAGCCTTGTCATTATGGAAGGTAGTCTATTGTCGAGATTTTTGTTACTCCAATGGATGGTAGCCTTGTCATTATGGAAGGTAGTCGGTTGTCGATATCATTGTTACTCCAATGGATGATAGCCTTGTCGTTAAGTAAAGTAGTTTGTTGTCGAAATTTTTGGTACTCTAATGGATAGTATCCTTGTCATTATGGAAGGTAGTCTGTTGTCGAGATTTTTGTTACTCTAATTGTTGGTAGCCTTGTCATTAATGAAGGTAGTCTGTCGTTCTGATTTATATTTCTCCAATGGATGGTAGCCTTGTCATTATAGAAGATAATATGTTGTCGATATCTTTGTTACTCCAAGGGTTGGTAGCCTTGTCATTATGGAACTTAGTCTGTTGTCCAGATTTTTGTTACTCCAATGTATTGTAGCCTTGTCATTATGGAAGGTAGTGTGTTGTCGAGAGTTTTGTTACTCCAATGGATGGTAGCCTTTTCATTATGTAAGGTAGTCTATTGTCGAGATTTTCGTTACTCCAATGGATGGTAGCCTTGTCATTATGGAAGGTAGTATGTCGTTGTGATTTCTGATACTCTAATGGATGGTATCCTTCTAATTATGGAAGATAGTATGTTGTCGATATCATTGCTACTCCAATGGATGGTAGCCTTGTCATTATGCAAGGTAGTCTGTTGTCGAGATTTTTGTTACTTCAATAGATTGTAGCCTTGTCATTATGGAAAGTAGTATGTTGTCGATATCTTTGTTACTCCAATGAATGGTAGCCTTGTCATTCTGGAAGGAAGTCTGTTGTCGAGATTTTTGTTACTACAATGGATGGTAGCCTTGTCATTATGGAAGGTACTTTGTGGTCAAGATTTTTGTTACTCTAATGAATGGTATCCTTATCATTATGGAAGGTTGTTTGTTGTCGAGAATTTTCTTACTGCAATGGATGGTAGCCTTGTCATTATTGAAGGTAGTCTATCATTGTGATTTCTGTTACTCCAATTGATGGTAGCCTTGTCATTATGGAAGATAGTATGTTGTCGATATCTTTGTTACTCCAATGGATGGTATCCTTGTCATTACGGAAGGTAGTCTGTCGTCGAGATTTTTGTTACTCCAATGGATTGTAGCCTTGTCATTATGGAAGGTAGTCTCTTGTTGATATTTTTGTTACTACAATGGATGGTATCCTTGTCATTTTGGAAGGGAGTCTGTTGTCGAGGTTTTTGTTACTCTAATGAATGGCTGCCTTCTCATTATGGAAGGTAGTCTGTTTTCGAGATTTTTGTTACTCCAATGGATGGTAGCCTTGTCATTATGGAAGGTAGTCTATTGTCGAGATTTTTGTTACTATAATGGATGGTAGCCTTGTCATTATGGAAGGTAGTATGTTGTCAATATTTTTGTTACTACAATGGATGGTAGCCTTGTCATTATGGAAGGTAGTCTGTTTTCGAGATTTTTGTTACTCCAATGGATGGTAGCCTTTTCATTATGTAAGGTATTTTGTTGTCGAGATTTTTGTTACTGTAATGGATGGTAGACTTGTCATTATAGAAGGTTGTCTGTCGTTGTGATTTCTGGTACTCCAATGGATGGTAGACTTGTCATTATGGAAGATAGTATGTTGTCGATATCTTTCTTACTCCAATGGATGGTAGCCTAGTCATTACAGAAGGTAGTCTGTTGTCGAGATTTTTGTTACTCCAATGGATTGTAGCCTTCTCATTATGGAAGGTAGTCTTTTTTCGACATTTTTGTTACTACAATGGATGGTAGCCTTGTCATTATGGAAGGTACTCTCTTGTTGATATTTTTGTTACTACAATGGATGGTAGCCTTGTCATTTTGGAAGGTAGTCTGTTGTCGAGATTTTTGTTACTCTAATGGATGGTAGCCTTGTCATTATTGGAGGTAGTCTGCTGCCGAGATTATTGTTACTTTAATGTATGGTAGCCTTGTCATTATGGAAGGTAGTCTATTGTCGAGATTTTTGTTACTACAATGGATGGTAGCCTTGTCATTCTGGAAAGTAGTCCGTTGTCGGGATTTTTGTTACTCCAATGGATGGTAGCCTTGTCATTATGGAAGGTAGTCTGTTGTCGAGATTTTTGTTACTCTAATGGATGGTAGCCTTGTCATTATGGAAGGTAGTCTGTTGTCAAAATTTTTGTTACTCTAGTGGATGGTATCCTTTTTATTATGGATGGTAGTATGTTGTCGAGATTTTTGTTACTCTAATGGATGGTATCCTTTTCATGAATGAAGGTAGTCTGTCGTTGTGATTTCTGTTACTAGAATGGATGGTAGCCTTGTCATTATGGAAGATAGTATGCTGTCGATATCATTGTTACTCCAATGGATTGTAGCCTTATCATTATGGAACTTAGTCTGTTGTCGAGATTTTTGTTACTCCAATGTATTGTAGCCTTGTCATTATGGAAGGTAGTCTATTGTCTAGATTTTTGTTACTCCAATGGATGGTAGCCTTGTCATTATGGAAGGTAGTCGGTTGTCGATATCATTGTTACTCCAATGGATGATAGCCTTGTCGTTATGTAAAGTAGTTTGTTATCGAGATTTTTGGTACTCTAATGGATAGTATCCTTGTCATTATGGAAGGTAGTCTGTTGTCGAGATTTTTGTTACTCTAATGGATGGTAGCCTTGTCATTAATGAAGGTAGTCTGTCGTTCTGATTTCTATTACTCCAATGGATGGTAGCCTTGTCATTATAGAAGATAATATGTTGTCGATATCTTTGTTACTCCAACGGCTGGTAGCCTTGTCATTATGGAACTTAGTATGTTGTCCAAATTTTTGTTACTCCAATGTATTGTAGCCTTGTCATTATGGAAGGTAGTGTGTTGTCGAGAGTTTTGTTACTCCAATGGATGGTAGCCTTTTCATTATGTAAGGTAGTCTATTGTCGAGATTTTTGTTACTCCAATGGATGGTAGCCTTGTCATTACGGAAGGTAGTATGTCGTTGTGATTTCTGATACTCTAATGGATAGTATCCTTCTAATTATGGAAGATAGTATGTTGTCGATATCATTGCTACTCCAATGGATGGTAGCCTTGTCATTATGCAAGGTAGTCTGTTGTCGAGATTTTTGTTACTTCAATAGATTGTAGCCTGGTCATTATGGAAAGTAGTATGTTGTCGATATCTTTGTTACTCCAATGAATGGTAGCCTTGTCATTCTGGAAGGAAGTCTGTTGTCGAGATTTTTGTTACTACAATGGATGGTAGCCTTGTCATTATGGAAGGTACTTTGTGGTTAAGATTTTTGTTACTCTAATGAATGGTATCCTTGTCATTATGGAAGGTTGTTTGTTGTCGAGAATTTTATTACTGCAATGGATGGTAGCCTTGTCATTATTGAAGGTAGTCTATCATTGTGATTTCTGTTACTCCAATTGATGGTAGCCTTGTCATTATGGAAGATAGTATGTTGTCGATATCTTTGTTACTCCAATGGATGGTAGCCTTGTCATTACGGAAGGTAGTCTGTTGTCGAGATTTTTGTTACTCCAATGGATTGTTGCCTTGTCATTATGGAAGGTAGTCTCTTGTTGATATTTTTGTTACTACAATGGATGGTATCCTTGTCATTTTGGAAGGGAGTCTGTTGTCAAGGTTTTTGTTACTCTAATGAATGGTAGCCTTCTCATTATGGAAGGTAGTCTGTTGTCGAGATTTTTGTTACTCCAATGGATGGTAGCCTTGTCATTATGGAAGGTAGTCTATTGTCGAGATTTTTGTTACTACAATGGATGGTAGCCTGGTTATTATGGAAGGTAGTATGTTGTCGAGATTTTTGTTACTACAATGGATGGAAGCCTTGTCATTATGGAAGGTAGTATGTTGTCAATATTTTTGTTACTACAATGGATGGTAGCCTTGTCATTATAGAAGGTAGTCTATTGTCGAGATTTTTGTTACTCTAATGGATGGTAGCCTTGTCATTAATGAAGGTAGTCTGTCATTCTGATTTCTATTACTCCAATGGATGGTAGCCTTGTTATTATAGAAGATAATATGTTGTCGATATCTTTGTTACTCCAAGGGCTAGTAGCCTTGTCATTATGGAACTTAGTATGTTGTCCAGATTTTTGTTACTCCAATGTATTGTAGCCTTGTCATTATGGAAGGTAGTGTGTTGTCGAGAGTTTTGTTACTCCAATGGATGGTAGCCTTTTCATTATGTAAGGTAGTCTATTGTCGAGATTTTTGTTACTCCAATGGATGGTAGCCTTGTCATTATGGAAGGTAGTATGTCGTTGTGATTTCTGATACTCTAATGGATGGTATCCTTCTAATTATGGAAGATAGTATGTTGTCGATATCATTGCTACTCCAATGGATGGTAGCCTTGTCATTATGCAAGGTAGTCTGTTCTCGAGATTTTTGCTACTTCAATAGATTGTAGCCTTGTCATTATGGAAAGTAGTATGTTGTCGATATCTTTGTTACTCCAATGAATGGTAGCCTTGTCATTCTGGAAGGAAGTCTGTTGTCGAGATTTTTGTTACTATAATGGATGGTAGCCTTGTCATTATGGAAGGTAGTCTGCTGCAGAGATTATTGTTACTTTAATGTATGGTAGCCTTGTCATTATGGAAGGTAGTCTATTGTCGAGATTTTTGTTACTACAATGGATGGTAGCCTTGTCATTATGGAAGGTAGTCTGTTGTCGAGATTTTTGTTATTACAATGGATGGTAGCCTTGTCATTATGGAAGGTAGTCTGTTGTCGAGATTTTTGTTACTCCAATGGATGGTAGCCTTGTCATTATGGAAGGTAGTCTATTGTCCAGATTTTTGTTACTACAATGGATGGTAGACTGGTCATTATGGAAGGTAGTATGTTGTTGAGATTTTTGTTACTACAATGGATGGTAGCCTTGTCATTATGGAAGGTAGTATGTTGTCAATATTTTTGTTACTACAATGGATGGTAGCCTTGTCATTATGGAAGGTAGTCTGTTGTCGAGATTTTTGTTATTACAATGGATGGTAGCCTTGTCATTATGGAAGGTAGTTTGTTCTCGAGATTTTTGTTACTCCAATGGATGGTAGCCTTGTCATTATGGAAGGTAGTCTATTGTCCAGATTTTTGTTACTACAATGGATGGTAGCCTGGTCATTATGGAAGGTAGTATGTTGTTGAGATTTTTGTTACTACAATGGATGGTAGCCTTGTCATTATGTAAGATAGTATGTTGTCGATATCTTTGTTACTCCAATGGATGGTAGCCTTGTCATTACGGAAGGTAGTTTGTTGTCGAGATTTTTGTTACTCCAATGGATTGTAGCCTTGTCATTATGGAAGGTAGTCTTTTGTCGACATTTTTGTTACTAATATGGATGGTAGCCTTGTCATTATTGAAGGTACTCTCTTGTTGAAATTTTTGTTACTACAATGGATGGTAGACTTGTCATTTTGGAAGGTAGTCTGTTGTCGAGATTTTTGTTAACCTAATTGATGGTAGCCTTGTCATTATGGAAGGTAGTCTGCTGCCGAGATTATTGTTACTTTAATGTATGATAGCCTTGTCATTATGGAAGGTAGTATATTGTCGAGATTTTTGTTACTACAATGGATGGTAGCCTTGTCATTATGGAAGGTAGTCTGTTGTCGAGATTTTTGTTATTATAATGGATGGTAGCCTTGTCATTATGGAAGGTAGTCTGTTGTCGAGATTTTTGTTACTCCAATGGATGGTAACCTTTTCATTATGTAAGGTAGTTTGTTGTCGAGATTTTTGTTACTGCAATGGATGGTAGACTTGTCATTATGGAAGGTTATCTGTCATTGTGATTTCTGGTACTCCAATGGATGGTAGCCTTGTAATTATGGAAGATAGTATGTTGTCGATATCTTTTTTACTCCAATGGATGGTAGCCTTATCATTACGGAAGGTAGTCTGTTGTCGAGATTTTTGTTACTCCAATGGATTATAGCCTTGTCATTATGGAAGGTAGTCTTTTTTCGACATTTTTGTTACTCCAATGGATGGTAGCCTTGTCATTATGGAAGGTTGTTTGTCGTTTTGATTTCTGGTACTCCAATGGATGGTAGCCTTGTCATTATGTAAGATAGTATGTTGTCGATATCTTTGTTACTCCAATGGATGGTAGCCTTGTCATTACGGAAGGTAGTTTGTTGTCGAGATTTTTGTTACTCCAATGGATTGTAGCCTTGTCATTATGGAAGGTAGTCTTTTGTCGACATTTTTGTTACTAATATGGATGGTACCCATGTCATTATGGAAGGTACTCTCTTGTTGATATTTTTGTTACTACAATGGATGGTAGCCTTGTCATTATGGAAGGTACTTTGTGGTTAAGATTTTTGTTACTCTAATGAATGGTATCCTTGTCATTATGGAAGGTTGTTTGTTGTCGAGAATTTTATTACTGCAATGGATGGTAGCCTTGTCATTATTGAAGGTAGTCTATCATTGTGATTTCTGTTACTCCAATTGATGGTAGCCTTGTCATTATGGAAGATAGTATGTTGTCGATATCTTTGTTACTCCAATGGATGGTAGCCTTGTCATTACGGAAGGTAGTCTGTTGTCGAGATTTTTGTTACTCCAATGGATTGTTGCCTTGTCATTATGGAAGGTAGTCTCTTGTTGATATTTTTGTTACTACAATGGATGGTATCCTTGTCATTTTGGAAGGGAGTCTGTTGTCAAGGTTTTTGTTACTCTAATGAATGGTAGCCTTCTCATTATGGAAGGTAGTCTGTTGTCGAGATTTTTGTTACTCCAATGGATGGTAGCCTTGTCATTATGGAAGGTATTCTATTGTCGAGATTTTTGTTACTACAATGGATGGTAGCCTGGTTATTATGGAAGGTAGTATGTTGTCGAGATTTTTGTTACTACTATGGATGGAAGCCTTGTCATTATGGAAGGTAGTATGTTGTCAATATTTTTGTTACTACAATGGATGGTAGCCTTGTCATTATAGAAGGTAGTCTATTGTCGAGATTTTTGTTACTCTAATGGATGGTAGCCTTGTCATTAATGAAGGTAGTCTGTCATTCTGATTTCTATTACTCCAATGGATGGTAGCCTTGTTATTATAGAAGATAATATGTTGTCGATATCTTTGTTACTCCAAGGGCTAGTAGCCTTGTCATTATGGAACTTAGTATGTTGTCCAGATTTTTGTTACTCCAATGTATTGTAGCCTTGTCATTATGGAAGGTAGTGTGTTGTCGAGAGTTTTGTTACTCCAATGGATGGTAGCCTTTTCATTATGTAAGGTAGTCTATTGTCGAGATTTTTGTTACTCCAATGGATGGTAGCCTTGTCATTATGGAAGGTAGTATGTCGTTGTGATTTCTGATACTCTAATGGATGGTATCCTTCTAATTATGGAAGATAGTATGTTGTCGATATCATTGCTACTCCAATGGATGGTAGCCTTGTCATTATGCAAGGTAGTCTGTTCTCGAGATTTTTGCTACTTCAATAGATTGTAGCCTTGTCATTATGGAAAGTAGTATGTTGTCGATATCTTTGTTACTTCAATGAATGGTAGCCTTGTCATTCTGGAAGGAAGTCTGTTGTCGAGATTTTTGTTACTATAATGGATGGTAGCCTTGTCATTATGGAAGGTAGTCTGCTGCAGAGATTATTGTTACTTTAATGTATGGTAGCCTTGTCATTATGGAAGGTAGTCTATTGTCGAGATTTTTGTTACTACAATGGATGGTAGCCTTGTCATTATGGAAGGTAGTCTGTTGTCGAGATTTTTGTTATTACAATGGATGGTAGCCTTATCATTATGGAAGGTAGTTTGTTGTCGAGATTTTTGTTACTCCAATGGATGGTAGCCTTGTCATTATGGAAGGTAGTCTATTGTCCAGATTTTTGTTACTACAATGGATGGTAGACTGGTCATTATGGAAGGTAGTATGTTGTTGAGATTTTTGTTACTACAATGGATGGTAGCCTTGTCATTATGGAAGGTAGTATGTTGTCAATATTTTTGTTACTACAATGGATGGTAGCCTTGTCATTATGGAAGGTAGTCTGTTGTCGAGATTTTTGTTATTACAATGGATGGTAGCCTTGTCATTATGGAAGGTAGTCTGTTCTCGAGATTTTTGTTACTCCAATGGATGGTAGCCTTGTCATTATGGAAGGTAGTCTATTGTCCAGATTTTTGTTACTACAATGGATGGTAGCCTGGTCATTATGGAAGGTAGTATGTTGTTGAGATTTTTGTTACTACAATGGATGGTAGCCTTGTCATTATGTAAGATAGTATGTTGTCGATATCTTTGTTACTCCAATGGATGGTAGCCTTGTCATTACGGAAGGTAGTTTGTTGTCGAGATTTTTGTTACTCCAATGGATTGTAGCCTTGTCATTATGGAAGGTAGTCTTTTGTCGACATTTTTGTTACTAATATGGATGGTAGCCTTGTCATTATTGAAGGTACTCTCTTGTTGAAATTTTTGTTACTACAATGGATGGTAGACTTGTCATTTTGGAAGGTAGTCTGTTGTCGAGATTTTTGTTAACCTAATTGATGGTAGCCTTGTCATTATGGAAGGTAGTCTGCTGCCGAGATTATTGTTACTTTAATGTATGATAGCCTTGTCATTATGGAAGGTAGTATATTGTCGAGATTTTTGTTACTACAATGGATGGTAGCCTTGTCATTATGGAAGGTAGTCTGTTGTCGAGATTTTTGTTATTATAATGGATGGTAGCCTTGTCATTATGGAAGGTAGTCTGTTGTCGAGATTTTTGTTACTCCAATGGATGGTAACCTTTTCATTATGTAAGGTAGTTTGTTGTCGAGATTTTTGTTACTGCAATTGATGGTAGACTTGTCATTATGGAAGGTTATCTGTCATTGTGATTTCTGGTACTCCAATGGATGGTAGCCTTGTAATTATGGAAGATAGTATGTTGTCGATATCTTTTTTACTCCAATGGATGGTAGCCTTATCATTACGGAAGGTAGTCTGTTGTCGAGATTTTTGTTACTCCAATGGATTATAGCCTTGTCATTATGGAAGGTAGTCTTTTTTCGACATTTTTGTTACTCCAATGGATGGTAGCCTTGTCATTATGGAAGGTTGTTTGTCGTTTTGATTTCTGGTACTCCAATGGATGGTAGCCTTGTCATTATGTAAGATAGTATGTTGTCAATATCTTTGTTACTCCAATGGATGGTAGCCTTGTCATTACGGAAGGTAGTTTGTTGTCGAGATTTTTGTTACTCCAATGGATTGTAGCCTTGTCATTATGGAAGGTAGTCTTTTGTCGACATTTTTGTTACTAATATGGATGGTAGCCATGTCATTATGGAAGGTACTCTCTTGTTGATATTTTTGTTACTACAATGGATGGTAGCCTTGTCATTTTGGAAGGTAGTCTATTGTCGAGATTTTTGTTAACCTAATGGATGGTAGCCTTGTCATTATGGAAGGTAGTATGCTGCCGAGATTATTGTTACTTTAATGTATGGTAGCCTTGTCATTATGGAAGGTAGTCTATTATCGAGATTTTTGTTACTACAATGGATGGTAGCCTTGTCATTATGGAAGGTAGTCTGTTGTCGAGATATTTGTTATTACAATGGATGGTAGCCTTGTCATTATGGAAGGTAGTCTGTTGTCGAGATTTTTGTTACTCCAATGGATGGTAGCCTTGTCATTATGGAAGGTAGTCTATTGTCCAGATTTTTGTTACTACAATGGATGGTAGCCTGGTCATTATGGAAGGTAGTATGTTGTTGAGATTTTTGTTACTACAATGGATGGTAGCCTTGTCATTATGGAAGGTAGTATGTTGTTAATATTTTTGTTACTACAATGGATGGTAGCCTTGTCATTATGGAAGGTAGTCTGTTGTCGAGATTTTTGTTATTACAATGGATGGTAGCCTTGTCATTATGGAAGGTAGTCTGTTCTCGAGATTTTTGTTACTCCAATGGATGGTAGCCTTGTCATTATGGAAGGTAGTCTATTGTCCAGATTTTTGTTACTACAATGGATGGTAGCCTGGTCATTATGGAAGGTAGTATGTTGTTGAGATTTTTGTTACTACAATGGATGGTAGCCTTGTCATTATGAAAGGTAGTATGTTGTCAATATTTTTGTTACTACAATGGATGGTAGCCTTGTCATTATGGAAGGTAGTCTGTTGTCGAGATTTTTGTTACTCCAATAGATGGTAGCCTTTTCATTATGTAAGGTATTTTGTTTTCGAGATTTTAGTTACTGTAATGGATGGTAGACTTGTCATTATGGAAGGTTGTCTGTCGTTGTGATTTCTAGTACTCCAATGGATGGTAGCCTTGTCATTATGTAAGATAGTATGTTGTCGATATCTTTGTTACTCCAATGGATGGTAGCCTTGTCATTACGGAAGGTAGTTTGTTGTCGAGATTTTTGTTACTCCAATGGATTGTAGCCTTGTCATTATGGAAGGTAGTCTTTTGTCGACATTTTTGTTACTAATATGTATGGTAGCCTTGTCATTATTGAAGGTACTCTCTTGTTGATATTTTTGTTACTACAATGGATGGTAGCCTTGTCATTTTGGAAGGTAGTCTGTTGTCGAGATTTTTGTTAACCTAATTGATGGTAGCCTTGTCATTATGGAAGGTAGTCTGCTGCCGAGATTATTGTTACTTTAATGTATGGTAGCCTTGTCATTATGGAAGGTAGTATATTGTCGGGATTTTTGTTACTACAATGGATGGTAGCCTTGTCATTATAGAAGGTAGAATGTTGTCGAGATTTTTGTTATTACAATGGATGGTAGCCTTGTCATTATGGAAGGTAGTCTGTTGTCGAGATTTTTGTTACTCCAATGGATGGTAACCTTTTCATTATGTAAGGTAGTTTGTTGTCGAGATTTTTGTTACTGCAATGGATGGTAGCTTTGTCATTATGGAAGGTTATCTGTCATTGTGATTTCTGGTACTCCAATGGATGGTAGCCTTGTAATTATGGAAGATAGTATGTTGTCGATATCTTTTTTACTCCAATGGATGGTAGCCTTATCATTACGGAAGGTAGTCTGTTGTCGAGATTTTTGTTACTCCAATGGATGGTAGCCTTGTCATTATGGAAGTTAGTATGTCGTTGTGATTTCTGATACTCTAATGGATGGTATCCTTCTCATTATGGAAGATAGTATGTTGTCGATATCATTGTTACTCCATTGGATGGTAGCCTTGTCATTATGCAAGGTAGTTTGTTGTCGAGATTTTTGTTACTTCAATAGATTGTAGCCTTGTCATTATGGAAAGTAGTATGTTGTCGATATCTTTGTTACTCCAATGGATTGTAGCCTTGTCATTATGGAAGGAAGTCTGTTGTCGAGATTTTTGTTACTACAATCGATGGTAGCCTTGTCATTATGGAAGGTACTCTGTGGTCAAGATTTTTGTTACTCTAATGAATGGTATCCTTGTAATTATGGAAGGTTGTTTGTTGTCGAGAATTTTATTACTGCAATGGATGGTAGCCTTGTCATTATTGAAGGTAGTCTATCATTTTGATTTTTGTTACTCCAATTCACGGTAGCCTTGTCATTATGGAAGATAGTATGTTATCGATATCTTTGTTACTCCAATGGATGGTAGCCTTGTCATTACAGAAGGTAGTCTGTTGTCGAGATTTTTGTTACTCCAATGAATGGTAGCCTTCTCATTATGGAAGGTAGTCTGTTGTCGAGATTTTTGTTACTCCAATGGATGGTAGCCTTGTCATTATGGAAGGTAGTCTATTGTCCAGATTTTTGTTACTACAATGGATGGTATCCTGGTCATTATGGAAGGTAGTATGTTGTTGAGATTTTTGTTACTACAATGGATGGTAGCCTTGTCATTATGGAAGGTAGTATGTTGTCAATATTTTTTGTTACTACAATGGATGGTAGCCTTGTCATTATGGAAGGTAGTCTGTTGTCGAGATTTTTGTTACTCCAATAGATGGTAGCCTTTTCATTATGTAAGGTATTTTGTTTTCGAGATTTTAGTTACTGTAATGGATGGTAGACTTGTCATTATGGAAGGTTGTCTGTCGTTGTGATTTCTGGTACTCCAATGGATGGTAGCCTTGTCATTATGTAAGATAGTATGTTGTCGATATCTTTGTTACTCCAATGGATGGTAGCCTTGTCATTACGGAAGGTAGTTTGTTGTCGAGATTTTTGTTACTCCAATGGATTGTAGCCTTGTCATTATGGAAGGTAGTCTTTTGTCGACATTTTTGTTACTAATATGGATGGTAGCCTTGTCATTATGGAAGGTACTCTCTTGTTGATATTTTTGTTACTACAATGGATGGTAGCCTTGTCATTTTGGAAGGTAGTCTGTTGTCGAGATTTTTGTTAACCTAATGTATTGTAGCCTTGTCATTATGGAAGGTAGTCTGCTGCCGAGATTATTGTTACTTTAATGTATGGTAGCCTTGTCATTGTGGAAGGTAGTCTATTGTCGAGATTTTTGTTACTACAATGGATGGTAGCCTCGTCATTATGGAAGGTAGTCTGTTGTCGAGATTTTTGTTACTCCAATGGATGGTAACCTTTTCATTATGTAAGGTATTTTGTTGTCGAGATTTTTGTTACTGCAATGGATGGTAGACTTATCATTACGGAAGGATGTCAGTCGTTGTGATTTCTGGTACTCCAATGGACGGTAGCCTTGTCATTATGGAAGATAGTATGTTGTTGATATCTTTGTTACTCCAATGGATGGTAGCCTTGTCATTACGGAAGGTAGCCTGTTGTCGAGATTTTTGTTACTCCAATATATTGTAGCCTTGTCATTATGGAAGGTAGTCTCTTGTTGATATTTTTGTTACTACAATGGATGGTAGCCTTGTCATTATGGAAGATAGTATGTTGTCGATATCTTTGTTACTCCAATGGATGGTAGCCTTGTCATTACGGAAGGAAGTCTGTTGTCGAGATTTTTGTTACTCCAATGGATTGTATCCTTGTCATTATGGAAGGTAGTCTCTTGTTGATATTTTTGTTACTACAATGGATGGTATCCGTGTAATTCTGGAAGGGAGTCTGTTGTCAAGATTTTTGTTACTCTAATGGATGGTTTCTATCTCATTATGGAAGGTAGTCTGTTGTCGAGATTTTTGTTACTCCAATGGATGGTAGCCTTGTCATTATGGAAGGTAGTCTGTTGTCGAGATTTTTGTTACTACAATGGATGGTAGCCTTGTCATTATGGAATGTAGTATGTTGTCGAGATTTTTGTTACTAGAATGGATGGTAGCCTTGTCATTATGGAAGGTAGTCTGTTGTCGATATTTTTGTTACTCCAATATATGGTAGCCTTGTCATTATGTAAGGTATTTTGTTTTCGAGATTTTAGTTACTGCAATGGATGGTAGACTTGTCATTATGGAAGGTTGTCTGTCGTTGTTATTTTTGGTACTCCAATGGATGGTAGCCTTGTAATTATGTAAGATAGTATGTTGTCGATATCTTTTTTACTCCAATGGATGGTAGCCTTATCATTACGGAAGGTAGTCTGTTGTCGAGATTTTTGTTACTCCAATGGATTATAGCCTTGTCATTAAGGAAGGTAGTCTTTTTTCGACATTTTTGTTACTCCAATGGATGGTAGCCTTGTCATTATGGAAGGTAGTATGTCGTTGTGATTTCTGATACTCTAATGGATGGTATCCTTCTCATTATGGAAGATAGTATGTTGTCGATATAATTGTTACTCCAATGGATGGTAGCCTTGTCATTATGCAAGGTAGTCTGTTGTCGAGATTTTTGTTACTTCAATAGATTGTAGCCTTGTCATTATGGAAAGTAGTATGTTGTCGATATCTTTGTTACTCCAATGGATTGTAGCCTTGTCATTATGGAAGGAAGTCTGTTGTCGAGATTTTTGTTACTACAATCGATGGTAGCCTTGTCATTATGGAAGGTACTTTGTGGTCAAGATTTTTGTTACTCTAATGAATGGTATCCTTGTCATTATGGAAGGTTGTTTGTTGTCGAGAATTTTATTACTGCAATGGCTGGTAGCCTTGTCATTATTGAAGGTAGTCTATCATTGTGATTTTTGTTACTCCAATTCACGGTAGCCTTGTCATTATGGAAGATAGTATGTTGTCGATATCTTTGTTACTCCAATGGATGGTAGCCTTGTCATTACGGAAGGTAGCCTGTTGTCGAGTTTTTGTTACTCCAATGAATGGTAGCCTTCTCATTATGGAAGGTTGTCTGTTGTCGAGATTTTTTTTACTCCAATGGATGGTAGCCTTGTCATTATGGAAGGTAGTCTATTGTCCAGATATTTGTTACTACAATGGATGGTAGCCTGGTCATTATGGAAGGTAGTATGTTGTTGAGATTTTTGTTACTACAATGGATGGTAGCCTTGTCATTATGGAAGGTAGTATGTTGTCAATATTTTTGTTACTACAATGGATGGTAGCCATGTCATTATGGAAGGTAGTCTATTGTCGAGATTTTTTTTACTCCAATAGATGGTAGCCTTTTCATTATGTAAGGTATTTTGTTTTCGAGATTTTAGTTATTGTAATGGATGGTAGACTTGTCATTATGGAAGGTTGTCTGTCGTTGTGATTTCTAGTACTCCAATGGATGGTAGCCTTGTCATTATGTAAGATAGTATGTTGTCGATATCTTTGTTACTCCAATGGATGGTAGCCTTGTCATTACGGAAGGTAGTTTGTTGTCGAGATTTTTGTTACTCCAATGGATTGTAGCCTTGTCATTATGGAAGGTAGTCTGTTGTCGAGATTTTTGTTACTCCAATGGATGGTAGCCTTGTCATTATGGAAGGTAGTCTATTGTCCAGATTTTTGTTACTACAATGGATGGTAGCCTGGTCATTATGGAAGGTAGTATGTTGTTGAGATTTTTGTTACTACAATGGATGGTAGCCTTGTCATTATGGAAGGTAGTATGTTGTCAATATTTTTGTTACTACAATGGATGGTAGCCATGTCATTATGGGAGGTAGTCTGTTGTCGAGATTTTTGTTACTCCAATAGATGGTAGCCTTTTCATTTTGTAAGGTGTTTTGTTTTCGAGATTTTAGTTACTGTAATGGATGGTAGACTAGTCATTACGGAAGGTTGTCTGTCGTTGTGATTTCTGGTACTCCAATGGATGGTAGCCTTGTCATTATGTAAGATAGTATGTTGTCGATATCTTTGTTACTCCAATGGATGGTAGCCTTGTCATTACGGAAGGTAGTTTGTTGTCGAGATTTTTGTTACTCCAATGGATTGTTGCCTTGTCATTATGGAAGGTAGTCTTTTGTCGACATTTTTGTTACTAATATGGATGGTAGCCTTGTCATTATGGAAGATACTCTCTTGTTGATATTTTTGTTACTACAATGGATGGTAGCCTTGTCATTTTGGAAGGTAGTCTGTTGTCGAGATTTTTGTTAACCTAATGGATGGTAGCCTTGTCATTATGGACTGTAGTCTGCTGCCGAGATTATTGTTACTTTAATGTATGGTAGCCTTGTCATTATGGAAGGTAGTCTATTGTCGAGATTTTTGTTACTACAATGGATGGTAGCTTGTTATTATGGAAGGTAGTCTGTTGTCGAGATTTTTGTTATTACAATGGATGGTAGCCTTGTCATTATGGAAGGTAGTCTGTTGTCGAGATTTTTGTTACTCCAATGGATGGTAACCTTTTCATTATGTAAGGTAGTTTGTTGTCGAGATTTTTGTTACTGCAATGGATGGTAGACTTGTCATTATGGAAGGATGTCGGTCGTTGTGATTTCTGGTGCTCCAATGGACGGTAGCCTTGTCATTATGGAAGATAGTACGTTGTCGATATCTTTGTTACTCCAATGGATGGTAGCCTTGTCATTACGGAAGGTAGTCTGTTTTCGAGATTTTTGTTACTCCAATGGATTGTAGCCTTGTCATTATGGAAGGTAGTCTCTTGTTGATATTTTTGTTACTACAATGGATGGTAGCCTTGTCATTATGGAAGATAGTATGTTGTCGATATCTTTGTTACTCCAATGGATGGTAGCCTTGTCATTACGGAAGGAAGTCTGTTGTCGAGATTTTTGTTACTCCAATGGATTGTAGCCTTGTCCTTATGGAAGGTAGTCTCTTGTTGATATTTTTGTTACTACAATGGATGGTATCCGTATAATTTTGGAAGGGAGTCTGTTGTCAAGATTTTTGTTACTCTAATGGATGGTTGCCTTCTCATTATTGAAGGTAGTCTGTTGTCGAGATTTTTGTTACTCCAATGGATGGTAGCCTTGTCATTATGGAAGGTAGTCTATTGTCGAGATTTTTCTTACTACAATGGATGGTAGCCTTGTCATTATGGAAGGTAGTATGTTGTCGAGATTTTTGTTACTACAATGGATGGTAGCCTTGTCATTATGGAAGGTAGTCTGTTGTCGAGATTTTTGTTACTCCAATGGATCGTATCCTTTTCATTATGTAAGGTAGTTTGTTGTCGAGATTTTTGTTACTGCAATGGATGGTAGACTTGTCATTATGGAAGGTTATCTGTCATTGTGATTTTTGGTACTCCAATGGATGGTAGCCTTGTAATTATGGAAGATAGTATGTTGTCGATATCTTTTTTACTCCAATGGATGGTAGCCTTAGAAATTACGGAAGGTAGTCTGTTGTCGAGATTTTTGTTACTCCAATGGATTATAGCCTTGTCATTAAGGAAGGTAGTCTTTTTTCGACATTTTTGTTACTCCAATGGATGGTAGCCTTGTCATTATGGAAGGTAGTATGTCGTTGTGATTTCTGATACTCTAATGGATGGTATCCTTCTCATTATGGAAGATAGTATGTTGTCGATATCATTGTTACTCCAATGGATGGTAGCCTTGTCATTATGCAAGGTAGTCTGTTGTCGAGATTTTTGTTACTTCAATAGATTGTAGCCTTGTCATTATGGAAAGTAGTATGTTGTCGATATCTTTGTTACTCCAATGGATTGTAGCCTTGTCATTATGGAAGGAAGTCTGTTCTCGAGATTTTTGTTACTACAATCGATGGTAGCCTTGTCATTATGGAAGGTACTTTGTGGCAAGATTTTTGTTACTCTAATGAATGGTATCCTTGTCATTATGGAAGGTTGTTTGTTGTCGAGAATTTTATTACTGCAATGGATGGTAGCCTTGTCATTATTGAAGGTAGTCTATGATTGTGATTTTTGTTACTCCAATTCACGGTAGCCTTGTCATTATGGAAGATAGTATGTTGTCGATATCTTTGTTACTCCAATGGATGGTAGCCTTGTCATTACGGAAGGTAGTCTGTTGTCGAGTTTTTGTTACTCCAATGAATGGTAGCCTTGTCATTATGGAAGGTAGTCTATTGTCCAGATTTTTGTTACTACAATGGATGGTAGCCTGGTCATTATGGAAGATAGTATGTTGTTGTGATTTTTGTTACTACAATGGATGGTAGCCTTGTCATTATGGAAGGTAGTATGTTGTCAATATTTTTGTTACTACAATGGATGGTAGCCATGTCATTATGGAAGGTAGTCTGTTGTCGAGATTTTTGTTACTCCAATGGATGGTAGCCTTGTCATTATGGAAGGTAGTCTATTGTCCAGATTTTTGTTACTACAATGGATGGTAGCCTGGTCATTATGGAAGGTAGTCTGTTGTCGAGATTTTTGTTACTCCAATGGATGGTAGCCTTGTCATTATGGAAGGTAGTCTGTTGTCGAGATTTTTGTTACTACAATGGATGGTAGCCTTGTCATTATGGAAGGTAGTATGTTGTCGAGATTTTTGTTACTACAATGGATGGTAGCCTTGTCATTATGGAAGGTAGTCTGTTGTCGAGATTTTTGTTACTCCAATGGATGGTATCCTTTTCATTATGTAAGGTAGTTTGTTGTCAAGATTTTTGTTACTGCAATGGATGGTAGACTTGTCATTATGGAAGGTTATCTGTCATTGTGATTTCTGGTACTCCAATGGATGGTAGCCTTGTAATTATGGAAGATAGTATGTTGTCGATATCTTTTTTACTCCAATGGATGGTAGCCTTATCATTACGGAAGGTAGTCTATTGTCGAGATTTTTGTTACTCGAATGGATTATAGCCTTGTCATTATGGAAGGTAGTATGTCGTTGTGATTTCTGATACTCTAATGGATGGTATCCTTCTCATTATGGAAGATAGTATGTTGTCGATATCATTGTTACTCCAATGGATGGTAGCCTTGTCATTATGCAAGGTAGTCTGTTGTCGAGATTTTTGTTACTTCAATAGATTGTAGCCTTGTCATTATGGAAAGTAGTATGTTATCGATATCTTTGTTACTCCAATGGATTGTAGCCTTGTCATTATGGAAGGAAGTCTGTTGTCTAGATTTTTGTTACTACAATCGATGGTAGCCTTGTCATTATGAAAGGTACTCTGTGGTCAAGATTTTTGTTACTCTAATGAATGGTATCCTTGTCATTATGGAAGGTTGTTTGTTATCGAGAATTTTATTACTGCAATGGATGGTAGCCTTGTCATTATTGAAGGTAGTCTATCATTGTGATTTTTGTTACTCCAATTCACGGTAGCCTTGTCATTATGGAAGATAGTATGTTGTCGATAACTTTGTTACTCCAATGGATGGTAGCCTTGTCATTACAGAAGGTAGTCTGTTGTCGTGATTTTTGTTACTCCAATGAATGGTAGCCTTCTCATTATGGAAGGTAGTCTGTTGTCGAGATTTTTGTTACTCCAATGGATGGTAGCCTTGTCATTATGGAAGGTAGTCTGTTGTCGAGATTTTTCTTACTACAATGGATGGTAGGCTTGTCATTATGGAAGGTAGTATGTTGTCGAGATTTTTGTTACTACAATGGATGGTAGCCTTGTCATTATGGAAGGTAGTCTGTTGTCGAGATTTTTGTTACTCCAATGGATGGTATCCTTTTCATTATGTAAGGTAGTTTGTTGTCGAGATTTTTATTACTGCAATGGATGGTAGACTTGTCATTATGGAAGGTTATCTGTCATTGTGATTTTTGGTACTCCAATGGATGGTAGCCTTGTAATTATGGAAGATAGTATGTTGTCGATATCTTTTTTACTCCAATGGATGGTAGCCTTAGAAATTACGGAAGGTAGTCTTTTGTCGAGATTTTTGTTACTCCAATGGATTATAGCCTTGTCATTAAGGAAGGTAGTCTTTTTTCGACATTTTTGTTACTCCAATGGATGGTAGCCTTGTCATTATGGAAGGTAGTATGTCGTTGTGATTTCTGATACTCTAATGGATGGTATCCTTCTCATTATGGAAGATAGTATGTTGTCGATATCATTGTTACTCCAATGGATGGTAGCCTTGTCATTATGCAAGGTAGTCTGTTGTCGAGATTTTTGTTACTTCAATAGATTGTAGCCTTGTCATTATGGAAAGTATTATGTTGTCGATATCTTTGTTACTCCAATGGATTGTAGCCTTGTCATTATGGAAGGAAGTCTGTTGTCGAGATTTTTGTTACTACAATCGATGGTAGCCTTGTCATTATGGAAGGTACTTTGTGGCAAGATTTTTGTTACTCTAATGAATGGTATCCTTGTCATTATGGAAGGTTGTTTGTTGTCGAGAATTTTATTACTGCAATGGATGGTAGCCTTGTCATTATTGAAGGTAGTCTATCATTGTGATTTTTGTTACTCCAATTCACGGTAGCCTTGTCATTATGGAAGATAGTATGTTGTCGATATCTTTGTTACTCCAATGGATGGTAGCCTTGTCATTACGGAAGGTAGTCTGTTGTCGAGTTTTTGTTACTCCAATGAATGGTAGCCTTGTCATTATGGAAGGTAGTCTATTGTCCAGATTTTTGTTACTACAATGGATGGTAGCCTGGTCATTATGGAAGATAGTATGTTGTTGTGATTTTTGTTACTACAATGGATGGTAGCCTTGTCATTATGGAAGGTAGTATGTTGTCAATATTTTTGTTACTACAATGGATGGTAGCCATGTCATTATGGAAGGTAGTCTGTTGTCGAGATTTTTGTTACTCCAATGGATGGTAGCCTTGTCATTATGGAAGGTAGTCTATTGTCCAGATTTTTGTTACTACAATGGATGGTAGCCTGGTCATTATGGAAGGTAGTCTGTTGTCGAGATTTTTGTTACTCCAATGGATGGTAGCCTTGTCATTATGGAAGGTAGTCTGTTGTCGAGATTTTTGTTACTACAATGGATGGTAGCCTTGTCATTATGGAAGGTAGTATGTTGTCGAGATTTTTGTTACTACAATGGATGGTAGCCTTGTCATTATGGAAGGTAGTCTGTTGTCGAGATTTTTGTTACTCCAATGGATGGTATCCTTTTCATTATGTAAGGTAGTTTGTTGTCAAGATTTTTGTTACTGCAATGGATGGTAGACTTGTCATTATGGAAGGTTATCTGTCATTGTGATTTCTGGTACTCCAATGGATGGTAGCCTTGTAATTATGGAAGATAGTATGTTGTCGATATCTTTTTTACTCCAATGGATGGTAGCCTTATCATTACGGAAGGTAGTCTATTGTCGAGATTTTTGTTACTCGAATGGATTATAGCCTTGTCATTATGGAAGGTAGTATGTCGTTGTGATTTCTGATACTCTAATGGATGGTATCCTTCTCATTATGGAAGATAGTATGTTGTCGATATCATTGTTACTCCAATGGATGGTAGCCTTGTCATTATGCAAGGTAGTCTGTTGTCGAGATTTTTGTTACTTCAATAGATTGTAGCCTTGTCATTATGGAAAGTAGTATGTTATCGATATCTTTGTTACTCCAATGGATTGTAGCCTTGTCATTATGGAAGGAAGTCTGTTGTCGAGATTTTTGTTACTACAATCGATGGTAGCCTTGTCATTATGAAAGGTACTCTGTGGTCAAGATTTTTGTTACTCTAATGAATGGTATCCTTGTCATTATGGAAGGTTGTTTGTTATCGAGAATTTTATTACTGCAATGGATGGTAGCCTTGTCATTATTTAAGGTAGTCTATAATTGTGATTTTTGTTACTCCAATTCACGGTAGCCTTGTCATTATGGAAGATAGTATGTTGTCGATAACTTTGTTACTCCAATGGATGGTAGCCTTGTCATTACAGAAGGTAGTCTGTTGTCGTGATTTTTGTTACTCCAATGAATGGTAGCCTTCTCATTATGGAAGGTAGTCTGTTGTCGAGATTTTTGTTACTCCAATGGATGGTAGCCTTGTCATTATGGAAGGTAGTTTATTGTCCAGATTTTTGTTACTACAATGGATGGTTGCCTGGTCATTATGGAAGGTAGTATGTTGTTGAGTTTTTTGTTACTACAATGGATGGTAGCCTTGTCATTATGGAAGGTATTATGTTGTCAATATTTTTGTTACTACAATGGATGGTAGCCTTGTCATTATGGAAGGTAGACTGTTGTCGAGATTTTTGTTACTCCAATAGATGGTAGCCTTTTCATTATGTAAGGTATTTTGTTTTCGAGATTTTAGTTACTTTAATGGATGGTAGACTTGTAATTATGGAAGGTTGTCTGTCGTTGTGATTTCTGGTACTCCAATGGATGGTAGCCTTGTCATTATGGAAGGTAGTTTGTTGTCGAGATTTTTGTTACTCCAATGGATTGTAGCCTTGTCATTATGGAAGGTAGTCTTTTGTCGACATTTTTGTTACAAATATTGATGGTAGCCTTGTCATAATGGAAGGTACTCTCTTGTTGATATTTTTGTTACTACAATGGATGGTAGCCTTGTCATTTTGGAAGGTAGTCTGTTGTCGAGATTTTCGTTAAACTAATGGATGGTAGCCTTGTCATTATGGAAGGTAGTCTGCTGCCGAGATTATTGTTACTTTAATGTATGGTAGCCTTGTCATTATGGAAGGTAGTCTATTGTCGAGATTTTTGTTACTATAATGGATGGTAGCCTTGTCATTATGGAAAGTAGTCTGTTGTCGAGATTTTTGTTATTACAATGGATGGTAGCCTTGTCCTTATGGAAGGTAGTCTGTTGTCGAGATTTTTGTTACTCCAGTGGATGGTAACCTTTTCATTATGTAAGGTAGTTTGTTGTCGAGATTTTTGTTACTGCAATGGATGGTAGACTTGTCATTATGGAAGGATGTCAGTCGTTGTGATTTCTGGTACTCCAATGGACGGTAGCCTTTTCATTATGGAAGATAGTATGTTGCCGATATCTTTGTTACTCCAATGGATGGTAGCCTTGTCATTACGGAAGGTAGTCTGTTGTCGAGATTTTTGTTACTCCAATGGATTGTAGCCTTGTCATTAAGGAAGGTAGTCTCTTATTGATATTTTTGTTACTACAATGGATGGTAGCCTTGTCATTATGGAAGATAGTATGTTGTCGATATCTTTGTTACTCTAATGGATGGTAGCCTTGTCATTACGGAAGGTAGTTTGTTGTTGAGATTTTTGTTACTCCAATGGATTGTAGCCTTATCATTATGGAAGGTAGTCTCTTGTTGATATTTTTGTTACTACAATGGATGGTATCCGTGTAATTTTGGAAGGGAGTCTGTTGTCGATATCTTTTTTACTTCAATGGATGGTAGCCTTATCATTACGGAAGGTAGTCTGTTGTCAAGATTTTTGTTACTACAATGGATGGTAGCCTTGTCATTATGGAACTTAGTCTGTTGTCGAGATTTTTTTTACTCCATTGGATTGTAGCCTTGTCATTTTGGAAGGTAGTCTGTTGTCGAGATTTTTGTTACTCCAATGGATGGTAGCCTTTTCATTATGTAAGGTAGTTTGTTGTCAATATTTTTGTTACTGTAATGGATGGTAGACTTGTCATTATGGAAGGTTGTTTGTCGTTGTGATTTCTGTTACTCCAATGGATGGTAGCCTTGTCATTATGGAAGATAGTATGTTGTCGATATCTTTGTTACTCCAATGGATGGTAACCTTGTCATTACGGAAGGTAGTTTGTTGTCGAGATTTTTGTTACTCCAACGGATTGTAGCCTTGTTATTATGGAAGGTAGTCTCTTGTTGATATTTTTGTTACTACAATGGATGGTAGCCTTGTCATTTTGGAAGGGGGTCTGTTGTCGAGGTTTTTGTTACTCTAATTGATGGTAGCCTTGTCATTATGGAAGGTAGTCTGTTGTCGAGATTTTTGTTACTCCAATGGATGGTAGCCTTGTCATCATGGAAGGTAGTCTGTTGTCGAGATATTTGTTACTACAATGGATGGTAGCCTTGTCATTATGGAAGGTAGTATGTTGTCGAGATTTTTGTTACTACAATGGATGGTAGCCTTGTCATTATGGAAGGTAGTCTGTTGTCGAGATTTTTGTTACTACAATGGATGGTAGCCTTGTCATTATGGAAGGTAGTCTGTTGTCGAGATTTTTGTTACTCCATTGGATGGTAGCCTTTTCATTATGTAAGGTAGTTTGTTGTCGAGATTTTTGTTACTGCAATGGATGGTAGACTTGTCATTATGGAAGGTTGTCTGTCGTTGTGATTTCTGGTACTCCAATGGATGGTATCCTTGTCATTATGGAAGATAGTATGTTGTCGATATCTTTGTTACTCCAATGGATGGTAGCCTTGTCATTACAGAAGGTAGTCTGTTGTCAAGATTTTTGTTACTCCAATGGATTGTAGCCTTGTCATTATGGAAGGAAGTCTCTTGTTGATATTTTTGTTACTCCAATGGGTGGTAGCCTTGTCATTTTGGAAGGGAGTCTGTTGTCGATGTTTTTGTTACTCTAATGAATGGTAGCCTTGTCATTATGGAAGGTAGTCTGTTGTCGAGATTTTTGTTACTCCAATAGATGGTAGCCTTGTCATTATGGAAGGTAGTCTGTTGTTGATATTTTTGTTACTACAATGGATGGTAGCCTTGTCATTATGGAAGGTAGTATGTTGTCGAGATTTTTGTTACTACAATGGATGGTAGCCTTGTCATTATGGAACTTAGTCTGTTGTCGAGATTTTTGTTACTTCAATGGATGGTAGCCTTGTCATTATGGAAGGTAGTTTGTTGTCGAGATTTTTGTTACTACAATGGATGGTAGCCTTGTCATTATGGAAGGTAGTATGTTGTCGAGATTTTTGTTACTACAATGGATGGTAGCCGTGTCATTATGGAACTTAGTCTGTTGTCGAGATTTTTGTTACTTCAATGGATGGTAGCCTTGTCATTATGGAAGGTAGTCTGTTGTCGAGATTTTTGTTACTACAATGGATGGTAGCCTTTTCATTATGGAAGGTAGTATGTTGTCGATATCTTTGTTACTCCAATGGATGGTAGCCTTGTCATTACGGAAGGTAGTCTGTTGTCGAGATTTTTGTTACTCCAATGGATTGTATCCTTGTCATTATGGAAGGTAGTCTTTTTTCGACATTTTTTTTACTACAATGGATGGTAGCCTTGTCATTATGGATGGTACTCTCTTGTTGATATTTTTGTTACTACAATGGGTGGTAGCCTTGTCATTTTGGAAGGTAGTCTGTTGTCGAGATTTTTGTTACTCTAATGGATGGTAGTCTTGTCATTATGGAAGGTAGTCTGCTGCCGAGATTATTGTTACTTTAATGTATGGTAGCCTTGTCATTCTGGAAGGTAGTCTATTGTCGAGATTTTGGTTACTACAATGGATGGTAGCCTTGTCATTATGGAAGGTAGTCTGTTGTCGAGATTTTTGTTACTACAATGGATGGTAGCCTTGTCATTATGGAAGGTAGTCTGTTGTCGAGATTTTTCTTACTCCAATGGATGGTAGCCTTTTCATTATGTAAGGTAGTTTGTTGTGGAGATTTTTGTTACTGCAATGGATGGTAGACTTGTCATTATGGAAGGTTGTTTGTCGTTGTGATTTCTGGTACTCCAATGGACGGTAGCCTTTTCATTATGTAAGGTAGTTTGTTGTCAAGATTTTTGTTACTGCAATGGATGGTAGACTTGTCATTATGGAAGGTTGTCTGTCGTTGTGATTTCTGTTACTTCAATGGACGGTAGCCTTGTCATTATGGAAGATAGTATGTTGTCGATATCTTTGTTACTCCAATGGATGGTAGACTTGTCATTACAGAAGGTAGTCTGTTGTCGAGATTTTTGTTACTTCAATGGATTGTAGCATTGTCATTATGGAAGGTAGTTTGTTGTCGAGATTTTTGTTACCACAATGGATGGTAGCCTTGTCATTATGGAAGGTAGTATGTTGTCGATATCTTTGTTACTCCAATGGATGGTAGCCTTGTCATTACGGAAGGTAGTCTGTTGTCGAGATTTTTGTTACTCCAATGGATTGTAGCCTTGTCATTATGGAAGGTAGTCTTTTTTCGACATTTTTTTTACTACAATGGATGGTAGCCTTGTCATTATGGAAGGTACTCTCTTGTTGATATTTTTGTTACTACAATGGGTGGTAGCCTTCTCATTTTGGAAGGTAGTCTGTTGTCGAGATTTTTGTTACTCTAATGGATGGTAGTCTTGTCATTATGGAAGGTAGTCTGCTGCCGAGATTATTGTTACTTTAATGTATGGTAGCCTTGTCATTCTGGAAGGTAGTCTATTGTCGAAATTTTGGTTACTACAATGGATGGTAGCCTTGTCATTATGGAAGGTAGTCTGTTGTCGTGATTTTTGTTACTACAATGGATGGTAGCCTTGTCATTATGGAAGGTAGTCTGTTGTCGAGATTTTTCTTACTCCAATGGATGGTAGCCTTTTCATTATGAAAGGTAGTTTGTTGTCAAGATTTTTGTTACTGCAATGGATGGTAGACTTGTCATTATGGAAGGTTGTTTGACGTTGTGATTTCTGGTACTCCAATGGACGGTAGCCTTTTCATTATGTAAGGTAGTTTGTTGTCAAGATTTTTGTTACTGCAATGGATGGTAGACTTGTCATTATGGAAGGTTGTTTGTCGTTGTGATTTCTGGTACTTCAATGGACGGTAGCCTTGTCATTATGGAAGATAGTATGTTGTCGATATCTTTGTTACTCCAATGAATGGTAGACTTGTCATTACGGAAGGTAGTTTGTTGTCGAGATTTTTGTTACTCCAACGGATTGTAGCCTTGTTATTATGGAATGTTGTCTCTTGTTGATATTTTTGTTACTACAATGGATGGTAGCCTTGTCATTTTGGAAGGGGGTCTGTTGTCGAGGTTTTTGTTACTCTAATTGATGGTAGCCTTGTCATTATGGAAGGTAGTCTGTTATCGAGATTTTTGTTACTCCAATGGATGGTAGCCTTGTCATCATGGAAGGTAGTCTGTTGTCGAGATATTTGTTACTACAATGGATGGTAGCCTTGTCATTATGGAAGGTAGTATGTTGTCGAGATTTTTGTTACTACAATGGATGGTAGCCTTGTCATTATGGAAGGTAGTCTGTTGTCGAGATTTTTGTTACTACAATGGATGGTAGCATTGTCATTATGGAAGGTAGTCTGTTGTCGAGATTTTTGTTACTCCATTGGATGGTAGCCTTTTCATTATGTAAGGTAGTTTGTGGTCGATATTTTTGTTACTGCAATTGATGGTAGACTTGTCATTATGGAAGGTTGTTTGTCGTTGTGATTTCTGGTACTCCAATGGATGGTATCCTTGTCATTATGGAAGATAGTATGTTGTCGATATCTTTGTTACTCCAATGGATGGTAGCCTTGTCATTACAGAAAGTAGTCTGTTGTCGAGATTTTTGTTACTCCAATGGATTGTAGCCTTGTCATTATGGAAGGAAGTCTCTTGTTGATATTTTTGTTACTTCAATGGGTGGTAGCCTTGTCATTTTGGAAGGGAGTCTGTTGTCGATGTTTTTGTTACTCTAATGGATGGTAGCCTTGTCATTATGGAAGGTAGTCTGTTGTCGAGATTTTTGTTACTCCAATAGATGGTAGCCTTGTCATTATGGAAGGTAGTCTGTTGTCGAGATTTTTGTTACTCCAATAGATGGTAGCCTTGTCATTATGGAAGGTAGTATGTTGTCGAGATTTTTGTTACTACAATGGATGGTAGCCTTGTCATTATGGAACTTAGTCTATTGTCGAGATTTTTGTTACTTCAATGGATGGTAGCCTTGTCATTATGGAAGGTAGTCTGTTGTCGAGATTTTTGTTACTCTAATGGATGGTAGTCTTGTCATTATGGAAGGTAGTTTGCTGCCGAGATTATTGTTACTTTAATGTATGGTAGCCTTGTCATTCTGGAAGGTAGTCTATTGTCGAGATTTTGGTTACTACAATGGATGGTAGCCTTGTCATTATGGAAGGTAGTCTGTTGTCGAGATTTTTGTTACTACAGTGGATGGTAGCCTTGTCATTATGGAAGGTAGTCTGTTGTCGAGATTTTTCTTACTCCAATGGATGGTAGCCTTTTCATTATGTAAGGTAGTTTTTTGTCGAGATTTTTGTTACTGCAATGGATGGTAGACTTGTCATTATGGAAGGTTGTTTGACGTTGTGATTTCTGGTACTCCAATGGACGGTAGCCTTTTCATTATGTAAGGTAGTTTGTTGTCAAGATTTTTGTTACTGCAATGGATGGTAGACTTGTCATTATGGAAGGTTGTATGTCGTTGTGATTTCTGGTACTTCAATGGACGGTAGCCTTGTCATTATGGAAGATAGTATGTTGTCGATATCTTTGTTACTCCAATGGATGGTAGACTTGTCATTACGGAAGGTAGTCTGTTGTCGAGATTTTTGTTACTCCAATGGATTGTAGCCTTGTCATTATGGAAGGAAGTCTCTTGTTGATATTTTTGTTACTACAATGGGTGGTAGCCTTGTCATTTTGGAAGGGAGTCTGTTGTCAATGTTTTTGTTACTCTAATGGATGGTAGCCTTGTCATTATGGAAGGTAGTCTGTTGTCGAGATTTTTGTTACTCCAATGGATGGTAGCCTTGTCATTATGGAAGGTAGTCTGTTGTCGAGATTTTTGTTACTACAATGGATGGTAGCCTTGTCATTATGGAAGGTAGTATGTTGTCGATATTTTTGTTACTACAATGGATGGTAGCTTTGTCATTATGGAACTTAGTCTGTTGTCGAGATTTTTGTTACTCCAATGGATGGTAGCCTTGTCATTATGGAAGGTAGTCTGTTGTCGAGATTTTTGTTACTACAATGGATGGTAGCCTTGTCATTATGGAAGGTAGTATGTTGTCGATATCTTTGTTACTCCATTGGATGGTAGCCTTGTCATTACGGAAGGTAGTCTGTTGTCGAGATTTTTGTTACTCCAATGGATTGTAGCCTTGTCATTAAGGAAGTTAGTCTTTTTTCGACATTTTTTTTACTATAATGGATGGTAGCCTTGTCATTATGGAAGGTACTCTCTTGTTGATATTTTTGTTACTATAATGGATGGTAGCCTTGTCATTTTGGAAGGTAGTCTGTTGTCGAGATTTTTGTTACTCTAATGGATGGTAGCCTTGTCATTATGGAAGGTAGTCTGCTGCCGAGATTATTGTTACTTTAATGTATGGTAGCCTTGTCATTATGGAAGGTAGTCTATTGTCGAGATTTTGGTTACTACAATGGATGGTAGCCTTGTCATTATGGAAGGTAGTCTGTTGTCGAGATTTTTGTTACTACAATGGATGGTAGCCTTGTCATTATGGAAGGTAGTCTGTTGTCGAGATTTTTCTTACTCCAATGGATGGTAGCCTTTTCTTTATGTATGGTAGTTTGTTGTCGAGATTTTTGTTACTGCAATGGATGGTATACTTGTCGTTATGGAAGGTTGTTTGTCGTTGTGATTTCTGGTACTCCAATGGACGGTAGCCTTTTCATTATGTAAGGTAGTTTGTTATCGAGATTTTTGTTACTGCGATGGATGGTAGACTTGTCATTATGGAAGGTTGTCTGTCGTTGTGATTTCTGGTACTTCAATGGACGGTAGCCTTGTCATTATGGAAGATAGTATGTTGTCGATATCTTTGTTACTCCAATGGATGGTAGCCTTGTCATTACGGAAGGTAGTCTGTTGTCGAGATTTTTGTTACTCCAATGGATTGTAGCCTTGTCATTATGGAAGGAAGTCTCTTGTTGATATTTTTGTTACTACAATGGGTGGTAGCCTTGTCATTTTGGAAGGGAGTGTGTTGTCGATGTTTTTGTTACTCTAATGGATGGTAGCCTTGTCATTATGGAAGGTAGTCTGTTGTCGAGATTTTTGTTACTACAATGGATGGTAGCCTTGTCATTATTGAAGGTAGTATGTTCTCAAGATTTATGTTACTACAATGGATGATAGCCTTGTCATTATGGAAGGTAGTCTGTTGTCGAGATTTTTGTTACTCCAATGGATGGTAGCCTTGTCATTATGGAAGGTAGTCTGTTGTCGAGATTTTTGTTACTACAATGGATGGTAGCCTTGTCATTATGGAAGGTAGTATTTTGTCGAGATTTTTGTTACTACAATGGATGGTAGCCTTGTCATTATTGAACTTAGTCTGTTGTCGAGATTTTTGTTTCTTCAATGGATGGTAGCCTTGTCATTATGAAAGGTAGTCTGTTGTCGAGATTTTTGTTACTACAATGGATGGTAGCCTTGTCATTATGGAAGGTAGTATGTTGTCGATATCTTTGTTACTCCAATGGATGATAGCCTTGTCATTACAGAAGGTAGTCTGTTGTCGAGATTTTTGTTACTCCAATGGATTGTAGCCTTGTCATTATGGAAGGAAGTCTCTTGTTGATATTTTTGTTACTACAATGGGTGGTAGCCTTGTCATTTTGGAAGGGAGTGTGTTGTCGATGTTTTTGTTACTCTAATGGATGGTAGCCTTGTCATTATGGAAGGTAGTTTGTTGTCGAGATTTTTGTTAATCCAATGGATGGTAGCCTTGTCATTATGGAAGGTAGTCTGTTGCTGAGATTTTTGTTACTACAATGGATGGTAGCCTTGTCATTATTGAAGTTAGTATGTTCTCAAGATTTATGTTACTACAAGGGATGGTAGCCTTGTCATTATGGAAGGTAGTCTGTTGTCGAGATTTTTGTTACTCCAATGGATGGTAGCCTTGTCATTATGGAAGGTAGTCTGTTGTCGAGATTTTTGTTACTACAATGGATGGTAGCATTGTCATTATGGAAGGTAGTATGTTGTCGAGATTTTTGTTACTACAATGGATGGTAGCCTTGTCATTATGGAACTTAGTCTGTTGTCGAGATTTTTGTTACTTCAATGGATGGTAGCCTTGTCATTATGGAAGGTAGTCTGTTGTCGAGATTTTTGTTACTACAATGGATGGTAGCCTTGTCATTTTGGAAGGTAGTATGTTGTCGATATCTTTGTTACTCCAATGGATGGTAGCCTTGTCCTTACGGAAGGTAGTCTGTTGTCGAGATTTTTGTTACTCCAATGGATTGTAGCCTTGTAATTATGGAAGGTAGTCTTTTTTCGACATTTTTTTTACTACAATGGATGGTAGCCTTGTCATTATGGAAGGTACTCTCTTGTTGATATTTTTGTTACTACAATGGGTGGTAGCCTTGTCATTTTGGAAGGTAGTCTGTTGTCGAGATTTTTGTTACTCTAATGGATGGTAGTCTTGTCATTATGGAATGTAGTCTACTGCCGAGATTATTGTTACTTTAATGTATGGTACCCTTGTCATTCTGGAAGG
Organism: Vicia faba; assembly: GCA_948472305.1. Lineage (NCBI taxonomy): Eukaryota > Viridiplantae > Streptophyta > Magnoliopsida > Fabales > Fabaceae > Vicia > Vicia faba. The sequence goes on from OX451740.1 coordinate 550,704,863, forward strand.
TAGTCTATTGTCGAGATTTTGGTTACTACAATGGATGGTAGCCTTGTCATTATGGAAGGTAGTCTGTTGTCGAGATTTTTGTTACTACAATGGATGGTAGCCTTGTCATTGTGGAAGGTAGTCTGTTGTCGAGATTTTTCTTACTCCAATGGATGGTAGCCTTTTCATTATGTATGGTAGTTTGTTGTCGAGATTTTTGTTACTGCAATGGATGGTATACTTGTCATTATGGAAGGTTGTTTGTCATTGTGATTTCTGGTACTCCAATGGACGGTAGCCTTTTCATTATGTAAGGTAGTTTGTTGTCAAGATTTTTGTTACAGCAATGGATGGTAGACTTGTCATTATGGAAGGTTGTCTGTCGTTGTGATTTCTGGTACTTGAATGGACGGTAGCCTTGTCATTATGGAAGATAGTATGTTGTCGATATCTTTGTTACTCCAATGGATGGTAGACTTGTCATTACGGAAGGTAGTCTGTTGTCGAGATTTTTGTTACTCCAATGGATTGTAGCCTTGTCATTATGGTAGGAAGTCTCTTGTTGATATTTTTGTTACTACAATGGGTGGTAGCCTTGTCATTTTGGAAGGGAGTCTGTTGTCAATGTTTTTGTTACTCTAATGGATGGTAGCCTTGTCATTATGGAAGGTAGTCTATTGTCGAGATTTTTGTTATTCCAATGGATGGTAGCCTTGTCATTATGGAAGGTAGTCTGTTGTCGATATTTTTGTTACTACAATGGATGGTAGCCTTGTCATTATGGAAGGTAGTATGTTGTCGAGATTTTTCTTACTCCAATGGATGGTAGCCTTTTCATTATGTATGGTAGTTTGTTGTCGAGATTTTTGTTACTGCAATGGATGGTATACTTGTCATTATGGAAGGTTGTTTGTCGTTGTGATTTATGGTACTCCAATGGACAGTAGCCTTTTCATTATGTAAGGTAGTTTATTGTCAAGATTTTTGTTACTGCAATGGATGGTAGACTTGTCATTATGGAAGGTTGTCTGTCGTTGTGATTTCTGGTACTTGAATGGACGGTAGCCTTTTCATTATGGAAGATAGTATGTTGTCGATATCTTTGTTACTCCAATGGATGGTAGCCTTGTCATTATGGAAGGTAGTCTATTGTCGAGATTTTTGTTACTCCAATGGATTGTAGCCTTGTCATTATGGAAGGAAGACTCTTGTTGATATTTTTGTTACTACAATGGGTGGTAGCCTTGTCATTTTGGAAGGGAGTCTGTTGTCGATGTTTTTGTTACTCTAATGGATGTTAGCCTTGTCATTATGGAAGGTAGTCTGTTGTCGAGATTTTTGTTACTCCAATGGATGGTAGCCTTGTCATTATGGAAGGTAGTCTGTTGTCGAGATTTTTGTTACTACAATGAATGGTAGCCTTGTCATTATTGAAGGTAGTATGTTCTCAAGATTTATGTTACTACAATGGATGGTAGCCTTGTCATTATGGAACTTAGTCTGTCGTCGAGATTTTTGTTACTCCAATGGATGGTAGCCTTGTCATTATGGAAGGTAGTCTGTTGTCGAGATTTTTGTTACTACAATGGATGGTAGCCTTGTCATTATGGAAGGTAGTATGTTGTCGAGATTTTTGTTACTACAATGGATGGTAGCCTTGTCATTATGGAACTTAGTCTGTTGTCGAGATTTTTGTTACTTCAATGGATGGTAGCCTTGTCATTATGGAAGGTAGTCTGTTGTCGAGATTTTTGTTACTACAATGGATGGTAGCCTTGTCATTTTGGAAGGTAGTATGTTGTCGATATCTTTGTTACTCCAATGGATGGTAGCCTTGTCCTTACGGAAGGTAGTCTGTTGTCGAGATTTTTGTTACTCCAATGGATTGTAGCCTTGTAATTATGGAAGGTAGTCTTTTTTCGACATTTTTTTTACTACAATGGATGGTAGCCTTGTCATTATGGAAGGTACTCTCTTGTTGATATTTTTGTTACTACAATGGGTGGTAGCCTTGTCATTTTGGAAGGTAGTCTGTTGTCGAGATTTTTGTTACTCTAATGGATGGTAGTCTTGTCATTATGGAATGTAGTCTACTGCCGAGATTATTGTTACTTTAATGTATGGTACCCTTGTCATTCTGGAAGGTAGTCTATTGTCGAGATTTTGGTTACTACAATGGATGGTAGCCTTGTCATTATGGAAGGTAGTCTGTTGTCGAGATTTTTGTTACTACAATGGATGGTAGCCTTGTCATTGTGGAAGGTAGTCTGTTGTCGAGATTTTTCTTACTCCAATGGATGGTAGCCTTTTCATTATGTATGGTAGTTTGTTGTCGAGATTTTTGTTACTGCAATGGATGGTATACTTGTCATTATGGAAGGTTGTTTGTCATTGTGATTTCTGGTACTCCAATGGACGGTAGCCTTTTCATTATGTAAGGTAGTTTGTTGTCAAGATTTTTGTTACAGCAATGGATGGTAGACTTGTCATTATGGAAGGTTGTCTGTCGTTGTGATTTCTGGTACTTGAATGGACGGTAGCCTTGTCATTATGGAAGATAGTATGTTGTCGATATCTTTGTTACTCCAATGGATGGTAGACTTGTCATTACGGAAGGTAGTATGTTGTCGAGATTTTTGTTACTCCAATGGATTGTAGCCTTGTCATTATGGTAGGAAGTCTCTTGTTGATATTTTTGTTACTACAATGGGTGGTAGCCTTGTCATTTTGGAAGGGAGTCTGTTGTCAATGTTTTTGTTACTCTAATGGATGGTAGCCTTGTCATTATGGAAGGTAGTCTATTGTCGAGATTTTTGTTATTCCAATGGATGGTAGCCTTGTCATTATGGAAGGTAGTCTGTTGTCGATATTTTTGTTACTACAATGGATGGTAGCCTTGTCATTATGGAAGGTAGTATGTTGTCGAGATTTTTCTTACTCCAATGGATGGTAGCCTTTTCATTATGTATGGTAGTTTGTTGTCGAGATTTTTGTTACTGCAATGGATGGTATACTTGTCATTATGGAAGGTTGTTTGTCGTTGTGATTTATGGTACTCCAATGGACAGTAGCCTTTTCATTATGTAAGGTAGTTTATTGTCAAGATTTTTGTTACTGCAATGGATGGTAGACTTGTCATTATGGAAGGTTGTCTGTCGTTGTGATTTCTGGTACTTGAATGGACGGTAGCCTTGTCATTATGGAAGATAGTATGTTGTCGATATCTTTGTTACTCCAATGGATGGTAGCCTTGTCATTACGGAAGGTAGTCTATTGTCGAGATTTTTGTTACTCCAATGGATTGTAGCCTTGTCATTATGGAAGGAAGACTCTTGTTGATATTTTTGTTACTACAATGGGTGGTAGCCTTGTCATTTTGGAAGGGAGTCTGTTGTCGATGTTTTTGTTACTCTAATGGATGTTAGCCTTGTCATTATGGAAGGTAGTCTGTTGTCGAGATTTTTGTTACTCCAATGGATGGTAGCCTTGTCATTATGGAAGGTAGTCTGTTGTCGAGATTTTTGTTACTACAATGAATGGTAGCCTTGTCATTATTGAAGGTAGTATGTTCTCAAGATTTATGTTACTACAATGGATGGTAGCCTTGTCATTATGGAACTTAGTCTGTCGTCGAGATTTTTGTTACTCCAATGGATGGTAGCCTTGTCATTATGGAAGGTAGTCTGTTGTCGAGATTTTTGTTACTACAATGGATGGTAGCCTTGTCATTATGGAAGGTAGTATGTTGTCGAGATTTTTGTTACTACAATGGATGGTAGCCTTGTCATTATGGAACTTAGTCTGTTGTCGAGATTTTTGTTACTTCAATGGATGGTAGCCTTGTCATTATGGAAGGTAGTCTGTTGTCGAGATTTTTGTTACTACAATGGATGGTAGCCTTGTCATTATGGAAGGTAGTATGTTGTTGATATCTTTGTTACTCCAATGGATGGTAGCCTTGTCATTACGGAAGGTAGTCTATTGTCGAGATTTTTGTTACTCCAATGGATTGTAGCCTTGTCATTATGGAAGGTAGTCTTTTTTCGACATTTTTTTTACTACAATGGATGGTAGCCTTGTCATTATGGAAGGTACTCTCTTGTTGATATTTTTGTTACTACAATGGGTGGTAGCCTTGTCATTTTGGAAGGTAGTCTGTTGTTGAGATTTTTTTTACTCTAATGGATGGTAGTCTTGTCATTATGGAAGGTAGTCTGCTGCCGAGATTATTGTTACTTTAATGTATGGTAGCCTTGTCATTCTGGAAGGTAGTCTATTGTCGAGATTTTGGTTACTACATTGGATGGTAGCCTTGTCATTATGGAAGGTAGTCTGTTGTCGAGATTTTTGTTACTACAATGGATGGTAGCCTTGTCATTATGGAAGGTAGTCTGTTGTCGAGATTTTTCTTACTCCAATGGATGGTAGCCTTTTCATTATGTATGGTAGTTTGTTGTCGAGATTTTTGTTACTGCAATCGATGGTATACTTGTCATTATGGAAGGTTGTTTGTCGTTGTGATTTCTGGTACTCCAATGGACGGTACCCTTTTTATTATGTAAGGTAGTTTGTTGTCAAGATTTTTGTTACTGCAATGGATGGTAGACTTGTCATTATGGAAGGTTGTCTGTCGTTGTGATTTCTGGTACTTGAATGGACGGTAGCCTTGTCATTATGGAAGATAGTATGTTGTCGATATCTTTGTTACTCCAATGGATGGTAGACTTGTCATTACGGAAGGTAGTCTGTTGTCGAGATTTTTGTTACTCCAATGGATTGTAGCCTTGTCATTATGGAAGGAAGTCTCTTGTTGATATTTTTGTTACTACAATGGGTGGTAGCCTTGTCATTTTGGAAGGGAGTCTGTTGTCAATGTTTTTGTTACTCTAATGGATGGTAGCCTTGTCATTATGGAAGGTAGTCTATTGTCGAGATTTTTGGTACTCCAATGGATGGTAGCCTTGTCATTATGGAAGGTAGTCTGTTGTCGAGATTTTTGTTACTACAATGGATGGTAGCCTTGTCATTATGGAAGGTAGTATGTTGTCGAGATTTTTGTTACTACAATGGATGGTAGCTTTGTCATTATGGAACTTAGTCTGTTGTCGAGATTTTTGTTACTCCAATGGATGGTAGCCTTGTCATTATGGAAGGTAGTCTGTTGTCGAGATTTTTGTTACTCCAATGGATGGTAGCCTTTTCATTATGTATGGTAGTTTGTTGTCGATATCTTTGTTACTCCATTGGATGGTAGCCTTGTCATTACGGAAGGTAGTCTGTTGTCGAAATTTTTGTTACTCCAATGGATTGTAGCCTTGTCATTATGGAAGGTAGTCTTTTTTCGACATTTTTTTTACTACAATGGATGTAAGCCTTGTCAGTATGGAAGGTACTCACTTGTTGATATTTTTGTTACTACAATGGATGGTAGCCTTATCATTTTGGAAGGTAGTCTGTTGTCGAGATTTTTGTTACTCTAATGGTTGGTAGCCTTGTCATTATGGAAGGTAGTCTGCTACCGAGATTATTGTTACTTTAATGTATGGTAGCCTTGTCATTATGGAAGGTAGTCTATTGTCGAGATTTTGGTTACTACAATGGATGGTAGCCTTGTCATTATGGAAGGTAGTCTGTTGTCGAGATTTTTGTTACTACAATGGATGGTAGCCTTGTCATTATGGAAGGTAGTCTGTTGTCGAGATTTTTCTTACTCCAATGGATGGTAGCCTTTTCATTATGTATGGTAGTTTGTTGTCAAGATTTTTGTTACTGCAATGGATGGTATACTTGTCATTATGGAAGGTTGTTTGTCGTTGTGATTTCTGGTACTCCAATGGACGGTAGCCTTTTCATAATGTAAGGTAGTTTGTTGTCGAGATTTTTGTTACTGCAATGGATGGTAGACTTGTCATTATGGAAGGTTGTCTGTCGTGGTGATTTCTGGTACTTCAATGGACGGTAGCCTTGTCATTATGGAAGATAGTATGTTGTCGATATCTTTGTTACTCCAATGGATGGTAGCCTTGTCATTCCGGAAGGTAGTCTGTTGTCGAGATTTTTGTTACTCCAATGGATTGTAGCCTTGTCATTATGGAAGGAAGTCTCTTGTTGATATTTTTGTTACTACAATGGGTGGTAGCCTTGTCATTTTGGAAGGGAGTCTGTTGTCGATGTTTTTGTTACTCTAATGGATGTTAGCCTTGTCATTATGGAAGGTAGTCTGTTGTCGAGATTTTTGTTACTCCAATGGATGGTAGCCTTGTCATTATGGAAGGTAGTCTGTTGTCGAGATTTTTGTTACTACAATGAATGGTAGCCTTGTCATTATTGAAGGTAGTATGTTCTCAAGATTTATGTTACTACAATGGATGGTAGCCTTGTCATTATGGAACTTAGTCTGTTGTCGAGATTTTTGTTACTCCAATGGATGGTAGCCTTGTCATTATGGAAGGTAGTCTGTTGTCGAGATTTTTGTTACTACAATGGATGGTAGCCTTGTCATTATGGAAGGTAGTATGTTGTCGATATCTTTGTTACTCCAATGGATGGTAGCCTTGTCATTATGGAACTTAGTCTGTTGTCGAGATTTTTGTTACTTCAATGGATGGTAGCCTTGTCATTATGGAAGGTAGTCTGTTGTCGAGATTTCTGTTACTACAATGGATGGTAGCCTTGTCATTATGGAAGGTAGTATGTTGTCGATATCTTTGTTACTCCAATGGATGGTAGCCTTGTCATTACGGAAGGTAGTCTGTTGTCGAGATTTTTGTTACTCCAATGGATTGTAGCCTTGTCATTATGGAAGGTAGTCTTTTTTCGACATTTTTGTTACTACAATGGATGGTAGCCTTGTCATTATGGAAGGTAGTCTGTTGTTGAGATTTTTGTTACTAAAATGGATAATAGCCTTGTCATTATGGAAGGTAGTCTTTTGTCGAGATTTTTGTTACTCCAATGGATGGTAGCCTTTTCATTATGTAAGGTAGTTTGTTGTCGAGATATTTGTTACTGCAATGGATGCTAGACTTGTCATTATGGAAGGTTGTTTGTCGTTGTGATTTCTGGTACTCCAATGAACGGTAGCCTTGTCATTATGGAAGATAGTATGTTGTCGATATCTTTGTTACTCCAATGGATGGTAGCCTTGTCATTACGGAAGGTAGTCTGTTGTCGAGATTTTTGTTACTCCAATGGATTGTAGCCTTGTCATTATGGAAGGTAGTCTCTTGTTGATATTTTAGTTACTACAATGGATGGTATCCTTGTCATTTTGGAAAGGAGTCTTTTGTCGAGGTTTTTGTTACTCTAATGGATGGTAGCCTTGTCATTATGGAAGGTAGTCTGTTGTCGAGATTTTTGTTACTCCAATGGATGGTAGCCTTGTCATTATGGAAGGTAGTCTATTGTCGAGATTTTTGTTACTACAATGGATGGTATCCTTGTCATTATGGAAGGTAGTGTGTTGTCGAGATTTTTGTTACTACAATGGATGGTAGCCTTGTCATTATGGAAGGTAGTCTGTTGTCGAGATTTTTGTTACTACAATGGATGGTAGCCTTGTCATTATGGAAGGTAGTCTGTTGTCGAGATTTTTGGTACTCCAATGGACGGTAGCCTTGTCATTATGGAATAGTATGTTGTCGACATCTTTGTTACTCCAATGGATGGTAGCCTTGTCATTACGGAAGGTAGTCTGTTGTCGAGATTTTTCTTACTCCAATGGATGGTAGCCTTTTCATTATGTATGGTAGTTTGTTGTCAAGATTTTTGTTACTGCAATGGATGGTATACTTGTCATTATGGAAGGTACTCTCTTGTTGATATTTTTGTTACTACAATGGATGGTAGCCTTGTCATTTTGGAAAGTAGTCTGTTGTCGAGATTTTTGTTACTCTAATGGATGGTAGCCTTGTCATTATTGAAGGTAGTCTGCTGCCGAGATTATTGTTACTTTAATGTATGGTAGCCTTGTCATTATGGAAGGTAGTCTATTGTCGAGATTTTTGTTACTACAATTGATGGTAGCCTTGTCATTATGGAACTTAGTCTGTTGTCGAGATTTTTGTTACTCCATTGGAATGTAGCCTTGTCATTATGAAAGGTAGTCTGTTGTCGGGATTTTTGTTACTCCAATGGATGGTAGCCTTTTCATTATGTAAGGTAGTTTGTTGTCGATATTTTTGTTACTGTAATGGATGGTAGACTTGTCATTATGGAAGGTTGTCTGTCGTTGTGATTTCTGTTACTCCAATGGATAGTAGCCTTGTCTTTATGGAAGATAGTATGTTGTCGATATCTTTGTTACTCCAATGGATGGTAACCTTGTCATTACGGAAGGTAGTCTGTTGTCGAGATTTTTGTAACTCCAATGGATTGTAGCCTTGTCATTATGGAAGGAAGTCTCTTGTTGATATTTTTGTTACTACAATGGGTGGTAGCCTTGTCATTTTGGAAGGGAGTCTGTTGTCGATGTTTTTGTTACTCTAATGGATGGTAGCCTTGTCATTATGGAAGGTAGTCTGTTGTCGAGATTTTTGTTACTCCAATAGATGGTAGCCTTGTCATTATGGAACTTAGTCTGTTGTCGAGATTTTTGTTACTCCAATGGATGGTAGCGTTGTCATTATGAAAGGTAGTCTGTTGTCGAGATTTTTGTTACTACAATGGATGGTAGCCTTGTCATTATGGAAGGTAGTATGTTGTCGATATCTTTGTTACTCCAATGGATGGTAGCCTTGTCATTACGGAAGGTAGTCTGTTGTCCAGATTTTTGTTACTCCAATGGATTGTAGCCTTGTCATTATGGAAGGTAGTCTTTTTTCGACATTTTTTATACTACAATGGATGGTAGCCTTGTCATTATGGAAGGTACTCTCTTGTTGATATTTTTGTTACTACAATGGGTGGTAGCCTTGTCATTTTGGAAGGTAGTCTGTTGTCGAGATTTTTGTTACTCTAATGGATGGTAGTCTTGTCATTATGGAAGGTAGTCTGCTACCGAGATTATTGTTACTTTAATGTATGGTAGCCTTGTCATTCTGGAAGGTAGTCTATTGTCGAGATTTTGGTTACTACAATGGATGGTAGCCTTGTCATTATGGAAGGTAGTCTGTTGTCGAGATTTTTGTTACTACAATGGATGGTAGCCTTGTCTTTATGGAAGGTAGTCTGTTGTCGAGATTTTTCTTACTCCAATGGATGGTAGCCTTTTCATTATGTATGGTAGTTTGTTGTCGAGATTTTTGTTACTGCAATGGATGGTATACTTGTCATTATGGAACGTTGTTTGTCGTTGTGATTTCTGGTACTCCAATGGATGGTAGCCTTTTCATTATGTAAGGTAGTTTGTTGTCAAGATTTTTGTTACTGCAATGGATGGTAGACTTGTCATTATGGAAGTTTGTCTGTCGTTGTGATTTCTGGTACTTCAATGGACGGTAGCCTTGTCATTATGGAAGATAGTATGTTGTCGATATCTTTGTTACTCCAATGGATGGTAGACTTGTCATTACGGAAGGTAGTCTGTTGTCGAGATTTTTGTTACTCCAATGGATTGTAGCCTTTTCATTATGGAAGGAAGTCTCTTGTTGATATTTTTGTTACTACAATGGGTGGTAGCCTTGTCATTTTGGAAGGGAGTCTGTTGTCAATGTTTTTGTTACTCTAATGGATGATAGCCTTGTCATTATGGAAGGTAGTCTGTTGTCGAGATTTTTGTTACTCCAATGGATGGTAGCCTTGTCATTATGGAAGGTAGTCTGTTGTCGAGATTTTTGTTACTGCAATGGATGGTAGCCTTGTCATTATGGAAGGTAGTATGTTGTCTAGATTTTTGTTACTACAATGGATGGTAGCTTTGTCATTATGGAACTTAGTCTGTTGTCGAGATTTTTGTTACTCCAATGGATGGTAGCCTTGTCATTATGGAAGGTAGTCTGTTGTCGAGATTTTTGTTACTACAATGGATGGTAGCCTTGTCATTATGGAAGGTAGTATGTTGTCGATATCTTTGTTACTCCAATGGATGGTAGCCTTGTCATTATGGAACTTAGTCTGTTGTCGAGATTTTTGTTACTTCAATGGATGGTAGCCTTGTCATTATGGAAGGTAGTCTGTTGTCGAGATTTTTGTTACTACAATGGATGGTAGCCTTGTCATTATGGAAGGTAGTATGTTGTCGATATCTTCGTTACTCCAATGGATGGTAGCCTTGTCATTACGGAAGGTAGTCTATTGTCGAGATTTTTGTTACTCCAATGGATTGTAGCCTTGTCATTATGGAAGGTAGTCTTTTTTCGACATTTTTGTTACTACAATGGATGGTAGCCTTGTCATTATGGAAGGTAGTCTGTTGTCGAGATTTTTGTTACTACAATGGATAATAGCCTTGTCATTATGGAAGGTAGTCTTTTGTCGAGATTTTTGTTACTCCAATGGATGGTAGCCTTTTCATTATGTAAGGTAGTTTGTTGTCGAGATTTTTGTTACTGTAATGGATGGTAGACTTGTCATTATGGAAGGTTGTTTGTCGTTGTGATTTCTGGTACTCCAATGAACGGTAGCCTTGTCATTATGGAAGATAGTATGTTGTCGATATCTTTGTTACTCCAATGGATGGTAGCCTTGTCATTACGGAAGGTAGTCTGTTGTCAAGATTTTTGTTACTCCAATGGATTGTAGCCTTGTCATTATGGAAGGTAGTCTCTTGTTGATATTTTTGTTACTACAATCGATGGTATCCTTGTCATTTTGGAAGGGAGTCTTTTGTCGAGGTTTTTGTTACTCTAATGGATGGTAGCCTTGTCATTATGGAAGGTAGTATGTTGTCGAGATTTTTGTTACTCCAATGGATGGTAGCCTTGTCATTATGGAAGGTAGTCTATTGTCGAGATTTTTGTTACTACAATGGATGGTATCCTTGTCATTATGGAAGGTAGTATGTTGTCGAGATTTTTGTTACTACAATGGATGGTAGCCTTGTCATTATGGAAGGTAGTCTGTTGTCGAGATTTTTGTTACTACAATGGATGGTAGCCTTGTCATTATGGAAGGTAGTCTGTTGTCGAGATTTTTGGTACTCCAATGGACGGTAGCCTTGTCATTATGGAATAGTATGTTCTCGACATCTTTGTTACTCCAATGGATGGTAGCCTTGTCATTACGGAAGGTAGTCTGTTGTCGAGATTATTGTTACTCCAATGGATTGTAGCCTTGTCATTATGGAAGGAAGTTTGTTGTAGAGATTTTTGTTACAACAATGGATGGTATCCTTGTCATTATGGAAGGTACTCTCTTGTTGATATTTTTGTTACTACAATGGATGGTAGCCTTGTCATTTTGGAAGGTAGTCTGTTGTCGAGATTTTTGTTACTCTAATGGATGGTAGCCTTGTCATTATTGAAGGTAGTCTGCTGCCGAGATTATTGTTACTTTAATGTATGGTAGCCTTGTCATTATGGAAGGTAGTCTATTGTCGAGATTTTTGTTACTACAATGGATGGTAGCCTTGTCATTATGGAACTTAGTCTGTTGTCGAGATTTTTGTTACTCCATTGGAATGTAGCCTTGTCATTATGAAAGGTAGTCTGTTGTCGAGATTATTGTTACTCCAATGGATGGTAGCCTTTTCATTATGTAAGGTAGTTTGTTGTCGATATTTTTGTTACTGTAATGGATGGTAGACTTGTCATTATGGAAGGTTGTCTGTCGTTGTGATTTCTGTTACTCCAATGGATAGTAGCCTTGTCTTTATGGAAGATAGTATGTTGTCGATATCTTTGTTACTCCAATGGATGGTAACCTTGTCATTACGGAAGGTAGTCTGTTGTCGAGATTTTTGTTACTCCAATGGATTGTAGCCTTGTCATTATGGAAGGTAGTCTTTTTTCGACATTTTTTTTACTACAATGGATGGTAGCCTTTACATTATGGAAGGAACTCTCTTGTTGATATTTTTGTTACTACAATGGGTGGTAGCCTTGTCATTTTGGAAGGTAGTCTGTTGTCGAGATTTTTGTTACTCTAATGGATGGTAGTCTTGTCATTATGGAAGGTAGTCTGCTGCCGAGATTATTGTTACTTTAATGTATGGTAGCCTTGTCATTCTGGAAGGTAGTCTATTGTCGAGATTTTGGTTACTACAATGGATGGTAGCCTTGTCATTATGGAAGGTAGTCTGTTGTCGAGATTTTTGTTACTACAATGGATGGTAGCCTTGTCATTATGGAAGGTAGTCTGTTGTCGAGATTTTTGTTACTCCAATGGATGGTAGCCTTTTCATTATGTATGGTAGTTTGTTGTCGAGATTTTTGTTACTGCAATGGATGGTATACTTGTCATTATGGAAGGTTGTTTGTCGTTGTGATTTCTGGTACTCCAATGGATGGTAGCCTTTTCATTATGTAAGGTAGTTTGTTGTCAAGATTTTTGTTACTGCAATGGATGGTAGACTTGTCATTATGGAAGTTTGTCTGTCGTTGTGATTTCTGGTACTTCAATGGACGGTAGCCTTGTCATTATGGAAGATAGTATGTTGTCGATATCTTTGTTACTCCAAAGGATGGTAGACTTGTCATTACGGAAGGTAGTCTGTTGTCGAGATTTTTGTTACTCCAATGGATTGTAGCCTTGTCATTATGGAAGGAAGTCTCTTGTTGATATTTTTGTTACTACAATGGGTGGTAGCCTTGTCATTTTGGAAGGGAGTCTGTTGTCAATGTTTTTGTTACTCTAATGGATGATAGCCTTGTCATTATGGAAGGTAGTCTGTTGTCGAGATTTTTGTTACTCCAATGGATGGTAGCCTTGTCATTATGGAAGGTAGTCTGTTGTCGAGATTTTTGTTACTGCAATGGATGGTAGCCTTGTCATTATGGAAGGTAGTATGTTGTCTAGTTTTTTGTTACTACAATGGATGGTAGCTTTGTCATTATGGAACTTAGTCTGTTGTCGAGATTTTTGTTACTCCAATGGATGGTAGCCTTGTCATTATGGAAGGTAGTCTGTTGTCGAGATTTTTGTTACTACAATGGATGGTAGCCTTGTCATTATGGAAGGTAGTATGTTGTCGATATCTTTGTTACTCCAATGGATGGTAGCCTTGTCATTATGGAACTTAGTCTGTTGTCGAGATTTTTGTTACTTCAATGGATGGTAGCCTTGTCATTATGGAAGGTAGTCTGTTGTCGAGATTTTTGTTACTACAATGGATGGTATCCTTGTCATTATGGAAGGTAGTATGTTGTCGATATCTTTGTTACTCCAATGGATGGTAGCCTTGTCATTACGGAAGGTAGTCTATTGTCGAGATTTTTGTTACTCCAATGGATTGTAGCCTTGTCATTATGGAAGGTAGTCTTTTTTCGACATTTTTGTTACTACAATGGATGGTAGCCTTGTCATTATGGAAGGTAGTCTGTTGTCGAGATTTTTGTTACTACAATGGATAATAGCCTTGTCATTATGGAAGGTAGTCTTTTGTCGAGATTTTTGTTACTCCAATGGAAGGTAGCCTTTTCATTATGTAAGGTAGTTTGTTGTCGAGATTTTTGTTACTGCAATGGATGGTAGACTTGTCATTATGGAAGGTTGTTTGTCGTTGTGATTTCTGGTACTCCAATGAACGGTAGCCTTGTCATTATTGAAGATAGTATGTTGTCGATATCTTTGTTACTCCAATGGATGGTAGCCTTGTCATTACGGAAGGTAGTCTGTTGTCGAGATTTTTGTTACTCCAATGGATTGTAGCCTTGTCATTATGGAAGGTAGTCTCTTGTTGATATTTTTGTTACTACAATGGATGGTATCCTTGTCATTTTGGAAGGGAGTCTTTTGTCGAGGTTTTTGTTACTCTAATGGATGGTATCCTTGTCATTATGGAAGGTAGTCTGTTGTCGAGATTTTTGTTACTCCAATGGATGGTAGCCTTGTCATTATGGAAGGTAGTCTATTGTCGAGATTTTTGTTACTACAATGGATGGTATCCTTGTCATTATGGAAGGTAGTATGTTGTCGAGATTTTTGTTACTACAATGGATGGTAGCCTTGTCATTATGGAAGGTAGTCTGTTGTCGATATCTTTGTTACTCCAATGGATGGTAACCTTGTCATTACGGAAGGTAGTCTGTTTTCGAGATTTTTGTTACTCCAATGGATTGTAGCCTTGTCATTATGGAAGGAAGTCTCTTGTTGATATTTTTGTTACTACAATGGGTGGTAGCCTTGTCATTTTGGAAGGGAGTCTGTTGTCGATGTTTTTGTTACTCTAATGGATGGTAGCCTTGTCATTATGGAAGGTAGTCTGTTGTCGAGATTTTTGTTACTCCAATAGATGGTAGCCTTGTCATTATGGAACTTAGTCTGTTGTCGAGATTTTTGTTACTCCAATGGATGGTAGCCTTGTCATTATGAAAGGTAGTCTGTTGTCGAGATTTTTGTTACTACAATGGATGGTAGCTTTTCATTATGGAAGGTAGTATGTTGTCGATATCTTTGTTACTCCAATGGATGGTAGCCTTGTCATTACGGAAGGTAGTCTGTTGTCGAGATTTTTGTTACTCCAATGGATTGTAGCCTTGTCATTATGGAAGGTAGTCTTTTTTCGACATTTTTTTTACTACAATGGATGGTAGCCTTGTCGTTATGGAAGGTACTCTCTTGTTGATATTTTTGTTACTACAATGGGTGGTAGCCTTGTCATTTTGGAAGGTAGTCTGTTGTCGAGATTTTTGTTACTCTAATGGATGGTAGTCTTATCATTATGGAAGGTAGTCTGCTGCCGAGATTATTGTTACTTTAATGTATGGTAGCCTTGTCATTCTGGAAGGTAGTCTATTGTCGAGATTTTGGTTACTACAATGGATGGTAGCCTTGTCATTATGGAAGGTAGTCTGTTGTCGAGATTTTTGTTACTACAATGGATGGTAGCCTTGTCATTATGGAAGGTAGTCTGTTGTCGAGATTTTTGTTACTCCAATGGATGGTAGCCTTTTCATTATGTATGGTAGTTTGTTGTCGAGATTTTTGTTACTGCAATGGATGGTATACTTGTCATTATGGAAGTTTGTTTTTTCGTTGTGATTTCTGGTACTCCAATGGATGGTAGCCTTTTCATTATGTAAGGTAGTTTGTTGTCAAGATTTTTGTTACTGCAATGGATGGTAGACTTGTCATTATGGAAGTTTGTCTGTCGTTGTGATTTCTGGTACTTCAATGGACGGTAGCCTTGTCATTATGGAAGATAGTATG
The DNA here is from genome assembly GCA_948472305.1 of Vicia faba. Classification (NCBI taxonomy): domain Eukaryota; kingdom Viridiplantae; phylum Streptophyta; class Magnoliopsida; order Fabales; family Fabaceae; genus Vicia; species Vicia faba. The sequence goes on from OX451740.1 coordinate 550,720,088, forward strand.
TTGTCGATATCTTTGTTACTCCAAAGGATGGTAGACTTGTCATTACGGAAGGTAGTCTGTTGTCGAGATTTTTGTTACTCCAATGGATTGTAGCCTTGTCATTATGGAAGGAAGTCTCTTGTTGATATTTTTGTTACTACAATGGGTGGTAGCCTTGTCATTTTGGAAGGGAGTCTGTTGTCAATGTTTTTGTTACTCTAATGGATGATAGCCTTGTCATTATGGAAGGTAGTCTGTTGTCGAGATTTTTGTTACTCCAATGGATGGTAGCCTTGTCATTATGGAAGGTAGTCTGTTGTCGAGATTTTTGTTACTGCAATGGATGGTAGCCTTGTCATTATGGAAGGTAGTATGTTGTCTAGTTTTTTGTTACTACAATGGATGGTAGCTTTGTCATTATGGAACTTAGTCTGTTGTCGAGATTTTTGTTACTCCAATGGATGGTAGCCTTGTCATTATGGAAGGTAGTCTGTTGTCGAGATTTTTGTTACTACAATGGATGGTAGCCTTGTCATTATGGAAGGTAGTATGTTGTCGATATCTTTGTTACTCCAATGGATGGTAGCCTTGTCATTATGGAACTTAGTCTGTTGTCGAGATTTTTGTTACTTCAATGGATGGTAGCGTTGTCATTATGGAAGGTAGTCTGTTGTCGAGATTTTTGTTACTACAATGGATGGTAGCCTTGTCATTATGGAAGGTAGTATGTTGTCGATATCTTTGTTACTCCAATGGATGGTAGCCTTGTCATTACGGAAGGTAGTCTATTGTCGAGATTTTTGTTACTCCAATGGATTGTAGCCTTGTCATTATGGAAGGTAGTCTTTTTTCGACATTTTTGTTACTACAATGGATGGTAGCCTTGTCATTATGGAAGGTAGTCTGTTGTCGAGATTTTTGTTACTACAATGGATAATAGCCTTGTCATTATGGAAGGTAGTCTTTTGTCGAGATTTTTGTTACTCCAATGGAAGGTAGCCTTTTCATTATGTAAGGTAGTTTGTTGTCGAGATTTTTGTTACTGCAATGGATGGTAGACTTGTCATTATGGAAGGTTGTTTGTCGTTGTGATTTCTGGTACTCCAATGAACGGTAGCCTTGTCATTATTAAAGATAGTATGTTGTCGATATCTTTGTTACTCCAATGGATGGTAGCCTTGTAATTACGGAAGGTAGTCTGTTGTCGAGATTTTTGTTACTCCAATGGATTGTAGCCTTGTCATTATGGAAGGTAGTCTCTTGTTGATATTTTTGTTACTACAATGGATGGTATCCTTGTCATTTTGGAAGGGAGTCTTTTGTCGAGGTTTTTGTTACTCTAATGGATGGTATCCTTGTCATTATGGAAGGTAGTCTGTTTTCGAGATTTTTGTTACTCCAATGGATGGTAGCCTTGTCATTATGGAAGGTAGTCTATTGTCGAGATTTTTGTTACTATAATGGATGGTATCCTTGTCATTATGGAAGGTAGTATGTTGTCGAGATTTTTGTTACTACAATGGATGGTAGCCTTGTCATTATGGAAGGTAGTCTGTTGTCGAGATTTTTGTTACTACAATGGATGGTAGCCTTGTCATTATGGAAGGTAGTCTGTTGTCGAGATTTTTGGTACTCCAACGGACAGTAGCCTTGTCATTATGGAATAGTATGTTGTCGACATCTTTGTTACTCCAATGGATGGTAGCTTTGTCATTACGGAAGGTAGTCTATTCTCGAGATTATTATTACTCCAATGAATTGTAGCCTTGTCATTATGGAAGGAAGTCTGTTGTAGAGATTTTTGTTACTACAATGGATGGTAGCCTTGTCATTATGGAAGGTACTCTCTTGTTGATATTTTTGTTACTACAATGGATGGTAGCCTTGTCATTTTGGAAGGTAGTCTGTTGTCGAGATTTTTGTTACTCTAATGGATGGTAGCCTTGTCATTATTGAAGGTAGTCTGCTGCCGAGATTATTGTTACTTTAATGTATGGTAGCCTTGTCATTATGGAAGGTAGTCTGTTGTCGAGATTTTTGTTACTACAATGGATGGTAGCCTTGTCATTATGGAACTTAGTCTGTTGTCGAGATTTTTGTTACTCCATTGGATTGTAGCCTTGTCATTATGGAAGGTAGTCTGTTGTCGAGATTTTTGTTACTCCAATGGATGGTAGCCTTTTCATTATGTAAGGTAGTTTGTTGTCGATATTTTTGTTACTGTAATGGATGGTAGACTTGTCATTATGGAAGGTTGTCTCTCGTTGTGACTTCTGTTACTCCAATGGATAGTAGCCTTGTCTTTATGGAAGATAGTATGTTGTCGATATCTTTGTTACTCCAATGGATGGTAACCTTGTCATTACGGAAGGTAGTCTGTTGTCGAGATTTTTGTTACTCCAATGGATTGTAGCCTTGTCATTATGGAAGGAAGTCTCTTGTTGATATTTTTGTTACTACAATGGGTGGTAGCCTTGTCATTTTGGAAGGGAGTCTGTTGTCAATGTTTTTGTTACTCTAATGGATGGTAGCCTTGTCATTATGGAAGGTAGTCTGTTGTCGAGATTTTTGTTACTCCAATAGATGGTAGCCTTGTCATTATGGAACTTAGTCTGTTGTCGAGATTTTTGTTACTCCAATGGATGGTAGCCTTGTCAATATGAAAGGTAGTCTGTTGTCGAGATTTTTGTTACTACAATGAATGGTAGCCTTGTCATTATGGAAGGTAGTATGTTGTCGATATCTTTGTTACTCCAATGGATGGTAGCCTTGTCATTACGGAAGGTAGTCTGTTGTCGAGATTTTTGTTATTCCAATGGATTGTAGCCTTATCATTATGGAAGGTAGTCTTTTTTCGACATTTTTTTTACTACAATGGATGGTAGCCTTGTCATTATGGAAGGTACTCTCTTGTTTATATTTTTGTTACTACAATGGATGGTAGCCTTGTCATTTTGGAAGGTAGTCTGTTGTCGAGATTTTTATTACTCTAATGGATGGTAGTCTTGTCATTATGGAAGGTAGTCTTCTGCCGAGATTATTGTTACTTTAATGTATGGTAGCCTTGTCATTCTGGAAGGTAGTCTATTGTCGAGATTTTGGTTACTACAATGGATGGTAGCCTTGTCATTATGGAAGGTAGTTTGTTGTCGAGATTTTTGTTACTACAAAGGATGGTAGCCTTGTCATTATGGAAGGTACTCTCTTGTTGATATTTTTGTTACTACAATGAATGGTAGCCTTGTCATTTTGGAAGGTAGTCTGTTGTCGAGATTTTTGTTACTCTAATGGATGGTAGCCTTGTCATTATTGAAGGTAGTCTGCTGCCGAGATTATTGTTACTTTAATGTATGGTAGCCTTGTCATTATGGAAGGTAGTCTGTTGTCGAGATTTTTGTTACTACAATGGATGGTAGCCTTGTCATTATGGAACTTAGTCTGTTGTCGAGATTTTTGTTACTCCATTGGATTGTAGCCTTGTCATTATGGAAGGTAGTCTGTTGTCGAGATTTTTGTTACTCCAATGGATGGTAGCCTTTTCATTATGTAAGGTAGTTTGTTGTCGATATTTTTGTTACTGTAATGGATGGTAGACTTGTCATTATGGAAGGTTGTCTCTCGTTGTGACTTCTGTTACTCCAATGGATAGTAGCCTTGTCTTTATGGAAGATAGTATGTTGTCGATATCTTTGTTACTCCAATGGATGGTAACCTTGTCATTACGGAAGGTAGTCTGTTGTCGAGATTTTTGTTACTCCAATGGATTGTAGCCTTGTCATTATGGAAGGAAGTCTCTTGTTGATATTTTTGTTACTACAATGGGTGGTAGCCTTGTCATTTTGGAAGGGAGTCTGTTGTCAATGTTTTTGTTACTCTAATGGATGGTAGCCTTGTCATTATGGAAGGTAGTCTGTTGTCGAGATTTTTGTTACTCCAATAGATGGTAGCCTTGTCATTATGGAACTTAGTCTGTTGTCGAGATTTTTGTTACTCCAATGGATGGTAGCCTTGTCAATATGAAAGGTAGTCTGTTGTCGAGATTTTTGTTACTACAATGAATGGTAGCCTTGTCATTATGGAAGGTAGTATGTTGTCGATATCTTTGTTACTCCAATGGATGGTAGCCTTGTCATTACGGAAGGTAGTCTGTTGTCGAGATTTTTGTTATTCCAATGGATTGTAGCCTTATCATTATGGAAGGTAGTCTTTTTTCGACATTTTTTTTACTACAATGGATGGTAGCCTTGTCATTATGGAAGGTACTCTCTTGTTTATATTTTTGTTACTACAATGGATGGTAGCCTTGTCATTTTGGAAGGTAGTCTGTTGTCGAGATTTTTATTACTCTAATGGATGGTAGTCTTGTCATTATGGAAGGTAGTCTTCTGCCGAGATTATTGTTACTTTAATGTATGGTAGCCTTGTCATTCTGGAAGGTAGTCTATTGTCGAGATTTTGGTTACTACAATGGATGGTAGCCTTGTCATTATGGAAGGTAGTTTGTTGTCGAGATTTTTGTTACTACAATGGATGGTAGCCTTGTCATTATGGAAGGTAGTCTGTTGTCGAGATTTTTCTTACTCCAATGGATGGTAGCCTTTTCATTATGTAAGGTAGTTTGTTGTCGAGATTTTTGTTACTGCAATGGATGGTAGACTTGTCATTATGGAAGGTTTTTTGTCGTTGTGATTTCTGGTACTCCAATGGACGGTAGCCTTTTCATTATGTAAGGTAGTTTGTTGTCGAGATTTTTATTACTGCAATGGATGGTAGACTTGTCATTATGGAAGGTTGTCTGTCGTTGTGATTTCTGGTACTTCAATGGACGGTAGCCTTGTCATTATGGAAGATAGTATGTTGTCAATATCTTTGTTACTCCAATGGAAGGTAGACTTGTCATTACGGAAGGTAGTCTGTTGACAAGATTTTTGTTACTCCAATGGATTGTAGCCTTGTCATTATGGAAGGAAGTCTGTTGTAGAGATTTTTGTTACTACAATGGATGGTAGCCTTGTCATTATGGAAGGTACTCTCTTGTTGATATTTTTGTTACTACAATGGATGGTAGCCTTGTCATTTTGGAAGGTAGTCTGTTGTCGAGATTTTTGTTACTCTAATGGATGGTAGACTTGTCATTATTGAAGGTAGTCTGCTGCCGAGATTATTGTTACTTTAATGTATGGTAGCCTTGTCATTATGGAAGGTAGTTTGTTGTCGAGATTTTTGTTACTACAATGGATGGTAGCCTTGTCATTATGGAACTTAGTCTGTTGTCGAGATTTTTGTTACTCCATTGGATTGTAGCCTTGTCATTATGGAAGGTAGTCTGTTGTCGAGATTTTTGTTACTCCAATGGATGGTAGCCTTTTCATTATGTAAGGTAGTTTGTTGTCGATATTTTTGTTACTGTAATGGATGGTAGACTTGTCATTATGGAAGGTTGTCTGTCGTTGTGATTTCTGTTACTCCAATGGATGGTAGCCTTGTCATTATGGAAGATAGTATGTTGTCGATATCTTTGTTACTCCAATGGATGGTAACCTTGTCATTACGGAAGGTAGTCTGTTGTCGAGATTTTTGTTACTCCAATGGATTGTAGCCTTGTCATTATGGAAGGAAGTCTCTTGTTGATATTTTTGTTACTACAATGGGTGGTAGCCTTGTCATTTTGGAAGGGAGTCTGTTGTCAATGTTTTTGTTACTCTAATGGATGGTAGCCTTGTCATTATGGAAGGTAGTCTGTTGTCGAGATTTTTGTTACTCCAATAGATGGTAGCCTTGTCATTATGGAACTTAGTCTGTTGTCGAGATTTTTGTTACTCCAATGGATGGTAGCCTTGTCAATATGAAAGGTAGTCTGTTGTCGAGATTTTTGTTACTACAATGAATGGTAGCCTTGTCATTATGGAAGGTAGTATGTTGTCGATATCTTTGTTACTCCAATGGATGGTAGCCTTGTCATTACGGAAGGTAGTCTGTTGTCGAGATTTTTGTTATTCCAATGGATTGTAGCCTTATCATTATGGAAGGTAGTCTTTTTTCGACATTTTTTTTACTACAATGGATGGTAGCCTTGTCATTATGGAAGGTACTCTCTTGTTTATATTTTTGTTACTACAATGGATGGTAGCCTTGTCATTTTGGAAGGTAGTCTGTTGTCGAGATTTTTATTACTCTAATGGATGGTAGTCTTGTCATTATGGAAGGTAGTCTTCTGCCGAGATTATTGTTACTTTAATGTATGGTAGCCTTGTCATTCTGGAAGGTAGTCTATTGTCGAGATTTTGGTTACTACAATGGATGGTAGCCTTGTCATTATGGAAGGTAGTTTGTTGTCGAGATTTTTGTTACTACAATGGATGGTAGCCTTGTCATTATGGAAGGTAGTCTGTTGTCGAGATTTTTCTTACTCCAATGGATGGTAGCCTTTTCATTATGTAAGGTAGTTTGTTGTCGAGATTTTTGTTACTGCAATGGATGGTAGACTTGTCATTATGGAAGGTTTTTTGTCGTTGTGATTTCTGGTACTCCAATGGACGGTAGCCTTTTCATTATGTAAGGTAGTTTGTTGTCGAGATTTTTGTTACTGCAATGGATGGTAGACTTGTCATTATGGAAGGTTGTCTGTCGTTGTGATTTCTGGTACTTCAATGGACGGTAGCCTTGTCATTATGGAAGATAGTATGTTGTCAATATCTTTGTTACTCCAATGGAAGGTAGACTTGTCATTACGGAAGGTAGTCTGTTGACAAGATTTTTGTTACTCCAATGGATTGTAGCCTTGTCATTATGGAAGGAAGTCTGTTGTAGAGATTTTTGTTACTACAATGGATGGTAGCCTTGTCATTATGGAAGGTACTCTCTTGTTGATATTTTTGTTACTACAATGGATGGTAGCCTTGTCATTTTGGAAGGTAGTCTGTTGTCGAGATTTTTGTTACTCTAATGGATGGTAGACTTGTCATTATTGAAGGTAGTCTGCTGCCGAGATTATTGTTACTTTAATGTATGGTAGCCTTGTCATTATGGAAGGTAGTTTGTTGTCGAGATTTTTGTTACTACAATGGATGGTAGCCTTGTCATTATGGAACTTAGTCTGTTGTCGAGATTTTTGTTACTCCATTGGATTGTAGCCTTGTCATTATGGAAGGTAGTCTGTTGTCGAGATTTTTGTTACTCCAATGGATGGTAGCCTTTTCATTATGTAAGGTAGTTTGTTGTCGATATTTTTGTTACTGTAATGGATGGTAGACTTGTCATTATGGAAGGTTGTCTGTCGTTGTGATTTCTGTTACTCCAATGGATGGTAGCCTTGTCATTATGGAAGATAGTATGTTGTCGATATCTTTGTTACTCCAATGGATGGTAACCTTGTCATTACGGAAGGTAGTCTGTTGTCGAGATTTTTGTTACTCCAATGGATTGTAGCCTTGTCATTATGGAAGGAAGTCTCTTGTTGATATTTTTGTTACTACAATGGGTGGTAGCCTTGTCATTTTGGAAGGGAGTCTGTTGTCGATGTTTTTGTTACTCTAATGGATGGTAGCCTTGTCATTATGGAAGGTAGTCTGTTGTCGAGATTTTTGTTACTCCAATAGATGGTAGCCTTGTCATTATGGAAGGTAGTCTGTTGTCGAGATTTTTTTTACTACAATGGATGGTAGCCTTGTCATTATTGAAGGTAGTATGTTGTCGAGATTTTTGTTACTACAATGGATGGTAGCCTTGTCATTATGGAACTTAGTCTGTTGTCGAGATTTTTGTTACTCCAATGGATGGTAGCCTTGTCATTATGAAAGGTAGTCTGTTGTCGAGATTTTTGTTACTACAATGGATGGTAGCCTTGTCATTATGGAAGGTAGTATGTTGTCGATATCTTTGTTACTCCAATGGATGGTAGCCTTGTCATTACGGAAGGTAATCTGTTGTCGAGATTTTTGTTACTCCAATGGATTGTAGCCTTGTCATTATGGAAGGTAGTCTTTTTTCGACATTTTTTTTACTACAATGGATGGTAGCCTTGTCATTATGAAAGGTACTCTCTTGTTGATATTTTTGTTACTACAATGGATGGTAGCCTTGTCATTTTGGAAGGTAGTCTGTTGTCGAGATTTTTGTTACTCTAATGGATGGTAGTCTTGTCATTATGGAAGGTAGTCTGCTGCCGAGATTATTGTTACTTTAATGTATGGTAGCCTTGTCATTCTGGAAGGTAGTCTATTGTCGAGATTTTGGTTACTACAATGGACGGTAGCCTTGTCATTATGGAAGATAGTATGTTGTCGATATCTTTGTTACTCCAATGGATGGTAGACTTGTCATTACGGAAGGTAGTCTGTTGTCGAGATTTTTGTTACTCCAATGGATTGTAGCCTTTTCATTATGGAAGGAAGTCTCTTGTTGATATTTTTGTTACTACAATGGGTGGTAGCCTTGTCATTTTGGAAGGGAGTCTGTTGTCGATGTTTTTGTTACTCTAATGGATGGTAGCCTTGTCATTATGGAAGGTAGTCTGTTGTCGAGATTTTTGTTACTCCAATGGATGGTAGCCTTGTCATTATGGAAGGTAGTCTGTTGTCGAGATTTTTGTTACTACAATGGATGGTAGCCTTGTCATTATGGAAGGTAGTATGTTGTCGAGATTTTTGTTACTACAATGGATGGTAGCTTTGTCATTATGGAACTTAGTGTGTTTTCGAGATTTTTGTTACTCCAATGGATGGTAGCCTTGTCATTATGGAAGGTAGTCTGTTGTCGAGATTTTTGTTACTACAATGGATGGTAGCCTTGTCATTATGGAAGGTAGTATGTTGTCGATATCTTTGTTACTCCATTGGATGGTAGCCTTGTCATTACGGAAGGTAGTCTGTTGTCGAGATTTTTGTTACTCCAATGGATTGTAGCCTTGTCATTATGGAAGGTAGTCTTTTTTCGACATTTTTTTTACTACAATGGATGGTAGCCTTGTCATTATGGAAGGTACTCTCTTGTTGATATTTTTGTTACTACAATGGATGGTAGCCTTGTCATTTTGGAAGGTAGTCTGTTGTCGAGATTTTTGTTACTCTAATGGATGGTAGCCTTGTCATTATGGAAGGTAGTCTTCTGCCGTGATTATTGTTACTTTAATGTATGGTAGCCTTGTCATTATGGAAGGTAGTCTATTGTCGAGATTTTGGTTACTACAATGTATGGTAGCCTTGTCATTATGGAAGGTAGTCTGTTGTCGAGATTTTTCTTACTCCAATGGATGGTAGCCTTTTCATTATGTAAGGTAGTTTGTTGTCGAGATTTTTGTTACTGCAATGGATGGTAGACTTGTCATTATGGAAGATTGTTTGTCATTGTGATTTCTGGTACTCCAATGGACGGTAGCCTTTTCATTATGTAAGGTAGTTTGTTGTCGAGATTTTTGTTACTGCAATGGATGGTAGACTTGTCATTATGGAAGGTTGTATGTCGTTGTGATTTCTGGTACTTCAATGGACGGTAGCCTTGTCATTATAGAAGATAGTATGTTGTCGATATCTTTGTTACTCCAATGGATGGTAGACTTGTCATTACGGAAGGTAGTCTGTTGTCGAGATTTTTGTTACTCCAATGGATTGTAGCCTTGTCATTATGGAAGGAAGTCTCTTGTTGATATTTTTGTTACTACAATGGGTGGTAGCCTTGTCATTTTAGAAGGGAGTCTGTTGTCGATGTTTTTGTTACTCTAATGGATGGTAGCCTTGTCATTATGGAAGGTAGTCTGTTGTCGAGATTTTTGTTACTCCAATGGATGGTAGCCTTGTCATTATGGAAGGTAGTCTGTTGTCGAGATTTTTATTACTACAATGGATGGTAGCTTTGTCATTATGGAACTTAGTCTGTTGTCGAGATTTTTGTTACTCCAATGGATGGTAGCCTTGTCATTATAGAAAGGTAGTCTGTTGTCGAGATTTTTGTTACTACAATGGATGGTAGCCTTGTCATTATGGAAGGTAGTATGTTGTCCAGATTTTTGTTACTACAATGGATGGTAGCTTTGTCATTATGGAACTTAGTCTGTTGTCGAGATTTTGGTTACTCTAATGGATGGTAGCCTTGTCATTATAGAAGATAGTATGTTGTCGATATCTTTGTTACTCCATTGGATGGTAGCCTTGTCATTACGGAAGGTAGTCTGTTGTCGAGATTTTTGTTACTCCAATGGATTGTAGCCTTGTCATTATGGAAGGTAGTCTTTTTTCCACATTTTTTTTACTACAATGGATGGTAGCCTTGTCATTATGGAAGGTACTCTGTTGTTGATATTTTTGTTACTACAATGGATGGTAGCCTTGTCATTATGGAAGGTAGTATGTTGTCGAGATTTTTGTTACTCTAATGGATGGTAGCCTTGTAATTATGGAAGGTAGTCTGCTGCCGAGATTATTGTTACTTTAATGTATGGTAGCCTTGTCATTATGGAAGGTAGTCTATTGTCGAGATTTTGGTTACTATAATGAATGGTAGCCTTGTCATTATGGAAGGTAGTCTATTGTCGAGATTTTTGTTACTACAATGGATGGTAGCCTTGTCATTATGGAAGGTAGTCTGTTGTCGAGATTTTTCTTACTCCAATGGATGGTAGCCTTTTCACTATGTAAGGTAGTTTGTTGTCGAGATTTTTGTTACTGCAATGGATGGTATACTTGTCATTATGGAAGGTTGTCTGTCGTTGTGATTTCTGGTACTTCAATGGACGGTAGCCTTGTAATTATGGAAGATAGTATGTTGTCGATATCTTTGTTACTCCAATGGATGGTAGCCTTGTCATTACAGAAGGTAGTCTGTTGTCGAGATTTTTGTTACTCCAATGGATTGTAGCCTTTGTCATTATGGAAGGAAGTCTCTTGTTGATATTTTTGTTACTACAATGGGTGGTAGCCTTGTCATTTTGGAAGGGAGTGTGTTGTCGATGTTTTTGTTACTCTAATGGATGGTAGCCTTGTCATTATGGAAGGTAGTTTGTTGTCGAGATTTTTGTTACTCCAATGGATGGTAGCCTTGTCATTATGGAAGGTAGTCTGTTGTCGAGATTTTTGTTACTACAATGGATGGTAGCCTTGTCATTATGGAAGGTAGTATGTTCTCGAGATTTTTGTTACTACAATGGATGGTAGCCTTGTCATTATGGAACTTAGTCTGTTGTCGAGATTTTTGTTACTCTAATGGATGGTAGCCTTGTCATTATGGAAGGTAGTCTGTTGTCGAGATTTTTTTTACTACAATGGATGGTAGCCTTGTCATTATGGAAGGTAGTATATTGTCGATATCTTTGTTACTCCAATGGATGGTAGCCTTGTCATTACGGAAGGTAGTCTGTTGTCGAGATTTTTATTACTCCAATGGATTGTAGCCTTGTCATTATGGAAGGTAGTCTTTTTTCGACATTTTTTTACTACAATGGATGGTAGCCTTGTCATTATGGAAGGTACTCTCTTGTTGATATTTTTGTTACTACAATGGATGGTAGCCTTGTCATTTTTGAAGGTAGTCTGTTGTCGAGATTTTTGTTACTCTAATGGATGGTAGCCTTGTCATTATGGAAGGTAGTCTGCTGCCGAGATTATTGTTACTTTAATGTATGGTAGCCTTGTCATTATGGAAGGTAGTCTATTATTGAGATTTTTGTTACTACAATGGATGGTAGCCTTGTCATTATGGAAGGTAGTCTGTTGTCGAGATTTTTGTTACTACAATGGATAATAGCCTTGTCATTATGGAAGGTAGTCTGTTGTCGAGATTTTTGTTACTCCAATGGATGGTAGCCTTTTCATTATGTAAGGTAGTTTGTTGTCGAGATTTTTGTTACTGCAATGGATGGTAGACTTGTCATTATGGAAGGTTGTTTGTCGTTGTGATTTCTGGTACTCCAATGGACGATAGCCTTGTCATTATGGAAGATAGTATGTTGTCGATATCTTTGTTACTCCAATGGATGGTAGCCTTGTCATTACGGAAGGTAGTCTATTGTCGAGATTTTTGGTACTCCAATGGATTGTAGCCTTGTGTCTATGGAAGGTTGTCTCTTGTTGATATTTTTGTTACTACAATGGATGGTATCCTTGTCATATTGGAAGGGAGTCTGTTGTCGAGGTTTTTGTTACTCCAATGGATGGTAGCCTTGTCATTATGGAAGGTAGTCTGTTGTCGAGATTTTTGTTACTACAATGGATGGTAGCCTTGTCATTATGGAAGGTAGTATGTTCTCGAGATTTTTGTTACTACAATGGATGGTAGCCTTGTCATTATGGAACTTAGTCTGTTGTCGAGATTTTTGTTACTCTAATGGATGGTAGCCTTGTCATTATGGAAGGTAGTCTATTGTCGAGATTTTTGTTACTACAATGGATGGTAGCCTTGTCATTATGGAAGGTAGTATATTGTCGATATCTTTGTTACTCCAATGGATGGTAGCCTTGTCATTACGGAAGGTAGTCTGTTGTCGAGATTTTTATTACTCCAATGGATTGTAGCCTTGTCATTATGGAAGGTAGTCTTTTTTCGACATTTTTTTACTACAATGGATGGTAGCCTTGTCATTATGGAAGGTACTCTCTTGTTGATATTTTTGTTACTACAATGGATGGTAGCCTTGTCATTTTTGAAGGTAGTCTGTTGTCGAGATTTTTGTTACTCTAATGGATGGTAGCCTTGTCATTATGGAAGGTAGTCTGCTGCCGAGATTATTGTTACTTTAATGTATGGTAGCCTTGTCATTATGGAAGGTAGTCTATTATTGAGATTTTTGTTACTACAATGGATGGTAGCCTTGTCATTATGGAAGGTAGTCTGTTGTCGAGATTTTTGTTACTACAATGGATAATAGCCTTGTCATTATGGAAGGTAGTCTGTTGTCGAGATTTTTGTTACTCCAATGGATGGTAGCCTTTTCATTATGTAAGGTAGTTTGTTGTCGAGATTTTTGTTACTGCAATGGATGGTAGACTTGTCATTATGGAAGGTTGTTTGTCGTTGTGATTTCTGGTACTCCAATGGACGATAGCCTTGTCATTATGGAAGATAGTATGTTGTCGATATCTTTGTTACTCCAATGGATGGTAGCCTTGTCATTACGGAAGGTAGTCTATTGTCGAGATTTTTGGTACTCCAATGGATTGTAGCCTTGTGTCTATGGAAGGTTGTCTCTTGTTGATATTTTTGTTACTACAATGGATGGTATCCTTGTCATATTGGAAGGGAGTCTGTTGTCGAGGTTTTTGTTACTCTAATGGATGGTAGCCTTGTCATTATGGAAGGTAGTCTGTTGTCGAGATTTTTGTTACTCCAATGGATGGTAGCCTTGTCATTATGGAAGGTAGTCTGTTGTCGAGATTTTTGTTACTACAATGGATGATAGCCTTGTCATTATGGAAGGTAGTCTATTGTCGAGATTTTTGTTACTACAATGGATGGTATCCTTATAATTATGGAAGGTAGTCTGTTGTCGAGATTTTTGTTACTCCAATGGATGGTAGCCTTGTCATTATGGAAGGTAGTCTGTTGTCGAGATTTTTATTACTACAATGGATGGTAGCTTTGTCATTATGGAACTTAGTCTGTTGTCGAGATTTTTGTTACTCCAATGGATGGTAGCCTTGTCATTATAGAAAGGTAGTCTGTTTTCGAGATTTTTGTTACTACAATGGATGGTAGCCTTGTCATTATGGAAGGTAGTATGTTGTCGAGATTTTTGTTACTACAATGGATGGTAGTTTTGTCATTATGGAACTTAGTCTGTTGTCGAGATTTTTGTTACTCCAATGGATGGTAGCCTTGTCATTATAGAAGGTAGTATGTTGTCGATATCTTTGTTACTCCATTGGATGGTAGCCTTGTCATTACGGGAGGTAGTCTGTTGTCGAGATTTTTGTTACTCCAATGGATTGTAGCCTTGTCATTATGGAAGGTAGTCTTTTTTCCACTTTTTTTTTACTACAATGGATGGTAGCCTTGTCATTATGGAAGGTACTCTGTTGTTGATATTTTTGTTACTACAATGGATGGTAGCCTTGTCATTTTGGAAGGTAGTCTGTTGTCGAGATTTTTGTTACTCTAATGGATGGTAGCCTTGTCATTATGGAAGGTAGTCTGCTGCCAAGATTATTGTTACTTTAATGTATGGTAGCCTTGTCATTATGGAAGGTAGTCTATTGTCGAGATTTTGGTTACTATAATGAATGGTAGCCTTGTCATTATGGAAGGTAGTCTATTGTCGAGATTTTTGTTACTACAATGGATGGTAGCCTTATCATTATGGAAGGTAGTCTGTTGTCGAGATTTTTCTTACTCCAATGGATGGTAGCCTTTTCACTATGTAAGGTAGTTTGTTGTCGAGATTTTTGTTACTGCAATGGATGGTATACTTGTCATTATGGAAGGTTGTTTGTCGTTGTGATTTCTGGTACTCCAATGGACGGTAGCCTTTTCATTATGTAAGGTAGTTTGTTGTCGAGATTTTTGTTACTACAATGGATGGTAGACTTGTCATTATGGAAGGTTGTCTGTCGTTGTGATTTCTGGTACTTCAATGGACGGTAGCCTTGTAATTATGGAAGATAGTATGTTGTCGATATCTTTGTTACTCCAATGGATGGTAGCCTTGTCATTACAGAAGGTAGTCTGTTGTCGAGATTTTTGTTACTCCAATGGATTGTAGCCTTTGTCATTATGGAAGGAAGTCTCTTGTTGATATTTTTGTTACTACAATGGGTGGTAGCCTTGTCATTTTGGAAGGGAGTCTGTTGTCGATGTTTTTGTTACTCTAATGGATGGTAGCCTTGTCATTATGGAAGTTAGTCTGTTGTCGAGATTTTTGTTACTCCAATGGATGGTAGCCTTGTCATTATGGAAGGTAGTCTGTTGTCGAGATTTTTGTTACTACAATGGATGGTAGCCTTGTCATTATGGAAGGTAGTATGTTCTCGAGATTTTTGTTACTACAATGGATGGTAGCCTTGTCATTATGGAACTTAGTCTGTTGTCGAGATTTTTGTTACTCCAATGGATGGTAGCCTTGTCATTATGGAAGGTAGTCTGTTGTCGAGATTTTTGTTACTACAATGGATGGTAGCCTTGTCATTATGGAAGGTAGTATATTGTCGATATCTTTGTTACTCCAATGGATGGTAGCCTTGTCATTACGGAAGGTAGTCTGTTGTCGAGATTTTTATTACTCCAATGGATTGTAGCCTTGTCATTATGGAAGGTAGTCTTTTTTCGACATTTTTTTACTACAATGGATGGTAGCATTGTCATTATGGAAGGTACTCTCTTGTTGATATTTTTGTTACTACAATGGATGGTAGCCTTGTCATTTTTGAAGGTAGTCTGTTGTCGAGATTTTTGTTACTCTAATGGATGGTAGCCTTGTCATTATGGAAGGTAGTCTGCTGCCGAGATTATTGTTACTTTAATGTATGGTAGCCTTGTCATTATGGAAGGTAGTCTATTATTGAGATTTTTGTTACTACAATGGATGGTAGCCTTGTCATTATGGAAGGTAGTCTGTTGTCGAGATTTTTGTTACTACAATGGATAATAGCCTTGTCATTATGGAAGGTTTTTTGTCATTGTGATTTCTGGTACTCCAATGGACGATAGCCTTGTCATTATGGAAGATAGTATGTTGTCGATATCTTTGTTACTCCAATGGATGGTAGCCTTGTCATTACGGAAGGTAGTCTGTTGTCGAGATTTTTGTTACTCCAATGGATTGTAGCCTTGTGTCTATGGAAGGTTGTCTCTTGTTGATATTTTTGTTACTACAATGGATGGTATCCTTGTCATATTGGAAGGGAGTCTGTTGTCGAGGTTTTTGTTACTCTAATGGATGGTAGCCTTGTCATTATGGAAGGTAGTCTGTTGTCGAGATTTTTGTTACTCCAATGGATGGTAGCCTTGTCATTATGGAAGGTAGTCTGTTGTCGAGATTTTTGTTACTACAATGGATGATAGCCTTGTCATTATGGAAGGTAGTCTATTGTCGAGATTTTTGTTACTACAATGGATGGTATCCTTGTCATTATGGAAGGTATTCTGTTGTCGAGATTTTTGTTACTACAATGGATGGTAGCCTTGTCATTATGGAAGGTAGTTTGTTGTCGAGATTTTTCTTACTCCAATGGATTGTAGCCTTGTCATTATGGAAGGTAGTCTCTTGTTGATATTTTTGTTACTACAATGGATGGTAACCTTGTCATTTTGGAAGGTAGTCTGTTGTCGATATTTTTGTTACTACAATGGATAATAGCCTTGTCATTATGGAAGGTAGTCTGTTGTCGAGATTTTTGTTACTCCAATGGATGGTAGCCTTTTCATTATGTAAGGTAGTTTGTTGTCGAGATTTTTGTTACTACAATGGATGGTAGACTTGTCATTATGGAAGGTTGTTTGTCGTTATGATTTCTGGTACTCCAATGGACGATAGCCTTGTCATTATGGAAGATAGTATGTTGTCGATATCTTTGTTACTCCAATGGATGGTAGCCTTGTAATTACGGAAGGTAGTCTGTTGTCGAGATTTTTGTTACTCCAATGGATTGTAGCCTTATCTCTATGGAAGGTAGTCTCTTGTTGATATTTTTGTTACTACAATGGATGGTATCCTTGTCATTTTGGAAGGGAGTCTGTTGTCGAGGTTTTTGTAACTCTAATGGATGGTAGCCTTGTCATTATGGAAGGTAGTCTTTTGTCGAGATTTTTGTTACTCCAATGGATGGTAGCCTTGTCATTATGGAAGGTACTCTGTTATCCAGATTTTTGTTACTACAATGGATGATAGCCTTGTCATTATGGAAGGTAGTCTATTGTCGAGATTTTTGTTACTACAATGGATGGTAGCCTTGTCATTATGGAAGGTATTCTGTTGTCGAGATTTTTGTTACTACAATGGATGGTAGCCATGTTATTATTGAAGGTAGTTTGTTGTCGAGATTTTTGTTACTCCAATGGATGGTAGCCTTTTCATTATGGAAGGTAGTCTCTTGTTGATTTTTTTGTTACTACAATGGATGGTAGCCTTGTCATTATGGAAGGTTGTTTGTCGTTGTGATTTCTGGTACTCCAATGGACGGTAGCCTTGTCATTATGGAAGATAGTATGTTGTCGATATCTTTGTTACTCCAATGGATGGTAGCCTTGTCATTACGGAAGGTAGTCTGTTGTCGAGATTTTTGTTACTCCAATGGATTGTAGCCTTGTCTCTATGGAAGGTAGTCTCTCGTTGATATTTTTGTTACTACAATGGATGGTATCCTTGTCATTTTTGAAGGGAGTCTGTTGTCGAGGTTTTTGTTACTCTAATGGATGGTAGCCTTGTCATTATGGAAGGTAGTCTGTTGTCGAGATTTTTGTTACTCCAATGGATGGTAGCCTTGTCATTATGGAACGTAGTCTGTTGTCGAGATTTTTGTTACTACAATGGATGATAGCCTTGTCATTATTGAAGGTAGTTTGTTGTAGATATTTTTGTTACTCCAATGGATGGTAGCCTTGTCATTATGGAAGGATGTCTTTTGTCGGTATTTTTGTTACTCCGATGGATGGTAGCCTTGTCATTATGGACCATGGACTATTGTTGAGATATTTGTTACTGCAATGGGTGGTAGCCTTGTAAATATTGAAGGTAGTCTATTGTTGAGAATTTTGTTACTCTAATGGATGGTAGACTTGACATTATTGAAAGTAGTCTGGTTTCGAGATTTTTGTTACCGCAATGGATGGTAGGCGTGTCATTATGGAACGTAGTTTGTTGTCGAAATTTTTGTTACACCAATGGATGGTAGCCTTGTCGTTATGGATGGTAGTTTGTTGTCTAAATTTTTGTTACTCCAATGGATGATAGCCTTGTCATTATGGAAGGTAGTCTGTTGTAGAGATTTTTGTTACTCCAATGGATGCTAGCCTTGTCATTATGGAAGGAAGTCAGTTGTATAAATATTTGTAACACCAATGGATGGTAGCCTTGTCATTATGGAAGGTAGTCTGTTGTCGAGATTTTTGTTACTGCAATGGATGGTAGCTTTGTCTTAATGGAAGGTAGTCTGTTGTCGATAATTTTGTTACTCCAATGGATGGTAGCCTTGTATTTATGGAAGGTAGTCTATTGTCGATATTTTTGTTACTCATATGGATGGTATCCTTGTCATTATTGAAGGTAGTCTATTGTCGAGATCTTTGTTACTACAATGGATGGTATCCTTATAATTATTAAAGGTAGTCTATTGTCGAGATTTTTGTTAATCCAATGGATGGTAGCCTTATCATTATGGAAGGTAGTCTGCTGTCGGTATTTTTGTTACTCCAATGGATGGTAGCCTTGTCATTGTGGAAGGTAGTCTATTGTCGAGATTTTTTTTACTCCAATGGATGGTAGCCTTGTTATTATGGAAGGTAGTTTGTTGTCGATATCACTTTTACTCCAATGGATGGTAGCCTTGTCATATGGAAGGTAGTCTATTGTCGATATTTTTTTTACTCCAATGGATGGTAGCCTTGTCATTATGGAAGGTAGTCTGCTATCGAGATATTTGTTACTGCAATGGATGGTAGCCTTGTCTTTATGGAAGGTAGTCTGTTATCGATATTTTTTGTACTCCTATGGATGGTAGCCTTGTCATTATGGAAGGTAGTCTATTGTCGAGATCTTTGTTACTCAATGGATGGTTGCCTTGTTATTATGGAAGTTAGTCTGTGGTAGAGATTTTTGTTACTCTAATGGATGGTAGCCTTGTAATTATGGAAGGTAGTCTGTTGTCGAGATTTTTTTTACTCCAATGGATGGTAGCCCTGTCATTATGGAAGGTAGTCTATTGTCGAGATTTTTGTTACTCTAATGGATGGTAGACTTGACATTATGGAAAGTAGTCTGGTTTCGAGATTTTTGTTACCGCAATGGATGGTAGGCGTGTCATTATCAAATGTAGTTTGCTGTCGATATTTTTGTTACACCAATAGATGGTAGCCTTGTCGTTTTGGAAGGTAGTCTGTTGTCTAGATTTTTGTTACTCCAATGGATGATACCCTTGTCATTATGGAAGATAGTTTGTTGTATAGATATTTGTAACTCCAATGGATGGTAGCCTTTTCATTATAGAAGGTAGTCTGTTGCCGAGATTTTTTTTACTCATATGAATGGTAGCCTTGTCATTATGGAAGGTAGTCTATTGTCGAGATCTTTGTTACTCAATGGATGGTAGCCTTGTCATTATGGAAGGTAGTCTGTTGTAGATATTTTTGTTACTCTAATGGATGGTAGCCTTGTCATTATGGAAGGAAGTCTTTTTTCGATATTTTTATTACTCCAATGCATGGTAGCGTTGCCATTATGGACTGTGGTCTATTGTCGATATTTTTGTTACTCCAATGGATTGTAGCCTTGTCTTTATGGAAGTTAGTCTATTGTCGATATTTTTGGTACTCCTATGGATGGTAGCCTTGTCATTATGGAAGGTAGTCTGTTGTCGAGATCTTTGTTACTCAATGGATGGTAGCCTTGTCATTATGGAAGGTAGTCTTTTGTAGAGATTTTTGTTACTGTAATGGATGGTAGCCTTGTTATTATGAAAGGAAGTCTTTTTTCGAGATTTTTGTTTTTCCAATGGATGGTAGCCTTGTCATTATGGACTGTGGTCTATTGTCAAGATTTTTGATACTCCAATGGATGGTAGCCTTGTCTTTATGGAAGTTAGTCTATTGTCGACATTTTGGGTACTCCTATGGATGGTAGCCTTGTCATTTTGGAAGGTAGTCTATTGTCGAGATCTTTGTTACTCAATGGATGGCAACCTTGTCATTATGCAAGGTAGTATGTTGTAGATATTTTTGTTATTGTAATGGATGGTAGCCTTGTCATTATGAAAGGAAGTTTTTTGTCGATATTTTTGTTACTCCAATGGATAGTAGCCTTGTCATTATGGACCATGGTCTATTGTCGAGATTTTTGTTACTGCAATGGGTGGTAGCCTTGTAATTATGGAAGGTAGTCTGTTGTCAAGATTTTTGTTACTCCAATGGATGATAGCCTTTTAATTATGGAAGGTAGTCTGTTGTCGACATTTTTGTTACTCTAATGGATGGTAGCCTTGTCTTTATGGAACGTAGTCTGTTGTCGATATTTTTGTTACTCTAATGGATGGTAGCCTTGTCATTATGAAAGGAAGTCTTTTTTCGAGATTTTTGTTACTCCAATGGATGGTAGCCTTGTCATTATGGACTGTGGTCTATTGTCGAGATTTTTGTTACTCCAATGGATGGTAGCCTTGTCTTTATGGAAGTTAGTCTATTATCGATATTTTTGGTACTCCTATAAATGGTAGCCTTGTCATTATGGAAGGTAGTCTGTTGTCGAGATCTTTGTTACTCAATGGATGGCAGCCTTGTCATTATACAAGGTAGTCTATTGTAGATATTTTTGTTACTGTAATGGATGGTAACCTTGTTATTTTTAAAGGAAGTCTTTTGTCGATATTTTTGTTACTCCAATGGATAGTAGCCTTGTCATTATGGACAGTGATCTATTGTCGAGATTTTTGTTACTGCAATGGGTGGTAGCTTTGTAATTATGGAAGGTAGTCTATTGTCAAGATTTTTGTTACTCCAATGGATGGTAGCCTTTTCATTATGGAAGGTAGTCTGTTGTCGAAATTTTTGTTACTCTAATGGATGGTAGCCCTGTCTTTATGGAAGGTAGTATGTTGTCGATATTTTTGTTACTCCAATGGATGGTAGCCTTGTCATTATGGAAGGTAGTATGTCGTTGAGATTTTTGTTACACCAATGGATTGTAGCCTTGTCATTATGGAAAGTAGTTTGTTCTTCATATTTTTGGTACTCCAATGGATGGTAGCCTTGTCATAATGAAAGGTAGTCTATTGTCAGGATTTTTGTTATTCCATTGGATAGTAGCCTTGTCATTATGGAAGGTAGTCTGTTGTCAAGATTTTTGTTATCCCAATGAATGGTAACCTTGCCATTATGGAAGGTAGTATGTTTCAAGATTTTTTTTACTCCAATGGATGGTAACCTTTTCATTATGGAAGGTAGTCTGTTGAGGAGATTTTAATTACTGCAATGGATGGTAGCCTTGTCTTTATGGAAGGTAGTCTTTTGTCGATATTTTTGTTACTCCAATGGATGGTAGCCTTGTCTTTATGGAAGTTAGTCTATTGTCGATATTTTTGGTACTCCTATGGATGGTAGCCTTGTCATTACGGAAGGTAGTCTATTATCGAGATATTTGTTACTCAATGGATGGAAGCCTTGTCATTATACAAGGTAGTCTGCTGTAGAGATTTTTGTTACTGTAATGGATGGTTGCCTTTTCATTATGAAAGGAAGTCTATTGTCGATATTTTTGTTAGTCCAATGGATGGAAGACTTGTCATTATGGACCATGGTCTATTGTCAAGATTTTTGTTACTACAATGGGTGGTAGCCTTGTAATTATGGAAGGTAGTCTGTTGTAAAGATTTTTGTTACTCCAATGGAATATAGACTTATCATTATGGAAGGTAGTCTATTGTCGAGATTTTTGTTACTCAATGGATGGTAGAATTGACATTATGGAAAGTAGTTTGGTTTCGAGATTTTTGTTACCGCAATGGATGGTAGGCGTGTCATTATGGAACGTAGTTTGTTGTCGATATTTTTCTTACACCAATGGATGGTAGCCTGGTCATTATGGAAGGTAGTCTGTTGTCTAGATTTTTGTAACTCCAATGGATGATAGCCTTGTCATTATGGAAGGTAGTCTGTTGTAGAGATTTTTGTTACTCCAATGGATGTTAGCCTTGTCATTATGGAAGGATGTCGATTGTTGATATTTTTGTTACTCCGATGGATGGTAGCCTTGTCATTATGGACCTTGGTCTATTTTCGAGATTTTTGTAACTGCAATGGGTGGTAGCCTTGTAAATATAGAAGGTAGTTTGTTGTCAAGATTTTTGTTACTCCAATGGATCGTAGCCTTGTCATTATGGAAGGTAGTCTATTGTCGAGATTTTTGTTACTCTAATGGATGGTAGACTTGAGATTATGGAAAGTAGTCTGATTTCGAGATATTTGTTACCGCAATGGATGGTAGGCGTGTCATTATGGAATGTAGTTTGTTGTCGAAATTTTTGTTACACCAATGGATGGTAGCCTTGTCGTTATGGATGGTAGTCTGTTGTCTAAATTTTTGTTACTCCAATGGATGATAGCCTTGTCATTATGGAAGGTAGTCTGTTGTAGAGATTTTTGTTACTCCAATGGATGGTAGCCTTGTCATTATGGAAGGAAGTCTGTTGTATATATATTTGTAACTCCAATGGATGGTAGCCTTGTCATTATGGAAGGTAGTCTCTTGTCGAGATTTTTGTTACTGCAATGGATGGTAGCTTTGTCTTAATGGAAGGTAGTCTGTTGTCGATAATTTTGTTACTCCAATGGATGGTAGCCTTTTCTTTATGGAAGGTAGTCTATTGTCGATATTTTGGTTACTCATATGGATGGTATCCTTGTCATTATTGAAGGTAGTCTATTGTCGAGATCTTTGTTACTCCAATGGATGGTATCCTTATAATTATTGAAGGTAGTCTATTGTCGATATTTTTGTTAATCCAATGGATGGTAGCCTTGTCATTATGGAAGGTAGTCTATTGTCGAGATCGTTGTTACTCAATGGATGGTAGCCTTGTCATTATGGAATGTAGTCTGTTGTAGATGTTTTTGTTACTCTAATGGATGGTAGCCTTGTCATTATGGAAGGAAGTATTTTTCCGAGATTTTTGTTACTCCAATGCATGGTAGCGTTGCCATTATGGACTGTGGTCTATTGTCGATATTTTTGTTACTCCAATGGATTGTAGCCTTGTCTTTATGGAAGTTAGTCTATTTTCGATATTTTTGGTACTCCTATGGATGGTAGCCTTGTCATTATGGAAGGTAGTCTGTTGTCGAGATCTTTGTTACTCAATGGATGGTAGCCTTGTCATTATGGAAGGTAGTCTTTTGTAGAGATTTTTGTTACTGTAATGGATGGTAGCCTTGTTATTATGAAAGGATGTCTTTTTTCGAGATTTTTGTTACTCCAATGGATGGTAGCCTTGTCATTATGGAGTGTGGTCTATTGTCAAGATTTTTGATACTCCAATGGATGGTAGCCTTGTTTTATGGAAGTTAGTCTATTGTCGACATTTTGGGTACTCTTATGGATGGTAGCCTTGTCATTTTGGAAGGTAGTCTATTGTCGAGATCTTTGTTACTCAATGGATGGCAACCTTGTCATTATGCAAGGTAGTCTGTTTTAGATATTTTTGTTACTGTAATGGATGGTAGCCTTGTCATTATGAAAGGAAGTTTTTTGTCGATATTTTTGTTACTCCAATGGATAGTAGCCTTGTCATTATGGACCGTGGTCTATTGTCGAGATTTTTGTTACTGCAATGGGTGGTAGCCTTGTAATTATGGAAGGTAGTCTGTTGTCAAGATTTTTGTTACTCCAATGGATGGTAGCCTTTTCATTATGGAAGGTAGTCTGTTGTCGACATTTTTGTTACTCTAATGGATGGTAGCCTTGTCTTTATGGAACGTAGTCTGTTGTCGATATTTTTGTTACTCCAATGGATGGTAGCCTTGTCATTATGAAAGGAAGTCTTTTTTCGAGATTTTTGTTACTCCAATGGATGGTAGCCTTGTCATTATGGATTGTGGTCTATTGTCGAGATTTTTGTTACTCCAATGGATGGTAGCCTTGTCTTTATGGAAGTTAGTCTATTGTCGATATTTTTGGTACTCCTATAGATGGTAGCCTTGTCATTATGGAAGGTAGTCTGTTGTCGAGATCTTTGTTACTCAATGGATGGCAGCCTTGTCGTTATACAAGGTAGTCAATTGTAGAGATTTTTGTTACTGTAATGGATGGTAGCCTTGTTATTTTTAAAGGAAGTCTTTTGTCGATATTTTTGTTACTCCAATGGATAGTAGCCTTGTCATTATGGACCGTGATCTATTGTCGAGATTTTTGTTACTGCAATGGGTGGTAGCCTTGTAATTATGGAAGGTAGTCTATTGTCAAGATTTTTGTTACTCCAATGGATGGTAGCCTTTTCATTATGGAAGGTAGTTTGTTGTCGACATTTTTGTTACTCTAATGGATGGTAGCCTTGTCTTTATGGAAGGTAGTATGTTTTCGATATTTTTGTTACTCCAATGGATGGTAGCCTTGTCATTATGGAAGGTAAGATGTCGTTGAGATTTTTGTTACACCAATGGATTGTAGCCTTGTCATTATGGAAATTAGTTTGTTCTTCATATTTTTGGTACTCCAATGGATGGTAGCCTTGTCATAATGAAAGGTAGTCTATTGTCGGGATTTTTGTTATTCCATTGGATAGTAGCCTTGTCATTATGGAAGGTAGTCTGTTGTCAAGATTTTTGTTATCCCAATGAATGGTAACCTTGCCATTATGGAAGGTAGTATGTTTCAATATTTTTTTACTCCAATGGGTGGTAACCTTGTCATTATGGAAGGTAGTCTGTTGAGGAGATTTTAGTTACTGCAATGGATGGTAGCCTTGTCTTTATGGAAGGTAGTCTTTTGTCGATATTTTTGTTACTCCAATGGATGGTAGCCTTGTCTTTATGAAAGTTAGTCTATTGTCGATATTTTTGGTACTCCTATGGATGGTAGCCTTGTCATTACGGAAGGTAGTCTGTTATCGAGATATTTGTTACTCAATGGATGGCAGCCTTGTCATTATACAAGGTAGTCTGCTGTAGAGATTTTTGTTACTGTAATGGATGGTTGCCTTTTCATTATGAAAGGAAGTCTATTGTCGATATTTTTGTTAGTCCAATGGATGGTAGACTTGTCATTATGGACCATGGTCTATTGTTGACATTTTTGTTACTACAATGGGTGGTAGCCTTGTAATTATGGAAGGTAGTCTGTTGTCAAGATTTTTGTTACTCCAATGGAATATAGCCTTATCATTATGGAAGGTAGTCTATTGTCGAGATTTTTGTTACTCAATGGATGATAGAATTGACATTATGGAAAGTAGTTTGGTTTCGAGATTTTTGTTACCGCAATGGATGGTAGGCGTGTCATTATGGAACGTAGTTTGTTGTCGATATTTTTGTTACGCCAATGGATGGTAGCGTGGTCATTATGGAAGGTAGTCTGTTGTCTAGATTTTTGTAACTCCAATGGATGATAGCCTTGTCATTATGGAAGGTAGTCTGTTGTAGAGATTTTTGTTACTTCAATGGATGTTAGCCTTGTCATTATGGAAGGATGTCTTTTGTCGATATTTTTGTTACTCCGATGGATGGTAGCCTTGTCATTATGGACATTGGTCTATTGTCGAGATTTTTGTTACTGCAATGGGTGGTAGCCTTGTAAATATAGAAGGTAGTTTGTTGTCAAGATTTTTGTTACTCCAATGGATGGTAGCCTTGTCATTATGGAAGGTAGTCTATTGTCGAGATTTTTGTTACTCTAATGGACGGTAGACTTGACATTATGGAAAGTAGTCTGATTTCGAGATATTTGTCACCGCAATGGATGGTAGGCGTGTCATTATGGAACGTAGTTTGTTGTCGAAAATTTTGTTACACCAATGGATGGTAGCCTTGTCGTTATGGATGGTAGTCTGTTGTCTAAATTTTTGTTACTCCAATGGATGATAGCCTTGTCATTATGGAAGGTAGTTTGTTGCAGAGATTTTTGTTACTCCAATGGATGGTAGCCTTGTCATTATGGAAGGAAGTCTGTTGTATATATATTTGTAACTCCAATGGATGGTAGCCTTGTCATTATGGAAGGTAGTCTGTTGTCGAGATTTTTGTTACTGCAATGGATGGTAGCTTTGTCTTAATGGAAGGTAGTCTGTTGTCGATAATTTTGTTACTCCAATGGATGGTAGCCTTGTCTTTATGGAAGGTAGTCTATTGTCGATATTTTGGTTACTCATATGGATGGTATCCTTGTCATTATGGAAGGTAGTTTATTGTCGAGATCTTTGTTACTCCAATGGATGGTATCATTATAATTATTGAAGGTAGTCTATTGTCGAGATTTTTGTTAATCCAATGGATTGTAGCCTTGTCATTATGGAAGGTAGTCTATTGTCGAGATCTTTGTTACTAAATGGATGGTAGCCTTGTCATTATGGAATGTAGTCTGTTGTAGAGATTTTTGTTACTCTAATGGATGGTAGCCTTGTCATTATGGAAGGAAGTCTTTTTTCGAGATTTTTGTTACTCCAATGCATGGTAGCCTTGTCATTATGGACTGTGGTAAATTGTCGATATTTTTGTTACTCCAATGGATGATAGCCTTGTCATTATGGAAGGTAGTCTATTGTCGAGATTTTTGTTACTGCAATGGATGGTAGTTTTGTCTTAATGGAAGGTAGTCTGTTGTCGATAATTTTGTTACTCTAATGGATGGTAGCCTTGTCTTTATAGGAGGTAGTCTATTGTCGATATTTTGGTTACTCATATGGATGGTATCCTTGTCATTATGGAAGGTAGTCTATTGTCGAGATCTTTGTTACTCCAATGGATGGTATCCTTATAATTATTGAAGGTAGTATATTATCGAGATTTTTATTAATCCAATGGATGGTAGCCTTATCATTATGGAAGGTAGCCTACTGTCGGTAATTTTGTTACTCCAATGGATGGTAGCCTTGTCATTATGGAAGGTAGTCTATTGTCGAGATTTTTTTTACTCCAAAGGATGGTAGCCTTGTCATTAAGGAAGGTAGTCTATTGTCGAGATTTCTTTTACTCCAATGAATGGTAGCCTTGTCATATGGAAGGTAGTCTGTTGTCGAGCTTTTTTTTACTCCAATGGATGGTAGCCTTGTCATTATGGAAGGTAGTCTGTTTTCGATATATTTGTTATTGCAATGGATGGTAGCTTTGTCTTTATGGAAGGTAGTCTTTTGCCAATATTTTTGTTACTCCAATGGATGGTAGCCTTGTCTTTATGGAAGGTAGTCTGTTGTCGATATTTTTGTTACTCCTATGGATGGTAGCCTTGTCATTATGGAAGGTAGTCTATTGTCGAGATATTTGTTACTCAATGGATGGTAGCCTTGTCATTATGGAAGGTAGTCTGTGGTAGAGATTTTTGTTACTCCAATGGATGGTAGCCTTGTCATTATGGAAGGAAGTCTTTTGTCGAGTTTTTTGTTACTCCAATGGATGGTAGCCTTGTCATTATGGACCGTGGTCTATTGTCAAGATTTTTGTTACTCCAATGGATGTTATACTTGTAATTATGGAAGGTAGTCTGTTGTCGAGATTATTGTTATTCCAATGGATGGTAACCTTGTCATTATGGAAGGTAGTCTGTTGTCGAGATTTTTTTTACTCCAATGGATGGTAGCCTTGTCATTATGGAAGGTAGTTTGCTGTCGAGATTTTTGTTACTACAATGGATGGTAGCCTTGTCATTATGGAAGGTAGTATGTCGTTGAGATTTCTGTTACACCAATGGATTTTAGCCTTGTTATTATGGAAAGTAGTTTGTTTTTCATATTTTTGTTACTCCAATGGATGGTAGCCTTGTCAAAATTAAAGATAGTCTATTGTCGAGATTTTTGTTATTCCATTGGATAGTAGCCTTGTCATTATGGAAGGTAGTCTATTGTCGAGATTATTATTATCCCAACGAATGGTAACCTTGTCATTATGGAAGGTAGTATGTTTCGAGATTTTTTTTACTCCAATGGATGGTATCCTTGTCATTATGGAAGGTAGTTTGTGGTAGATATTTTTGTTACTCTAATGGATGGTAGCCTTGTCATTATGGAAGGAAGTCTTTTGTCGAGATTTTTGTTACTCCAATGGAAGGTAGCCTTGTCATTATGGACTGTGGTCTATTGTCAAGATTTTTGTTACTCCAATGGATGGTAGCCTTGTCATTATGGAAGGTAGTATGTTGTCGAGATTTTTGTTATCCCAATGGATGGTAACCTTGTCCATATGGAAGGTAGTATGTTTCGAGATTTTTTTTAGTCCAATGGATGGTAGCCTTGTCATTATGGAAGGTAGTCTTTTGAGGAGATTTTTGTTACTGCAATGGATGATAGCCTTATCTTTATGGAAGGTAGTCTATTGTCGATATTTTTGTTACTCCAATGGATGGTAGCCTTGTCTTTATAGAAGTTAGTCTATTGTCGATATTTTTGGTACTCCTATGGATGGTAGCCTTGTCATTATGGAAGGTAGTTTGTTGTCGAGATCTTTGGTACTCAATGGATGGCAGACTTGTCATTATGCAAGGTAGTCTGTTGTAGAGATTTTTCTTACTGTAATGGATGGTTGCCTTTTCATTATGAAAGGAAGTCTATTGTCGATATTTTTGTTACTCCAATGGGTGGTAGCGTAGTAATTATGGAAGGTAATCTGTTGTCAAGATTTTTGTTACTCCAATGGAATGTAGCCTTATCATTATGGAAGTTAGTCTATTGTCGAGATTTTTGTTACTCAATGGATGGTAGAATTGACATTATGGAAAGTAGTTTGGTTTCGAGATTTTTTTTACCGCAATGGATGGTAGGCGTGTCATTATGGAACGTAGTTTTTTGTCGAAATTTTTGTTACACCAATGGATGGTAGCCTTATCGTTATGGATGGTAGTCTGTTGTCTAAATTTTTGTTACTCCAATGGATGATAGCCTTGTCATTATGGAAGGTAGTCTGTTGTAGAGATTTTTGTTACTCCAATGGATGGTAGCCTTGTCATTATGGAAGGAAGTTTGTTGTATATATATATTTGTAACTCGAATGGATGGTAGCCTTGTCATTATGGAAGCTAGTCTATTGTCGATATTTTTGTTACTGCAATGGATGGTAGCTTTGTCTTAATGGAAGGTAGTCTGTTGTCGATAATTTTGTTACTCCAATGGATGGTAGCCTTGTCTTTATGGAAGGTAGTCTATTGTCGATATTTTGGTTACTCATATGGATGGTATCCTTGTCATTATGGAACGTAGTCTATTGTCGAGATCATTGTTACTCCAATGGATGGTATCCTTATAATTATTGAAGGTAGTATATTGTCGAGATTTTTGTTAATCCAATGGATGGTAGCCTTATCATTATGGAAGGTAGTCTATTGTCGGTAATTTTGTTACTCCAATGGATGGTAGCCTTGTCATTATGGAAGGTAGTCTATTGTCGAGATTTTTTTTACTCCAAAGGATGGTAGCCTTGTCATTATGGAAGGTAGTCTATTGTCGAGATTTCTTTTACTCCAATGGATGGTAGCCTTGTCATATGGAAGGTAGTCTGTTGTCGAGATTTTTTTTACTCCAATGGACGGTAGCCTTGTCATTATGGAAGGTAGTCTGTTTTCGAGATATTTGTTACGGCAATGGATGGTAGCTTTGTCTTTATGGAAGGTAGTCTTTCGTCAATATTTTTGTTACTCCAATGGATGGTAGCCTTGTCTTTATGGAAGGTAGTCTATTGTCGATATTTTTGTTACTCCTATGGATGGTCGCCTTGTCATTATGGAAGGTAGTCTATTGTCGAGATATTTGTTACTCAATGGATGGTAGCCTTGTCATTATGGAATGTAGTCTGTGGTAGAGATTTTTGTTACTCCAATGGATGGTAGCCTTGTCATTATGGAAGGAAGTCTTTTGTCGAGTTTTTTGTTACTCCAATGGATGGTAGCCTTGTCATTATGGACCGTGGTCTATTGTCAAGATTTTTGTTACTCCAATGGATGTTATACTTGTAATTATGGAAGGTAGTTTGTTGTCGAGAGTTTTGTTATTCCATTGGATAGTAGCCTTGTTATTATGGAAGGTAGTTTGTTGTCGCGATTTTTGTTATTCCAATGGATGGTAACCTTGTCATTATGGAAGGTAGTATGTTGTCGAGATTTTTTTACTCCAATGGATGGTAGCCTTGTCATTATGGAAGGTAGTTTGCTGTCGAGATTTTTGTTACTACAATGGATGGTAGCCTTGTCATTATGGAAGGTAGTATGTCGTTGAGATTTTTGTTACACCAATGGATTGTAGCCTTGTTATTATGGAAAGTAGTTTGTTTTTCATATTTTTGTTACTCCAATGGATGGTAGCCTTGTAAAAATTAAAGATAGTCTATTGTCGAGATTTTTGTTATTCCGTTGGATAGTAGCCTTGTCATTATGGAAGGTAGTCTGTTGTCGAGATCATTATTATCCCAATGGATGGTAACCTTGTCATTATGGAAGGTAGTATGTTTCGAGATTTTTTTTACTCCAATGGATGGTATCCTTGTCATTATGGAAGGTAGTCTGTGGTAGAGATTTTTGTTACTCTAATGGATGGTAGCCTTGTCATTATGGAAGGAAGTCTTTTGTCGAGATTTTTGTTACTTCAATGGATGGTAGCCTTGTCATTATGGACTGTGGTCTATTGTCAAGATTTTTGTTACTCCAATGGATGGTAGCCTTGTCATTATGGAAGGTAGTATGTTGTCGAGATTTTTGTTATCCCAATGGATGGTAACCTTGTCCATATGGAAGGTAGTATGTTTTGAGATTTTTTTTACTCCAATGGATGGTAGCCTTGTCATTATGGAAGGTAGTCTTTTGAGGAGATTTTTGTTACTGCAATGGATGGTAGCCTTGTCTTTATGGAAGGTAGTCTATTGTCGATATTTTTGTTACTCCAATGGATGGTAGACTTGTCTTTATAGAAGTTAGTCTATTGTCGATATTTTTGGTACTCCTATGGATGGTAGCCTTGTCATTATGGAAGGTAGTTTGTTGTCGAGATCTTTGTTACTCAACGGATGGCAGACTTGTCATTATGCAAGGTAGTCTTTTGTAGAGATTTTTGTTACTGTAATGGATGGTTGCCTTTTCATTATGAAAGGAAGTCTATTGTCGATATTTTTGTTACTCCAATGGGTGGTAGCCTTGTAATTATGGAAGGTAGTCTGTTGTCAAGATTTTTGTTACTCCAATGGAATGTAGCCTTATCATTATGGAAGTTAGTCTATTGTCGAGATTTTTGTTACTCAATGGATGGTAGAATTGACATTATGGAAAGTAGTTTGGTTTCGAGATTTTTGTTACTGCAATGGATGGTAGGCGTGTCATTATGGAACGTAGTTTTTTGTCGAAATTTTTGTTACACCAATGGATGGTAGCCTTGTCGTTATGGATGGTAGTCTGTTGTCTAAATTTTTGTTACTCCAATGGATGATAGCCTTGTCATTATGGAAGGTAGTCTGTTGTAGAGATTTTTGTTACTCCAATGGATGGTAGCCTTGTCATTATGGAAGGAAGTTTGTTGTATATATATTTGTAACTCCAATGGATGGTAGACTTGTCATTATGGAAGCTAGTCTATTGTCGATATTTTTGTTACTGCAATGGATGGTAGCTTTGTCTTAATGGAAGGTAGTCTGTTGTTGATAATTTTGTTACTCCAATGGATGGTAGCCTTGTCTTTATGGAAGGTAGTCTATTGTCGATATTTTGGTTACTCATATGGATGGTATCCTTATCATTATGGAAGGTAGTCTATTGTCGAGATCTTTGTTACTCCAATGGATGGTATCCTTATAATTATTGAAGGTAGTCTATTGTCGAGATTTTTGTTAATCCAATGGATGGTAGCCTTATTATTATGGAAGGTAGTCTGATGTCGGTAATTTTGTTACTCCAATGGATGGTAGCCTTGTCATTATGGAAGGTAGTCTATTGTCGAGATTTTTTTTACCCCAATGGATGGTAGCCTTGTCATTATGGAAGGTAGTCTGTTGTCGATATTTCTTTTA
Source organism: Vicia faba (assembly GCA_948472305.1). Classification (NCBI taxonomy): domain Eukaryota; kingdom Viridiplantae; phylum Streptophyta; class Magnoliopsida; order Fabales; family Fabaceae; genus Vicia; species Vicia faba. The sequence goes on from OX451740.1 coordinate 550,751,876, forward strand.
CTCCAATGGATGGTAGCCTTGTCATTATGGAAGGTAGTCTGCTGTGGAGATATTTGTTACTGCAATGGATGGTAGCTTTGTCTTTATGGAAGGTAGTCTTTTGTCAATATTTTTGTTACTCCAATGGATGGTAGCCTTGTCTTTATGGAAGGTGGTTTGTTGTCGATATTTTTGTTACTCCTATGGATGGTATCCTTGTCATTATGGAAGGTAGTCTATTGTCGAGATCTTTGTTAATCAATGGATGGCTGCCTTGTCATTATGGAAGGTAGTCTGTAGTAGAGATTTTTGTTATTCTAATGGATGGTAGCCTTGTCATTATGGAAGGAAGTCTTTTGTCGAGATATTTGTTACTCCAATGGATGGTAGCCTTGTCATTATGGACCGTGGTCTATTGTCAAGATTTTTGTTACTCCAATGGATGGTATACTTGTAATTATGGAAGGTAGTCTGTTGTCCAGATCTTTGTTACTCAATGGATGGTAACCTTGTCATTATGGAAGGTAGTTTGTTGTCGATATTTTTGTTACTCCTATGGATGGTAGCCTTGTCATTATGGAAGGTAGTCTATTGTCGAGATATTTGTTACTCAATGGATGGTAGCCTTGTCATTATGGAAGGTAGTCTGTGGTACAGATTTTTGTTACTCCAATGGATGGTAGCCTTATCATTATGGAAGGAAGTCTTTTGTCGAGTTTTTTGTTACTCCAATGGATGGTAGCCTTGTCATTATGGACCGTGGTCTATTGTCAAGATTTTTGTTAGTCCAATGGATGTTATACTTGTAATTATGGAAGGTAGTCTGTTGTCGAGAGTTTTGTTATTCCATTGGATAGTATCCTTGTTATTATGGAAGGTAGTCTGTTGTCGAGATTTTTGTTATTCCAATGGATGGTAACCTTGTCATTATGGAAGGTAGTCTGTTGTCGAGATTTTTTTACTCCAATGGATGGTAGCCTTGTCATTATGGAAGGTAGTTTGCTGTCGAGATTTTCGTTACTACAATGGATGGTAGCCTTGTCATTATGGAAGGTAGTATGTCGTTGAGATTTTTGTTACACCAATGGATTGTAGCCTTGTTATTATGGAAAGTAGTTTGTTTTTCATATTTTTGTTACTCCAATGGATGGTAGCCTTGTCAAAATTAAAGATAGTCTATTGTCGAGATTTTTGTTATTCCATTGGATAGTAGCCTTGTCATTATGGAAGGTAGTCTGTTGTCGAGATTATTATTATCCCAACGGATGGTAACCTTGTCATTATGGAAGGTAGTATGTTTCGAGATTTTTTTTACTCCAATGGATGGTATCCTTGTCATTATGGAAGGTAGTCTGTGGTAGATATTTTTGTTAGTCTAATGGATGGTAGCCTTGTCATTATGGAAGGAAGTCTTTTGTCGAGATTTTTGTTACTCCAATGGATGGTAGCCTTTTCATTATGGACCGTGGTCTATTGTCAAGATTTTTGTTACTCCAATGGATGGTAGCCTTGTCATTATGGAAGGTAGTCTGTTGTCAGGATTTTTGTTATCCCAATGGATGGTAACCTTGTCCATATGGAAGGTAGTATGTTTCGAGATTTTTTTTACTCCAATGGATGGTAGCCTTGTCATTATGGAAGGTAGTCTTTTGAGGAGATTTTTGTTACTGCAATGGATGGTAGCCTTGTCTTTATGGAAGGTAGTCTATTGTCGATATTTTTGGTACTCCTATGGATGGTAGCCTTGTCATTATGGAAGGTAGTCTGTTGTCGAGATCTTTGTTACTCAATGGATGGCAGACTTGTCATTATGCAAGGTAGTCTGTTGTAGAGATTTTTGTTAGTGTAATGGATGGTTGCCTTTTCATTATGAAAGGAAGTCTATTGTGGATATTTTTGTTACTCCAATGGGTGGTAGCCTTGTAATTATGGAAGGTAGTCTGTTGTCAAGATTTTTGTTACTCCAATGGAATGTAGCCTTATCATTATGGAAGTTAGTCTATTGTCGAGATTTTTGTTACTCAATGGATGGTAGAATTGACATTATGGAAAGTAGTTTGGTTTCGAGATTCTTGTTAACGCAATGGATGGTAGGCGTGTCATTATGGAACGTAGTTTTTTGTCGAAATTTTTGTTACACCAATGAATGGTAGCCTTGTCGTTATGGATGGTAGTCTGTTGTCTAAATTTTTGTTACTCCAATGGATGATAGCCTTGTCATTATGGAAAGTAGTCTGTTGTAGAGATTTTTGTTAATCCAATGGATGGTAGCCTTATCATTATGGAAGGAAGTGTGTTGTATATATATTTGTAACTCCAATGGATGGTAGCCTTGTCATTATGGAAGCTAGTTTGTTGTCGATATTTTTTTTACTGCAATGGATGGTAGCTTTGTCTTAATGGAAGGTAGTCTCTTGTCGATAATTTTGTTACTCCAATGGATGGTAGCCTTGTCTTTATTGAAGGTAGTCTATTGTCGATATTTTGGTTACTCATATGGATGGTATCCTTGCCATTATGGAAGGTAGTCTATTGTCGAGATCTTTGTTACTCCAATGGATGGTATCCTTATCATTATGGAAGGTAGTATGATGTCGGTATTTTTTTTACTCCAATGGATGGTAGCCTTGTCATTATGGAAGGTAGTCTATTGTCGAGATTTTTTTTACTACAATGGATGGTAGCCTTGTCATTATGGAAGGTAGTCTGTTGTCGATATTTCTTTTACTCCAATGGATGGTAGCCTTGTCATATGGAAGGTAGTCTGTTGTCGAGATTTTTTTACTCCAATGGATGGTAGCCTTGTCATTATGGAAGGTAGTCTGTTGTGGAGATATTTGTTACTGCAATGGATGGTAGCTTTGTCTTTATGGAAGGTAGTCTTTTGTCAATATTTTTGTTACTCCATGGGATGGTAGCCTTGTCTTTATGGAAGGTAGTTTGTTGTCGATATTTTTGTTACTCCTATGGATGGTAGCCTTGTCATTATGGAAGGTAGTCTTTTGTCGAGATCTTTGTTACTCAATGGATGGTAGCCTTGTCATTATGGACCGTGGTCAATTGTCAAGATTTTTGTTACTCCAATGGATGCTATACTTGTAATTATGGAAGGTAGTCTGTTGCTGATATCTTTGTTACTCAATGGATGGTAGCCTTGTCATTATGGAAGGTAGTCTGTGGTAGAGATTTTTGTTACTCCAATGGATGGTAGCCTTGTCATTATGGAAGGAAGTCTTTTATCGAGATTTTTGTTACTCCAATGGATGGTAGCCTTGTCATTATGGACCGTGGTCTATTGTCAAGATTTTTCTTACTCCAATGGATGGTATACTTGTAATTATGGAAGGTAGTCTGTTGTCGAGATTTTTGTTATTCCATTGAATAGTAGCCTTGTTATTATGGAAGGTAGTCTGTTGTCGAGATTTTTGTTATTCCAAAATGGATGGTAGCCTTGTCATTATGGAAGGTAGTTTGCTGTCGAGATTTTTGTTACTACAATGGATGGTAGCCTTGTCATTATGGAAGGTAGTATGTCGTTGAGATTTTTGTTACACCAATGGATCGTAGCCTTGTTATTATGAAAAGTAGTTTGTTCTTCATATTTTTGTTACTCCAATGGATGGTAGCCTTGTCATAATTAAAGATAATCTATTGTCGAGATTTTTGTTATTCCATTGGATAGTAGCCTTGTAATTATGGAAAGTAGTCTGTTGTCGAGATTATAGTTATCCCAACGGATGGTAACCTTGTCATTATGGAAGGTAGTATGTTTCAAGATTTTTTTTACTCCAATGGATGGTATCCTTGTCATTATGGAAGGTAGTCTGTGGTAGATATTTTTGTTACTCTAATGCATGGTAGCCTTGTCATTTTGGAAGGAAGTCTTTTGTCGAGATTTTTGTTACTCCAATGGATGGTAGCCTTGTCATTATGGATCGTGGTCTATTGTCAAGATTTTTGTTACTCCAATGGATGGTAGCCTTGTCATTATGGAAGGTACTCTATTGTCGAGATTTTTGTTATCCCAATGGATGGTAACCTTGTCCATATGGAAGGTAGTATGTTTCGAGATTTTTTTTACTCCAATGGATGGTAGCCTTGTCATTATGGAAGGTAGTCTGTTGAGGAGATTTTTGTTGATGCAATGGATGGTAGCCTTGTCTTTATGGAAGGTAGTCTATTGTCGATGTTTTTGTTACTCCAATGGATGGTAGCCTTTTCATTATGGACCGTGGTCTATTGTCAAGATTTTTGTTACTCCAATGGATTGTATACTTGTAATTATGGAAGGTAGTATGTTGTCGAGATTTTTGTTATTCCATTGGATAGTAGCCTTGTTATTATGGAAGGTAGTCTGTTATCGAGATTTTTGTTATTCCAATGGATGGTAACCTTGTCATTATGGAAGGTAGTCTGTTGTCGAGATTTTTTTACTCCAATGGATGGTAGCCTTGTCATTATGGAAGCTAGTTTGCTGTCGAGATTTTTGTAACTACAATGGATGGTAGCCTTGTCATTATGGAAGGTAGTATGTCGTTGAGATTTTTGTTACACCAATGGATTGTAGCCTTGTTATTATGGAAAGTAGTTTGTTCTTCATATTTTTGTTACTCCAATGGATGGTAGCCTTGTCATAATTAAAGATAGTCTATTGTCGAGATTTTTGTTATTCCATTGGATAGTAGCCTTGTCATTATGGAAGGTAGTCTGTTGTCGAGATTATTGTTATCCCAACGGATGGTAACCTTGTCATTATGTAAGGTAGTATGTTTCGAGATTTTTTTTACTCCAATGGAATGTATCCTCGTCATTATGGAAGGTAGTCTGTGGTAGAGATTTTTGTTACTCTAATGGATGGTAGCCTTTGCATTATGGAAGGAAGTCTTTTGTCGAGATTTTTGTTACTCCAATGGATGGTAGCCTTGTCATTATGGACCGTGGTCTATTGTCAAGATTTTTGTTACTCCAATGGATGGTAGCCTTGTCATTATGGATGGTAGTCTATTGTCGAGATTTTTGTTATCCCAATGGATGGTAACCTTGTCCATATGGAAGGTAGTATGTTTCGAGATTTTTTTAGTCCAATGGATGGTAGCCTTGTCATTATGGAAGGTAGTCTGTTGAGGAGATTTTTGTTACTGGAATGGATGGTAGCCTTGTCTTTATGGAAGGTAGTCTATTGTCGATATTTTTGTTAATCCAATGGATGGTAGCCTTGTCATTATGGACCGTGGTCTATTGTCAAGATTTTTGTTACTCCAATGGATGGTATAATTGTAATTATGGAAGGTAGTCTGTTGTCAAGATTTTTGTTATTCCATTGGATAGTAGCCTTGTTATTATGGAAGGTAGTTTGTTGTCGAGATTTTTGTTATTCCAATGGATGGTAACCTTGTCATTATGGAAGGTAGTCTGTTGTCGAGATTTTTTTACTCCAATGGATGGTAGCCTTGTCATTATGGAAGCTAGTTTGCTGTCGAGATTTTTGTTACTACAATGGATGGTAGCCTTGTCATTATGGAAGGTAGTATGTCGTTGAGATTTTTGTTACACCAATGGATTGTAGCCTTGTTATTATGGAAAGTAGTTTGTTCTTCATATTTTTGTTACTCCAATGGATGGTAGCCTTGTCATAATTAAGGATAGTCTATTGTCGAGATTTTTGTTATTCCATTGGATAGTAGCCTTGTCATTATGGAAGGTAGTCTGTTGTCGAGATTATTGTTATCCCAACGGATGGTAACCTTGTCATTATGGAAGGTAGTATGTTTCGAGATTTTTATTACTCCAATGGATGGTATCCTTGTCATTATGGAAGGTAGTCTGTGGTAGAGATTTTTGTTACTCAAATGGATGGTAGCCTTGTCATTATGGAAGGAAGTCTTTTATCGAGATTTTTGTTACTCCAATGGATGGTAGCCTTGTCATTATGGACCGTGGTCTATTGTCAAGATTTTTGTTACTCCAATGGATGGTAGCCTTGTCATTATGGAAGGTAGTCTATTGTCGAGATTTTTGTTATCCCAATGGATGGTAACCTTGTCCATATGGAAGGTAGTATGTTTCGAGATTTTTTTTACTCAAATGGATGGTAGCCTTGTCATTATGGAAGGTACTCTGTTGAGGAGATTTTTGTTACTGCAATGGATGGTAGCCTTGTCTTTATGGAAGGTAGTCTATTGTCGATATTTTTGTTAATCCAATGGATGGTAGCCTTGTCATTATGGACCGTGGTCTATTGTCAAGATTTTTGTTACTCCAATGGATGGTAGACTTGTAATTATGGAAGGTAGTCTGTTGTCAAGATTTTTGTTATTCCATTGGATAATAGCCTTGTCATTATGGAAGGTAGTCTGTTGTCGAGATTATTGTTATCCCAACGGATGGTAACCTTGTCATTATGGAAGGTAGTATGTTTCGAGATTTTTATTACTCCAATGGATGGTATCCTTGTCATTATGGAAGGTAGTCTGTGGTAGAGATTTTTGTAACTCAAATGGATGGTAGCCTTGTCATTATGGAAGGAAGTCTTTTATCGAGATTTTTGTTACTCCAATGGATGGTAGCCTTGTCATTATGGACCGTGGTCTATTGTCAAGATTTTTGTTACTCCAATGGATGGTAGCCTTGTCATTATGGAAGGTAGTCTATTGTCGAGATTTTTGTTATCCCAATGGATGGTAACCTTGTCCATATGGAAGGTAGTATGTTTCGAGATTTTTTTTACTCTAATGGATGGTAGCCTTGTCATTATGGAAGGTAGTCTGTTGAGGAGATTTTTGTTACTGCAATGGATGGTAGCCTTGTCTTTATGGAAGGTAGTCTATTGTCGATATTTTTGTTAATCCAATGGATGGTAGCCTTGTCATTATGGACCGTGGTCTATTGTCAAGATTTTTGTTACTCCAATGGATGGTAGCCTTGTCATTATGGAAGGTACTCTATTGTCGAGATTTTTGTTATCCCAATGGATGGTAACCTTGTCCATATGGAAGGTAGTATGTTTCGAGATTTTTTTTACTCCAATGGATGGTAGCCTTGTCATTATGGAAGGTAGTCTGTTGAGGAGATTTTTGTTGACGCAATGGATGGTAGCCTTGTCTTTATGGAAGGTAGTCTATTGTCGATATTTTTGTTACTCCAATGGATGGTAGCCTTTTCATTATGGACCGTGGTCTATTGTCAAGATTTTTGTTACTCCAATGGATTGTATACTTGTAATTATGGAAGGTAGTATGTTGTCGAGATTTTTGTTATTCCATTGGATAGTAGCCTTGTTATTATGGAAGGTAGTCTGTTGTCGAGATTTTTGTTATTCCAATGGATGGTAACCTTGTCATTATGGAAGGTAGTCTGTTGTCGAGATTTTTTTACTCCAATGGATGGTAGCCTTGTCATTATGGAAGCTAGTTTGCTGTCGAGATTTTTGTAACTACAATGGATGGTAGCCTTGTCATTATGGAAGGTAGTATGTCGTTGAGATTTTTGTTACACCAATGGATTGTAGCCTTGTTATTATGGAAAGTAGTTTGTTCTTCATATTTTTGTTACTCCAATGGATGGTAGCCTTGTCATAATTAAAGATAGTCTATTGTCGAGATTTTTGTTATTCCATTGGATAGTAGCCTTGTCATTATGGAAGGTAGTCTGTTGTCGAGATTATTGTTATCCCAACGGATGGTAACCTTGTCATTATGGAAGGTAGTATGTTTCGAGATTTTTTTTACTCCAATGGAATGTATCCTCGTCATTATGGAAGGTAGTCTGTGGTAGAGATTTTTGTTACTCTAATGGATGATAGCCTTTGCATTATGGAAGGAAGTCTTTTGTCGATATTTTTGTTACTCCAATGGATGGTAGCCTTGTCATTATGGACCGTGGTCTATTGTCAAGATTTTTGTTACTCCAATGGATGGTAGCCTTGTCATTATGGATGGTAGTCTATTGTCGAGATTTTTGTTATCCCAATGGATGGTAACCTTGTCCATATGGAAGGTAGTATGTTTCGAGATTTTTTTAGTCCAATGGATGGTAGCCTTGTCATTATGGAAGGTAGTCTGTTGAGGAGATTTTTGTTACTGGAATGGATGGTAGCCTTGTCTTTATGGAAGGTAGTCTATTGTCGATATTTCTGTTAATCCAATGGATGGTAGCCTTGTCATTATGGACCGTGGTTTATTGTCAAGATTTTTGTTACTCCAATGGATGGTATAATTGTAATTATGGAAGGTAGTCTGTTGTCAAGATTTTTGTTATTCCATTGGATAGTAGCCTTGTTATTATGGAAGGTAGTTTGTTGTCGAGATTTTTGTTATTCCAATGGATGGTAACCTTGTCATTATGGAAGGTAGTCTGTTGTCGAGATTTTTTTACTCCAATGGATGGTAGCCTTGTCATTATGGAAGCTAGTTTGTTGTCGAGATTTTTGTTACTACAATGGATGGTAGCCTTGTCATTATGGAAGGTAGTATGTCGTTGAGATTTTTGTTACACCAATGGATTGTAGCCTTGTTATTATGGAAAGTAGTTTGTTCTTCATATTTTTGTTACTCCAATGGATGGTAGCCTTGTCATAATTAAAGATAGTCTATTGTCGAGATTTTTGTTATTCCATTGGATAGTAGCCTTGTCATTATGGAAGGTAGTCTGTTGTCGAGATTATTGTTATCCCAATGGATGGTAACCTTGTCATTATGGAAGGTAGTATGTTTCGAGATTTTTATTACTCCAATGGATGGTATCCTTGTCATTATGGAAGGTAGTCTGTGGTAGAGATTTTTGTTACTCAAATGGATGGTAGCCTTGTCATTATGGAAGGAAGTCTTTTATCGAGATTTTTGTTACTCCAATGGATGGTAGCCTTGTCATTATGGACCGTGGTCTATTGTCAAGATTTTTGTTACTCCAATGGATGGTAGCCTTGTCATTATGGAAGGTACTCTATTGTCGAGATTTTTGTTATCCCAATGGATGGTAACCTTGTCCATATGGAAGGTAGTATGTTTCGAGATTTTTTTTATTCCAATGGATGGTACCCTTGTCATTATGGAAGGTAGTCTGTTGAGGAGATTTTTGTTGATGCAATGGATGGTAGCCTTGTCTTTATGGAAGGTAGTCTATTGTCGAGATTTTTGTTACTCCAATGGATGGTAGCCTTTTCATTATGTACCGTGGTCTATTGTCAAGATTTTTGTTACTCCAATGGATTGTATACTTGTAATTATGGAAGGTAGTATGTTGTCGAGATTTTTGTTATTCCATTGGATAGTAGCCTTGTTATTATGGAAGGTAGTCTGTTGTCGAGATTTTTGTTATTCCAATGGATGGTAACCTTGTCATTATGGAAGGTAGTCTGTTGTCGAGATTTTTTTACTCCAATGGATGGTAGCCTTGTCATTATGGAAGCTAGTTTGCTGTCGAGATTTTTGTAACTACAATGGATGGTAGCCTTGTCATTATGGAAGGTAGTATGTCGTTGAGATTTTTGTTACACCAATGGATTGTAGCCTTGTTATTATGGAAAGTAGTTTGTTCTTCATATTTTTGTTACTCCAATGGATGGTAGCCTTGTCACAATTAAAGATAGTCTATTGTCGAGATTTTTGTTATTCCATTGGATAGTAGCCTTGTCATTATGGAAGGTAGTCTGTTGTCGAGATTATTGTTATCCCAACGGATGGTAACCTTGTCATTATGGAAGGTAGTATGTTTCGAGATTTTTTTTACTCCAATGGAATGTATCCTCGTCATTATGGAAGGTAGTCTGTGGTAGAGATTTTTGTTACTCTAATGGATGGTAGCCTTTGCATTATGGAAGGAAGTCTTTTGTCGAGATTTTTGTTACTCCAATGGATGGTAGCCTTGTCATTATGGACCGTGGTCTATTGTCAAGATTTTTGTTACTCCAATGGATGGTAGCCTTGTCATTATGGATGGTAGTCTATTGTCGAGATTTTTGTTATCCCAATGGATGGTAACCTTGTCCATATGGAAGGTAGTATGTTTCGAGATTTTTTTAGTCCAATGGATGGTAGCCTTGTCATTATGGAAGGTAGTCTGTTGAGGAGATTTTTGTTACTGGAATGGATGGTAGCCTTGTCTTTATGGAAGGTAGTCTATTGTCGATATTTTTGTTAATCCAATGGATGGTAGCCTTGTCATTATGGACCGTGGTCTATTGTCAAGATTTTTGTTACTCCAATGGATGGTATAATTGTAATTATGGAAGGTAGTCTGTTGTCAAGATTTTTGTTATTCCATTGGATAGTAGCCTTGTTATTATGGAAGGTAGTTTGTTGTCGAGATTTTTGTTATTCCAATGGATGGTAACCTTGTCATTATGGAAGGTAGTCTGTTGTCGAGATTTTTTTACTCCAATGGATGGTAGCCTTGTCATTATGGAAGCTAGTTTGCTGTCGAGATTTTTGTTACTACAATGGATGGTAGCCTTGTCATTATGGAAGGTAGTATGTCGTTGAGATTTTTGTTACACCAATGGATTGTAGCCTTGTTATTATGGAAAGTAGTTTGTTCTTCATATTTTTGTTACTCCAATGGATGGTAGCCTTGTCATAATTAAAGATAGTCTATTGTCGAGATTTTTGTTATTCCATTGGATAGTAGCCTTGTCATTATGGAAGGTAGTCTGTTGTCGAGATTATTGTTATCCCAACGGATGGTAACCTTGTCATTATGGAAGGTAGTATGTTTCGAGATTTTTATTACTCCAATGGATGGTATCCTTGTCATTATGGAAGGTAGTCTGTGGTAGAGATTTTTGTTACTCAAATGGATGGTAGCCTTGTCATTATGGAAGGAAGTCTTTTATCGAGATTTTTGTTACTCCAATGGATGGTAGCCTTGTCATTATGGACCGTGGTCTATTGTCAAGATTTTTGTTACTCCAATGGATGGTAGCCTTGTCATTATGGAAGGTACTCTATTGTCGAGATTTTTGTTATCCCAATGGATGGTAACCTTGTCCATATGGAAGGTAGTATGTTTCGAGATTTTTTTTATTCCAATGGATGGTAGCCTTGTCATTATGGAAGGTAGTCTGTTGAGGAGATTTTTGTTGATGCAATGGATGGTAGCCTTGTCTTTATGGAAGGTAGTCTATTGTCGAGATTTTTGTTACTCCAATGGATGGTAGCCTTTTCATTATGGACCGTGGTCTATTGTCAAGATTTTTGTTACTCCAATGGATTGTATACTTGTAATTATGGAAGGTAGTATGTTGTCGAGATTTTTGTTATTCCATTGGATAGTAGCCTTGTTATTATGGAAGGTAGTCTGTTGTCGAGATTTTTGTTATTCCAATGGATGGTAACCTTGTCATTATGGAAGGTAGTCTGTTGTCGAGATTTTTTTACTCCAATGGATGGTAGCCTTGTCATTATGGAAGCTAGTTTGCTGTCGAGATTTTTGTAACTACAATGGATGGTAGCCTTGTCATTATGGAAGGTAGTATGTCGTTGAGATTTTTGTTACACCAATGGATTGTAGCCTTGTTATTATGGAAAGTAGTTTGTTCTTCATATTTTTGTTACTCCAATGGATGGTAGCCTTGTCACAATTAAAGATAGTCTATTGTCGAGATTTTTGTTATTCCATTGGATAGTAGCCTTGTCATTATGGAAGGTAGTCTGTTGTCGAGATTATTGTTATCCCAACGGATGGTAACCTTGTCATTATGGAAGGTAGTATGTTTCGAGATTTTTTTTACTCCAATGGAATGTATCCTCGTCATTATGGAAGGTGGTCTGTGGTAGAGATTTTTGTTACTCTAATGGATGGTAGCCTTTGCATTATGGAAGGAAGTCTTTTGTCGAGATTTTTGTTACTCCAATGGATGGTAGCCTTGTCATTATGGACCGTGGTCTATTGTAAAGATTTTTGTTACTCCAATGGATGGTAGCCTTGTCATTATGGATGGTAGTCTATTGTCGAGATTTTTGTTATCCCAATGGATGGTAACCTTGTCCATATGGAAGGTAGTATGTTTCGAGATTTTTTTAGTCCAATGGATGGTAGCCTTGTCATTATGGAAGGTAGTCTGTTGAGGAGATTTTTGTTACTGGAATGGATGGTAGCCTTGTCTTTATGGAAGGTAGTCTATTGTCGATATTTTTGTTAATCCAATGGATGGTAGCCTTGTCATTATGGACCGTGGTCTATTGTCAAGATTTTTGTTACTCCAATGGATGGTATAATTGTAATTATGGAAGGTAGTCTGTTGTCAAGATTTTTGTTATTCCATTGGATAGTAGCCTTGTTATTATGGAAGGTAGTTTGTTGTCGAGATTTTTGTTATTCCAATGGATGGTAACCTTGTCATTATGGAAGGTAGTCTGTTGTCGAGATTTTTTTACTCCAATGGATGGTAGCCTTGTCATTATGGAAGCTAGTTTGCTGTCGAGATTTTTGTTACTACAATGGATGGTAGCCTTGTCATTATGGAAGGTAGTATGTCGTTGAGATTTTTGTTACACCAATGGATTGTAGCCTTGTTATTATGGAAAGTAGTTTGTTCTTCATATTTTTGTTACTCCAATGGATGGTAGCCTTGTCATAATTAAAGATAGTCTATTGTCGAGATTTTTGTTATTCCATTGGATAGTAGCCTTGTCATTATGGAAGGTAGTCTGTTGTCGAGATTATTGTTATCCCAACGGATGGTAACCTTGTCATTATGGAAGGTAGTATGTTTCGAGATTTTTATTACTCCAATGGATGGTATCCTTGTCATTATGGAAGGTAGTCTGTGGTAGAGATTTTTGTTACTCAAATGGATGGTAGCCTTGTCATTATGGAAGGTAGTCTGTTGAGGAGATTTTTGTTACTGCAATGGATGGTAGCCTTGTCTTTATGGAAGGTAGTCTATTGTCGATATTTTTGTTAATCCAATGGATGGTAGCCTTGTCATTATGGACCGTGGTCTATTGTCAAGATTTTTGTTACTCCAATGGATGGTAGACTTGTAATTATGGAAGGTAGTCTGTTGTCAAGATTTTTGTTATTCCATTGGATAATAGCCTTGTCATTATGGAAGGTAGTCTGTTGTCGAGATTATTGTTATCCCAACGGATGGTAACCTTGTCATTATGGAAGGTAGTATGTTTCGAGATTTTTATTACTCCAATGGATGGTATCCTTGTCATTATGGAAGGTAGTCTGTGGTAGAGATTTTTGTTACTCAAATGGATGGTAGCCTTGTCATTATGGAAGGAAGTCTTTTATCGAGATTTTTGTTACTCCAATGGATGGTAGCCTTGTCATTATGGACCGTGGTCTATTGTCAAGATTTTTGTTACTCCAATGGATGGTAGCCTTGTCATTATGGAAGGTAGTCTATTGTCGAGATTTTTGTTATCCCAATGGATGGTAACCTTGTCCATATGGAAGGTAGTATGTTTCGAGATTTTTTTTACTCTAATGGATGGTAGCCTTGTCATTATGGAAGGTAGTCTGTTGAGGAGATTTTTGTTACTGCAATGGATGGTAGCCTTGTCTTTATGGAAGGTAGTCTATTGTCGATATTTTTATTAATCCAATGGATGGTAGCCTTGTCATTATGGACCGTGGTCTATTGTCAGGATTTTTGTTACTCCAATGGATGGTAGCCTTGTCATTATGGAAGGTACTCTATTGGTCGAGATTTTTGTTATCCTAATGGATGGTAACCTTGTCCATATGGAAGGTAGTATGTTTCGAGATTTTTTTTACTCCAATGGATGGTAGCCTTGTCATTATGGAAGGTAGTCTGTTGAGGAGATTTTTGTTGACGCAATGGATGGTAGCCTTGTCTTTATGGAAGGTAGTCTATTGTCGATATTTTTGTTACTCCAATGGATGGTAGCCTTTTCATTATGGACCGTGGTCTATTGTCAAGATTTTTGTTACTCCAATGGATTGTATACTTGTAATTATGGAAGGTAGTATGTTGTCGAGATTTTTGTTATTCCATTGGATAGTAGCCTTGTTATTATGGAAGGTAGTCTGTTGTCGAGATTTTTGTTATTCCAATGGATGGTAACCTTGTCATTATGGAAGGTAGTCTGTTGTCGAGATTTTTTTACTCCAATGGATGGTAGCCTTGTCATTATGGAAGCTAGTTTGCTGTCGAGATTTTTGTAACTACAATGGATTGTAGCCTTGTCATTATGGAAGGTAGTATGTCGTTGAGATTTTTGTTACACCAATGGATTGTAGCCTTGTTATTATGCAAAGTAGTTTGTTCTTCATATTTTTGTTACTCCAATGGATGGTAGCCTTGTCATAATTAAAGATAGTCTATTGTCGAGATTTTTGTTATTCCATTGGATAGTAGCCTTGTCATTATGGAAGGTAGTCTGTTGTTGAGATTATTGTTATCCCAACGGATGGTAACCTTGTCATTATGGAAGGTAGTATGTTTCGAGATTTTTATTACTCCAATGGATGGTATCCTTGTCATTATGGAAGGTAGTTTGTGGTAGAGATTTTTGTTACTCAAATGGATGGTAGCCTTGTCATTATGGAAGGAAGTCTTTTATCGAGATTTTTGTTACTCCAATGGATCGTAGCCTTGTCATTATGGACCGTGGTCTATTGTCAAGATTTTTGTTACTCCAATGGATGGTAGCCTTGTCATTATGGAAGGTAGTCTATTGTCGAGATTTTTGTTATCCCAATGGATGGTAACCTTGTCCATATGGAAGGTAGTATGTTTCGAGATTTTTTTTACTCAAATGGATGGTAGCCTTGTCATTATGGAAGGTAGTCTGTTGAGGAGATTTTTGTTACTGCAATGGATGGTAGCCTTGTCTTTATGGAAGGTAGTCTATTGTCGATATTTTTGTTAATCCAATGGATGGTAGCCTTGTCATTATGGACCGTGGTCTATTGTCAAGATTTTTGTTACTCCAATGGATGGTAGACTTGTAATTATGGAAGGTAGTCTGTTGTCAAGATTTTTGTTATTCCATTGGATAATAGCCTTGTCATTATGGAAGGTAGTCTGTTGTCGAGATTATTGTTATCCCAACGGATGGTAACCTTGTCATTATGGAAGGTAGTATGTTTCGAGATTTTTATTACTCCAATGGATGGTATCCTTGTCATTATGGAAGGTAGTCTGTGGTAGAGATTTTTGTTACTCAAATGGATGGTAGCCTTGTCATTATGGAAGGAAGTCTTTTATCGAGATTTTTGTTACTCCAATGGATGGTAGCCTTGTCATTATGGACCGTGGTCTATTGTCAAGATTTTTGTTACTCCAATGGATGGTAGCCTTGTCATTATGGAAGGTAGTCTATTGTCGAGATTTTTGTTATCCCAATGGATGGTAACCTTGTCCATATGGAAGGTAGTATGTTTCGAGATTTTTTTTACTCTAATGGATGGTAGCCTTGTCATTATGGAAGGTAGTCTGTTGAGGAGATTTTTGTTACTGCAATGGATGGTAGCCTTGTCTTTATGGAAGGTAGTCTATTGTCGATATTTTTATTAATCCAATGGATGGTAGCCTTGTCATTATGGACCGTGGTCTATTGTCAGGATTTTTGTTACTCCAATGGATGGTAGCCTTGTCATTATGGAAGGTACTCTATTGGTCGAGATTTTTGTTATCCTAATGGATGGTAACCTTGTCCATATGGAAGGTAGTATGTTTCGAGATTTTTTTTACTCCAATGGATGGTAGCCTTGTCATTATGGAAGGTAGTCTGTTGAGGAGATTTTTGTTGACGCAATGGATGGTAGCCTTGTCTTTATGGAAGGTAGTCTATTGTCGATATTTTTGTTACTCCAATGGATGGTAGCCTTTTCATTATGGACCGTGGTCTATTGTCAAGATTTTTGTTACTCCAATGGATTGTATACTTGTAATTATGGAAGGTAGTATGTTGTCGAGATTTTTGTTATTCCATTGGATAGTAGCCTTGTTATTATGGAAGGTAGTCTGTTGTCGAGATTTTTGTTATTCCAATGGATGGTAACCTTGTCATTATGGAAGGTAGTCTGTTGTCGAGATTTTTTTACTCCAATGGATGGTAGCCTTGTCATTATGGAAGCTAGTTTGCTGTCGAGATTTTTGTAACTACAATGGATTGTAGCCTTGTCATTATGGAAGGTAGTATGTCGTTGAGATTTTTGTTACACCAATGGATTGTAGCCTTGTTATTATGCAAAGTAGTTTGTTCTTCATATTTTTGTTACTCCAATGGATGGTAGCCTTGTCATAATTAAAGATAGTCTATTGTCGAGATTTTTGTTATTCCATTGGATAGTAGCCTTGTCATTATGGAAGGTAGTCTGTTGTTGAGATTATTGTTATCCCAACGGATGGTAACCTTGTCATTATGGAAGGTAGTATGTTTCGAGATTTTTATTACTCCAATGGATGGTATCCTTGTCATTATGGAAGGTAGTTTGTGGTAGAGATTTTTGTTACTCAAATGGATGGTAGCCTTGTCATTATGGAAGGAAGTCTTTTATCGAGATTTTTGTTACTCCAATGGATCGTAGCCTTGTCATTATGGACCGTGGTCTATTGTCAAGATTTTTGTTACTCCAATGGATGGTAGCCTTGTCATTATGGAAGGTAGTCTATTGTCGAGATTTTTGTTATCCCAATGGATGGTAACCTTGTCCATATGGAAGGTAGTATGTTTCGAGATTTTTTTTACTCAAATGGATGGTAGCCTTGTCATTATGGAAGGTAGTCTGTTGAGGAGATTTTTGTTACTGCAATGGATGGTAGCCTTGTCTTTATGGAAGGTAGTCTATTGTCGATATTTTTGTTAATCCAATGGATGGTAGCCTTGTCATTATGGACCGTGGTCTATTGTCAAGATTTTTGTTACTCCAATGGATGGTAGACTTGTAATTATGGAAGGTAGTCTGTTGTCAAGATTTTTGTTATTCCATTGGATAATAGCCTTGTCATTATGGAAGGTAGTCTGTTGTCGAGATTATTGTTATCCCAACGGATGGTAACCTTGTCATTATGGAAGGTAGTATGTTTCGAGATTTTTATTACTCCAATGGATGGTATCCTTGTCATTATGGAAGGTAGTCTGTGGTAGAGATTTTTGTTACTCAAATGGATGGTAGCCTTGTCATTATGGAAGGAAGTCTTTTATCGAGATTTTTGTTACTCCAATGGATGGTAGCCTTGTCATTATGGACCGTGGTCTATTGTCAAGATTTTTGTTACTCCAATGGATGGTAGCCTTGTCATTATGGAAGGTAGTCTATTGTCGAGATTTTTGTTATCCCAATGGATGGTAACCTTGTCCATATGGAAGGTAGTATGTTTCGAGATTTTTTTTACTCAAATGGATGGTAGCCTTGTCATTATGGAAGGTAGTCTGTTGAGGAGATTTTTGTTACTGCAATGGATGGTAGCCTTGTCTTTATGGAAGGTAGTCTATTGTCGATATTTTTGTTAATCCAATGGATGGTAGCCTTGTCATTATGGACCGTGGTCTATTGACAAGATTTTTGTTACTCCAATGGATGGTAGACTTGTAATTATGGAAGGTAGTCTGTTGTCAAGATTTTTGTTATTCCATTGGATAATAGCCTTGTCATTATGGAAGGTAGTCTGTTGTCGAGATTATTGTTATCCCAACGGATGGTAACCTTGTCATTATGGAAGGTAGTATGTTTCGAGATTTTTATTACTCCAATGGATGGTATCCTTGTCATTATGGAAGGTAGTCTGTGGTAGAGATTTTTGTTACTCAAATGGATGGTAGCCTTGTCATTATGGAAGGAAGTCTTTTATCGAGATTTTTGTTACTCCAATGGATGGTAGCCTTGTCATTATGGACCGTGGTCTATTGTCAAGATTTTTGTTACTCCAATGGATGGTAGCCTTGTCATTATGGAAGGTACTCTATTGTCGAGATTTTTGTTATCCCAATGGATGGTAACCTTGTCCATATGGAAGGTAGTATGTTTCGAGATTTTTTTTATTCCAATGGATGGTAGCCTTGTCATTATGGAAGGTAGTCTGTTGAGGAGATTTTTGTTGATGCAATGGATGGTAGCCTTGTCTTTATGGAAGGTAGTCTATTGTCGAGATTTTTGTTACTCCAATGGATGGTAGCCTTTTCATTATGGACCGTGGTCTATTGTCAAGATTTTTGTTACTCCAATGGATTGTATACTTGTAATTATGGAAGGTAGTATGTTGTCGAGATTTTTGTTATTCCATTGGATAGTAGCCTTGTTATTATGGAAGGTAGTCTGTTGTCGAGATTTTTGTTATTCCAATGGATGGTAACCTTGTCATTATGGAAGGTAGTCTGTTGTCGAGATTTTTTTACTCCAATGGATGGTAGCCTTGTCATTATGGAAGCTAGTTTGCTGTCGAGATTTTTGTAACTACAATGGATGGTAGCCTTGTCATTATGGAAGGTAGTATGTCGTTGAGATTTTTGTTACACCAATGGATTGTAGCCTTGTTATTATGGAAAGTAGTTTGTTCTTCATATTTTTGTTACTCCAATGGATGGTAGCCTTGTCACAATTAAAGATAGTCTATTGTCGAGATTTTTGTTATTCCATTGGATAGTAGCCTTGTCATTATGGAAGGTAGTCTGTTGTCGAGATTATTGTTATCCCAACGGATGGTAACCTTGTCATTATGGAAGGTAGTATGTTTCGAGATTTTTTTTACTCCAATGGAATGTATCCTCGTCATTATGGAAGGTGGTCTGTGGTAGAGATTTTTGTTACTCTAATGGATGGTAGCCTTTGCATTATGGAAGGAAGTCTTTTGTCGAGATTTTTGTTACTCCAATGGATGGTAGCCTTGTCATTATGGACCGTGGTCTATTGTAAAGATTTTTGTTACTCCAATGGATGGTAGCCTTGTCATTATGGATGGTAGTCTATTGTCGAGATTTTTGTTATCCCAATGGATGGTAACCTTGTCCATATGGAAGGTAGTATGTTTCGAGATTTTTTTAGTCCAATGGATGGTAGCCTTGTCATTATGGAAGGTAGTCTGTTGAGGAGATTTTTGTTACTGGAATGGATGGTAGCCTTGTCTTTATGGAAGGTAGTCTATTGTCGATATTTTTGTTAATCCAATGGATGGTAGCCTTGTCATTATGGACCGTGGTCTATTGTCAAGATTTTTGTTACTCCAATGGATGGTATAATTGTAATTATGGAAGGTAGTCTGTTGTCAAGATTTTTGTTATTCCATTGGATAGTAGCCTTGTTATTATGGAAGGTAGTTTGTTGTCGAGATTTTTGTTATTCCAATGGATGGTAACCTTGTCATTATGGAAGGTAGTCTGTTGTCGAGATTTTTTTACTCCAATGGATGGTAGCCTTGTCATTATGGAAGCTAGTTTGCTGTCGAGATTTTTGTTACTACAATGGATGGTAGCCTTGTCATTATGGAAGGTAGTATGTCGTTGAGATTTTTGTTACACCAATGGATTGTAGCCTTGTTATTATGGAAAGTAGTTTGTTCTTCATATTTTTGTTACTCCAATGGATGGTAGCCTTGTCATAATTAAAGATAGTCTATTGTCGAGATTTTTGTTATTCCATTGGATAGTAGCCTTGTCATTATGGAAGGTAGTCTGTTGTCGAGATTATTGTTATCCCAACGGATGGTAACCTTGTCATTATGGAAGGTAGTATGTTTCGAGATTTTTATTACTCCAATGGATGGTATCCTTGTCATTATGGAAGGTAGTCTGTGGTAGAGATTTTTGTTACTCAAATGGATGGTAGCCTTGTCATTATGGAAGGAAGTCTTTTATCGAGATTTTTGTTACTCCAATGGATGGTAGCCTTGTCATTATGGACCGTGGTCTATTGTCAAGATTTTTGTTACTCCAATGGATGGTAGCCTTGTCATTATGGAAGGTAGTCTATTGTCGAGATTTTTGTTATCCCAATGGATGGTAACCTTGTCCATATGGAAGGTAGTATGTTTCGAGATTTTTTTTACTCAAATGGATGGTAGCCTTGTCATTATGGAAGGTAGTCTGTTGAGGAGATTTTTGTTACTGCAATGGATGGTAGCCTTGTCTTTATGGAAGGTAGTCTATTGTCGATATTTTTGTTAATCCAATGGATGGTAGCCTTGTCATTATGGACCGTGGTCTATTGTCAAGATTTTTGTTACTCCAATGGATGGTAGACTTGTAATTATGGAAGGTAGTCTGTTGTCAAGATTTTTGTTATTCCATTGGATAATAGCCTTGTCATTATGGAAGGTAGTCTGTTGTCGAGATTATTGTTATCCCAACGGATGGTAACCTTGTCATTATGGAAGGTAGTATGTTTCGAGATTTTTATTACTCCAATGGATGGTATCCTTGTCATTATGGAAGGTAGTCTGTGGTAGAGATTTTTGTTACTCAAATGGATGGTAGCCTTGTCATTATGGAAGGAAGTCTTTTATCGAGATTTTTGTTACTCCAATGGATGGTAGCCTTGTCATTATGGACCGTGGTCTATTGTCAAGATTTTTGTTACTCCAATGGATGGTAGCCTTGTCATTATGGAAGGTAGTCTATTGTCGAGATTTTTGTTATCCCAATGGATGGTAACCTTGTCCATATGGAAGGTAGTATGTTTCGAGATTTTTTTTACTCTAATGGATGGTAGCCTTGTCATTATGGAAGGTAGTCTGTTGAGGAGATTTTTGTTACTGCAATGGATGGTAGCCTTGTCTTTATGGAAGGTAGTCTATTGTCGATATTTTTATTAATCCAATGGATGGTAGCCTTGTCATTATGGACCGTGGTCTATTGTCAGGATTTTTGTTACTCCAATGGATGGTAGCCTTGTCATTATGGAAGGTACTCTATTGGTCGAGATTTTTGTTATCCTAATGGATGGTAACCTTGTCCATATGGAAGGTAGTATGTTTCGAGATTTTTTTTACTCCAATGGATGGTAGCCTTGTCATTATGGAAGGTAGTCTGTTGAGGAGATTTTTGTTGACGCAATGGATGGTAGCCTTGTCTTTATGGAAGGTAGTCTATTGTCGATATTTTTGTTACTCCAATGGATGGTAGCCTTTTCATTATGGACCGTGGTCTATTGTCAAGATTTTTGTTACTCCAATGGATTGTATACTTGTAATTATGGAAGGTAGTATGTTGTCGAGATTTTTGTTATTCCATTGGATAGTAGCCTTGTTATTATGGAAGGTAGTCTGTTGTCGAGATTTTTGTTATTCCAATGGATGGTAACCTTGTCATTATGGAAGGTAGTCTGTTGTCGAGATTTTTTTACTCCAATGGATGGTAGCCTTGTCATTATGGAAGCTAGTTTGCTGTCGAGATTTTTGTAACTACAATGGATTGTAGCCTTGTCATTATGGAAGGTAGTATGTCGTTGAGATTTTTGTTACACCAATGGATTGTAGCCTTGTTATTATGCAAAGTAGTTTGTTCTTCATATTTTTGTTACTCCAATGGATGGTAGCCTTGTCATAATTAAAGATAGTCTATTGTCGAGATTTTTGTTATTCCATTGGATAGTAGCCTTGTCATTATGGAAGGTAGTCTGTTGTTGAGATTATTGTTATCCCAACGGATGGTAACCTTGTCATTATGGAAGGTAGTATGTTTCGAGATTTTTATTACTCCAATGGATGGTATCCTTGTCATTATGGAAGGTAGTTTGTGGTAGAGATTTTTGTTACTCAAATGGATGGTAGCCTTGTCATTATGGAAGGAAGTCTTTTATCGAGATTTTTGTTACTCCAATGGATCGTAGCCTTGTCATTATGGACCGTGGTCTATTGTCAAGATTTTTGTTACTCCAATGGATGGTAGCCTTGTCATTATGGAAGGTAGTCTATTGTCGAGATTTTTGTTATCCCAATGGATGGTAACCTTGTCCATATGGAAGGTAGTATGTTTCGAGATTTTTTTTACTCAAATGGATGGTAGCCTTGTCATTATGGAAGGTAGTCTGTTGAGGAGATTTTTGTTACTGCAATGGATGGTAGCCTTGTCTTTATGGAAGGTAGTCTATTGTCGATATTTTTGTTAATCCAATGGATGGTAGCCTTGTCATTATGGACCGTGGTCTATTGTCAAGATTTTTGTTACTCCAATGGATGGTAGACTTGTAATTATGGAAGGTAGTCTGTTGTCAAGATTTTTGTTATTCCATTGGATAATAGCCTTGTCATTATGGAAGGTAGTCTGTTGTCGAGATTATTGTTATCCCAACGGATGGTAACCTTGTCATTATGGAAGGTAGTATGTTTCGAGATTTTTATTACTCCAATGGATGGTATCCTTGTCATTATGGAAGGTAGTCTGTGGTAGAGATTTTTGTTACTCAAATGGATGGTAGCCTTGTCATTATGGAAGGAAGTCTTTTATCGAGATTTTTGTTACTCCAATGGATGGTAGCCTTGTCATTATGGACCGTGGTCTATTGTCAAGATTTTTGTTACTCCAATGGATGGTAGCCTTGTCATTATGGAAGGTAGTCTATTGTCGAGATTTTTGTTATCCCAATGGATGGTAACCTTGTCCATATGGAAGGTAGTATGTTTCGAGATTTTTTTTACTCAAATGGATGGTAGCCTTGTCATTATGGAAGGTAGTCTGTTGAGGAGATTTTTGTTACTGCAATGGATGGTAGCCTTGTCTTTATGGAAGGTAGTCTATTGTCGATATTTTTGTTAATCCAATGGATGGTAGCCTTGTCATTATGGACCGTGGTCTATTGTCAAGATTTTTGTTACTCCAATGGATGGTAGACTTGTAATTATGGAAGGTAGTCTGTTGTCAAGATTTTTGTTATTCCATTGGATAATAGCCTTGTCATTATGGAAGGTAGTCTGTTGTCGAGATTATTGTTATCCCAACGGATGGTAACCTTGTCATTATGGAAGGTAGTATGTTTCGAGATTTTTATTACTCCAATGGATGGTATCCTTGTCATTATGGAAGGTAGTCTGTGGTAGAGATTTTTGTTACTCAAATGGATGGTAGCCTTGTCATTATGGAAGGAAGTCTTTTATCGAGATTTTTGTTACTCCAATGGATGGTAGCCTTGTCATTATGGACCGTGGTCTATTGTCAAGATTTTTGTTACTCCAATGGATGGTAGCCTTGTCATTATGGAAGGTAGTCTATTGTCGAGATTTTTGTTATCCCAATGGATGGTAACCTTGTCCATATGGAAGGTAGTATGTTTCGAGATTTTTTTTACTCTAATGGATGGTAGCCTTGTCATTATGGAAGGTAGTCTGTTGAGGAGATTTTTGTTACTGCAATGGATGGTAGCCTTGTCTTTATGGAAGGTAGTCTATTGTCGATATTTTTATTAATCCAATGGATGGTAGCCTTGTCATTATGGACCGTGGTCTATTGTCAGGATTTTTGTTACTCCAATGGATGGTAGCCTTGTCATTATGGAAGGTACTCTATTGGTCGAGATTTTTGTTATCCTAATGGATGGTAACCTTGTCCATATGGAAGGTAGTATGTTTCGAGATTTTTTTTACTCCAATGGATGGTAGCCTTGTCATTATGGAAGGTAGTCTGTTGAGGAGATTTTTGTTGACGCAATGGATGGTAGCCTTGTCTTTATGGAAGGTAGTCTATTGTCGATATTTTTGTTACTCCAATGGATGGTAGCCTTTTCATTATGGACCGTGGTCTATTGTCAAGATTTTTGTTACTCCAATGGATTGTATACTTGTAATTATGGAAGGTAGTATGTTGTCGAGATTTTTGTTATTCCATTGGATAGTAGCCTTGTTATTATGGAAGGTAGTCTGTTGTCGAGATTTTTGTTATTCCAATGGATGGTAACCTTGTCATTATGGAAGGTAGTCTGTTGTCGAGATTTTTTTACTCCAATGGATGGTAGCCTTGTCATTATGGAAGCTAGTTTGCTGTCGAGATTTTTGTAACTACAATGGATTGTAGCCTTGTCATTATGGAAGGTAGTATGTCGTTGAGATTTTTGTTACACCAATGGATTGTAGCCTTGTTATTATGCAAAGTAGTTTGTTCTTCATATTTTTGTTACTCCAATGGATGGTAGCCTTGTCATAATTAAAGATAGTCTATTGTCGAGATTTTTGTTATTCCATTGGATAGTAGCCTTGTCATTATGGAAGGTAGTCTGTTGTTGAGATTATTGTTATCCCAACGGATGGTAACCTTGTCATTATGGAAGGTAGTATGTTTCGAGATTTTTATTACTCCAATGGATGGTATCCTTGTCATTATGGAAGGTAGTTTGTGGTAGAGATTTTTGTTACTCAAATGGATGGTAGCCTTGTCATTATGGAAGGAAGTCTTTTATCGAGATTTTTGTTACTCCAATGGATCGTAGCCTTGTCATTATGGACCGTGGTCTATTGTCAAGATTTTTGTTACTCCAATGGATGGTAGCCTTGTCATTATGGAAGGTAGTCTATTGTCGAGATTTTTGTTATCCCAATGGATGGTAACCTTGTCCATATGGAAGGTAGTATGTTTCGAGATTTTTTTTACTCTAATGGATGGTAGCCTTGTCATTATGGAAGGTAGTCTGTTGAGGAGATTTTTGTTACTGCAATGGATGGTAGCCATGTCATTATGAAAGGAAGTTTGTTGTATATATATTTGTAACTCCAATGGATGGTAGCCTTGTCATTATGGAAGGTAGTCTGTTGTCGATAACTTTTTTACTCCAATGGATGGTAGCCTTGTCTTTATGGAAGGTAGTCTATTGTCGATATTTTGGTTACTCATATGGATGGTATCCTTGTCATTATGGAAGGTAGTCTATTGTCGAGATCTTTGTTACTCCAATGGATGGTATCCTTATAATTATTGAAGGTAGTCTATTGTCGATATTTTTGTTAATCCAATGGATGGTAGCCTTATTATTATGGAAGGTAGTTTGATGTCGGTATTTTTGTTACTCCAATGGATGGTAGCCTTGTCATTATGGAAGGTAGTCTATTGTCGAGATTTTTTTTACTCCAATGGATGGTAGCCTTGTCATTATGGAAGGTAGTCTGTTGTCGATATTTCTTTTACTCCAATGGATGGTAGCCTTTTCATATGGAAGGTAGTCTGTTGTCGAGATTTTTTTTACTCCAATGAATGGTAGCCTTGTCATTATGGAAGGTAGTCTCCTGTCGAGATATTTGTTACTGCAATAAGTGGTAGCTTTGTCTTTATGGAAGGTAGTCTTTTATCAATATTTTTGTTACTCCAATGGATGGTAGCCTTGTCTTTATGCTAGGTAGTCTGTTGTTGATATTTTTGTTACTCCTATGGATGGTAGCCTTGTCATTATGGAAGGTATTCTATTGTCGAGATCATTGTTACTCAATGGATGGTAGCCTTGTCATTATGGAAGGTAGTCTGTGGTAGAGATTTTTGTTACTCTAATGGATGGTGGCCTTGTCATTATGGAAGGAAGTCTTTTGTCGAGATTTTTGTTACTCCAATGGATGGTAGCCTTGTCATTATGGACCGTGGGCTATCGTAAAGATTTTTGTTACTCCAATGGATGGTATACTTGTAATTATGGAAGGTAGTCTATTATCGAGAATTTTTTTACTCCAATGGATGGTAGCCTTGTCATATGTAAGGTAGTCTGTTGTCGAGATTTTTTACTCCAATGGATAGTATCCTTGTCATTATGGATAGTAGTCTGTTTTTTATATCTTTGTTACTCAATTTATGGTAGCCTTGTCATTATGGAAGGTAGTCTGTTGTCGATATCTTTGTTACTCAATGGATGGTAGCCTTGTCTTTCTGGAACATAGTATGTTGTCGATATTAACTACAATGGATGGTAGCCTTGTCATTATGGAAGGTAGTATGTCGTTGAGATTTTTGTTACACCAATGGATTGTAGCCTTGTCATTATTGAAAGTAGTTTGTTCTTCATATTTTTGTTACTCCAATGGATGGTAGCCTTGTCATAATTAAAGGTAGTCTATTGTCGAGATTTGTGTTATTCCATTGGATAGTAGCCTTGTCATTATGGAAGGTAGTCTGTTGTCGAGATTTTTGTTATCCCAATTGATGGTAACCTTGTCATTATGGAAGGTATTATGTTTCGAGATTTTTTTTCTCCAATGGATGGTAGCCTTGTCATTATGGAAGGTAGTCTTTTGAGGAGATTTTTGTTACTGCAATGGATGGTAGCCTTGTTTTTATGGAAGGTAGTCTGTTATGGATATTTTTGTTACTCCAATGGATGGTAGCCTTGTCTTTATAGAAGTTAGTCTATTGTCGATATTTTTGGTACTCCTATGGATGGTAGCCTTGTCATTACGGAAGGTAGTCTGTTGTCGAGATCTTTGTTACTGAATGGATGGTAGCCTTGTCATTATGGAAGGTAGTCTGTGGTAGAGAGTTTTGTTACTCTAATCGATGGTAGCCTTGACATTATGGAAGGAAGTCTTTTGTCGAGATTTTTTTTACTCCAATGGATGGTAGCCTTGTCATTATGGACCGTGGTCTATTGTCAAGATTTTTGTTACTCTAATGGATGGTATACTTGTAATTATGAAAGGTAGTCTGTTGTCAAGAATTTTTTTAGTCCAATGGATGGTATCGTTGTCATTATGGAAGGTAGTCTATTTTTGATATCTTTGTTACTCAATGAAGTGCAGCCTTGTTATTATGGAAGGTAGTCTGTTGTCGACATCTTTGTTACTCAATGGATGCTAGCCTTATCATTATGGAAGGTAGTCTGTTGTCGAGATTTTTGTTACTACAATGGATGGTAGCCTTGTCATTATGGAAGGTAGTCTGTTGTCGATATTTTTGTTACTCCAATGGATGGTAGCCTTTTCATTATGGAAGGTAGTCTTTTGTCGACATTTTTGTTACTCTAATGGATGGTAGCCTTGTCTTTATGGAACGTAGTCTGTTGTCGATATTTTTTGGTACTCCAATGGATGGTAGCCTTGTCATTATGAAAGGTAGTATGTCGTTGAGATTTTTGTTACACCAATGGATTCTAGCCTTGTCAATATGGAAAGTAGTTTGTTATTCATATTTTTGTTACTCCAATGGATGGTAGCCTTGTCATAATGAAAGGTAGTCTATTGTCGAGATTTTTGTTATTCCATTGGATAATAGCCTTGTCATTATGGAAGGTAGTCTGTTGTCGAGATTTTTGTTATCCCAATGAATGGTAACCTTGTCATTATGGAAGGTAGTATGTTTCGAGATTTTTTTTACTCCAATGGATAGTAGCCTTGTCATTATGGAAGGTTAGTCTGTTGAGGAGATTTTTGTTACTCCAATGGATGGTAGCCTTGTCTTTATGGAAGGTAGTCTGTTGTCAATATTTTTGTTACTCCAATGGATGGTAGCCTTGTATTAATAGAAGTTAGTCTATTGTCGATATTTTTGGTACTCCTATGGATGGTAGCCTTGTCATTACGGAAGGTAGTCTGTTGTCGAGATCTTGGTTACTCAATGGATGGCAGCCTTGTCATTATGCAAGGTAGTCTGTTGTAGAGATTTTTGTTACTGTAATGGATGGTTGCCTTTTCTTTATGAAAGGAAGTCTATTGCCGATATTTTTGTTAGTCCAATGGATGGCAGCCTTGTCATTATGGACCATGGTCTATTGTCGAGATTTTTGTTACTACAATGGGTGGTAGCCTTGTAATTATGGAAGGTAGTCTGTTGTCAAGATTTTTCTTACTCCAATTGATGGTTGCCTTTTCATTATGAAAGGAAGTCTATTGTCGATATTTTTGTTACTTCAATGGGTGGTAGCCTTGTAATTATGGAAAGTATTCTGGTTTCGAAATTTTTGTTACCGCAATGGATGGTAGGCGTGTCATTATGGAACGTAGTTTGTTGTCGAAATTTTTGTTACACCAATGGATGGTAGCCTTCTCGTTATGGATGGTAGTCTGTTGTCTAAAATTTTGTTACTCCAATGGATGATAGCCTTCTCATTATGGAAGGTAGTCTGTTGTAGAGATTTTTGTTACTCCAATGGATGGTAGCCTTGTCATTATGGAAGGAAGTTTGTTGTATATATATTTGTAACTCCAATGGATGGTAGCCTTGTCATTATGGAAGGTAGTCTGTTGTCGAGATTTTTGTTACTGCAATGGATGGTAGCTTTGTCTTAATGGAAGGTAGTCTGTTATCGATAATTTTGTTACTCCAATGGATGGTAGCCTTGTCTTTATGGAAGGTAGTCTACTGTCGATATTTTTGGTACTCATATGGATGGTATCCTTGTCATTAGATAAGGTAGTCTATTGTCGATATCTTTGTTACTCCAATGGATGGTATCCTTATAATTATTGAAGGTAGTCTATTGTCGAGATTTTTATTAATCCAATGGATGGTAGCCTTATCATTATGGAAGGTAGTCTGTTGTCGGTATTTTTGTGACTCCAATGGATGGTAGCCTTGTCATTATGGAAGATAGTCTAATGTCGATATTTTTTTTACTCCAATGGATGGTAGCCTTGTACTTATGGAAGGTAGTATGTTGTCCATATTTCTTTTACTCCAATGGATGGTAGCCTTGTCATATGGAAGGTAGTCTGTTGTCGATATTTTTTTTACTCCAATGGATGTTAGGCTTGTCATTATGGAAGGTAGTCTGCTGTCGAGATATTTGTTACTGCAATGGATGGTAGCTTTGTCTTTATGGAAGGTAGTCTTTTGTCAATATTTTTGTTACTCCAATGGATGGTAGCCTTGTCTTTATGGAAGGTAGTCTGTTGTCGATATTTTTGTTACTCCTATGGATGGTAGCCTTGTCATTATGGAAGGTAGTCTATTGTCGAGATCTTTGTTACTCAATGGATGGTAGCCTTGTCATTATGGAAGGTAGTCTGTGGTAGAGATTTTTGTTACTCTAATGGATGGTAGCCTTGTCATTATGGAAGGAAGTCTTTTGTCGAGATTTTTGTTACTCCAATGGATGGTAGCCTTGTCATTATGGACCTTGGTCTATTGTCAAGATTTTTGTTACTCCAATGGATGGTATACTTGTAATTATGGAAGGTAATCTATTGTCGAGATTTTTTTTACTCCAATGGATGGTAGCCTTCTCATATGTAAGGTAGTCTGTTGTCGAGATTTTTTACTCCAATGGATAGTATCCTTGTAATTATGGAAGGTAGTTTGTTTTTGATATCTTTGTTACTCAATTGATGGTAGCCTTGTTATTATGGAAGGTAGTTTGTTGTCGATATCTTTGTTACTCAATGGATGGTAGCCTTGTCTTTATGGAACGTAGTCGGTTGTCGATATTTTTGTTACTACAATGGATGGTAGCCTTGTCATTATGGAAGGTAGTATGTTGTTGAGATTTTTGTTACACCAATGGATTGTAGCCTTGTCATTATGGAAAGTAGTTAGTTCTTCATATTTTTTATACTCCAATGGATGGTAGCCTTGTCATAATTAAAG
Organism: Vicia faba; assembly: GCA_948472305.1. NCBI lineage: Eukaryota > Viridiplantae > Streptophyta > Magnoliopsida > Fabales > Fabaceae > Vicia > Vicia faba. The sequence continues at coordinate 550,781,251 of OX451740.1, forward strand.
GTAGTCTATTGTCGAGATTTTTGTTATTCCATTGGATAGTAGCCTTGTCATTATGGAAGGTAGTCTGTTGTCGAGATTTTTGTTATCCCAATGGATTGTAACCTTGTCATTATGGAAGGTAGTATGTTTCAATATTTTTTTACTCCAATTGATGGTAGCCTTGTCATTATGGAAGGTAGTCTATTGAGGAGATTTTTGTTATTGCAATGGATGGTAGCCTTGTCCTTATGGAAGGTAGTCTGTTATCGATATTTTTGTTACCCCAATGTATGGTAGCCTTGTCTTTATAGAAGTTAGTCTATTCTAGATATTTTTGGTACTCCTATGGATGGTAGCCTTGTCATTATGGACGGTAGTCTGTTGTCGAGATATTTGTTACTCAATGGATGGCAGCCTTGTCATTATGCAAGGTAGTCTGTTGTACAGATTTTTGTTACTGTAATGGATGGTTGTCTTTTCATTATGAAAGGAAGTCTATTGTCGATATTTTTGTTACTCCAATGGATGTTAGCCTTGTCATTATGGACCATGGTCTATTGTCGAGATTTTTGTTACTACAATGGGTGGTAGCCTTGTAATTATGGAAGGTAGTCTGTTGTCAAGATTTTTGTTACTCCAATGGATGGTAGCCTTGTCATTATGGAAGGTAGTCTATTGTCGAGATTTTTGTTACTCTAATGGATGGTAGACTTGACATTATGTAAAGTAGTCTGGTTTCAAGATTTTTGTTACCGCAATGGATGGTAGGCGTGTCATTATGGAACGTAGTTTGTTGTCGATATTTTTGTTACACCAATGGATGGTAGCCTTGTCGTTATGGAAGGTAGTCTATTATCTAGATTTTTGTTACTCCAATGGATGATAGCCTTGTCATTATGGAAGGTAGTTTGTTGTAGAGATTTTTGTTACTCCAATGGATGGTAGCCTTGTCATTATGGAAGGATGTCTTTTGTCGATATTTTTGTTACTCCGATGGATGGTAGCCTTGTCATTATGGACTGTGGTCTATTGTCGAGGTTTTTGTTACTGCAATGGGTGGTAGCCTTGTAAATATAGAAGGTAGTCTGTTGTCAAGATTTTTGTTACTCCAATGGACAGTAGCCTTGTCATTATGGAAGGTAGTCTATTGTCGAGATTTTTCTTACTCTAATGGATGGTAGACTTGACATTATGGAAAGTAGTTTGGTTTCGAGATTTTTGTTACTGCAATGGATGGTAGGCGTGTCATTATGGAACGTAGTTTGCTGTCGAAATTTTTGTTACACCAATGGATGGTAGCCTTGACGTTATGGATGGTAGTCTGTTGTCTAGATTTTTGTCACTCCAAGGGATGATAGCCTTGTCATTACGGAAGGTAGTCTGTTGTAGAGATTTTTGTTACTCCAATGGATGGTAGCCTTGTCATTATGGAAGGAAGTCTGTTGTATAGATATTTGTAACTCCAATGGATGGTAGCGTTGTCATTATGGAAGGTAGACTATTGTCGAGATTTTTGTTAATCCAATGGATGGTAGCCTTATCATTATGGAAGGTAGTCTGCTGTCGATATTTTTGTTGCTCAATGGATGGTATCCTTGTCATTATGGCAGGTAGTTTGTTGTCGATATCTTTGTTACTCAATGGATGGTACCCTTGTCTTTATGGAAGTTAGTCTATTGTCGATATTTTTGGTACTCCTATGGATGGTAGCCTTGTCATTATGAAAGGTAGTCTGTTCTCGAGATCTTTGTTACTCAATGGATGGCAGCCTTGTCATTATGCAAGGTAGTCTGTTGTAGAGATTTTTGTTACTGTAATGGATGGTAGCCTTGTCATTATGAAAGGAAGTCTTTTGTCAATATTTTTGTTACTCCAATGGATGGTAGCCTTGTCATTATGGATTGTGGTCTATTGTCGAGATTTTTGTTACTGCAATGGGTGGTAGCCTTGTAATTATGGAAGGTAGTCTGTTGTCAAGATTTTTGATACTCCAATGGATGGTAGCCCTGTCATTACGGAAGGTAGTCTATTGATGAGATTTTTGTTACTCTAATGGATGGTAGACTTGACATTATGGAAGGAAGTCTTTTTTCGAGATTTTTGTTACTCCAATGGATGGTAGCCTTGTCATTATGGAAGGTAGTGTGTTGTATAGATATTTGTAACTCCAATGGATGGTAGCCTTGTCATTATAGAAGGTAGTCTGTTGTCGAGATTTTTGTTACTGCAATGGATGGTAGCCTTGTCTTTATGGAAGGTAGTCTTTTTTAGAGATTTTTGTTACTCCAATGGATGGTAGCCTTGTCATTATGGACTGTGGTCTATTATCGATATTTTTGTTACTCCAATGGATGGTAGCCTTGTCTTTATGGAAGTTTGTCAGTTTTCGATATTTTTGGTACTCCTATGTATGGTAGCCTTGTCATTATGCAAGGTAGTCCGTTGTAGAGATTTTTGTTACTCTAATGGATGGTAGCCTTGTCATTATGGATGGAAGTCTTTTTTCGAGATTTTTGTTACTCCAATGGATGGTAGCCTTGTCATTATGGACTGTGGTCTATTGTCGAGATTTTTGTTAATCCAATGGATGGTAGCCTTGTCTTTATGGAAGTTAGTCTATTGTCGATATCTTTGTTACTCAATGGATGGTAGCCTTGTCATTATGCAAGGTAGTCTGTTGTAGAGATTTTTGTTACTGTAATGGATGGTAGCCTTGTCATTACGAAAGGATGTCTTTTGTCGATATTTTTGTTACTCCCATGGATGGTAGCCTTGTCATTATGGACTGTGGTCTATTGTCGAGATTTTTGTTACTGCAATGGGTGGTAGCCTTGTAATTATGGAAGGTAGTCTGTTGTAAAGATTTTTGTTACTACAATGGATGGTAGCCTTGTCATTATGGAAGGTAGTCTATTGTCGAGATTTTTGTTACTCTAATGGATGGTAGACTTAAAATTATGGAAATAAGTCTGGTTTCGAGATTTTTGTCAGCGCAATGGATGTAGGCGTGTCATTATGCAACGTAGCTTGTTGTCGATATTTTTATTACACCATTGGATGGTATCCTTGTCGTTATGGAAGGTAGTTTGTTGTCTAGATTTTTGTTACTCCAATGGATGGTAGCCTTGTCATTATGGAAGGTAGTCTGTTGTAGAGATTTTTGTTACTCCAATGGATGGTAGCCTTGTCATTATGGAAGGAAGTCTGTTGTATAGGTATTTGTAACTCCAATGGATTGTAGCCTTGTCATTATGGAAGGTAGTCTGTTGTCGAGATTTTTGTTACTCTAATTAATGGTAGCCTTGTCATTATGGAAGGAAGTCTTTTGTCGAGATTTTTGTTACTGCAATGGACGGTAGCCTTGTCATTATGGAAGGAAGTCTGTTGTATAGATTTTTGTAACTCCCATGGATGGTAGCCTTGTCATTATGGAAGGTAGTCCGTTGTCGAGATCTTTGTTACCGCAATGGATGGTAGCCTTGTCTTAATGGAAGGTAGTGTGTTGTCAATATTTTTGGTACTCCTATGGATGGTAGCCTTGTCATTATGGAAGGTAGTCTGGTGTCGAGATTTTTGTGACTGTAATGAATGGTAGCCTTGTCATTATGGAAGGAAGTATTTTATCGATATGTTTGTTATTCCAATGGATGGTAGCCTTGTAATTATGGAAGGTAGTCTGTTGTGGAGAGTTTTGTTACTCCAATGGATGGTAGCCTTGTCATTATGGAAGGTAGTCTGTTGTCGAGATTTTTTTACTCCAATGGATGGTAGCCTTGTCATATGGAAGGTAGTCTGTTGTCGATATTTTTTTTACTGCAATGGATGGTAGCCTTGTCATTATGGAAGGTAGTCTGTTGTCGATATCTTTGTTACTCAATGGATGGTAGCCTTGTCATAATGGCAGGTAGTCTGTTGTTGATATCTTTGTTATTCAATGGATGGTAGCCTTGTCATTATGGAAGGTAGTCTGTTGTCGGTATTTTTGTTACTCCAATGGATGGTAGCCTTGTCATTATGGAAGGTAGTCTGTTATCGAGATTTTTGTTACTCTAATGGATGGTAGCCTTGTCTTTATGGAACGTAGTCTGTTGTCGACATTTTTGTTACTCCAATGGATGGTAGCCTTTTCATTATTGAAGATAGTCTATTGTCGAGATTTTTGTTACTCCAATGGATGCTAGCCTAGTCATTATGGATGGTAGTCTCTTGTCGATATTTTTTTACTCCAATGGATGGTAGCCTTGTCATATGTAAGGTAGTCTGTTGTCGAGATTTTTTTTACTCCAATGGATGGTATCCTTGTCATTATGGAAGGTAGTTTGTTGTCGACATCTTTGTCACTCAATGGAAGTTAGCCTTGTTATTATGGAAGGTAGTCTGTTGTCGAGATCTTTGTTACCCAATGGATGCTAGACTTGTCATTTTGGAAGGTAGTCTGTTATCGATATTTTTGTTACTCCAATGGATGGTAGCCATGTCATTATGGAAGGTAGTCTGCTGTCGATATTTTTGTTACTCCAATTGATGGTAGCCTTGTCATTATGGAAGGTAGTATATTGTCGAGATTTTTGTTACCCTAATGGATTGTAGCCTTGTAATTATGGAAGGTAGTCTGTTGTCGAGATTTTTGTTACTCCAATGGATGGTAGCCTTGTCATTATGGAAGGTTGTCTGATGTCGCGATTTTTGTTACTCTAATGGATGGTAGACTCTACATTATGGAAAGTAGTCTGGTTTTGAGATTTTTGTTACTGCAATGAATGGTAGGCGTGTCATTTTGGAACATAGTTTTTTGTCTATATTTTTGTTACTCCAATGGATGGTAGCCTTGTCATTATGGAAGGTAGTCTGTTGTCTAGATTTTTGTTACTCCAATGGATGATAGCCTTGTCATTATGGAAGGTAGTCTGTTGTAGAGATTTTTGTTACTCCAATGGATGGTAGCCTGGTCATTATGGACGGAAGTCTGTTGTATAGATTATTGTAACTCCATTGGATGGTAGCCTTGTCATTATGGAAGGTAGTCTGTTGTCAAGATTTTTGTTACTGCAATGGATGGTAGCTTTGTCTTAATGGAAGGTAGTCTGTTTTCGATATTTTTGTTACTCCAATCTATGGTAGCCTTATCTTTATGGAAGGTAGTATGTTGTCGAGATTTTTGTTATTCCAATGGATGGTAGCCTTGTCATTATGGAACGTAGTCTGTTGACGATATTTTTGTTACTCCAATGGATGGTAGCCTTGTCATTATGGAAGGTAATATGTCGTTGTGATTTTTGTTACTCCAATGGATTGTATCCTTGTCATTATGGAAGGTAGTCTGTTGTCGAGATTTTTGTTATTCCATTGGATAATAGCCTTGTCATTATGGAAGGTAGTCTGTTGTCGAGATTTTTGTTATCCCAATGGATGGTAACCTTGTCATTATGGAAGGTACTCTGTTTCATGATTTTTTTTACTCCAATGGATGGTAGCCTTGTCATTATGGAAGGTAGTCTGTTGAGGAGATTTTTGTTATTGCAATGGATGGTAGCCTTTTCTTTATGGAAGGTAGTGTGTGGTCGATATTTTTGTTACTCCAATGGATGGTAGCCTTGTCTTTATTGAAGGTAGTTTGTTGTTGATATTTTTGAAACTCCTATGGATGGTAGCCTTGTCATTATGGAAGGTAGTATGTCGTTGAGCTTTTTGTTACTCCAATGGATTGTAGCATTGTCTTTATGGAAGGTAGTCTGTTGTCGATATTTTTGTTACTCCAATGGATGGTAGACTTGACATTATGGAAACTAGTCTGGTTTCGAGATTTTTGTTACCGCAATGGATGGTAGGCTTGTCATTATGGAACATAGTTTGTTGTCGATATTTTTGTTACTCCAATGGATGGTAGCCTTGTCGTTATGGAAGGTAGTCTGTTGTCTAGATTTTTGTTACTCCAATGGATGATAGCCTTGTCATTATGGAAGGTAGTCTGTTGTAGAGATTTTTGTTACTCCAATGGATGGTAGCCTTGTCATTATGGACGAAAGTTTGTTGTATAGATTTTTGTAACTCCATTGGATGGTAGCCTTGTCATTATGGAAGGGAGTCTGTAGTCAAGATTTTTGTTACTGCAATGGATGGTAGCTTTGTCTTAATGGAAGGTAGTCTGTTGTCGACATTTTTGTTACTCCAATCGATGGTAGCTTTATCTTTATGGAAGGTAGTCTGTTGTCGAGATTTTTGTTATTCCAATGGATGGTAGCCTTGTCATTATGGAACGTAGTCTGTTGTCGATATTTTTGTTACTCCAATGGATGGTAGCCTTGTCATTATGGAAGGTAATATGTCGTTGTGATTTTTGTTACTCCAATGGATTGTATCCTTGTCATTATGGAAGGTAGTCTGTTGTTCATATTTTTGTTACTCCAATGGATGGTAGCCTTGTCATTATGAAAGGTAGTCTATTGTCGAGATTTTTGTTATTCCATTGGATAGTAGCCTTGTCATTATGGAAGGTAGTCTGTTGCCGAGATTTTTGTTATCCCAATGGATGGTAACCTTGTCATTATGGAAGGTAGTCTGTTTCAAGATTTTTTTACTCCAATGGATAGTAGCCTTGTCATTATGGAAGCTAGTCTGTTGAGGAGATTTTTTTAATTGCAATGAATGGTAGCCTTTTCTTTATGGAAGGTAGTGTGTTGTCGATATTTTTGTTACTCCAATGGATGGTAGCCTTGTCTTTATTGAAGGTAGTCTGTTCTCTAGATTTTTGTATCTCCAATGGATTATAGCCTTGTCATTATGGAAGGTAGTCTGTTGTAGAGATTTCTGTTACTCCAATTGATGGTAGCCTTGTCATTATCGAAGGAAGTCTGTTGTATATATTTTTGTAACTCCAATGGATGGTAGCCTTGTCATTATGTAAGGTAGTGTGTTGTCGAGATTTTTCTTACTGCAACGGATGGTACCTTTGTCTTAATGGAAGGTAGTTTGTTGTCGATATTTTTGTTACTCCAATGGATGGTAGCCTTGTCTTTATGGAAGGTAGCCTGTTGTCGATATTTTTTTTACTCCAATGGATGGTAGCCTTGTCATATGGAAGGTAGTCTGTTGTCGATATTTTTTTTACTGGAATGGATGGTAGCCTTGTTATTATGGAAGGTAGTCTGTCGTCGATATCTTTGTTACTCAATGGATGGTAGCCTTGTCATTATGGCAGGTAATCTGTTGTCGATATCTTTGTTACTCAATGGATGGTAGCCTTGTCATTATGGAAGGTAGTCTGTTGCCTATATTTTTGTTACTCCAATGGATGGTAGCCTTGTCATTATGGAAAGTAGTCTGTTATCGAGATTTTTGTTACTCTAATAGATGGTAGCCTTGTCATTATGGATGGTATTCTGTTGTCGATATTTTTGTTATCCCAATGGATTGTAGCCTTGTCATTATGGAAGGTAGTCTGTTTCAATATTTTTTTTACTCCAATGGTTGGTAGCATTGTCATTATGGAAGGTAGTCTGTTAAGGAGATTTTTGTTATTGCAATGGATGGTAGCTTTTTCTTTATGGAAGGTAGTCTGTTGTCGATATTTTTGTTACTCCAATGGATGGTAGCCTTGTCTTTATTGAAGGTAGTATGTTGTCTATATTTTTGGAATTCATATGGATGGTAGCCAAGTCATTATTGAAGGTAGTATGTCGTTGAGATTTTTGTTACTCCAATGGATTACAGCATTGTCTTTATGGAAGGTAGTCTATTGTCGATATTTTTGTTACTCCAATGGATGGTAGACTTGAAATTATGGAAAGTAGTTTGGTTTCGATACTTTTGTTACGGCAATGAATGGTGGCGTGTCATTATGCAACATAGTTTGTTGTCGATATTTTTGTTACTCCAATGGATGGTAGCCTTGTCGTTATGGAAGGTAGTCTGTTAAGGATATTTTTTTTACTCCAATGGATGATAGCCTTGTCATTATGGAAGGTAGTCTGTTGTATAGATTTTTGTTAGTCCAATGGATGGTAGCCTTTTCATTATGGAAGGAAGTCTGTTGTCGAGATTTTTATTACTGCAATGGATGGTAGGTTTGTCTTAACGGAAGGTAGTCTGTTGTCGATATTTTTGTTACTCCAATGGATGGTAGCCTTGTCTTTATGGAAGTTAGTTTGTTGTCGATATTTTTGGTACTCCTGTGGATGGTAGCCTTGTCATTATGGAAGCATGTCTATTGTCGAGATCTTTGTTACTCCAATGGATGGCAACCTTGTCATTATGCAAGGTATTCTGTTGTAGAGATTTTTGTTACTGTAATGAATGGTAGCCTTGTCATTTTGGAAGGAAGTCTTTTTTCGTTATTTTTGTTACTCAATGGATGGTAGCCTTGTCATTATGGAAGGTAGTATGTTGTCGAGATTTTTGTTACTCTAATGGATGGTAGACTTGACATTATGGAAAGTAGTCTGGTTTCGGGATTTTTGTTACCACAATGGATGGTAGGCGTATCGTTACGGAACGTAGTTTGTTGTCGATAATTTTTTTACTCCAATGGATGGTAGCCTTGTCGTTATGAAAGGTAGTCTGGTCTCTAGATTTTTGTTATTCCAATGGATGATAGCCTTGTCATTATGGAAGGTAGTCTGTTGTAGGGATTTTTGTTACTCCAATGGATGGTAGCCTTGTCATTATGGAAGGAAGTCTGTTGTATATATTTTTGTAACTGCAATGGATGGTAGGCTTGTCATTATGTAAGGTAGTCTGTTGTCGAGATTTTTCTTACTGCAATGGATGGTACCTTTGTCTTAATGGAAGGTAGTTTGTTGTCGATATTTTTGTTACTCCAATGGATGGTAGCCTTGTCTTTATGGAAGGTAGCCTGTTGTCGATATTTTTTTTACTCCAATGGATGGTAGCCTTGTCATATGGAAGGTAGTCTGTTGTCGATATTTTTTTTACTGCAATGGATGGTAGCCTTGTTATTATGGAAGGTAGTATGTTGTCGATATCTTTGTTACTCAATGGATGGTAGCCTTGTCATTATGGCAGGTAGTCTGTTGTCGATATCTTTGTTACTCAATGGATGGTAGCCTTGTCATTATGGAAGGTAGTTTGTTGTCTATATTTTTGTTACTCCAATGGATGGTAGCCTTGTCATTATGGAAAGTAGTCTGTTATCGAGATTTTTATTACTCTAATGGATGGTAGCCTTGTCATTATGGATGGTATTCTGTTGTCGATATTTTTGTTATCCCAATGGATTGTAGCCTTGTCATTATGAAAGGTAGTCTGTTTCAAGATTTTTTTTACTCCAATGGTTGGTAGCCTTGTCATTATGGAAGGTAGTTTGTTGAGGAGATTTTTATTATTGCAATGGATGGTAGCCTTTTCTTTATGGAAGGTAGTCTGTTGTCGATATTTTGGTTACTCCAATGGATGGTAGCCTTGTCTTTATTGAAGGTAGTATGTTGTCTATATTTTTGGAACTCCTATGGATGGTAGCCAAGTCATTATGGAAGATAGTATGTCGTTGAGGTTTTTGTTACTCCAATGGATTATAGCATTGTCATTATGGAAGGTAGTTTGTTGTTGATATTTTTGTCACTCCAATGGATGGTAGACTTGACATTATGGAAAGTAGTCTGGTTTCGAGATTTTTGTTACCACAATGGATGGTAGGCGTGTCATTATGCAACATAGTTTGTTGTCGATATTTTTGTTACTCCAATGGATGGTAGCCTTGTCGTTATGGAAGGTAGTTTGTTGTCTAGACTTTTGTTACTCCAATGGATGATAGCCTTGTCATTATGGAAGGTAGTATGTTGTAGAGATTTTTGTTACTCCAATGAATGGTAGCCTTTGTCTTTATGGAAGGAAGTCTGTTGTCGAGATTTTTGTTACTCCAATGGATTGTATCCTTGTCATTATGGAAGGTAGTATGTTGTTCATATTTTTGTTACTCCAATGGATGGTAGCCTTGTCATTATGAAAGGTAGTCTGTTGTCGAGATTTTTTTACTCTAATGGATGGTAGCCTTGTCATTATGGAAGGTAGTCTACTGTCGATATTTTTATTACTCCAATGGATGGTAGTCTTGTCATTATGGAAGGTAGTCTGTTGTCGAAATTTTTGTTACTCCAATGGATGGTAGCCTTGTTATTATGGAAGGTAGTATGTCGTTAAGATTTTAGTTACTCCAATGGATTGTATCCTTGTCATTATGGAAGGTAGTCTATTGTTCATATTTTTGTTATTGCAATGGATGGTAGCCTTGTCTTTATGGAAGGTAGTCTGATGTCGATATTTTTGTTACTCCAATGGATGGTAAGCCTTGTCTTGATGGAAGTTAGTCTATTGTCGATATTTTTGGTACTCCTATGGATGGTAGCCTTGTCATTATGGAAGGTAGTCTATTGTCGAGATCTTTGTTACTCAATGGATGGCAGCCTTGTCATTATGCTAGGTAGTCTGTTGTAGAGATTTTTGTTACTATAATGAATGGTAGCCTTGTCATTATGGAAGGAAGTCTTTTGTCGATATTTTTGTTACTCCAATGGACTGTAGCCTTGTAATTATGGAAGGTAGTCTATTGTCGATATTTTTGTTTCTCCAGTGGATGGTAGACTTGACATTATGGAAAGTAGTCTGGTTTCGAGATTTTTGTTACCGCAATGGATGGTAGGCGTGTCATTATGCAACATAGTTTGTTGTCGATATTTTTGTTACTCCAATGGATGGTAGCCTTGTCGTTATGGAAGGTAGTTTGTTGTCTAGATTTTTGGTACTCCAATGGATGATAGCCTTGTCATTATGGAAGGTAGTCTGTTGTAGAGATTTTTGTTACTCCAATGGATGGTAGCCTTGTCATTATGGAAGGAAGTCTGTTGTCGAGATTTTTATTACTGCAATGGATGGTAGGTTTGTCTTAATGGAAGTTAGTTTGTTGTCGATATTTTTGTTACTCCAATGGATGGTAGCCTTGTCATTATGGAAGCATGTCTATTGTCGAGATCTTTGTTACTCCAATGGATGGCAACCTTGTCATTATGCAAGGTATTCTGTTGTAGAGATTTTTGTTACTGTAATGAATGGTAGCCTTGTCATTTTGGAAGGAAGTCTTTTGTCGTTATTTTTGTTACTCCAATGGATGGTAGCCTTGTAATTATGGAAGGTAGTCTGTTGTCGAGATTTTTGTTACTCCAATGGATGGTAACCTTGTCATTATGAATGGTAGTCTGTTGTCGAGATTTTTGTTACTCTAATGGATGGTAGAATTGACATTATGGAAAGTAGTATGGTTTCGAGATTTTTGTTACCACAATGGATGGTAGGCGTCTCGTTACGGAACGTAGTTTGTTGTCGATAATTTTTTTACTCCAATGGATGGTAGCCTTGTCATTATGAAAGGTAGTCTGTTCTCTAGATTTTTGTTACTCCAATGGATGATAGCCTTGTCATTATGGAAGGTAGTCTGTTGTAGAGATTTTTGTTACTCCAATGGATGGTAGCCTTGTCATTATGGAAGGAAGTCTGTTGTATATATTTTTGTAACTCCAATGGATGGTAGCCTTGTCATTATGTAAGGTAGTCTGTTGTCGAGATTTTTGTTACTCCAATGGATGGTAGCCTTGTCTTTATGGAAGGTAGTCTATTGCCGATATTTTTGTTACTCCTATGAATGGTAGCCTTGTCATTATGGAAGCTAGTCTATTGTCGAGATCTTTGTTACTCAATGGATGGTAGCCTTGTCATTATGAAAGGTAGTTTGTTGTAGAGATTTTTGTTACTGTAATGGATGGTAGCCTTGTCATTATGGAAGGAAGTCTTTTGTCGAGATATTTGTTAGTCCAATGGATGGTAGCCTTGTCATTATGGACTGTGGTCTATTGTCGAGATTTTTGTTATTCCAATGGATGGTAACCTTGTAATTATGGAAGGTACTCTGTTGTCCAGATTTTTGTTACTCCAATGAATCGTAGCTTTGTCATTTTGGAAGGTAGTCTGCTGTCGATATTTTTGTTACTCCAATGGATGGTAGCCTTGTCATTATGGAAGGTAGTTTGTTGTCGATATCTTTGTTACTCAATGGATGGTAGCCTTATCATTATGGTAGGTAGTCTGTTGTCGATATCTTTGTTACTCCAATGGATGGTAGACTTGACATTATGGAAAGTAGTCTGGTTTCGAGATTTTTGTTACCGCAATGGATGGTAGGCGTGTCATTATGCAACATAGTTTGTTGTCTATATTTTTGTTACTCCAATGGATGGTAGCCTTGTCGTTATGGAAGGTAGTTTGTTGTCTAGATTTTTGTTACTCCAATGGATGATAGCCTTGTCATTATGGAAGGTAGTCTGTTGTAGAGATTTTTGTTACTCGAATGGATGGTAGCCTTGTCATTATGGAAGGAAGTCTGTTGTATAGATTTTTGTAACTCCAATGGATGGTAGACTTGTCATTATGGAAAGTAGTCCGTTGTCGAGATTTTTGTTACTGCAATGGATGGTAGCTTTGTCTTAATGGAAGGTAGTCTGTTGTCGATATTTTTGTTACTCCAATGGATGGTAGCCTTGTCTTTATGGAAGTTAGTTTGTTGTAGATATTTTTGGTACTCCTATGGATGGTAGCCTTGTCATTATGGAAGGATGTCTATTGTCGAGATCTTTGTTACTCCAATGGATGGCAACCTTGTCACTATGCAAGGTATTCTATTGTAGAGATTTTTGTTACTGTAATGAATGGTAGCCTTCTCATTATGGAAGGAAGTCTTTTGTCGTTATTTTTGTTACTCCAATGGATGGTAGCCTTGTAATTATGGAAGGTAGTCTGTTGTCGAGATTTTTGTTACTCCAATGGATGGTAGCCTTGTCATTATGGAAGGTAGTCTGTTGTCGAGATTTTTGTTACTCTAATGGATGGTAGACTTGACATTGTGGAAAGTAGTCTGGTTTCGAGATTTTTGTTACCATAATAGATGGTAGGCGTCTCATTAAGGAACGTAGTTTGTTGTCGATAATTTTTTTACTCCAATGGATGGTAGCCTTGTCGTTATGAAAGGTAGTCAGTTCTCTAGATTTTTGTTACTCCAATGGATGATAGCCTTGTCATTATGGAAGGTAGTCTGTTGTAGAGATTTTTGTTACTCCAATGGATGGTAGCCTTGTCATTATGGAAGGAAGTCTGTTGTATATATTTTGTAACTCCAATGGATGGTAGCCTTGTCTTTGTTACTGCAATGGATGGTACCTTTGTCTTAATGGAAGGTAGTTTGTTGTCGATATTTTCGTTACTCCAATGGATGGTAGCCTTGTCTTTATGGAAGGTAGTCTATTGCCGATATTTTTGTTACTCCTATGAATGGTAGCCTTGTCATTATGGAAGGTAGTCTATTGTCGAGATCTTTGTTACTCAATGGATGGTAGCCTTGTCATTATGAAAGGTAGTTTGTTGTAGAGATTTTTGTTACTGTAATGGATGGTAGCCTTGTCAATATGGAAGGAAGTCTTTTGTCGAGATATTTGTTAGTCCAATGGATGGTAGCCTTGTCATTATGGATTGTGGTCTATTGTCAACATTTTTGTTATTCCATTGGATGCTAACCTTGTAATTATGGAAGGTACTCTGTTGTCGAGATTTTTGTTACTCCAATGGATCGTAGCCTTGTCATTTTGGAAGGTAGTCTGCTGTCGATATTTTTGTTACTCCAATGGATGGTAGCCTTGTCATTATGGAAGGTAGTTTGTTGTCGAGATTTTTTTTACTCCAATGGATGGAAGACTTGTCATTATGGAAGGTAGTCTGTTGTCGAGATTTTTTTTAATGTAATGGATGGTAGACTTGTCATTATGGAAGGTAGTCTGTTGTCGATATCTTTGTTACTCAATGGATGGTAGCCTTGTCATTATGGAAAGTAGTCTGTTGTCGATATCTTTGTTACTCAATGGATGGTAGCCTTGTCATTATGGCAGGTAGTCTGTTGTCGATATCTTTGTTTCTCCAATGGAAGGTAGACTTGACATTATAGAAAGTAGTCTGGTTTCGAGATTTTTGTTACCGCAATGGATGGTAGGCGTGTCATTATGCAACATAGTTTGTTGTCGATATTTTTGTTACTCCAATGGATGGTAGCCTTGTCGTTATGGAAGGTAGTTTGTTGTCTAGATTTTTGTTACTCCAATGGATGATAGCCTTGTCATTATGGAAGGTAGTCTGTTGTAGAGATTTTTGTTACTCCAATGGATGATAGCCTTGTCATTATGGAAGGAAGTCTGTTGTATAGATTTTTGTAACTCCAATGGATGGTAGCCTTGTCATTATGGAAGGTAGTCTGTTGTCATGATTTTTGTTACTGCAATGGATGGTAGCTTTGTCTTAATGGAAGGTAGTCTGTTGTCGATATTTTTGTTACTCCATTGGATGGTAGCCTTGTCTTTATGGAAGTTAGTTTGTTATCCAAATTTTTTGTACTCCTATGGATGGTAGCCTTGTCATTATGGAAGGATGTCTATTGTCGAGATCTTTGTTACTCCAATGGATGGCAACCTTGTCATTATGCAAGGTATTCTGTTGTAGAGATTTTTGTTAGTGTAATGAATGGTAGCCTTGTCATTATGGAAGGAAGTCTTTTGTCGTTATTTTTGTTACTCCAATGGATGGTAGCCTTGTAATTATGGAAGGTAGTCTGTTGTCGAGATTTTTGTTACTCCAATGGATGGTAGCCTTGTCATTATGGAAGGTAGACTGTTGTCGAGATTTTTCTTACTCTAATGGATGGTAGAATTGACATTGTGGAAAGTAGTCTGGTTTCGAGATTTTTGTTACCATAATGGATGTTAGGCGTCTCATTACGGAACATAGTTTGTTGTCGATAATTTTTTTACTCCAATGGATGGTAGCCTTGTCGTTATGGAAGGTAGTCTGTTCTCTAGATTTTTGTTACTCCAATGGATGATAGCCTTGTCATTATGGAAGGTAGTCTGTTGTAGAGATTTTTGTTACTCCAATGGATGCTAGCCTTGTCATTATGTAAGGTAGTCTGTTGTCGAGATTTTTCTTATTGCAATGGATGGTACCTTTGTCTTAATGGAAGGTAGTTTGTTATTGATATTTTTGTTACTCCAATGGATGGTAGCCTTGTCTTTATGGAAGGTAGTCTATTGCCGATATTTTTGTTACTCCTATGAATGGTAGCCTTGTCATTATGGAAGCTAGTCTATTGTCGAGATCTTTGTTACTCAATGGATGGTAGCCTTGTCATTATGAAAGGTAGTCTATTGTAGAGATTTTGGTTACTCTAATGGATGTTAGCCTTGTCAATATGGAAGGAAGTCTTTTGTCGAGATATTTGTTAGTCCAATGGATGGTAGCCTTGTCATTATGGACTGTTGTCTATTGTCGAGATTTTTGTTATTCCATTGGATGGTAACCTTGTAATTATGGAAGGTACTCTGTTGTCGAGATTTTTGTTACTCCAATGGATCGTAGCCTTGTCATTTTGGAAGGTAGTCTGCTGTCGATATTTTTGTTACTCCAATGGATGGTAGCCTTGTCATTATGGAAAGTAGTTTGTTGTCGAGATTTTTTTTACTCCAATGGATGGAAGACTTGTCATTATGGAAGGTAGTCTGTTGTCGAGATTTTTTTTAATGTAATGGATGGTAGACTTGTCATTATGGAAGGTAGTCTGTTGTCGATATCTTTGTTACTCAATGGATGGTAGCCTTGTCATTATGGAAAGTAGTCTGTTGTCGATATCTTTGTTACTCAATGGATGGTAGCCTTGTCATTATGGCAGGTAGTCTGTTGTCGATATCTTTGTTTCTCCAATGGAAGGTAGACTTGACATTATAGAAAGTAGTCTGGTTTCGAGATTTTTGTTACCGCAATGGATGGTAGGCGTGTCATTATGCAACATAGTTTGTTGTCGATATTTTTGTTACTCCAATGGATGGTAGCCTTGTCGTTATGGAAGGTAGTTTGTTGTCTAGATTTTTGTTACTCCAATGGATGATAGCCTTGTCATTATGGAAGGTAGTCTGTTGTAGAGATTTTTGTTACTCCAATGGATGATAGCCTTGTCATTATGGAAGGAAGTCTGTTGTATAGATTTTTGTAACTCCAATGGATGGTAGCCTTGTCATTATGGAAGGTAGTCTGTTGTCATGATTTTTGTTACTGCAATGGATGGTAGCTTTGTCTTAATGGAAGGTAGTCTGTTGTCGATATTTTTGTTACTCCATTGGATGGTAGCCTTGTCTTTATGGAAGTTAGTTTGTTATCCAAATTTTTGGTACTCCTATGGATGGTAGCCTTGTCATTATGGAAGGATGTCTATTGTCGAGATCTTTGTTACTCCAATGGATGGCAACCTTGTCATTATGCAAGGTATTCTGTTGTAGAGATTTTTGTTAGTGTAATGAATGGTAGCCTTGTCATTATGGAAGGAAGTCTTTTGTCGTTATTTTTGTTACTCCAATGGATGGTAGCCTTGTAATTATGGAAGGTAGTCTGTTGTCGAGATTTTTGTTACTCCAATGTATGGTAGCCTTGTCATTATGGAAGGTAGACTGTTGTCGAGATTTTTCTTACTCTAATGGATGGTAGAATTGACATTGTGGAAAGTAGTCTGGTTTCGAGATTTTTGTTACCATAATGGATGTTAGGCGTCTCATTACGGAACATAGTTTGTTGTCGATAATTTTTTTACTCCAATGGATGGTAGCCTTGTCGTTATGGAAGGTAGTCTGTTCTCTAGATTTTTGTTACTCCAATGGATGATAGCCTTGTCATTATGGAAGGTAGTCTGTTGTAGAGATTTTTGTTACTCCAATGGATGCTAGCCTTGTCATTATGTAAGGTAGTCTGTTGTCGAGATTTTTCTTATTGCAATGGATGGTACCTTTGTCTTAATGGAAGGTAGTTTGTTATTGATATTTTTGTTACTCCAATGGATGGTAGCCTTGTCTTTATGGAAGGTAGTCTATTGCCGATATTTTTGTTACTCCTATGAATGGTAGCCTTGTCATTATGGAAGCTAGTCTATTGTCGAGATCTTTGTTACTCAATGGATGGTAGCCTTGTCATTATGAAAGGTAGTCTATTGTAGAGATTTTGGTTACTCTAATGGATGTTAGCCTTGTCAATATGGAAGGAAGTCTTTTGTCGAGATATTTGTTAGTCCAATGGATGGTAGCCTTGTCATTATGGTCTGTTGTCTATTGTCGAGATTTTTGTTATTCCATTGGATGGTAACCTTGTAATTATGGAAGGTACTCTGTTGTCGAGATTTTTGTTACTCCAATGGATCGTAGCCTTGTCATTTTGGAAGGTAGTCTGCTGTCGATATTTTTGTTACTCCAATGGATGGTAGCCTTGTCATTATGGAAGGTAGTTTGTTGTCGAGATTTTTTTTACTCCAATGGATGGAAGACTTGTCATTATGGAAGGTAGTCTGTTGTCGAGATTTTTTTTACTATAATGGATGGTAGCCTTGTCATTATGGAAGGTAGTCTGTTGTCGATATCTTTGTTACTCAATGGATGGTAGCCTTGTCATTATGGAAAGTAGTCTGTTGTTGATATCTTTGTTACTCAATGGATGGTAGCCTTGTCATTATGGCAGGGAGTTTGTTGTCGATATCTTTGTTTCTCCAATGGAAGGTAGACTTGACATTATGGAAAGTAGTCTGGTTTCGAGATTTTTGTTACCGCAATGGATAGTAGGCGTGTCATTATGCAACATAGTTTGTTGTCGATATTTTTGTTACTCCTATGGATGGTAGCCTTGTCGTTATGGAAGGTAGTTTGTTGTCTAGATTTTTGTTACTCCAATGGATGATAACCTTGCCATTATGGAAGGTAGTCTGTTGTAGAGATTTTTGTTACTCCAATGGATGGTAGCCTTGTCATTATGGAAGGAAGTCTGTTGTATAGATTTTTGTAACTCCAATGGATGGTAGCCTTGTCATTATGGAAGGTAGTCCGTTGTCATGATTTTTGTTACTGCAATGGGTGGTAGCTTTGTCTTAATGGAAGGTAGTCTGTTGTCGATATTTTTGTTACAACATTGGATGGTAGCCTTGTCTTTATGGAAGTTAGTTTGTTATCGATATTTTTGGTACTCCTATGGATGGTAGCCTTGTCATTATGGAAGGATGTCTATTATCGAGATCTTTGTTACTCCAATGGATGGCATCCTTGTCATTATGCAAGGTATTCTGTTGTAGAGATTTTTGTTACTGTAATGAATGGTAGCCTTGTCATTATGGAAGGAAGTCTTTTGTCATTATTTTTGTTACTCCAATGGATGGTAGCCTTATAATTATGGAAGGTAGTCTGTTGTCAAGATTTTTGTTACTCCAATGGATGGTAGCCTTGTCATTATCGAAGGTAGTCTGTTGTCGAGATTTTTGTTACTCTAATGGATGGTAGACTTGACATTGTGGAAAGTAGTCTGGTTTCGAGATTTTTGTTACCATAATGGATGGTAGGCGTCTCATTACGGAACGTAGTTTGTTGTCGATAATTTTTTTACTCCAATGGATGGTAGCCTTGTCATTATGGAAGGTAGTCTGTTCTCTAGATTTTTGTTACTCCAATGGATGATAGCCTTGTCATTATGGAAGGTAGTCTGTTGTAAAGATTTTTGTTACTCCAATGGATGCTAGCCTTGTCATTATGTAAGGTAGTCTGTTGTCGAGATTTTTCTTACTGCAATGGATGGTACATTTGTCTTAATGGAAGGTAGTTTCTTATCGATATTTTTCTTACTCCAATGGATGGTAGCCTTGTCTTTATGGAAGGTAGTCTATTGCCGATATTTTTGTTACTCCTATGAATGGTAGCCTTGTCAATATGGAAGCTAGTCTATTGTCGAGATCTTTGTTACTCAATGGATGGTAGCCTTATCATTATGAAAGGTAGTCTATTGTAGAGATTTTTGTTACTCTAATGGATGGTAGCCTTGTCAATATGGAAGGAAGTCTTTTGTCGAGATATTTGTTAGTCCAATGGATGGTAGCCTTGTCATTATGGACGGTTGTCTATTGTCTAGATTTTTGTTATTCCATTGGATGGTAACCTTGTAATTATGGAAGGTACTCTGTTGTCGAGATTTTTGTTACTCCAATGGATCGTAGCCTTGTCATTTTGGAAGGTAGTCTGCTGTCGATATTTTTGTTACTCCAATGGATGGTAGCCTTGTCATTATGGAAGGTAGTTTGTTGTCGAGATTTTTTTTACTCCAATGGATGGAAGACTTGTCATTATTGAAGGTAGTCTGTTGTCGAGATTTTTTTTACTGTAATGGATGGTAGCCTTGTCATTATGGAAGGTAGTCTATTGTCGATATCTTTGTTACTCAATGGATGGTAGCCTTGTCATTATGGAAAGTAGTCTGTTGTCGATATCTTTGTTACTCAATGGATGGTAGCCTTGTCATTATGGCGGGTAGTCTGTTGTCGATATCTTTGTTACCCAATGGATGCTAGCCTTGTCAATATGGAAGGTAGTCTATTGTCGAGATTTTTGTTACTCTTATGGATGGTGGCCTTGTCTTTATGGAACGTAGTCTATTGTCGAGATTTTTGTTACTCCAATGGATGGTAGCCTTGTCATTATGGAACGTAGTGTGTTGTTGATATTTTTGTTACTCCAATGGATGGTAGCCTTTTCATTTTCGAAGATAGTCTATTGTCGAGATTTTTGTTACTCCAATGGATGGTAGCCTTGTCATTATGGATGGTAGTTTGTTGTGGAGACTTTTTTTACTCCATTGGATGGTAGCCTTGTCATATGTAAGGTAGTTTGTTGTCGAGATTTTTTTTACTCCAATGGATGATATCCTTGTCATTATGGAAAGTAGTCTATTGTCGATATCTTTGTTACTCAATGGTTGGTTGCCTTGTCATTATGGAAGGTAGTCTGTTGTCGATATCTTTGTTACTCAATGGATGGTAGCTTTGTCATTATGGAAGGTAGTCTACTGTCGATATCTTTGTTACTCAAAGGATGCTAGCCTTGTCATTATGGAAGGTAGTCTGTTGTCAAGATTTTTGTTACTCCAATGGATGGTAGCCTTGTCATTATGGAAGGTAGTCTATTGTCAATATTTTTGTTACTCCAA
Organism: Vicia faba; assembly: GCA_948472305.1. NCBI lineage: Eukaryota > Viridiplantae > Streptophyta > Magnoliopsida > Fabales > Fabaceae > Vicia > Vicia faba. The sequence goes on from OX451740.1 coordinate 550,801,324, forward strand.
TGGATGGTAGCCTTGTCATTATGGAAGGTAGTCTGTTGTGGAGATTTTTGTTACTCTAATGGATGGTAGCCTTGTCTTTATGGAACGTAGTCTGTTGACGATATTTTTGTTACTCCAATGGATGGTAGCCTTGTCATTATGGAAGGAAGTCTATTGTATAGTTTTTTGTAACTCCAATGGATGGTAGCCTTATCATTATGGAAGGTAGTGTGTTGTCGATATTTTTGTTACTCTAATGGATTGTAGCCTTTTCTTTATGGAAGGTAGTCTGTTGTCGAGATTTTTGTTACTCCAATGGATGGTAGCCTTGTCACTATGGAACATAGTGTGTTGTTGATATTGTTGTTACTCCAATGGATGGTAGCCTTGTCATTATGGAAGGTAGTCTGTTGTAGATATTTTTGTTACTCCAATGGATGGTAGCCTTGTCATTATGGAAGGTAGTCTGTTGTCGAGATTTTTGTTATTGCAATGGATGGTAGCTTTGTCTTTATAGAAGGTAGTCTGTTGTCGATATTTTTGTTACTCTAATGGATGGTAGCCTTGTCTTTATGGAAGGTAGTCTATTGTCGATATTTTTGTTACTCATATGGATGGTAGCCTTGTCATTATGGAAGGTAGTCTGTTGTCGAGATTTTTTTTACTCCAATGGATGGAAGCCTTGTCATTATGGAAGGTACTCTGTTGTCGAGATTTTTTTTACTGCAATGGATGGTAGCCTTGTCATTATGGAAGGTAGTATGTTATCGATATCTTTGTTACTCAATGGATGGTAGCCTTGTCATTATGGCAGGTTGTCTGTTGTCGATATCTTTGTTACTCAATGGATGGTAGCCTTGTCATTATGCCAGGTAGTCTGTTGTCGATATCTTTGTTACACAATGGATGGTAGCCTTGTCATTATGGAAGGTAGTCTGCTATCGAGATTTTTGTTACTCTAATGGATGGTAGCCTTGTCTTTATGGAACATAGTCTATTGTCGAGATTTTTGTTACTCCAATGGATGGTAGCCTTGTCATTATGGAACGTAGTGTGTTGTTGATATTTTTGTTACTCCAATGGATGATAGCCTTTTCGTTTTTTAAGATAGTCTATTGTCGAGATTTTTGTTACTCCGATGGATGGTAACCTTGTCATTATGGATGGTAGTCTGTTGTCGAGACTTTTTTTACTCCAATGGATGGTAGCCTTGTCATATGTAAGGTAGTCTGTTGTCGAGATTTTTTTTACTCCAATGGATGGTATCCTTGTCATTATGGAAGGTAGTATGTTGTCGATATTTTTGTTATACCAATGGATGGTAACATTGTCATTATGGAAGGTAGTCTGTTGTCGAGATTTTTGTTACCCCAATGGATGTTAGCCTTGTCATTATGGAAGGTAGTCTGTTGTCGATATTTTTGTTACTCCAATGGATGGTAGCCTTGTCATTATGGAAGGTAGTTTGTTGTCTAGATTTTTGTTACTCCAATGGATGATAGCCTTGTCATTATGGAAGGTAGTCTATTGTAGAGATTTTTGTTACTCCAATGGATGCTAGCCTTATCATTATGGAAGGTAGTCTGTTGTCGATATTTTTGTTACTGCAATGGATGGTAGCTTTGTCTTTATCGAACGTAGTCTGTTATTGATATATTTGTTACTCCAATGGATGGTAGCCTTGCCTTTATGGAAGGTAGTCTATTGTCGATTTTTTGTTACTCATATGGATGGTAGCCTTGTTATTATGGAAGGTAGTCTATTTTCAAGATCTTTATTACTCAATGGATGGTAGCCTTGTCATTATGGAAGGAAGTCTGTTGTAGAGATTTTTGTTACTCTAATGGATGTTAGCCTTACCATTATGGAAGGAAGTCTTTTGTCGAGATTTTTGTTACTCCAATGGATGGTAGCCTAGTCATTATGGACCGTGGTCTATTGTCGACATTTTTTTTACTCCAATGGATGGTATCCTTGTAATTATGGAAGGTAGTCTGTTGTCGAGATTTTTGTTACTCCAATGGATGGTAGCCTTATCATTATGGAAGGTAGTTTGTTGTCGATATTTTTGTTACTCCAATGGATTGTAGCCTTGTCATTATGGAAGGTAGTCTGTTGTCGAGATTTTTTTTATTCCAATGGATTGTAGCCTTGTCATTATGGAAGGTAGTCTATTGTCAGGATTTTTTTTACTCTAATGGATGGTAGCCTTGTCATATGGAAGGTAGTCTGTTGTCGAGATTTTTTTTACTACAATGGATGGTAGCCTTGTCATTATGGAAGGTAGTCTGTTGTCGATATGTTTTTTACTCAATGGATGGTAGCCTTGTCATTATGGCAGGTAGTCTGTTTTCGATATATTTGTTACTCAATGGATGGTAGCCTTGTCATTATGGAAGGAAGTCTGTTGTCGAGATTTTTTTTACTACAATGGATGGTAGCCTCGTCATTGTGGAAGGTAGTATGCTTTCGATATTTTTGTTATTCCAATGGATGATAGCCTTGTCATTATGGAAGGTAGTCTGTTGTCAAGATTTTCGTTACTCTAATGGATTGTAGCCTTGTTATTATGGAAGGTAATCTGTTGTTCAGATTTTTGTTACTCCAATGGTTGATAGCCTTGTCATTATAAAAGGTAGTCTATTGTGGAGATTTTTGTTATTCCAATATGGTAGCCTTGTCATTATGGATGGTAGTCTATTGTCGAGACTTTTTTTACTCCAATGGATGGTAGCCTTGTTATATGTAAGGTAGTCTGTTGTCGAGATTTTTTTTACTCCAATGGATGGTATCCTTGTCATTATGGAAGGTAGTCAGTTGTCGATATCTTTGTTACACAATGGATGGTAGCCTTGTCATTATGGAAGGTAGTTTGTTGTCAATATCTTTGTTACTCAATGGATGGTAGCCTTGTCATTATGGAAGGTAGTCTGTTGTCGATATCTTTGTTACTCAATGGATGGTAGCCTTGTCATTATGCCAGGTAGTCTGTTGTCGATATCTTTGTTACCCAATAGATGGTAGCCTTGTCATTATGGAAGGTAGTCTGCTGTTGAGATTTTTGTTACTCCAATGGATGGTAGCCTTGTCATTATGGAAGGTAGTTTGTTGTCTAGATTTTTGTTACTCCAATGGATGATAGCCTTGTCATTATGGAAGGTAGTCTATTGTAGAGATTTTTGTTACTCCAATGGATGCTAGCCTTATCATTATGGAAGGTAGTCTGTTGTCGAGATTTTTGTTACTGCAATGGATGGTAGCTTTGTCTTTATCGAAGGTAGTTTGTTATTGATATTTTTGTTACTCCAATGGATGGTAGCCTTTCCTTTATGGAAGGTAGTCTATTGTCGATATTTTTGTTACTCATATGGATGGTAGCCTTGTCATTATGGAAGGTAGTCTATTTTCGAGATCTTTATTACTCAATGGATGGTAGCCTTGTCATTATGGAAGGTAGTCTGTTGTAGAGATTTTTGTTACTCTAATGGATGGTAGCCTTACCATTATGGAAGGAAGTCTTTTGTCGAGATTTTTGTTACTCCAATGGATGGTAGCCTAGTCATTATGGATCGTGGTCTATTGTCGACATTTTTTTTACTCCAATGGATGGTATCCTTGTAATTATGGAAGGTAGTCTGTTGTCGAGATTTTTGTTACTCCAATGGATGGTAGCCTTATCATTATGGAAGGTAGTTTGCTGTCGATATTTTTGTTACTCCAATGGATTGTAGCCTTGTCATTATGGAAGGTAGTCTGTTGTCGAGATTTTTTTTATTCCAATGGATTGTAGCCTTGTCATTATGGAAGGTAGTCTATTGTCAAGATTTTTTTTACTCCAATGGATGGTAGCCTTGTCTTATGGTAGGTAGTCTGTTGTCGAGATTTTTTTTACTGCAATGGATGGTAGCCTTGTCATTATGGAAGGTAGTCTGTTGTCGATATCTTTTTTACTCAATGGATGGTAGCCTTGTCATTATGGCAGGTAGTCTGTTGTCGATATCTTTGTTACTCAATGGATGGTAGCCTTGTCATTATGGAAGGAAGTCTGTTGTCGAGATTTTTTTTACTACAATGGATGGTAGCCTTGTCATTGTGGAAGGTAGTCTGCTTTCGATATTTTTGTTATTCCAATGGATGATAGCCTTGTCATTATGGAAGGTAGTCTGTTGTCAAGATTTTCGTTACTCTAATGGATTGTAGCCTTGTCATTATGGAAGGTAATCTGTTGTTCAGATTTTTGTTACTCCAATGGATGATAGCCTTGTCATTATAAAAGGTAGTCTATTGTCGAGATTTTTGTTATTCCAATATGGTAGCCTTGTCATTATGGATGGTAGTCTATTGTCGAGACTTTTTTTACTCCAATGGATGGTAGCCTAGTTATATGTAAGGTAGTCTGTTGTCGAGATTTTTTTTACTCCAATGGATGGTATCCTTGTCATTATGGAAGGTAGTCAGTTGTCGATATCTTTGTTACACAATGGATGGTAGCCTTGTCATTATGGAAGGTAGTTTGTTGTCGATATCTTTGTTACTCAATGGATGGTAGCCTTGTCATTATGGAAGGTAGTCTGTTGTCGATATTTTTGTTACTCCAATGGATGGTAGCCTTGTCATTATGGAAGGTAGTTTGTTGTCTATATTTTTGTTACTCCAATGGATGATAGCCTTGTCATTATGGAAGGTAGTCTATTGTAGAGATTTTTGTTACTCCAATGGATGCTAGCCTTATCATTATGGAAGGTAGTCTGTTGTCGAGATTTTTGTTAATGCAATGGATGGTAGCTTTGTCTTTATCGAAGGTAGTTTGTTATTGATATTTTTGTTACTCCAATGGATGGTAGCCTTTCCTTTATGGAAGGTAGTCTATTGTCGATATTTTTGTTACTCATATGGATGGTAGCCTTGTCATTATGGAAGGTAGTCTATTTTCGAGATCTTTATTACTCAATGGATGGTAGCCTTGTCATTATGGAAGGTAGTCTGTTGTAGAGATTTTTGTTACTCTAATGGATGGTACCCTTACCATTATGGAAGGAAGTCTTTTGTCGAGATTTTTGTTACTCCAATGGATGGTAGCCTAGTCATTATGGATCGTGGTCTATTGTCGACATTTTTTTTACTCCAATGGATGGTATCCTTGTAATTATGGAAGGTAGTCTGTTGTCGAGATTTTTGTTACTCCAATGGATGGTAGCCTTATCATTATGGAAGGTATTTTGCTGTCGATATTTTTGTTACTCCAATGGATTGTAGCCTTGTCATTATGGAAGGTAGTCTGTTGTCGAGATTTTTTTTATTCCAATGGATTGTAGCCTTGTCATTATGGAAGGTAGTCTATTGTCAATATTTTTTTTACTCCAACGGATGGTAGCCTTGTCATATGGAAGGTAGTCTGTTGTCGAGATTTTTTTTAGTGTAGTGGATGGTAGCCTTGTCATTATGGAAGGTAGTCTGTTGTCGATATTTTTGTTACTCCAATGGATGGTAGCCTTGTCATTATGGAAGGTAGTTTGTTGTCTAGATTTTTGTTACTCCAATGGATGATAGCCTTGTCATTATGGAAGGTAGTCAGTTGTCGATATCTTTGTTACACAATGGATGGTAGCCTTGTCATTATGGAAGGTAGTTTGTTGTCGATATCTTTGTTACTCAATGGATGGTAGCCTTGTCATTATGGAAGGTAGTCTGTTGTCGATATCTTTGTTACTCAATGGATGGTAGCCTTGTCATTATGCCAGGTAGTCTGTTGTCGATATCTTTGTTACCCAATAGATGGTAGCCTTGTCATTATGGAAGGTAGTCTGCTGTTGAGATTTTTGTTACTCCAATGGATGGTAGCCTTGTCATTATGGAAGGTAGTTTGTTGTCTAGATTTTTGTTACTCCAATGGATGATAGCCTTGTCATTATGGAATGTAGTCTATTGTAGAGATTTTTGTTACTCCAATGGATGCTAGCCTTATCATTATGGAAGGTAGTCTGTTGTCGAGATTTTTGTTACTGCAATGGATGGTAGCTTTGTCTTTATCGAAGGTAGTTTGTTATTGATATTTTTGTTACTCCAATGGATGGTAGCCTTTCCTTTATGGAAGGTAGTCTATTGTCGATATTTTTGTTACTCATATGGATGGTAGCCTTGTCATTATGGAAGGTAGTCTATTTTCGAGATCTTTATTACTCAATGGATGGTAGCCTTGTCATTATGGAAGGTAGTCTGTTGTAGAGATTTTTGTTACTCTAATGGATGGTAGCCTTACCATTATGGAAGGAAGTCTTTTGTCGAGATTTTTGTTACTCCAATGGATGGTAGCCTAGTCATTATGGATCGTGGTCTATTGTCGACATTTTTTTTACTCCAATGGATGGTATCCTTGTAATTATGGAAGGTAGTCTGTTGTCGAGATTTTTGTTACTCCAATGGATGGTAGCCTTATCATTATGGAAGGTAGTTTGCTGTCGATATTTTTGTTACTCCAATGGATTGTAGCCTTGTCATTATGGAAGGTAGTCTGTTGTCGAGATTTTTTTTATTCCAATGGATTGTAGCCTTGTCATTATGGAAGGTAGTCTATTGTCAAGATTTTTTTTACTCCAATGGATGGTAGCCTTGTCTTATGGTAGGTAGTCTGTTGTCGAGATTTTTTTTACTGCAATGGATGGTAGCCTTGTCATTATGGAAGGTAGTCTGTTGTCGATATCTTTTTTACTCAATGGATGGTAGCCTTGTCATTATGGCAGGTAGTCTGTTGTCGATATCTTTGTTACTCAATGGATGGTAGCCTTGTCATTATGGAAGGAAGTCTGTTGTCGAGATTTTTTTTACTACAATGGATGGTAGCCTTGTCATTGTGGAAGGTAGTCTGCTTTCGATATTTTTGTTATTCCAATGGATGATAGCCTTGTCATTATGGAAGGTAGTCTGTTGTCAAGATTTTCGTTACTCTAATGGATTGTAGCCTTGTCATTATGGAAGGTAATCTGTTGTTCAGATTTTTGTTACTCCAATGGATGATAGCCTTGTCATTATAAAAGGTAGTCTATTGTCGAGATTTTTGTTATTCCAATATGGTAGCCTTGTCATTATGGATGGTAGTCTATTGTCGAGACTTTTTTTACTCCAATGGATGGTAGCCTAGTTATATGTAAGGTAGTCTGTTGTCGAGATTTTTTTTACTCCAATGGATGGTATCCTTGTCATTATGGAAGGTAGTCAGTTGTCGATATCTTTGTTACACAATGGATGGTAGCCTTGTCATTATGGAAGGTAGTTTGTTGTCGATATCTTTGTTACTCAATGGATGGTAGCCTTGTCATTATGGAAGGTAGTCTGTTGTCGATATTTTTGTTACTCCAATGGATGGTAGCCTTGTCATTATGGAAGGTAGTTTGTTGTCTATATTTTTGTTACTCCAATGGATGATAGCCTTGTCATTATGGAAGGTAGTCTATTGTAGAGATTTTTGTTACTCCAATGGATGCTAGCCTTATCATTATGGAAGGTAGTCTGTTGTCGAGATTTTTGTTAATGCAATGGATGGTAGCTTTGTCTTTATCGAAGGTAGTTTGTTATTGATATTTTTGTTACTCCAATGGATGGTAGCCTTTCCTTTATGGAAGGTAGTCTATTGTCGATATTTTTGTTACTCATATGGATGGTAGCCTTGTCATTATGGAAGGTAGTCTATTTTCGAGATCTTTATTACTCAATGGATGGTAGCCTTGTCATTATGGAAGGTAGTCTGTTGTAGAGATTTTTGTTACTCTAATGGATGGTACCCTTACCATTATGGAAGGAAGTCTTTTGTCGAGATTTTTGTTACTCCAATGGATGGTAGCCTAGTCATTATGGATCGTGGTCTATTGTCGACATTTTTTTTACTCCAATGGATGGTATCCTTGTAATTATGGAAGGTAGTCTGTTGTCGAGATTTTTGTTACTCCAATGGATGGTAGCCTTATCATTATGGAAGGTATTTTGCTGTCGATATTTTTGTTACTCCAATGGATTGTAGCCTTGTCATTATGGAAGGTAGTCTGTTGTCGAGATTTTTTTTATTCCAATGGATTGTAGCCTTGTCATTATGGAAGGTAGTCTATTGTCAATATTTTTTTTACTCCAACGGATGGTAGCCTTGTCATATGGAAGGTAGTCTGTTGTCGAGATTTTTTTTACTGTAGTGGATGGTAGCCTTGTCATTATGGAAGGTAGTCTGTTGTCGATATTTTTGTTACTCCAATGGATGGTAGCCTTGTCATTATGGAAGGTAGTTTGTTGTCTAGATTTTTGTTACTCCAATGGATGATAGCCTTGTCATTATGGAAGGTAGTCTATTGTAGAGATTTTTGTTACTCCAATGGATGCTAGCCTTATCATTATGGAAGGTAGTCTGTTGTCGAGATTTTTGTTACTACAATGGATGGTAGCTTTGTCTTTATCGAAGGTAGTTTGTTATTGATATTTTTGTTACTCCAATGGATGGTAGCCTTTCCTTTATGGAAGGTAGTCTATTGTCGATATTTTTGTTACTCATATGGATGGTAGCCTTGTCATTATGGAAGGTAGTCTATTTTCGAGATCTTTATTACTCAATGGATGGTAGCCTTGTCATTATGGAAGGTAGTCTGTTGTAGAGATTTTTGTTACTCTAATGGATGGTAGCCTTACCATTATGGAAGGAAGTCTTTTGTCGAGATTTTTGTTACTCCAATGGATGGTAGCCTAGTCATTATGGATCGTGGTCTATTGTCGACATTTTTTTTACTCCAATGGATGGTATCCTTGTAATTATGGAAGGTAGTCTGTTGTCGAGATTTTTGTTACTCCAATGGATGGTAGCCTTATCATTATGGAAGGTAGTTTGTTGTCGATATTTTTGTTACTCCAATGGATTGTAGCCTTGTCATTATGGAAGGTAGTCTGTTGTCGAGATTTTTTTTATTCCAATAGATTGTAGCCTTGTCATTATGGAAGGTAGTCTATTGTCAAGATTTTTTTTACTCCAACGGATGGTAGCCTTGTCATATGGAAGGTATTCTGTTGTCGAGATTTTTTTTACTGCAGTGGATGGTAGCCTTGTCATTATGGAAGGTAGTCTGTTGTCGATATCTTTTTTACTCAATGGATGGTAGCCTTGTCATTATGGCAGGTAGTCTGTTGTCGATATCTTTGTTACTCAATGGATGGTAGCCTTGTCATTATGGAAGGAAGTCTGTTGTCGAGATTTTTTTTACTGCAATGGATGGTAGCCTTGTCATTGTGGAAGGTAGTCAGCTTTCGATATTTTTGTTATTCCAATGGATGATAGCCTTGTCATTATGGAAGGTAGTATGTTTTCAGGATTTTCGTTACTCTAATGGATTGTAGCCTTGTCATTATGGAAGGTAATCTGTTGTTCAGATTTTTGTTACTCCAATGGATGATAGCCTTGTCATTATGAAAGGTAGTCTATTGTCAAGATTTTTGTTATTCCAATATGGTAGCCTTGTCATTATGGATGGTAGTCTATTGTCGAGACTTTTTTTACTCCAATGGATGGTAGCCTTGTTATATGTAAGATAGTCTGTTGTCGAGATTTTTTTTACTCCAATGGATGGTATCCTTGTCATTATGGAAGGTAGTCAGTTGTCGATATTTTTGTTACTCAATGGATGGTAGCCTTGTCATTATGGAAGGTAGTTTGTTGTCGATATCTTTGTTACTCAATGGATGGTAGCCTTGTCATTATGGAAGGTAGTCTGTTGTCGATATCTTTGTTACTCAATGGATGGTAGCCTTGTCATTATGCCATGTAGTCTGTTGTCGATATCTTTGTTACCCAATAGATGGTAGCCTTGTCATTATGGAAGGTAGTCTGCTGTCGAGATTTTTGTTACTCTAATGGATGGTGGCCTTGTCTTTATGGAACGTAGTCTATTGTCGAGATTTTTGTTACTCCAATGGATGGTAGCCTTGTCATTATGGAATGTATTGTGTTGTTGATATTTTTGTTACTCCAATGGATGGTAGACTTTTCATTTTTGAAGATAGTCTATTGTCGAGATTTTTGTTACTCCAATGGACGGTACTCTTGTCATTATGGATGGTAGTCTGTTGGCGAGAATTTTTTTACTCCAATGGATGGTAGCCTTGTCATTATGGAAGGTAGTCTGTTGTCGATATTTTTGTTATACCAATGGATGGTAACCTTGTCATTATGGAAGGTAGTCTATTGTCGAGATTTTTGTTACCCCAATGGATGTTAGCCTTGTCATTATGGAAGGTAGTCTGTTGTCGATATTTTTGTTACTCTAATGGATGGTAGCCTTGTAAATATGGAAGGTAGTTTGTTGTCTAGATTTTTGTTACTCCAATGGATGATAGCCTTGTCCTTATGGAAGGTAGTATATTGTAGAGATTTATGTTACTCCAATGGATGGTAGCTTTGTCTTTATAGAAGATAGTTTGTTATTGATATTTTTGTTACTCCAATGGATGGTAGCCTTGTCTTTATGGAAGGTAGTCTATTGTCGATATTTTTGTTACTCATATGGATGGTAGCCTTGTCATTATGGAAGGTAGTCTATTTTCGAGATCTTTATTACTCAATGGATGGTAGCCTTGTCATTATGGAAGGTAGTCTGTTGTAGAGATTTTTGTTACTCTAATTGATGGTAGCCTTACCATTATGGAAGGAAGTCTTTTGTCGAGATTTTTGTTACTCCAATGGATGGTAGCCTAGTCATTATGGACCGTGGTCTATTGTCGACATTTTGTTTACTCCAATGGATGGTATCCTTGTAATTATGGAAGCTAGTCTATTGTCGAGATTTTTGTTAATCCAATGGACGGTAGCCTTATCATTATGGAAGGTAGTCTGTTGTCGATATTTTTGTTACTCCAATGGATTGTATCCTTGTCATTATGGAAGGTAGTCTGTTGTCGAGATTTTTTTATTCCAATGGATTGTAGCCTTGTCATTATGGAAGGTAGTCTATTGTCAAGATTTTTTTTACTCCAACGGATGGTAGCCTTGTCATTATGGAAGGTAGTCTGTTTTTGATATCTTTGTTACTCAATGGATGATATCCTTGTCATAATGGCAAGTAGTCTATTGTCGATATCTTTGTTAATCAATGGATGGTAGCCTTGTCATTATGGAAGGAAGTCTATTGTCGAGATTTTTTTTACTACAATGGATGGTAGCCTTGTCATTGTTGAAGGTAGCCTGTTGTCGATATTTTTGTTACTCCAATGGATGATAGCCTTGTCATTATGGAAGGTAGTCTGTTGTCGAGATTTTTGTTATTCCAATATGGTAGCCTTGTCATTATGGATGGTAGTCTATTGTCGAGACTTTTTTTACTCCAATGGATGGTAGCCTTGTCATATGTAAGGTAGTCTGTTGTCGAAATTTTTTTTACTCCAATGGATGGTATCCTTGTCATTATGGAAGGTAGTCGGTTGTCGATATCTTTGTTACTCAATGGATGGTAGCCTTGTCATTATGGAAGGTAGTCTGTTGTCGATATCTTTGTTACTCAATGGATGGTAGCCTTGTCATTATGGAAGGTAGTCTGTTGTTGATATCTTTGTTACTCAATGGATGCTAGCCTTGTCATTATGGAAGGTAGTCTGTTGACAAGATTTTTGTTACTCCAATGGATGGTAGCCTTGTCATTATGGAACGTAGTCTGTTGTCGATATATTTGTTACTCCAATGGATGGTAGCCTTGTCATTATGGAAGGTAATCTGTTGTTCAGATTTTTGTTACTCCAATGGATGATAGCCTTGTCATTATGAAAGGTAGTCTATTGTCGAGATTTTTGTTATTCCAATATGGTAGCCTTGTCATTATGGATGGTAGTCTATTGTCGAGACTTTTTTTACTCCAATGGATGGTAGCCTTGTCATATGTAAGATAGTCTGTTGTCGAGATTTTTTTACTCCAATGGATGGTATCCTTGTCATTATGGAAGGTAGTCGGTTGTCGATATCTTTGTTACTCAATGGATGGTAGCCTTGTCATTATGGAAGATAGTCTGTTGTCGATATCTTTGTTACTCAATGGATGGTAGCCTTGTCATTATGGAAGGTAGTCTGTTGTCGATATTTTTGTTACTCCAATGGATGGTAGCCTTGTCATTATGGAAGGTATTCTGTTGTTGAGATTTTTGTTACTCTAATGGATGGAAGCCTTGTCTTTATGGAACGTAGTCTGTTGTCGATATTTTTGTTACTCCAATGGATGGTAGCCTTGTCATTATGGAAGGTAGTCTGTTGTCGAGAATTTTTTTACTCCAATGGATGGTAGCCTTGTCATTATGGAAGGTAGTCTAGTGTCGAGATTTTTTTTACTCCAATGGATGGTAGCCTTGTCATATGGAAGGTAGTCTGTTGTCGAGATTTTTTTTACAACAATGGATGGTAGCCTTGTCATTATGGAAGGTAGTCTGTTGTCGATATTTTTGTTACTCCAATGGATGGTATCCTTGTCATTATGAAGTTATTCTGTTGTCGATCTTTGTTATTGAGAGTGTCCCCAAAGTTTCATAGCGTTTCGACAAGCCCTCGGTTTATTTTGAATTTCAGACGGTACGCGTGCAATTGCGTTTTTGCCAAAAACGGAAGCGGAGGCACACGCGCATTAGGAAAATAATTTCCTGCTGATTTTTTGCATGGACATCTCAAATAATACATTGTGAGTGTCCCCAAAGTTTCATAGTGTTTCGACAAGCCCTCAGTTTATTTTGAATTTCCGACAGTACGCGTGCAATTGCGTTTTTGCCAAAAACTGAAGCGGAGGCAAACTCGCCTTAGGAAAATAATTTCCTGCTGATTTTTTGCATGGACATCAAAAATAATACATTGAGAGTGTCCCCAAAGTTTCATAGAGTTTCGACAAGCTCTCGGTTTATTTTGACTTTCCGACGGTACGCGTGGGATTGCGTTTTTGCCAAAAACGGAAGCAGAGGCAAACGCTCATTAGGAAAATAATTTCATGCTGATTTTTTGCATGTACATCTAAATTAATACATTTAGAGTGTCACCAAAGTTTCATAGCATTTCGACAAGCCCTCGGTTTATTTTGAATTTCTGACGGTACGCGTGTAATTGTGTTTTTGCAAAAAACGGAAGCGGAGGCAAACACGCCTTAGGAAAATAATTTCCTGCTTATTTTTTTCATGTACATCTCAAATGATACATTGAGAGTGTCCCCAAAGTTTCATAGTATTTCTAAAAGCCCTCGGTTTATTTTGAATTTCCGACGGTACGCGTGCGATTGCGTTTTTGCCAAAAACAGAAGCGGAGGCAAACGCGCATTAGTAAAATAATTTCCTGCTGATTTTTTGCTTGGACATCTAAAATAATATATTGAGAGTGTCCCCAAAGTTTCATAGCGTTTCGACAAGCCCTCGGTTTATTTGAATTTCACACAGCACGCGTGCAATTGCGTTTTTGCCAAAAATGGAACCGGAGGCCAACGCGCATTAGGAAAATAATTTCCTGCTGATTTTTTGCATGGACATCTAAAATATTACATTTAGAGTGTCGCCAAAGTTTCATAACATTTCGACAAGCCCTCGGTTTATTTTGAATTTCCGACGATACGCGTGCAATTGTGTTTTTGCAAAAAATGGAAGCGGATGCAAACACGCCTTAGGAATATAATTTCTAGATGATTTTTTGCATGGACATATCAAATAATACATCGAGAGTGTCCCCAAAGTTTCATAGCGTTTCGACAAGCCCTCAGTTTATTTTGAATTTCCGACGGTACGCCTGCGATTGCGCTTTTGCCAAAAACAGAAGCGGAGGCAAACGCGCATTAGGAAAATAATTTCCTGCTGATTTTTTGCTTGGACATCTCAAATAATACATTGAGCGTGTCCCCAAAGTTTCATAGCGTTTCCACAAGCCCTCGGTTTATTTAGAATTTCAGACGGTACGCGTGCAATTGCGTTTTTGCCAAAAATGGAAGCGGAGGCCAACGCGCATTATGAAAATAATTTCCTGCTGATTTTTTTCATGGACATCTAAAATAATACATTTTAAGTGTCCCCAAAGTTTCGTAGAGTTTCGACAAGCCCTCGGTTTATTTTGACTTTCCGACGGTACGCGTTCGATTGCGCTTTTGCCAAAAACGGAAGCGGAGTCAAACGCGCGTTAGGAAAATAATTTCCTGCTTATTTTTTGCTGGGAAATCTCAAATAATACATTGATAGTGTCCCCAATGTTTCATAGAGTTTCGACAAGCCCTCGATTAATTTTGACATTCCAACAGTACGCTTACAATTGCGTTTTTGCGAAAAACGGAAGCGGAGGCAAACGCGCATTAGGTAAATAATTTCTTGCTGATTTTTTTCATGGACATCTCAAATAATACATTGAGAGTGCCGCCATAGTTTCATAGCGTTTCGACAAGCCCTCGGTTTATTTTGAATTTCCGACGGTACGCGTGCAATTGCGTTTTTGCCAAAAACGGAAGCGGACACAAACGCGCCTTAGGAAAATAATTTCCTGCTGATTTTTTGCATGTACATCTCAAATAATACATTGAGAGTGTCCCCAAAGTTTCATAGAGTTTCGACAAGCCCGCCGTTTATTTTCAATTTCCAACAGTACGCGTGCAAATGCGTTTTTGCCAAAAACGGAAGCGGATGCAAACACGCCTTAGGAAAATAATTTCCTGCTGATTTTTTGCATGAAAATCTAAAATAATACATTGAGAGTGTCCCCAAAGTTTCATAGAGTTTCTACAATCCCTCGGTTTATTTTGAATTTCCGACGGTACGCGTGCAATTGCGTTTTTGCCAAAAACGGAAGCGCAGGCAAACGCGCCTTAGGAAAATAATTTCCCGCTGATTTTTTGCATGGACATCTAAAATAATATATTGAGAGTGTCCCCAAAGTTTCATACAGTTTAGACAAGCCCTCGGTTAATTTTGACTTTCCGACAGTACGCTTGCAATTGTGTTTTTGCCAAAAACGAAAGCGGAGGCAAACGCGCATTAGGAAAATAATTTCCTGCTTAGTTTTTTCTTGGACATCTAAAATAATACATTGAGAGTGTCCCCAAAGTTTCATAGTGTTTCTACAAGCCCCCGGTTTATTTTTAATTTCCGACGGTACGCGTGCAATTTTTGTTTTTGCCAAAAATGGAAGCGGAGGAAAACGCGCCTTAGGAAAACAATTTCCTGCTGATTTTTTGCATGGACATCTCAAATAATAAATTGAGAGTGTCCCCAAAGTTTCATATAGTTTCGACAAGCCCTCGGTTTATTTTGACTTTCCGACAGTACGCGTGCGATTCGGTTTTTACCAAAAACGGAAGCGGAGGCAAACGCGCATTAGGAAAATAATTTCCTGCTGATTTTTTGCATGGACATCTAAAATAATACATTTAGAGTGTCTCCAAATTTTCATAGCATTTAGACAAGCCCTCGGTTTATTTTGAATTACCGACGGTACGCGTGCAATTGTATTTTTGCAAAAAAACGGAAGCGGAGGCAAACACGCCTTAGGAATATAATTTCCAGCTGATTTTTTGCATGTACATCTCAAATGATACATTGAGAGTGTCCCCAAAGTTTCATAGTATTTCTACAAGCCCTCTATTTATTTTGAATTTCCGACGGTACGCGTGCGATTGCGTTTTTGCCAAAAACAGAAGCGGAGGCAAACGCGCATTAGGAAAATGTTTTCCTGCTTATTTTTTGCTTGGACATCTCAAATGATACATTGAGAGTTTCCCCAAAGTTTCATAGAGTTTCAACAAGCCCTCGGTTTATTTTGAATTTCAGACGGTACGCGTGGAATTGCGTTTTTGCCAAAAATGGAACCGGAGGCCAACGCGCATTAGGAAAATAATTTCCTTCTGATTTTTTGCATGGACATCTAAAATAATACATTAATATTGTCCCCAAAGTTTCGTAGAGTTTCGACAAGCCCTCGGTTTATTTTGAATTACCGACGGTACGCGTGCAATTGTGTTTTTGCAAAAAACGGAATCGGAGGCTAAGACGCCTTAGGAATATAATTTACAGCTGATTTTTTGCATGGACATATCAAATAATACATTGAGAGTGTCCCCAAAGTTTCATAGAGTTTCGACAAGCCCTCGATTTATTTTGACTTTCCGACGGTACGCGTTCGATTGTGCTTTTGCCAAAAACGGAAGCGGAGGCAAACGCGCGTTAGGGAAATAATTTCGTGCTTATTTTTTCCTTGGAAATCTCAAATAATACATTGATAGTGTCCCCAATGTTTCGTAGAGTTTCGACAAGCCCTCGATTAATTTTGAATTTCCGACAGTACACGTGCAATTGCATTTTCGCCAAAAACTGAAGCGGAGGCTAACGCGCCTTAGGAAAAAAATTTCCTGCTTATTTTTTGAATGGACATCTAAAATAATACATTGAGAGTGTCCCCAAAGTTTCGTAGAGTTTCGACAAGCCCTCGGTTTATTTTGACTTTCCGACGGTACGCGTTCGATTGCGCTTTTGCCAAAAACGGAAGCGGAGGCAAACGCGCGTTAGGAAAATAATTTCCTGCTTATTTTTTGCTTGGAAATCTAAAATAATACATTGATAGTGTCCCCAAAGTTTCGTAGAGTTTCGACAAGCCCTCGATTAATTTTGACTTTCCGACAGTACGCGTGCAATTGCGTTTTTGCCAAAAATGGAAGCGGAGGCACACGCGCATTAGTTAAATAATTTCATTCTGGTTTTTTTCATAGACTTCTCAAATAATACATTGTGAGTGTCCCCAAAGTTTCATAGTGTTTCGACAAGGCCTCGGTTTATTTTGAATTTCCGACAGTACGCGTGCAATTGCGTTTTTGCCAAAAACTGAAGCGGCGGCAAACGCGCCTTAGGAAAATAATTTCCTGCTAATTTTTTGCATGGACATCTAAAATAATACATTGAGAGTGTCCCCAAAGTTTCATAGAGTTTCGACAAGCCCTCGTTTTATTTTGACTTTCCGACGGTACGCGTTCGATTACGCTTTTGCCAAAAACGGAAGCGGAGGCAAACGCGCGTTAGGAAAATAATTTCCTGCTTATTTTTTGCTTGGAAATCTCAAATAATACATTGATAGTGTCCCCAAAGTTTCGTAGAGTTTCGACAAGCCCTCGATTAATTTTGACTTTCTGACAGTACGCTTGCAATTGCGTTTTTGCCAAAAACGGAAGCGGAGGCAAACGCGCATTAGGAAACTAATTTCCTGCTGATTTTTTGCATGGACATCTCAAATAATACATTGAGAGTGCCGCCAAAGTTTCATAGCGGTTTGACAAGCCCTCGGTTAATTTTGAATTTCCGACGGTACGCGTGCAATTGCGTTTTTGCCAAAAACGGAAGGGGACACAAACGCGCCTTAGGAAAATGATTTCCTGCTGATTTTTTTCATGTACATCTCAAATAATACATTGAGAGTGTCCCCAAAGTTTCATAGCGTTTCGACAAGCCCATGATTTATTTTGAATTTCCAACAGTATGCGTGCAAATGCGTTTTTGCCAAAAACGGAAGCGGATGCAAACACGCCTTAGGAAAATAATTTCCTGCTGATTTTTTGCATGGACATCTAAAATAATAAATTGAGAGTGTCCCCAAAGTTTCATAGTGTTTCGACAATCCCTCGGTTTATTTTGACTTTCCGACAGTACGCGTGCGATTCGGTTTTTACCAAAAACGGAAGCGGAGGCAAACGCGCATTAGGAAAATAATTTCCTGCTGATTTTTTGCATGGACATCTAAAATAATACATTTAGAGTGTCTCCAAATTTTCATAGCATTTAGACAAGCCCTCGGTTTATTTTGAATTACCGACGGTACGCGTGCAATTGTATTTTTGCAAAAAAAGGAAGCGGAGGCAAACACGCCTTAGGAATATAATTTCCAGCTGATTTTTTGCATGTACATCTCAAATGATACATTGAGAGTGTCCCCAAAGTTTCATAGTATTTCTACAAGCCCTCTATTTATTTTGAATTTCCGACGGTACGCGTGCGATTGCGTTTTTGCCAAAAACAGAAGCGGAGGCAAACGCGCATTAGGAAAATGTTTTCCTGCTTATTTTTTGCTTGGACATCTCAAATGATACATTGAGAGTTTCCCCAAAGTTTCATAGAGTTTCAACAAGCCCTCGGTTTATTTTGAATTTCAGACGGTACGCGTGCAATTGGGTTTTTGCCAAAAATGGAACCGGAGGCCAACGCGCATTAGGAAAATAATTTCCTGCTGATTTTTTGCATGGACATCTAAAATAATACATTAATATTGTCCCCAAAGTTTCGTAGAGTTTCGACAAGCCCTCGGTTTATTTTGAATTACCGACGGTACGCGTGCAATTGTGTTTTTGCAAAAAACGGAATCGGAGGCAAAGACGCCTTAGGAATATAATTTCCAGCTGATTTTTTGCATGGACATATCAAATAATACATTGAGAGTGTCCCCAAAGTTTCATAGAGTTTCGACAAGCCCTCGATTTATTTTGACTTTCCGACGGTACGCGTTCGATTGTGCTTTTGCCAAAAACGGAAGCGGAGGCAAACGCGCGTTAGGGAAATAATTTCGTGCTTATTTTTTCCTTGGAAATCTCAAATAATACATTGATAGTGTCCCCAATGTTTCGTAGAGTTTCGACAAGCCCTCGATTAATTTTGAATTTCTGACAGTACACGTGCAATTGCATTTTCGCCAAAAACTGAAGCGGAGGCTAACGCGCCTTAGGTAAAAAATTTCCTGCTTATTTTTTGAATGGACATCTAAAATAATACATTGAGAGTGTCCCCAAAGTTTCGTAGAGTTTCGACAAGCCCTCGGTTTATTTTGACTTTCCGACGGTACGCGTTCGATTGCGCTTTTGCCAAAAACAGAAGCGGAGGCAAACGCGCGTTAGGAAAATAATTTCCTGCTTATTTTTTGCTTGGAAATCTAAAATAATATATTGATAGTGTCCCCAAAGTTTCGTAGAGTTTCGACAAGCCCTCGATTAATTTTGACTTTCCGACAGTACGCGTGCAATTGCGTTTTTGCCAAAAATGGAAGCGGAGGCACACGCGCATTAGGAAAATAATTTCATTCTGGTTTTTTGCATGGACTTCTCAAATAATACATTGTGAGTGTCCCCAAAGTTTCATAGTGTTTCGACAAGGCCTCGGTTTATTTTGAATTTCCGACAGTACGCGTGCAATTGCGTTTTTGCCAAAAACTGAAGCGGAGGCAAACGCGCCTTAGGAAAATAATTTCCTGCTAATTTTTTGCATGGACATCTAAAATAATACATTGAGAGTGTCCCCAAAGTTTCGTAGAGTTTCGACAAGCCCTCGGTTTATTTTGACTTTCCGACGGTACGCGTTCGATTACGCTTTTGCCAAAAACGGAAGCGGAGGCAAACGCGCGTTAGGAAAATAATTTCCTGCTTATTTTTTGCTTGGAAATCTCAAATAATACATTGATAGTGTCCCCAAAGTTTCGTAGAGTTTCGACAAGCCCTCGATTAATTTTGACTTTCCGACAGTACGCTTGCAATTGCGTTTTTGCCAAAAACGGAAGCGGAGGCAAACGCGCATTAGGAAACTAATTTCCTGCTGATTTTTTGCATGGACATCTCAAATAATACATTGAGAGTGCCGCCAAAGTTTCATAGCGGTTTGACAAGCCCTCGGTTAATTTTGAATTTCCGACGGTACGCGTGCAATTGCGTTTTTGCCAAAAACGGAAGGGGACACAAACGCGCCTTAGGAAAATGATTTCCTGCTGATTTTTTTCATGTACATCTCAAATAATACATTGAGAGTGTCCCTAAAGTTTCATAGCGTTTCGACAAGCCCATGATTTATTTTGAATTTCCAACAGTATGCGTGCAAATGCGTTTTTGCCAAAAACGGAAGCGGATGCAAACACGCCTTAGGAAAATAATTTCCTGCTGATTTTTTGCATGGACATCTAAAATAATAAATTGAGAGTGTCCCCAAAGTTTCATAGTGTTTCGACAATCCCTCGGTTTATTTTGAATTTCCGAATGTACGCGTGCAATTGCGTTTTTACCAAAAACGGAAGCGGAGGCAAACGTGCCTTAGGAAAATAATTTCCCGTTGATTTTTTGCATGGACATCTAAAATAATACATTGAGAGTTTCCCCAAAGTTTCAAAGAGTTTCGACAAGCCCTCGGTTAATTTTGACTTTCCGACAGTACGCTTACAATTGCGTTTTTGCCAAAAACGGAAGCGGAGGCAAACACGCCTTAGGAATATAATTTCCAGCTGATTTTTTGCATGTACATCTCAAATGATACATTGAGAGTGTCCCCAAAGTTTAATAGTATTTCTACAAGCCCTCGGTTTATTTTGAATTTCCGACGGTACGCGTGCGATTGTGTTTTTTCCAAAAATGGAAGCGGAGGAAAACGCGCCTTAGGAAAATAATTTCCTGCTGATTTTTTGCATTGACATCTCAAATAATAAATTGAGAGTGTCCCCAAAGTTTCGTAGAGTTTCAACAAGCCCTCGATTTATTTTGACTTTCTGACAATACGAGTGCGATTGGGTTTTTGCCAAAAATGGAAGCGGAGGCAAATGCGCATTAGGAAAATAATTTCATGCTGATTTTTTGCATGGACATCTAAAATATTACATTTAGAGTGTCGCCAAAGTTTCATAGCATTTCGAAAAGCCCTCGGTTTATTTTGAATTTCCGACGGTACGCGTGCAATTGTGTTTTAAAAAAAAACGGAAGCGGAGGCAAACACGCCCTAGGAATATAATTTCTAGATGATTTTTTGCATCGACATATCAAATAATACATTTAGAGTGTCCCCAAAGTTTCATAGCGTTTCGACAAGCCCTCGGTTTATTTTGAATTTCCGACGGTACGCGTGCGATTGCGTTTTTGCCAAAAACAGAAGCAAAGGCAAACGCGCATTAGAAAAATAATTTCCTGCTGATTTTTTGCATGGACATCTCAAATAATACATTGAGAGTGTCCCCAAAGTTTCTTAGCGTTACGACAAGCCCTTGGTTTATTTAGAATTTCAGACGGTACGCGTGTAATTGCGTTTTTGCCAAAAATGGAAGCGGAGGCCAACGCGCATTAGGAAAATAATTTCCTGCTGATTTTTTGCATGGACATCTAAAATAATACAATAATAGTTTCCCCAATGTTTCGTAGAGTTTCGACAAGCCCTCGGTTTATTTTGAATTTCCGACAATACGTGTGCAATTGTGTTTTTGCAAAAAACGGAAGCGGAGGCAAACGCTCATTAGGAAAATAATTTCCTGCTGATTTTTTGCATGGACATCTAAAATAATACATTTAGAGTGTCTCCAAAGTTTCATAGCATTTCGACAAGCCCTCAGTTTATTTTGAATTACCGACGGTACGCGTGCAATTGTATTTTTGCCAAAAACGGAAGCGGAGGCAAACACGCCTTAGGAATATAATTTCCAGCTGATTTTTTGCATGTACATCTCAAATGATACATTGAGAGTGTCCCCAAAGTTTAATAGTATTTCTACAAGCCCTCGGTTTATTTTGAATTTCCGACGGTACGCGTGCGAATGCGTTTTTGCCAAAAACAGAAGCGGAGGCAAACGCGCATTAGGAAAATAATTTCCTCCTGATTTTTTGCTTGGACATTGAGAGTGTCCCCAAAGTTTCATAGCGTTTCGACAAGCCCTCGGTTTATTTTGAATTTCAGACGGTACGCGTGCAATTGTGTTTTTGCCAAAAATGGAACCGGAGGCCAACGCGCATTAGGAAAATAATTTCCTGATGATTTTTTGCATGGACATCTAAAATAATACATTAATAGTGTCCCCAAAGTTTCGTAGAGTTTTGACAAGCCCTCGGTTTATTTTGAATTTCCGACAGTACGTGTGCAATTGTGCTTTTGCAAAAAACGGAAGCGGAGGCAAACGCGCATTAGGAAAATAATTTCCTGCTGATTTTTTGCATGGACATCTAAAATAATACATTTAGAGTGTCTCCAAAGTTTCATAGCATTTCGACAAGCCCTCGGTTTATTTTGAATTACCGACGGTACACGTGCAATTGTGTTTTTGCCAAAAACGGAAGCGGAGGCAAACGCGCATTAGGAAAATAATTTCCTGCTAATTTTTTGCATGGACATGTCAAATAATACATTGAGAGTTCCTCCAAAGTTTCATAGCGTTTCGAAAAGCCCTCGGTTTATTTTGAATTTCCGACGGTACGCGTGCAATTGTGTTTTTGACAAAAACGGAAGCGGAGGCAAACGCGCATTAAGAAAATAATTTCCTGCTGAGTTTTTGCTTGGACATTGAAAATAATACATTGAGAGTGTCCCCAAAGTTTCATAGTTATTCTACAAGCCCCCGATTTATTTTGAATTTACGACGGTACGCGTGCAATTGCGTTTTTGCCAAAAATGGAAGCGGCGGAAAACGCGCCTTAGGAAAATAATTTCCTGCTGATTTTTTGCATGGACATCTCAAATAATAAATTGAGAGTGTCCCCAAAGTTTTGACAAGCCCTCGGTTTATTTTGACTTTCCGACAATACGCGTGCAATTGGGTTTTTGCCAAAAACGGAAGCGGAGGCAAATGCGCATTAGGAAAATAATTTCATGCTGATTTTTTGCATGGACATCTAAAATATTACATTTAGAGTGTCGCCAAAGTTTCATTGCATTTCGACAAGCCCTCGGTTTATTTTGAATTTCCGACGGTACGCGTGCTATTGTGTTTTTGCAAAAAACGGAAGCGGAGGCAAACACGCCTTAGGAATATAATTTCTAGATGATTTTTTGAATGGACATATCAAATAATACATTCATAGTGTCCCCAAAGTTTCGTAGACTTTCGACAATACCCCGGTTTAATTTAAATTTCCGATGGTACGCGTGCAATTGCGATTTTGCCAAAAACGGAAGCGGAGGAAAATGCGCCTTAGGAAAATAATATCCCGCTGATTTTTTGCATGGACATCTCAAATAATAAATTTGGAGTGTCCCCAAAGTTTCGTAGAGTTACGACAAGCCCTCGGTTTATTTTGACTTTCCGACAGTACGCGTGCGATTGTGTTTTTGCCAAAAACGGAAGCGGAGGCAAACGCGCATTAGGAAAATAAATTCATGCTGATTTTTTGCATGGACATCTCAAGTAATACATTGTGAGTTTCCCTAAAGTTTCATAGTGTTTCTACAAGCCCTCGGTTTATTTTGAATTTCGGACTGTACGCGTGCAATTGCGTTTTTGCCAAAAACTGAAGCGGAGGCAAACGCGCCTTAGGAAAATAATTTCCTGCTGATTTTTTGCATGGACATCTAAAATAATACATTGAGAGTGTCCCCAAAGTTTCGTAGAGTTTCGACAAGCCCTCGTTTTATTTTGACTTTCCGACGGTACGCGTTCGCTTGCGCTTTTGCCAAAAATGGAAGCGGAGGCAAACGCGCGTTAGAAAAATAATTTCCTGCTTATTTTTTGCTTGGAAATCTCAAATAATACATTGATAGTGTCCCTAAAGTTTCGTAGAGTTTCGACAAGCCCTCGGTTAATTTTGACTTTCCGACAGTACGCTTTCAATTGCGTTTTTCCAAAAATGGAAGCGGAGGCAAACGCGCATTAGGGAAATAATTTCCTGCTGATTTTTTGCATGGACATCTCAAATAATAAATTTGGAGTGTCCCCAACGTTTCGTAGAGTTTCGACAAGCCCTCGGTTTATTTTGAATTTCCGACAGTACGTGTGCAATTGTGTTTTTGCAAAAAACGGAAGCGGAGGCAAACGCGCATTAGGAAAATAATTTCCTGCTGATTTTTTGCTTGGACATCTAAAATAATACATTTAGAGTGTCTCCAAAGTTTCATAGCATTTCGATAAGCCCTCGGTTTATTTTGAATTACCAACGGTACGCGTGCAATTGTGTTTTTGCAAAAACCGGAAGCGGAGGCAAACACGCCTTAGGAATATAATTTACAGCTGATTTTTTGCATGGACATATCAAATAATACATTGAGAGTGTCCCCAAAGTTTCATAGCGTTTCGACAAGCCCTCGGTTTATTTTGACTTTCGGACGGTACGCGTTCGATTGCGCTTTTGCCAAAAACGGAAGCGGAGGCAAACGCGCGTTAGGAAAATAATTTCCTGCTTATTTTTTGCTTGGAAATCTCAAATAATACATTGATAGTGTCCCCAATGTTTCGTAGAGTTTCGACAAGCCCTCGATTAATTTTGACATTCCAACAGTACGCTTACAATTGCGTTTTTGCCAAAAACGGAAGCGGAGGCAAACGCGCATTAGGTAAATAATTTCTTGCTGATTTTTTTCATGGACATCTCAAATAATACATTGAGAGTGCCGCCAAAGTTTCATAGCGTTTCGACAAGCCCTCGGTTTATTTTGAATTTCCGACGGTACGCGTGCAATTGCGTTTTTGCCAAAAACGGAAGCGGACACAAACGCGCCTTAGGAAAATAATTTCCTGCTGATTTTTTGCATGTACATCTCAAATAATACATTGAGAGTGTCCCCAAAGTTTCATAGCGTTTCGACAAGCCCACCGTTTATTTTCAATTTCCAATAGTACGCGTGCAAATCCGTTTTTGCCAAAAACAGAAGCGGATGCAAACACGCCTTAGGAAAATAATTTCCTGCTGATTTTTTGCATGGACATCTAAAATAATACATTGAGAGTGTCCCCAAAGTTTCATAGAGTTTCGACAATCCCTCGGTTTATTTTGAATTTCCGACGGTACACGTGCAATTGCGTTTTTGCCAAAAACGGAAGCGGAGGCAAACGCGCCATAGGAAAATAATTTCCCGCTGATTTTTTGCATGGATATCTAAAATAATACATTGAGAGTGTCCCCAAAGTTTCATAGAGTTTAGACAAGCCCTCGGTTAATTTTGACTTTCCGACAGTACGCTTGCAATTGTGTTTTTGCCAAAAACGAAAGCGGAGGCAAACGCGCATTAGGAAAATAATTTCCTGCTGAGTTTTTGCTTGGACATCTAAAATAATACATTGAGAGTGTCCCCAAAGTTTCATAGTGTTTCTACAAGCCCCCAGTTTATTTTGAATTTCCGACGGTACGCGTGCAATTGCGTTTTTGCCAAAAATGGAAGCGGAGGAAAACGCGCCTTAGGAAAATAATTTCCTGCTGATTTTTTGCATGGACATCTCAAATAATAAATTGAGAGTGTCCCCAAAGTTTCATAGAGTTTCGACAAGCCCTCGGTTTATTTTGACTTTCCGACAGTACGCGTGCGATTGGGTTTTTGCCAAAAACGGAAGCGGAGGCAAACGCGCATTAGGAAAATAATTTCCTGCTGATTTTTTGCATGGACATCTAAAATAATACATTTAGAGTGTCTCCAAAGTTTCATAGCATTTCTACAAGCCCTCGGTTTATTTTGAATTACCGACGGTACGCGTGCAATTGTATTTTTGCAAAAAAACGGAAGCGGAGGCAAACACGCCTTAGGAATATAATTTCCAGCTGATTTTTTGCATGTACATCTCAAATGATACATTTAGAGTGTCCCCAAAGTTTCATAGTATTTCTACAAGCCCTCGGTTTATTTTGAGTTTCCGACGGTACGCGTGCGATTGCGTTTTTGCCAAAAACAGAAGCGGAGGCAAACGCGCATTAGGAAAATAATTTCCTGCTTATTTTTTGCTTGGACATCTCAAATAATACATTGAGAGTTTCCCCAAAGTTTCATAGAGTTTCGACAAGCCCTCGGTTTATTTTGAATTTCAGACGGTACGCGTGCAATTGCGTTTTTGCCAAAAATGGAACCGGAGGCCAACGCACATTAGGAAAATAATTTCCTGCTGATTTTTTGCATGGACATATAAAATAATACATTAATAGTGTCCCCAAAGTTTCGTAGAGTTACGACAAGCCCTCGGTTTATTTTGAATTTCCGACAGTACGTGTGCAATTGTGTTTTTGCAAAAAACAGAAGCGGAGGCAAACGCGCATTAGGAAAATAATTTCCTACTGATTTTTTGCATGGGAATCTAAAATAATACATTAAGAGTTTCTCCAAAGTTTCATAGCATTTCGATAAGCCCTCGGTTTATTTGGAATTACCGACGGTACGCGTGCAATTGTGTTTTTGCAAAAACCGGAAGCGGAGGCAAACACGCCTTAGGAATATAATTTCCAGCTGATTTTTTGCATGGACATATCAAATAATACATTGAGAGTGTCCCCAAAGTTTCATAGCGTTTCGACAAGCCCTCGGTTTATTTTGACTTTCGGACGGTACGCGTTCGATTGCGCTTTTGCCAAAAACGGAAGCGGAGGCAAACGCGCGTTAGGAAAATAATTTCCTGCTTATTTTTTGCTTGGAAATCTTAAATAATACATTGATAGTGTCCCCAATGTTTCGTAGAGTTTCGACAAGCCCTCGATTAATTTTGACATTCCAACAGTACACGTGCAATTTCGTTTTCATCAAAAACTGAAGCGGAGGCTAACGCGCCTTAGGAAAATAATTTCCTGCTTATTTTTTTAATGGACATCTAAAATAATACATTGAGAGTGTCCCCAAAGATTCGTAGAGTTTCGACAAGAACTCGGTTTATTTTGACTTTCCGACGGTACGCGTTCGATTGCGCTTTTGCCAAAAACGGAAGCGGAGGCAAACGCGCGTTAGGAAAATAATTTCCTGCTTATTTTTTGCTTGGAAATCTCAAATAATACATTTATAGTGTCCCCAAAGTTTTGTAGAGTTTCGACAAGCCCTCGATTAATTTTGACTTTCCGATAGTACGCGTGCAATTGCGTTTTTGCCAAAAATGGAAGCGGAGGCACACGCGCATTAGGAAAATAATTTCCTTCTGGTTTTTTGCATGGAATTCTCAAATAATACATTGTGAGTGTCCCCAAGGTTTCATAGTGTTTCGATAAGGCCTCGGTTTATTTTGAATTTCCGACAGTACGCGTGCAATTGCGTTTTTGCCAAAAACTGAAGCGGAGGCAAACGCGCCTTAGGAAAATAATTTCCTGCTAATTTTTTGCATGGACATCTAAAATAATACATTGAGAGTGTCCCCAAAGTTTTGTAGAGTTTCGACAAGCCCTCGGTTTATTTTGACTTTCCGACGGTACGCGTTCGATTGCTATTTTGCCAAAAACGGAAGCAGGGGCAAACGCGCGTTAGGAAAATAATTTCCTGCTTATTTTTTGCTTGGAAATCTCAAATAATACATTGATAGTGTCCCCAAAGTTTCGTAGAGTTTCGACAAGCCCTCGATTAATTTTGACTTTCCGACAGTACGCTTGCAATTGCGTTTTTGCCAAAAACGGAAGCGGAGGCAAACGCGCATTAGGAAACTAATTTCCTGCTAATTTTTTGCATGGACATCTCAAATAATACATTGAGAGTGCCGCCAAAGTTTCATAGCGGTTCGACAAGCCCTCGGTTAATTTTGAATTTTCGACGGTACGCGTGCAATTGCGTTTTTGCCAAAAACGGAAGCGGACACAAACGCGCCTTAGGAAAATAATTTCCTACTGATTTTTTGCATGTACATCTCAAATAATACATTGAGAGTGTCCCCAAAGTTTCATAGCGTTTCGACAAGCCCATGATTTATTTTGAATTTCCAACAGTACGCGTGCAAATGCATTTTTGCCAAAAACGGAAGCGGATGCAAACACGCCTTAGGAAAATAATTTCCTTCTGATTTTTTGCATGGACATCTAAAATAATAAATTGAGAGTGTCCCCAAAGTTTCATAGAGTTTCGACAATCCCTCGTTTTATTTTGAATTTCCGACGGTACGCGTGCAATTGCGTTTTTACCAAAAATGGAAGCGGAGGCAAACGTGCCTTAGGAAAATAATTTCCTGTTGATTTTTTGCATGGTCATCTAAAATAATACATTGAGAGTGTCCCCAAAGTTTCAAAGAGTTTCAACAAGCCCTCGGTTAATTTTGACTTTCCGACAGTACGCTTGCAATTGCGTTTTTGCCAAAAACGGAAGCGGAGGCAAACGCGCATTAGGAAAATAATTTCCTGCTGATTTTTTGCACGGACATCTCAAATAATACATTTAGAGTTCCGCCAAAGTTTCATAGCATTTTGACAAGCCCTCGGTTTATTTTGAATTTCCGACGGTACGCATGCAATTGTGCTTTTGACAAAAACGGAAGCGGAGGCAAACGCGCATTAGGAAAATAATTTCCTGCTGAGTTTTTGCTTGGACATCTAAAATAATACATTGAGAGTTTCCCCAAAGTTTCATAGTGTTTCTACAAGCCCCCGGTTTATTTTAAATTTCCGACGGTACGCGTGCAATTGCGTTTTTGCCAAAAATGGAAGCGGAGGAAAACGCGCCTTAGGAAAATAATTTCCTGCTGATTTTTTGCATGGACATCTCAAATAATAAATTGAGAGTGTCCCCAAAGTTTCGTAGAGTTTCGACAAGCCCTCGATTTATTTTGACTTTCTGACAGTACGAGTGCGATTGGGTTTTTGCCAAAAATGGAAGCGGAGGCAAATGCGCATTAGGGAAATAATTTCATGCTGATTTTTTGCATGGACATCTAAAATATTACATTTAGAGTGTCGCCAAAGTTTCATAGCATTTCGACAAGCCCTCGGTTTATTTTGAATTTCCGACGGTACGCGTGCAATTGTGTTTTTGCAAAAAACGAAAGCGGAGGCAAACACGCCCTAGGAATATAATTTCTAGATGATTTTTTGCATGGACATATCAAATAATACATTTAGAGTGTCCCCAAAGTTTCATAGCGTTTCGACATGCCCTCGGTTTATTTTGAATGTCCGACGGTACGCGTGCGATTGCGTTTTTGCCAAAAACAGAAGCAGAGGCAAACGCGCATTAGAAAAATAATTTCCTGCTGATTTTTTGCATGGACATCTCAAATAATACATTGAGAGTGTCCCCAAAGTTTCTTAGCGTTTCGACAAGCCCTCGGTTTATTTAGAATTTCAGACGGTACGCGTGTAATTGCGTTTTTGCCAAAAATGGAAGCGGAGGCCAACGCGCATTAGGAAAATAATTTCCTGCTGATTTTTTGCATGGACATCTAAAATAATACAATAATAGTTTCCCCAATGTTTCGTAGAGTTTCGACAAGCCCTCTGTTTATTTTGAATTTCCGACAGTACGTGTGCAAGTGTGTTTTTGCAAAAAACGGAAGCGGAGGCAAACGCGCATTAGGAAAATAATTTCCTGCTGATTTTTTGCATGGACATCTAAAATAATACATTTAGAGTGTCTCCAAAGTTTCATAGCATTTCGACAAGCCCTCGGTTTATTTTGAATTACCGACGGTACGCGTGCAATTGTATTTTTGCCAAAAACGGAAGCGGAGGCAAACACGCCTTAGGAATATATTTTCCAGCTGATTTTTTGCATGTACATCTCAAATGATACATTGAGAGTGTCCCCAAAGTTTCATAGTATTTCTACAAGCCCTCGATTTATTTTGAATTTCCGACGGTACGCGTGCGAATGCGTTTTTGCCAAAAACAGAAGCGGAGGCAAACGCGCATTAGGAAAATAATTTCTTGCTGATTTTTTGCTTGGACATCTCAAATAATACATTGAGAGTGTCCCCAAAGTTTCATAGTGTTTCGACAAGCCCTCGGTTTATTTTGAATTTCAGACGGTACGCGTGCAATTGCGTTTTTGCCAAAAATGGAACCGGAGGCCAACGCGCATTAGGAAAATAATTTCCTGCTGATTTTTTGCATGGACATCTAAAATAATACATTAATTGTGTCCCCAAAGTTTCTTAGAGTTTCTACAAGCCCTCGGTTTATTTTGAATTTCCGACAGTACGTGTGCAATTGTGCTTTTGCAAAAAACGGAAGCGGAGGCAAACACGCATTAGGAAAATAATTTCCTGCTGATTTTTTGCATGGACATCTAAAATAATACATTTAGAGTGTCTCCAAAGTTTCATAGCATTTCGACAAGCCCTCGGATTTATTTTGGATTACCGACGGTACGCGTGCAATTGTGTTTTTGCCAAAAACGGAAGCGGAGGCAAACGCGCATTAGGAAAATAATTTCCTGCTGATTTTTTGCATGGACATGTCAAATAATACATTGAGAGTGCCGCCAAAGTTTTATAGCGTTTCGAAAAGCCCTCGGTTTATTTTGAATTTACGACGGTACGCGTGCAATTGCGTTTTTGCCAAAAATGAAAGCGGAGGAAAACGCGCCTTAGGAAAATAATTTCCTGCTGATTTTTTGCATGGACATCTCAAATAATAAATTGAGAGTGTCCCCAAAGTTTCGACAAGCCCTCGGTTTATTTTGACTTTCCGACAATACGCGTGCAATTGGGTTTTTGCCAAAAACGGAAGCGGAGGCAAATGCGCATTAGGAAAATAATTTCATGCTGATTTTTTGCATGGACATCTAAAATATTACATTTAGAGTGTCGCCAAAGTTTCATTGCATTTCGACAAGCCCTCTATTTATTTTGAATTTCCGACGGTACGCGTGCTATTGTGTTTTTGCAAAAAACGGAAGCGGAGGCAAACACGCCTTAGGAATATAATTTCTAGATGATTTTTTGCATGGACATATCAAATAATACATTGAGAGTGCCGCCAAATTTTCATAGCGTTTCGAAAAGCCCTCGGTTTATTTTGAATTTCTGACGGTACGCGTGCAATTGTGTTTTTGACAAAAACGGAAGCGGAGGCAAACGCGCATTAGGAAAATAATTTCCTACTGAGTTTTTGCTTGGACATCTAAAATAATACATTGAGAGTTTCCCCAAAGTTTCATAGTTATTCTACAAGCCCTCGGTTTATTTTGAATTTACGACGGTACGCGTGCAATTGCGTTTTTGCCAAAAATTGAAGCGGAGGAAAACGCGCCTTAGGAAAATAATTTCCCGCTGATTTTTTGCATGGACATCTCAAATAATAAATTGAGAGTGTCCCCAAAGTTTCGACAAGCCCTCGGTTTATTTTGACTTTCCGACAATACGCGTGCAATTGGGTTTTTGCCAAAAACGGAAGCGGAGGCAAATGTGCATTAGGAAAATAATTTCATGCTGATTTTTTGCATGGACATCTAAAATATTAAATTTAGAGTGTCGCCAAAGTTTCATTGCATTTCGACAAGCCCTCCGTTTATTTTGAATTTCCGACGGTACGCGTGCTATTGTGTTTTTGCAAAAAACGGAAGCGGAGGCAAACACGCCTTAGGAATATAATTTCTAGATGATTTTTTGCATGGACATATCAAATAATACATTGATAGTGTCCCCAAAGTTTCATAGACTTTCGACAAGCCCCCGGTTTATTTTAAATTTCCGACGGTACGCGTGCAATTGCGATTTTGCCAAAAACGGAAGCGGAGGAAAACGCGCCTTAGGAAAATAATTTCCTGCTGATTTTTTGCATGGACATCTCAAATAATAAATTTGGAGTGTCCCCAAAGTTTCGTAGAGTTACGACAAGCCCTCGGTTTATTTTGACTTTCCGACAGTACGCGTGCGATTGGGTTTTTGCCAAAAACGGAAGCGGAGGCAAACGCGCATTAGGAAAATAATTTCATGCTGATTTTTTGCATGGACATATCAAATAATACATTGTGAGTGTCCCTAAAGTTTCATAGTGTTTCTACAAGCCCTCGGTTTATTTTGAATTTCGGACAGTACGTGTGCAATTGCGTTTTTGCCAAAAACTGAAGCGGAGGCAAACGCGCCTTAGGAAAATAATTTCCTGCTGATTTTTTGCATGGACATCTAAAATAATACATTGAGAGTGTCCCCAAAGTTTCGTAGAGTTTCGACAATCCCTCGTTTTATTTTGACTTTCTGACGGTACGCGTTCGCTTGCGCTTTTGCCAAAAACGGAAGCGGAGGCAAACGCGCGTTAGGAAAATAATTTCCTGCTTATTTTTTGCTTGGAAATCTCAAATAATACATTGATAGTGTCCCCAAAGTTTCGTAGAGTTTCGACAAGCCCTCGGTTAATTTTGACTTTCCGACAGTACGCTTGCAATTGCGTTTTTCCAAAAACAGAAGCGGAGGCAAACACGCATTAGGGAAATAATTTCCTGCTGATTTTTTGCATGGACATCTCAAATAATACAATGAGATTTCTGCCAAATTTTCATAGCGTTTCGACAAGCCCTCGATTTATTTTGAATTTCCGACAGTACTCGTGCAATTGCGTTTTTGCCAAAAACGGAAGTGGACACAAAGGCGCCTTAGGAAAATAATTTCCCGCTGATTTTTTGAATGTACATATCAAATAATACATTGAGAGTTTCCCCAAAGTTTCATAGTGTTTCGACAAGCCCACGGTTTATTTTGAATTTCCAACAGTACGCGTGCAAATGCGTTTTTGCCAAAAACGGAAGCGGATGCAAACACGCCTTAGGAAAATAATTTCCTGCTGATTTTTTGCATGGACATCTAAAATAATACATTGAGAGTGTTTCCAAAGTTTCACAGTGTTTCGACAAGCCCTTGGTTTATTTTGAATTTCCGATGGTACGCGTGCAATTGCGTTTTTGCCAAAAACGGAAGCGGAGGCAAACACGCCTTAGGAAAATAATTTCCTGCTGATTTTTTTCATGTACATCTCAAATAATACATTGAGAGTGTCCCCAAAGTTTCATAGTGTTTCGACAAGCCCTCGGTTTATTTTGAATTTCCGACGGTACGCGTGCAATTGTGTTTTTGACAAAAACGGAAGCGGAGGCAAACGCGCATTAGGAAAATAATTTCCTGCTGATTTTTTGCTTGGACATCTAAAATAATACATTGAGAGTGTCCCCAAAGTTTCATAGTGTTTCTACAAGCCCCCGGTTTATTTTGAATTTCCGACGGTACGCGTGCAATTGTGTTTTTGCAAAAAACGGAAGCGGAGGCAAACACGCCTTAGGAATATAATTTCTAGATGATTTTTTGCATGGAAATATCAAATAATACATTGAGAGTGTACCCAAAGTTTTATAGCGTTTCGAAAAGCCCTCGGTTTATTTTAACATTCCGACAGTGCGCGTGCGATTGGGTTTTTGCCAAAAACGGAAGCGGAGGCAAACACGCATTAGCAAAATAATTTCATGCTGATTTTTTGCATGGACATCTAAAATAATACATTTAGAGTGTCTCCAAAGTTTCATAGCATTTCGACAAGCCCTCAGTTTATTTTGAATTTCCGACGGTACGCGTGCAATTGTGTTTTTGCAAAAAATGGAAGCAGAGGCAAACACGCCTTAGGAATATAATTTCTAGATGATTTTTTGCATGGACATATCAAATAATACATTGAGAGTGTCCCCAAAGTTTCATAGCGTTTCGACAAGCCCTCGATTTATTTTGAATTTCAGATGGTACGCGTGCAATTGCATTTTTGCCAAAAACGGAAGCGGAGGCAAACGCGCATTAGGAAAATAATTTCCTGCTGAGTTTTTGCTTGGACATCTAAAATAATACATTGAGAGTGTCCCCAAAGTTTGGTAGAGTTTCGATAAGCCCTCATTTTATTTTGACTTTCCGACGGTACGCGTTCGATTGCGCTTTTGCCAAAAACGGAAGCGGAGGCAAACGCGCATTAGGAAAATAATTTCCTACTGATTTTTTGCATGGACATCTCAAATAATACATTGAGAGTTCCGCCAAAGTTTCATAGCATTTCGACAAGCCATCGATTTATTTTGTATTTCCGACGGTACGCGTGCAATTGCGTTTTTGCCAAAAACGGAAGCGGACACAAACGCGCCTTAGGAAAATAATTTCCCGCTGATTTTCTGCATGTACATCTCAAATAATACATTGAGAGTTTCCCCAAAGTTTCATAGCGTTTCGACAAGCCCACGGTTTATTTTGAATTTCCAACAGTACGCGTGCAAATGCATTTTTGCCAAAAACGGAAGCGGATGCAAACACGCCTTAGGAAAATAATTTCCTGCTGATTTTTTGCATGGACATCTAAAATAATACATTGAGAGTGTTTCCAAAGTTTCACAGTGTTTCGACAAGCCCTCGGTTTATTTTGAATTTCCGACGGTACGCGTGCAATTGCGTTTTTGCCAAAAACGGAAGCGGAGGCAAACACGCCTTAGGAAAATAATTTCCTGCTGATTTTTTTCATGTACATCTAAAATAATACATTGAGAGTGTCCCCAAAGTTTCATAGTGTTTCGACAAGCCCTCGGTTTATTTTGAATTTCCGACGGTACGCGTGCAATTGTGTTTTTGACAAAAACGGAAGCGGAGGCAAACGCGCATTAGGAAAATAATTTCCTGCTGAGTTTTTTCTTGGACATCTTAAATAATACATTGAGAGTTTCCCCAAAGTTTCATAGTGTTTCTACAAGCCCCCCGTTTATTTTGAATTTCCGACGGTACGCGTGCAATTGCGTTTTTGCCAAAAATGGAAGCGGAGGAAAACGCGCCTTAGGAAAATAATTTCCTGCTGATTTTTTTCATGGACATCTCAAATAATAAATTTGGAGTGTCCGAAAAGTTTCGTAGAGTTTCGACAAGCCCTCGGTTTATTTTGACTTTCCGACAGTACGCGTGCGATTGGGTTTTTGCCAAAAACGTAAGCGGAGGAAAACGCGCATTAGGAAAATAATTTCATGCTGATTTTTTGCATGGACATCTAAAATAATACATTTAGAGTGTCTCCAAAGATTCATAGCTTTTCGACAAGCCCTCGGTTTATTTTGAATTTCCGACGGTACGCGTGCAATTGTGTTTTTGCAAAAAATGGAAGCGGAGGCAAACACGCGTTAGGAATATAATTTCTAGATGATTTTTTGCATGGAAATATCAAATAATACATTGAGAGTGTCCCCAAAGTATCATAGAGTTTCGACAAGCCCTCTGTTTATTTTAAATTTCAGACGGTACGCGTGCAATTGCATTTTTGCCAAAAACGGAAGCGGAGGCACACGCGCATTAGGAAAATAATTTCCTGCTTATTTTTTGCTTGGAAATCTCAAATAATACATTGATAGTGTCCCCAAAGTTTCGTAGAGTTTCGACAAGCCCTCGGTTAATTTTGACTTTCCGACAGTACGCTTGCAATTGCGTTTTTCCAAAAACAGAAGCGGAGGCAAACGCGCCTTAGGAAAATTATTTCCTGATGATTTTTTCAATGGACATCTAAAATAATACATTTAGAGTGTCCCCGAAGTTTCGTAGAGTTTCGACAAGCCCTCGGTTTATTTGGACTTTCCGACGGTACGCGTTCGATTGCGCTTTTGCCAAAAACGGAAGCGGAGGCAAACGCGCGTTAGGAAAATATTTTCCTGCTTATTTTTTGCTTGGAAATCTCAAATAATACATTGATAGTGTCCCCAAAGTTTCATAGAATTTCGACAAGCCCTCGGTTAATTTTGACTTTCCGACAGTACGCTTGCAATTGTGTTTTTGTCAAAAACGGAAGCGGAGACAAACGCGCATTAGGAAAATAATTTCCTGCTGATTTTTTGCATGGACATCTCAAATGATACATTGAGAGTTCCGCCAAAGTTTCATAGAGTTTCGACAAGCCCTCGGTTTATTTTGAATTTCTGACGGTACGCGTGCAATTGCGTTTTTGCCAAAAACGGAAGCGGACACAAACGCGCCTTAGGAAAATAATTTCCTGCTGATTTTTGGCATGTACATCTAAAATAATTCATTGAGAGTTTCCCCAAAGTTTCATAGCGTTTTGACAAGCCCACGGTTTATTTTGAATTTCCAACAGTACGCGTGCAAATGCTTTTTTGCCAATAACGGAAGCGGATTCAAACACGCCTTAGGAAAATAATTTCCTGCTGATTTTTTGGATGGAAATCTAAAATAATACATTGAGAGTTTCCCCAAAGTTTCATAGAGTTTCGACAAGCCCTCGGTTTATTTTGAATTTCCGATGGTACGCGTGCAATTGTGTTTTTGCCAAAAACCGAAGCGGAGAAAAACCCGCCTTAGGAAAATAATTTCCCTCTGATTTTTTGCAAGGACATCTAAAATAATACATTGAGAGTTTTGGCAAAGTCTCGCAGCGTTTCAACAAGCCCTCGGTTTATTTTGAATTTCCGACGATACGCGTGCAATTGCGTTTTTGCCAAAACCAGAAGCGGAGACAAACACGCCTTACGAAAATAATTTCTTACTGATTTTTTTCATGTATATCTCAAATAATACATTGAGAGTGTACCCAAAGTTTCATAGTGTTTCGACAAGCCCTCGGTTTATTTTGAATTTCCGACGGTACGCGTGCAATTGTGTTTTTGACAAAAATGGAAGCGGAGGCAAACGCGCATTAGGAAAATAATTTCCTGCTGAGTTTTTGCTTGGACATCTAAAATAATACATTGAGAGTGTCCCCAAAGTTTCATAGTGTTTCTACAAGCCCCCGGTTTAATTTGAATTTCCGACGGTACGCGTGGAATTGCGTTTTTGCCAAAAATGGAAACGGAAGAAAACGCGCCTTAGGAAAATAATTTCCTGCTGATTTTTTGCATGGACATCTCAAATAATAAATTGAGAGTGTCCTCAAAGTTTCGAAGAGTTTCGACAAGCCCTCGGTTAATTTTGACTTTCCGACAGTACGCTTGCAATTGCGTTTTTGCCAAAAATGGAAGCGGAGGCAAACGCGCATTAGGAAAATAATTTCCGACTGATTTTTTGCATGGACATCTCAAATAATACATTGAGAGTGCCGCCAAAGTTTCATAGCGTTTCGACAAGCCCTCGATTTATTTTGAATTTCCGACGGTACGTGTGCAATTGCGTTTTTGCCAAAAACGGAAGCGGACACAAACGCGCCTTAGGGAAATAATTCCCCGCTGATTTTTTGCATGTACATCTCAAATAATACATTGAGAGTTTCCCCAAAGTTTCATAGCGTTTAGAGAAGCCGACGGTTTATTTTGAATTTCCAACAGTACGCGTGCAAATGCGTTTTTGCCAAAAACGGAAGCGGATGCAAACACGCCTTAGGAAAATAATTTCCTGCTGATTTTTTGCATGGACATCTAAAATAATACATTGAGAGTGTTTCCAAAGTTTCACAGCGTTTCGACAAGCCCTCGGTTTATTTTAAATTTCCGACGGTACGCGTGCAATTGCGTTTTTGCCAAAAACGGAAGCGGAGGCAAACACGCCTTAAAAAAATAATTTCCTGCTGATTTTTTTCATGTACATCTCAAATAATACATTGAGAGTTTCCCCAAAGTTTCATAGTGTTTCGACAAGCCCTCGGTTTATTTTGAATTTCCGACGGTACGCGTGCAATTGTTTTTTTGCAAAAAACGGAAGCGGAGGCAAACACGCCTTAGGAATATAATTTCTAGATGATTTTTTGCATGGAAATATCAAATAATACATTGAGAGTGTCCCCAAAGTATCATAGCGTTTCGACAAGCCCTCTGTTTATTTTGAATTTCAGACGGTACGCGTTCAATTGCGTTTTTGCCAAAAACGGAAGCGGAGGCACACGCGCATTAGGAAAATAATTTCCTGCTGATTTTTTGCATGGACATCTCAAATAATACATTGTGAGTGTCCCTAAATTTTCATAGTGTTTCGACAAACCCTCGGTTTATTTTGAATTTCCGACAGTACGCATGCAATTGCGTTTTTGCCAAAAACTGAAGCGGAGGCAAACACGCCTTAGGAAAATAATTTCCTGATGATTTTTTCAATGGACATCTAAAATAATACATTGAGAGTGCCGCCAAAGTTTCATAGTGTTTCGACAAGCCCTCGGTTTATTTTGACTTTCCGACAGTACGCTTGCAATTGCGTTTTGGCCAAAAACGGAAGTGGAGGCAAACGCGCATTAGGAAAATAATTTCCTACTGATTTTTTACATGGACATCTCAAATAATACATTGAGAGTGCCGCCAAAGTTTCATAGCGTTTCGACAAGCCCTCGATTTATTTTGAATTTCCGACGGTACGCGTGCAATTGCGTTTTTGCCAAAAACGGAAGCGGACACAAACGCGCCTTAGGAAAATAATTTCCCGCTGATTTTCTGCATGTACATCTCAAATAATTCATTGAGAGTTTCCCCAAAGTTTCATAGCGTTTCGACAAGCCCACGGTTTATTTTGAATTTCCAACAGTACGCGTGCAAATGCGTTTTTGCCAAAAACGGAAGCGGATGCAAACACGCCTTAGGAAAATAATTTCCTGCTGATTTTTTGCATGGACATCTAAAATAATACATTGAGAGTGTTTCCAAAGTTTCACAGCGTTTCGACAAGCCCTCGGTTTATTTTAAATTTCCGACGGTACGCGTGCAATTGCGTTTTTGCCAAAAACGGAAGCGGAGGCAAACACGCCTTAAAAAAATAATTTCCTGCTGATTTTTTTCATGTACATCTCAAATAATACATTGAGAGTTTCCCCAAAGTTTCATAGTGTTTCGACAAGCCCTCGGTTTATTTTGAATTTCCGACGGTACGCGTGCAATTGTTTTTTTGCAAAAAACGGAAGCGGAGGCAAACACGCCTTAGGAATATAATTTCTAGATGATTTTTTGCATGGAAATATCAAATAATACATTGAGAGTGTCCCCAAAGTATCATAGCGTTTCGACAAGCCCTCTGTTTATTTTGAATTTCAGACGGTACGCGTTCAATTGCGTTTTTGCCAAAAACGGAAGCGGAGGCACACGCGCATTAGGAAAATAATTTCCTGCTGATTTTTTGCATGGACATCTCAAATAATACATTGTGAGTGTCCCTAAATTTTCATAGTGTTTCGACAAACCCTCGGTTTATTTTGAATTTCCGACAGTACGCGTGCAATTGCGTTTTTGCCAAAAACTGAAGCGGAGGCAAACACGCCTTAGGAAAATAATTTCCTGATGATTTTTTCAATGGACATCTAAAATAATACATTGAGAGTGCCGCCAAAGTTTCATAGTGTTTCGACAAGCCCTCGGTTTATTTTGACTTTCCGACAGTACGCTTGCAATTGCGTTTTTGCCAAAAATGGAAGCGGAGGCAAACGCGCATTAGGAAAATAATTTCCGACTGATTTTTTGCATGGACATCTCAAATAATACATTGAGAGTGCCGCCAAAGTTTCATAGCGTTTCGACAAGCCCTCGATTTATTTTGAATTTCCGACGGTACGTGTGCAATTGCGTTTTTGCCAAAAACGGAAGCGGACACAAACGCGCCTTAGGGAAATAATTCCCCGCTGATTTTTTGCATGTACATCTCAAATAATACATTGAGAGTTTCCCCAAAGTTTCATAGCGTTTAGAGAAGCCGACGGTTTATTTTGAATTTCCAACAGTACGCGTGCAAATGCGTTTTTGCCAAAAACGGAAGCGGATGCAAACACGCCTTAGGAAAATAATTTCCTGCTGATTTTTTGCATGGACATCTAAAATAATACATTGAGAGTGTTTCCAAAGTTTCACAGCGTTTCGACAAGCCCTCGGTTTATTTTAAATTTCCGACGGTACGCGTGCAATTGCGTTTTTGCCAAAAACGGAAGCGGAGGCAAACACGCCTTAAAAAAATAATTTCCTGCTGATTTTTTTCATGTACATCTCAAATAATACATTGAGAGTTTCCCCAAAGTTTCATAGTGTTTCGACAAGCCCTCGGTTTATTTTGAATTTCCGACGGTACGCGTGCAATTGTTTTTTTGCAAAAAACGGAAGCGGAGGCAAACACGCCTTAGGAATATAATTTCTAGATGATTTTTTGCATGGAAATATCAAATAATACATTGAGAGTGTCCCCAAAGTATCATAGCGTTTCGACAAGCCCTCTGTTTATTTTGAATTTCAGACGGTACGCGTTCAATTGCGTTTTTGCCAAAAACGGAAGCGGAGGCACACGCGCATTAGGAAAATAATTTCCTGCTGATTTTTTGCATGGACATCTCAAATAATACATTGTGAGTGTCCCTAAATTTTCATAGTGTTTCGACAAACCCTCGGTTTATTTTGAATTTCCGACAGTACGCATGCAATTGCGTTTTTGCCAAAAACTGAAGCGGAGGCAAACACGCCTTAGGAAAATAATTTCCTGATGATTTTTTCAATGGACATCTAAAATAATACATTGAGAGTGCCGCCAAAGTTTCATAGTGTTTCGACAAGCCCTCGGTTTATTTTGACTTTCCGACAGTACGCTTGCAATTGCGTTTTGGCCAAAAACGGAAGTGGAGGCAAACGCGCATTAGGAAAATAATTTCCTACTGATTTTTTACATGGACATCTCAAATAATACATTGAGAGTGCCGCCAAAGTTTCATAGCGTTTCGACAAGCCCTCGATTTATTTTGAATTTCCGACGGTACGCGTGCAATTGCGTTTTTGCCAAAAACGGAAGCGGACACAAACGCGCCTTAGGAAAATAATTTCCCGCTGATTTTCTGCATGTACATCTCAAATAATTCATTGAGAGTTTCCCCAAAGTTTCATAGCGTTTCGACAAGCCCACGGTTTATTTTGAATTTCCAACAGTACGCGTGCAAATGCGTTTTTGCCAAAAACGGAAGCGGATGCAAACACGCCTTAGGAAAATAATTTCCTGCTGATTTTTTGCATGGACATCTAAAATAATACATTGAGAGTGTTTCCAAAGTTTCACAGCGTTTCGACAAGCCCTCGGTTTATTTTAAATTTCCGACGGTACGCGTGCAATTGCGTTTTTGCCAAAAACGGAAGCGGAGGCAAACACGCCTTAAAAAAATAATTTCCTGCTGATTTTTTTCATGTACATCTCAAATAATACATTGAGAGTTTCCCCAAAGTTTCATAGTGTTTCGACAAGCCCTCGGTTTATTTTGAATTTCCGACGGTACGCGTGCAATTGTTTTTTTGCAAAAAACGGAAGCGGAGGCAAACACGCCTTAGGAATATAATTTCTAGATGATTTTTTGCATGGAAATATCAAATAATACATTGAGAGTGTCCCCAAAGTATCATAGCGTTTCGACAAGCCCTCTGTTTATTTTGAATTTCAGACGGTACGCGTTCAATTGCGTTTTTGCCAAAAACGGAAGCGGAGGCACACGCGCATTAGGAAAATAATTTCCTGCTGATTTTTTGCATGGACATCTCAAATAATACATTGTGAGTGTCCCTAAATTTTCATAGTGTTTCGACAAACCCTCGGTTTATTTTGAATTTCCGACAGTACGCGTGCAATTGCGTTTTTGCCAAAAACTGAAGCGGAGGCAAACACGCCTTAGGAAAATAATTTCCTGATGATTTTTTCAATGGACATCTAAAATAATACATTGAGAGTGCCGCCAAAGTTTCATAGTGTTTCGACAAGCCCTCGGTTTATTTTGACTTTCCGACAGTACGCTTGCAATTGCGTTTTGGCCAAAAACGGAAGTGGAGGCAAACGCGCATTAGGAAAATAATTTCCTACTGATTTTTTACATGGACATCTCAAATAATACATTGAGAGTGCCGCCAAAGTTTCATAGCGTTTCGACAAGCCCTCGATTTATTTTGAATTTCCGACGGTACGCGTGCAATTGCGTTTTTGCCAAAAACGGAAGCGGACACAAACGCGCCTTAGGAAAATAATTTCCCGCTGATTTTCTGCATGTACATCTCAAATAATTCATTGAGAGTTTCCCCAAAGTTTCATAGCGTTTCGACAAGCCCACGGTTTATTTTGAATTTCCAATAGTACGCGTGCAAATGCGTTTTTGCCAAAAACGGAAGCGGATGCAAACACGCCTTAGGAAAATAATTTCCTGCTGATTTTTTGCATGGACATCTAAAATAATACATTGAGAGTGTTTCCAAAGTTTCACAGTGTTTCGACAAGCCCTTGGTTTATTTTGAATTTCCGACGGTACGCGTGCAATTGCGTTTTTGCCAAAAACAGAAGCGAAGGCGAACACGCCTTAGGAAAATAATTTCCTGCTGATTTTTTTCATGTACATCTCAAATAATACATTGAGAGTGTCCCCAAAGTTTCATAGTGTTTCGACAAGCCCTCGGTTTATTTTGAATTTCCGACGGTACGCGTGCAATTGTGTTTTTGCAAAAAACGGAAGCGGAGGCAAACACGCCTTAGGAATATAATTTCTAGATGATTTTTTGCATGGAAATATCAAATAATACATTGAGAGTGTCCCCAAAGTTTCATAGTGTTTCTACAAGCCCCCAGTTTATTTTGAATTTCCGACGGTACGCGTGGAATTGCGTTTTTGCCAAGAATGGAAACGGAGGAAAACGCGCCTTAGGAAAATAATTTCCTGCTGATTTTTTGCTTGGACATCTAAAATAATACATTGAGAGTGTCCCCAAAGTTTGGTAGAGTTTCGATAAGCCCTCATTTTATTTTGACTTTCCGACGGTACGCGTTCGATTGCGCTTTTGCCAAAACCGGAAGCGGAGGCAAACGCGCATTAGGAAAATAATTTCCTACTGATTTTTTGCATGGACATCTCAAATAATACATTGAGAGTTCCGCCAAAGTTTCATAGCATTTCGACAAGCCATCGATTTATTTTGTATTTCCGACGGTACGCGTGCAATTGCGTTTTTGCCAAAAACGGAAGCGGACACAAACGCGCCTTAGGAAAATAATTTCCCGCTGATTTTCTGCATGTACATCTCAAATAATACATTGAGAGTTTCCCCAAAGTTTCATAGCGTTTCGACAAGCCCACGGTTTATTTTGAATTTCCAACAGTACGCGTGCAAATGCATTTTTGCCAAAAACGGAAGCGGATGCAAACACGCCTTAGGAAAATAATTTCCTGCTGATTTTTTGCATGGACATCTAAAATAATACATTGAGAGTGTTTCCAAAGTTTCACAGTGTTTCGACAAGCCCTCGGTTTATTTTGAATTTCCGACGGTACGCGTGCAATTGCGTTTTTGCCAAAAACGGAAGCGGAGGCAAACACGCCTTAGGAAAATAATTTCCTGCTGATTTTTTTCATGTACATCTAAAATAATACATTGAGAGTGTCCCCAAAGTTTCATAGTGTTTCGACAAGCCCTCGGTTTATTTTGAATTTCCGACGGTACGCGTGCAATTGTGTTTTTGACAAAAACGGAAGCGGACGCAAACGCGCATTAGGAAAATAATTTCCTGCTGAGTTTTTTCTTGGACATCTTAAATAATACATTGAGAGTTTCCCCAAAGTTTCATAGTGTTTCTACAAGCCCCCCGTTTATTTTGAATTTCCGACGGTACGCGTGCAATTGCGTTTTTGCCAAAAATGGAAGCGGAGGAAAACGCGCCTTAGGAAAATAATTTCCTGCTGATTTTTTTCATGGACATCTCAAATAATAAATTTGGAGTGTCCGAAAAGTTTCGTAGAGTTTCGACAAGCCCTCGGTTTATTTTGACTTTCCGACAGTACGCGTGCGATTGGGTTTTTGCCAAAAACGTAAGCGGAGGAAAACGCGCATTAGGAAAATAATTTCATGCTGATTTTTTGCATGGACATCTAAAATAATACATTTAGAGTGTCTCCAAAGATTCATAGCTTTTCGACAAGCCCTCGGTTTATTTTGAATTTCCGACGGTACGCGTGCAATTGTGTTTTTGCAAAAAATGGAAGCGGAGGCAAACACGCGTTAGGAATATAATTTCTAGATGATTTTTTGCATGGAAATATCAAATAATACATTGAGAGTGTCCCCAAAGTATCATAGAGTTTCGACAAGCCCTCTGTTTATTTTAAATTTCAGACGGTACGCGTGCAATTGCATTTTTGCCAAAAACGGAAGCGGAGGCACACGCGCATTAGGAAAATAATTTCCTGCTTATTTTTTGCTTGGAAATCTCAAATAATACATTGATAGTGTCCCCAAAGTTTCGTAGAGTTTCGACAAGCCCTCGGTTAATTTTGACTTTCCGACAGTACGCTTGCAATTGCGTTTTTCCAAAAACAGAAGCGGAGGCAAACGCGCCTTCGGAAAATTATTTCCTGATGATTTTTTCAATGGACATCTAAAATAATACATTTAGAGTGTCCCCGAAGTTTCGTAGAGTTTCGACAAGCCCTCGGTTTATTTGGACTTTCCGACGGTACGCGTTCGATTGCGCTTTTGCCAAAAACGGAAGCGGAGGCAAACGCGCGTTAGGAAAATATTTTCCTGCTTATTTTTTGCTTGGAAATCTCAAATAATACATTGATAGTGTCCCCAAAGTTTCATAGAATTTCGACAAGCCCTCGGTTAATTTTGACTTTCCGACAGTACGCTTGCAATTGTGTTTTTGTCAAAAACGGAAGCGGAGACAAACGCGCATTAGGAAAATAATTTCCTGCTGATTTTTTGCATGGACATCTCAAATGATACATTGAGAGTTCCGCCAAAGTTTCATAGAGTTTCGACAAGCCCTCGGTTTATTTTGAATTTCTGACGGTACGCGTGCAATTGCGTTTTTGCCAAAAACGGAAGCGGACACAAACGCGCCTTAGGAAAATAATTTCCTGCTGATTTTTGGCATGTACATCTAAAATAATTCATTGAGAGTTTCCCCAAAGTTTCATAGCGT
Organism: Vicia faba; assembly: GCA_948472305.1. NCBI lineage: Eukaryota > Viridiplantae > Streptophyta > Magnoliopsida > Fabales > Fabaceae > Vicia > Vicia faba. The sequence goes on from OX451740.1 coordinate 550,845,737, forward strand.
TTCGACAAGCCCACGGTTTATTTTGAATTTCCAACAGTACGCGTGCAAATGCTTTTTTGCCAATAACGGAAGCGGATTCAAACACGCCTTAGGAAAATAATTTCCTGCTGATTTTTTGGATGGAAATCTAAAATAATACATTGAGAGTTTCCCCAAAGTTTCATAGAGTTTCGACAAGCCCTCGGTTTATTTTGAATTTCCGATGGTACGCGTGCAATTGTGTTTTTGCCAAAAACCGAAGCGGAGAAAAACCCGCCTTAGGAAAATAATTTCCCTCTGATTTTTTGCAAGGACATCTAAAATAATACATTGAGAGTTTTGGCAAAGTCTCGCAGCGTTTCAACAAGCCCTCGGTTTATTTTGAATTTCCGACGATACGCGTGCAATTGCGTTTTTGCCAAAACCAGAAGCGGAGACAAACACGCCTTACGAAAATAATTTCTTACTGATTTTTTTCATGTATATCTCAAATAATACATTGAGAGTGTACCCAAAGTTTCATAGTGTTTCGACAAGCCCTCGGTTTATTTTGAATTTCCGACGGTACGCGTGCAATTGTGTTTTTGACAAAAATGGAAGCGGAGGCAAACGCGCATTAGGAAAATAATTTCCTGCTGAGTTTTTGCTTGGACATCTAAAATAATACATTGAGAGTGTCCCCAAAGTTTCATAGTGTTTCTACAAGCCCCCGGTTTAATTTGAATTTCCGACGGTACGCGTGGAATTGCGTTTTTGCCAAAAATGGAAACGGAAGAAAACGCGCCTTAGGAAAATAATTTCCTGCTGATTTTTTGCATGGACATCTCAAATAATAAATTGAGAGTGTCCTCAAAGTTTCGAAGAGTTTCGACAAGCCCTCGGTTAATTTTGACTTTCCGACAGTACGCTTGCAATTGCGTTTTTGCCAAAAATGGAAGCGGAGGCAAACGCGCATTAGGAAAATAATTTCCGACTGATTTTTTGCATGGACATCTCAAATAATACATTGAGAGTGCCGCCAAAGTTTCATAGCGTTTCGACAAGCCCTCGATTTATTTTGAATTTCCGACGGTACGTGTGCAATTGCGTTTTTGCGAAAAACGGAAGCGGACACAAACGCGCCTTAGGGAAATAATTCCCCGCTGATTTTTTGCATGTACATCTCAAATAATACATTGAGAGTTTCCCCAAAGTTTCATAGCGTTTCGATAAGCCGACGGTTTATTTTGAATTTCCAACAGTACGCGTGCAAATGCGTTTTTGCCAAAAACGGAAGCGGATGCAAACACGCCTTAGGAAAATAATTTCCTGCTGATTTTTTGCATGGACATCTAAAATAATACATTGAGAGTGTTTCCAAAGTTTCACAGCGTTTCAACAAGCCCTCGGTTTATTTTAAATTTCCGACGGTACGCGTGCAATTGCGTTTTTGCCAAAAACGGAAGCGGAGGCAAACACGCCTTAAAAAAATAATTTCCTGCTGATTTTTTTCATGTACATCTCAAATAATACATTGAGAGTTTCCCCAAAGTTTCATAGTGTTTCGACAAGCCCTCGGTTTATTTTGAATTTCCGACGGTACGCGTGCAATTGTTTTTTTGCAAAAAACGGAAGCGGAGGCAAACACGCCTTAGGAATATAATTTCTAGATGATTTTTTGCATGGAAATATCAAATAATACATTGAGAGTGTCCCCAAAGTATCATAGCGTTTCGACAAGCCCTCTGTTTATTTTGAATTTCAGACGGTACGCGTTCAATTGCGTTTTTGCCAAAAACGGAAGCGGAGGCACACGCGCATTAGGAAAATAATTTCCTGCTGATTTTTTGCATGGACATCTCAAATAATACATTGTGAGTGTCCCTAAATTTTCATAGTGTTTCGACAAACCCTCGGTTTATTTTGAATTTCCGACAGTACGCGTGCAATTGCGTTTTTGCCAAAAACTGAAGCGGAGGCAAACACGCCTTAGGAAAATAATTTCCTGATGATTTTTTCAATGGACATCTAAAATAATACATTGAGAGTGCCGCCAAAGTTTCATAGTGTTTCGACAAGCCCTCGGTTTATTTTGACTTTCCGACAGTACGCTTGCAATTGCGTTTTGGCCAAAAACGGAAGTGGAGGCAAACGCGCATTAGGAAAATAATTTCCTACTGATTTTTTACATGGACATCTCAAATAATACATTGAGAGTGCCGCCAAAGTTTCATAGCGTTTCGACAAGCCCTCGATTTATTTTGAATTTCCGACGGTACGCGTGCAATTGCGTTTTTGCCAAAAACGGAAGCGGACACAAACGCGCCTTAGGAAAATAATTTCCCGCTGATTTTCTGCATGTACATCTCAAATAATTCATTGAGAGTTTCCCCAAAGTTTCATAGCGTTTCGACAAGCCCACGGTTTATTTTGAATTTCCAATAGTACGCGTGCAAATGCGTTTTTGCCAAAAACGGAAGCGGATGCAAACACGCCTTAGGAAAATAATTTCCTGCTGATTTTTTGCATGGACATCTAAAATAATACATTGAGAGTGTTTCCAAAGTTTCACAGTGTTTCGACAAGCCCTTGGTTTATTTTGAATTTCCGACGGTACGCGTGCAATTGCGTTTTTGCCAAAAACAGAAGCGAAGGCGAACACGCCTTAGGAAAATAATTTCCTGCTGATTTTTTTCATGTACATCTCAAATAATACATTGAGAGTGTCCCCAAAGTTTCATAGTGTTTCGACAAGCCCTCGGTTTATTTTGAATTTCCGACGGTACGCGTGCAATTGTGTTTTTGCAAAAAACGGAAGCGGAGGCAAACACGCCTTAGGAATATAATTTCTAGATGATTTTTTGCATGGAAATATCAAATAATACATTGAGAGTGTCCCCAAAGTATCATAGCGTTTCGACAAGCCCTCTGTTTATTTTGAATTTCAGACGGTACACGTGCAATTGCGTTTTTGCCAAAAACGGAAGCGGAGGCACACGCGCATTAGGAAAATAATTTCCTGCTGATTTTTTTCATGGACATCTCAAATAATACATTGTGAGTGTCCCTAAAGTTTCATAGTGTCTCGACAAGCCCTCGGTTTATTTTGAATTTCCGACAGTACGCGTGCAATTGCGTTTTTGCCAAAAACTGAAGCGGAGGCAAACGCGCCTTAGGAAAATAATTTCCTGATGATTTTTTCAATGGACATCTAAAATAATACATTTAGAGTGTCCCCGAAGTTTCGTATAGTTTCGACAAGCCCTCGGTTTATTTTGACTTTCCGACGGTACGTGTTCGATTGCGCTTTTGCCAAAAACGGAAGCGGAGGCAAACGCGCGTTAGGAAAATAATTTCCTGCTTATTTTTTGCTTGGAAATCTCAAATAATACATTGATAGCGTCCCCAAAGTTTCATAGAGTTTCGACAAGCCCTCGGTTAATTTTGACTTTCCGACAGTACGCTTGCAATTGCGTTTTTGCCAAAAACGGAAGCGGAGACAAACGCGCATTAGGAAAATAATTTCCTGCTGATTTTTTGCATGGACATCTCAAATAATACATTGAGAGTTCCGCCAAAGTTTCATAGCGTTTCGACATGCCCTCGGTTTATTTTGAATTTCCGACGGTACGCGTGCAATTGCGTTTTTGCCAAAAACGGAAGCGGACACAAACGCGCCTTAGGAAAATAATTTCCTGCTGATTTTTGGCATGTACATCTAAAATAATTCATTGAGAGTTTCCCCAAAGTTTCATAGCGTTTCGACAAGCCCACGGTTTATTTTGAATTTCCAACAGTACGCGTGCAAATGCTTTTTTGCCAAAAACGGAAGCGGATTCAAACACGCCTTAGGAAAATAATTTCCTGCTGATTTTTTGGATGGACATCTAAAATAATACATTGAGAGTGTCCCCAAAGTTTCATAGAGTTTCGACAAGCCCTCGGTTTATTTTGATTTTCTGACGGTACACGTGCAATTGCGTTTTTGCCAAAAACCGAAGCGGAGAAAAACGCGCCTTAGGAAAATAATTTCCCTCTGATTTTTTGCAAGGACATCTAAAATAATACATTGAGAGTGTTGCCAAAGTCTCACAGCGTTTCGACAAGCCCTCGGTTTATTTTGAATTTCCGGCGGTACGCGTGCAATTGCGTTTTTGCCAAAAACGGAAGCGGAGGCAAACACGCCTTAGGAAAATAATTTCCTGCTGATTTTTTTCATGTATATATCAAATAATATATTGAGAGTGTCCCCAAAGTTTCATAGTGTTTCAACAAACCCTCGGTTTATTTTGAATTTCCGACGGTACGCGTGCAATTGTGTTTTTGACAAAAACGGAAGCGGAGGCAAACGCGCATTAGGAAAATAATTTCCTGCTGAGTTTTTGCTTGGACATCTAAAATAATACATTAAGAGTGTCCCCAAAGTTTCATAGTGTTTCTACAAGCCCCCGGTTTATTTTGAATTTCTGACGGTACGCGTGCAATTGCGTTTTTGCCAAAAATGGAAGCGGAGGAAAACGCGCCTTAGGAAAATAATTTCCTGCTGATTTTTTGCATGGACATCTCAAATAATAAATTGAGAGTGTCCTCAAAGTTTCGTAGAGTTTCGACAAGCCCTCGGTTTATTTTGACTTTCCGACAGTACACTTGGAATTGCGTTTTTGCCAAAAACGGAAGCGGAGGCAAACGCACATTAGGAAAATAATTTCCTACTGATTTTTTGCATGGACATCTCAAATAATACATTGAGAGTACCGCCAAAGTTTCATAGCGTTTCGACAAGCCCTCGATTTATTTTGAATTTCCGACGGTACGCGTGCAATTGGGTTTTTGCAAAAAACGGAAGCGGAGACAAACGCGCCTTAGGAAAATAATTTCCCTCTGATTTTTTGCAAGGAAATCTAAAATAATACATTGAGAGTGTTGCCAAAGTTTCACAGCGTTTTGACAAGCCCTCGGTTTATTTTGAATTTCCGACGGTACGCGTGCAATCGCGTATTTGCCAAAAACGGAAGCGGAGGCAAACACGCCTTAGGAAAATAATTTCCTGCTGATTTTTTAATGTATATCTCAAATAATACATTGAGAGTGTCCCCAAAGTTTCATAGAGTTTCGACAAGCCCTCGGTTTATTTTGAATTTCCGACGGTACGCGTGCAATTGTGTTTTTGACAAAAACGGAAGCGGAGGCAAACGCGCATTAGGAAAATAATTTCCTGCAGAGTTTTTGCTTGGACATCTAAAATAATACATTGAGAGTGTCCCCAAAGTTTCATAGTGTTTCTACAAGCCCCCGGTTTATTTTGAATTTCCGACGGTACGCGTGCAATTGCGTTTTTGCCAAAAACCGAAGCGGAGAAAAACGCGCCTTAGGAAAATAATTTCCTGCTGATTTTTTTCATGTACATCTCAAATAATACATTGACAGTGTCCCCAAATTTTCGTAGAGTTTCGACAAGCCCTCGGTTTATTTTGACTTTCCGACAGTACGCGTGCGATTGGGTTTTTGTCAAAAATGGAGGCGGAGGCAAACGCGCATTAGGAAAATAATTTCATTCTAATTTTTTGCATGGACATCTAAAATAATACATTTATAGTGTTGCCAAAGTTTCATAGCATTTCGACAAGCCCTCGGTTTATTTTGAATTTCCGACGGTACGCGTGCAATTGTGTTTTTGTAAAAAACGGAAGCAGAGGCAAACATGCATTAGGAATATAATTTCTAGATGATTTTTTGCATGGACATATCAAATAATACATTGAGAGTGTCCCCAAAGTTTCATAGCGTTTCGACAAGCCCTCTGTTTATTTTGAATTTCAGACGGTACGTGTGCAATTGCGTTTTTGCCAAAAACTAAAGCGGAGGCAAACACGCCTTAGGAAAACAATTTCCTGCTGATTTTTTGCATGGACATCTAAAATAATACATTGAGAGTGTCCCCAAAGTTTCGTATAGTTTCGACAAGCCCTCGGTTTATTTTGACTTTTCGACGGTACGCGTGCGATTGCGTTTTTGCCAAAAACGGAAGCGGAGGCAAATGCGCATTAGGAAAATAATTTCATGCTGATTTTTTGCATGGACATCTAAAATAATACATTTAGAGTGTCTCCAAAGTTTCATAGCATTTCGACAAGCCCTCGGTTTATTTTGAATTTCCGACGGTACGCGTGCAATTGTGTTTTTGCAAAAAACAGAAGCGGAGGCAAACACGCCTTAGGAAAATAATTTCCTGCTGATTTTTTGCATGTACATCTCAAATAATACATTGAGAGTGTCGCCAAAGTTTCATAGTATTTCTACAAGCCATCGGTTTATTTTGAATTTCTGACGGTACGTGTGCGATTGCGTTTTTGCCAAAAACAGAAGCGGAGGAAAACGCGCATTAGGAAAATAATTTCCTGCTGATTTTTTGCATGGACATCTAAAATAATACATTGAGAGTGTCCCCAAAGTTTCGTAGAGTTTCGACAAGCCCTCGTTTTATTTTGAATTTTAGACGGTACGCGTGCAATTGAGTTTCTGCCAAAAATGGAAGCGGACACAAACGCGCCTTAGGAAAATAATTTCCTGCTTATTTTTGGCATGTACATCTAAAAAAATTCATTGAGAGTTTCCCCAAAGTTTCATAGCGTTTCGACAAGCCCACGGTTTATTTTGAATTTCCACAGTACGCGTGCAAATGCTTTTTTGCCAAAAACGGAAAGCGGATTTAAACACGCCTTAGGAAAATAATTTCCTGCTGATTTTTTGGATGGAAATCTAAAATAATACATTGAGAGTGTCCCCAAAGTTTCGTATAGTTTCGACAAGCCCGCGGTTTATTTTGACTTTTCGACGGTACGCGTGCGATTGCGTTTTTGCCAAAAACGGAAGCGGAGGCAAACGCGCCTTAGGAAAATAATTTCCTGCTGATTTTTTTCATGTACATCTCAAATAATACATTGACAGTGTCCCCAAATTTTCATAGTGTTTCGACAAGCCCTCGGTTTATTTTGAATTTCCGACGGTACGCGTGCAATTGTGTTTTTGACAAAAACATAAGCGGAGGCAAACGCGCATTAGGAAAATAATTTCCTGCTGAGTTTTTACTTGGACATCTAAAATAATACATTGAGAGTGTCCCCAAAGATTCATAGTGTTTCTATAAGCCCCCGGTTTATTTTGAATTTTCGACGGTACGCGTGCAATTGTGTTTTTGCCAAAAACGGAAGCGGAGGAAAATGCGCCTTAGGAAAATAATTTCCTGCTGATTTTTTGCATGGACATCTCAAATAATAAATTGATAGTGTCCCCAAAGTTTCGTAGAGTTTCGACAAGCCCTCGGTTTATTTTGACTTTCCGACAGTACGCGTGCGATTGGGTTTTTGCAAAAAATGGAAGCAGAGGCAAATGCGCAATAGGAAAATAATTTCATGCTGATTTTTTGCATGGACATCTAAAATAATACATTTAGAGTGTCGCCAAAGTTTCATAGCATTTAGACAAGCCCTCGATTTATTTTGAATTTCCGACGGTACGCGTGCAATTGCGTTTTTGCCAAAAACGGAAGCGGAGGCAAACGCCCATTAGGAAAATAATTTCCTGCTGATTTTTTGCTTGGACATCTCAAATAATACATTGAGAGTGTCCCCAAACTTTCATAGTGTTTCTACAAGCCCTCGGTTTATTTTGAATTTCTGATGGTACGCGTACAATTGCATTTTTGCCAAAAACGGAAGCGGAGACAAACGTGCCATAGGAAAATAATTTCTGGATGATTTTTTGCATGGACATATAAAATAATACATTGATAGTGTCCCCAAAGTTTCGTAGAGTTTCGAAAAGCCCTCGGTTTATTTTGACTTTCCGACAATACGCGTGCAATTGCGTTTTTGCCAAAAACGGAAGCGGAGGAAAACGCGCATTAGGAAAGGAATTTCCTTCTGATTTTTTGCATGGACATCTCAAATAATACATTGAGAGTTTCTACAAAGTTTCATAGCGTTTCTACAAGCCCTCGGTTTATTTTGAATTTCCGATGGTACGCGTGCAATTGCGTTTTTGCCAAAAACGAAAGCGGACGCAAACGCGCCGTAGGAAAATAATTTCCTGCTGATTTTTTGCATGTACATATCAAATAATACATTTAGAGTGTCGCCAAAGGTTCATAGCATTTCGACAAGCCCTCAGTTTATTTTGAATTTCCGACGGTACGCGTGGAATTGTGTTTTTGCAAAAAACGGAAGCGTAGGCAAACACGCCTTAGGAAAATAATTGCCTGCTGATTTTTTGCATGGACATCTCAAATAATACATTGAGAGTGTCCCCAAAGTTTCATAGAGTTTCGACAAGCCCTCGGTTTATTTTGACTTTCCGACGGTACGCGTGCGATTGCGTTTTTGCCAAAAACGGAAGCGGGGGCAAATGCGCATTAGGAAAATAATTGCCTGCTGATTTTTTGCATGTACATCTCAAATAATACATTGAGAGTTTCCCCAAAGTTTCATAGCATTTCGAAAAGCCCTCAGTTTATTTTGAATTTCAAACGGTACGCGTGCAATTGCGTTTTTGCCAAAAACTGAAGCGGAGGCAAACGCGCCTTAGGAAAACAATTGCCTGCTGATTTTTTGCATGGACATCTCAAATAATACATTGAGAGTTTCCCTAAAGTTTCGTAGAGTTTCGACAAGCCCTCAGTTTATTTTGACTTTCCGACGGTACGCGTGCGATTGCGTTTTTGCCAAAAACGGAAGCGGGGGCAAATGCGCATTAGGAAAATAATTTCATGCTGAATTTTTGCATGGACATCTCAAATAACACATTGAGAGTGTACCCAAAGTTTCATAGGGTTTCGACAAGCCCTCGGTTTATTTTGAATTTCAGACGGTACGCGTGCAATTGCGTTTTTGCCAAAAATGGAAGCGGAGGCCAACGCGCATTAGGAAAATAATTTCCTGCTGATTTTTTGCATGGACATCTAAAATAATACATTTAGAGTGTCTCCATAGTTTCATAGCATTTCGACAAGCCCTCGGTTTATTTTGAATTTCAGACGGTACGCGTGCAATTGTGTTTTTGCAAAAAATAGAAGCGGAGGCAAACGCGCCTTAGGGAAATAATTTCCTGCTTATTTTTTGCATGTACATCTCAAATAATACATTTAGAGTGTCTCCAAAGTTTCATAGAATTTTGACAAGCCCTCGGTTTATTTTGAATTTCCGACGGTACGCGTGCAATTGTGTTTTTGCCAAAAACGGAAGCGGAGGAAAATGCACCTTAGGAAAATAATTTCCTGCTGATTTTTTGCATGGACATCTCAAATAATAAATTGATAGTGTCCCCAAAGTTTCATAGTGTTTCGACAAGCCCTCGGTTTATTTTGAATTTCCGACGGTACGCGTGCAATTGTGTTTTTGACAAAAACGAAAGCGAGGGCAAACGCGCATTAGGAAAATAATTTCCTGCTGAGTTTTTGCTTGGACATCTAAAATAATACATTGAGAGTGTCCCCAAAGTTTCATAGTGTTTCTACAAGCCCCTGGTTTATTTTGAATTTCCGACGGTACGCGTGAAATTGCGTTTTTGCCAAAAATGGAAGCGGAGGAAAACGCGCCTTAGGAAAATAATTTCCTGCTGATTTTTTGCATGGACATCTCAAATAATAAATTGAGAGTGTCCCCAAAGTTTTGTAGAGTTTCGACAAGCCCTCGGTTTATTTTGACTTTCCGACAGTACGCGTGCGATTGGGTTTTTGCCAAAAACGGAAGCGGAGGCAAACGCGCATTAGGAAAATAATTTCATTCTGATTTTTTGCATGGACATCTAAAATAATAAATTTAGAGTGTCGCCAAAGTTTCATAGCATTTCGACAAGCCCTCGGTTTATTTTGAATTTCCGACGGTACGCGTGTAATTGTGTTTTTGCAAAAAACGGAAGCAGAGGCAAACATGCCTTAGGAATATAATTTCTAGATGATTTTTTGCCTGGACATATAAAATAATACATTGAGAGTGTCCCCAAAGTTTCATAGCGTTTCGACAAGCCCTCAGTTTATTTTGAATTTCAGACGGTACGCGTGCAATTGCGTTTTTGCCAAAAACTGAAGCGGAGGAAAACGCGCCTTAGGAAAACAATTTCCTGCTGATTTTTTGCATGGACATCTAAAATAATACATTGATAGTGTCCCCAAAGTTTCGTATAGTTTTGACAAGCCCTCGATTTATTTTGACTTTCCGACGGTACGCGTGCGATTGCGTTTTTGCCAAAAACGGAAGCGGAGGCAAATGCGCATTAGGAAAATAATTTCATGCTGATTTTTTGCATGGACATCTAAAATAATACATTTAGAGTGTCGCCAAAGTTTCATAGCATTTCGACAAGCCCTCGGTTTATTTTGAATTTCCGACGGTACGCGTGCAATTGTGTTTTTGCAAAAAATGGAAGCGGAGGCAAACACGCCTTAGGAAAATAATTTCCGGCTGATTTTTTGCATGTACATCTCAAATAATACATTGAGAGTGTCCCCAAAGTTTCATAGTATTTCTACAAGCCATCGGTTTATTATTTGAATTTCCGACGGTACGCGTGCAATTGCGTTTTTGCCAAAAACAGAAGCGGAGGCAAACGCGCATTAGGAAAATAATTTCCTGCTGATTTTTTGCTTGGACATCTCAAATAATACATTGAGAGTTTCCCCAAACTTTCTTAGTGTTTCTACAAGCCCTCGGTTTATTTTGAATTTCTGACGGTACACGTACAATTGCGTTTTTGCCAAAAACGGAAGCGAAGACAAACGTGCCTTAGCAAAATAATTTCCTGCTGATTTTTTGCATTGACATATCAAATAATACATTGATAGTGTCCCCAAAGTTTCGTAGAGTTTCGAAAAGCCCTCGGTTTATTTTGACTTTCCGACAATACGCGTGCAATTGCGTTTTTGCCAAAAACGGAAGCGGAGGCAAACGCGCATTAGGAAAATAATTTCCTTCTGATTTTTTGCATGGACATCTCAAATAATACATTGAGAGTTTCGAAAAAGTTTCATAGCGTTTCTACAAGCCCTCGGTTTATTTTGAATTTCCGACGGTACGCGTGCAATTGCGTTTTTACAAAAAACGGAAGCGGACGCAAACACGCCGTAGGAAAATAATTTCCTGCTGATTTTTTGCATGTACATATCAAATAATACATTTAGAGTGTCGCCAAAGGTTCATAGCATTTCGACAAGCCCTCGGCTTATTTTGAATTTCCGACGGTACGCGTGTAATTGTGTTTTTGCAAAAAACGGAATCAGAGGCAAACACGCCTTAGGAAAATAATTTCCTGCTGATTTTTTGCATGTACATCTCAAATAATACATTGAGAGTGTCCCCAAAGTTTCATAGCGTTTCGACAAGCCCTCAGTTTATTTTGAATTTCAGACGGTACGCGTGCAATTGCGTTTTTGCCAAAAACTGAAGCGGAGGAAAACGCGCCTTAGGAAAACAATTTCCTGCTGATTTTTTTGCATGGACATCTAAAATAATAAATTGAGAGTGTCCCCAAAGTTTTGTATAGTTTCGACAAGCCCTCGGTTTATTTTGACTTTCCGACGGTACGCGTGCGATTGCGTTTTTGCCAAAAACGGAAGCGGAGGCAAATGCGCATTAGGAAAATAATTTCATGCTGATTTTTTGCATGGACATCTAAAATAATACATTTAGAGTGTCGCCAAAGTTTCATAGCATTTCGACAAGCCCTCGGTTTATTTTGAATTTCCGACGGTACGCGTGCAATTGTGTTTTTGCAAAAAATGGAAGCGGAGGCAAACACGCCTTAGGAAAATAATTTTCGGCTGATTTTTTGCATGTACATCTCAAATAATACATTGAGAGTGTCCCCAAAGTTTCATAGTATTTCTACAAGCCATCGGTTTATTATTTGAATTTCCGACGGTACGCGTGCAATTGCGTTTTTGCCAAAAACAGAAGCGGAGGCAAACGCGCATTAGGAAAATAATTTCCTGCTGATTTTTTGCTTGGACATCTCAAATAATACATTGAGAGTTTCCCCAAACTTTCTTAGTGTTTCTACAAGCCCTCGGTTTATTTTGAATTTCTGACGGTACGCGTACAATTGCGTTTTTGCCAAAAACGGAAGCGAAGACAAACGTGCCTTAGCAAAATAATTTCCTGCTGATTTTTTGCATTGACATATCAAATAATACATTGATAGTGTCCCCAAAGTTTCGTAGAGTTTCGAAAAGCCCTCGGTTTATTTTGACTTTCCGACAATACGCGTGCAATTGCGTTTTTGCCAAAAACGGAAGCGGAGGCAAACGCGCATTAGGAAAATAATTTCCTTCTGATTTTTTGCATGGACATCTCAAATAATACATTGAGAGTTTCGAAAAAGTTTCATAGCGTTTCTACAAGCCCTCGGTTTATTTTGAATTTCCGACGGTACGCGTGCAATTGCGTTTTTACAAAAAACGGAAGCGGACGCAAACACGCCGTAGGAAAATAATTTCCTGCTGATTTTTTGCATGTACATATCAAATAATACATTTAGAGTTTCGCCAAAGGTTCATAGCATTTCGACAAGCCCTCGGCTTATTTTGAATTTCCGACGGTACGCGTGTAATTGTGTTTTTGCAAAAAACGGAATCAGAGGCAAACACGCCTTAGGAAAATAATTTCCTGCTGATTTTTTGCATGTACATCTCAAATAATACATTGAGAGTGTCCCCAAAGTTTCATAGCGTTTCGACAAGCCCTCAGTTTATTTTGAATTTCAGACGGTACGCGTGCAATTGCGTTTTTGCCAAAAACTGAAGCGGAGGAAAATGCGCCTTAGGAAAACAATTTCCTGCTGATTTTTTGCATGGACATCTAAAATAATAAATTGAGAGTGTCCCCAAAGTTTTGTATAGTTTCGACAAGCCCTCGGTTTATTTTGACTTTCCGACGGTACGCGTGCGATTGCGTTTTTGCCAAAAACGGAAGCGGAGGCAAATGCGCATTAGGAAAATAATTTCATGCTGATTTTTTGCATGGACATCTAAAATAATACATTTAGAGTGTCGCCAAAGTTTCATAGCATTTCGACAAGCCCTCGGTTTATTTTGAATTTCCGACGGTACGCGTGCAATTGTGTTTTTCCAAAAAACGGAATCGGAGGCAAACACGCCTTAGGAAAATAATTTCCTGCTGATTTTTTGCATGTACATCTCAAATAATACATGGAGAGTGTCCCCAAAGTTTCATAGTATTTCTACAAGCCATCGGTTTATTTTGAATTTCCGACGTTACGCGTGCGATTGCGTTTTTGCCAAAAACAGAAGCGGAGGCAAACGCGCATTAGGAAAATAATTTCCTGCTTATTTTTTGCTTGGACATCTCAAATAATACATTGAGAGTGTACCCAGAGTTTCATAGCGTTTCGACAAGCCCTCGGTTTATTTTGAATTTCAGACGGTAAGCGTGCAATTGCGTGTTTGCCAAAAATGGAAGCGGAGGCCAACGCGCATTAGGAAAATAATTTCCTGCTGATTTTTTGCATGGACATCTAAAATAATAAATTTAGAGTGTCTCCATAGTTTCATAGCATTTCGACAAGCCCTCGGTTTATTTTGAATTTCAGACGGTACGCGTGCAATTGTGTTTTTGCAAAAAACAGAAGCGGAGGCAAACGCGCCTTAGGAAAATAATTTCCTGCTTATTTTTTGCATGTACATCTCAAAAAAAACATTTAGAGTGTCTCCAAAGTTTCATAGCATTTCGACAAGCCCTCGGTTTATTTTGAATTTCCGACGGTACGCGTGCAATTGTGTTTTTGCCAAAAACGGAAGCGGAGGAAAATGCACCTTAGGAAAATAATTTCCTGCTGATTTTTTGCATGGACATCTCAAATAATTAATTGATAGTGTCCCCAACGTTTCGTAGAGTTTCGACAAGTCCTCGGTTTATTTTGAATTTCCGACAGTACGTGTGCAATTGTGTTTTTGCAAAAAACGGAAGCCGAGGCAAACGCTCATTAGGAAAATAATTTCCTGCTGATTTTTTGCATGGAAATCTAAAATAATAAATTTAGAGTGTCTCCAAAGTTTCATAGCATTTCGACAAGCCCTCGGTTTATTTTGAATTTCCGACGGTACGCGTGGAATTGTGTTTTTGCAAAAAACAGAAGCGGAGGCAAAAGCGCCTTAGGAAAATAATTTCGTGCTTATTTTTTGCATGTACATCTCAAATAATACATTGAGAGTGTCCCCAAAGTTTCATAGTGTTTCGACAAGCCCTCGGATTATTTTGAATTTCAGACGGTACGCGTGCAATTGCGTTTTTGCCAAAAACGGAAGCGGAGGCAAACGCGCATTAGGAAAATAATTACCTGATGATTTTTTCTTGGAAATCTCAAATAATACATTGATAGTGTCTCCAAAGTTTCGTATAGTTTCCACAAGCCCTCGGTTAATTTTGACTTTCCAACAGTACGCTTGCAATTGCGTTTTTGCCAAAAACGGAAGCGGAGGCAAACGCGCCTTAGGAAAATAATTTCCCGCTGATTTTTTGCATGGACATCTAAAATAATACATTGAGAGTGTTGCCAAAGTTTCCCAGAGTTTCGACAAGCCCTCGGTTTATTTTGAATTTCCGACGGTATGCGTGTAATTGCGTTTTTGCCAAAAACGGAAGCGGAGGCAAACGCGCCTTAGGAAAATAATTTCCTGCTGATTTTTTTCATGTACATCTAAAATAATACATTGACAGTGTCCCCAAATTTTCATAGTGTTTCGACAAGCCCTCGGTTTATTTTGAATTTCCGACGGTACGCGTGCAATTGTGTTTTTGACAAAAACATAAGCGGAGGCAAACGCGCATTAGGAAAATAATTTCCTGCTGAGTTTTTACTTGGACATCTAAAATAATACATTGAGAGTGTCCCCAAAGATTCATAGTGTTTCTACAAGCCCCCGGTTTATTTTGAATTTCCGACGGTACGCGTGCAATTGTGTTTTTGCCAAAAACGGAAGCGGAGGAAAATTCGCCTTAGGAAAATAATTTCCTGCTGATTTTTTGCATGGACATCTCAAATAATAAATTGATAGTGTCCCCAAAGTTTTGTAGAGTTTCGACAAGCCCTCGGTTTATTTTGACTTTCAGACAGTACGCGTGCGATTGGGTTTTTGCAAAAAATGGAAGCAGAGGCAAACGCGCAATAGGAAAATAATTTCATTCTGATTTTTTACATGGACATCTAAAATAATACATTTAGAGTGTCGCCAAAGTTTCATAGCATTTAGACAAGCCCTCGGTTTATTTTGAATTTCCGACGGTACGCGTGCAATTGCGTTTTTGCCAAAAACGGAAGCGGAGGCAAACGCCCATTAGGAAAATAATTTCCTGCTGATTTTTTGCTTGGACATCTCAAATAATACATTGAGAGTGTCCCCAAACTTTCATAGTGTTTCTACAAGCCCTCGGTTTATTTTGAATTTCCGACGGTACGCGTGCAATTGTGTTTTTGCAAAAAACGGAATCGGAGGCAAACACGCCTTAGGAAAATAATTTCCTGCTGATTTTTTGCATGTACATCTCAAATAATACATGGAGAGTGTCCCAAAAGTTTCATAGTATTTCTACAAGCCATCGGTTTATTTTGAATTTCCGACGTTACGCGTGCGATTGCGTTTTTCCTAAAAACAGAAGCGGAGGCAAACGCGCATTAGGAAAATAATTTCCTGCTTATTTTTTGCTTGGACATCTCAAATAATACATTGAGAGTGTACCCAGAGTTTCATAGCGTTTCGACAAGCCCTCGGTTTATTTTGAATTTCAGACGGAAAGCGTGCAATTGCATGTTTGCCAAAAATGGAAGCGGAGGCCAACGCGCATTAGGAAAATAATTTCCTGCTGATTTTTTGCATGGACATCTAAAATAATAAATTTAGAGTGTCTCCATAGTTTCATAGCATTTCGACAAGCCCTCGGTTTATTTTGAATTTCAGACGGTACGCGTGCAATTGTGTTTTTGCAAAAAACAGAAGCGGAGGCAAACGCGCCTTAGGAAAATAATTTCCTGCTTATTTTTTGCATGTACATCTCAAATAAAACATTTAGAGTGTCTCCAAAGTTTCATAGCATTTCGACAAGCCCTCGGTTTATTTTGAATTTCCGACGGTACGCGTGCAATTGTGTTTTTGCCAAAAACGGAAGCGGAGGAAAATGCACCTTAGGAAAATAATTTCCTGCTGATTTTTTACATGGACATCTCAAATAATTAATTGATAGTGTCCCCAAAGTTTCGTAGAGTTTCGACAAGTCCTCGGTTTATTTTGAATTTCCGACAGTACGTGTGCAATTGTGTTTTTGCAAAAAACGGAAGCGGAGGCAAACGCTCATTAGGAAAATAATTTCCTGCTGATTTTTTGCATGGACATCTAAAATAATAAATTTAGAGTGTCTCCAAAGTTTCATAGCATTTCGACAAGCCCTCGGTTTATTTTGAATTTCCGAAGGTACGCGTGGAATTGTGTTTTTGCAAAAAACAGAAGCGGAGCAAAAGCGCCTTAGGAAAATTATTTCCTGCTTATTTTTTGCATGTACATCTCAAATAATACATTGAGAGTGTCCCCAAAGTTTCATAGCGTTTCGACAAGCCCTCGGATTATTTTGAATTTCAGACGGTACGCGTGCAATTGCGTTTTTGCCAAAAACGGAAGCGGAGGCAAACGCGCATTAGGAAAATAATTTCCTGATGATTTTTTCTTGGAAATCTCAAATAATACATTGATAGTGTCTCCAAAGTTTCGTATAGTTTCCACAAGCCCTCGGTTAATTTTGACTTTCCAACAGTACGCTTGCAATTGCGTTTTTGCCAAAAACGGAAGCGGAGCCAAACGCGCCTTAGGAAAATAATTTCCCGCTGATTTTTTGCATGGACATGTAAAATAATACATTGAGAGTGTTGCCAAAGTTTCCCAGAGTTTCGACAAGCCCTCGGTTTATTTTGAATTTCCGACGGTATGCGTGTAATTGCGTTTTTGCCAAAAACGGAAGCGGAGGCAAACGCGCCTTAGGAAAATAATTTCCTGCTGATTTTTTTCATGTACATCTCAAATAATACATTGACAGTGTCCCCAAATTTTCATAGTGTTTCGACAAGCCCTCGGTTTATTTTGAATTTCCGACGGTACGCGTGCAATTGTGTTTTTGACAAAAACATAAGCGGAGGCAAACGCGCATTAGGAAAATAATTTCCTACTGAATTTTTACTTGGACATCTAAAATAATACATTGAGAGTGTCCCCAAAGATTCATAGTGTTTCTACAAGCCCCCGGTTTATTTTGAATTTCCGACGGTACGCGTGCAATTGTGTTTTTGCCAAAAACGGAAGCGGAGGAAAATGCCCCTTAGGAAAATAGTTTCCTGCTGATTTTTTGCATGGACATCTCAAATAATAAATTAATAGTGTCCCCAAAGTTTCGTAGAGTTTCGACAAGCCCTCGGTTTATTTTGACTTTCCGACAGTACGCGTGCGATTGGGTTTTTGCAAAAAATGGAAGCAGAGGCAAACGCGCAATAGGAAAATAATTTCATGCTGATTTTTTGCATGGACATCTAAAATAATACATTTAGAGTGTCGCCAAAGTTTCATAGCATTTAGACAAGCCCTCGGTTTATTTTGAATTTCCGACGGTACGCGTGCAATTGCGTTTTTGCCAAAAACGGAAGCGGAGGCAAACGCCCATTAGGAAAACAATTTCCTGCTGATTTTTTGCTTGGACATCTCAAATAATACATTGAGAGTGTCCCCAAACTTTCATAGTGTTTCTACAAGCCCTCGGTTTATTTTGAATTTCTGATGGTACGCGTACAATTGCGTTTTTGCCAAAAACGGAAGCGGAGACAAACGTGCCATAGGAAAATAATTTCCGGATGATTTTTTGCATGGACATATAAAATAATACATTGATAGTGTCCCCAAAGTTTCGTAGAGTTTCGAAAAGCCCTCGGTTAATTTTGACTTTCTAACAGTACGCTTGCAATTGCGTTTTTGCCAAAAATGGAAGCGGAGGCAAACGCGCCTTAGGAAAATAACTTCCCGCTGATTTTTTGCATGGACATCTAAAATAATACATTGAGAGTGTTGCCAAAGTTTCCCAGAGTTTCGACAAGCCCTCGGTTTATTTTGAATTTCCGACGGTACGCGTGTAATTGCGTTTTTGCCAAAAACGGAAGCGGAGGCAAACGCGCCTTAGGAAAATAATTTCCTGCTTATTTTTTGCATGTAAATCTCAAATAATACATTTAGAGTGTCTCCAAAGTTTCATAGCATTTTGACAAGCCCTCGGTTTATTTTGAATTTCCGACGGTACGCGTGCAATTGTGTTTTTGCCAAAAATGGAAGCGGAGGAAAATGCACCTTAGGAAAATAATTTCCTGCTGATTTTTTGCATGGACATCTCAAATAATAAATTGATAGTGTCCCCAAAGTTTCATAGTGTTTCGACAAGCCCTCGGTTTATTTTGAATTTCCGACGGTACGCGTGCAATTGTGTTTTTGACAAAAACGGAAGCGGAGGCAAACGCGCATTAGGAAAATAATTTCCTGCTTATTTTTTTCTTGGACATCTCAAATAATACATTGAGAGTGTACCCAGAGTTTCATAGCGTTTCGACAAGCCCTCGGTTTATTTTGAATTTCAGACGGTAAGCGTGCAATTGCGTGTTTGCCAAAAATGGAAGCGGAGGCCAACGCGCATTAGGAAAATAATTTCCTGCTTATTTTTTGCACGTACATCTCAAATAATACATTTATAGTGTCTCCAAAGTTTCATAGCATTTTGACAAGCCCTCGGTTTATTTTGAATTTCCGACGGTACGCGTGCAATTGTGTTTTTGCCAAAAACGGAAGCGGAGGAAAATGCACCTTAGGAAAATAATTTCCTGCTGATTTTTTGCATGGACATCTCAAATAATAAATTGATAGTGTCCCCAAAGTTTCATAGTGTTTCGTCAAGCCCTCGGTTTATTTTGAATTTCCGACGGTACGCGTGCAATTGTGTTTTTGACAAAAACGGAAGCGGAGGCAAACGCGCATTAGGAAAATAATTTCCTGCTGAGTTTTTGCTTGGACATCTAAAATAATACATTGAGAGTGTCCCCAAAGTTTCATAGTGTTTCTACAAGCCCCTGGTTTATTTTGAATTTCCGACGGTACGCGTGAAATTGCGTTTTTGCCAAAAATGGAAGCGCAGGAAAACGCGCCTTAGGAAAATAATTTCCTGCTGATTTTTTGCATGGACATCTCAAATAATAAATTGAGAGTGTCCCCAAAGTTTTGTAGAGTTTCGACAAGCCCTCGGTTTATTTTGACTTTCCGACAGTACGCGTGCGATTTGGTTTTTGCAAAAAACGGAAGCGGAGGCAAACGCGCATTAGGAAAATAATTTCATTCTGATTTTTTGCATGGACATCTAAAATAATACATTTAGAGTGTCGCCAAAGTTTCATAGCATTTCGACAAGCCCTCGTTTTATTTTGAATTTCCGACGGTACGCGTGTAATTGTGTTTTTGCAAAAAACGGAAGCAGAGGCAAACATGCCTTAGGAATATAATTTCTAGATGATTTTTTGCCTGGACATATAAAATAATACATTCAGAGTGTCCCCAAAGTTTCATAGTGTTTCGACAAGCCCTCTGTTTATTTTGAATTTCAGACGGTACGCGTGCAATTGCGTTTTTGCCAAAAACTGAAGCGGAGGAAAACGCGCCTTAGGAAAACAATTTCCTGCTGATTTTTTGCATGGACATCTAAAATAATACATTGAGAGTGTCCCCAAAGTTTCGTATAGTTTCGACAAGCCCTCGGTTTATTTTGACTTTCCGACGGTACGCGTGCGATTGCGTTTTTGCCAAAAACGGAAGCGGAGGCAAATGCGCATTAGGAAAATAATTTCATGCTGATTTTTTGCATGGACATCTAAAATAATACATTTAGAGTGTCGCCAAAGTTTCATAGCATTTCGACAAGCCCTCGGTTTATTTTGAATTTCTGACGGTACGCGTGCAATTGTGTTTTTGCAAAAAATGGAAGCGGAGGCAAACACGCCTTAGGAAAATAATTTCCTGCTGATTTTTTGCATGTACATCTCAAATAATACATTGAGAGTGTCCCCAAAGTTTCATAGTATTTCTACAAGCCATCGGTTTATTTTGAATTTCCGACGTTACGCGTGCGATTGCGTTTTTGCCAAAAACAGAAGCGGAGGCAAACTCGCATTAGGAAAATAATTTACTGCTTATTTTTTGCTTGGACATCTCAAATAATACATTGAGAGTGTACCCAGAGTTTCATAGCGTTTCGACAAGCCCTCGGTTTATTTTGAATTTCATACGGTAAGCGTGCAATTGCGTGTTTGCCAAAAATGGAAGCGGAGGCCAACGCGCATTAGGAAAATAATTTCCTGCTGACTTTTTGCATGGACATCTAAAATAATACATTTAGAGTGTCTCCATAGTTTCATAGCATTTCGACAAGCCCTCGGTTTATTTTGAATTTCAGACGGTACGCGTGCAATTGTGTTTTTGCAAAAAACAGAAGCGAAGGCAAACGCGCCTTAGGAAAATAATTTCCTGCTTATTTTTTGCATGTACATCTCAAATAAAACATTTAGAGTGTCTCCAAAGTTTCATAGCATTTCGACAAGCCCTCAGTTTATTTTGAATTTCCGACGGTACGCGTGCAATTGTGTTTTTGCCAAAAATGGAAGTGGAGGAAAATGCACCTTAGGAAAATAATTTCCTGCTGATTTTTTGCATGGACATCTCAAATAATAAATTGATAGTGTCCCCAAAGTTTCGTAGAGTTTCGACAAGTCCTCGGTTTATTTTGAATTTCCGACAGTACGTGTGCAATTGTGTTTTTGCAAAAAACAGAAGCGGAGGGAAACGCGCATTAGGAAAATAATTTCCTGCTGATTTTTTGCATGGACATCTAAAATAATACATTTAGAGTGTCTCCAAAGTTTCATAGCATTTCGACAAGCCCTCGGTTTATTTTGAATTTCCGACGGTACGCGTGGAATTGTGTTTTTGCAAAAAATAGAAGCGGAGGCAAAAGCGCCTTAGGAAAATAATTTCCTGCTTATTTTTTGCATGTACATCTCAAATAATACATTGAGAGTGTCCCCAAAGTTTCATAGCGTTTCGACAAGCCCTCGGATTATTTTGAATTTCAGACGGTACGCGTGCAATTGCTTTTTTGCCAAAAACGGAAGCGGAGGCAAACGCGCATTAGGAAAAAAATTTCCTGATGATTTTTTCTTGGAAATCTCAAATAATACATTGATAGTGTCTCCAAAGTTTCGTAGAGTTTCCACAAGCCCTCGGTTAATTTTGACTTTCCAACAGTACGCTTGCAATTGCGTTTTTGCCAAAAACGGAAGCGGAGGCAAACGCGCCTTAGGAAAATAATTTCCCGCTGATTTTTTGCATGGACATCTAAAATAATACATTGAGAGTGTTGCCAAATTTTCCCAGAGTTTCGACAAGCCCTCGGTTTATTTTGAATTTCCGACGGTACGCTTGTAATTGCGTTTTTGCCAAAAACGGAAGCGGAGGCAAACGCGCCTTAGAAAAATAATTTCCTGCTGATTTTTTTCATGTACATCTCAAATAATACATTGACAGTGTCCAAAAAGTTTCATAGCGTTTCGACAAGCCCTCGGTTTATTTTGAATTTCCGACGGTACGCGTGCAATTGTGTTTTTGACAAAAACGGAAGCAGAGGCCAACGCACATTAGGAAAATAATTTCCTGCTGATTTTTTGCATGGACATCTAAAATAATACATTTAGAGTGTCTCCATAGTTTCATAGCATTTCGACAAGCCCTCGGTTTATTTTGAATTTCAGACGGTACGCGTGCAATTATGTTTTTGCAAAAAACAGAAGCGGAGGCAAACACGCCTTAGGAAAATAATTTCCTGCTTATTTTTTGCATGTACATCTCAAATAATACATTTAGAGTGTCTCCAAAGTTTCATAGCATTTTGACAAGCCCTCGGTTTATTTTGAATTTCCGACGGTACGCGTGCAATTATGTTTTTGCCAAAAATGGAAGCGGAGGAAAATGCACCTTAGGAAAATAATTTCCTGCTGATTTTTTGCATGGACATCTCAAATAATAAATTGATAGTGTCCCCAAAGTTTCATAGTGTTTCGACAAGCCCTCGGTTTATTTTGAATTTTCGACGGTACGCGTGCAATTGTGTTTTTGACAAAAACGGAAGCGGAGGCAAACGCGCATTAGGAAAATAATTTCCTGCTTATTTTTTGCTTGGACATCTCAAATAATACATTAAGAGTGTACCCATAGTTTCATAGCGTTTCGACAAGCTCTCGGTTTATTTTGAATTTCAGACGGTAAGCGTGCAATTGCGTGTTTGCCAAAAATGGAAGCGGAGGCCAACGCGCATTAGGAAAATAATTTCCTGCTTATTTTTTGCATGGACATCTAAAATAATACATTTAGAGTGTCTCCATAGTTTCATAGCATTTCGACAAGCCCTCGGTTTATTTTGAATTTCAGACGGTACGCGTGCAATTGTGTTTTTGCAAAAAACAGAAGCGAAGGCAAACGCGCCTTAGGAAATAATTTCCTGCTTATTTTTTGCATGTACATCTCAAATAAAACATTTAGAGTGTCTCCAAAGTTTCATAGCATTTCGACAAGCCCTCAGTTTATTTTGAATTTCCGACGGTACGCGTGCAATTGTGTTTTTGCCAAAAACGGAAGCGGAGGAAAATGCACCTTAGGAAAATAATTTCCTGCTGATTTTTTGCATGGACATCTCAAATAATAAATTGATAGTGTCCCCAAAGTTTCGTAGAGTTTCGACAAGTCCTCGGTTTATTTTGAATTTCCGACAATACGTGTGCAATTGTGTTTTTGCAAAAAACGGAAGCGGAGGCAAACGCGCATTAGGAAAATAATTTCCTGCTGATTTTTTGCATGGACATCTAAAATAATACATTTAGAGTGTCTCCAAAGTTTCATAGCATTTCGACAAGCCCTCGGTTTATTTTGAATTTCCGACGGTACGCGTGGAATTGTGTTTTTGCAAAAAACAGAAGCGGAGGCAAAAGCGCCTTAGGAAAATAATTTCCTGCTTATTTTTTGCATGTACATCTCAAATAATACATTGAGAGTGTCCCCAAAGTTTCATAGCGTTTCGACAAGCCCTCAGATTATTTTGAATTTCAGACGGTACGCGTGTAATTGCTTTTTTGCCAAAAACGGAAGCGGAGGCAAACGCGCATTAGGAAAAAAATTTCCTGATGATTTTTTCTTGGAAATCTCAAATAATACATTGATAGTGTCTCTAAAGTTTCGTAGAGTTTCCACAAGCCCTCGGTTAATTTTGACTTTCCAACAGTACGCTTGCAATTGCGTTTTTGCCAAAAACGGAAGCGGAGGCAAACGCGCCTTAGGAAAATAATTTCCCGCTGATTTTTTGCATGGACATCTAAAATAATACATTGAGAGTGTTGCCAAAGTTTCCCAGAGTTTCGACAAGCCCTCGGTTTATTTTGAATTTCCGACGGTACGCGTGTAATTGCGTTTTTGCCAAAAACGGAAGCGGAGGCAAACGCGCCTTAGAAAAATAATTTCCTGCTGATTTTTTTCATGTACATCTCAAATAATACATTGACAGTGTCCCCAAATTATCATAGCGTTTCGACAAGCCCTCGGTTTATTTTGAATTTCCGACGGTACGCGTGCAATTGTGTTTTTGACAAAAACGGAAGCGGAGGCCAACGCGCATTAGGAAAATAATTTCCTGCTGATTTTTTGCATGGACATCTAAAATAATACATTTAGAGTGTCTCCATAGTTTCATAGCATTTCGACAAGCCCTCAGTTTATTTTGAATTTCAGACGGTACGCGTGCAATTATGTTTTTGCAAAAAACAGAAGCGGAGGCAAACGTGCCTTAGGAAAATAATTTCCTGCTTATTTTTTGCATGTACATCTCAAATAATACATTTAGAGTGTCTCCAAAGTTTCATAGCATTTTGACAAGCCCTCGGTTTATTTTGAATTTCCGACGGTACGCGTGCAATTGTGTTTTTGCCAAAAACGGAAGCGGAGGAAAATGCACCTTAGGAAAATAATTTCCTGCTGATTTTTTGCATGGACATCTCAAATAATAAATTGATAGTGTCCCCAAAGTTTCATAGTGTTTCGACAAGCCCTCGGTTTATTTTGAATTTCCGACGGTACGCGTGCAATTGTGTTTTTGACAAAAACGGAAGCGGAGGCAAACGCGCATTAGGTAAATAATTTCATTCTGATTTTTTTCATGGACATCTAAAATAATACATTTAGAGTGTCGCCAAAGTTTCATAGCATTTCGACAAGCCCTCGGTTTATTCTGAATTTCCGACGGTACGCGTGTAATTGTGTTTTTGCAAAAAACGGAAGCAGAGGCAAACATGCCTTAGGAATATAATTTCTAGATGATTTTTTGCCTGGACATATAAAATAATACATTGAGAGTGTCCCCAAAGTTTCATAGCGTTTTGACAAGCCCTCAGTTTATTTTGAATTTTAGACGGTACGCGTGCAATTGCGTTTTTGCCAAAAACTGAAGCGGAGGAAAACGCGCCTTAGGAAAACAATTTCCTGCTGATTTTTTGCATGGACATCTAAAATAATACATTGAGAGTGTCCCCAAAGTTTCGTATAGTTTCGACAAGCCCTCGGTTTATTTTGACTTTCCGACGGTACGCGTGCGATTGCGTTTTTGCCAAAAACGGAAGCGGAGGCAAATGTGCATTAGGAAAATAATTTCATGCTGATTTTTTGCATGGACATCTAAAATAATACATTTAGAGTGTCGCCAAAGTTTCATAGCATTTCGACAAGCCCTCGGTTTATTTTGAATTTCCGACGGTACGCGTGCAATTGTGTTTTTGCAAAAAACGGAAGCGGAGGCAAACACGCCTTAGGAAAATAATTTCCTGCTGATTTTTTGCATGTACATCTCAAATAATACATTGAGAGTGTCCCCAAAGTTTCATAGTATTTCTACAAGCCATCGGTTTATTTTGAATTTCCGATGTTACGCGTGCGATTGCGTTTTTGCCAAAAACAGAAGCGGAGGCAAACGCGCATTAGGAAAATAATTTCCTGCTTATTTTTTGCTTGGACATCTCAAATAATACATTGAGAGTGTACCCAGAGTTTCATAGCATTTCGACAAGCCCTCGGTTTATTTTGAATTTCAGACGGTAAGCGTGTAATTGCGTGTTTGCCAAAAATGGAAGCGGGGGCCAACGCACATTAGGAAAATAATTTCCTGCTGATTTTTTGCATGGACATCTAAAATAATACATTTAGAGTGTCTCCATAGTTTCATAGCATTTCGACAAGCCCTCGGTTTATTTTGAATTTCCGATGGTACGTGTGCAATTGTGTTTTTGCCAAAAACGGAAGCGGAGTAAAATGCACCTTAGGAAAATAATTTCCTGCTGATTTTTTGCATGGACATCACAAATAATAAATTGATAGTGTCCCCAAAGTTTCGTAGAGTTTCGACAAGTCCTCGGTTTATTTTGAATTTCTGACAGTACGTGTGCAATTGTGTTTTTGCAAAAAACGGAAGCGGAGGCAAACGCGCATTAGGAAAATAATCTCCTGCTGATTTTTTGCACGGACATCTAAAATAATACATTTAGAGTGTCTCCAAAGTTTCATAGCATTTCGACAAACCCTCGGTTTATTTTGAATTTCCGACGGTACGCGTGGAATTGTGTTTTTGCAAAAAACAGAAGCGGAGGCAAAATCGCCTTAGGAAAATAATTTCCTGCTTATTTTTTGCATGTACATCTCAAATAATACATTGAGAGTGTCCCCAAAGTTTCATAGCGTTTCGACAAGCCCTCGGATTATTTTGAATTTCAGACGGTACGCGTGCAATTGCGTTTTTGCCAAAAACGGAAGCTGAGGCAAACGCGCATTAGGAAAATAATTTCCTGATGATTTTTTCTTTGAAATCTCAAATAATACATTGATAGTGTCTCCAAAGTTTCGTAGAGTTTCCACAAGCCCTCGGTTAATTTTGACTTTCCAACAGTACGCTTGCAATTGCGTTTTTGCCAAAAACGGAAGCGGAGGCAAACGCGCCTTAGGAAAATAATTTCCCGCTGATTTTTTGCATGGACATCTAAAATAATACATTGAGAGTGTTGCCAAAGTTTCCCAGAGTTTCGACAAGCCCTCGGTTTATTTTGAATTTCCGACGGTACGCGTGTAATTGCGTTTTTGCCAAAAACGGAAGCGGAGGCAAACGCGCCTTAGAAATATAATTTCCTGCTGATTTTTTTCATGTACATCTCAAATAATACATTGACAGTGTCCCCAAATTTTCATAGCGTTTCGACAAGCCTCGGTTTATTTTGAATTTTCGACGGTACGCGTGCAATTGTGTTTTTGACAAAAACGGAAGCGGAGGCCAACGCGCATTAGGAAAATAATTTCCTGCTGATTTTTTGCATGGACATCTAAAATAATACATTTAGAGTGTCTCCATAGTTTCATAGCATTTCGACAAGCCCTCGGTTTATTTTGAATTTCAGACGGTACGCGTGCAATTGTGTTTTTGCAAAAAACAGAAGCGGAGGCAAACGCGCCTTAGGAAAATAATTTCCTGCTTATTTATTGCATGTACATCTCAAATAATACATTTAGAGTGTCTCCAAAGTTTCATAGCATTTTGACAAGCCCTCGGTTTATTTTGAATTTCCGACGGTACGCGTGCAATTGTGTTTTTGCCAAAAACGGAAGCGGAGGAAAATGCACCTTAGGAATATAATTTCCTGCTGATTTTTTGCATGGACATCTCAAATAATAAATTGATAGTGTCCCCAAAGTTTCATAGTGTTTCGACAAGCCCTCGGTTTATTTTGAATTTCCGACGGTACGCGTGCAATTGTGTTTTTGACAAAAATGGAAGCGGAGGCAAACGCGCATTAGGAAAATAATTTCCTGCTGAGTTTTTGCTTGGACATCTAAAATAATACATTGAGAGTGTCCCCAAAGTTTCATAGTGTTTCTACAAGCCCCTGGTTTATTTTGAATTTCCGACGGTACGCGTGAAATTGCGTTTTTGCCAAAAATGGAAGCGGAGGAAAACGCGCCTTAGGAAAATAATTTCCTGCTGATTTTTTGCATGGACATCTCAAATAATAAATTGAGAGTGTCCCCAAAGTTTCGTAGAGTTTCGACAAGCCCTCGGTTTATTTTGACTTTCCGACAGTACGCGTGCGATTGGGTTTTTGCCAAAAACGGAAGCAGAGGCAAACGCGCATTAGGAAAATAATTTCATTCTGATTTTTTGCATGGACATCTAAAATAATACATTTAGAGTGTCGCCAAAGTTTCATAGCATTTCGACAAGCCCTCGGTTTATTTTGAATTTCCGACGGTACGCGTGTAATTGTGTTTTTGCAAAAAACAGAAGCAGAGGCAAACATGCCTTAGGAATATAATTTCTAGATGATTTTTTGCCTGGACATATAAAATAATACATTGAGAGTGTCCCCAAAGTTTCATCGCGTTTCGACAAGCCCTCAGTTTATTTTGAATTTCAGACGGTACGCGTGCAATTGCGTTTTTGCCAAAAACTGAAGCGGAGGAAAACGCGCCTTAGGAAAACAATTTCCTGCTGATTTTTTGCATGGACATCTAAAATAATACATTGAAAGTGTCCCCAAAGTTTCGTATAGTTTCGACAAGCCCTCGGTTTATTTTGACTTTCCGACGGTACGCGTGCGATTGCGTTTTTGCCAAAAACGGAAGCGGAGGCAAATGCGCATTAGGAAAATAATTTCATGCTGATTTTTTGCATGGACATCTAAAATAATACATTTAGAGTGTCGCCAAAGTTTCATAGCATTTCGACAAGCCCTCGATTTATTTTGAATTTCCGACGGTACGCGTGTAATTATGTTTTTGCAAAAAACGGAAGCGGAGGCAAACACGCCTTAGGAAAATAATTTCCTGCTGATTTTTTGCATGTACATCTCAATTAATACATTGAGAGTGTCCCCAAAGTTTCATAGTATTTCTACAAGCCATCGGTTTATTTTGAATTTCCGACGTTACGCGTGCGATTGCGTTTTTGCCAAAAACAGAAGCGGAGGCAAACGCGCATTAGGAAAATAATTTCCTGCTTATTTTTTGCTTGGATATCTCAAATAATACATTGAGAGTGTACCCAGAGTTTCATAGCGTTTCGACAAGCCCTCGGTTTATTTTGAATTTCAGACGGTAAGCGTGCAATTGCGTGTTTGCCAAAAATGGAAGCGGAGGCCAACGCGCATTAGGAAAATAATTTCCTGCTGATTTTTTGCATGGACATCTAAAATAATACATTTAGAGTGTCTCCATAGTTTCATAGCATTTCGACAAGCCCTCGGTTTATTTTGAATTTCCGACGGTACGCGTGCAATTATGTTTTTGCAAAAAACGGAAGCGGAGGCAAACACGCCTTAGGAAAATAATTTCCTGCTGATTTTTTGCATGTACATCTCAAATAATACATTGAGAGTGTCCCCAAAGTTTCATAGTATTTCTACAAGCCATCGGTTTATTTTGAATTTCCGACGTTACGCGTGCGATTGCGTTTTTGCCAAAAGCAAAAGCGGAGGCGAACGCGCATTAGGAAAATAATTTCCTGCTTATTTTTTGCTTGGACATCTCAAATAATACATTGAGAGTGTACCCAGAGTTTCATAGTGTTTCGACAAGCCCTCGGTTTATTTTGAATTTCAGACGGTAAGCGTGCAATTGCGTGTTTGCCAAAAACAGAAGCGGATGCAAACACGCCTTAGAAAAATAATTTCCTGCTGATTTTTTGCATGTACATCTCAAATAATACATTTAGAGTGTCTCCAAAGTTTCATAGCATTTTGACAAGCCCTCGGTTTATTTTGAATTTCCGACGGTACGCGTGCAATTGTGATTTTGCCAAAAACGGAAGCGGAGGAAAATGCACCTTAGGAATATAATTTCCTGCTGATTTTTATCATGGACATCTCAAATAATAAATTCATAGTGTCCCCAAAGTTTCATAGTGTTTCGACAAGCCCTCGGTTTATTTTGAATTTCCGACGGTACGCGTGCAATTGTGTTTTTGACAAAAACGGAAGCGGAGGCAAACGCGCATTAGGAAAATAATTTCCTGCTGAGTTTTTGCTTGGACATCTAAAATAATACATTGAGAGTGTCCCCAAAGTTTCATAGTGTTTCTACAAGCCCCTGGTTTATTTTGAATTTCTGACGGTACGCGTGAAATTGCGTTTTTGCCAAAAATGGAAGCGGAGGAAAACGCGCCTTAGGAAAATAATTTCCTGCTGATTTTTTGCATGGACATCTCAAATAATAAATTGAGAGTGTCCCAAAAGTTTCGTAGAGTTTCGACAAGCCCTCGGTTTATTTTGACTTTCCGACAGTACGCGTGCGATTGGGTTTTTGCCAAAAACGGAAGCGGAGGCAAACGCGCATTAGGAAAATAATTTCATTCTGATTTTTTGCATGGACATCTAAAATAATACATTTAGAGTGTCGCCAAAGTTTCATAGCATTTCGACAAGCCCTCGGTTTATTTTGAATTTCCGACGGTACGCGTGTAATTGTGTTTTTGCAAAAAACAGAAGCAGAGGCAAACATGCCTTAGGAATATAATTTCTAGATGATTTTTTGCCTGGACATATAAAATAATACATTGAGAGTGTCCCCAAAGTTTCATTGCGTTTCGACAAGCCCTCAGTTTATTTTGAATTTCAGACGGTACGCGTGCAATTGCGTTTTTGCCAAAAACTGAAGCGGAGGAAAACGCGCCTTAGGAAAACAATTTCCTGCTGATTTTTTGCATGGACATCTAAAATAATACATTGAGAGTGTCCCCAAAGTTTCGTATAGTTTCGACAAGCCCTCGGTTTATTTTGATTTTCCGACGGTACGCGTGCGATTGCGTTTTTGCCAAAAACGGAAGCGGAGGCAAATGCGCATTAGGAAAATAATTTCATGCTGATTTTTTGCATGGACATCTAAAATAATACATTTAGAGTGTCGCCAAAGTTTCATAGCATTTCGACAAGCCCTCGGTTTATTTTGAATTTCCGACGGTACGCGTGCAATTATGTTTTTGCAAAAAACGGAAGCGGAGGCAAACACGCCTTAGGAAAATAATTTCCTGCTGATTTTTTGCATGTACATCTCAAATAATACATTGAGAGTGTCCCCAAAGTTTCATAGTATTTCTACAAGCCATCGGTTTATTTTGAATTTCCGACGTTACGCGTGCGATTGCGTTTTTGCCAAAAACAGAAGCGGAGGCAAACGCGCATTAGGAAAATAATTTCCTGCTTATTTTTTGCTTGGACATCTCAAATAATACATTGAGAGTGTACCCAGAGTTTCATAGCGTTTCGACAAGCCCTCGGTTTATTTTGAATTTCAGACGGTAAGCGTGCAATTGCGTGTTTGCCAAAAATGGAAGCGGAGGCCAACGCGCATTAGGAAAATAATTTCCTGCTGATTTTTTGCATGAACATCTAAAATAATACATTTAGAGTGTCTCCATAGTTTCATAGCATTTCGACAAGCCCTCGGTTTATTTTGAATTTCCGACAGTACGTGTGCAATTGTGTTTTTGCAAAAAACGGAAGCGGAGGCAAACGCGCATTAGGAAAATAATCTCCTACTGATTTTTTGCATGGACATCTAAAATAATACATTTAGAGTGTCTCCAAAGTTTCATAGCATTTCGACAAGCCCTCGGTTTATTTTGAATTTCCGACGGTACGCGTGGAATTGTGTTTTTGCAAAAAACAGAAGCGGAGGCAAAAGCGCCTTAGGAAAATAATTTCCTGCTTATTTTTTGCATGTACATCTCAAATAATACATTGAGAGTGTCCCCAAAGTTTCATAGCGTTTCGACAAGCCCTCAGATTATTTTGAATTTCAGACGGTACGCGTGCAATTGCGTTTTTGCCAAAAACGGAAGCGGAGGCAAACGCGCATTAGGAAAATAATTTCCTGATGATTTTTTCTTGGAAATCTCAAATAATACATTGATAGTGTCTCCAAAGTTTCGTAGAGTTTCCACAAGCCCTCGGTTAATTTTGACTTTCCAACAGTACGCTTGCAATTGCGTTTTTGCCAAAAACGGAAGCGGAGGCAAACGCGCCTTAGGAAAATAATTTCCCGCTGATTTTTTGCATGGACATCTAAAATAATACATTGAGAGTGTTGCCAAAGTTTCCCAGAGTTTCGACAAGCCATCGGTTTATTTTGAATTTCCGACGGTACGCGTGCGATTGCGTTTTTGCCAAAAACAGAAGCGGAGGCAAACGCGCATTAGGAAAATAATTTCCTGCTTATTTTTTGCTTGGACATCTCAAATAATACATTGAGAGTGTACCAAGAGTTTCATAGCGTTTCGACAAGCCCTCGGTTTATTTTGAATTTCAGACGGTAAGCGTGCAATTGCGTGTTTGCCAAAAATGGAAGCGGAGGCCAACGCGCATTAGGAAAATAATTTCCTGCTGATTTTTTGCATGAACATCTAAAATAATACATTTAGAGTGTCTCCATAGTTTCATAGCATTTCGACAAGCCCTCGGTTTATTTTGAATTTCCGATGGTACGAGTGCAATTGTGTTTTTGCAAAAAACAGAAGCGGAGGCAAACGCGCCTTAGGAAAATAATTTCCTGCTTATTTTTTGCATGTACATCTCAAATAAAACATTTAGAGTGTCTCCAAAGTTTCGTAGAGTTTCGACAAGTCCTCGGTTTATTTTGAATTTCCGACAGTACGTGTGCAATTGTGTTTTTGCAAAAAACGGAAGCGGAGGCAAACGCGCATTAGGAAAATAATCTCCTACTGATTTTTTGCATGGACATCTAAAATAATACATTTAGAGTGTCTCCAAAGTTTCATAGCATTTCGACAAGCCCTCGGTTTATTTTGAATTTCCGACGGTACGCGTGGAATTGTGTTTTTGCAAAAAACAGAAGCGGAGGCAAAAGCGCCTTAGGAAAATAATTTCCTGCTTATTTTTTGCATGTACATCTCAAATAATACATTGAGAGTGTCCCCAAAGTTTCATAGCGTTTCGACAAGCCCTCAGATTATTTTGAATTTCAGACGGTACGCGTGCAATTGCGTTTTTGCCAAAAACGGAAGCGGAGGCAAACGCGCATTAGGAAAATAATTTCCTGATGATTTTTTCTTGGAAATCTCAAATAATACATTGATAGTGTCTCCAAAGTTTCGTAGAGTTTCCACAAGCCCTCGGTTAATTTTGACTTTCCAACAGTACGCTTGCAATTGCGTTTTTGCCAAAAACGGAAGCGGAGGCAAACGCGCCTTAGGAAAATAATTTCCCGCTGATTTTTTGCATGGACATCTAAAATAATACATTGAGAGTGTTGCCAAAGTTTCCCAGAGTTTCGACAAGCCATCGGTTTATTTTGAATTTCCGACGGTACGCGTGCGATTGCGTTTTTGCCAAAAACAGAAGCGGAGGCAAACGCGCATTAGGAAAATAATTTCCTGCTTATTTTTTGCTTGGACATCTCAAATAATACATTGAGAGTGTACCAAGAGTTTCATAGCGTTTCGACAAGCCCTCGGTTTATTTTGAATTTCAGACGGTAAGCGTGCAATTGCGTGTTTGCCAAAAATGGAAGCGGAGGCCAACGCGCATTAGGAAAATAATTTCCTGCTGATTTTTTGCATGAACATCTAAAATAATACATTTAGAGTGTCTCCATAGTTTCATAGCATTTCGACAAGCCCTCGGTTTATTTTGAATTTCCGATGGTACGAGTGCAATTGTGTTTTTGCAAAAAACAGAAGCGGAGGCAAACGCGCCTTAGGAAAATAATTTCCTGCTTATTTTTTGCATGTACATCTCAAATAAAACATTTAGAGTGTCTCCAAAGTTTCGTAGAGTTTCGACAAGTCCTCGGTTTATTTTGAATTTCCGACAGTACGTGTGCAATTGTGTTTTTGCAAAAAACAGAAGCGGAGGCAAACGCGCATTAGGAAAATAATCTCCTACTGATTTTTTGCATGGACATCTAAAATAATACATTTAGAGTGTCTCCAAAGTTTCATAGCATTTCGACAAGCCCTCGGTTTATTTTGAATTTCCGACGGTACGCGTGGAATTGTGTTTTTGCAAAAAACAGAAGCGGAGGCAAAAGCGCCTTAGGAAAATAATTTCCTGCTTATTTTTTGCATGTACATCTCAAATAATACATTGAGAGTGTCCCCAAAGTTTCATAGCGTTTCGACAAGCCCTCGGATTATTTTGAATTTCAGACGGTACGCGTGCAATTGCGTTTTTGCCAAAAACGGAAGCGGAGGCAAACGCGCATTAGGAAAATAATTTCCTGATGATTTTTTCTTGGAAATCTCAAATAATACATTGATAGTGTCTCCAAAGTTTCGTAGAGTTTCCACAAGCCCTCGGTTAATTTTGACTTTCCAACAGTACGCTTGCAATTGCGTTTTTGCCAAAAACGGAAGCGGAGGCAAATGCGCCTTAGGAAAATAATTTCCCGCTGATTTTTTGCATGGACATCTAAAATAATACATTGAGAGTGTTGCCAAAGTTTCCCAGAGTTTCGACAAGCCATCGGTTTATTTTGAATTTCCGACGGTACGCGTGCGATTGCGTTTTTGCCAAAAACAGAAGCGGAGGCAAACGCGCATTAGGAAAATAATTTCCTGCTTATTTTTTGCTTGGACATCTCAAATAATACATTGAGAGTGTACCCAGAGTTTCATAGCGTTTCGACAAGCCCTCGGTTTATTTTGAATTTCAGACGGTAAGCGTGCAATTGCGTGTTTGCCAAAAATGGAAGCGGAGGCCAACGCGCATTAGGAAAATAATTTCCTGCTGATTTTTTTCATGTACATCTCAAATAATACATTGACAGTGTCCCCAAATTTTCATAGCGTTTCGACAAGCCCTCGGTTTATTTTGAATTTCCGACGGTACGCGTGCAATTGTGTTTTTGACAAAAACGGAAGCGGAGGCCAACGCGCATTAGGAAAATAATTTCCTGCTGATTTTTTGCATGGACATCTAAAATAATACATTTAGAGTGTCTCCATAGTTTCATAGCATTTCGACAAGCCCTCGGTTTATTTTGAATTTCAGACGGTACGCGTGCAATTGTGTTTTTGCAAAAAACAGAAGCGGAGGCAAACGCGCCTTAGGAAAATAATTTCCTGCTGATTTTTTGCATGTACATCTCAAATAATACATTGAGAGTGTCCCCAAAGTTTCATAGTATTTCTACAAGCCATCGGTTTATTTTGAATTTCCGACGTTACGCGTGCGATTGCGTTTTTGCCAAAAACAGAAGCGGAGGCAAACGCGCATTAGGAAAATAATTTCCTACTTATTTTTTGCTTGGACATCTCAAATAATACATTGAGAGTGTACCCAGAGTTTCATAGCGTTTCGACAAGCCCTCGGTTTATTTTGAATTTCAGACGGTAAGCGTGCAATTGTGTTTTTGACAAAAACGGAAGCGGAGGCAAACGCGCATTAGGAAAATAATTTCCTGCTGAGTTTTTGCTTGGACATCTAAAATAATACATTGAGAGTGTCCCCAAAGTTTCATAGTGTTTCTACAAGCCCCTGGTTTATTTCGACGGTACGCGTGAAATTACGTTTTTGCCAAAAATGGAAGCGGAGGAAAACGCGCCTTAGGAAAATAATTTCCTGCTGATTTTTTGCATGGACATCTCAAATAATAAATAGAGAGTGTCCCCAAAGTTTCGTAGTGTTTCGACAAGCCCTCGGTTTATTTTGACTTTCCGACAGTACGCGTGCGATTGGGTTTTTGCCAAAAACGGAAGCGGAGGCAAACGCGCATTAGGAAAATAATTTCCTGCTTATTTTTTGCTTGGACATCTCAAATAATACATTGAGAGTGTACCCAGAGTTTCATAGCGTTTCGACAAGCCCTCGATTTATTTTGAATTTCAGACGGTAAGCGTGCAATTGCGTGTTTGCCAAAAATGGAAGCGGAGGCCAACGCGCATTAGGAAAATAATTTCCTGCTGATTTTTTGCATGGACATCTAAAATAATACATTTAGAGTGTCTCCATAGTTTCATAGCATTTCGACAAGCCCTCGGTTTATTTTGAATTTCCGATGGTACGAGTGCAATTGTGTTTTTGCAAAAAACAGAAGCGGAGGCAAACGCGCCTTAGGAAAATAATTTCCTGCTTATTTTTTGCATGTACATCTCAAATAAAACATTTAGAGTGTCTCCAAAGTTTCGTAGAGTTTCGACAAGTCCTCGGTTTATTTTGAATTTCTGACAGTACGTGTGCAATTGTGTTTTTGCAAAAAACGGAAGCGGAGGCAAACGCGCATTAGGAAAATAATCTCCTGCTGATTTTTTGCATGGACATCTAAAATAATACATTTAGAGTGTCTCCAAAGTTTCATAGCATTTCGACAAGCCCTCGGTTTATTTTGAATTTCCGACGGTACGCGTGGAATTGTGTTTTTGCAAAAAAACAGAAGCGGAGGCAAAAGCGCCTTAGGAAAATAATTTCCTGCTTATTTTTTTCATGTACATCTCAAATAATACATTGAGAGTGTCCCCAAAGTTTCATAGCGTTTCGACAAGCCCTCAGATTATTTTGAATTTCAGACGGTACGCGTGCAATTGCGTTTTTGCCAAAAACGGAAGCGGAGGCAAACGCGCATTAGGAAAATAATTTCCTGATGATTTTTTCTTGGAAATCTCAAATAATACATTGATAGTGTCTCCAAAGTTTCGTAGAGTTTCCACAAGCCCTCGGTTAATTTTGACTTTCCAACAGTACGCTTGCAATTGCGTTTTTGCCAAAAACGGAAGCGGAGGCAAACGCGCCTTAGGAAAATAATTTCCCGCTGATTTTTTGCATGGACATCTAAAATAATACATTGAGAGTGTTGCCAAAGTTTCCCAGAGTTTCGACAAGCCCTCGGTTTATTTTGAATTTCCGACGGTACGCGTGCAATTGCGTTTTTGCCAAAAACGGAAGCGGAGGCAAACGCGCCTTAGAAATATAATTTCCTGCTGATTTTTTTCATGTACATCTCAAATAATACATTGACAGTGTCCCCAAATTTTCATAGCGTTTCGACAAGCCCTCGGGTTATTTTGAATTTCTGACGGTACGCGTGCAATTGTGTTTTTGACAAAAACGGAAGCGGAGGCCAACGCGCATTAGGAAAATAATTTCCTGCTGATTTTTTGCATGGACATCTAAAATAATACATTTAGAGTGTCTCCAAGTTTCATAGCATTTCGACAAGCCCTCGGTTTATTTTGAATTTCAGAGGGTACGCGTGCAATTGTGTTTTTGCAAAAAACAGAAGCGGAGGCAAACGCGCCTTAGGAAAATAATTTCCTGCTGATTTTTTGCATGTACATCTCAAATAATACATTGAGAGTGTCCCCAAAGTTTCATAGTATTTCTACAAGCCATCGGTTTATTTTGAATTTCCGACGTTACGTGTGCGATTGCGTTTTTGCCAAAAACAGAAGCGGAGGCAAACGCGCATTAGGAAAATAATTTCCTACTTATTTTTTGCTTGGACATCTCAAATAATACATTGAGAGTGTACCCAGAGTTTCATAGCGTTTCGACAAGCCCTCGGTTTATTTTGAATTTCAGACGGTAAGCGTGCAATTGTGTTTTTGACAAAAACGGAAGCGGAGGCAAACGCGCATTAGGAAAATAATTTCCTGCTGAGTTTTTGCTTGGACATCTAAAATAATACATTGAGAGTGTCCCCAAAGTTTCATAGTGTTTCTACAAGCCCCTGGTTTATTTTGAATTTCCGACGGTACGCGTGAAATTGCGTTTTTGCCAAAAATGGAAGCGGAGGAAAACGCGCCTTAGGAAAATAATTTCCTGCTGATTTTTTGCATGGACATCTCAAATAATAAATAGAGAGTGTCCCCAAAGTTTCGTAGTGTTTCGACAAGCCCTCGGTTTATTTTGACTTTCCGACAGTACGCGTGCGATTGGGTTTTTGCCAAAAACGGAAGCGGAGGCAAACGCGCATTAGGAAAATAATTTCCTGCTTATTTTTTGCTTGGACATCTCAAATAATACATTGAGAGTGTACCAAGAGTTTCATAGCGTTTCGACAAGCCCTCGATTTATTTTGAATTTCAGACGGTAAGCGTGCAATTGCGTGTTTGCCAAAAATGGAAGCGGAGGCCAACGCGCATTAGGAAAATAATTTCCTGCTGATTTTTTGCATGGACATCTAAAATAATACATTTAGAGTGTCTCCATAGTTTCATAGCATTTCGACAAGCCCTCGGTTTATTTTGAATTTCCGATGGTACGAGTGCAATTGTGTTTTTGCAAAAAACAGAAGCGGAGGCAAACGCGCCTTAGGAAAATAATTTCCTGCTTATTTTTTGCATGTACATCTCAAATAAAACATTTAGAGTGTCTCCAAAGTTTCGTAGAGTTTCGACAAGTCCTCGGTTTATTTTGAATTTTTGACAGTACGTGTGCAATTGTGTTTTTGCAAAAAACGGAAGCGGAGGCAAACGCGCATTAGGAAAATAATCTCCTGCTGATTTTTTGCATGGACATCTAAAATAATACATTTAGAGTGTCTCCAAAGTTTCATAGCATTTCGACAAGCCCTTGGTTTATTTTGAATTTCCGACGGTACGCGTGGAATTGTGTTTTTGCAAAAAAACAGAAGCGGAGGCAAAAGCGCCTTAGGAAAATAATTTCCTGCTTATTTTTTGCATGTACATCTCAAATAATACATTGA
This sequence comes from Vicia faba, assembly GCA_948472305.1. Lineage (NCBI taxonomy): Eukaryota > Viridiplantae > Streptophyta > Magnoliopsida > Fabales > Fabaceae > Vicia > Vicia faba. The sequence continues at coordinate 550,883,553 of OX451740.1, forward strand.
GAGTGTCCCCAAAGTTTCATAGCGTTTCGACAAGCCCTCGGATTATTTTGAATTTCAGACGGTACGCGTGCAATTGCGTTTTTGCCAAAAATGGAAGCGGAGGCAAACGCGCATTAGGAAAATAATTTCCTGATGATTTTTTCTTGGAAATCTCAAATAATACATTGATAGTGTCTCCAAAGTTTCGTAGAGTTTCCACAAGCCCTCGGTTAATTTTGACTTTCCAACAGTACGCTTGCAATTGCGTTTTTGCCAAAAACGGAAGCGGAGGCAAACGCGCCTTAGGAAAATAATTTCCCGCTGATTTTTTGCATGGACATCTAAAATAATACATTGAGAGTGTTGCCAAAGTTTCCCAGAGTTTCGAAAAGCCATCGGTTTATTTTGAATTTCCGACGGTACGCGTGCGATTGCGTTTTTGCCAAAAACAGAAGCGGAGGCAAACGCGCATTAGGAAAATAATTTCCTGCTTATTTTTTGCTTGGACATCTCAAATAATACATTGAGAGTGTACCCAGAGTTTCATAGCGTTTCGACAAGCCCTCGGTTTATTTTGAATTTCAGACGGTAAGCGTGCAATTGCGTGTTTGCCAAAAATGGAAGCGGAGGCCAACGCGCATTAGGAAAATAATTTCCTGCTGATTTTTTTCATGTACATCTCAAATAATACATTGACAGTGTCCCCAAATTTTCATAGCGTTTCGACAAGCCCTCGGTTTATTTTGAATTTCCGACGGTACGCGTGCAATTGTGTTTTTGACAAAAACGGAAGCGGAGGCCAACGCGCATTAGGAAAATAATTTCCTGCTGATTTTTTGCATGGACATCTAAAATAATACATTTAGAGTGTCTCCATAGTTTCATAGCATTTCGACAAGCCCTCGGTTTATTTTGAATTTCAGACGGTACGCGTGCAATTGTGTTTTTGCAAAAAACAGAAGCGGAGGCAAACGCGCCTTAGGAAAATAATTTCCTGCTGATTTTTTGCATGTACATCTCAAATAATACATTGAGAGTGTCCCCAAAGTTTCATAGTATTTCTACAAGCCATCGGTTTATTTTGAATTTCCGACGTTACGCGTGCGATTGCGTTTTTGCCAAAAACAGAAGTGGAGGCAAACGCGCATTAGGAAAATAATTTCCTACTTATTTTTTGCTTGGACATCTCAAATAATACATTGAGAGTGTACCCAGAGTTTCATAGCGTTTCGACAAGCCCTCGGTTTATTTTGAATTTCAGACGGTAAGCGTGCAATTGTGTTTTTGACAAAAACGGAAGCGGAGGCAAACGCGCATTAGGAAAATAATTTCCTGCTGAGTTTTTGCTTGGACATCTAAAATAATACATTGAGAGTGTCCCCAAAGTTTCATAGTGTTTCTACAAGCCCCTGGTTTATTTTGAATTTCCGACGGTACGCGTGAAATTGCGTTTTTGCCAAAAATGGAAGCGGAGGAAAACGCGCCTTAGGAAAATAATTTCCTGCTGATTTTTTGCATGGACATCTAAAATAATAAATAGAGAGTGTCCCCAAAGTTTCGTAGTGTTTCGACAAGCCCTCGGTTTATTTTGACTTTCCGACAGTACGCGTGCGATTGGGTTTTTGCCAAAAACGGAAGCGGAGGCAAACGCGCATTAGGAAAATAATTTCCTGCTTATTTTTTGCTTGGACATCTCAAATAATACATTGAGAGTGTACCCAGAGTTTCATAGCGTTTCGACAAGCCCTCGATTTATTTTGAATTTCAGACGGTAAGCGTGCAATTGCGTGTTTGCCAAAAATGGAAGCGGAGGCCAACGCGCATTAGGAAAATAATTTCCTGCTGATTTTTTGCATGGACATCTAAAATAATACATTTAGAGTGTCTCCATAGTTTCATAGCATTTCGACAAGCCCTCGGTTTATTTTGAATTTCCGATGGTACGAGTGCAATTGTGTTTTTGCAAAAAACAGAAGCGGAGGCAAACGCGCCTTAGGAAAATAATTTCCTGCTTATTTTTTGCATGTACATCTCAAATAAAACATTTAGAGTGTCTCCAAAGTTTCGTAGAGTTTCGACAAGTCCTCGGTTTATTTTGAATTTCTGACAGTACGTGTGCAATTGTGTTTTTGCAAAAAACGGAAGCGGAGGCAAACGCGCATTAGGAAAATAATCTCCTGCTGATTTTTTGCATGGACATCTAAAATAATACATTTAGAGTGTCTCCAAAGTTTCATAGCATTTCGACAAGCCCTCGGTTTATTTTGAATTTCCGACGGTACGCGTGGAATTGTGTTTTTGCAAAAAAACAGAAGCGGAGGCAAAAGCGCCTTAGGAAAATAATTTCCTGCTTATTTTTTTCATGTACATCTCAAATAATACATTGAGAGTGTCCCTAAAGTTTCATAGCGTTTCGACAAGCCCTCAGATTATTTTGAATTTCAGACGGTACGCGTGCAATTGCGTTTTTGCCAAAAACGGAAGCGGAGGCAAACGCGCATTAGGAAAATAATTTCCTGATGATTTTTTCTTGGAAATCTCAAATAATACATTGATAGTGTCTCCATAGTTTCGTAGAGTTTCCACAAGCCCTCGGTTAATTTTGACTTTCCAACAGTACGCTTGCAATTGCGTTTTTGCCAAAAACGGAAGCGGAGGCAAACGCGCCTTAGGAAAATAATTTCCCGCTGATTTTTTGCATGGACATCTAAAATAATACATTGAGAGTGTTGCCAAAGTTTCCCAGAGTTTCGACAAGCCCTCGGTTTATTTTGAATTTCCGACGGTACGCGTGCAATTGCGTTTTTGCCAAAAACGGAAGCGGAGGCAAACGCGCCTTAGAAATATAATTTCCTTCTGATTTTTTTCATGTACATCTCAAATAATACATTGACAGTGTCCCCAAATTTTCATAGCGTTTCGACAAGCCCTCGGTTTATTTTGAATTTCCGACGGTACGCGTGCAATTGTGTTTTTGACAAAAACGGAAGCGGAGGCCAACGCGCATTAGGAAAATAATTTCCTGCTGATTTTTTGCATGGACATCTAAAATAATACATTTAGAGTGTCTCCATAGTTTCATAGCATTTCGACAAGCCCTCGGTTTATTTTGAATTTCAGACGGTACGCGTGCAATTGTGTTTTTGCAAAAAACAGAAGCGGAGGCAAACGCGCCTTAGGAAAATAATTTCCTGCTGATTTTTTGCATGTACATCTCAAATAATACATTGAGAGTGTCCCCAAAGTTTCATAGTATTTCTACAAGCCATCGGTTTATTTTGAATTTCCGACGTTACGCGTGCGATTGCGTTTTTGCCAAAAACAGAAGCGGAGGCAAACGCGCATTAGGAAAATAATTTCCTACTTATTTTTTGCTTGGACATCTCAAATAATACATTGAGAGTGTACCCAGAGTTTCATAGCGTTTCGACAAGCCCTCGGTTTATTTTGAATTTCAGACGGTAAGCGTGCAATTGTGTTTTTGACAAAAACAGAAGCGGAGGCAAACGCGCATTAGGAAAATAATTTCCTGCTGAGTTTTTGCTTGGACATCTAAAATAATACATTGAGAGTGTCCCCAAAGTTTCATAGTGTTTCTACAAGCCCCTGGTTTATTTTGAATTTCCGACGGTACGCGTGAAATTGCGTTTTTGCCAAAAATGGAAGCGGAGGAAAACGCGCCTTAGGAAAATAATTTCCTGCTGATTTTTTGCATGGACATCTCAAATAATAAATAGAGAGTGTCCCCAAAGTTTCGTAGTGTTTCGACAAGCCCTCGGTTTATTTTGACTTTCCGACAGTACGCGTGCGATTGGGTTTTTGCCAAAAACGGAAGCGGAGGCAAACGCGCATTAGGAAAATAATTTCCTGCTTATTTTTTGCTTGGACATCTCAAATAATACATTGAGAGTGTACCCAGAGTTTCATAGCGTTTCGACAAGCCCTCGATTTATTTTGAATTTCAGACGGTAAGCGTGCAATTGCGTGTTTGCCAAAAATGGAAGCGGAGGCCAACGCGCATTAGGAAAATAATTTCCTGCTGATTTTTTGCATGGACATCTAAAATAATACATTTAGAGTGTCTCCATAGTTTCATAGCATTTCGACAAGCCCTCGGTTTATTTTGAATTTCCGATGGTACGAGTGCAATTGTGTTTTTGCAAAAAACAGAAGCGGAGGCAAACGCGCCTTAGGAAAATAATTTCCTGCTTATTTTTTGCATGTACATCTCAAATAAAACATTTAGAGTGTCTCCAAAGTTTCGTAGAGTTTCGACAAGTCCTCGGTTTATTTTGAATTTCTGACAGTACGTGTGCAATTGTGTTTTTGCAAAAAACGGAAGCGGAGGCAAACGCGCATTAGGAAAATAATCTCCTGCTGATTTTTTGCATGGACATCTAAAATAATACATTTAGAGTGTCTCCAAAGTTTCATAGCATTTCGACAAGCCCTCGGTTTATTTTGAATTTCCGACGGTACGCGTGGAATTGTGTTTTTGCAAAAAAACAGAAGCGGAGGCAAAAGCGCCTTAGGAAAATAATTTCCTGCTTATTTTTTTCATGTACATCTCAAATAATACATTGAGAGTGTCCCCAAAGTTTCATAGCGTTTCGACAAGCCCTCAGATTATTTTGAATTTCAGACGGTACACGTGCAATTGCGTTTTTGCCAAAAACGGAAGCGGAGGCAAACGCGCATTAGGAAAATAATTTCCTGATGATTTTTTCTTGGAAATCTCAAATAATACATTGATAGTGTCTCCAAAGTTTCGTAGAGTTTCCACAAGCCCTCGATTAATTTTGACTTTCCAACAGTACGCTTGCAATTGCGTTTTTGCCAAAAACGGAAGCGGAGGCAAACGCGCCTTAGGAAAATAATTTCCCGCTGATTTTTTGCATGGACATCTAAAATAATACATTGAGAGTGTTGCCAAAGTTTCCCAGAGTTTCGACAAGCCCTCGGTTTATTTTGAATTTCCGACGGTACGCGTGCAATTGCGTTTTTGCCAAAAACGGAAGCGGAGGCAAACGCGCCTTAGAAATATAATTTCCTGCTGATTTTTTTCATGTACATCTCAAATAATACATTGACAGTGTCCCCAAATTTTCATAGCGTTTCGACAAGCCCTCGGTTTATTTTGAATTTCCGACGGTACGCGTGCAATTGTGTTTTTGACAAAAACGGAAGCGGAGGCCAACGCGCATTAGGAAAATAATTTCCTGCTGATTTTTTGCATGGACATCTAAAATAATACATTTAGAGTGTCTCCATAGTTTCATAGCATTTCGACAAGCCCTCGGTTTATTTTGAATTTCAGACGGTACGCGTGCAATTGTGTTTTTGCAAAAAACAGAAGCGGAGGCAAACGCGCCTTAGGAAAATAATTTCCTGCTGATTTTTTGCATGTACATCTCAAATAATACATTGAGAGTGTCCCCAAAGTTTCATAGTATTTCTACAAGCCATCGGTTTATTTTGAATTTCCGACGTTACGCGTGCGATTGCGTTTTTGCCAAAAACAGAAGCGGAGGCAAACGCGCATTAGGAAAATAATTTCCTACTTATTTTTTGCTTGGACATCTCAAATAATACATTGAGAGTGTACCCAGAGTTTCATAGCGTTTCGACAAGCCCTCGGTTTATTTTGAATTTCAGACGGTAAGCGTGCAATTGTGTTTTTGACAAAAACGGAAGCGGAGGCAAACGCGCATTAGGAAAATAATTTCCTGCTGAGTTTTTGCTTGGACATCTAAAATAATACATTGAGAGTGTCCCCAAAGTTTCATAGTGTTTCTACAAGCCCCTGGTTTATTTTGAATTTCCGACGGTACGCGTGAAATTGCGTTTTTGCCAAAAATGGAAGCGGAGGAAAACGCGCCTTAGGAAAATAATTTCCTGCTGATTTTTTGCATGGACATCTCAAATAATAAATAGAGAGTGTCCCCAAAGTTTCGTAGTGTTTCGACAAGCCCTCGGTTTATTTTGACTTTCCGACAGTACGCGTGCGATTGGGTTTTTGCCAAAAACGGAAGCGGAGGCAAACGCGCATTAGGAAAATAATTTCCTGCTTATTTTTTGCTTGGACATCTCAAATAATACATTGAGAGTGTACCCAGAGTTTCATAGCGTTTCGACAAGCCCTCGATTTATTTTGAATTTCAGACGGTAAGCGTGCAATTGCGTGTTTGCCAAAAATGGAAGCGTAGGCCAACGCGCATTAGGAAAATAATTTCCTGCTGATTTTTTGCATGGACATCTAAAATAATACATTTACAGTGTCTCCATAGTTTCATAGCATTTCGACAAGCCCTCGGTTTATTTTGAATTTCCGATGGTACGAGTGCAATTGTGTTTTTGCAAAAAACAGAAGCGGAGGCAAACGCGCCTTAGGAAAATAATTTCCTGCTTATTTTTTGCATGTACATCTCAAATAAAACATTTAGAGTGTCTCCAAAGTTTCGTAGAGTTTCGACAAGTCCTCGGTTTATTTTGAATTTCTGACAGTACGTGTGCAATTGTGTTTTTGCAAAAAACGGAAGCGGAGGCAAACACGCATTAGGAAAATAATCTCCTGCTGATTTTTTGCATGGACATCTAAAATAATACATTTAGAGTGTCTCCAAAGTTTCATAGCATTTCGACAAGCCCTCGGTTTATTTTGAATTTCCGACGGTACGCGTGGAATTGTGTTTTTGCAAAAAAACAGAAGCGGAGGCAAAAGCGCCTTAGGAAAATAATTTCCTGCTTATTTTTTTCATGTACATCTCAAATAATACATTGAGAGTGTCCCCAAAGTTTCATAGCGTTTCGACAAGCCCTCAGATTATTTTGAATTTCAGACGGTACGCGTGCAATTGCGTTTTTGCCAAAAACGGAAGCGGAGGCAAACGCGCATTAGGAAAATAATTTCCTGATGATTTTTTCTTGGAAATCCCAAATAATACATTGATAGTGTCTCCAAAGTTTCGTAGAGTTTCCACAAGCCCTCGGTTAATTTTGACTTTCCAACAGTACGCTTGCAATTGCGTTTTTGCCAAAAACGGAAGCGGAGGCAAACGCGCCTTAGGAAAATAATTTCCCGCTGATTTTTTGCATGGACATCTAAAATAATACATTGAGAGTGTTGCCAAAGTTTCCCAGAGTTTCGACAAGCCCTCGGTTTATTTTGAATTTCCGACGGTACGCGTGTAATTGCGTTTTTGCCAAAAACGGAAGCGGAGGCAAACGCGCCTTAGAAATATAATTTCCTGCTGATTTTTTTCATGTACATCTCAAATAATACATTGACAGTGTCCCAAAATTTTCATAGCGTTTCGACAAGCCCTCGGTTTATTTTGAATTTCCGACGGTACGCGTGCAATTGTGTTTTTGACAAAAACGGAAGCGGAGGCCAACGCGCATTAGGAAAATAATTTCCTGCTGATTTTTTGCATGGACATCTAAAATAATACATTTAGAGTGTCTCCATAGTTTCATAGCATTTCGACAAGCCCTCGGTTTATTTTGAATTTCAGACGGTACGCGTGCAATTGTGTTTTTGCAAAAAACAGAAGCGGAGGCAAATGCGCCTTAGGAAAATAATTTCCTGCTTATTTTTTGCATGTACATCTCAAATAATACATATATAGTGTCTCCAAAGTTTCATAGCATTTTGACAAGCGCTCAGTTTATTTTGAATTTCCGACGGTACGCGTGCAATTGTGTTTTTGCCAAAAACGGAAGCGGAGGAAAATGCACCTTAGGAAAATAATTTCCTGCTTATTTTTTGCATGGAAATCTAAAATAATACATTGAGAGTGTTTCCAAAGTTTCACAGTGTTTCGACAAGCTCTCGGTTTATTTTGAATTTCCGACGGTACGCGTGCAATTGTGTTTTTGACAAAAACGGAAGCGGAGGCAAACGCGCATTAGGAAAATAATTTCCTGCTGAGTTTTTGCTTGGACATCTAAAATAATACATTGAGAGTGTCCCCAAAGTTTCATAGTGTTTCTACAAGCCCCTGGTTTATTTTGAATTTCCGACGGTACGCGTGAAATTGCGTTTTTGCCAAAAATGGAAGCGGAGGAAAACGCGCCTTAGGAAAATAATTTCCTGCTGATTTTTTGCATGGACATCTCAAATAATAAATTGAGAGTGTCCCCAAAGTTTCGTAGAGTTTCGACAAGCCCTCGGTTTATTTTTACTTTCCGACAGTACGCGTGCGATTGGGTTTTTGCAAAAAACGGAAGCGAGGCAAACACGCCTTAGGAAAATAATATCCTGCTTATTTTTTGCATGTACATATCAAATAATACATTGAGAGTGTCCCCAAAGTTTCATAGCGTTTCTACAAGCACTCGGTTTATTTTGAATTTCAGACGGTACGCGTGCAATTGCGTTTTTGACAAAAACGGAAGCGGAGGCAAACGCTCCTTGGGAAAATAATTTCCTGCTTATTTTTTGCATGTACATCTCAAATAATATATTGAGCGTGTCCACAAAGTATCATAGAGTTTCGACAAGCCCTCGGTTTATTTTGAATTTCAGACGGTACGCTTGCAATTGCATTTTTGCCAAAAACGGAAGCGGAGGCAAATACGCCTTAGCAAAATAATTTCCTCGTGATTTTTTGCATGGACATATAAAATAATACATTGAGAGTGTCCCCAAAGTTTCGTAGAGTTTCTACAAGCCCTCGGTTTATTTTGACTTTCTGACGGTACGCTTGCAATTGCGTGTTTGCCAAAAACGGAAGCGGAGGCAAACGCGCATTAGGAAAATGATTTCCTGCTGATTTTTTGCATGGACATCTAAAATAATACATTGATAGTTTCCCCATAGTTTCGTAGATTTTCGACAAGCCCTTGGTTTATTTTGACTTTCCGACGGTACGCGTGCGATTGCCTTTTTGCCAAAAACGGAAGCGGAGGCAAACGCGCATTAGGAAAATAATTTCCTGCTGATTTTTTGCATGGACATCTAAAATAATACATTGAGAGTGTCTCCAAATTTTCATAGCGTTTCGACAAGCCATCGGTTTATTTTGACTTTCCGACGGTACGCGTGCGATTGCGTTTTTGCCAAAAACGGAAGCCGAGGCAAACGCGCATTAGGAAAATAATTTCATGCTGATTTTTTGCATGGACATCTAAAATAATACATTGATAGTGTCCCCAAAGTTTCGTAGAGTTTCGACAAGCCCTCGGTTTATTTTGACTTTCCGATGGTACGCGTGCGATTGCGTTTTTGCACAAAATGGAAGCGGAGGCAAACGCGCATTAGGAAAATAATTTCATGCTGATTTTTTGCATGGACATCCAAAATAATACATTGAGAGTGTCCCCAAAGTTTCATAGCGTTTCGACAAGCCCTCAGTTTATTTTGACTTTCCGACGGTACGCGTGCAATTGCGTTTTTGCCAAAAACGGAAGCGGAGGCAAACGCGCATTAGGAAAATAATTTCCTGCTGATTTTTTCATGTATATCTCAAATAATTCATTGAGAGTTTACCTAAAGTTTCATAGCGTTTCGACAAGCCCTCGGTTTATTTTGAATTTTCGACAGTACGCGTGCAATTTCGTTTTTGCCAAAAACGGAAGCGGAGGCAAACACGCCTTAGGAAAATAATTTCCTGTTGATTTTTTGCATGGACATCTCAAATAATACATTGAGAGTGTATCCAAAGTTTCATAGCGTTTCGACAAGCCCTCAGTTTATTTTGAATTTCAGACGGTACGCGTGCAATTGCGTTTTTGCCAAAAACTGAAGCAGAGGCAAACGCGCCTTAGGAAAATGATTTCCTGCTTATTTTTTGCATGTACATCTCAAATAATACATTGAGCGTGTCCCCAAAGTTTCATAGCATTTCGACAAGCCCTCGGTTTATTTTGAATTTCAGACGGTACGCGTGCAATTGCGTTTTTGCCAAAAACGGAAACGGAGGCAAATACGCCTTAGGAAAATAATTTCCTCATGATTTTTTGCTTGGACATATAAAATAATATATTGAGAGTGTCCCCAATGTTTCGTAGAGTTTCTACAAGACCACGGTTTATTTTGTCTTTCCAACGGTACGCTTGCAATTGGGTTTTTGCCAAAAACGGAAGCGGAGGCAAACGCGCATTAGGAAAATAATTTCCTGCTGATTTTTTGCATGGACATCTAAAATAATACATTGATAGTGTCCCCAAAGTTTCGTAGAGTTTCGACAAGCCCTCGGTTTATTTTGACTTTCCGACGGTACGCGTGCAATTTCGTTTTTGCCAAAAACGGAAGTGGAGGCAAACGCCCATTAGGAAAATAATTTCCTGCTGATTTTTTGCATGGACATCTCAAATAATACATTGAGAGTTTCGACTAAGTTTCATAGCGTTTCTACAAGCCCTCGGTTTATTTTGAATTTCCGACGGTACGCGTGCAATTGCGTTTTTGCCAAAAACGGAAGCGGACGCAAACGCGTCGTAGGAAAATAATTTCCTGCTGATTTGTTTCATGTACATATCAAATAATACATTTAGAGTGTCGCCAAAGGTTCATAGCATTTCGACAAGCCCTCGGTTTATTTTGAATTTCCGACGGTACGCGTGCAATTGTGTTTTTGCAAAAAACGGAAGCGGAGGCAAACATGCCTTAGGAAAATAATTTCCTGCTGATTTTTTCATTGTACATCTCAAATAATACATTGAGAGTGTCTCCAAAGTTTTATAGCATTTCGACAATCCCTCGGTTTATTTTGAATTTCCGACGGTACGCGTGCAATTGTGTTTTTGTAAAAAATGGAAGCGGAGGCAAACACGCCTTAGGAAAATAATTTCCTGCTTATTTTTTGCATGTACATCTAAAATAATACATTGATAGTTTCCCCAAAGTTTCATAGCGTTTTGACAAGCCCTCGGTTTATTTTTAATTTCAGACGATTCGCGTGCAATTGCATTTTTGCCAAAAACGGAAGCGGAGGCAAACACGCCTTAGGAAAATAATTTCCTGCTGATTTTTTGCATGGACATATCAAATATTACATTGAGAGTGCCCCCAAAGTTTCGTAGAGTTTCTACAAGCCCTCGGTTTATTTTGACTTTCCGACGGTACGCGTGCAATTGCGTTTTTGCCAAAAACAGAAGCGGAGGCAAACGCACATTATGAAACTAATTTCCTGCTTATTTTTTGCATGTACATCTAAAATAATACATTAATAGTGTCCCCAAAGTTTCGTAGAGTTTCGACAAGCCCTCGGTTTATTTTGACTTTCCGACGGTACGCGTGCGATTGCGCTTTTGCCAAAAACGGAAGCGGAGGCAAACGCCCATTAGGAAAATAATTTCCTGCTGATTTTTTGCATGGACATCTAAAATAATACATTGAGAGTGTCTCAAAAGTTTCATATCATTTCGACAAGCCCTCAGTTTATTTTGAATTTCCGACAGTACACGTGCAATTGTGTTTTTGCAAAAAACGGAAGCGGAGGCAAACACGCCTTAGGAAAATAATTTCCTACTGATTTTTTGCATGTAAATCTCAAATAATTCATTGAGAGTGTCCCCAAAGTTTCATAGTATTTCTACAAGCCATCGGTTTATTTTGAATTTCCGACGGTACGCGTGCGATTGCGTTTTTGCCAAAAACAGAAGCGGAGGCAAACGCGCATTAGGAAAATAATTTCCTGCTTATTTTTTGCTTGGACATCTCAAATAATACATTGAGAGAGGACCCAAAGTTTCATAGCATTTCGACAAGCCCTCGGTTTATTTTGAATTTCAGATGGTACGCGTGCAATTGCGTTTTTGCCAAAAATGGAAGCGGGGGCCAACGCGCATTAGGAAAATAATTTCCTGCTGATTTTTTGCATGGCCATCTAAAATAATACATTAATAGTGTCCCCAAAGTTTCGTAGAGTTTTGACAAGTCCTCGGTTTATTTTGAATTTCCGACAGTACGTGTGCAATTGTGTTTTTGCAAAAAACGGAAGCGGAGGCAAACGCGCATTAGGAAAATAATTTCCTGCTGATTTTTTGCATGGACATCTAAAATAATACATTTAGAGTGTCCTTAAAGTTTCATAGTGTTTCTACAAGCCACCGGTTTATTTTGAATTTCCGACGGTACGCTTGCAATTGTGTTTTTGCCAAAAACGGAAGCGGAGGAAAATGTGCCGTAGGAAAATAATTTCCTGCTGATTTTTTGCATGGAAATCTCAAATAATAAATTGAGAGTATCCCCAAAGTTTCGTAGAGTTTCGACAAGCCCTCGGTTTATTTTGACTTTCCGACAGTACCCGTGCGATTTGGTTTTTGCCAAAAATGGAAGCGGAGGCAAACGCCCATTAGGAAAATAATTTCATGATGAATTTTTGCATGGACATCTAAAATAATACATTTAGAGTGTCTCCAAAGTTTCATAGCATTTAGACAAGCCCTCGATTTATTTTGAATTTCCGACGGTACGCGTGCAATTGTGTTTTTGCAAAAAATGGAAGCGGAGGCAAACACGCCTTAGGAAAATAATTTCCTGCTTATTTTTTGCATGTACATCTAAAATAATACATTGATAGTTTCCCCAAAGTTTCATAGCGTTTTGACAAGCCCTCGGTTTATTTTTAATTTCAGACGGTTCGCGTGCAATTGCATTTTTGCCAAAAACGGAAGCGGAGGCAAACACGCCTTAGGAAAATAATTTCCTGCTGATTTTTTGCATGGACATATCAAATATTACATTGAGAGTGCCCCCAAAGTTTCGTAGAGTTTCTACAAGCCCTCGGTTTATTTTGACTTTCCGATGGTACGCGTGCAATTGCGTTTTTGCAAAAAATGGAAGCGGAGGCAAACGCACATTAGGAAAATAATTTCCTGCTTATTTTTTGCATGTACATCTAAAATAATACATTAATAGTGTCCCCAAAGTTTCGTAGAGTTTCGACAAGCCCTCGGTTTATTTTGACTTTCCGACGGTACGCGTGCGATTGCGCTTTTGCCAAAAACGGAAGCGGAGGCAAACGCTCCTTAGGAAAATAATTTCCTGCTTATTTTTTGCATGTACATCTCAAATAATATATTGAGCGTGTCCACAAAGTATCATAGAGTTTCGACAAGCCCTCGGTTTATTTTGAATTTCAGACGGTACGCTTGCAATTGCATTTTTGCCAAAAACGGAAGCGGAGGCAAATACGCCTTAGCAAAATAATTTCCTCGTGATTTTTTGCATGGACATATAAAATAATACATTGAGAGTGTCCCCAAAGTTTCGTAGAGTTTCTACAAGCCCTCGGTTTATTTTGACTTTCTGACGGTACGCTTGCAATTGCGTGTTTGCCAAAAACGGAAGCGGAGGCAAACGCGCATTAGGAAAATGATTTCCTGCTGATTTTTTGCATGGACATCTAAAATAATACATTGATAGTTTCCCCATAGTTTCGTAGATTTTCGACAAGCCCTTGGTTTATTTTGACTTTCCGACGGTACGCGTGCGATTGCCTTTTTGCCAAAAACGGAAGCGGAGGCAAACGCGCATTAGGAAAATAATTTCCTGCTGATTTTTTTCATGGACATCTAAAATAATACATTGAGAGTGTCTCCAAATTTTCATAGCGTTTCGACAAGCCATCGGTTTATTTTGACTTTCCGACGGTACGCGTGCGATTGCGTTTTTGCCAAAAACGGAAGCCGAGGCAAACGCGCATTAGGAAAATAATTTCATGCTGATTTTTTGCATGGACATCTAAAATAATACATTGATAGTGTCCCCAAAGTTTCGTAGAGTTTCGACAAGCCCTCGGTTTATTTTGACTTTCCGATGGTACGCGTGCGATTGCGTTTTTGCACAAAATGGAAGCGGAGGCAAACGCGCATTAGGAAAATAATTTCATGCTGATTTTTTGCATGGACATCCAAAATAATACATTGAGAGTGTCCCCAAAGTTTCATAGCGTTTCGACAAGCCCTCAGTTTATTTTGACTTTCCGACGGTACGCGTGCAATTGCGTTTTTGCCAAAAACGGAAGCGGAGGCAAACGCGCATTAGGAAAATAATTTCCTGCTGATTTTTTCATGTATATCTCAAATAATTCATTGAGAGTTTACCTAAAGTTTCATAGCGTTTCGACAAGCCCTCGGTTTATTTTGAATTTTCGACAGTACGCGTGCAATTTCGTTTTTGCCAAAAACGGAAGCGGAGGCAAACACGCCTTAGGAAAATAATTTCCTGTTGATTTTTTGCATGGACATCTCAAATAATACATTGAGAGTGTATCCAAAGTTTCATAGCGTTTCGACAAGCCCTCAGTTTATTTTGAATTTCAGACGGTACGCGTGCAATTGCGTTTTTGCCAAAAACTGAAGCAGAGGCAAACGCGCCTTAGGAAAATGATTTCCTGCTTATTTTTTGCATGTACATCTCAAATAATACATTGAGCGTGTCCCCAAAGTTTCATAGCATTTCGACAAGCCCTCGGTTTATTTTGAATTTCAGACGGTACGCGTGCAATTGCGTTTTTGCCAAAAACGGAAACAGAGGCAAATACGCCTTAGGAAAATAATTTCCTCATGATTTTTTTCTTGGACATATAAAATAATATATTGAGAGTGTCCCCAATGTTTCGTAGAGTTTCTACAAGACCACGGTTTATTTTGTCTTTCCAACGGTACGCTTGCAATTGGGTTTTTGCCAAAAACGGAAGCGGAGGCAAACGCGCATTAGGAAAATAATTTCCTGCTGATTTTTTGCATGGACATCTAAAATAATACATTGATAGTGTCCCCAAAGTTTCGTAGAGTTTCGACAAGCCCTCGGTTTATTTTGACTTTCCGACGGTACGCGTGCAATTTCGTTTTTGCCAAAAACGGAAGTGGAGGCAAACGCCCATTAGGAAAATAATTTCCTGCTGATTTTTTGCATGGACATCTCAAATAATACATTGAGAGTTTTGACAAAGTTTCATAGCGTTTCTACAAGCCCTCGGTTTATTTTGAATTTCCGACGGTACGCGTGCAATTGCGTTTTTGCCAAAAACGGAAGCGGACGCAAACGCGTCGTAGGAAAATAATTTCCTGCTGATTTGTTTCATGTACATATCAAATAATACATTTAGAGTGTCGCCAAAGGTTCATAGCATTTCGACAAGCCCTCGGTTTATTTTGAATTTCCGACGGTACGCGTGCAATTGTGTTTTTGCAAAAAACGGAAGCGGAGGCAAACATGCCTTAGGAAAATAATTTCCTGCTGATTTTTTCATTGTACATCTCAAATAATACATTGAGAGTGTCTCCAAAGTTTTATAGCATTTCGACAATCCCTCGGTTTATTTTGAATTTCCGACGGTACGCGTGCAATTGTGTTTTTGTAAAAAATGGAAGCGGAGGCAAACACGCCTTAGGAAAATAATTTCCTGCTTATTTTTTGCATGTACATCTAAAATAATACATTGATAGTTTCCCCAAAGTTTCATAGCGTTTTGACAAGCCCTCGGTTTATTTTTAATTTCAGACGATTCGCGTGCAATTGCATTTTTGCCAAAAACGGAAGCGGAGGCAAACACGCCTTAGGTAAATAATTTCCTGCTGATTTTTTGCATGGACATATCAAATATTACATTGAGAGTGCCCCCAAAGTTTCGTAGAGTTTCTACAAGCCCTCGGTTTATTTTGACTTTCCGACGGTACGCGTGCAATTGCGTTTTTGCCAAAAACAGAAGCGGAGGCAAACGCACATTATGAAACTAATTTCCTGCTTATTTTTTGCATGTACATCTAAAATAATACATTAATAGTGTCCCCAAAGTTTCGTAGAGTTTCGACAAGCCCTCGGTTTATTTTGACTTTCCGACGGTACGCGTGCGATTGCGCTTTTGCCAAAAACGGAAGCGGAGGCAAACGCCCATTAGGAAAATAATTTCCTGCTGATTTTTTGCATGGACATCTAAAATAATACATTGAGAGTGTCTCAAAAGTTTCATATCATTTCGACAAGCCCTCAGTTTATTTTGAATTTCCGACAGTACACGTGCAATTGTGTTTTTGCAAAAAACGGAAGCGGAGGCAAACACGCCTTAGGAAAATAATTTCCTACTGATTTTTTGCATGTAAATCTCAAATAATTCATTGAGAGTGTCCCCAAAGTTTCATAGTATTTCTACAAGCCATCGGTTTATTTTGAATTTCCGACGGTACGCGTGCGATTGCGTTTTTGCCAAAAACAGAAGCGGAGGCAAACGCGCATTAGGAAAATAATTTCCTGCTTATTTTTTGCTTGGACATCTCAAATAATACATTGAGAGAGTACCCAAAGTTTCATAGCGTTTCGACAAGCCCTCGGTTTATTTTGAATTTCAGATGGTACGCGTGCAATTGCGTTTTTGCCAAAAATGGAAGCGGGGGCCAACGCGCATTAGGAAAATAATTTCCTGCTGATTTTTTGCATGGCCATCTAAAATAATACATTAATAGTGTCCCCAAAGTTTCGTAGAGTTTTGACAAGTCCTCGGTTTATTTTGAATTTCCGACAGTACGTGTGCAATTGTGTTTTTGCAAAAAACGGAAGCGGAGGCAAACGCGCATTAGGAAAATAATTTCCTGCTGATTTTTTGCATGGACATCTAAAATAATACATTTAGAGTGTCCTTAAAGTTTCATAGTGTTTCTACAAGCCACCGGTTTATTTTGAATTTCCGACGGTACGCTTGCAATTGTGTTTTTGCCAAAAACGGAAGCGGAGGAAAATGTGCCGTAGGAAAATAATTTCCTGCTGATTTTTTGCATGGAAATCTCAAATAATAAATTGAGAGTATCCCCAAAGTTTCGTAGAGTTTCGACAAGCCCTCGGTTTATTTTGACTTTCCGACAGTACCCGTGCGATTTGGTTTTTGCCAAAAATGGAAGCGGAGGCAAACGCCCATTAGGAAAATAATTTCATGATGAATTTTTGCATGGACATCTAAAATAATACATTTAGAGTGTCTCCAAAGTTTCATAGCATTTAGACAAGCCCTCGATTTATTTTGAATTTCCGACGGTACGCGTGCAATTGTGTTTTTGCAAAAAATGGAAGCGGAGGCAAACACGCCTTAGGAAAATAATTTCCTGCTTATTTTTTGCATGTACATCTAAAATAATACATTGATAGTTTCCCCAAAGTTTCATAGCGTTTTGACAAGCCCTCGGTTTATTTTTAATTTCAGACGGTTCGCGTGCAATTGCATTTTTGCCAAAAACGGAAGCGGAGGCAAACACGCCTTAGGAAAATAATTTCCTGCTGATTTTTTGCATGGACATATCAAATATTACATTGAGAGTGCCCCCAAAGTTTCGTAGAGTTTCTACAAGCCCTCGGTTTATTTTGACTTTCCGATGGTACGCGTGCAATTGCGTTTTTGCAAAAAATGGAAGCGGAGGCAAACGCACATTAGGAAAATAATTTCCTGCTTATTTTTTGCATGTACATCTAAAATAATACATTAATAGTGTCCCCAAAGTTTCGTAGAGTTTCGACAAGCCCTCGGTTTATTTTGACTTTCCGACGGTACGCGTGCGATTGCGCTTTTGCCAAAAACGGAAGCGGAGGCAAACGCCCATTAGGAAAATAATTTCCTGCTGATTTTTTGCATGGACATCTAAAATAATACATTGAGAGTGTCTCAAAAGTTTCATATCATTTCGACAAGCCCTCGGTTTATTTTGAATTTCCGACAATACACGTGCAATTGTGTTTTTGCAAAAAACGGAAGCGGAGGCAAACACGCCTTAGGAAAATAATTTCCTACTGATTTTTTGCATGTAAATCTCAAATAATTCATTGAGAGTGTCCCCAAAGTTTCATAGTATTTCTACAAGCCATCGGTTTATTTTGAATTTCCGACGGTACGCTTGCGATTGCGTTTTTGCCAAAAACAGAAGCGGAGGCAAACGCGCATTAGGAAAATAATTTCCTGCTGATTTTTTGCTTGGACATCTCAAATAATACATTGAGAGAGTACCCAAAGTTTCATAGCGTTTCGACAAGCCCTCGGTTTATTTTGAATTTCAGACGGTACGCGTGCAATTGCGTTTTTGCCAAAAATGGAAGCGGAGGCCAACGCGCATTAGGAAAATAATTTCCTGCTGATTTTTTGCATGGACATCTAAAATAATACATTAATAGTGTCCCCAAAGTTTCGTAGAGTTTTGACAAGTCCTCGGTTTATTTTGAATTTCCGATAGTACGTGTGCAATTGTGTTTTTGCAAAAAACGGAAGCGGAGGCAAACGCGCATTAGGAAAATAATTTCCTGCTGATTTTTTGCATGGACATCTAAAATAATACATTTAGAGTGTCCTTAAAGTTTCATAGTGTTGTTAGAACAATGTTTGAATCTACTACCCTATATTTAAGTTTTGATGATAACAAAGTGAAAAGATATAGTATTCATAAGTTTCATGTTTGAACTATCTGCTGCCTAAAATTATTATGTTTTGACTTGCAGATACTCTGATTGATGTAAGCAAGATCACGTCTATTCAGCATCAGAATTTGATACACCAGCATCAGAAGTTGCTACATCAGAACGTCAAGATCAGATGATCAACTCACGTACATGCTGAAGCCTGATGAACAAGACTGCGCTCAAACACTCTGATACAGAAACACAATAGTTCATCAGCAGCGAAGCAGAATCAGAATGAGCCAAGCCAGAACTTGCGTTAAAGAAGCAACGGTACTGTGCATTGAAAGCTAATTAATTTCAACGGCCTCATTCCAGACAAGATCTTCTCAATAAGGAAAGCTTGTTATTAGCATTGAATCAAGAATATTGCATTCAACGTTCATCTTCTCAAGTGCTATATAAACAAGGCTTTGAAGATTATAATGGCTAATGCTCTCCAAATCTCTACACGTACAAAGCTGAACCATAATCTTCGTTCTACCAGTTTTGCTAAACCACATACTCTGATACTCCATTACTGTTTAGCAATCTAGTTTCTAAGCTTCAATTTGTGTATACATCACAGTTGTGATAAAGTTTTGTAGAAAACATCCACACACATTGTTTTATACCTTTGTAAGAAAGTGTTGCCTTGACAAACCGGGTTGTGGTTTGAATCAAGAAGGCTTTAGCAGTTGTTAAAGCAGTCTGTAATATTCAGTTGAATATAGTGAATTAAGACCTCGTTGGAGAGAGGCGAAATCACCTTGACGGGTGGACTGGAGTAGTTTGAGATCAAACGAACCAGGATAAAAATATCGTGTTCATTGCTTTAGATTTCAGTTTTACAATTCAACCCCCCTTCTTGTGTTTTTCACCCCTTCAATTGGCATCAGAGCTCCTGGTTCTGAGCTAAAACACTTAACCGTGTCAGTACAAGATCCAGCGTCAGAAAAACACAATGGCAGGAAACAATTCTCACATCAGCAATGACAACAATGAGGACAGAGACAGATTCAGTGGCAAACCTCCAGTCTTTGATGGAGAAAACTTTGATTACTGGAATGACAGAATTGAAAGCTTCTTTCTAGCACATGATGCTGATCTGTGGGATATGGTGACAGATGGATACACGCACCCTGTGAATGCAAGTGGTCAGAAGATTGATAGAAAATCAATGACTGATCAACAAAAGCGTGACTTCAAGAATCACCATAAGGCTAGAACCATCCTCCTCAGTGCCATCTCCTATACTGAGTACGAAAAGATCTCCAACAGAGACACAACAAAGAACATCTTTGATTCTCTCAGAATGACGCATGAGGGCAACGTTCAAGTCAAAGAAACAAAAGCTCTGGCGCTCATTCAGAAGTATGAGGCGTTCAAAATGGAAGAATCTGAATCCATTGAAACTATGTTCTCTAGATTCCAGATTCTGGTAGCTGGTCTCAAAGTTCTGGACAAAGGATACTCTACTGCTGACCATGTCAAGAAAATAATCAGAAGTTTACCCAAGCAGTGGAGGCCTATGGTTACTGCTCTGAAGCTAGCTAAAGATCTCAACAAAATCACTCTGGAGGAACTTATAAGCTCCCTCAGAAGTCATGAGATAGAGCTAGAAGCTGATGAGCCTCAGAAGCAAGGTAAGCCTTTAGCATTAAAATCTAACAGAAAATTTGAGTCTAAAGTTTTGCAGGCAGTTGAAGAAACATCTGATGGATCCTCATCAGAAGAAGACGAACTTTCCCTTCTCTCCAGAAGAGTAAATCAACTGTGGAAGCAAAGACAAAGGAAGTTCAGGAATCCCAGAAGATCTGATCAGAACGAGTCTTCTTCCAGATACAGAAGGACAGATCCTTCCTCTGGATACAGAAGATCTGAAGGCTCCTCTAGTAGCAAGAAGCCAAACACCAAAGACATCATCTGCTACGAGTGCAATGAGAATGGACACTACAAGAGTGACTGCCCAAAGCTTCAGAGGGAAAAGCCCAAAAAGAAGTTTGGAAGAGAGAAGAAGAAAAGTCTCATGGCCACATGGGATGACTCTGACTCGTCTGAAGCTGACTCAGAATCAGATGATGAAAGGGCAAACATAGCTCTCATGGCAAACATTTCAGAAGATAGTGAAGCTTCTGAATCAGACTCAGAATCAGACACAGAAGAGGTATTTCCTAACTTCGCTGTTAACTTTACAAAGGCTGAACTTGCTGAAAGCCTTAATGAAATTCTGGAACGTTATCAGCAGATTAGAGCTAAATTCAGAGACCTGAAAAGGAATCTTGAATCTGACTCTAATAAGTCTGAGAGTCTCAAATTGGAAAATTCTGAGCTGAGAGATAAAATTTCAAAATTAGAAAACACTTTACAAAACTCTCAGAAGGAACCAATTTCTGAAACTCCCAGCAACGCTGATGAGATCATCAAGGAGTATGATCACAGTTTCCAGAAGTTCCTTGCTAAAAGCATAGATAGAAGCAGAATGGCTTCAATGATCTATGGAGTTAGCAGAAACGGCAGGAAAGGAATAGGATACCAAGGTAAGGTTCCTACACCAAAGAATGTCATGGACTTAACCATTAAACACACTCCTTTAAATTCACACTTTGTGTATGGTCACACACATGATATCAAATATACTAGCAGTAAGCACTCTGTGAAACCAAAATTCAACCAGAGTTTTGGTAAAACTAACAAGTCAGGACCCAAGAAAATCTGGGTACCTAAGGACAAAATAATACATGTTGCAGATATCTTTAGCAGCAAGTCAGAAACACCAGTCATGGTACCTGGACTCTGGCTGCTCACGACACATGACGGGAAGAAGGCATATGTTCCAAAGCCTGGAACTTAAGCCTGGAGGCCACGTTGGCTTTGGAGGCAATCAGAGGGGAAAGATAATTGGCTCTGGAACTGTAGGTAATGGAAATCTTCCCTCTATTAATAATGTTCTGCTAGTAGATGGATTGATGCATAATCTGTTATCCATAAGTCAATTAAGTGATAACGGTTATGATATAATCTTTAATCAAAAATCATGTAAAGCTGTTAGTCAGAAAGATGGGACTATCCTGTTTAATGGTAAGAGGAAAAACAACATTTACAAAATCAAACTTTCTGAACTAAAGAGTCAGAATGTAAAATGTCTTCTGTCTGTTAACAACGAGCAGTGGATCTGGCACAGAAGATTGGGGCATGTTAGTATGAGAAGAATATCTCAGATTAACAAACTCAATCTGGTCAGAGGACTTCCTAATTTGAAGTTCAATTCAGATGATCTGTGTGAAGCATGTCAGAAAGGCAAATTTGCAAAACCTTCTTTTAAATCCAAAAATGTTGTTTCTACCTCTAAGCCATTAGAACTTCTGCACATTGACTTATTTGGACCAGTTAAAACTGCTTCAGTTAGTGGCAAGAAGTATGGGTTAGTAATCGTAGATGACTATAGCAGATGGACATGGGTAAAGTTCTTAAGACACAAGGACGAGTCACACTCTGTGTTTGTTACCTTCTGTAACCAAGTTCAGAATGAAAAAGATCTTAGAATCGTTAAAGTCAGAAGTGATCATGGTGGAGAATTTGAAAATAAAGATTTTGAGTCATTCTTTAATGACAAAGGCATTCTGCATGATTTCTCTTGTCCTAGAACTCCCCAACAAAATGGAGTTGTAGAACGAAAGAACAGAACATTGCAAGAAATGGCCAGAACCATGATCAATGAGACAAACGTTGCTAAGACTTTCTGGGAAGAGGCAATAAACACAGCGTGCTACATTCAGAATAGAATCTCAATAAGACCTATTCTGGAAAAGACTCCATATGAATTTTGGAAGAACAGAAAGCCCAACATTTCATATTTTCATCCATTTGGATGTACTTGCTTTATGTTAAATACAAAGAATTATTTGAACAAGTTTGACTCTAAGGCACAGAAGTGTATTATGTTAGGATACTCTGAACGCTCAAGAGGGTACAGAGTATACAATACAGAAACACAGATTGTGGAAGAATCAATCAGTGTTCGTTTTGATGATAAGCTTGACTCTGAAAAGTCAAAGCAGAATGAAATTTTTGCAGGTATAGAAATTGAATTTGCAGGTTCTGAAGACAAGTCATCAGAAGCTCTCAACACAGACATTCCTTCAACATCTGAAAGGAGCACTGCTAGAAATCCTACAACAGCTGCTGATCAACCTCAGAAGAGATTACCCAGAAGCAGCTTGGATCACCCAGAAGAGACTATCCTAGGAAGAAAGGAAGATCCAATCAGAACAAGAGCAAGCTTCAGAAACTCTGAAGAAACTCTTATGGGACTTGTATCTCTGATTGAACCTTCTTCTATTGATGAAGCACTTCTGGATAATGACTAGATTCTAGCAATGCAAGAAGAGCTGAATCAATTCACCAGAAACGACGTATGGGATCTCGTTCCCAGACCAAAAGGATTCAACTTCATTGGAACAAGATGGGTGTTCAGAAACAAGCTAAATGAACAAGGTGAAGTCATCAGAAACAAGGCACGACTGGTTGCACAAGGTTATAGTCAGCAAGAGGGGATAGACTATACAGAAACCTTTGCCCCAGTCACCAGGTTAGAATCTATCAGACTTTTAATCTCATTTGCTGTTAATAGAGGCATCACTCTGTATCAGATGGATGTCAAAAGTGCATTCTTAAATGGTTATATAGAAGAAGAGGTTTATGTTCACCAAACCCCAGGTTTTGAAAATACAAAACATCCAGAACATGTTTTCAAACTAAAGAAGTCACTGTATGGTCTGAAACAAGCTCCCAGAGCTTGGTATGAAAGGCTAAGTAACTTTCTGCTTGAAAATGAATTCACCAGAGGGAAAGTGGACACTACTCTATTCTGTAAAACAGTTAAGAGTGACATCTTAGTCTGTCAAATTTATGTTGATGATATTATTTTTGGTTCTACTAATCCTTCTCTTGGAAGAAAATTTGCTAAGTATATGCAGGCAGAATTTGAGATGAGCCTCATGGGGGAACTGAAATTCTTTCTAGGAATTCGGATCAATCAAACTCCAGAAGGAACTTACATTCATCAGAGCAAATACATCAGAGATCTTCTGAAGAAATTTGACCTCTCAGAATGTAAGCCATCAAAGATTCCAATGCATCCCACGTGCATTCTGGAAAGAGAAGAGGTAAGCAAAAGTGTAGAACAGAAAGTCTACAGAGGTATGATTGGTTCTCTCCTCTATCTGACTGCTTCAAGACCTGACATATTATTCAGTGTTTGTATCTGTGCTAGATTCCAATCAGATCCTAGAGAATCTCACTTAACAGCTGTTAAGCGAATTTTCAAGTATCTGAAAGGTACTACTAATCTGGGTTTGTTTTATAGAAAATCTAGTGATTACAGCTTAGTAGGCTACTGTGATGCTGATTTTGCTGGAGACAGAGTGGAACGTAAAAGTACTTCTGGAAGCTGCCAGTTTCTGGGAGAAAATCTGATCTCTTGGTCCAGCAAAAGGCAATCAACAATTGCTCTGTCAACAGCAGAAGCTGAGTACATAGCAGCAGCAGGATGTAGCACACAAATGCTCTGGATGAAAAGTCAGCTTGAAGACTTCCAGATTTTTGAGAGTAACATTCCTATACTTTGTGATAATACTTCTGCTATTTGCTTAAGTAAGAATCCTATTTTACATTCTAGAGCTAAGCATATAGAAATAAAGCATCATTTCATTAGGGACTATATTCAGAAAGGTATTTTGAACTTAAAATTTATAGATACAGACCATCAATGGGCTGATATCTTTACTAAACCCCTTTCAGAAGATAGGTTTAATTTCATTCTGAAACATCTCAGCATGAAAGTATGCCCAGAATGAAAATGTTTTAATTCCATATATTTATCTTCAGAATGTAATTATTTTACTGTGAACTTCTGATCAATCTCCTTTCAGAAAGATAGAACATGCAGATTGTATCAGATGCAAGTCTAAAGATCTGAGAGTCTAATCTCAAAGACAGACGTGCTGATCACTACATCAAACAAGTATCATCCAATCATCAGCATATCTCTGAAGCAGAACGCGTGCACGCTTCTGAGAAGGCAAAGCGCTGATTGGGTGCATTGAGACACATGTCTGGTAACCGTTTTTAAGTATTTTTCTCAAATCCCCCAAAATCAGCAAGCATTTAATGAAAAGTAATCACGCTTTTTAAATGGCAATCATTATTTTTCTCTCTCTTAAAAACGTTTATCTTTTCAAAATAATTTTGAAAACTCTATTTAAGCACATTAATATCTCATTCTTATTCTTTACGCTTTCTCATTAACACTCAAGCATTTTCTGCATATTTCTGAGTTCATCCCTTGCAAACCTTTTTCCTCAATTCATTCTCAAAGCTTTTTTAGTGTGAACAATGGCATCCTCCAGCATTTCTGCAGGCAATCAGAAGAAAGCAACCTCTGAACAATATCAGGTGCCACTCAGAACTCTCCTCACTCCGGTGAAGAACCTTGAAGTGCTTTCTGAGTTAATCATTGACTTTGAAAGCTTGAAGGAAAATGGTTTTGACCTAACTGAGGAAATTAGGGCTCAAAAGTGGGAAAGGTATTTCGATAGGTTGGTTGGACCAACATTCCCAGCGCTAGTCAAGGAATCTTGGATTCACGCCAAGGTTTCAAAACATCTAGTCATCTCCTCTGTCATGGGGAAGAAGATTGTAATTTCTGAAGATCTCATTGCAAGGCTAATCGGTCAAAGTGGTGGTGGCGTCCGTTGTGTGGACATGGCTGAAAGATGCGCTGATACAGCTGTGGTAGCTAACAGGATTTTCACTCTTGGAATGCCCATCAGCAAGATTAAGGATCTGAAGGATCATTGCAGAGTATGGGCTAAGATTGTTCTGGGATGCTTCAACCACAGGAACCCAACAAGTTCTCCTGATTATATAAATGTGGATCAGCAGTTTCTGATCTACTTTATTGATCAGAAGATAAAGATAAATCTGGCTCACTTCTTGTTCAACCATCTCAAAACCAGTGTGAAAGAAACAAGAGAAAAAGAAAGAACCTAGAGGGACTGGATACCGTTTGGAAGGCTTATATCAGATATTCTGACAGAGAATAGGCTGATTGAACATCTGATTGAAGCTCAGGAGCTGAGCACTATTGAACCAACAATTGGGAAACCTCTGAACGCAAAGAATCTGAAAAAGATGAAGCTGATAGAAAATATTCAGAAGGAACCCAGAGCTACTTCAACTGCTGATATCTCCAGCAGAAGAGTGCCTCTGAGTGATTTTCCGGTATTTTCTGAAATGGAATCCAAACCAGAGATGTTTCTCAGGTACCCAGATGCGTACAAGGCAGAAGATACAGGTTCAAAGCTGAATATCAAAGATCTGAGTCAACCCCAACCTGAAGTGACTCTGAAGAAGACAAAGAAGAGGAAAGCGCCATCAGAAGGATCATCTCATCAGACTCCAAAGAAAAGAGGTATTTCATCTGCTGCCCCTGTTTTAATTTCATCTACTATTCCAACATCTATACCTCCTCAAACCTCTCACAGAATATGCATCCCAATCCCTACCATTGATGAAACCATACAAGAAGAAGACCCTTCTGAGGCCTTACTACTCAGAAGACCCAGAACCAAACTCCCCAAACAACCAACAATTTCAACAACAACAGCACTTGACCAAGTGCTGGCTGATATTGAGCGTGAACATGCCTCTGCTCAACCAAGATCTGAACCACAAAATATTCCTCCTCCACAACCAGAACCACAACAACAACAACCACCCACAGAAGAACCTCTGATCCCTGAGCAATCAGAGATTCCACCTCCCTCTCCCCAACCAGAAATAAATCCACCTTCACCACAAACAGAGTTTCACCATTCTGAAACCCCTTCTCCTCATAAATCTGACCCTCACTCACCTCAACCTTCACCGCTGGCAATGCAGTTGCCATGTGGAACCACTATTGTCATGCCCCAGTTACCATCTTCAGAAGAATCAACACCACCAAAGACTCCCAAAACACCACCCACTCCAATCGAAATATCTGACTCTGATACCCCTCCTCCGAAACAAACAGCCTCTCAGCAAACCTCTGAAAACCCCAGCAGGACTTTCATTGACTTAACAAGTCTTGAACGTCTTGCTGATCTAAGACACAAAATTGCCATCCCAAAACCAAAGCAACCAGATGTTGGCTCTGGTATTTTGAATTTTGAAACAGGTGTGCTGCAATGGATTGCTTCTTTGAAGCAAGTCTGTCCTGGGATGATTGACCTAGCTGCTTCTGATCAGCTCTGGTCACAGTTCAGACTATGGGTACATGCTGAAGCCCTCAAGTTGCAAGATATCAACTATGAGCAGGCACAACAGAACTTCAGCAAGCTGCTGAAGGAAGTTGAAAGTCAGCTGCCTCAGGAAGCCGTGCTCCCTCTGGACAGTGAACCTTGGTCTGAGAAACAGCAAGCTGCAAAGGTGCAACCATCAGAAGAAGACAAGACCATTCAGGATGAAAGTCAAGCAGCGGATGTTGCTGAAAGTTCTGAGAAGCCTCCTCCTTCTGATGCTTCTCAAGCTGCCTTGGACAGGCAGACTCTGGAAGAACTAAGGCTGAATGACTTGCGTCTACAGCAGCGGATGGATGACAACGATCAGAAGATGAAAGCAAGAATGGATGTGCAGGACAGCAAGATTGACACTGTTGTCAGCATGGTTCATAAGCAAAATGAAACTTCTGAAAAGATTCAAGCGATGCTGGAGCGCCTGTTCACACGCTTGCCTCCTCAACCTTAAATCTTTTTCATGCATGACCTTTTTCATGTTTTCTTCATTTTCTGATGTACTGTTTTGACTATGTTTTGTAATATTTTCTTGCTCTGATTCTGAACTATCCTAATATAATTAGTTTTTCTGATCTTAATTGTTTTAGCACATCACCAACACTTTTTGATTGCTGACAAAAAGGGGGAGAACAAGAATGATATTTAAATCAATAACGGCTAACTAGACAGAAATTCTCAAACATTCTAACTCTATTACTTGAAATGTTTTTTTTCTGTTTTGTTTAAAGTCTACAGGCACAAGGAAGCTCCTGGACATTCTGAAGACTAGAAGCTCTGATCAAGATGTAGAAGCTCTGATCAATGTTGCTCTGATCAATATGAAGTTCTGATCGCCCTAATACTCTGATCCAAAGCAAAGCTCTGACAGGAAAAGCTCTGAAGCTCTGCTCTCTGATAAGTCAAAGACTCTGATAATCTGATGTTCAAAGAAAGAAAAAGATTTGATCCTGAAGAACACGTATAATCAAAGGGAAGTAATCAACTCAGGGGGAGTATCTCTTAACTCTGACTTCTCCGTACTTCTTACTCTGATACATTTTCCAGATACCTTTTCACGTTATTTTTCATTTAAAATATCTAGTTTTTGTCATCATCAAAAAGGGGGAGATTGTTAGAACAATGTTTGAATCTACTACCCTATATTTAAGTTTTGATGATAACAAAGTGAAAAGATATAGTATTCATAAGTTTCATGTTTGAACTATCTGCTGCCTAAAATTATTATGTTTTGACTTGCAGATACTCTGATTGATGTAAGCAAGATCACGTCTATTCAGCATCAGAATTTGATACACCAGCATCAGAAGTTGCTACATCAGAACGTCAAGATCAGATGATCAACTCACATACATGCTGAAGCCTGATGAACAAGACTGCACTCAAACACTCTGATACAGAAACACAATAGTTCATCAGCAGCGAAGCAGAATCAGAATGAGCCAAGCCAGAACTTGCGTTAAAGAAGCAACGGTACTGTGCATTGAAAGCTAATTAATTTCAACGGCCTCATTCCAGACAAGATCTGCTCAATAAGGAAAGCTTGTTATTAGCATTGAATCAAGAATATTGCATTCAACGTTCATCTTCTCAAGTGCTATATAAACAAGGCTTTGAAGATTATAATGGCTAATGCTCTCCAAATATCTACACGTACAAAGCTGAACCATAATCTTCGTTCTACCAGTTTTGCTAAACCACATACTCTGATACTCCATTACTGTTTAGCAATCTAGTTTCTAAGCTTCAATTTGTGTATACATCACAGTTGTGATAAAGTTTTGTAGAAAACATCCACACACATTGTTTTATACCTTTGTAAGAAAGTGTTGCCTTGACAAACCGGGTTGTGGTTTGAATCAAGAAGGCTTTAGCAGTTGTTAAAGCAGTCTGTAATATTCAGTTGAATATAGTGAATTAAGACCTCGTTGGAGAGAGGCGAAATCACCTTGACGGGTGGACTGGAGTAGTTTGAGATCAAACGAACCAGGATAAAAATATCGTGTTCATTGCTTTAGATTTCAGTTTTACAATTCAACCCCCCCTTCTTGTGTTTTTCACCCCTTCAAGTGTTTCTACAAGCCACCGGTTTATTTTGAATTTCCGACGGTACGCGTGCAATTGTGTTTTTGCCAAAAACAGAAGCGGAGGAAAATGTGCCTTAGGAAAATAATTTCCTGCTGTTTTTTGCATGGAAATCTCAAATAATAAATTGAGAGTGTCCCCAAAGTTTCGTAGAGTTTCGACAAGCCCTCGGTTTATTTTGACTTTCCGACAGTACCCGTGCGATTTGGTTTTTGCCAAAAATGGAAGCGGAGGCAAACGCGCATTAGGAAAATAATTTCATGATGATTTTTTGCATGGACATCTAAAATAATACATTTAGAGTGTCTCCAAAGTTTCATAGCATTTAGACAAGCCCTCGGTTTATTTTGAATTTCCGATGGTACGCGTGCAATTGTGTTTTTGCAAAAAATGGAAGCGGAGGCAAACACGCCTTAGGAAAATAATTTCCTGCTTATTTTTTGCATGTACATCTAAAATAATACATTGATAGTTTCCCCAAAGTTTCATAGCGTTTTGACAAGCCCTCGGTTTATTTTTAATTTCAGACGGTTCGCGTGCAATTGCATTTTTGCCAAAAACGGAAGCGGAGGTAAACACGCCTTAGGAAAATAATTTCCTGCTGATTTTTTGCATGGACATATCAAATATTACATTGAGAGTGCCCCCAAAGTTTCGTAGAGTTTCTACAAGCCCTCGGTTTATTTTGACTTTCCGACGGTACGCGTGCAATTGCGTTTTTGCCAAAAACGGAAGCGGAGGCAAACGCACATTAGGAAAATAATTTCCTGCTTATTTTTTGCATGTACATCTAAAATAATACATTAATAGTGTCCCCAAAGTTTCGTAGAGTTTCGACAAGCCCTCGGTTTATTTTGACTTTCCGACGGTACGCGTGCGATTGCGCTTTTGCCAAAAACGGAAGCGGAGGCAAACGCCCATTAGGAAAATAATTTCCTGCTGATTTTTTGCATGGACATCTAAAATAATACATTGAGAGTGTCTCAAAAGTTTCATATCATTTTGACAAGCCCTCGGTTTATTTTGAATTTCAGACGGTACGCGTGCAATTGCGTTTTTGCCAAAAATGGAAGCGGAGGCCAACGCGCATTAGGAAAATAATTTCCTACTGATTTTTTGCATGTAAATCTCAAATAATTCATTGAGAGTGTCCCCAAAGTTTCATAGTATTTCTACAAGCCATCGGTTTATTTTGAATTTCCGACGGTACGCGTGCGATTGCGTTTTTGCCAAAAACAGAAGCGGAGGCAAACGCGCATTAGGAAAATAATTTCCTGCTGATTTTTTGCTTGGACATCTCAAATAATACATTGAGAGAGTACCCAAAGGTTCATAGCGTTTCGACAAGCCCTCGGTTTATTTTGAATTTCAGACGGTACGCGTGCAATTGCGTTTTTGCCAAAAATGGAAGCGGAGGCCAACGCGCATTAGGAAAATAATTTCCTGCTAATTTTTTGCATGGACATCTAAAATAATACATTAATAGTGTCCCCAAAGTTTCGTAGAGTTTCGACAAGTCCTCGGTTTATTTTGAATTTCCGACAGTACGTGTGCAATTGTGTTTTTGCAAAAAACGGATGCGGAGGCAAACGCGCATTAGGAAAATAATTTCCTGCTTATTTTTTGCATGGACATCTAAAATAATACATTTAGAGTGTCCTTAAAGTTTCATAGTGTTTCTACAAGCCACCGGTTTATTTTGAATTTCTGACAGTACGCGTGCAATTGTGTTTTTGCCAAAAACGGAAGCGGAGGAAAATGTGCCTTAGGAAAATAATTTCCTGCTGATTTTTTGCATGGAAATCTCAAATAATAAATTGAGAGTGTCCCCAAAGTTTTGTAGAGTTTCAACAAGCCCTCGGTTTATTTTGACTTTCCGACAGTACCCGTGCGATTTGGTTTTTGCCAAAAATGGAAGCGGAGGCAAACGCGCATTAGGAAAATAATTTCATGATGATTTTTTGCATGGACATCTAAAATAATACATTTAGAGTGTCTCCAAAGTTTCATAGCATTTAGACAAGCCCTCGGTTTATTTTGAATTTCCGATGGTACGCGTGCAATTGTGTTTTTGCAAAAAATGGAAGCGGAGGCAAACACGCCTTAGGAAAATAATTTCCTGCTTATTTTTTGCATGTACATCTAAAATAATACATTGATAGTTTCCCCAAAGTTTCATAGCGTTTTGACAAGCCCTCGGTTTATTTTTAATTTCAGACGGTTCGCGTGCAATTGCATTTTTGCCAAAAACGGAAGCGGAGGTAAACACGCCTTAGGAAAATAATTTCCTGCTGATTTTTTGCATGGACATATCAAATATTACATTGAGAGTGCCCCCAAAGTTTCGTAGAGTTTCTACAAGCCCTCGGTTTATTTTGACTTTCCGACGGTACGCGTGCAATTGCGTTTTTGCCAAAAACGGAAGCGGAGGCAAACGCACATTAGGAAAATAATTTCCTGCTTATTTTTTGCATGTACATCTAAAATAATACATTAATAGTGTCCCCAAAGTTTCGTAGAGTTTCGACAAGCCCTCGGTTTATTTTGACTTTCCGACGGTACGCGTGCGATTGCGCTTTTGCCAAAAACGGAAGCGGAGGCAAACGCCCATTAGGAAAATAATTTCCTGCTGATTTTTTGCATGGACATCTAAAATAATACATTGAGAGTGTCTCAAAAGTTTCATATCATTTTGACAAGCCCTCGGTTTATTTTGAATTTCAGACGGTACGCGTGCAATTGCGTTTTTGCCAAAAATGGAAGCGGAGGCCAACGCGCATTAGGAAAATAATTTCCTACTGATTTTTTGCATGTAAATCTCAAATAATTCATTGAGAGTGTCCCCAAAGTTTCATAGTATTTCTACAAGCCATCGGTTTATTTTGAATTTCCGACGGTACGCGTGCGATTGCGTTTTTGCCAAAAACAGAAGCGGAGGCAAACGCGCATTAGGAAAATAATTTCCTGCTGATTTTTTGCTTGGACATCTCAAATAATACATTGAGAGAGTACCCAAAGGTTCATAGCGTTTCGACAAGCCCTCGGTTTATTTTGAATTTCAGACGGTACGCGTGCAATTGCGTTTTTGCCAAAAATGGAAGCGGAGGCCAACGCGCATTAGGAAAATAATTTCCTGCTAATTTTTTGCATGGACATCTAAAATAATACATTAATAGTGTCCCCAAAGTTTCGTAGAGTTTCGACAAGTCCTCGGTTTATTTTGAATTTCCGACAGTACGTGTGCAATTGTGTTTTTGCAAAAAACGGATGCGGAGGCAAACGCGCATTAGGAAAATAATTTCCTGCTTATTTTTTGCATGGACATCTAAAATAATACATTTAGAGTGTCCTTAAAGTTTCATAGTGTTTCTACAAGCCACCGGTTTATTTTGAATTTCTGACAGTACGCGTGCAATTGTGTTTTTGCCAAAAACGGAAGCGGAGGAAAATGTGCCTTAGGAAAATAATTTCCTGCTGATTTTTTGCATGGAAATCTCAAATAATAAATTGAGAGTGTCCCCAAAGTTTTGTAGAGTTTCAACAAGCCCTCGGTTTATTTTGACTTTCCGACAGTACCCGTGCGATTTGGTTTTTGCCAAAAATGGAAGCGGAGGCAAACGCGCATTAGGAAAATAATTTCATGATGATTTTTTGCATGGACATCTAAAATAATACATTTAGAGTGTCTCCAAAGTTTCATAGCATTTAGACAAGCCCTCGGTTTATTTTGAATTTCCGATGGTACGCGTGCAATTGTGTTTTTGCAAAAAATGGAAGCGGAGGCAAACACGCCTTAGGAAAATAATTTCCTGCTTATTTTTTGCATGTACATCTAAAATAATACATTGATAGTTTCCCCAAAGTTTCATAGCGTTTTGACAAGCCCTCGGTTTATTTTTAATTTCAGACGGTTCGCGTGCAATTGCATTTTTGCCAAAAACGGAAGCGGAGGTAAACACGCCTTAGGAAAATAATTTCCTGCTGATTTTTTGCATGGACATATCAAATATTACATTGAGAGTGCCCCCAAAGTTTCGTAGAGTTTCTACAAGCCCTCGGTTTATTTTGACTTTCCGACGGTACGCGTGCAATTGCGTTTTTGCCAAAAACGGAAGCGGAGGCAAACGCACATTAGGAAAATAATTTCCTGCTTATTTTTTGCATGTACATCTAAAATAATACATTAATAGTGTCCCCAAAGTTTCGTAGAGTTTCGACAAGCCCTCGGTTTATTTTGACTTTCCGACGGTACGCGTGCGATTGCGCTTTTGCCAAAAACGGAAGCGGAGGCAAACGCCCATTAGGAAAATAATTTCCTGCTGATTTTTTGCATGGACATCTAAAATAATACATTGAGAGTGTCTCAAAAGTTTCATATCATTTTGACAAGCCCTCGGTTTATTTTGAATTTCAGACGGTACGCGTGCAATTGCGTTTTTGCCAAAAATGGAAGCGGAGGCCAACGCGCATTAGGAAAATAATTTCCTACTGATTTTTTGCATGTAAATCTCAAATAATTCATTGAGAGTGTCCCCAAAGTTTCATAGTATTTCTACAAGCCATCGGTTTATTTTGAATTTCCGACGGTACGCGTGCGATTGCGTTTTTGCCAAAAACAGAAGCGGAGGCAAACGCGCATTAGGAAAATAATTTCCTGCTGATTTTTTGCTTGGACATCTCAAATAATACATTGAGAGAGTACCCAAAGGTTCATAGCGTTTCGACAAGCCCTCGGTTTATTTTGAATTTCAGACGGTACGCGTGCAATTGCGTTTTTGCCAAAAATGGAAGCGGAGGCCAACGCGCATTAGGAAAATAATTTCCTGCTAATTTTTTGCATGGACATCTAAAATAATACATTAATAGTGTCCCCAAAGTTTCGTAGAGTTTCGACAAGTCCTCGGTTTATTTTGAATTTCCGACAGTACGTGTGCAATTGTGTTTTTGCAAAAAACGGATGCGGAGGCAAACGCGCATTAGGAAAATAATTTCCTGCTTATTTTTTGCATGGACATCTAAAATAATACATTTAGAGTGTCCTTAAAGTTTCATAGTGTTTCTACAAGCCACCGGTTTATTTTGAATTTCTGACAGTACGCGTGCAATTGTGTTTTTGCCAAAAACGGAAGCGGAGGAAAATGTGCCTTAGGAAAATAATTTCCTGCTGATTTTTTGCATGGAAATCTCAAATAATAAATTGAGAGTGTCCCCAAAGTTTCGTAGAGTTTCAACAAGCCCTCGGTTTATTTTGACTTTCCGACAGTACCCGTGCGATTTGGTTTTTGCCAAAAATGGAAGCGGAGGCAAACGCGCATTAGGAAAATAATTTCATGATGATTTTTTGCATGGACATCTAAAATAATACATTTAGAGTGTCTCCAAAGTTTCATAGCATTTAGACAAGGCCTCGGTTTATTTTGAATTTCCGAGGGTACGCGTGCAATTGCGTTTTTGCTAAAAACAGAAGCGGATGAAAACGCCAATTAGGAAAATAATTTGATGCTGATTTTTTGCATGGACATCTAAAATAAAACATTTAGAGTGTCGCCAAAGTTTCATAGCATTTAGACAAGCCCTCGGTTTATTTTGAATTTCCGACGGTACGCGTGCAATTGCTTTTTTGCCAAAAACGGAAGCGGACACAAACGCGCCGTAGGAAAATAATTTCCTGCTGATTTTTTGCATGTACATATAAAATAATACATTTAGAGTGTCGCCAAAGTTTCATAGCATTTCTACAAGCCGTCGGTTAATTTTGAATTTCCGATGGTACGCGTGCAATTGTGTTTTTGCAAAAAACGGAAGCGGAGGCAAACACGCCTTAGGAAAATAATTTCCTGCTGATTTTTTGCATGTACATCTCAAATAATACATTGAGAGTGTCCAAAAAGTTTCATAGTATTTCTACAAGCCCTCGGTTTATTTTGAATTTCCGACGGTATGCGTGCAATTGCGTTTTTGCCAAAAACAGAAGCGGAGGCAAACGCGCATTAGGAAAATAATTTCCTGCTGATTTTTTGCTTAGACATCTCAAATAATACATTGAGAGAGTACCCAAAGGTTCATAGCGTTTCGACAAGCCCTCGGTTTATTTTGAATTTCAGACGGTACGCGTGCAATTGCGTTTTTGCCAAAAATGGAAGCGGAGGCCAACGCGCATTAGGAAAATAATT
The DNA here is from genome assembly GCA_948472305.1 of Vicia faba. Taxonomy (NCBI): domain Eukaryota; kingdom Viridiplantae; phylum Streptophyta; class Magnoliopsida; order Fabales; family Fabaceae; genus Vicia; species Vicia faba. The sequence goes on from OX451740.1 coordinate 550,918,487, forward strand.
TCCTACTGATTTTTTGCATGGACATCTAAAATAATACATTAATAGTGTCCCCAAAGTTTCGTAGAGTTTCGACAAGTCCTCGGTTTATTTTGAATTTCCGACAGTACGTGTGCAATTGTGTTTTTGCAAAAAACGGATGCGGAGGCAAACGCGCATTAGGAAAATAATTTCCTGCTGATTTTTTGCATGGACATCTAAAATAATACATTTAGAGTGTCCTTAAAGTTTCATAGTGTTTCTACAAGCCACCGGTTTATTTTGAATTTCTGACGGTACGCGTGCAATTGTGTTTTTGCCAAAAACGGAAGCGGAGGAAAATGTGCCTTAGGAAAATAATTTCCTGCTGATTTTTTGCATGGAAATCTCAAATAATAAATTGAGAGTGTCCACAAAGTTTCGTAGAGTTTCGACAAGCCCTCGGTTTATTTTGACTTTCCGACAGTACCCGTGCGATTTGGTTTTTGCCAAAAATGGAAGCGGAGGCAAACGCGCATTAGGAAAATAATTTCATGATGATTTTTTGCATGGACATCTAAAATAATACATTTAGAGTGTCTCCAAAGTTTCATAGCATTTAGACAAGGCCTCGGTTTATTTTGAATTTCCGAGGGTACGCGTGCAATTGCGTTTTTGCTAAAAACAGAAGCGGATGAAAACGCCAATTAGGAAAATAATTTGATGCTGATTTTTTGCATGGACATCTAAAATAAAACATTTAGAGTGTCGCCAAAGTTTCATAGCATTTAGACAAGCCCTCGGTTTATTTTGAATTTCCGACGGTACGCGTACAATTGCTTTTTTGCCAAAAACGGAAGCGGACACAAACGCGCCGTAGGAAAATAATTTCCTGCTGATTTTTTGCATGTACATATAAAATAATACATTTAGAGTGTCGCCAAAGTTTCATAGCATTTCTACAAGCCGTCGGTTAATTTTGAATTTCCGATGGTACGCGTGCAATTGTGTTTTTGCAAAAAACGGAAGCGGAGGCAAACACGCCTTAGGAAAATAATTTCCTGCTGATTTTTTGCATGTACATCTCAAATAATACATTGAGAGTGTCCAAAAAGTTTCATAGTATTTCTACAAGCCCTCGGTTTATTTTGAATTTCCGACGGTATGCGTGCAATTGCGTTTTTGCCAAAAACAGAAGCGGAGGCAAACGCGCATTAGGAAAATAATTTCCTGCTTATTTTTTGCTTAGACATCTCAAATAATACATTGAGAGAGTACCCAAAGGTTCATAGCGTTTCGACAAGCCCTCGGTTTATTTTGAATTTCAGACGGTACGCATGCAATTGCGTTTTTGCCAAAAATGGAAGCGGAGGCCAACGCGCATTAGGAAAATAATTTCCTGCTGATTTTTTGCATGGACATCTAAAATAATACATTAATAGTGTCCCCAAAGTTTCGTAGAGTTTCGACAAGTCCTCGGTTTATTTTGAATTTCCGACAGTACGTGTGCAATTGTGTTTTTGCAAAAAACGGATGCGGAGGCAAACGCGCATTAGGAAAATAATTTCCTGCTGATTTTTTGCATGGACATCTAAAATAATACATTTAGAGTGTCCTTAAAGTTTCATAGTGTTTCTACAAGCCACCGGTTTATTTTGAATTTCTGACGGTACGCGTGCAATTGTGTTTTTGCCAAAAACGGAAGCGGAGGAAAATGTGCCTTAGGAAAATAATTTCCTGCTGATTTTTTGCATGGAAATCTCAAATAATAAATTGAGAGTGTCCACAAAGTTTCGTAGAGTTTCGACAAGCCCTCGGTTTATTTTGACTTTCCGACAGTACCCGTGCGATTTGGTTTTTGCCAAAAATGGAAGCGGAGGCAAACGCGCATTAGGAAAATAATTTCATGATGATTTTTTGCATGGACATCTAAAATAATACATTTAGAGTGTCTCCAAAGTTTCATAGCATTTAGACAAGGCCTCGGTTTATTTTGAATTTCCGACGGTACGCGTGCAATTGCGTTTTTGCTAAAAACGGAAGCGGATGAAAACGCCCATTAGGAAAATAATTTCATGCTGATTTTTTGCATGGACATCTAAAATAAAACATTTAGAGTGTCGCCAAAGTTTCATAGCATTTAGACAAGCCCTCGGTTTATTTTGAATTTCCGACGGTACGCGTGCAATTGCGTTTTTGCCAAAAACGGAAGCGGACGCAAACGCGCCGTAGGAAAATAATTTCCTGCTGAATTTTTGCATGTACATATAAAATAATACATTTAGAGTGTCGCCAAAGTTTCATAGCATTTCTACAAGCCGTCGGTTAATTTTGAATTTCCGATGGTACGCGTGCAATTGTGTTTTTGCAAAAAACGGAAGCGGAGGCAAACACGCCTTAGGAAAATAATTTCCTGCTGATTTTTTGCATGTACATCTCAAATAATACATTGAGAGTGTCCAAAAAGTTTCATAGTATTTCTACAAGCCCTCGGTTTATTTTGAATTTCCGACAGAACGCGTGCAATTGCGTTTTTGCCAAAAACAGAAGCGGAGGCAAACGCGCATTAGGAAAATAATTTCCTGCTGATTTTTTGCTTGGACATCTCAAATAATACATTGAGAGTGTCCCCAAAGTTTCATAGTGTTTCAACAAGCCCTCGGTTTATTTTGAATTTCAGACGGTACGCGTGCAATTGCGTTTTTGCCAAAAATGGAAGCGGAGGCCAACGCGCATTAGGAAAATAATTTCCTGCTGATTTTTTGCATGGACATATAAAATAATACATTAATAGTGTCCCCAAAGTTTCATAGAGTTTCAACAAGCCCTCGGTTTATTTTAAATTTCCGACAGTACGTGTGCAATTGTGTTTTTGTAAGAAACGGAAGCGGAGGCAAACGCGCATTAGGAAAATAATTTCCTGCTTATTTTTTCCATGTACATCTCAAATAATACATTGAGAGTGTCCCCAAATTTTCATAGCGTTTCGAAAAGCCCTCGGTTTATTTTGAATTTCAGACGGTACGCGTGCAATTGCGTTTTTGCCAAAAACGGAAGCGGAGGCAAACGCGCATTAGGAAAATAATTTCCTGCTGATTTTTTTCTGTGAAATCTAAAATAATACATTAATAGTGTCTCCAAAGTTTCGTAGAGTTTCGACAAGCCCTCGGTTAATTTTTACTTTCAAACTGTACGCTTGCAATTGCGTTTTTGCCAAAAACGGAAGCGGAGGCAAACGCGCCTTAGGAAAATAATTTCCCGCTGATTTTTTGCGTGGACATCTAATATAATACATTGAGAGTGTTGCCAAAGTTTCCAAGAGTTTCGACAAGCCCTCGGTTTATTTTGAATTTCCGACGGTACGCGTGCAATTGCGTTTTTGCCAAAAACGGAAGCGGATGCAAACGCGCCTTAGGAAAATAATTTCCCTCTGATTTTTTTCATGTACATCTCAAATAATACATTGAGAGTGTCCCCAAAGTTTCATAGCGTTTCGACATCGGTTTATTTTGAATTTCCGACGGTACGCGTGCAATTGTGTTTTTGACAAAAACGGAAGCGGAGGCAAACGCGCATTAGGAAAATAATTTCCTGCTGAGTTTTTGCTTGGACATCTAAAATAATACATTGAGAGTGTCCCCAAAGTTTCATAGTGTTTCTACAAGCCCCCGGTTTATTTTGAATTTCCGACGGTACGCGTGCAATTGTGTTTTTGCCAAAAACGGAAGCGGAGGAAAATGCGCCATAGGAAAATAATTTCCTGCTGATTTTTTGCATGGACATCTCAAATAATAAAATGAGAGTGTCCCCAAAGTTTCATAGAGTTTCGACAATCCCTCGGTTTATTTTGACTTTCCGACAGTACGCATGCGATTGGGTTTTTGCCAAAAATGGAAGCGGAGGCAAACGCGCATTAGGAAAATAATTTCATGCTGGTTTTTTGCATGGACATCTAAAATAATACATTTAGAGTGTCGCCGAAGTTTCATAGCATTTAGACAAGGCCTCGGTTTATTTTGAATTTCCGACGGTATGCGTGCAATTGCGTTTTTGCCAAAAACGGAAGCGGAGGCAAACGCCCATTAGGAAAATAATTTCCTTATGATTTTTTGCTTGGACATCTCAAATAATACATTGAGAGTTTCCCCAAACTTTCATAGTGTTTCTAGAAGCCCTCGGTTTATTTTGAATTTCTGACGGTACGCGTGCAATTGCGTTTTTGCCAAAAACGGAAGCGGAGACAAACGTGCCTTAGGAAAATAATTTCCTACTTATTTTTTGCATGGACATATCAAATAATACATTGATAGTGTCCCCAAAGTTTCGTAGAGTTTCGAAAAGCCCTCGGTTTATTTTGACTTTCCGACAATATGCGTGCAATTGCGTTTTTGTAAAAAACGGAAGCGGGGGCAAACGCGCATTAGGAAAATAATTTACTTCTGATTTTTTGCATGGACATTTCAAATAATACATTGAGAGTTTCGACAAAGTTTCATAGCGTTTCTACAAGCCCTCGGTTTATTTTGAATTTCCGACGGTACGCTTGCAATTGCGTTTTTGCCAAAAACGGAAGCGGACGCAAACGCGCCGTAGGAAAATAATTTCCTGCTGATTTTTTGCATGTAGATATAAAATAATACATTTAGAGTGTCTCCAAAGTTTCATAGCATTTCGACAAGCCCTCGGTTTATTTTGAATTTCCGACGGTACGCGTGCAATTGCGTTTTTGCCAAAAACAGAAGCGGAGGCAAACGCGCATTAGGAAAATAATTTCCTGCTGATTTTATGCATGTACATCTCAAATAATACATTGAGAGTTTCCCCAAAGTTTCATAGCGTTTTGACAAGCCCTCGGTTTATTTCGAATTTCAGACGGTACGCGTGCAATTGCGTTTTTGCCAAAAATGGAAGCGGAGGCCAACGCGCATTAGGAAAATAATTTCCTGCTGTTTTTTTGCATGGACATATAAAATAATACATTAATAATGTCCCCAAAGTTTCGTAGAGTTTCAACAAGCCCTCGGTTTATTTTGAATTTCCGACAGTACGTGTGCAATTGTGTTTTTGTAAAAAACGGAAGCGGAGGCAAACGCGCATTAGGAAAATAATTTCCTGCTTATTTTTTGCATGTACATCTCAAATAATACATTGAGAGTGTCCCCAAAGTTTCATAGCGTTTCGACATCGATTTATTTTGAATTTCCGACGGTACGCGTGCAATTGTGTTTTTGACAAAAACGGAAGCGGAGGCAAACGCGCATTAGGAAAATAATTTCCTACTGAGTTTTTGCTTGGACATCTAAAATAATACATTGAGAGTGTCCCCAAAGTTTCATAGTGTTTCTACAAGCCCCCGGTTTATTTTGAATTTCTGACGGTACGCGTGCAATTATGTTTTTGCCAAAAACGGAAGCGGAGGAAAATGCGCCTTAGGAAAATAATTTCCTGCTGATTTTTTGCATGGACATCTCAAATAATAAATTGAGAGTGTCCCCAAAGTTTCGTAGAGTTTCGACAATCCCTCGGTTTATTTGGACTTTCCGACAGTACGCGTGCAATTGCGTTTTTGCCAAAAAAGGAAGCGGAGGCAAACGCGCCATAGGAAAATAATTTCCTGCTGATTTTTTTCATGTACATCTCAAATAATACATTGAGAGTGTCCCCAAAGTTTCATAGCATTTCGACATCGGTTTATGTTGAATTTCCGACGGTACGCGTGCAATTGCGTTTTTGCCAAAAATAGAAGCGGAGGCAAACGCGCATTAGGAAAATAATTTCCTGCTGAGTTTTTGCTTGGACATCTAAAATAATACATTGAGAGTGTACCCAAAGTTTCATAGTGTTTCTACAAGCCCCCGGTTTATTTTGAATTTCCGACGGTACGCGTGCAATTATGTTTTTGCCAAAAACGGAAGCGGAGGAAAATGCACCTTAGGAAAATAATTTCCTGCTGATTTTTTGCATGGACATCTCAAATAATAAATTGAGAGTGTCCCCAAAGTTTCGTAGAGTTTCTACAATCCCTCGGTTTATTTTGACTTTCCGACAGTACACGTGCGATTGGGTTTTTGCCAAAAATGGAAGCGAAGGCAAACGCGCATTAGGAAAATAATTTCATGCTGATTTTTTGCATGGACATCTAAAATAATACATTTAGAGTGTCGCCAAAGTTTCATAGTATTTAGACAAGCCCTCGGTTTATTTTGAATTTCCGACGGTACGCGTGCAATTGCGTTTTTGCCAAAAACGGAAGCGGAGGCAAACGCCCATTAGGAAAATAATTTCCTGCTGATTTTTTGCTTGGACATCTCAAATAATACATTGAGAGTGTCCCCAAACTTTCATAGTGTTTCTACAAGCCCTCGGTTTATTTTGAATTTCTGACGGTACGCGTGCAATTGCGTTTTTGCCAAAAACGGAAGCGGAGAATAACTTGCCATAGGAAAATAATTTCCTGCTTATTTTTTGCATGGACATATCAAATAATACATTGATAGTGTCCCCAAAGTTTCGTAGAGTTTCGAAAAGCCCTCGGTTTATTTTGACTTTCCGACAATACGCGTCCAATTGCGTTTTTGCCAAAAACGAAAGCGGAGGCAAACGCGCATTAGGAAAATAATTTCCTTCTGATTTTTTTCATGGACATCTCAAATAATACATTGAGAGTTTCGACAAAGTTTCATAGCGTTTCTACAAGCCCTCGGTTTATTTTGAATTTCCGACGGTATGCTTGCAATTGCGTTTTTGCCAAAAATGGAAGCGGACGCAAACGCGCCGTAGGAAAATAATTTCCTGCTGATTTTTTGCATGTACATATAAAATAATACATTTAGAGTGTCGCCAAAGTTTCATAGAATTTCGACAAGCCCTCGGTTTATTTTGAATTTCCGACGGTACGCGTGCAATTGCGTTTTTGCCAAAAACAGAAGCGGAGGCAAACGCGCATTAGGAAAATAATTTCCTGCTGATTATTTACATGTATATCTCAAATAATACATTGAGAGTTTCCCCAAATTTTCATAGCGTTTCGACAAGCCCTCGGTATATTTTGAATTTCAGACAGTACGCGTGCAATTGTGTTTTTGCCAAAAATGGAAGCGGAGGCCAACGCGCATTAGGAAAATAATTTCCTGCTGATTTTTTGCATGGACATATAAAATAATACATTGAGAGTGTTGCCAAAGTTTCACAGCGTTTAGACAATCCCTCGGTTTATTTTGAATTTCCGACAATACGCCTGCAATTGCGTTTTTGCCAAAAACGGAAGCGGAGGCAAACGCGCATTAGGAAAATAATTTCCTTCTGATTTTTTGCATGGACATCTCAAATAATACATTGAGAGTTTCGACAAAGTTTCATAGCGTTTCTACAAGCCCTCGGTTTATTTTGAATTTCCGACGGTACGCTTGCAATTGTGTTTTTGCCAAAAACGGAAGCGGAGGCAAACGCGCCGTAGGAAAATAATTTCCTGCTGATTTTTTGCATGTATATATCAAATAATACATTTAGAGTGTCTCCAAAGTTTCATAGCATTTCGACAAGCCCTCGGTTTATTTTGAATTTCCGACGGTACGCGTGCAATTGCGTTTTTGCCAAAAACAGAAGCGGAGGCAATAGAGCATTAGGAAAATAATTTCCTGCTGATTTTTTGCATGTACATCTCAAATAATACATTGAGATTTTACCCAAAGTTTTATAGCTTTTCGACAAGCCCTCGGTTTATTTTGAATTTCAGACGGTACGCGTGCAATTGCATTTTTGCCAAAAATGGAAGCAGAGGCCAACGCGCATTAGGAAAATAATTTCCTGCTGATTTTTTGCATGGACATATAAAATAATACATTAATAGTGTCCCCAAAGTTTCGTAGAGTTTCAACAAGCCCTCGGTTTATTTTGAATTTCCGACAGTACGTGTGCAATTGTGTTTTTGTAAAAAACGGAAGCGGAGGCAAACGTGCATTAGGAAAATAATTTCCTGCTTATTTTTTGCATGTACATCTCAAATAATACATTGAGAGTGTCCCCAAAGTTTTATAGCGTTTCGAAAAGCCCTCGGTTTATTTTGAATTTCCGACGGTATGCGTGCAATTGCGTTTTTGCCAAAAAAGGAAGCGGAGGCAAACGCGCCGTAGGAAAATAATTTCCTGCTGATTTCTTGCATGTACATATCAAATAATACATTTAGAGTGTCGCCAAAGTTTCATAGCATTTCGACAAGCCCTCGGTTTATTTTGAATTTCCGACGGTACGCGTGCAATTGCGTTTTTGCCAAAAACAGAAGCGGAGGCAAACGCGCATTAGGAAAATAATTTCCTGCTGATTTTTTGCATGTACATCTTAAATAATACATTGAGAGTTTCCCCAAAGTTTCATAGCGTTTCGACAAGCCCTCGGTTTATTTTGAATTTCAGACGGTACGCGTGCAATTGCGTTTTTGCCAAAAATGGAAGCGGAGGCCAACGCGCATTAGGAAAATAATTTCCTGTTGATTTTTTGCATGGACATATAAAATAATACATTAATAGTGTCCCCAAAGTTTCTTATAGTTTCAATAAGCCCTCGGTTTATTTTGAATTTCCGACAGTACGTGTGCAATTGTGTTTTTGTAAAAAACGGAAGCGGAGGCAAACGCGCATTAGGAAAATAATTTCCTGCTGATTTTTTGCATGTACATCTCAAATAATACATTGAGAGTGTCCCCAAAGTTTTATAGCGTTTCGAAAAGCCCTCAGTTTATTTTGAATTTCAGACGGTACGCGTGCAATTGCGTGTTTGCCAAAAACGGAAGCGGAGGCAAATGCGCATTAGGAAAATAATTTCCTGCTGATTTTTTTCTTGGAAATCTAAAATAATACATTGATAGTGTCTCCAAAGTTTCGTAGAGTTTCGACAAGCCCTCATTTAATTTTGACTTTCCAACTGTACGCTTGCAATTGCGTTTTTGCCAAAAACGGAAGCGGAGGCAAACGCGCCTTAGGAAAATAATTTCCCGCTGATTTTTTGCGTGGACATCTAAAATAATACATTGAGAGTGTTGCCAAAGTTTCCCAGAGTTTCGACAAGCCCTCGGTTTATTTTGAATTTCCGACGGTACGCGTGCAATTGCGTTTTTGCCAAAAACGGAAGCGGAGGCAAACGCGCCTTAGGAAAATAATTTCCTACTGATTTTTTTCATGTACATCTCAAATAATACATTGAGAGTGTCCCCAAAGTTTCATAGCGTTTCGACATCGGTTTATTTTGAATTTCCGACGGTACGCGTGCAATTGCGTTTTTGCCAAAAACAGAAGCGGAGGCAAACGCGCATTAGGAAAATAATTTCCTACTGATTTCTTGAATGTACATCTAAAATAATACATTGAGAGTTTCCCCAAAGTTTCATAGCGTTTCGACAAGCCCTCGGTATATTTTGAATTTCAGACGGTACGCGTGCAATTGCGTTTTTGCCAAAAATGGAAGCGGAGGCCAACGCGCATTGGGAAAATAATTTCCTGCTGATTTTTTGCATGGACATATAAAATAATACATTGAGAGTGTTGCCAAAGTTTCACAGCGTTTAGACAATCCCTCGGTTTATTTTGAATTTCCGACAATACGCGTGCAATTGCGTTTTTGCCAAAAACGGAAGCGGAGGCAAACGCGCATTAGGAAAATAATTTCCTTCTGATTTTTTGCATGGACATCTCAAATAACACATTGAGAGTTTCGACAAAGTTTCATAGCGTTTCTACAAGCCCTCGGTTTATTTTGAATTTCCGACGGTACGCTTGCAATTACGTTTTTGCCAAAAACGGAAGCGGAGGCAAACGCGCCGTAGGAAAATAATTTCCTGCTGATTTTTTGCATGTACATATCAAATAATACATTTAGAGTGTCGCCAAAGTTTCATAGCATTTTGACAAGCCATCGGTTTATTTTGAATTTCCGACGGTACGCGTGCAATTGTGTTTTTGCCAAAAACAGAAGCGGAGGCAATAGCGCATTAGGAAAATAATTTCCTGCTGAATTTTTTGCATGTACATCTCAAATAATACATTGAGAGTTTCCCAGAAGTTTTATAGTGTTTCGACAAGCCCTCGGTTTATTTTGAATTTCAGACGGTACGCGTGCAATTGCATTTTTGCTAAAAATGGAAGCAGAGGCCAACGCGCATTAGGAAAATAATTTCCTGCTGATTTTTTGCATGGACATATAAAATAATACATTAATAGTGTCCCCAAGGTTTCGTAGAGTTTCAACAAGCCCTCGGTTTATTTTGAATTTCCGACAGTACGTGTGCAATTGTGTTTTTGTAAAAAACGGAAGCGGAGGCAAACGCGCATTAGGAAAATAATTTCCTGCTTATTTTTTGCATGTACATCTCAAATAATACATTGAGAGTGTCCCCAAAGTTTTATAGCGTTTCGAAAAGCCCTCGGTTTATTTTGAATTTCCGACGGTATGCGTGCAATTGCGTTTTTGCCAAAAAAGGAAGCGGAGGCAAACGCACCGTAGGAAAATAATTTCCTGCTGATTTTTTGCATGTACATATCAAATAATACATTTAGAGTGTCGCCAAAGTTTCATAGCATATCGACAAGCCCTCGGTTTATTTTGAATTTCTGACGGTACGCGTGCAATTGCGTTTTTGCCAAAAACAGAAGCGGAGGCAAACGCGCATTAGGAAAATAATTTCCTGCTGATTTTTTGCATGTACATCTCAAATAATACATTGAGAGTTTCCCCAAAGTTTCATAGCGTTTCGACAAGCCCTCGGTTTATTTTGAATTTCAGACGGTACGCGTGCAATTGCGTTTTTGCCAAAAATGGAAGCGGAGGCCAACGCGCATTAGGAAAATAATTTCCTGTTGATTTTTTGCATGGACATATAAAATAATACATTAATAGTGTCCCCAAAGTTTCGTATAGTTTCAACAAGCCCTCGGTTTATTTTGAATTTCCGACAGTACGTGTGCAATTGTGTTTTTGTAAAAAACGGAAGCGGAGGCAAACGCGCATTAGGAAAATAATTTCCTGCTGATTTTTTGCATGTACATCTCAAATAATACATTGAGAGTGTCCCCAAAGTTTTATAGCGTTTCGAAAAGCCCTCGGTTTATTTTGAATTTCAGACGGTACGCGTGCAATTGCGTGTTTGCCAAAAACAGAAGCGGAGGCAAATGCGCATTAGGAAAATAATTTCCTGCTGATTTTTTTCTTGGAAATCTAAAATAAAACATTGATAGTGTCTCCAAAGTTTCGTAGAGTTTCGACAAGCCCTCGTTTAATTTTGACTTTCCAACTGTACGCTTGCAATTGCGTTTTTGCCAAAAACGGAAGCGGAGGCAAACGCGCCTTAGGAAAATAATTTCCCGCTGATTTTTTGCATGGACATCTAAAATAATACATTGAGAGTGTTGCCAAAGTTTCCCAGAGTTTCGACAAGCCCTCGGTTTATTTTGAATTTCCGACGGTACGCGTGCAATTGCGTTTTTGCCAAAAACGGAAGCGGAGGCAAACGCGCCTTCGGAAAATAATTTCCTACTGATTTTTTTCATATACATCTCAAATAATACATTGAGAGTGTCCCCAAAGTTTCATAGCGTTTCGACATCGGTTTATTTTGAATTTCCGACGGTACGCGTGCAATTGTGTTTTTGACAAAAACGGAAGCGGAGGCAAACGCGCATTAGGAAAATAATTTCCTGCTGAGTTTTTGCTTGGACATCTAAAATAATACATTGAGAGTGTCCCCAAAGTTTCATAGTGTTTCTACAAGCCCTCGGTTTATTTTGAATTTCCGACAGTACGCGTGCAATTGGGTTTTTGCCAAAAATGGAAGCGAAGGCAAACGCGCATTAGGAAAATAATTTCATGCTGATTTTTTGCATGGACATCTAAAATAATACATTTAGAGTGTCGCCAAAGTTTCATAGTATTTAGACAAGCCCTCGGTTTATTTTGAATTTCCGACGGTACGCGTGCAATTGTGTTTTTGCCAAAAACGGAAGCGGAGGCAAACGCCCATTAGGAAAATAATTTCCTGCTGATTTTTTGCTTGGACATCTCAAATAATACATTGAGAGTGTCCCCAAACTGTCATAGTGCTTCTACAAGCCCTCGGTTTTTTTTGAATTTCTGACGGTACGCGTGCAATTGCGTTTTTGCCAAAAACGGAAGCGGAGACAAACGTGCCTTAGGAAAATAATTTCCTGCTTATTTTTTGCATGGACATATCAAATAATACATTGATAGTGTCGCCAATGTTTCGTAGAGTTTCGAAAAGCCCTCGGTTTATTTTGACTTTCCGACAATACGCGTCCAATAGCATTTTTGCCAAAAACGAAAGCGGAGGCAAACGCGCATTAGGAAAATAGTTTCCTTCTGATTTTTTGCATGGACATATCAAATAATACATTGAGAGTTTAGACAAAGTTTCATAGCATTTCTACAAGCCCTCGGTTTATTTTGAATTTCCGACGTTACGCTTGCAATTGCATTTTTGCCAAAAACGGAAGCGGACGCAAACGCGCCGTAGGAAAATAATTTCCTGCTGATTTTTTGCATGTACATATAAAATAATAAATTTAGAATGTCGCCAAAGTTTCATAGCATTTCGACAAGCCCTCGGTTTATTTTGAATTTCCGACGGTACGCGTGCAATTGCGTTTTTGCCAAAAACAGAAGCGGAGGCAAACGCGCATTAGGAAAATAATTTCCTGCTGATTTTTTGCATGTACATCTTAAATAATACATTGAGAGTTTCCCCAAAGTTTCATAGCGTTTCGACAAACCCTCGGTTTATTTTGAATTTTAGACGGTACGCGTGCAATTGTGTTTTTGCCAAAAATGGAAGCGTAGGCCAACGCGCATTAGGAAAATAATTTCCTGCTGATTTTTTGCATGGACATATAAAATAATACATTGAGAGTGTTGCCAAAGTTTCACAGCGTTTAGACAATCCCTCGGTTTATTTTGAATTTTCGACAATACGCGTGCAATTGCGTTTTTGCCAAAAACGGAAGCGGAGGCAAACGCGCATTAGGAAAATAATTTCCATCTGATTTTTTGCATGGACATATCAAATAATACATTGAGAGTTTCGACAAAGTTTCATAGCGTTTCTACAAGCCATCGGTTTATTTTGAATTTCCGACGGTACGCTTGCAATTGCGTTTTTGCCAAAAACGGAAGCGGACGCAAATGCACCGTAGGAAAATAATTTACTTCTGATTTTTTGCATGTACATATTAAATAATACATTTAGAGTGTCGCCAAAGTTTCATAGCATTTCGACAAGCCCTCGGTTTATTTTGAATTTCCGACGGTACGCGTGCAATTGCGTTTTTGCCAAAAACAGAAGCGGAGGCAAACGCGCATTAGGAAAATAATTTCCTACTGATTTTTTGCATGTACATCTCAAATAATACATTGAGAGTTTCCCCAAAGTTTCATAGCGTTTCGACAAGCCCTCGGTTTATTTTGAATTTCAGACGGTACGCGTGCAATTGCGTTTTGGCCAAAAATGGAAGCGGAGGCCAACGCGCATTAGGAAAATAATTTCCTGCTGATTTTTTTCATGGACATATAAAATAATACATTAATAGTGTCCCCAAAGTTTCATAGAGTTTCAACAAGCCATCGGTTTAATTTGAATTTCCGACAGTACGTGTGCAATTGTGTTTTTGTAAAAAAGGAAGCGGAGGCAAACGCGCATTAGGAAAATAATTTCCTGCTTATTTTTTGCATGTACATCTCAAATAATACATTGAGAGTGTCCCCAAAGTTTCATAGCGTTTCGAAAAGCCCTCGGTTTATTTTGAATTTCAGACGGTACGCGTGCAATTTTGTTTTTGCCAAAAACGGAAGCGGAGGAAAATGCGCCTTAGGAAAATAATTTCCTGATGATTTTTTGCATGGACATCTCAAATAATAAATTAAGAGTGTCCCCAAAGTTTCGTAGAGTCTCGACAATCCCTCGGTTTATTTTGACTTTCCGACAGTACGCGTGCGATTGGGTTTTTGCCAAAAATGGAAGCGGAGGCAAACGCGCATTAGGAAAATAATTTCATGCTGATTTTTTGCATGGACATCTAAAATAATACATTTAGAGTGTCGCCAATGTTTCATAGCATTTAGACAAGCCCTCAGTTTATTTTGAATTTCCGACGGTACGCATGCAATTGCGTTTTTGCAAAAAACGGAAGCGGAGGCAAATGCCCATTAGGAAAATAATTTCCTGCTGATTTTTTGCTTAGACATCTCAAATAATACATTGAGAGTGTCCCAAAACTTTCATAGTGTTTCTACAAGCCCTCGATTTATATTGAATTTCTGACGGTACGCGTGCAATTGCGTTTTTGCCAAAAACGGAAGCGGAGACAAACGTGCCTTAGGAAAATAATTTCCTGCTTATTTTTTGCATGGACATATCAAATAATACATTGATAGTTTCCCCAAAGTTTCGTAGAGTTTCGAAAAGCCCTCGGTTTATTTTGACTTTCCGACAGTATGCGTGCAATTGCGTTTTTGCCAAAAACGGAAGCGGAGGCAAACGCGCATTAGGAAAATAATTTCCTTCTGATTTTTTGCATGGACATCTAAAATAATACATTGAGAGTTTCGACAAAGTTTCATAGCGTTTCTACAAGCCCTCGGTTTATTTTGAATTTCCGATGGTACGCTTGCAATTGTGTTTTTGCCAAAAACGGAAGCGGACGAAAACGCACCGTAGGAAAATAATTTCCTGCTGATTTTTTGCATGTACATATAAAATAATAAATTTAGAGTGTCGCCATAGTTTCATAGCATTTCGACAAGCCCTCGGTTTATTTTGAATTTCCGACGGTACGCGTGCAATTGCGTTTTTGCCAAAAACAGAAGCGGAGGCAAACGCGCATTAGGAAATAATTTCCTGCTGATTTTTTGCATGTACATCTCAAATAATACATTGAGAGTTTCTCCAAAGTTTCATAGCGTTTCGACAAGCCCTCGGTTTATTTTGAATTTCAGACGGTACACGTGCAATTGCGTTTTTGCCAAAAATGGAAGCGGAGGCCAACGCGCATTAGGAAAATAATTTCCTGCTGATTTTTTGCATGGACATATAAAATAATACATTAATAGTGTCCCCAAAGTTTCGTAGAGTTTCAACAAGCCCTCGGTTTATTTTGAATTTTCGACAGTACGTGTGCAATTGTGTTTTTGTAAAAAACGGAAGCGGAGGCAAACGCGCATTAGGAAAATAATTTCCTGCTTATTTTTTGCATCTACATCTCAAATAATACATTGAGATTGTCCCCAAAGTTTCATAGCGTTTCGAAAAGCCCTCGATTTATTTTGAATTTCAGACGGTACGCGTGCAATTGCGTTTTTGCCAAAAATGGAAGCGGAGGCCAACGCGCATTAGGAAAATAATTTCCTGCTGATTTTTTGCATGGACATATAAAATAATACATTAATAGTGTCCCCAAAGTTTCATAGCGTTTCGAAAAGCCCTCGGTTTATTTTGAATTTCAGACGGTACGCTTGCAATTGCGTTTTTGCCAAAAACAGAAACGGAGGCAAACGCGCCTTAGGAAAATAATTTCCCGCTGAATTTTTGCGTGGACATCTAAAAAAATACATTGAGAGTTTCGAAAAAGTTTCTTAGCGTTTCTACAAGCCCTCGGTTTATTTTCAATTTCCGACGGTACGCTTGCAATTACGTTTTTGCCAAAAATGGAAGCGGACGCAAACGCGCCGTAGGAAAATAATTACCTGCTGATTTTTTGCATGTACATATAAAATAATAAATTTAGAGTGTCGCCAAAGTTTCATAGAATTTCGACAAGCCCTCGGTTTATTTTGAATTTCCGACGGTACGCGTGCAATTGCGTTTTTGCCAAAAACAGAAGCGGAGGCAAACGCGCATTAGGAAAATAATTTCCTGCTGATTTTTTGCATGTACATCTCAAATAATACATTGAGAGTTTCCCCAAAGTTTCATAGCGTTTCGACTAGCCCTCGGTATATTTTGAATTTCAGACGGTACGCGTGCAATTGCGTTTTTGCCAAAAATGGAAGCGGAGGCCAACGCGCATTAGGAAAATAATTTCCTGCTGATTTTTTGCATGGACATATAAAATAATACATTGAGAGTGTTGCCAAAGTTTCACAGCGTTTAGACAATCCCTCGGTTTATTTTGAATTTCCGACAATACGCGTGCAATTGCGTTTTTGCCAAAAACGGAAGCGGAGGCAAACGCGCATTAGGAAAATAATTTCCTTCTGATTTTTTGCATGGACATCTCAAATAATACATTGAGAGTTTCGACAAAGTTTCATAGCGTTTCTACAAGCCCTCGGTTTATTTTGAATTTCCGACGGTACGCTTGCAATTACGTTTTTGCCAAAAACGGAAGCGGAGGCAAACGCGCCGTAGGAAAATAATTTCCTGCTGATTTTTTGCATGTACATATCAAATAATACATTTAGAGTGTCGCCAAAGTTTCATAGCATTTCGACAAGCCCTCGGTTTATTTTGAATTTCGGACGGTACGCGTGCAATTGCGTTTTTGCCAAAAACAGAAGCGGAGGCAATAGCGCATTAGGAAAATAATTTCCTGCTGATTTTTTGCATGTACATCTCAAATAATACATTGAGAGTTTCCCCAAAGTTTTATAGCGTTTCGACAAGCCCTCGGTTTATTTTGAATTTCAGACGGTACGCGTGCAATTGCATTTTTGCCAAAAATGGAAGCAGAGGCCAACGCGCATTAGGAAAATAATTTCCTGCTGATTTTTTGCATGGACATATAAAATAATACATTAATAGTGTCCCCAAAGTTTCGTAGAGTTTCAACAAGCCCTCGGTTTATTTTGAATTTCCGACAGTACGTGTGCAATTGTGTTTTTGTAAAAAACGGAATTGGAGGCAAACGCGCATTAGGAAAATAATTTCCTGCTTATTTTTTGCATGTACATCTCAAATAATACATTGAGAGTGTCCCCAAAGTTTTATAGCATTTCGAAAAGCCCTCGGTTTATTTTGAATTTCCGACGGTACGCGTGCAATTGCGTTTTTGCCAAAAAAGGAAGCGGAGGCAAACGCGCCGTAGGAAAATAATTTCCTACTGAGTTTTTGCTTGGACATCTAAAATAATAAATTGAGAGTGTCCCCAAAGTTTCATAGTGTTTCTACAAGCCCTCGGTTTATTTTGAATTTCTGACGGTACGCGTGCAATTGCGTTTTTGCCAAAAACGGAAGCGGAGACAAACGTGCCTTAGGAAAATAATTTCCTGCTTATTTTTTGCATGGACATATCAAATAATACATTGATAGTGTCCCCAAAGTTTCGTAGAGTTTCAAAAAGTCCTCGGTTTATTTTGGATTTCCGACGGTACGCGTGCAATTGCGTTTTTGCCAAAAACGGAAGCGGAGGCAAACGCGCCTTAGGAAAATAATTTCCTACTGATTTTTTGCATGGACATCTCAAATAATAAATTGAGAGTGTCCCCAAAGTTTCGTAGAGTTTCGACAATCCCTCGGTTTATTTTGAGTTTCCGACAGTACGCGTGCAATTGGGTTTTTGCCAAAAATGGAAGCGAAGGCAAACGCGCATTAGGAAAATAATTTTATGCTGATTTTTTGCATGGACATCTAAAATAATACATTTAGAGTGTCGCCAAAGTTTCATAGTATTTAGACAAGCCCTCGGTTTATTTTGAATTTCCGACGGTACGCGTGCAATTGGGTTTTGCCAAAAACGGAAGCGGAGGCAAACGCCCATTAGGAAAATAATTTCCTGCTGATTTTTTGCTTGGACATCTCAAATAATACATTGAGAGTTTCCCCAAACTGTCATAGTGCTTCTACAAGCCCTCGGTTTTTTTTGAATTTCTGACGGTACGTGTGCAATTGCGTTTTTGCCAAAAACGGAAGCGGAGACAAACGTGCCTTAGGAAAATAATTTCCTGCTTATTTTTTGCATGGACATATCAAATAATACATTGATAGTGTCCCCAAAGTTTCGTAGAGTTTCGAAAAGCCCTCAGTTTATTTTGACTTTCCGACAATACGCGTCCAATAGCATTTTTGCCAAAAACGAAAGTGGAGGCAAACGCGCATTAGGAAAATAATTTCCTTCTGATTTTTTGCATGGACATCTCAAATAATACATTGAGAGTTTCGACAAAGTTTCATAGCGTTTCTACAAGCCCTCGGTTTATTTTGAAGTGGTGAAAAACACAAGAAGGGGGGGTTGAATTGTAAAACTGAAATCTAAAGCAATGAACACGATATTTTTATCCTGGTTCGTTTGATCTCAAACTACTCCAGTCCACCCGTCAAGGTGATTTCGCCTCTCTCCAACGAGGTCTTAATCCACTATATTCAACTGAATATTACAGACTGCTTTAACAACTACTAAAGCCTTCTTGATTCAAACCACAACCCGGTTTGTCAAGGTAACACTTTCTTACAAAGAGATAAGACTATGTGTGTGGATGTTTTCTACAAAACTTTATCACAACTGTGATGTATACACAAAATGAAGCTTAGAAACTAGATTGCTAAACAGTAATGAAATATCAGAGTGTGTGGTTTAGCAAAACTCAGAGAACGAAGATTATGGTTCAGCTTTTGTGCATGTAGAGATTTGGAGAGCATTAACCATTTCAATCTTCAAAGCCTTGTTTATATAGCACTGAGATGATGAGCGTTGGATGCAATATTCTTGATTCAATGCTAATAACAAACTTTCCTTATTGAGCAGATCTTTTCTGAAATGAAGCCGTTGGAATTTATTTGCTTTCAATGCACAGTACCGTTGCTTACTTAATGCAAGTTCTGGCTTGGCTCATTCTGATTCCGCTTCGCTGCTGATGAACTATTGTGTTTCTGTATCAGAGTATTAAGCGCAGTCTTGTTCATCAGGCTTCAGCATGTACGTGAGTTGATCATCTGATTTTGACGTTCTGATGTAGCAACTTCTGATGCTGGTGTCTGAAATCAAGTTCTGATGCTGAATAGATGTGATCTTGCTTATATCAATCAGAGTATCTGCAAGTCAGAACATAGTAATTTTAGGCAGCAGATAGTTCATTCATGAAACTTATAAATACTATATCTTTTCACTTTGTTATCATCAAAACTTAAATACAGGGTAGTAGATTCAAACATTGTTCTAACAATCTCCCCCTTTTTGATGATGACAAAAACTAGATATTTTAAATGAAAATAACGTGAAAAGGTATCTGGAATATGTATCAGAATAAGAAGTAAAAGAATAAGGAGTAAGGAAATACTCCCCTGAGTTTGTTACTTCCCTTTTGATTATACGTGTTCTTCAGGATCAGATCTTTTTGCCTTTCTTTTGAACATCAGAGTATCAGAGTCTTTGACTTATCAGAAGCTTTATGTCAGAGCAGAGCTTCAGAGCTTTTCTTGTCAGAGCTTTGCTTTGGATCAGAATATTAGGGCGGATCAGAACTTCATATTGATCAGAGCAACTTCATATTGATCAGAGCTTCTAGTCTTCAGAGTGTCCAGGAGCTTCCTTGTGCCTGTAGACTTTAAACACAACAGAAAAAACATTTCAAGTAATAGAGTTAGAATGTTTGAGAATTTCTGTCTAGTTAGCCCGTTATTGATTTAAATATCATTCTTGTTCTCCCCCTTTTTGTCAGCAATCAAAAAATGTTGGTGATGTGCTAAAACAATTAAGATCAGAAAAACTAATTATATTAATATAGTTCAGAATCAAAATAAGAAAATATTACAAAACATATTCAATCAGTGCATCAGAAAATCAGGGAAAACATGAGAAAAGGTCATGCATGAAAGAAAAGATTAAGGTTGAGGAGGCAAGCGTGTGAACAGGCTCTCCAACATGGCTTGAATCTTTTCAGAAGTCTCATTCTTCTTATGCACCATGCTGACAATAGTGTCAATCTTGTTGTCCTGCACATCCATTCTCTCTTTCATCTTCTGATCGTTTTCATCCATCCGCTGCTGCAGACGCATGTCATTCAGCCTTAGTTCTTCCAGAGTCTGCCTGTCCAAGGCAGCTTGAGAAGCATCAGAAGGAGGAGGCTTCTCAGAACTTTCAGCAACATCTTCTGCTTGACTGTCTTCAGCCTGAATGGTCTTGTCTTCTTCTGATTGAGTGGTCTTGTCCTGTACCTTTGCAGCTTGCTGTTTCTCAGACCAAGGTTCACTGTCCAGAGGGAGCACGTCCTCTTTCAGAAGCATACTTCCAACTTCATTCAGAAGCTTGCTGAAATTTTGTTGTGCCTGTATTTTCAAAACCTGGGGGTTGGTGAACATAAACTTCTTCTTCTATATAACCATTTAAGAATGCACTTTTGACATCCATCTGATACAGAGTGATGCCTCTATTAACAGCAAATGAGATTAAAAGTCTGATAGATTCTAACCTGGCGACTGGGGCAAAGGTTTCTTTATAGTCTATCCCCTCTTGCTGACTATAACCTTGTGCAACCAGTCGTGCCTTGTTTCTGATGACTTCACCTTGTTCATTTAGCTTGTTTCTGAACACCCATCTTGTTCCAATGAAGTTGAATCCTTTTGGTCTGGGAACGAGATCCCATACGTCGTTTCTGGTGAATTGATTCAGCTCTTCTTGCATTGCCAGAATCCAGTCATTATCCAGAAGTGCTTCATCAATAGAAGAAGGTTCAATCAGAGACACCAATCCAATAAGAGTTTCTTCAGAGTTTCTGAAGCTTGCTCTTGTTCTGATTGGATCTTCCTTTCTTCCTAGGATAGTCTCTTCTGGGTGATCCAAGCTGCTTCTGGGTAATCTCTTCTGAGGTTGATCAGCAGCTGTTGTAGGATTTCTAGCAGTGCTCCTTTCAGACGTTGAAGGAATGTCTGTGTTGAGAGCTTCTGATGACTTGTCTTCAGAACCTGCAAATTCAATTTCTATACCTGCAAAAATTTCATTCTTCTTTGACTTTTCAGAGTCAAGTTTATCATCAAAACGAACACTGATTGATTCTTCCACAATCTGTGTTTCTGTATTGTATACTTTGTGCCCTCTTGAGCGTTCAGAGTATCCTAACATAATACACTTCTGTGCCTTAGAGTCAAACATGTTCAAATAATTCTTTGTATTTAATATAAAGCAAGTACATCCAAATGGATGAAAATATGAAATGTTGGGCTTTCTGTTCTTCCACAATTCATATGGAGTCTTTTCCAGAATAGGTCTTATTGAGATTCTATTCTGAATGTAGCACGCTGTGTTTATTGCCTCTGCCCAGAAAGTCTTAGCGACGTTTGTCTCATTGATCATGGTTCTGGCCATTTCTTGCAATGTTCTGTTCTTTCGTTCTACAACTCCATTTTGTTGGGGAGTTCTAGGACAAGAGAAATCATGCAGAATGCCTCTGTCATTAAAGAATGACTCAAAATCTTTATTTTCAAATTCTCCACCATGATCACTTCTGACTTTAACGATTCTAAGATCCTTTTCATTCTGAACTTGGTTACAGAAGGTAACAAACACAGAGTGTGACTCGTACTTGTGTCTTAAGAACTTTACCCATGTCCATCTGCTATAGTCATCTACGATTACTAACCCATACTTCTTACCACTGACTGAAGCAGTTTTAACTGGTCCAAATAAGTGAATGTGCAGAAGTTCTAATGGCTTAGAGGTAGAAACAACATTTTTGGATTTAAAAGAAGTTTTTGCAAATTTTCCTTTTTGACATGCTTCACACAGAGCATCTGAATTGAACTTCAAATTAGGAAGTCCTCTGACCAGATTGAGTTTGTTAATCTGAGATATTCTTCTCATACTAACATGCCCCAATCTTCTGTGCCAGATCCACTGCTCGTTGTTAACAGACAGAAGACATTTTACATTCTGACTCTTTAGTTCAGAAAGTTTGATTTTGTAAATGTTGTTTTTCCTCTTACCATTAAACAGGATAGTCCCATCTTTCTGACTAACAGCTTTACATGATTTTTGATTAAAGATTATATCATAACCGTTATCACTTAATTGACTTATGGATAACAGATTATGCATCAATCCATCTACTAGCAGAACATTATTAATAGAGGGAAGATTTCCATTACCTACAGTTCCAGAGCCAATTATCTTTCCCCTCTGATTGCCTCCAAAGCCAACGTGGCCTCCAGGCTTAAGTTCCAGGCTTTGGAACATATGCCTTCTTCCCGTCATGTGTCGTGAGCAGCCAGAGTCCAGGTACCATGACTGGTGTTTCTGACTTGCTGCTAAAGATATCTGCAACATGTATTATTTTATCCTTAGGTACCCAGATTTTCTTGGGTCCTGATTTGTTAGTTTTACCAAAACTCTGGTTGAATTTTGGTTTCACAGAGTGCTTACTGCTAGTATATTTGATATCATGTGTGTGACCATACACAAAATGTGAATTCAAAGGAGTGTGTTTAATGGTTAAGTCCATGACATTCTTTGGTGTAGGAACCTTACCTTGGTATCCTATTCCTTTCCTGCCGTTTCTGCTAACTCCATAGATCATTGAAGCCATTCTGCTTCTATCTATGCTTTTAGCTAGGAACTTCTGGAAACTGTGATCATACTCCTTGATGATCTCATCAGCGTTGCTGGGAGTTTCAGAAATTGGTTCCTTCTGAGAGTTTTGTAAAGTGTTTTCTAATTTTAAAATCTTATTTCTCAGCTCAGAATTTTCCAATTTGAGACTCTCAGACTTATTAGAGTCAGATTCAAGATTCCTTTTCAGGTCTCTGAATTTAGCTCTAATTTGCTGATAACGTTCCAGAATCTCATTGAGGCTTTCAGCAAGTTCAACCTTTGTAAAGTTAACAGCGAAGTTAGGAAATACCTCTTCAGTGTCTGATTCTGAGTCTGATTCAGAAGCTTCACTATCTTCTGAAATGTTAGCCATGAGAGCTATGTTTGCCCTTTCATCATCTGATTCTGAGTCAGCTTCAGACGCGTCAGAGTCATCCCATGTGGCCATGAGACTTTTCTTCTTCTCTCTTCCAAACTTCTTTTTGGGCTTTTCCCTCTGAAGCTTTGGGCAGTCACTCTTGTAGTGTCCTTGCTCATTGCACTCATAGCAGATGATGTCTTTGGTGTTTGGCTTTTTGCTACTGGAGGAGCCTTCAGATCTTCTGTATCCAGAGGAAGAGTCTGTCCTTCTGTATCTGGAAGAAGACTCGTTCTGATCAGATCTTCTGGGATTCCTGAACTTCCTTTGTCTTTGCTTCCACAGTTGATTTACTCTTCTGGAGAGAAGGGAAAGTTCGTCTTCTTCTGATGAGGATCCATCAGATGTTTCTTCAACTGCCTGCAAAACTTTAGACTCAAATTTTCTGTTAGATTTTAATGCTAAAGGCTTACCTTGCTTCTGAGGCTCATCAGCTTCTAGCTCTATCTCATGACTTCTGAGGGAGCTGATAAGTTCCTCCAGAGTGATTTTGTTGAGATCTTTAGCTAGCTTCAGAGCAGTAACCATAGGCCTCCACTGCTTGGGTAAACTTCTGACGATTTTCTTGACATGGTCAGCAGTAGAGTATCCTTTGTCCAGAACTTTGAGACCAGCTACCAGAATCTGGAATCTAGAGAACATAGTTTCAATGGATTCAGATTCTTCCATTTTGAACGCCTCATACTTCTGAATGAGCGCCAGAGCTTTTGTTTCTTTGACTTGAACGTTGCCCTCATGCGTCATTCTGAGAGAATCAAAAATATTCTTTGCTGTGTCTCTGTTGGAGATCTTTTCATACTCAGTATAGGAGATGGCACTGAGGAGGATGGTTCTGGCCTTGTGGTGATTCTTGAAATCACGCTTTTGTTGATCAGACATTGCTTTTCTATCAATCTTCTGACCACTTGCATTCACAGGGTGCGTGTATCCATCTGTCACCATATCCCACAGATCAGCATCATGTGCTAGAAAAAAGCTTTCAATTCTGTCTTTCCAGTAATCAAAGTTTTCTCCATCAAAGACTGGAAATTTGCCACTGAATCTGTCTCTGTCCTCATTGTTGTCATTGCTGATGTGAGAATTGTTTCCTGCCATTGTGTTTTTCTGACGCTGGATCTTGTACTGACACGGTTAAGTGTTTTAGCTCAGAACCAGGCGCTCTGATGCCAATTGAAGTGGTGAAAAACACAAGAAGGGGGGGTTGAATTGTAAAACTGAAATCTAAAGCAATGAACACGATATTTTTATCCTGGTTCGTTTGATCTCAAACTACTCCAGTCCACCCGTCAAGGTGATTTCGCCTCTCTCCAACGAGGTCTTAATCCACTATATTCAACTGAATATTACAGACTGCTTTAACAACTGCTAAAGCCTTCTTGATTCAAACCACAACCCGGTTTGTCAAGGTAACACTTTCTTACAAAGAGATAAGACTATGTGTGTGGATGTTTTCTACAAAACATTATCACAACTGTGATGTATACACAAAATGAAGCTTAGAAACTAGATTGCTAAACAGTAATGAAATATCAGAGTGTGTGGTTTAGCAAAACTCAGAGAACGAAGATTATGGTTCAGCTTTTGTGCGTGTAGAGATTTGGAGAGCATTAACCATTTCAATCTTCAAAGCCTTGTTTATATAGCACTGAGATGATGAGCGTTGGATGCAATATTCTTGATTCAATGCTAATAACAAACTTTCCTTATTGAGCAGATCTTGTCTGGAATGAAGCCGTTGGAATTTATTTGCTTTCAATGCACAGTACCGTTGCTTACTTAATGCAAGTTCTGGCTTGGCTCATTCTGATTCTGCTTCGCTGCTGATGAACTATTGTGTTTCTGTATCAGAGTATTAAGCGCAGTCTTGTTCATCAGGCTTCAGCATGTACGTGAGTTGATCATCTGATTTTGACGTTCTGATGTAGCAACTTCTGATGCTGGTGTATGAAATCAAGTTCTGATGCTGAATAGATGTGATCTTGCTTATATCAATCAGAGTATCTGCAAGTCAGAACATAGTAATTTTAGGCAGCAGATAGTTCATTCATGAAACTTATAAATACTATATCTTTTCACTTTGTTATCATCAAAACTTAAATATAGGGTAGTAGATTCAAACATTGTTCTAACAAATTTCCTTCTGATTTTTTGCATGGACATCTCAAATAATACATTGAGAGTTTCGACAAAGTTTCATAGCGTTTCTAGAAGCCCTCGGTTTATTTTTAATTTCCGACGTTACGCTTGCAATTGCATTTTTGCCAAAAACGGAAGCGGACGCAAACGCGCCGTAGGAAAATTAATTCTTGCTGATTTTTTGCATGTACATATAAAATAATAAATTTAGAGTGTCGCCAAAGTTTCATAGCATTTCGACAAGCCCTCAGTTTATTTTGAATTTCCGACGGTACGCGTGCAATTGCGTTTTTGCCAAAAACAGAAGCGGAGGCAAACGCGCATTAGGAAAATAATTTCCTGCTGATTTTTTGCATGTACATCTCAAATAATACATTGAGAGTTTCCCCAAAGTTTCATAGCGTTTCGACAAACCCTCGGTTTATTTTGAATTTCAGACGGTATGCGTGCAATTGCGTTTTTGCCAAAAATGGAAGCGGAGGCCAACGCGCAATAGGAAAATAATTTCCTGCTGATTTTTTGCATGGACATATAAAATAATACATTGAGAGTGTTGCCAAAGTTTCACAGCGTTTAGACAATCCCTCGGTTTATTTTGAATTTTCGACAATACGCGTGCAATTGCGTTTTTGCCAAAAACGGAAGCGGAGGCAAACGCGCATTAGGAAAATAATTTCCTTATGATTTTTTGCATGGACATATCAAATAATACATTGAGAGTTTCGACAAAGTTTCATAGCGTTTCTACAAGCCATCGGTTTATTTTGAATTTCCGACGGTACGCTTGCAATTGCGTTTTTGCCAAAAACGGAAGCGGACGCAAATGTACCGTAGGAAAATAATTTCCTGCTGATTTTTTGCATGTACATATCAAATAATACATTTAGAGTGTCGCCAAAGTTTCATAGCATTTCGACAAGCCCTCAGTTTATTTTGAATTTCCGACGGTACGCGTGCAATTGCGTTTTTGCCAAAAACAGAAGCGGAGGCAAACACGCATTAGGAAAATAATTTCCTGCTGATTTTTTGCATGTACATCTCAAATAATACATTGAGAGTTTCCCCAAAGTTTCATAGCGTTTCGACAAGCCCTCGGTTTATTTTGAATTTCAGACGGTACGCGTGCAATTGCGTTTTTGCCAAAAATGGAAGCGGAGGCCAACGCGCATTAGGAAAATAATTTCCTGCTGATTTTTTTCATGGACATATAAAATAATACATTAATAGTGTCCCCAAAGTTTCGTAGAGTTTCAACAAGCCATCGGTTTATTTTGAATTTCCGACAGTACGTGTGCAATTGTGTTTTTGTAAAAAAGGAAGCGGAGGCAAACGCGCATTAGGAAAATAATTTCCTGCTTATTTTTTGCATGTACATCTCAAATAATACATTGAGAGTTTCCCCAAAGTTTCATAGCGTTTCGAAAAGCCCTCGGTTTATTTTGAATTTCAGACGGTACGCGTGCAATTTTGTTTTTGCCAAAAACGGAAGCGGAGGCAAACGCGCATTAGGAAAATAATTTCCTGCTGATTTTTTTCTTAGAAATCTAAAATAATACATTGATAGTGTCTCCAAAGTTTCGTAGAGTTTCGACAATCCCTCGGTTAATTTTGACTTTCCAACTGTACGCTTGCAATTGCGTTTTTGCCAAAAACGGAAGCGGAGGCAAACGCGCCTTAGGAAAATAATTTCCCGCTGATTTTTTGTGTGGACATCTAAAATAATACATTGAGAGTGTTGCCAAAGTTTCCCAGAGTTTCGACAAGCCCTCGGTTTATTTTGAATTTCCGACGGTACGCGTGCAATTGCATTTTTGCCAAAAACGGAAGCGGAGGCAAACGCGCCTTAGGAAAATAATTTCCTGTTGATTTTTTTCATGTACATCTCAAATAATACATTGAGAGTGTCCCCAAAGTTTCATAGCGTTTCGACATCGGTTTACTTTGAATTTCCGACGGTACGCGTGCAATTGTGTTTTTACCAAAAACGGAAGCGGAGGCAAACGCGCATTAGGAAAATAATTTCCTGCTGAGTTTTTTTTTGGACATCTAAAATAATACATTGAGAGTGTCCCCAAAGTTTCATAGTGTTTCTACAAGCCCCCGGTTTATTTTGAATTTCCGACTGTACGCATGCAATTATGTTTTTGCCAAAAACGGAAGCGGAGGAAAATGCTCCTTAGGAAAATAATTTCCTGCTGATTTTTTGCATGGACATCTCAAATAATAAATTGAGAGTGTCCCCAAAGTTTCGTAGAGTTTCGACAATCCCTCGGTTTATTTTGAGTTTCCGACAGTACGCGTGTGATTGGGTTTTTGCCAAAAATGGAAGCGAAGGCAAACGCGCATTAGGAAAATAAATTCATGCTGATTTTTTGCATGGACATCTAAAATAATACATTTAGAGTGTCGCCAATGTTTCATAGCATTTAGACAAGCCCTCGGTTTATTTTGAATTTCCGACGGTACGCGTGCAATTGCGTTTTTGCAAAAAACGGAAGCGGAGGCAAATGCCCATTAGGAAAATAATTTCCTACTGATTTTTTGCTTAGACATCTCAAATATTACATTGAGAGTGTCCCCAAACTTTCATAGTGTTTCTACAAGCCCTCGATTTATTTTGAATTTCTGACGGTACGCGTGCAATTGCGTTTTTGCCAAAAACGGAAGCGGAGACAAACGTGCCTTAGGAAAATAATTTCCTGCTTATTTTTTGCATGGACATATCAAATAATACATTGATAGTTTCCCCAAAGTTTCGTAGAGTTTCGAAAAGCCCTCGGTTTATTTTGACTTTCCGACAGTACGCGTGCGATTGGGTTTTTGCCAAAAATGGAAGCGGAGGCAAACGCGCATTAGGTAAATAATTTCATGCTGATTTTTTGCATGGACATCTAAAATAATACATATAGAGTGTCGCCAAAGTTTCATAGCATTTAGACAAGCCCTCGGTTTAATTTGACTTTCCGACGGTACGTGTGCAATTGCGTTTTTGCCAAAAACGGAAGCGGAGGAAAACGCCCATTAGGAAAATAATTTCCTGCTGATTTTTTGCTTGGACATCTCAAATAATACATTGAGAGTGTCCCCAAACTTTCATAGTGTTTCTACAAGCCCTCGGTTTATTTTGAATTTCTGACGGTACGCGTGCAATTGCGTTTTTGCCAAAAACGGAAGCGGAGACAAACGTGCCTTAGGAAAATAATTTCCTGGTTATTTTTTGCATGGACATATCAAATAATACATTGATAGTTTCCCCAAAGTTTCGTAGAGTTTCGAAAAGCCCTCGGTTTATTTTGACTTTCCGACAATACGCGTGCAATTGCGTTTTTGCCAAAAACGGAAGCGGAGGCAAACGCGCATTAGGAAAATAATTTCCTTCTGATTTTTTGCATGGACATCTCAAATAATACATTGAGAGTTTCGACAAAGTTTCATAGCGTTTCTACAAGCCCTCGGTTTATTTTGAATTTCCGACGGTACGCTTGCAATTGCGTTTTTGCCAAAAATGGAAGCGGATGAAAACGCGTTGTAGGAAAATAATTTCCTGCTGATTTTTTGCATGTACATATAAAATAATAAATTTAGAGTGTCTCCAAAGTTTCATAGCATTTCGACAAGCCCTCGGTTTATTTTGAATTTCCGACGGTACGCGTGCAATTGCGTTTTTGCCAAAAACAGAAGAGGAGGCAAACGCGCATTAGGAAAATAATTTCCTGCTGATTTTTTGCATGTACATCTCAAATAATACATTGAGAGTTTCTCCAAAGTTTCATAGCGTTTCGACAAGCCCTCGGTTTATTTTGAATTTCAGACGGTACGCGTGCAATTGCGTTTTTGCCAAAAATGGAAGCGGAGGCCAACGCGCATTAGGAAAATAATTTCCTGCTGATTTTTTGCATGGACATATAAAATAATACATTAATAGTGTCCCCAAAGTTTCGTAGAGTTTCAACAAGCCCTCGGTTTATTTTGAATTTTCGACAGTACGTGTGCAATTGTGTTTTTGTAAAAAACGGAAGTGGAAGCAAACGCGCATTAGGAAAATAATTTCCTGCTTATTTTTTGCATCTACATCTCAAATAATACATTGAGATTGTCCCCAAAGTTTCATTGATAGTGTCTCCAAAGTTTCATAGAGTTTCGACAAGCCCTCGGTTAATTTTGACTTTCATATTGTACGCTTGCAATTGCGTTTTTGCCAAAAACAGAAACGGAGGCAAACGCGCCTTAGGAAAATAATTTCCCGCTGAATTTTTGCATGGAAATCTAAAATAATACATTGAGAGTGTTGCCAAAGTTTCCCAGAGTTTCAACAAGCCCTCGGTTTATTTTGAATTTCCGACAGTACGCGTGCAATTGCGTTTTTGCCAAAAACGGAAGCGGAGGCAAACGCGCCTTAGGAAAATAATTTCCTACTGATTTTTTTCATGTACATCTCAAATAATACATTGAGAGTGTCCCCAATGTTTCATAGCGTTTCGACATCGGTTTATTTTGAATTTCCGACGATACGCGTTCAATTGCGTTTTTGCCAAAAACAGAAGCGGAGGCAAACGCGCATTAGGAAAATAAGTTCCTGCTGAGTTTTTGCTTGGACATCTAAAATAATACATTTAGAGTGTCCCCAAAGTTTCATAGTGTTTCTACAAGCCCCCGGTTTATTTTGAATTTCCGACGGTACGCGTGCAATTATGTTTTTGCCAAAAACGGAAGCGGAGGAAAATGCTCCTTAGGAAAATAATTTCCTGCTGATTTTTTGCATGGACATCTCAAATAATAAATTGAGAGTTTCCCCAAAGTTTCGTAGATTTTCGACAATCCCTCGGTTTATTTTGACTTTCCGACAATACGCGTGCGATTGGGTTTTTGCCAAAAATGGAAGCGGAGGCAAACGCGCATTAGGAAAATAATTTCATGCTGATTTTTTGCATGGACATCTAAAATAATACATTTAGAGTGTCGCCAAAGTTTCATAGCATTTATACAAGCCCTCGGTTTATTTTGAAGTTCCGACGGTACGCGTGCAATTGCGTTTTTGCCAAAAACAGAAGCGGAGGCAAACGCGCATTAGGAAAATAATTTCCTGCTGAGTTTTTGCTTGGACATCTAAAATAATACATTGAGAGTGTCCCCAAAGTTTCATAGTGTTTCTACAAGCCCCCGGTTTATTTTGAATTTCCGACGGTACGCGTGCAATTATGTTTTTGCCAAAAACGGAAGCAGAGGAAAATGCTCCTTAGGAAAATAATTTCCTGCTGATTTTTTGCATGGACATCTCAAATAATACATTGAGAGTGTCCCCAAAGTTTCGTAGATTTTCGATAATCCCTCGGTTTATTTTGAATTTCAGACAGTACGCGTGCGATTGGGTTTTTGCCAAAAATGGAAGCGGAGGCAAACGCGCATTAGGTAAATAATTTCATGCTGATTTTTTGCATGGACATCAAAAATAATACATTTAGAGTGTCTCCAAAGTTTCATATCATTTAGACAAGCCCTCGGTTTATTTTAACTTTCCTACGGTACGTGTGCAATTGCGTTTTTGCCAAAAACGGAAGCGGAGGAAAACGCGCCTTAGGAAAATAATACATTGATAGTGTCTCCAAAGTTTCATAGAGTTTCGACAAGCCCTCGGTTAATTTTGACTTTCATATTGTACGCTTGCAATTGCGTTTTTGCCAAAAACAGAAACGGAGGCAAACGCGCCTTAGGAAAATAATTTCCCGCTGAATTTTTGCATGGAAATCTAAAATAATACATTGAGAGTGTTGCCAAAGTTTCCCAGAGTTTCAACAAGCCCTCGGTTTATTTTGAATTTCCGACAGTACGCGTGCAATTGCGTTTTTGCCAAAAACGGAAGCGGAGGCAAACGCGCCTTAGGAAAATAATTTCCTACTGATTTTTTTCATGTACATCTCAAATAATACATTGAGAGTGTCCCCAATGTTTCATAGCGTTTCGACATCGGTTTATTTTGAATTTCCGACGATACGCGTTCAATTGCGTTTTTGCCAAAAACAGAAGCGGAGGCAAACGCGCATTAGGAAAATAAGTTCCTGCTGAGTTTTTGCTTGGACATCTAAAATAATACATTTAGAGTGTCCCCAAAGTTTCATAGTGTTTCTACAAGCCCCCGGTTTATTTTGAATTTCCGACGGTACGCGTGCAATTATGTTTTTGCCAAAAACGGAAGCGGAGGAAAATGCTCCTTAGGAAAATAATTTCCTGCTGATTTTTTGCATGGACATCTCAAATAATAAATTGAGAGTTTCCCCAAAGTTTCGTAGATTTTCGACAATCCCTCGGTTTATTTTGACTTTCCGACAATACGCGTGCGATTGGGTTTTTGCCAAAAATGGAAGCGGAGGCAAACGCGCATTAGGAAAATAATTTCATGCTGATTTTTTGCATGGACATCTAAAATAATACATTTAGAGTGTCGCCAAAGTTTCATAGCATTTATACAAGCCCTCGGTTTATTTTGAATTTCCGACGGTACGCGTGCAATTGCGTTTTTGCCAAAAACAGAAGCGGAGGCAAACGCGCATTAGGAAAATAATTTCCTGCTGAGTTTTTGCTTGGACATCTAAAATAATACATTGAGAGTGTCCCCAAAGTTTCATAGTGTTTCTACAAGCCCCCGGTTTATTTTGAATTTCCGACGGTACGCGTGCAATTATGTTTTTGCCAAAAACGGAAGCAGAGGAAAATGCTCCTTAGGAAAATAATTTCCTGCTGATTTTTTGCATGGACATCTCAAATAATACATTGAGAGTGTCCCCAAAGTTTCGTAGATTTTCGATAATCCCTCGGTTTATTTTGAATTTCAGACAGTACGCGTGCGATTGGGTTTTTGCCAAAAATGGAAGCGGAGGCAAACGCGCATTAGGTAAATAATTTCATGCTGATTTTTTGCATGGACATCAAAAATAATACATTTAGAGTGTCGCCAAAGTTTCATAGCATTTAGACAAGCCCTCGGTTTATTTTGACTTTCCGACGGTACGTGTGCAATTGCGTTTTTGCCAAAAATGGAAGCGGAGGAAAACGCCCATTAGGAAAATAATTTCCTGCTGATTTTTTGCTTGGACATCTCAAATAATACATTGAGAGTGTCCCCAAACTTTCATAGTTTTTCTACAAGCCCTCGGTTTATTTTGAATTTCTGACGGTACGCATGCAATTGCGTTTTTGCCAAAAACGGAAGCGGAGACAAACGTGCCTTAGGAAAATAATTTCCTGCTTATTTTTTGCATGGACATATCAAATAATACATTGATAGTTTCCCCAAAGTTTCGTAGAGTTTCGAAAAGCCCTCGGTTTATTTTGACTTTCCGACAATACACGTGTAATTTCGTTTTTGCCAAAAACGGAAGCGGAGGCAAACACGCATTAGGAAAATAATTTCCTTCTGATTTTTTGCATGGACATCTCAAATAATACATTAAGAGTTTCGACAAAGTTTCATAGCGTTTCTACAAGCCCTCGGTTTATTTTGAATTTCCGACGGTACGCTTGCAATTGCGTTTTTGCCAAAAACGGAAGCGGACGAAAACGCGCCGTAGGAAAATAATTTCCTGCTGATTTTTTCCTTGTACATCTAAAATAATACATTTAGAGTGTCGCCAAAGTTTCATAGCATTTAGACAAGCCCTCGGTTTATTTTGACTTTCCGACGGTACGTGTGAAATTGCGTTTTTGCCAAAAACGGAAGCGGAGGCTAACGCCCATTAGGAAATTAATTTCCTGCTAATTTTTTGCTTGGACATCTCAAATAATACATTGAGAGTGTCCCCAAACTTTCATAGTGTTTCTACAAGCCCTCGGTTTATTTTGAATTTCTGACAGTACGCGTGCAATTGCGTTTTTGCCAAAAACGGAAGCGGAGACAAACGTGCCTTAGGAAAATAATTCCCTGCTTGTTTTTTGCATGGACATATCAAATAATACATTGATAGTTTCCCCAAAGTTTCGTAGAGTTTCGAAAAGCCCTCGGTTTATTTTGACTTTCCGACAATACGCGTGCAATTGCGTTTTTGCCAAAAACGGAAGCGGAGGCAAACGCGCATTAGGAAAATAATTTCCTTATGATTTTTTGCATGGACATCTCAAATAATACATTGAGAGTTTCGACAAAGTTTCATAGCGTTTCTACAAGCCCTCGGTTTATTTTGAATTTCCGACGGTACGCTTGCAATTGCGTTTTTGCCAAAAACGGAAGCGGACGAAAATCGCCGTAGGAAAATAATTTCCTGCTGATTTTTTGCATGTACATATAAAATAATACATTTAGAGTGTCGCCAAAGTTTCATAGCATTTCGACAAGCCCTCGGTTTATTTTGAATTTCCGACGGTACGCGTGCAATTGCGTTTTTGCCAAAAACAGAAGCGGAGGCAAACGCGCATTAGGAAAATAATTTCCTGCTGATTTTTTGCATGGACATATAAAATAACACATTAATAGTGTCCCCAAAGTTTCGTAGAGTTTCAACAAGCCCTCGGTTTATTTTGAATTTCCGACAGTACGTGTGCAATTGTGTTTTTGTAAAAAACGGAAGCGGAGGCAAACGCGCATTAGGAAAATAATTTCCAACTTATTTTTTGCATCTACATCTCAAATAATACATTGAGAGTGTCCCCAAAGTTTCATAGCGTTTCGAAAAGCCCTCGGTTTATTTTGAATTTCAGACGGTACGCGTGCAATTGCGTTTTTGCCAAAAACGGAAGCGGAGGCAAACGCGCATTAGGAAAATAATTTCCTGCTGATTTTTTTGTTGGAAATCTAAAATAATACATTGATAGTGTCTCCAAAGTTTCGTAGAGTTTCGACAAGCCCTCGGTTAATTTTGATTTTCCAACTGTACGCTTGCAATTGCGTTTTTGCCAAAAACGGAAACGGTGGCAAACGCGCCATAGGAAAATAATTTCCTGCTGAATTTTTGCGTGGACATCTAAAATAATACATTGAGAGTGTTGCCAAAGTCTCCCAGAATTTAAACAAGCCCTCGGTTTATTTTGAATTTCCGACGGTACGCGTGCAATTGCGTTTTCGCCAAAAACGGAAGCGGAGGCAAACGCGCCTTAGGAAAATAATTTCCTGCTGATTTTTTTCATGTACATCTCAAATAATACATTGAGAGTGTCCCCAATGTTTCATAGCATTTCGACATCGGTTTATTTTGAATTTCCGACGGTACGCGTTCAATTGTGTTTTTGCCAAAAACAGAAGCGGAGGCAAACGCGCATTAGGAAAATAATTTCCTGCTGAGTTTTTGCTTGGACATCTAAAATAATACATTGAGAGTGTCCCCAAAGTTTCATAGTGTTTCTACAAGTCCCCGGTTTATTTTGAATTTCCGACGGTACGCGTGCAATTATGTTTTTGCCAAAAACGGAAGCGGAGGAAAATGCTCCTTAGGAAAATAATTTCCTGCTGATTTTTTGCATGGACATCTCAAATAATAAATTGATAGTTTCCCCAAAGTTTCGTAGATTTTCGACAATCCCTCGGTTTCTTTTGACTTTCCGACAATACGCGTGCGATTGGGTTTTTGCCAAAAATGGAAGCGGAGGCAAACGCGCATTAGGAAAATAATTTCATGCTGATTTTTTGCATGGACATCTAAAATAATACATTTAGAGTGTCTCCAAAGTTTCATAGCATTTAGACAAGCCCTCGGTTTATTTTGACTTTCCGACGGTACGTGTGCAATTGCGTTTTTGCCAAAAACAGAAGCGGAGGAAAACGCCCATTAGGAAAATAATTTCCTGCTGATTTTTTGCTTGGACATCTCAAATAATACATTGAGAGTGTCCCCAAACTTTCATAGTTTTTCTACAAGCCCTCGGTTTATTTTGAATTTCTGACGGTACGCTTGCAATTGCGTTTTTGCCAAAAACGGAAGCAGAGACAAACGTGCCTTAGGAAAATAATTTCCTGCTTATTTTTTGCATGTACATATCAAATAATACATTGATAGTTTCCCCAAAGTTTCGTAGAGTTTCGAAAAGCCCTCGGTTTATTTTGACTTTCCGACAATACACGTGTAATTGCGTTTTTGCCAAAAATGGAAGCGGAGGCAAACGCGCATTAGGAAAATAATTTCCTTCTGATTTTTTGCATGGACATCTCAAATAATACATTAAGAGTTTCGACAAAGTTTCATAGCGTTTCTACAAGCCCTCGGTTTATTTTGAATTTCCGACGGTACGTTTGCAATTGCGTTTTTGCCAAAAACGGAAGCGGACGAAAACGCGCCGTAGGAAAATAATTTCGTGCTGATTTTTTGCATGT
The DNA here is from genome assembly GCA_948472305.1 of Vicia faba. Lineage (NCBI taxonomy): Eukaryota > Viridiplantae > Streptophyta > Magnoliopsida > Fabales > Fabaceae > Vicia > Vicia faba. Next base: position 550,953,801 of record OX451740.1, read on the forward strand.
ACATCTAAAATAATACATTTAGAGTTTCGCCAAAGTTTCATAGCATTTAGACAAGCCCTCGGTTTATTTTGACTTTCCGACGGTACGTGTGCAATTGCGTTTTTGCCAAAAACGGAAGCGGAGGCAAACGCCCATTAGGAAAATAATTTCCTGCTAATTTTTTGCTTGGACATCTCAAATAATACATTGAGAGTGTCCCCAAACTTTCATAGTGTTTCTACAAGCCCTCGGTTTATTTTGAATTTCTGACAGTACGCGTGCAATTGCGTTTTTGCCAAAAATGGAAGCGGAGACAAACGTGCCTTAGGAAAATAATTTCCTGCTTGTTTTTTGCATGGACATATAAAATAATACATTGATAGTTTCCCCAAAGTTTCGAAAAGCCCTCGTTTTATTTTGACTTTCCGACAATACGCGTGCAATTGCGTTTTTGCCAAAAACGGAAGCGGAGGCAAACGCGCATTAGGAAAATAATTTCCTTCTGATTTTTTGCATGGACATCTCAAATAATACATTGAGAGTGTCGCCAAAGTTTCATAGGGTTTCGACAAGCCCTCGGTTTATTTTGAATTTCCGACAGTACGCGTGCAATTGCGTTTTTGCCAAAAACAGAAGCGGAGGCAAACGCGCATTAGGAAAATAATTTCCTGCTGATTTTTTGCATGTACATCTCAAATAATACATTGAGAGTTTCTCCAAAGTTTCATAGCGTTTCGACAAGCCCTCGGTTTATTTTGAATTTCAGACAGTACGCGTGCAATTGCGTTTTTGCCAAAAATGGAAGCGGAGGCCAACGCGCATTAGGAAAATAATTTCCTGCTGATTTTTTGCATGGACATATAAAATAATACATTAATAGTGTCCCCAAAGTTTCGTAGAGTTTCAACAAGCCCCCGGTTTATTTTGAATTTCCGACAGTACGTGTGCAATTGTGTTTTTGTAAAAAATGGAAGCGGAGGCAAACGCGCATTAGGAAAATAATTTCCTGCTTTTTTTTTGCATCTACATCTCAAATAATAAATTGAGAGTGTCCCCAAAGTTTCATAGCGTTTCGAAAAGCCCTCGGTTTATTTTGAATTTCAGACGGTACGCGTGCAATTGCGTTTTTGCCAAAAACGGAAGTGGAGGCAAACGCGCATTAGGAAAATAATTTCCTGCTGATTTTTTTGTTGGAAATCTAAAATAATACACTGATAGTGTCTCCAAAGTTTCGTAGAGTTTCGACAAGCCCTCGGTTAATTTTGACTTTCCAACTGTACGCTTGCAATTGCGTTTTTGCCAAAAACGGAAACGGAGGCAAACGCGCCTTAGGAAAATAATTTCCCGCTGAATTTTTGCGTGGACATCTAAAATAATACATTGAGAGTGTTGCCAAAGTCTCCCAGAGTTTCAACAAGCCCTCGGTTTATTTTGAATTTCCGACGGTACGCGTGCAATTGCGTTTTCACCAAAAACGGAAGCGGAGGCAAACGCGCCTTAGGAAAATAATTTCCTGCTGATTTTTTTCATGTACATCTCAAATAATACATTGAGAGTGTCCCCAATGTTTCGTAGATTTTCGACTATCCCTCGGTTTATTTTGACTTTCCGACAGTACGCGTGCGATTGGGTTTTTGCCAAAAATGGAAGCGGAGGCAAACGCGCATTAGGAAAATAATTTCATGCTGATTTTTTGCATGGACATCTAAAATAATACATTTAGAGTGTCTCCAAAGTTTCATAGCATTTAGACAAGCCCTCGGTTTATTTTGAATTTTCGACGGTACGCGTGCAATTGCGTTTTTGCCAAAAACAGAAGCGGAGGCAAACGCGCATTAGGAAAATAATTTCCTGCTGAGTTTTTGCTTCGACATCTAAAATAATACATTGAGAGTGTCCCCAAAGTTTCATAGTGTTTCTACAAGCCCCCGGTTTATTTTGAATTTCCGACGGTACGCGTGCAATTATGTTTTTGCCAAAAACGGAAGCGGAGGAAAATGCTCCTTAGGAAAATAATTTCCTGCTGATTTTTTGCATGGACATCTCAAATAATACATTGAGAGTGTCCCCAAAGTTTCGTAGAGTTTCGATAATCCCTCGGTTTATTTTGAATTTCATACACTACGCGTGCGATTGGGTTTTTGCCAAAAATGGAAGCGGAGGCAAACACGCATTAGGTAAATAATTTCATGCTGATTTTTTGCATGGACATCTAAAATAATACATTTAGAGTGTCGCCAAAGTTTCATAGCATTTAGACAAGCCCTCGGTTTATTTTGACTTTCCGACGGTACGTGTGCAATTGCGTTTTTGCCAAAAACGGAAGCGGAGGCAAACGCCCATTAGGAAAATAATTTCCTGCTGATTTTTTGCTTGGACATCTCAAATAATACATTGAGAGTGTCCCCAAACTTTCATAGTGTTTCTACAAGCCCTCGGTTTATTTTGAATTTCTGACGGTACGCGTGCAATTGCGTTTTTGCCAAAAACGGAAGCGGAGATAAACGTGCCTTAGGAAAATAATTTCCTGCTTATTTTTTGCATGGACATATCAAATAATACATTGATAGTTTCCCCAAAGTTTCGTAGAGTTTCGAAAAGCCCTCGGTTTATTTTGACTTTCCGACAATACGCGTGCAATTGCGTTTTTGCCAAAAACGGAAACGGAGGCAAACGCGCATTAGGAAAATAATTTCTTTCTGATTTTTTGCATGGACATCTCAAATAATACATTGAGAGTTTCGACAAAGTTTCATAGCGTTTCTACAAGCCCTCGGTTTATTTTGAATTTCCGACGGTACGCTTATAATTGCGTTTTTGCCAAAAACGGAAGCGGACGAAAACGCGCCATAGGAAAATTATTTCCTGTTCATTTTTTGCATGTACATATAAAATAATACATTTAGAGTGTCGCCAAACTTTCATAGCATTTCGACAAGCCCTCGGTTTATTTTGAATTTCCGACGATACGCGTGCAATTGCGTTTTTGCCAAAAACAGAAGCGGAGGCAAACGCGCATTAGGAAAATAATTTCCTGCTGATTTTTTGCATGTACATCTCAAATAATACATTGAGAGTTTCTCCAAAGTTTCATAGCGTTTCGACAAGCCCTCGGTTTATTTTGAATTTCAGACGGTACGCGTGCAATTGCGTTTTTGCCAAAAATGGAAGCGGAGGCCAACGCGCATTAGGAAAATAATTTCCTGCTGATTTTTTGCATGGACATATAAAATAATACATTAATAGTGTCCCCAAAGTTTCGTAGAGTTTCAACAAGCCCTCGGTTTATTTTGAATTTCCGACAGTACATGTGCAATTGTGTTTTTGTAAAAAACGGAAGCGGAGGCAAACGCGCATTAGGAAAATAATTTCCTGTTTATTTTTTGCATCTACATCTCAAATAATACATTGAGAGTGTCCCCAAAGTTTCATAGTGTTTCGAAAAGCCCTCGGTTTATTTTGAATTTCAGACGGTACGCGTGCAATTGCGTTTTTGCCAAAAACGGAAGCAAAGGCAAACGCGCATTAGGAAAATAATTTCCTACTGATTTTTTTCTTAGAAATCTAAAATAATACATTGATAGTGTCTCCAAAGTTTCGTAGAGTTTCGACAAGCCCTCGGTTAATTTTGACTTTCCACCTGTACGCTTGCAATTGCGTTTTTGCCAAAAACGGAAACGGAGGCAAACGCGCCTTAGGAAAATAATTTCCCGCTGAATTTTTGCGTGGACATCTAAAATAATACATTGAGAGTGTTTCCAAAGTTTCCCATAGTTTCAACAAGCCCTCGGTTTATTTTGAATTTCCGACGGTACGCGTGCAATTGCGTTTTCGCCAAAAACAGAAGCGGAGGAAAACGCGCCTTAGGAAAATAATTTCCTGCTGATTTTTTTCATGTACATCTCAAATAATACATTGAGAGTGTCCCCAATGTTTCATAGCGTTTCGACATCGGTTTATTTTGAATTTCCGACGGTACGCGTGCAATTGTTTTTTCCAAAAACAGTTGCGGAGGCAAACGCGCATTAGGAAAATAATTTCCATCTGAGTTTTTGCTTGGACATCTAAAATAATACATTGAGAGTGTCCCCAAATTTTCATAGTGTTTCTACAAGCCCCCGGTTTATTTTGAATTTCTGACGGTACGCGTGCAATTATGTTTTTTCCAAAAACGGAAGCGGAGGAAAATGCTCCTTAGGAAAATAATTTCCTGCTGATTTTTTGCATGGACATCTCAAATAATAAATTGAGAGTTTACCCAAAGTTTCGTAGATTTTCGACAATCCCTCGGTTTATTTTGACTTTCTGATAGTACGCGTGCGATTGGGTTTTTGCCAAAAATGGAAGCGGAGGCAAACGCGCATTAGGAAAATAATTTCATGCTGATTTTTTGCATGGACATCTAAAATAATACATTTAGAGTGTCGCCAAAGTTTCATAGCATTTAGACAAGCCCTCGGTTTATTTTGAATTTTCGACGGTACGCGTGCAATTGCGTTTTTGCCAAAAACAGAAGCGGAGGCAAACGCGCATTAGGAAAATAATTTCCTGCTGAGTTTTTGCTTCGACATCTAAAATAATACATTGAGAGTGTCCCCAAAGTTTCATAGTGTTTCTACAAGCCCCCGGTTTATTTTGAATTTCCGACGGTACGCGTGCAATTATGTTTTTGCCAAAAACGGAAGCGGAGGAAAATGCTCCTTAGGAAAATAATTTCCTGCTGATTTTTTGCATGGACATCTCAAATAATACATTGAGAGTGTCCCCAAAGTTTCGTAGAGTTTCGATAATCCCTCGGTTTATTTTGAATTTCATACACTACGCGTGCGATTGGGTTTTTGCCGAAAAATGGAAGCGGAGGCAAACGCGCATTAGGTAAATAATTTCATGCTGATTTTTTGCATGGACATCTAAAACAATACATTTAGAGTGTCGCCAAAGTTTCATAGCATTTAGACAAGCCCTCGGTTTATTTTGACTTTCCGACGGTACGTGTGCAATTGCGTTTTTGCCAAAAACGGAAGCGGAGGCAAACGCCCATTAGGAAAATAATTTCCTGCTGATTTTTTGCTTGGACATCTCAAATAATACATGGAGAGTGTCCCCAAACTTTCATAGTGTTTCTACAAGCCCTCAGTTTATTTTGAATTTCTGACGGTACGCGTGCAATTGCGTTTTTGCCAAAAACGGAAGCGGAGACAAACGTGCCTTAGGAAAATAATTTCCTGCTTATTTTTTGCATGGACATATCAAATAATACATTGATAGTTTCCCCAAAGTTTCGTAGAGTTTCGAAAAGCCCTCGGTTTATTTTGACTTTCCGACAATACGCGTGCAATTGCGTTTTTGCCAAAAACGGAAGCGGAGGCAAACACGCATTAGGAAAATAATTTCCTTCTGATTTTTGCATGGACATCTCAAATAATACATTGAGAGTTTCGACAAAGTTTCATAGCGTTTCTACAAGCCCTCGGTTTATTTTGAATTTCCGACGGTACGCTTATAATTGCGTTTTTGCCAAAAACGGAAGCGGACCAAAACGCGCCATAGGAAAATTATTTCCTGCTCATTTTTTGCGTGTACATATAAAATAATACATTTAGAGTGTCGCCAAACTTTCATAGCATTTCGACAAGCCCTCGGTTTATTTTGAATTTCCGACGATACGCGTGCAATTGCGTTTTTGCCAAAAACAGAAGCGGAGGCAAACGCGCATTAGGAAAATAATTTCCTGCTGATTTTTTGCATGTACATCTCAAATAATACATTGAGAGTTTCTCCAAAGTTTCATAGCGTTTCGACAAGCCCTCGGTTTATTTTGAATTTCAGACGGTACGCGTGCAATTGCGTTTTTGCCAAAAATGGAAGCGGAGGCCAACGCGCATTAGGAAAATAATTTCCTGCTGATTTTTTGCATGGACATATAAAATAATGCATTAATAGTGTCCCCAAAGTTTCGTAGAGTTTCAACAAGCCCTCGGTTTATTTTGAATTTCCGACAGTACATGTGCAATTGTGTTTTTGTAAAAAACGGAAGCGGAGGCAAACGCGCATTAGGAAAATAATTTCCTGTTTATTTTTTGCATCTACATCTCAAATAATACATTGAGAGTGTCCCCAAAGTTTCATAGCGTTTCGAAAAGCCCTCGGTTTATTTTGAATTTCAGACGGTACGCGTGCAATTGCGTTTTTGCCAAAAACGGAAGCAAAGGCAAACGCGCATTAGGAAAATAATTTCCTGCTGATTTTTTTCTTGGAAATCTAAAATAATACATTGATAGTGTCTCCAAAGTTTCGTAGAGTTTCGACAAGCCCTCGGTTAATTTTGACTTTCCACCTGTACGCTTGCAATTGCGTTTTTGCCAAAAACGGAAACGGAGGCAAACGCGCCTTAGGAAAATAATTTCCCGCTGAATTTTTGCGTGGACATCTAAAATAATACATTGAGAGTGTTGCCAAAGTTTCCCAGAGTTTCAACAAGCCCTCGGTTTATTTTGAATTTCCGACGGTACGCGTGCAATTGCGTTTTCGCCAAAAACGGAAGCGGAGGCAAACGCGTCTTAGGAAAATAATTTCCTGCTGATTTTTGTCATGTACATCTCAAATAATACATTGAGAGTGTCCCCAATGTTTCATAGCATTTCGACATCGGTTTATTTTGAATTTCCGAAGGTACGCGTGCAATTGTGTTTTTGCCAAAAACAGAAGCGGAGGCAAACGCGCATTAGGAAAATAAATTCCTTCTGAGTTTTTGCTTGGACATCTAAAATAATACATTGAGAGTGTCCCCAAAGTTTCATAGTGTTTCTACAAGCCCCCGGTTTATTTTGAATTTCTGACGGTACGCGTGCAATTATGCTTTTTCCAAAAACGGAAGCGGAGGAAAATGCTCCTTAGGAAAATAATTTCCTGCTGATTTTTTGCATGGACATCTCAAATAATAAATTGAGAGTTTCCCCAAAGTTTCGTAGATTTTCGACAATCCCTCGGTTTATTTTGACTTTCTGACAGTACGCGTGCGATTGGGTTTTTGCCAAAAATGGAAGCGGAGGCAAACGCGCATTAGGAAAATAATTCCATGCTGATTTTTTGCATGGACATCTAAAATAATACATTTAGAGTGTCGCCAAAGTTTCATAGCATTTAGACAAGCCCTCGGTTTATTTTGAATTTTCGACGGTACGCGTGCAATTGCGTTTTTGCCAAAAACAGAAGCGGAGGCAAACGCGCATTAGGAAAATAATTTCCTGCTGAGTTTTTGCTTCGACATCTAAAATAATACATTGAGAGTGTCCCCAAAGTTTCATAGTGTTTCTACAAGCCCCCGGTTTATTTTGAATTTCCGACGGTACGCGTGCAATTATGTTTTTGCCAAAAACGGAAGCGGAGGAAAATGCTCCTTAGGAAAATAATTTCCTGCTGATTTTTTGCATGGACATCTCAAATAATACATTGAGAGTGTCCCCAAAGTTTCGTAGAGTTTCGATAATCCCTCGGTTTATTTTGAATTTCATACACTACGCGTGCGATTGGGTTTTTGCCGAAAAATGGAAGCGGAGGCAAACGCGCATTAGGTAAATAATTTCATGCTGATTTTTTGCATGGACATCTAAAACAATACATTTAGAGTGTCGCCAAAGTTTCATAGCATTTAGACAAGCCCTCGGTTTATTTTGACTTTCCGACGGTACGTGTGCAATTGCGTTTTTGCCAAAAACGGAAGCGGAGGCAAACGCCCATTAGGAAAATAATTTCCTGCTGATTTTTTGCTTGGACATCTCAAATAATACATGGAGAGTGTCCCCAAACTTTCATAGTGTTTCTACAAGCCCTCAGTTTATTTTGAATTTCTGACGGTACGCGTGCAATTGCGTTTTTGCCAAAAACGGAAGCGGAGACAAACGTGCCTTAGGAAAATAATTTCCTGCTTATTTTTTGCATGGACATATCAAATAATACATTGATAGTTTCCCCAAAGTTTCGTAGAGTTTCGAAAAGCCCTCGGTTTATTTTGACTTTCCGACAATACGCGTGCAATTGCGTTTTTGCCAAAAACGGAAGCGGAGGCAAACACGCATTAGGAAAATAATTTCCTTCTGATTTTTGCATGGACATCTCAAATAATACATTGAGAGTTTCGACAAAGTTTCATAGCGTTTCTACAAGCCCTCGGTTTATTTTGAATTTCCGACGGTACGCTTATAATTGCGTTTTTGCCAAAAACGGAAGCGGACGAAAACGCGCCATAGGAAAATTATTTCCTGCTCATTTTTTGCATGTACATATAAAATAATACATTTAGAGTGTCGCCAAACTTTCATAGCATTTCGACAAGCCCTCGGTTTATTTTGAATTTCCGACGATACGCGTGCAATTGCGTTTTTGCCAAAAACAGAAGCGGAGGCAAACGCGCATTAGGAAAATAATTTCCTGCTGATTTTTTGCATGTACATCTCAAATAATACATTGAGAGTTTCTCCAAAGTTTCATAGCGTTTCGACAAGCCCTCGGTTTATTTTGAATTTCAGACGGTACGCGTGCAATTGCGTTTTTGCCAAAAATGGAAGCGGAGGCCAACGCGCATTAGGAAAATAATTTCCTGCTGATTTTTTGCATGGACATATAAAATAATACATTAATAGTGTCCCCAAAGTTTCGTAGAGTTTCAACAAGCCCTCGGTTTATTTTGAATTTCCGACAGTACATGTGCAATTGTGTTTTTGTAAAAAACGGAAGCGGAGGCAAACGCGCATTAGGAAAATAATTTCATGTTTATTTTTTGCATCTACATCTCAAATAATACATTGAGAGTGTCCCCAAAGTTTCATAGCGTTTCGAAAAGCCCTCGGTTTATTTTGAATTTCAGACGGTACGCGTGCAATTGCGTTTTTGCCAAAAACGGAAGCAAAGGCAAACGCGCATTAGGAAAATAATTTCCTGCTGATTTTTTTCTTGGAAATCTAAAATAATACATTGATAGTGTCTCCAAAGTTTCGTAGAGTTTCGACAAGCCCTCGGTTAATTTTGACTTTCCACCTGTACGCTTGCAATTGCGTTTTTGCCAAAAACGGAAACGGAGGCAAACGCGCCTTAGGAAAATAATTTCCCGCTGAATTTTTGCGTGGACATCTAAAATAATACATTGAGAGTGTTGCCAAAGTTTCCCAGAGTTTCAACAAGCCCTCGGTTTATTTTGAATTTCCGACGGTACGCGTGCAATTGCGTTTTCGCCAAAAACGGAAGCGGAGGCAAACGCGTCTTAGGAAAATAATTTCCTGCTGATTTTTGTCATGTACATCTCAAATAATACATTGAGAGTGTCCCCAATGTTTCATAGCATTTCGACATCGGTTTATTTTGAATTTCCGAAGGTACGCGTGCAATTGTGTTTTTGCCAAAAACAGAAGCGGAGGCAAACGCGCATTAGGAAAATAATTTCCTTCTGAGTTTTTGCTTGGACATCTAAAATAATACATTGAGAGTGTCCCCAAAGTTTCATAGTGTTTCTACAAGCCCCCGGTTTATTTTGAATTTCTGACGGTACGCGTGCAATTATGCTTTTTCCAAAAACGGAAGCGGAGGAAAATGCTCCTTAGGAAAATAATTTCCTGCTGATTTTTTGCATGGACATCTCAAATAATAAATTGAGAGTTTCCCCAAAGTTTCGTAGATTTTCGACAATCCCTCGGTTTATTTTGACTTTCTGACAGTACGCGTGCGATTGGGTTTTTGCCAAAAATGGAAGCGGAGGCAAACGCGCATTAGGAAAATAATTCCATGCTGATTTTTTGCATGGACATCTAAAATAATACATTTAGAGTGTCGCCAAAGTTTCATAGCATTTAGACAAGCCCTCGGTTTATTTTGAATTTTCGACGGTACGCGTGCAATTGCGTTTTTGCCAAAAACAGAAGCGGAGGCAAACGCGCATTAGGAAAATAATTTCCTGCTGAGTTTTTGCTTCGACATCTAAAATAATACATTGAGAGTGTCCCCAAAGTTTCATAGTGTTTCTACAAGCCCCCGGTTTATTTTGAATTTCCGACGGTACGCGTGCAATTATGTTTTTGCCAAAAACGGAAGCGGAGGAAAATGCTCCTTAGGAAAATAATTTCCTGCTGATTTTTTGCATGGACATCTCAAATAATACATTGAGAGTGTCCCCAAAGTTTCATAGAGTTTCGATAATCCCTCGGTTTATTTTGAATTTCATACACTACGCGTGCGATTGGGTTTTTGCCGAAAAATGGAAGCGGAGGCAAACGCGCATTAGGTAAATAATTTCATGCTGATTTTTTGCATGGACATCTAAAACAATACATTTAGAGTGTCGCCAAAGTTTCATAGCATTTAGACAAGCCCTCGGTTTATTTTGACTTTCCGACGGTACGTGTGCAATTGCGTTTTTGCCAAAAACGGAAGCGGAGGCAAACGCCCATTAGGAAAATAATTTCCTGCTGATTTTTTGCTTGGACATCTCAAATAATACATGGAGAGTGTCCCCAAACTTTCATAGTGTTTCTACAAGCCCTCAGTTTATTTTGAATTTCTGACGGTACGCGTGCAATTGCGTTTTTGCCAAAAACGGAAGCGGAGACAAACGTGCCTTAGGAAAATAATTTCCTGCTTATTTTTGCATGGACATATCAAATAATACATTGATAGTTTCCCCAAAGTTTCGTAGAGTTTCGAAAAGCCCTCGGTTTATTTTGACTTTCCGACAATACGCGTGCAATTGCGTTTTTGCCAAAAACGGAAGCGGAGGCAAACACGCATTAGGAAAATAATTTCCTTCTGATTTTTGCATGGACATCTCAAATAATACATTGAGAGTTTCGACAAAGTTTCATAGCGTTTCTACAAGCCCTCGGTTTATTTTGAATTTCCGACGGTACGCTTATAATTGCGTTTTTGCCAAAAACGGAAGCGGACGAAAACGCGCCATAGGAAAATTATTTCCTGCTCATTTTTTGCATGTACATATAAAATAATACATTTAGAGTGTCTCCAAACTTTCATAGCATTTCGACAAGCCCTCGGTTTATTTTGAATTTCCGACGATACGCGTGCAATTGCGTTTTTGCCAAAAACAGAAGCGGAGGCAAACGCGCATTAGGAAAATAATTTCCTGCTGATTTTTTGCATGTACATCTCAAATAATACATTGAGAGTTTCTCCAAAGTTTCATAGCGTTTCGACAAGCCCTCGGTTTATTTTGAATTTCAGACGGTACGCGTGCAATTGCGTTTTTGCCAAAAATGGAAGCGGAGGCCAACGCGCATTAGGAAAATAATTTCCTGCTGATTTTTTGCATGGACATATAAAATAATACATTAATAGTGTCCCCAAAGTTTCGTAGAGTTTCAACAAGCCCTCGGTTTATTTTGAATTTCCGACAGTACATGTGCAATTGTGTTTTTGTAAAAAACGGAAGCGGAGGCAAACGCGCATTAGGAAAATAATTTCCTGTTTATTTTTTGCATCTACATCTCAAATAATACATTGAGAGTGTCCCCAAAGTTTCATAGCGTTTCGAAAAGCCCTCGGTTTATTTTGAATTTCAGACGGTACGCGTGCAATTGCGTTTTTGCCAAAAACGGAAGCAAAGGCAAACGTGCATTAGGAAAATAATTTCCTGCTGATTTTTTTCTTGGAAATCTAAAATAATACATTGATAGTGTCTCCAATGTTTCGTAGAGTTTCGACAAGCCCTCGGTTAATTTTGACTTTCCACCTGTACGCTTGCAATTGCGTTTTTGCCAAAAACGGAAACGGAGGCAAACGCGCCTTAGGAAAATAATTTCCCGCTGAATTTTTGCGTGGACATCTAAAATAATACATTGAGAGTGTTGCCAAAGTTTCCCAGAGTTTCAACAAGCCCTCGGTTTATTTTGAATTTCCGACGGTACGCGTGCAATTGCGTTTTCGCCAAAAACGGAAGCGGAGGCAAACGCGTCTTAGGAAAATAATTTCCTGTTGATTTTTTTCATGTACATCTCAAATAATACATTGAGAGTGTCCCCAATGTTTCATAGCATTTCGACATCGGTTTATTTTGAATTTCCGAAGGTACGCGTGCAATTGTGTTTTTGCCAAAAACAGAAGCGGAGGCCAACGCGCATTAGGAAAATAATTTCCTTCTGAGTTTTTGCTTGGACATCTAAAATAATACATTGAGAGTGTCCCCAAAGTTTCATAGTGTTTCTACAAGCCCCCGGTTTATTTTGAATTTCTGACGGTACGCGTGCAATTATGCTTTTTCCAAAAACGGAAGCGGAGGAAAATGCTCCTTAGGAAAATAATTTCCTGCTGATTTTTTGCATGGACATCTCAAATAATAAATTGAGAGTTTCCCCAAAGTTTCGTAGATTTTCGACAATCCCTCGGTTTATTTTGACTTTCTGACAGTACGCGTGCGATTGGGTTTTTGCCAAAAATGGAAGCGGAGGCAAACGCGCATTAGGAAAATAATTTCATGCTGATTTTTTGCATGGACATCTAAAATAATACATTTAGAGTGTCGCCAAAGTTTCATAGCATTTAGACAAGCCCTCGGTTTATTTTGAATTTTCGACGGTACGCGTGCAATTGCGTTTTTGCCAAAAACAGAAGCGGAGGCAAACGCGCATTAGGAAAATAATTTCCTGTTTATTTTTTGCATCTACATCTCAAATAATACATTGAGAGTGTCCCCAAAGTTTCATAGCGTTTCGAAAAGCCCTCGGTTTATTTTGAATTTCAGACGGTACGCGTGCAATTGCGTTTTTGCCAAAAACGGAAGCAAAGGCAAACGTGCATTAGGAAAATAATTTCCTGCTGATTTTTTTCTTGGAAATCTAAAATAATACATTGATAGTGTCTCCAATGTTTCGTAGAGTTTCGACAAGCCCTCGGTTAATTTTGACTTTCCACCTGTACGCTTGCAATTGCGTTTTTGCCAAAAACGGAAACGGAGGCAAACGCGCCTTAGGAAAATAATTTCCCGCTGAATTTTTGCGTGGACATCTAAAATAATACATTGAGAGTGTTGCCAAAGTTTCCCAGAGTTTCAACAAGCCCTCGGTTTATTTTGAATTTCCGACGGTACGCGTGCAATTGCGTTTTCGCCAAAAACGGAAGCGGAGGCAAACGCGTCTTAGGAAAATAATTTCCTGTTGATTTTTTTCATGTACATCTCAAATAATACATTGAGAGTGTCCCCAATGTTTCATAGCATTTCGACATCGGTTTATTTTGAATTTCCGAAGGTACGCGTGCAATTGTGTTTTTGCCAAAAACAGAAGCGGAGGCCAACGCGCATTAGGAAAATAATTTCCTTCTGAGTTTTTGCTTGGACATCTAAAATAATACATTGAGAGTGTCCCCAAAGTTTCATAGTGTTTCTACAAGCCCCCGGTTTATTTTGAATTTCTGACGGTACGCGTGCAATTATGCTTTTTCCAAAAACGGAAGCGGAGGAAAATGCTCCTTAGGAAAATAATTTCCTGCTGATTTTTTGCATGGACATCTCAAATAATAAATTGAGAGTTTCCCCAAAGTTTCGTAGATTTTCGACAATCCCTCGGTTTATTTTGACTTTCTGACAGTACGCGTGCGATTGGGTTTTTGCCAAAAATGGAAGCGGAGGCAAACGCGCATTAGGAAAATAATTTCATGCTGATTTTTTGCATGGACATCTAAAATAATACATTTAGAGTGTCGCCAAAGTTTCATAGCATTTAGACAAGCCCTCGGTTTATTTTGACTTTCCGACGGTACGTGTGCAATTGCGTTTTTGCCAAAAACGGAAGCGGAGGCAAACGCCCATTAGGAAAATAATTTCCTGCTGATTTTTTGCTTGGACATCTCAAATAATACATGGAGAGTGTCCCCAAACTTTCATAGTGTTTCTACAAGCCCTCAGTTTATTTTGAATTTCTGACGGTACGCGTGCAATTGCGTTTTTGCCAAAAACGGAAGCGGAGACAAACGTGCCTTAGGAAAATAATTTCCTGCTTATTTTTTGCATGGACATATCAAATAATACATTGATAGTTTCCCCAAAGTTTCGTAGAGTTTCGAAAAGCCCTCGGTTTATTTTGACTTTCCGACAATACGCGTGCAATTGCGTTTTTGCCAAAAACGGAAGCGGAGGCAAACACGCATTAGGAAAATAATTTCCTTCTGATTTTTTGCATGGACATCTCAAATAATACATTGAGAGTTTCGACAAAGTTTCATAGCGTTTCTACAAGCCCTCGGTTTATTTTGAATTTCCGACGGTACGCTTATAATTGCGTTTTTGCCAAAAACAGAAGCGGACGAAAACGCGCCATAGGAAAATAATTTCCTGCTCATTTTTTGCATGTACATATAAAATAATACATTTAGAGTGTCGCCAAAGTTTCATAGCATTTCGACAAGCCCTCGGTTTATTTTGAATTTCCGACGATACACGTGCAATTGCGTTTTTGCCAAAAACAGAAGCGGAGGCAAACGCGCATTAGGAAAATAATTTCCTGCTAAGTTTTTGCTTGGACATCTAAAATAATACATTGAGAGTGTCCCCAAAGTTTCATAGTGTTTCTACAAGCCCCCGGTTTATTTTGAATTTCCGACGGTACGCGTGCAATTATGTTTTTGCCAAAAACGGAAGCGGAGGAAAATGCTCCTTAGGAAAATAATTTCCTGCTGATTTTTTGCATGGACATCTCAAATAATACATTGAGAGTGACCCCAAAGTTTCGTAGAGTTTCGACAATCCCTCGGTTTATTTTGAATTTCAGACAGTACGCGTGTGATTGGGTTTTTGCCAAAAATGGAAGCGGAGGCAAACGCGCATTAGGTAAATAATTTCATGCTGATTTTTTGCATGGACATCTAAAATAATACATTTAGAGTGTCGCCAAAGTTTCATAGCATTTAGACAAGCCCTCGGTTTATTTTGACTTTCTGACGGTACGTGTGCAATTGCGTTTTTGCCAAAAACGGAAGCGGAGGCAAACGCCCATTAGGAAAATAATTTCCTGCTGATTTTTTGCTTGGACATCTCAAATAATACATGGAGAGTGTCCCCAAACTTTCATAGTGTTTCTACAAGCCCTCAGTTTATTTTGAATTTCTGACGGTACGCGTGCAATTGCGTTTTTGCCAAAAACGGAAGCGGAGACAAACGTGCCTTAGGAAAATAATTTCCTGCTTATTTTTTGCATGGACATATCAAATAATACATTGATAGTTTCCCCAAAGTTTCGTAGAGTTTCGAAAAGCCCTCGGTTTATTTTGACTTTCCGACAATACGCGTGCAATTGCGTTTTTGCCAAAAACGGAAGCGGAGGCAAACACGCATTAGGAAAATAATTTCCTTCTGATTTTTGCATGGACATCTCAAATAATACATTGAGAGTTTCGACAAAGTTTCATACCGTTTCTACAAGCCCTCGGTTTATTTTGAATTTCCAACGGTACGCTTATAATTGCGTTTTTGCCAAAAACGGAAGCGGACGAAAACGCGCCATAGGAAAATTATTTCCTGCTCATTTTTTGCATGTACATATAAAATAATACATTTAGAGTGTCGCCAAACTTTCATAGCATTTCGACAAGCCCTCGGTTTATTTTGAATTTCCGACGATACGCGTGCAATTGCGTTTTTGCCAAAAACAGAAGCGGAGGCAAACGCGCATTAGGAAAATAATTTCCTGCTGATTTTTTGCATGTACATCTCAAATAATACATTGAGAGTTTCTCCAAAGTTTCATAGCGTTTCGACAAGCCCTCGGTTTATTTTGAATTTCAGACGGTACGCGTGCAATTGCGTTTTTGCCAAAAATGGAAGCGGAGGCCAACGCGCATTAGGAAAATAATTTCCTGCTGATTTTTTGCATGGACATATAAAATAATACATTAATAGTGTCCCCAAAGTTTCGTAGAGTTTCAACAAGCCCTCGGTTTATTTTGAATTTCCGACAGTACATGTGCAATTGTGTTTTTGTAAAAAACGGAAGCGGAGGCAAACGCGCATTAGGAAAATAATTTCCTGTTTATTTTTTGCATCTACATCTCAAATAATACATTGAGAGTGTCCCCAAAGTTTCATAGCGTTTCGAAAAGCCCTCGGTTTATTTTGAATTTCAGACGGTACGCGTGCAATTGCGTTTTTGCCAAAAACGGAAGCAAAGGCAAACGCGCATTAGGAAAATAATTTCCTGCTGATTTTTTTCTTGGAAATCTAAAATAATACATTGATAGTGTCTCCAAAGTTTCGTAGAGTTTCGACAAGCCCTCGGTTAATTTTGACTTTCCACCTGTACGCTTGCAATTGCGTTTTTGCCAAAAACGGAAACGGAGGCAAACGCGCCTTAGGAAAATAATTTCCCGCTGAATTTTTGCGTGGACATCTAAAATAATACATTGAGAGTGTTGCCAAAGTTTCCCAGAGTTTCAACAAGCCCTCGGTTTATTTTGAATTTCCGACGGTACGCGTGCAATTGCGTTTTCGCCAAAAACGGAAGCGGAGGCAAACGCGTCTTAGGAAAATAATTTCCTGCTGATTTTTTTCATGTACATCTCAAATAATACATTGAGAGTGTCCCCAATGTTTCATAGCGTTTCGACATCGGTTTATTTTGAATTTCCGAAGGTACGCGTGCAATTGTGTTTTTGCCAAAAACAGAAGCGGAGGCAAACGCGCATTAGGAAAATAATTTCCTTCTGAGTTTTTGCTTGGACATCTAAAATAATACATTGAGAGTGTCCCCAAAGTTTCATAGTGTTTCTACAAGCCCCCGGTTTATTTTGAATTTCTGACGGTACGCGTGCAATTATGCTTTTTCCAAAAACGGAAGCAGAGGAAAATGCTCCTTAGGAAAATAATTTCCTGCTGATTTTTTGCATGGACATCTCAAATAATAAATTGAGAGTTTCCCCAAAGTTTCGTAGATTTTCGACAATCCCTCGGTTTATTTTGACTTTCTGACAGTACGCGTGCGATTGGGTTTTTGCCAAAAATGGAAGCGGAGGCAAACGCGCATTAGGAAAATAATTTCATGCTGATTTTTTGCATGGACATCTAAAATAATACATTTAGAGTGTCGCCAAAGTTTCATAGCATTTAGACAAGCCCTCGGTTTATTTTGAATTTTCGACGGTACGCGTGCAATTGCGTTTTTGCCAAAAACAGAAGCGGAGGCAAACGCGCATTAGGAAAATAATTTCCTGCTGAGTTTTTGCTTCGACATCTAAAATAATACATTGAGAGTGTCCCCAAAGTTTCATAGTGTTTCTACAAGCCCCCGGTTTATTTTGAATTTCCGACGGTACGCGTGCAATTATGTTTTTGCCAAAAACGGAAGCGGAGGAAAATGCTCCTTAGGAAAATAATTTCCTGCTGATTTTTTGCATGGACATCTCAAATAATACATTGAGAGTGTCCCCAAAGTTTCGTAGAGTTTCGATAATCCCTCGGTTTATTTTGAATTTCATACACTACGCGTGCGATTGGGTTTTTGCCAAAAATGGAAGCGGAGGCAAACGCGCATTAGGTAAATAATTTCATGCTGATTTTTTGCATGGACATCTAAAATAATACATTTAGAGTGTCGCCAAAGTTTCATAACATTTAGACAAGCCCTCGGTTTATTTTGACTTTCCGACGGTACGTGTGCAATTGCGTTTTTGCCAAAAACGGAAGCGGAGGCAAACGCCCATTAGGAAAATAATTTCCTGCTGATTTTTTGCTTGGACATCTCAAATAATACATGGAGAGTGTCCCCAAACTTTCATAGTGTTTCTACAAGCCCTCAGTTTATTTTGAATTTCTGACGGTACGCGTGCAATTGCGTTTTTGCCAAAAACGGAAGCGGAGACAAACGTGCCTTAGGAAAATAATTTCCTGCTTATTTTTTGCATGGACATATCAAATAATACATTGATAGTTTCCCCAAATTTTCGTAGAGTTTCGAAAAGCCCTCGGTTTATTTTGACTTTCCGACAATACGCGTGCAATTGCGTTTTTGCCAAAAACGGAAGCGGAGGCAAACACGCATTAGGAAAATAATTTCCTTCTGATTTTTTGCATGGACATCTCAAATAATACATTGAGAGTTTCGACAAAGTTTCATAGCGTTTCTACAAGCCCTCGGTTTATTTTGAATTTCCGACGGTACACTTATAATTGCGTTTTTGCCAAAAACAGAAGCGGACGAAAACGCGCCATAGGAAAATAATTTCCTGCTCATTTTTTGCATGTACATATAAAATAATACATTTAGAGTGTCGCCAAACTTTCATAGCATTTCGACAAGCCCTCGGTTTATTTTGAATTTCCGACGATACGCGTGCAATTGCGTTTTTGCCAAAAACAGAAGCGGAGGCAAACGCGCATTAGGAAAATAATTTCCTGCTAAGTTTTTGCTTGGACATCTAAAATAATACATTGAGAGTGTCCCCAAAGTTTCATAGTGTTTCTACAAGCCCCCGGTTTATTTTGAATTTCCGACGGTACGCGTGCAATTATGTTTTTGCCAAAAACGGAAGCGGAGGAAAATGCTCCTTAGGAAAATAATTTCCTGCTGATTTTTTGCATGGACATCTCAAATAATACATTGAGAGTGTCCCCAAAGTTTCGTAGAGTTTCGACAATCCCTCGGTTTATTTTGAATTTCAGACAGTACGCGTGCGATTGGGTTTTTGCCAAAAATGGAAGCGGAGGCAAACGCGCATTAGGTAAATAATTTCATGCTGATTTTTTGCATGGACATCTAAAATAATACATTTAGAGTGTCGCCAAAGTTTCATAGCATTTAGACAAGCCCTCGGTTTATTTTGACTTTCCGACGGTACATGTGCAATTGCGTTTTTACCAAAAACGGAAGCGGAGGCAAACGCCCATTAGGAAAATAATTTCATGCTGATTTTTTGCTTGGACATCTAAAATAATACATTGAGAGTGTCCCCAAACTTTCATAGTGTTTCTACAAGCCCTCGGTTTATTTTGAATTTCTGACGGTACGCGTGCAATTGCGTTTTTGCCAAAAACGGAAGCGGAGACAAACGTGCCTTAGGAAAATAATTACCTGCTTATTTTTTGCATGGACATATCAAATAATACATTGATAGTGTCCCTAAAGTTTCGTAGAGTTTCGAAAAGCCCTCGGTTTATTTTGACTTTCCGACAATACGCGTGCAATTGCGTTTTTGCCAAAAACGGAAGCGGAGGCAAACGCGCATTAGGAAAATAATTTCCTTCTGGTTTTATTAATGGACATCTCAAATAATACATTGAGAGTTTCGACAAAGTTTCATAGCGTTTCTACAAGCCCTCGGTTTATTTTGAATTTCCGACAGTACGCTTGCAATTGCGTTTTTGCCAAAAACAGAAGCGGACGCAAACGCGCCGTAGGAAAATAATTTCCTGCTGATTTTTTGCATGTACATATAAAATAATACATTTAGAGTGTCGCCAAAGTTTCATAGCATTTCGATAAGCCCTCGGTTTTATTTTGAATTTCCGACGGTACGCGTGCAATTGCGTTTTTGCCAAAAACAGAAGCGGAGGCAAACGCGCATTAGGAAAATAATTTCCTGCTGATTTTTTGCATGTACATCTCAAATAATACATTGAGAGTTTCCCCAAAGTTTCATAGCGTTTCGACAAGCCCTCGGTTTATTTTGAATTTAGACGGTAAGCGTGCAATTGCGTTTTTGCCAAAAATGGAAGCGGAGGCCAACGCGCATTAGGAAAATAATTTCCTGCTGATTTTTTGAATGGACATATAAAATAATACATTAATAGTGTCCCCAAAGTTTCGTAGAGTTTCAACAAGCCCTCTGTTTATTTTGAATTTCCGACGGTACGCTTGCAATTGCGTTTTTTCCAAAAACGGAAGCGGAGGCAAACGCGCATTAGGAAAATAATTTCCTGCTGATTTTTTGCATGGACATCTAAAATAATACATTGAGAGTGTCCCCAAAGTTTCATAGTGTTTCGAAAAGCCCTCGGTTTATTTTGAATTTCAGACGGTACGCGTGCAATTGCGTTTTTGCCAAAAACGGAAACGGAGGCAAACGCGCATTAGGAAAATAATTTCCTGCTGATTTTTTTCTTGGAAATCTAAAATAATACATTGATAGTGTCTCCAAAGTTTCGTAGAGTTTCGACAAGCCCTCTGTTAATTTTGACTTTCAAACTGTACGCTTGCAATTGCGTTTTTGCCAAAAACGGAAGCGGAAGCAAACGCGCCTTAGGAAAATAATTTACTGCTGATTTTTTTCATGTACATCTCAAATAATACATTGAGATTGTCCCCAATGTTTCATAGCGTTTCGACATCAGTTTATTTTGAATTTCCGACGGTACGCGTGCAATTGCGTTTTTGCCAAAAACAGAAGCGGAGGCAAACGCGCATTAGGAAAATAATTTCCTGCTGAGTTTCTGCTTGGACATCTAAAATAATAAATTGAGAGTGTCCCCAAAGTTTCATAGTGTTTCTATAAGCCCCCGGTTTATTTTGAATTTCCGACGCTACGCGTGCAATTATGTTTTTGCCAAAAACGGAAGCGGAGGAAAATGCGCCTTAGGAAAATAATTTCCTGCTGATTTTTTGCATGGACATCTCAAATAATAAATTGAGAGTTTCCCCAAAGTTTCGTAGAGTTTCGACAATCCCTCAGTTTATTTTGACTTTCCGACAGTACGCGTGCGATTGGGTTTTTGCCAAAAATGGAAGCGGAGGCAAACGCGCATTAGAAAAATAATTTCATGCTGATTTTTTGCATGGACATCTAAAATAATACATTTAGAGTGTCGCCAAAGTTTCAGAGCATTTAGAGAAGCCCTCGGTTTATTTTGAATTTCTGACGGTACGCGTGCAATTGCGTTTTTGCCAAAAACGGAAGCGGAGGCAAACGCCCATTAGGAAAATAATTTCCTGCTGATTTTTTGCATGGACATATAAAATAATACATTAATAGTGTCCCCAAAGATTCGTAGAGTTTCAACAAGCCCTCGGTTTATTTTGAATTTCCGACAGTACGTGTGCAATTGTGTTTTTGTAAAAAACGGAAGCGGAGGCAAACGCGCATTAGGAAAATAATTTACTGCTTTTTTTTGCATGTACATCTCAAATAATACATTGAGAGTGCCCCCAAAGTTTCATAGCGTTTCGAAAAGCCCTCGGTTTATTTTGAATTTCAGACGGTACGTGTGCAATTGCGTTTTTGCCAAAAACGGAAGCGGAGGAAAACGCGCATTAGGAAAATAATTTCCTGCTGATTTTTTTCTTGGAAATATAAAATAATACATTGATAGTCTCTCCAAAGTTTTGTAGAGTTTCGACAAGCCCTCGGTTAATTTTGACTTTCCAACTGTACGCTTGCAATTGCGTTTTTGCCAAAAACGAAAGCGGAGGCAAACGCGCCTTAGAAAATAATTTCCCGCTGAATTTTTGCATGGACATCTAAAATAATACATTGAGTGTGTTGCCAAAGTTTCCCAGAGTTTCAACAAGCCCTCGGTTTATTTTGAATTTCCGACGGTACGCGTGCAATTGCATTTTCGCCAAAAACGGAAGCGGAGGCAAACGCGCCTTAGGAAAATAATTTCCTGCTGATTTTTTTCATGTACATCTCAAATAATACATTGAGAGTGTCCCCAAAGTTTCATAGCATTTCGACATCGGTTTATTTTGAATTTCCGACGGTACGCGTGCAATTGCGTTTTTGCCAAAAACAGAAGCGGAGGCAAACGCGCATTAGGAAAATAATTTCCTGCTGAGTTTTTGCTTGGACATCTAAAATAATACATTGAGAGTGTCCCCAAAGTTTCATAGTGTTTCTACAAGCCCCCGGCTTATTTTGAATTTCTGACGGTACGCGTGCAATTATGCTTTTTCCAAAAACGGAAGCGGAGGAAAATGCTCCTTAGGAAAATAATTTCCTGCTGATTTTTTGCATGGACATCTCAAATAATAAATTGAGAGTTTCCCCAAAGTTTCGTAGATTTTCGACAATCCCTCGGTTTATTTTGACTTTCTGACAGTACGCGTGCGATTGGGTTTTTGCCAAAAATGGAAGCGGAGGCAAACGCGCATTAGGAAAATAATTTCATGCTGATTTTTTGCATGGACATCTAAAATAATACATTTAGAGTGTCGCCAAAGTTTCATAGCATTTAGACAAGCCCTCGGTTTATTTTGAATTTTCGACGGTACGCGTGCAATTGCGTTTTTGCCAAAAACAGAAGCGGAGGCAAACGCGCATTAGGAAAATAATTTCCTGCTGAGTTTTTGCTTCGACATCTAAAATAATACATTGAGAGTGTCCCCAAAGTTTCATAGTGTTTCTACAAGCCCCCGGTTTATTTTGAATTTCCGACGGTACGCGTGCAATTATGTTTTTGCCAAAAACGGAAGCGGAGGAAAATGCTCCTTAGGAAAATAATTTCCTGCTGATTTTTTGCATGGACATCTCAAATAATACATTGAGAGTGTCCCCAAAGTTTCGTAGAGTTTCGATAATCCCTCGGTTTATTTTGAATTTCATACACTACGCGTGCGATTGGGTTTTTGCCAAAAATGGAAGCGGAGGCAAACGCGCATTAGGTAAATAATTTCATGCTGATTTTTTGCATGGACATCTAAAATAATACATTTAGAGTTTCGCCAAAGTTTCATAACATTTAGACAAGCCCTCGGTTTATTTTGACTTTCTGACGGTACGTGTGCAATTGCGTTTTTGCCAAAAACGGAAGCGGAGGCAAACGCCCATTAGGAAAATAATTTCCTGCTGATTTTTTGCTTGGACATCTCAAATAATACATGGAGAGTGTCCCCAAACTTTCATAGTGTTTCTACAAGCCCTCAGTTTATTTTGAATTTCTGACGGTACGCGTGCAATTGCGTTTTTGCCAAAAACGGAAGCGGAGACAAACGTGCCTTAGGAAAATAATTTCCTGCTTATTTTTTGCATGGACATATCAAATAATACATTGATAGTTTCCCCAAATTTTCGTAGAGTTTCGAAAAGCCCTCGGTTTATTTTGACTTTCCGACAATACGCGTGCAATTGCGTTTTTGCCAAAAACGGAAGCGGAGGCAAACACGCATTAGGAAAATAATTTCCTTCTGATTTTTTGCATGGACATCTCAAATAATACATTGAGAGTTTCGACAAAGATTCATAGCGTTTCTACAAGCCCTCGGTTTATTTTGAATTTCCGACGGTACGCTTATAATTGCGTTTTTGCCAAAAACAGAAGCGGACGAAAACGCGCCATAGGAAAATAATTTCCTGCTCATTTTTTGCATGTACATATAAAATAATACATTTAGAGTGTCGCCAAACTTTCATAGCATTTCGACAAGCCCTCGGTTTATTTTGAATTTCCGACGATACGCGTGCAATTGCGTTTTTGCCAAAAACAGAAGCGGAGGCAAACGCGCATTAGGAAAATAATTTCCTGCTAAGTTTTTGCTTGGACATCTAAAATAATACATTGAGAGTGTCCCCAAAGTTTCATAGTGTTTCTACAAGCCCCCGGTTTATTTTGAATTTCCGACGGTACGCGTGCAATTATGTTTTTGCCAAAAACGGAAGCGGAGGAAAATGCTCCTTAGGAAAATAATTTCCTGCTGATTTTTTGCATGGACATCTCAAATAATACATTGAGAGTGTCCCCAAAGTTTCGTAGAGTTTCGACAATCCCTCGGTTTATTTTGAATTTCAGACAGTACGCGTGCGATTGGGTTTTTGCCAAAAATGGAAGCGGAGGCAAACGCGCATTAGGTAAATAATTTCATGCTGATTTTTTGCATGGACATCTAAAATAATACATTTAGAGTGTCGCCAAAGTTTCATAGCATTTAGACAAGCCCTCGGTTTATTTTGACTTTCCGACGGTACGTGTGCAATTGCGTTTTTACCAAAAACGGAAGCGGAGGCAAACGCCCATTAGGAAAATAATTTCATGCTGATTTTTTGCTTGGACATCTCAAATAATACATTGAGAGTGTCCCCAAACTTTCATAGTGTTTCTACAAGCCCTCGGTTTATTTTGAATTTCTGACGGTACGCGTGCAATTGCGTTTTTGCCAAAAACGGAAGCGGAGACAAACGTGCCTTAGGAAAATAATTACCTGCTTATTTTTTGCATGGACATATCAAATAATACATTGATAGTGTCCCTAAAGTTTCGTAGAGTTTCGAAAAGCCCTCGGTTTATTTTGACTTTCCGACAATACGCGTGCAATTGCGTTTTTGCCAAAAACGGAAGCGGAGGCAAACGCGCATTAGGAAAATAATTTCCTTCTGGTTTTATTAATGGACATCTCAAATAATACATTGAGAGTTTCGACAAAGTTTCATAGCGTTTCTACAAGCCCTCGGTTTATTTTGAATTTCCGACAGTACGCTTGCAATTGCGTTTTTGCCAAAAACAGAAGCGGACGCAAACGCGCCGTAGGAAAATAATTTCCTGCTGATTTTTTGCATGTACATATAAAATAATACATTTAGAGTGTCGCCAAAGTTTCATAGCATTTCGATAAGCCCTCGGTTTTATTTTGAATTTCCGACGGTACGCGTGCAATTGCGTTTTTGCCAAAAACAGAAGCGGAGGCAAACGCGCATTAGGAAAATAATTTCCTGCTGATTTTTTGCATGTACATCTCAAATAATACATTGAGAGTTTCCCCAAAGTTTCATAGCGTTTCGACAAGCCCTCGGTTTATTTTGAATTTAGACGGTAAGCGTGCAATTGCGTTTTTGCCAAAAATGGAAGCGGAGGCCAACGCGCATTAGGAAAATAATTTCCTGCTGATTTTTTGAATGGACATATAAAATAATACATTAATAGTGTCCCCAAAGTTTCGTAGAGTTTCAACAAGCCCTCTGTTTATTTTGAATTTCCGACGGTACGCTTGCAATTGCGTTTTTTCCAAAAACGGAAGCGGAGGCAAACGCGCATTAGGATAATAATTTCCTGCTGATTTTTTGCATGGACATCTAAAATAATACATTGAGAGTGTCCCCAAAGTTTCATAGTGTTTCGAAAAGCCCTCGGTTTATTTTGAATTTCAGACGGTACGCGTGCAATTGCGTTTTTGCCAAAAACGGAAACGGAGGCAAACGCGCATTAGGAAAATAATTTCCTGCTGATTTTTTTCTTGGAAATCTAAAATAATACATTGATAGTGTCTCCAAAGTTTCTTAGAGTTTCGACAAGCCCTCTGTTAATTTTGACTTTCAAACTGTACGCTTGCAATTGCGTTTTTGCCAAAAACGGAAGCGGAAGCAAACGCGCCTTAGGAAAATAATTTACTGCTGATTTTTTTCATGTACATCTCAAATAATACATTGAGATTGTCCCCAAAGTTTCATAGCGTTTCGACATCGGTTTATTTTGAATTTCCGACGGTACGCGTGCAATTGCGTTTTTGCCAAAAACAGAAGCGGAGGCAAACGCGCATTAGGAAAATAATTTCCTGCTGAGTTTCTGCTTGGACATCTAAAATAATAAATTGAGAGTGTCCCCAAAGTTTCATAGTGTTTCTATAAGCCCCCGGTTTATTTTGAATTTCCGACGCTACGCGTGCAATTATGTTTTTGCCAAAAACGGAAGCGGAGGAAAATGCGCCTTAGGAAAATAATTTCCTGCTGATTTTTTGCATGGACATCTCAAATAATAAATTGAGAGTTTCCCCAAAGTTTCGTAGAGTTTCGACAATCCCTCAGTTTATTTTGACTTTCCGACAGTACGCGTGCGATTGGGTTTTTGCCAAAAATGGAAGCGGAGGCAAACGCGCATTAGAAAAATAATTTCATGCTGATTTTTTGCATGGACATCTAAAATAATACATTTAGAGTGTCGCCAAAGTTTCAGAGCATTTAGAGAAGCCCTCGGTTTATTTTGAATTTCTGACGGTACGCGTGCAATTGCGTTTTTGCCAAAAACGGAAGCGGAGGCAAACGCCCATTAGGAAAATAATTTCCTGCTGATTTTTTGCATGGACATATAAAATAATACATTAATAGTGTCCCCAAAGATTCGTAGAGTTTCAACAAGCCCTCGGTTTATTTTGAATTTCCGACAGTACGTGTGCAATTGTGTTTTTGTAAAAAACGGAAGCGGAGGCAAACGCGCATTAGGAAAATAATTTACTGCTTTTTTTTTTGCATGTACATCTCAAATAATACATTGAGAGTGCCCCCAAAGTTTCATAGCATTTCGAAAAGCCCTCGGTTTATTTTGAATTTCAGACGGTACGTGTGCAATTGCGTTTTTGCCAAAAACGGAAGCGGAGGAAAACGCGCATTAGGAAAATAATTTCCTGCTGATTTTTTTCTTGGAAATATAAAATAATACATTGATAGTCTCTCCAAAGTTTTGTAGAGTTTCGACAAGCCCTCGGTTAATTTTGACTTTCCAACTGTACGCTTGCAATTGCGTTTTTGCCAAAAACGAAAGCGGAGGCAAACGCGCCTTAGAAAATAATTTCCCGCTGAATTTTTGCATGGACATCTAAAATAATACATTGAGTGTGTTGCCAAAGTTTCCCAGAGTTTCAACAAGCCCTCGGTTTATTTTGAATTTCCGACGGTACGCGTGCAATTGCATTTTCGCCAAAAACGGAAGCGGAGGCAAACGCGCCTTAGGAAAATAATTTCCTGCTGATTTTTTTCATGTACATCTCAAATAATACATTGAGAGTGTCCCCAAAGTTTCATAGCATTTCGACATCGGTTTATTTTGAATTTCCGACGGTACGCGTGCAATTGCGTTTTTGCCAAAAACAAAAGCGGAGGCAAACGCGCATTAGGAAAATAATTTCCTGCTGAGTTTTTGTTTGGACATCTAAAATAATACATTGAGAGTGTCCCCAAAGTTTCAAAGTGTTTCTACAAGCCCCCGGCTTATTTTGAATTTCCGACGGTACGCGTGCAATTATGTTTTTGCCAAAAACGGAAGCGGAGGAAAATGCTCCTTAGGAAAATAATTTCCTGCTGATTTTTTGCATGGACATCTAAAATAATAAATTGAGAGTGTCCCCAAAGTTTCGTAGAGTTTCGACAATCCCTCGGTTTATTTTGACTTTCCGACAGTACGCGTGCGATTGGGTTTTTGCCAAAGATGGAAGCGGAGGCAAACGCGCATTAGGAAAATAATTTCATGCTGATTTTTTGCATGGACATCTAAAATAATACATTTAGAGTGTCGCCAAAGTTTCATAGCATTTAGACAAGCCCTCGGTTTATTTTGAATTTCCGACTGTACGCGTGCAATTGCGTTTTTGCCAAAAACGGAAGCGGAGGCAAACGCCCATTGGGAAAATAATTTCCTGCTGATTTTTTGCTTGGACATCTCAAATAGAACATTGAGAGTGTCCCCAAACTTTCATAGTGTTTCTACAAGCCCTCGGTTTATTTTGAATTTTTGACGGTACGCGTGCAATTGCGTTTTTGCCAAAAACGGAAGCGGAGACAAACGTGCCTTAGGAAAATAATTTCCTGCTTATTTTTTGCATGGACATATCAAATAATACATTGATAGTGTCCCCAAAGATTCGTAGAGTTTCTAAAATCCCTCGGTTTATTTTGACTTTCCGACAATACGCGTGCAATTGCGTTTTTGCCAAAAACGGAAGCGGAGGCAAACGCGCATTAGGAAAATAATTTCCTTCTGATTTTTTGCATGGACATCTCAAATAATACATTGAGAGTTTCGACAAAGTTTCATAGCGTTTCTACAAGCCCTCGGTTTATTTTGAATTTCCGACGATACGCTTGCAATTGCGTTTTTTCCAAAAACGGAAGCGGACGCAAACGCGCCGTAGGAAAATAATTTCCTGCTGATTTTTTGAATGTACATATAAAATAATACATTTAGAGTGTCGCCAAAGTTTCATAGTATTTCGATAAGCCCTCGGTTTATTTTGAATTTCCGACGGTACGCGTGCAATTGCGTTTTTGCCAAAAACAAAAGCGGAAGCAAACGCGCATTAGGAAAATAATTTCCTGCTGATTTTTTGCATACATCTCAAATAATACATTGAGAGTTTCCCCAAAGTTTCATAGAGTTTCGACAAGCCCTCAGTTTATTTTGAATTTCATACGGTAAGCGTGCAATTGCGTTTTTGCCAAAAATCGAAGCGGAGGCCAACGCGCATTAGGAAAATAATTTCCTGCTTATTTTTTGCATGGACATATAAAATAATACATTAATAGTGTCCCCAAAGTTTCGTAGAGTTTCAACAAGCCCTCGGTTTATTTTGAATTTCCGACAGTACGTGTGCAATTGTGTTTTTGTAAAAAACGGAAGCGGAGGCAAACGCGCATTAGGAAAATAATTTCCTGCTTATATTTTGCATGTACATCTCAAATAATACATTGAGAGTGTCCCCAAAGTTTCATAGCGTTTCGAAAAGCGCTCGGTTTATTTTGAATTTCAGACGGTACGCGTGCAATTGCGTTTTTGCCAAAAACGGAAGCGGAGGCAAACGCGCATTAGGAAAATAATTTCCTGCTGATTTTTTTCTTGTAAATCTAAAATAATACATTGACAGTGTCTCCAAAGTTTCGTAGAGTTTCGACAAGCCCTCGGTTAATTTTGACTTTCAAACTGTACGCTTGCAATTGCGTTTTTGCTAAAAACGGAAGCGGAGGCAAACGCGCCTTAGGAAAATAATTTCCCGCTGATTTTTTGCGTGGACCTCTAAAATAATACATTGAGAGTGTTGCCAAAGTTTCCCATATTTTCGACAAGCCCTTGGTTTATTTTGAATTTCCGACGGTACGCGTGCAATTGCGTTTTTGCCAAAAACGGAAGCGGAGGCAAACGCGCCTTAGGAAAATAATTTCCTGCTGATTTTTTTCATGTGCATCTCAAATAATACATTGAGAGTGTCCCCAAAGTTTCATAGCGTTTCGACATCGGTTTATTTTGAATTTCCGACGGTACGCGTGCAATTGCGTTTTTGCTAAAAACAGAAGCGGAGGCAAACGCGCATTAGGAAAATAATTTCCTGCTGAGTTTTTGCTTGGACATCTAAAATAATACATTGAGAGTGTCCCCAATGTTTCGTAGAGTTTCGACAATCCCTCGGTTTATTTTGACTTTCCGACAGTACGCTTGCAATTGCGTTTTTTCCAAAATCGGAAGCGGAGGCAAACGCGCATTAGGAAAATAATTTCCTGCTGATTTTTTGCATGGACATCTAAAATAATACATTGAGAGTGTCCCCAAAGTTTCATAGTGTTTCGAAAAGCCCTCGGTTTATTTTGAATTTCAGACGGTACGCGTGCAATTGCGTTTTTGCCAAAAACGGAAACGGAGGCAAACGCGCATTAGGAAAATAATTTCCTGCTTATTTTTTTCTTGGAAATCTAAAATAATACATTGATAGTGTCTCCAAAGTTTCGTAGAGTTTCGACAAGCCCTCTGTTAATTTTGACTTTCAAACTGTACGCTTGCAATTGCGTTTTTGCCAAAAACGGAAGCGGAAGCAAACGCGCCTTAGGAAAATAATTTCCTGCTGATTTTTTTCATGTACATCTCAAATAATACATTGAGATTGTCCCCAAAGTTTCATAGCGTTTCGACATCGGTTTATTTTGAATTTCCGACGGTACGCGTGCAATTGCGTTTTTGCCAAAAACAGAAGCGGAGGCAAACGCGCATTAGGAAAATAATTTCCTGCTGAGTTTCTGCTTGGACATCTAAAATAATAAATTGAGAGTGTCCCCAAAGTTTCATAGTGTTTCTATAAGCCCCCGGTTTATTTTGAATTTCCGACGCTACGTGTGCAATTATGTTTTTGCCAAAAACGGAAGCGGACGAAAATGCGCCTTAGGAAAATAATTTCCTGCTGATTTTTTGCATGGACATCTCAAATAATAAATTGAGAGTGTCCCCAAAGTTTCGTAGAGTTTCGACAATCCCTCAGTTTATTTTGACTTTCCGACAGTACGCGTGCGATTGGGTTTTTGCCAAAAATGGAAGCGGAGGCAAACGCGCATTAGAAAAATAATTTCATGCTGATTTTTTGCATGGACATCTAAAATAATACATTTAGAGTGTCGCCAAAGTTTCAGAGCATTTAGAGAAGCCCTCGGTTTATTTTGAATTTCTGACGGTACGCGTGCAATTGCGTTTTTGCCAAAAACGGAAGCGGAGGCAAACGCCCATTAGGAAAATAATTTCCTGCTGATTTTTTGCATGGACATATAAAATAATACATTAATAGTGTCCCCAAAGATTCGTAGAGTTTCAACAAGCCCTCGGTTTATTTTGAATTTCCGACAGTACGTGTGCAATTGTGTTTTTGTAAAAAACGGAAGCGGAGGCAAACGCGCATTAGGAAAATAATTTACTGCTTTTTTTTTGCATGTACATCTCAAATAATACATTGAGAGTGCCCCCAAAGTTTCATAGCGTTTCGAAAAGCCCTCGGTTTATTTTGAATTTCAGACGGTACGTGTGCAATTGCGTTTTTGCCAAAAACGGAAGCGGAGGAAAACGCGCATTAGGAAAATAATTTCCTGCTGATTTTTTTCTTGGAAATATAAAATAATACATTGATAGTCTCTCCAAAGTTTTGTAGAGTTTCGACAAGCCCTCGGTTAATTTTGACTTTCCAACTGTACGCTTGCAATTGCGTTTTTGCCAAAAACGAAAGCGGAGGCAAACGCGCCTTAGAAAATAATTTCCCGCTGAATTTTTGCATGGACATCTAAAATAATACATTGAGTGTGTTGCCAAAGTTTCCCAGAGTTTCAACAAGCCCTCGGTTTATTTTGAATTTCCGACGGTACGCGTGCAATTGCATTTTCGCCAAAAACGGAAGCGGAGGCAAACGCGCCTTAGGAAAATAATTTCCTGCTGATTTTTTTCATGTACATCTCAAATAATACATTGAGAGTGTCCCCAAAGTTTCATAGCATTTCGACATCGGTTTATTTTAAATTTCCGACGGTACGCGTGCAATTGCGTTTTTGCCAAAAACAGAAGCGGAGGCAAACGCGCATTAGGAAAATAATTTCCTGCTGAGTATTTGCTTGGACATCTAAAATAATACATTGAGAGTGTCCCCAAAGTTTCATAGTGTTTCTACAAGCCCCCGGCTTATTTTGAATTTCCGACGGTACGCGTGCAATTATGTTTTTGCCAAAAACGGAAGCGGAGGAAAATGCTCCTTAGGAAAATAATTTCCTGCTGATTTTTTGCATGGACATCTAAAATAATAAATTGAGAGTGTCCCCAAAGTTTCGTAGAGTTTCGACAATCCCTTGGTTTATTTTGATTTTCCGACAGTACGCATGCGATTGGGTTTTTGCCAAAGATGGAAGCGGAGGCAAACGCGCATTAGGAAAATAATTTCATGCTGATTTTTTTCATGGACATCTAAAATAATACATTTAGAGTGTCGCCAAAGTTTCATAGCATTTAGACAAGCCCTCGGTTTATTTTGAATTTCCGACTGTACGCGTGCAATTGCGTTTTTGCCAAAAACGGAAGCGGAGGCAAACGCCCATTGGGAAAATAATTTCCTGCTGATTTTTTGCTTGGACATCTCAAATAGAACATTGAGAGTGTCCCCAAACTTTCATAGTGTTTCTACAAGCCCTCGGTTTATTTTGAATTTTTGACGGTACGCGTGCAATTGCGTTTTTGCCAAAAACGGAAGCGGAGACAAACGTGCCTTAGGAAAATAATTTCCTTCTATTTTTTTGCATGGACATATCAAATAATACATTGATAGTGTCCCCAAAGATTCGTAGAGTTTCTAAAATCCCTCGGTTTATTTTGACTTTCCGACAATACGCGTGCAATTGCGTTTTTGCCAAAAACGGAAGCGGAGGCAAACGCGCATTAGGAAAATAATTTCCTTCTGATTTTTTGCATGGACATCTCAAATAATACATTGAGAGTTTCGACAAAGTTTCATAGCGTTTCTACAAGCCCTCGGTTTATTTTGAATTTCCGACGATACGCTTGCAATTGTGTTTTTTCCAAAAACGGAAGCGGACGCAAACGCGCCGTAGGAAAATAATTTCCTGCTGATTTTTTGCATGTACATATAAAATAATACATTTAGAGTGTCGCCAAAGTTTCATAGTATTTCGATAAGCCCTCGGTTTATTTTGAATTTCCGACGGTACGCGTGCAATTGCGTTTTTGCCAAAAACAAAAGCGGAAGCAAACGCGCATTAGGAAAATAATTTCCTGCTGATTTTTTGCATACATCTCAAATAATACATTGAGAGTTTCCCCAAAGTTTCATAGAGTTTCGACAAGCCCTCGGTTTATTTTGAATTTCATACGGTAAGCGTGCAATTGCGTTTTTGCCAAAAATCGAAGCGGAGGCCAACGCGCATTAGGAAAATAATTTCCTGCTTATTTTTTGCATGGACATATAAAATAATACATTAATAGTGTCCCCAAAGTTTCGTAGAGTTTCAACAAGCCCTCGGTTTATTTTGAATTTCCGACAGTACGTGTGCAATTGTGTTTTTGTAAAAAACGGAAGCGGAGGCAAACGCGCATTAGGAAAATAATTTCCTGCTTATATTTTGCATGTACATCTCAAATAATACATTGATAGTGTCCCCAAAGTTTCATAGAGTTTCGAAAAGCGCTCGGTTTATTTTGAATTTCAGACGGTACGCGTGCAATTGCGTTTTTGCCAAAAACGGAAGCGGAGGCAAACGCGCATTAGGAAAATAATTTCCTGCTGATTTTTTTCTTGTAAATCTAAAATAATACATTGACAGTGTCTCCAAAGTTTCGTAGAGTTTCGACAAGCCCTCGGTTAATTTTGACTTTCAAACTGTACGCTTGCAATTGCGTTTTTGCTAAAAACGGAAGCGGAGGCAAACGCGCCTTAGGAAAATAATTTCCCGCTGATTTTTTGCGTGGACCTCTAAAATAATACATTGAGAGTGTTGCCAAAGTTTCCCATATTTTCGACAAGCCCTTGGTTTATTTTGAATTTCCGACGGTACGCGTGCAATTGCGTTTTTGCAAAAAACGGAAGCGGAGGCAAACGCGCCTTAGGAAAATAATTTCCTGCTGATTTTTTTCATGTGCATCTCAAATAATACATTGAGAGTGTCCCCAAAGTTTCATAGCGTTTCGACATCGGTTTATTTTGAATTTCCGACGGTATGCGTGCAATTGCGTTTTTGCTAAAAACAGAAGCGGAGGCAAACACGCATTAGGAAAATAATTTCCTGCTGAGTTTTTGCTTGGACATCTAAAATAATACATTGAGAGTGTCCCCAATTTTTCGTAGAGTTTCGACAATCCCTCGGTTTATTTTGACTTTCCGACAGTACGCTTGCAATTGCGTTTTTGCCAAAAACGGAAGCGGAGGCAAACGCGCATTAGGAAAATAATTTCCTGCTGATTTTTTGCATGGACATATAAAATAATACATTGAGAGTGTCCCCAATGTTTCGTAGAGTTTCTACAAGCCCTCGGTTTATTTTGACTTTCCGACGGTACGCTTGCAATTGCGTTTTTTCCAAAAACGGAAGCGGAGGCAAACGCGCATTAGGAAAATAATTTCCTGCTGATTTTTTGCATGGACATCTAAAATAATCCATTGATAGTGTCCCCAAAGTTTCGTAGAGTTTCGACAAGCCCTCGGTTTATTTTGAATTTCAGACGGTACGCGTGCAATTGCGTTTTTGCCAAAAACGGAAACGGAGGCAAACACGCCTTAGGAAAATAATTTCCTGCTGATTTTTTTCTTGGAAATCTAAAATAATACATTGATAGTGTCTCCAAAGTTTCGTAGAGTTTTGACAAGCCCTCTGTTAATTTTGACTTTCCGACGGTACGCGTGCAATTGCGTTTTTGCCAAAAACGGAAGCGGAGGCAAACGCGCATTTGGAAAATAATTTCCTGCTGATTTTTTGCATGGACATCTAAAATAATACATTGAGAGTGTCTCCAAAGTTTCATGACGTTTCGAAAATCCCTCAATTTATTTTGACTTTCCGACGGTACGCGTGCAATTGTGTTTTTGCCAAAAACGGAAGCGAAGTCAAACGCACCTTAGGAAAATAATTTCCTGTTGAGTTTTTGCATGGAGATATAAAATAATACATTGAGATTGTCCCCAAAGTGTCGTAGAGTTTCTACAAGCCCTCGGTTTATTTTGACTTTCCGACGGTACGCTTGCAATTGCGTTTTTGCCATAAACGGAAGCGGAGGCAAACGCGCATTAGGAAAATAATTTCCTGCTGATTTTTTGCATGGACATCTAAAATAATACATTGATAGTGTCCCCAAAGATTTGTAGAGTTTCTACAAGCCCTCGGTTTATTTTGACTTTCCGATAGTACGCGTGCAATTGCGTTTTTGCCAAAAACGGAAGCGGAGGCAAACGCGCATTAGGAAAATAATTTCCTGCTGATTTTTTGCATGGACATCTAAAATAATACATTGAGAGTGTCTCCAAAGTTTCATAATGTTTCGAAAAGCCCTCAATTTATTTTGACTTTCCGACGGTACGCGTGCAATTGCGTTTTTGCCAAAAACGGAAGCGGAGGCAAACGCACCTTAGGAAAATAATTTCCTGCTGAGTTTTTGCATGGAGATATAAAATAATACATTGAGATTGTCGCCGAAGTTTCGTAGAGTTTCTACAAGCCCTCGGTTTATTTTGACTTTCCGACGATACGCGTGCGATTGCGTTTTTGCCAAAAACGGAAGCGGAGGCAAACGCACATTAGGAAAATAATTTCCTGCTGAGTTTTTGCTTGGACATCTAAAATAATACATTGAGAGTGTCCCCAAAGTTTCATAGTGTTTCTACAAGCCCCCGGCTTATTTTGAATTTCCGACGGTACGCGTGCAATTATGTTTTTGCCAAAAACGGAAGCGGAGGAAAATGCTCCTTAGGAAAATAATTTCCTGCTGATTTTTTGCATGGACATCTAAAATAATAAATTGAGAGTGTCCCCAAAGTTTCGTAGAGTTTCGACAATCCCTCGGTTTATTTTGACTTTCCGACAGTACGCGTGCGATTGGGTTTTTGCCAAAGATGGAAGCGGAGGCAAACGCGCATTAGGAAAATAATTTCATGCTGATTTTTTGCATGGACATCTAAAATAATACATTTAGAGTGTCGCCAAAGTTTCATAGCATTTAGACAAGCCCTCGGTTTATTTTGAATTTCCGACTGTACGCGTGCAATTGCGTTTTTGCCAAAAACGGAAGCGGAGGCAAACGCCCATTGGGAAAATAATTTCCTGCTGATTTTTTGCTTGGACATCTCAAATAATACATTGAGAGTGTCCCCAAACTTTCATAGTGTTTCTACAAGCCCTCGGTTTATTTTGAATTTTTGACGGTACGCGTGCAATTGCGTTTTTCCCAAAAACGAAAGCGGAGACAAACGTGCCTTAGGAAAATAATTTCCTGCTTATTTTTTGCATGGACATATCAAATAATACATTGAGAGTGTCCCCAATGTTTCGTAGAGTTTCTACAAGCCCTCGGTTTATTTTGACTTTCCGACGGTACGCTTGCAATTACGTTTTTTCCAAAAACGGAAGCGGAGGCAAACGCGCATTAGGAAAATAATTTCCTGCTGATTTTTTGCATGGACATCTAAAATAATCCATTGATAGTGTCCCCAAAGTTTCGTAGAGTTTCGACAAGCCCTCGGTTTATTTTGAATTTCAGACGGTACGCGTGCAATTGCGTTTTTGCCAAAAACGGAAACGGAGGCAAACACGCCTTAGGAAAATAATTTCCTGCTGATTTTTTTCTTGGAAATCTAAAATAATACATTGATAGTGTCTCCAAAGTTTCGTATAGTTTTGACAAGCCCTCTGTTAATTTTGACTTTCCGACGGTACGCGTGCAATTGCGTTTTTGCCAAAAACGGAAGCGGAGGCAAACGCGCATTTGGAAAATAATTTCCTGCTGATTTTTTGCATGGACATCTAAAATAATACATTGAGAGTGTCTCCAAAGTTTCATGACGTTTCGAAAATCCCTCAATTTATTTTGACTTTCCGACGGTACGCGTGCAATTGTGTTTTTGCCAAAAACGGAAGCGAAGTCAAACGCACCTTAGGAAAATAATTTCCTGTTGAGTTTTTGCATGGAGATATAAAATAATACATTGAGATTGTCCCCAAAGTGTCGTAGAGTTTCTACAAGCCCTCGGTTTATTTTGACTTTCCGACGGTACGCTTGCAATTGCGTTTTTGCCATAAACGGAAGCGGAGGCAAACGCGCATTAGGAAAATAATTTCCTGCTGATTTTTTGCATGGACATCTAAAATAATACATTGATAGTGTCCCCAAAGATTTGTAGAGTTTCTACAAGCCCTCGGTTTATTTTGACTTTCCGATAGTACGCGTGCAATTGCGTTTTTGCCAAAAACGGAAGCGGAGGCAAACGCGCATTAGGAAAATAATTTCCTGCTGATTTTTTGCATGGACATCTAAAATAATACATTGAGAGTGTCTCCAAAGTTTCATAATGTTTCGAAAAGCCCTCAATTTATTTTGACTTTCCGACGGTACGCGTGCAATTGCGTTTTTGCCAAAAACGGAAGCGGAGGCAAACGCACCTTAGGAAAATAATTTCCTGCTGAGTTTTTGCATGGAGATATAAAATAATACATTGAGATTGTCGCCGAAGTTTCGTAGAGTTTCTACAAGCCCTCGGTTTATTTTGACTTTCCGACGATACGCGTGCGATTGCGTTTTTGCCAAAAACGGAAGCGGAGGCAAACGCACATTAGGAAAATAATTTCCTGCTGAGTTTTTGCTTGGACATCTAAAATAATACATTGAGAGTGTCCCCAAAGTTTCATAGTGTTTCTACAAGCCCCCGGCTTATTTTGAATTTCCGACGGTACGCGTGCAATTATGTTTTTGCCAAAAACGGAAGCGGAGGAAAATGCTCCTTAGGAAAATAATTTCCTGCTGATTTTTTGCATGGACATCTAAAATAATAAATTGAGAGTGTCCCCAAAGTTTCGTAGAGTTTCGACAATCCCTCGGTTTATTTTGACTTTCCGACAGTACGCGTGCGATTGGGTTTTTGCCAAAGATGGAAGCGGAGGCAAACGCGCATTAGGAAAATAATTTCATGCTGATTTTTTGCATGGACATCTAAAATAATACATTTAGAGTGTCGCCAAAGTTTCATAGCATTTAGACAAGCCCTCGGTTTATTTTGAATTTCCGACTGTACGCGTGCAATTGCGTTTTTGCCAAAAACGGAAGCGGAGGCAAACGCCCATTGGGAAAATAATTTCCTGCTGATTTTTTGCTTGGACATCTCAAATAATACATTGAGAGTGTCCCCAAACTTTCATAGTGTTTCTACAAGCCCTCGGTTTATTTTGAATTTTTGACGGTACGCGTGCAATTGCGTTTTTCCCAAAAACGAAAGCGGAGACAAACGTGCCTTAGGAAAATAATTTCCTGCTTATTTTTTGCATGGACATATCAAATAATACATTGATAGTGTCCCCAAAGATTCGTAGAGTTTTGAAAAGCCCTCGGTTTATTTTGACTTTCCGACAATACGCGTGCAATTGCGTTTTTGCCAAAAACGGAAGCGGAGGCAAACGTGCATTAGGAAAATAATTTCCTTCTGATTTTTTGCATGGACATCTCAAATAATACATTGAGAGTTTCGACAAAGTTTCATAGCGTTTCTACAAGCCCTCGGTTTATTTTGAATTTCCGACGGTACGCTTGCAATTGCGTTTTTGCCAAAAACGGAAGCGGACGCAAACGCGCCATAGGAAAATAATTTCCTGCTGATTTTTTGCATGTACATATAAAATAATACATTTAGAGTGTCTCCAAAGTTTCATAGCATTTCGACAAGCCCTCGGTTTATTTTGAATTTCCGACGGTACGCGTGCAATTGCGTTTTTGCCAAAAACAAAAGCGGAAGCAAACGCGCATTACGAAAATAATTTCCTGCTGATTTTTTGCATGTACATCTCAAATAATACATTGAGAGTTTCCCCAAAGTTTCATAGCGTTTCGACAAGCCCTAGGTTTATTTTGAATTTCATACGGTAAGCGTGCAATTGCGTTTTTGCCAAAAATCGAAGCGGAGGCCAACGCGCATTAGGAAAATAATTTCCTGCTTATTTTTTGCATGGACATATAAAATAATACATTAATAGTGTCCCCAAAGTTTCGTAGAGTTTCAACAAGCCCTCGGTTTATTTTGAATTTCCGACAGTACGTGTGCAATTGTGTTTTTGTAAAAAACGGAAGCGGAGGCAAACGCGCATTAGGAAAATAATTTCCTGCTTATATTTTGCATGTACATCTCAAATAATACATTGAGAGTGTCCCCAAAGTTTCATAGCGTTTCGAAAAGCGCTCGGTTTATTTTGAATTTCAGACGGTACGCGTGCAATTGCGTTTTTGCCAAAAACGGAAGCGGAGGCAAACGCGCATTAGGAAAATAATTTCCTGCTGATTTTTTTCTTGTAAATCTAAAATAATACATTGACAGTGTCTCCAAAGTTTCGTAGAGTTTCGACAAGCCCTCGGTTAATTTTGACTTTCAAACTGTACGCTTGCAATTGCGTTTTTGCTAAAAACGGAAGCGGAGGCAAACGCGCCTTAGGAATATAATTTCCCGCTGATTTTTTGCATGGACCTCTAAAATAATACATTGAGAGTGTTGCCAAAGTTTCCCATATTTTCGACAAGCCCTTGGTTTATTTTGAATTTCCGACGGTACGCGTGCAATTGCGTTTTTGCCAAAAACGGAAGCGGAGGCAAACGCGCCTTAGGAAAATAATTTCCTGCTGATTTTTTTCATGTGCATCTCAAATAATACATTGAGAGTGTCCCCAAAGTTTCATAGCGTTTCGACATCGGTTTATTTTGAATTTCCGACGGTACGCGTGCAATTGCGTTTTTGCTAAAAACAGAAGCGGAGGCAAACGCGCATTAGGAAAATAATTTCTTGCTGAGTTTTTGCTTGGACATCTAAAATAATACATTGAGAGTGTCCCCAATGTTTCGTAGAGTTTCGACAATCCCTCGGTTTATTTTGACTTTCCGACAGTACGCTTGCAATTGCGTTTTTGCCAAAAACGGAAGCGGAGGCAAACGCGCATTAGGAAAATAATTTCCTGCTGATTTTTTGCATGGACATATAAAATAATACATTGAGAGTGTCCCCAATGTTTCGTAGAGTTTCTACAAGCCCTCGGTTTATTTTGACTTTCCGACGGTACGCTTGC
The DNA here is from genome assembly GCA_948472305.1 of Vicia faba. Classification (NCBI taxonomy): domain Eukaryota; kingdom Viridiplantae; phylum Streptophyta; class Magnoliopsida; order Fabales; family Fabaceae; genus Vicia; species Vicia faba. The sequence goes on from OX451740.1 coordinate 550,993,005, forward strand.
AATTGCGTTTTTTCCAAAAACGGAAGCGGAGGCAAACGCGCATTAGGAAAATAATTTCCTGCTGATTTTTTGCATGGACATCTAAAATAATCCATTGATAGTGTCCCCAAAGTTTCGTAGAGTTTCGACAAGCCCTCAGTTTATTTTTAATTTCAGACGGTACGCGTGCAATTGCGTTTTTGCCAAAAACGGAAACGGAGGCAAACACGCCTTAGGAAAATAATTTCCTGCTGATTTTTTTCTTGGAAATCTAAAATAATACATTGATAGTGTCTCCAAAGTTTCGTAGAGTTTCGACAAGCCCTCTGTTAATTTTGACTTTCCAACGGTACGCGTGCAATTGCGTTTTTGCCAAAAACGGAAGCGGAGGCAAACGCGCATTTGGAAAATAATTTCCTGCTGATTTTTTGCATGGACATCTAAAATAATACATTGAGAGTGTCTCCAAAGTTTCATGACGTTTCGAAAATCCCTCAATTTATTTTGACTTTCCGACGGTACGCGTGCAATTGTGTTTTTGCCAAAAACGGAAGCGAAGTCAAACGCACCTTAGGAAAATAATTTCCTGTTGAGTTTTTGCATGGAGATATAAAATAATACATTGAGATTGTCCCCAAAGTGTCGTAGAGTTTCTACAAGCCCTCGGTTTATTTTGACTTTCCGACGGTACGCTTGCAATTGCGTTTTTGCCATAAACGGAAGCGGAGGCAAACGCGCATTAGGAAAATAATTTCCTGCTGATTTTTTGCATGGACATCTAAAATAATACATTGATAGTGTGCCCAAAGATTTGTAGAGTTTCTACAAGCCCTCGGTTTATTTTGACTTTCCGATAGTACGCGTGCAATTGCGTTTTTGCCAAAAACGGAAGCGGAGGCAAATGCGCATTAGGAAAATAATTTCCTGCTGATTTTTTGCATGGACATCTAAAATAATACATTGAGAGTGTCTCCAAAGTTTCATAACGTTTCGAAAAGCCCTCAATTTATTTTGACTTTCCGACGGTACGCGTGCAATTGCGTTTTTGCCAAAAACGGAAGCGGAGGAAAACGCACCTTAGGAAAATAATTTCCTGCTGAGTTTTTGCATGGAGATATAAAATAATACATTGAGATTGTCGCCGAAGTTTCGTAGAGTTTCTACAAGCCCTCGGTTTATTTTGACTTTCCGACGGTACGCGTGCGATTGCGTTTTTGCCAAAAACGGAAGCGGAGGCAAACGCACATTAGGAAAATAATTTCCTGCTGAGTTTTTGCTTGGACATCTAAAATAATACATTGAGAGTGTCCCCAAAGTTTCATAGTGTTTCTACAAGCCCCCGGCTTATTTTGAATTTCCGACGGTACGCGTGCAATTATGTTTTTGTCAAAAACGGAAGCGGAGGAAAATGCTCCTTAGGAAAATAATTTCCTGCTGATTTTTTGCATGGACATCTAAAATAATAAATTGAGAGTGTCCCCAAAGTTTCGTAGAGTTTCGACAATCCCTAGGTTTATTTTGACTTTCCGACAGTACGCGTGCGATTGGGTTTTTGCCAAAGATGGAAGCGGAGGCAAACGCGCATTAGGAAAATAATTTCATGCTGATTTTTTGCATGGACATCTAAAATAATACATTTAGAGTGTCGCCAAAGTTTCATAGCATTTAGACAAGCCCTCGGTTTATTTTGAATTTCCGACTGTACGCGTGCAATTGCGTTTTTGCCAAAAACGGAAGCGGAGGCAAACGCCCATTGGGAAAATAATTTCCTGCTGATTTTTTGCTTGGACATCTCAAATAATACATTGAGAGTGTCCCCAAACTTTCATAGTGTTTCTACAAGCCCTCGGTTTATTTTGAATTTTTGACGGTACGCGTGCAATTGCGTTTTTGCCAAAAACGGAAGCGGAGACAAACGTGCCTTAGGAAAATAATTTCCTGCTTATTTTTTGCATGGACATATCAAATAATACATTGATAGTGTCCCCAAAGATTCGTAGAGTTTTGAAAAGCCCTCGGTTTATTTTGACTTTCCGACAATACGCGTGCAATTGCGTTTTTGCCAAAAACGGAAGCGGAGGCAAACGTGCATTAGGAAAAAAATTTCCTTCTGATTTTTTGCATGGACATCTCAAATAATACATTGAGAGTTTCGACAAAGTTTCATAGCGTTTCTACAAGCCCTCGGTTTATTTTGAATTTCCGACGGTACGCTTGCAATTGCGTTTTTGCCAAAAACGGAAGCGGACGCAAACGCGCCATAGGAAAATAATTTCCTGCTGATTTTTTGCATGTACATATAAAATAATACATTTAGAATGTCTCCAAAGTTTCATAGCATTTCGACAAGCCCTCGGTTTATTTTGAATTTCCGACGGTACGCGTGCAATTGCGTTTTTGCCAAAAACAAAAGCGGAAGCAAACGCGCATTAGGAAAATAATTTCCTGCTGATTTTTTGCATGTACATCTCAAATAATACATTGAGAGTTTCCCCAAAGTTTCATAGCGTTTCGACAAGCCCTAGGTTTATTTTGAATTTCATACGGTAAGCGTGCAATTGCGTTTTTGCCAAAAATGGAAGCGGAGGCCAACGCGCATTAGGAAAATAATTTCCTGCTTATTTTTTGCATGGACATATAAAATAATACATTAATAGTGTCCCCAAAGTTTCGTAGAGTTTCAACAAGCCCTCGGTTTATTTTGAATTTCCGACAATACGTGTGCAATTGTGTTTTTGTAAAAAACGGAAGCGGAGGCAAACGCGCATTAGGAAAATAATTTCCTGCTTATTTTTTGCATGTACATCTCAAATAATACATTGAGAGTGTCCCCAAAGTTTCATAGTATTTCGAAAAGCCCTCGGTTTAATTTGAATTTCAGACGGTACGCGTGCAATTGCGTTTTTGCCAAAAACGGAAGCGGAGGCAAACGCGCATTAGGAAAATAATTTCCTGCTGATTTTTTTCTTGTAAATCTAAAATAATACATTGACAGTGTCTCCAAAGTTTCGTAGAGTTTCGACAAGCCCTCGGTTAATTTTGACTTTCAAACTGTACGCGTGCAATTGCGTTTTTGCCAAAAACGGAAGCGGAGGCAAACGCGCCTTAGGAAAATAATTTCCTGCTGATTTTTTTCATGTGCATCTCAAATAATACATTGAGAGTGTCCCCAAAGTTTCATAGCGTTTCGACATCGGTTTATTTTGAATTTCCGACGGTACGCGTGCAATTGCGTTTTTGCTAAAAACAGAAGCGGAGGCAAACACGCATTAGGAAAATAATTTCCTGCTGAGTTTTTGCTTCGACATCTAAAATAATACATTGAGAGTGTCCCCAATGTTTCGTAGAGTTTCGACAATCCCTCGGTTTATTTTGACTTTCCGACAGTACGCTTGCAATTGCGTTTTTGCCAAAAACGGAAGCGGAGGCAAACGCGCATTAGGAAAATAATTTCCTGCTGATTTTTTGCATGGACATATAAAATAATACATTGAGAGTGTCCCCAATGTTTCGTAGAGTTTCTACAAGCCCTCGGTTTATTTTGACTTTCCGACGGTACGCTTGCAATTGCGTTTTTTCCAAAAACGGAAGCGGAGGCAAACGCGCATTAGGAAAATAATTTCCTGCTGATTTTTTGCATGGACATCTAAAATAATCCATTGATAGTGTCCCCAAAGTTTCGTAGAGTTTCGACAAGCCCTCGGTTTATTTTGAATTTCAGACGGTACGCGTGCAATTGCGTTTTTGCCAAAAACGGAAACGGAGGCAAACACGCCTTAGGAAAATAATTTCCTGCTGATTTTTTTCTTGGAAATCTAAAATAATACATTGATAGTGTATCCAAAGTTTCGTAGAGTTTCGACAAGCCCTCTGTTAATTTTGACTTGCCGACGGTACGCGTGCAATTGCGTTTTTGCCAAAAACGGAAGCGGAGGCAAACGCGCATTTGGAAAATAATTTCCTGCTGATTTTTTGCATGGACATCTAAAATAATACATTGAGAGTGTCTCCAAAGTTTCATGACGTTTCGAAAATCCCTCAATTTATTTTGACTTTCCGACGGTACGTGTGCAATTGTGTTTTTGCCAAAAACGGAAGCGAAGTCAAACGCACCTTAGGAAAATAATTTCCTGTTGAGTTTTTGCATGGAGATATAAAATAATACATTGAGATTGTCCCCAAAGTGTCGTAGAGTTTCTACAAGCCCTCGGTTTATTTTGACTTTCCGACGGTACGCTTGCAATTGCGTTTTTGCCATAAACGGAAGCGGAGGCAAACGCGCATTAGGAAAATAATTTCCTGCTGATTTTTTGCATGGACATCTAAAATAATACATTGATAGTGTCCCCAAAGATTTGTAGAGTTTCTACAAGCCCTCGGTTTATTTTGACTTTCCGATAGTACGCGTGCAATTGCGTTTTTGCCAAAAACGGAAGGAGGCAAACGCGCATTAGGAAAATAATTTCCTGCTGATTTTTTGCATGGAAATCTAAAATAATACATTGAGAGTGTCTCCAAAGTTTCATAACGTTTCGAAAAGCCCTCAATTTATTTTAACTTTCCGACGGTACGCGTGCAATTGCGTTTTTGCCAAAAACGGAAGCGCAGGCAAACGCACCTTAGGAAAATAATTTCCTGCTGAGTTTTTGCATGGAGATATAAAATAATACATTGAGATTGTCGCCGAAGTTTCGTAGAGTTTCTACAAGCCCTCAGTTTATTTTGACTTTCCGACGATACGCGTGCGATTGCGTTTTTGCCAAAAACGGAAGCGTAGGCAAACGCACATTAGGAAAATAATTTCCTGCTGAGTTTTTGCTTGGAAATCTAAAATAATACATTGAGAGTGTCCCTAAAGTTTCATAGTGTTTCTACAAGCCCCCGGCTTATTTTGAATTTCCGACGGTACGCGTGCAATTATGTTTTTGCCAAAAACGGAAGCGGAGGAAAATGCTCCTTAGGAAAATAATTTCCTGCTGATTTTTTGCATGGACATCTAAAATAATAAATTGAGAGTGTCCCCAAAGTTTCGTAGAGTTTCGACAATCCCTCGGTTTATTTTGACTTTCCGACAGTACGCGTGCGATTGGGTTTTTGCCAAAGATGGAAGCGGAGGCAAACGCGCATTAGGAAAATAATTTCATGCTGATTTTTTGCATGGACATCTAAAATAATACATTTAGAGTGTCGCCAAAGTTTCATAGCATTTAGACAAGCCCTCGGTTTATTTTGAATTTCCGACTGTACGCGTGCAATTGCGTTTTTGCCAAAAACGGAAGCGGAGGCAAACGCCCATTGGGAAAATAATTTCCTACTGATTTTTTGCTTGGACATCTCAAATAATACATTGAGAGTGTCCCCAAACTTTCATAGTGTTTCTACAAGCCCTCGGTTTATTTTGAATTTTTGACGGTACGCGTGCAATTGCGTTTTTCCCAAAAACGAAAGCGGAGACAAACGTGCCTTAGGAAAATAATTTCCTGCTTATTTTTTGCATGGACATATCAAATAATACATTGATAGTGTCCCCAAAGATTCGTAGAGTTTTGAAAAGCCCTCGGTTTATTTTGACTTTCCGACAATACGCGTGCAATTGCGTTTTTGCCAAAAACGGAAGCGGAGGCAAACGTGCATTAGGAAAATAATTTCCTTCTGATTTTTTGCATGGACATCTCAAATAATACATTGAGAGTTTCGACAAAGTTTCATAGCGTTTCTACAAGCCCTCGGTTTATTTTGAATTTCCGACGGTACGCTTGCAATTGCGTTTTTGCCAAAAACGGAAGCGGACGCAAACGCGCCATAGGAAAATAATTTCCTGCTGATTTTTTGCATGTACATATAAAATAATACATTTAGAGTGTCTCCAAAGTTTCATAGCATTTCGACAAGCCCTCGGTTTATTTTGAATTTCCGACGGTACGCGTGCAATTGCGTTTTTGCCAAAAACAAAAGCGGAAGCAAACGCGCATTACGAAAATAATTTCCTGCTGATTTTTTGCATGTACATCTCAAATAATACATTGAGAGTTTCCCCAAAGTTTCATAGCGTTTCGACAAGCCCTAGGTTTATTTTGAATTTCATACGGTAAGCGTGCAATTGCGTTTTTGCCAAAAATCGAAGCGGAGGCCAACGCGCATTAGGAAAATAATTTCCTGCTTATTTTTTGCATGGACATATAAAATAATACATTAATAGTGTCCCCAAAGTTTCGTAGAGTTTCAACAAGCCCTCGGTTTATTTTGAATTTCCGACAGTACGTGTGCAATTGTGTTTTTGTAAAAAACGGAAGCGGAGGCAAACGCGCATTAGGAAAATAATTTCCTGCTTATATTTTGCATGTACATCTCAAATAATACATTGAGAGTGTCCCGAAAGTTTCATAGCGTTTCGAAAAGCGCTCGGTTTATTTTGAATTTCAGACGGTACGCGTGCAATTGCGTTTTTGCCAAAAACGGAAGAGGAGGCAAACGCGCATTAGGAAAATAATTTCCTGCTGATTTTTTTCTTGTAAATCTAAAATAATACATTGACAGTGTCTCCAAAGTTTCGTAGAGTTTCGACAAGCCCTCGGTTAATTTTGACTTTCAAACTGTACGCTTGCAATTGCGTTTTTGCTAAAAACGGAAGCGGAGGCAAACGCGCCTTAGGAAAATAATTTCCCGCTGATTTTTTGCGTGGACCTCTAAAATAATACATTGAGAGTGTTGCCAAAGTTTCCCATATTTTCGACAAGCCCTTGGTTTATTTTGAATTTCCGACGGTACGCGTGCAATTGCGTTTTTGCCAAAAACGGAAGCGGAGGCAAACGCGCCTTAGGAAAATAATTTCCTGCTGATTTTTTTCATGTGCATCTCAAATAATACATTGAGAGTGTCCCCAAAGTTTCATAGCGTTTCGACATCGGTTTATTTTGAATTTCCGACGGTACGCGTGCAATTGCGTTTTTGCTAAAAACAGAAGCGGAGGCAAACGCGCATTAGGAAAATAATTTCCTGCTGAGTTTTTGCTTGGACATCTAAAATAATACATTGAGAGTGTCCCCAATGTTTCGTAGAGTTTCGACAATCCCTCGGTTTATTTTGACTTTCCGACAGTACGCTTGCAATTGCGTTTTTGCCAAAAACGGAAGCGGAGGCAAACGCGCATTAGGAAAATAATTTCCTGCTGATTTTTTGCATGGACATATAAAATAATACATTGAGAGTGTCCCCAATGTTTCGTAGAGTTTCTACAAGCCCTCGGTTTATTTTGACTTTCCGACGGTACGCTTGCAATTGCGTTTTTTCCAAAAACGGAAGCGGAGGCAAACGCGCATTAGGAAAATAATTTCCTGCTGATTTTTTGCATGGACATCTAAAATAATCCATTGATAGTGTCCCCAAAGTTTCGTAGAGTTTCGACAAGCCCTCGGTTTATTTTGAATTTCAGACGGTACGCGTGCAATTGCGTTTTTGCCAAAAACGGAAACGGAGGCAAACACGCCTTAGGAAAATAATTTCCTGCTGATTTTTTTCTTGTAAATCTAAAATAATACATTGATAGTGTCTCCAAAGTTTCGTAGAGTTTCGACAAGCCCTCTGTTAATTTTGACTTTCCGACGGTACGCGTGCAATTGCGTTTTTGCCAAAAACGGAAGCGGAGGCAAACGCGCATTTGGAAAATAATTTCCTGCTGATTTTTTGCATGGACATCTAAAATAATACATTGAGAGTGTCTCCAAAGTTTCATGACGTTTCGAAAATCCCTCAATTTATTTTGACTTTCCGACGGTACGCGTGCAATTGTGTTTTTGCCAAAAACGGAAGCGAAGTCAAACGCACCTTAGGAAAATAATTTCCTGTTGAGTTTTTGCATGGAGATATAAAATAATACATTGAGATTGTCCCCAAAGTGTCGTAGAGTTTCTACAAGCCCTCGGTTTATTTTGACTTTCCGACGGTACGCTTGGAATTGCGTTTTTGCCATAAACGGAAGCGGAGGCAAACGCGCATTAGGAAAATAATTTCCTGCTGATTTTTTGCATGGACATCTAAAATAATACATTGATAGTGTCCCCAAAGATTTGTAGAGTTTCTACAAGCCCTCGGTTTATTTTGACTTTCCGATAGTACGCGTGCAATTGCGTTTTTGCCAAAAACGGAAGCGGAGGCAAATGCGCATTAGGAAAATAATTTCCTGCTGATTTTTTGCATGGACATCTAAAATAATACATTGAGAGTGTCTCCAAAGTTTCATAACGTTTCGAAAAGCCCTCAATTTATTTTGACTTTCCGACGGTACGCGTGCAATTGCGTTTTTGCCAAAAACGGAAGCGGAGGAAAACGCACCTTAGGAAAATAATTTCCTGCTGAGTTTTTGCATGGAGATATAAAATAATACATTGAGATTGTCGCCGAAGTTTCGTAGAGTTTCTACAAGCCCTCGGTTTATTTTGACTTTCCGACGGTACGCGTGCGATTGCGTTTTTGCCAAAAACGGAAGCGGAGGCAAACGCACATTAGGAAAATAATTTCCTGCTGAGTTTTTGCTTGGACATCTAAAATAATACATTGAGAGTGTCCCCAAAGTTTCATAGTGTTTCTACAAGCCCCCGGCTTATTTTGAATTTCCGACGGTACGCGTGCAATTATGTTTTTGCCAAAAACGGAAGCGGAGGAAAATGCTCCTTAGGAAAATAATTTCCTGCTGATTTTTTGCATGGACATCTAAAATAATAAATTGAGAGTGTCCCCAAAGTTTCGTAGAGTTTCGACAATCCCTCGGTTTATTTTGACTTTCCGACAGTACGCGTGCGATTGGGTTTTTGCCAAAGATGGAAGCGGAGGCAAACGCGCATTAGGAAAATAATTTCATGCTGATTTTTTGCATGGACATCTAAAATAATACATTTAGAGTGTCGCCAAAGTTTCATATCATTTAGACAAGCCCTCGGTTTATTTTGAATTTCCGACTGTACGCGTGCAATTGCGTTTTTGCCAAAAACGGAAGCGGAGGCAAACGCCCATTGGGAAAATAATTTCCTGCTGATTTTTTGCTTGGACATCTCAAATAATACATTGAGAGTGTCCCCAAACTTTCATAGTGTTTCTACAAGCCCTCGGTTTATTTTGAATTTTTTACGGTACGCGTGCAATTGCGTTTTTGCCAAAAACGGAAGCGGAGACAAACGTGCCTTAGGAAAATAATTTCCTGCTTATTTTTTGCATGGACATATCAAATAATACATTGATAGTGTCCCCAAAGATTCGTAGAGTTTTGAAAAGCACTCGGTTTATTTTGACTTTCCGACAATACGCGTGCAATTGCGTTTTTGCCAAAAACGGAAGCGGAGGCAAACGTGCATTAGGAAAATAATTTCCTTCTGATTTTTTGCATGGACATCTCAAATAATACATTGAGGGTTTCGACAAAGTTTCATAGCGTTTCTACAAGCCCTCGGTTTATTTTGAATTTCCGACGGTACGCTTGCAATTGCGTTTTTGCCAAAAACGGAAGCGGACGCAAACGCGCCATAGGAAAATAATTTCCTGCTGATTTTTTGCATGTACATATAAAATAATACATTTAGAGTGTCTCCAAAGTTTCATAGCATTTCGACAAGCCCTCGGTTTATTTTGAATTTCCGACGGTACGCGTGCAATTGCGTTTTTGCCAAAAACAAAAGAGGAAGCAAACGCGCATTAGGAAAATAATTTCCTGCTGATTTTTTGCATGTACATCTCAAATAATACATTGAGAGTTTCCCCAAAGTTTCATAGCGTTTCGACAAGCCCTAGGTTTAATTTGAATTTCATACGGTAAGCGTGCAATTGCGTTTTTGCCAAAAATGGAAGCGGAGGCCAACGCGCATTAGGAAAATAATTTCCTGCTTATTTTTTGCATGGACATATAAAATAATACATTAATAGTGTCCCCAAAGTTTCGTAGAGTTTCAACAAGCCCTCGGTTTATTTTGAATTTCCGACAGTACGTGTGCAATTGTGTTTTTGTAAAAAACGGAAGCGGAGGCAAACACGCATTAGGAAAATAATTTCCTGCTTATTTTTTGCATGTACATCTCAAATAATACATTGAGAGTGTCCCCAAAGTTTCATAGTATTTCGAAAAGCCCTCGGTTTATTTTGAATTTCAGACGGTACGCGTGCAATTGCGTTTTTGCCAAAAACGGAAGCGGAGGCAAACGCGCATTAGGAAAATAATTTCCTGCTGATTTTTTTCTTGTAAATCTAAAATAATACATTGACATTGTCTCCAAAGTTTCGTAGAGTTTCGACAAGCCCTCGGTTAATTTTGACTTTCAAACTGTACGCTTGCAATTGCGTTTTTGCTAAAAACGGAAGCGGAGGCCAACGCGCCTCAGGAAAATAATTTCCCGCTGATTTTTTGCGTGGACCTCTAAAATAATACATTGAGAGTGTTTCCAAAGTTTCCCAGAGTTTCGACAAGCCCTCGGTTTATTTTGAATTTCCGACGGTACGCGTGCAATTGCGTTTTTGCCAAAAACAGAAGCGGAGGCAAACGCGCCTTAGGAAAATAATTTCCTGCTGATTTTTTTCATGTGCATCTCAAATAATACATTGAGAGTGTCCCCAAAGTTTCATAGCGTTTCAACATCGGTTTATTTTGAATTTCCGACGGTACGCGTGCAATTGCGTTTTTGCCAAAAACAGAAGCGGAGGCAAACGCGCATTAGGAAAATAATTTCCTGCTGAGTTTTTGCTTGGACATCTAAAATAATACATTGAGAGTGTCCCCAATGTTTCGTATAGTTTCGACAATCCCTAGGTTTATTTTGACTTTCCGACAATACGCTTGCAATTGCGTTTTTGCCAAAAACGGAAGCGGAGGCAAACGCGCATTAGGAAAATAATTTCCTGCTGATTTTTTGCATGGACATATAAAATAATACATTGAGAGTGTCCCCAAAGTTTCGTAGAGTTTCTACAAGCCCTCGGTTTATTTTGACTTTCCGACGGTACGCTTGCAATTGCGTTTTTTCCAAAAACGGAAGCGGAGGCAAACGCGCATTAGGAAAACAATTTCCTGCTGATTTTTTGCATGGACATCTAAAATAATACATTGATAGTGTCCCCAAAGTTTCGTAGAGTTTCGACAAGCCCTCGGTTTATTTTGACTTTCCGACGGTACGCGTGCGATTGCGTTTTTGCCAAAAACTGAAGCGGATGCAAACGCACCTTAGGAAAATAATTTCCTGTTGAATTTTGCATGGAGATATAAAATAATACATTGAGATTGTCCCCAAAGTCTCGTAGAGTTTCTACAAGCCCTCGGTTTATTTTGACTTTCCGACGGTACGCTTGCAATTGCGTTTTTGCCATAAACGGAAGCGGAGGCAAACGCGCATTAGGAAAATAATTTCCTGCTGATTTTTTGCATGGACATCTAAAATAATACATTGATAGTGTCCCCAAAGATTTGTAGAGTTTCTACAAGCCCTCGGTTTATTTTGACTTTCCGACAGTACGCGTCCAATTGCGTTTTTGCCAAAAATAGAAGCGGAGGCAAACGCGCATTAGGAAAATAATTTCCTGCTGAGTTTTTGCTTGGACATCTAAAATAATACATTGAGAGTGTCCCCAAAGTTTCATAGTGTTTCTACAAGCCCCCGGCTTATTTTGAATTTCCGACGGTACGCGTGCAATTATGTTTTTGCCAAAAACGGAAGCGGAGGAAAATGCTCCTTAGGAAAATAATTTCCTGCTGATTTATTGCATGGACATCTAAAATAATAAATTGAGAGTGTCCCCAAAGTTTCGTAGAGTTTCGACAATCCCTCAGTTTATTTTGACTTTCCGACAGTACGCGTGCGATTGGGTTTTTGCCAAAGATGGAAGCGGAGGCAAACGCGCATTAGGAAAATAATTTCATGCTGATTTTTTGCATGGACATCTAAAATAATACATTTAGAGTGTCGCCAAAGTTTCATAGCATTTAGACAAGCCCTCGGTTTATTTTGAATTTCCGACTGTACGCGTGCAATTGCGTTTTTGCCAAAAACGGAAGCGGAGGCAAACGCCCATTGGGAAAATAATTTCCTGCTGATTTTTTGCTTGGACATCTCAAATAATACATTGAGAGTGTCCCCAAACTTTCATAGTGTTTCTACAAGCCCTCGGTTTATTTTGAATTTTTGACGGTACGCGTGCAATTGCGTTTTTGCCAAAAACGGAAGCGGAGACAAACGTGCATTAGGAAAATAATTTCCTTCTGATTTTTTGCATGGACATCTCAAATAATACATTGAGAGTTTCGACAAAGTTTCATAGCGTTTCTACAAGCCCTCGGTTTATTTTGAATTTCCGACGGTACGCTTGCAAATGCGTTTTTGCCAAAAACGGAAGCGGACGCAAACGCGCCATATGAAAATAATTTCCTGCTGATTTTTTGCATGTACATCTCAAATAATACATTGAGAGTGTCCCCAAAGTTTCATAGCGTTTCGAAAAGCGCTCGGTTTATTTTGAATTTCAGACGGTACGCGTGCAATTGCGTTTTTGCCAAAAACGGAAGCGGAGGCAAACGCGCATTAGGAAAATAATTTCCTGCTGATTATTTTCTTGTAAATCTAAAATAATACATTGACAGTGTCTCCAAAGTTTCGTAGAGTTTCGACAAGCCCTCGGTTAATTTTGACTTTCAAACTGTACGCTTGTAATTGCGTTTTTGCTAAAAACGGAAGCGGAGGCAAACGCGCCTTAGGAAAATAATTTCCCGCTGATTTTTTGCGTGGACCTCTAAAATAATACATTGAGAGTGTTGCCAAAGTTTCCCAGATTTTCGACAAGCCCTTGGTTTATTTTGAATTTCCGACGGTACGCGTGCAATTGCGTTTTTGCCAAAAACGGAAGCGGAGGCAAACGCGCCTTAGGAAAATAATTTCCTGCTGATTTTTTTCATGTGCATCTCAAATAATACATTGAGAGTGTCCCCAAAGTTTCATAGCGTTTCGACATCGGTTTATTTTGAATTTCCGACGGTACGCGTGCAATTGCGTTTTTGCTAAAAACAGAAGCGGAGGCAAACGCGCATTAGGAAAATAATTTCCTGCTGAGTTTTTGCTTGGACATCTAAAATAATACATTGAGAGTGTCCCCAATGTTTCGTAGAGTTTCGACAATCCCTCGGTTTATTTTGACTTTCCGACAGTACGCTTGCAATTGCGTTTTTGCCAAAAACAAAAGCGGAGGCAAACGCGCATTAGGAAAATAATTTCCTGCTGATTTTTTGCATGGACATATAAAATAATACATTGAGAGTGTCCCCAATGTTTCGTAGAGTTTCTACAAGCCCTCGGTTTATTTTGACTTTCCGACGGTACGCTTGCAATTGCGTTTTTTCCAAAAACGGAAGCGGAGGCAAACGCGCATTAGGAAAATAATTTCCTGCTGATTTTTTGCATGGACATCTAAAATAATCCATTGATAGTGTCCCCAAAGTTTCGTAGAGTTTCGACAAGCCCTCGGTTTATTTTGAATTTCAGACGGTACGCGTGCAATTGCGTTTTTGCCAAAAACGGAAACGGAGGCAAACACGCCTTAGGAAAATAATTTCCTGCTGATTTTTTTCTTGGAAATCTAAAATAATATATTGATAGTGTCTCCAAAGTTTCGTAGAGTTTCGACTAGCCCTCTGTTAATTTTGACTTTCCGACGGTACGCGTGCAATTGCGTTTTTGCCAAAAACAGAAGCGGAGGCAAACGCGCATTTGGAAAATAATTTCCTGCTGATTTTTTGCATGGACATCTAAAATAATACATTGAGAGTGTCTCCAAAGTTTCATGACGTTTCGAAAATCCCTCAATTTATTTTGACTTTCCGACGGTACGCGTGCAATTGTGTTTTTGCCAAAAACGGAAGCGAAGTCAAACGCACCTTAGGAAAATAATTTCCTGTTGAGTTTTTGCATGGAGATATAAAATAATACATTGAGATTGTCCCCAAAGTGTCGTAGAGTTTCTACAAGCCCTCGGTTTATTTTGACTTTCCGACGGTACGCTTGCAATTGCGTTTTTGCCATAAACGGAAGCGGAGGCAAACGCGCATTAGGAAAATAATTTCCTGCTGATTTTTTGCATGGACATCTAAAATAATACATTGATAGTGTCCCCAAAGATTTGTAGAGTTTCTACAAGCCCTCGGTTTATTTTGACTTTCCGATAGTACGCGTGCAATTGCGTTTTTGCCAAAAACGGAAGCGGAGGCAAACGCGCATTAGGAAAATAATTTCCTGCTGATTTTTTGCATGGATATCTAAAATAATACATTGAGAGTGTCTCCAAAGTTTCATAACGTTTCGAAAAGCCCTCAATTTATTTTGACTTTCCGACGGTACGCGTGCAATTGCGTTTTTGCCAAAAACGGAAGCGGAGGCAAACGCACCTTAGGAAAATAATTTCCTGCTGAGTTTTTGCATGGAGATATAAAATAATACATTGAGATTGTCGCCGAAGTTTCGTAGAGTTTCTACAAGCCCTCGGTTTATTTTGACTTTCCGACGGTACGCGTGCGATTGCGTTTTTGCCAAAAACGGAAGCGGAGGCAAACGCACATTAGGAAAATAATTTCCTGCTGATTTTTTGCTTGGACATCTAAAATAATACATTGAGAGTGTCCCCAAAGTTTCATAGTGTTTCTACAAGCCCCCGGCTTATTTTGAATTTCCGACGGTACGCGTGCAATTATGTTTTTGCCAAAAACGGAAGCGGAGGAAAATGCTCCTTAGGAAAATAATTTCCTGCTGATTTTTTGCATGGACATCTAAAATAATAAATTGAGAGTGTCCCCAAAGTTTCGTAGAGTTTCGACAATCCCTCGGTTTATTTTGACTTTCCGACAGTACGCGTGCGATTGGGTTTTTGCCAAAGATGGAAGCGGAGGCAAACGCGCATTAGGAAAATAATTTCATGCTGATTTTTTGCATGGACATCTAAAATAATACATTTAGAGTGTCGCCAAAGTTTCATAGCATTTAGACAAGCCCTCGGTTTATTTTGAATTTCCGACTGTACGCGTGCAATTGCGTTTTTGCCAAAAACGGAAGCGGAGGCAAACGCCCATTGGGAAAATAATTTCCTGCTGATTTTTTGCTTGGACATCTCAAATAATACATTGAGAGTGTCCCCAAACTTTCATAGTGTTTCTACAAGCCCTCGGTTTATTTTGAATTTTTGACGGTACGCGTGCAATTGCGTTTTTGCCAAAAACGGAAGCGGAGACAAACGTGCCTTAGGAAAATAATTTCCTGCTTATTTTTTGCATGGACATATCAAATAATACATTGATAGTGTCCCCAAAGATTTGTAGAGTTTTGAAAAGCCCTCGGTTTATTTTGACTTTCCGACAATACGCGTGCAATTGCGTTTTTGCCAAAAACGGAAGCGGAGGCAAACGTGCATTAGGAAAATAATTTCCTTCTGATTTTTTGCATGGACATCTCAAATAATACATTGAGAGTTTCGACAAAGTTTCATAGCGTTTCTACAAGCCCTCGGTTTATTTTGAATTTCCGACGGTACGCTTGCAATTGCGTTTTTGCCAAAAACGGAAGCGGACGCAAACGCGCCATAGGAAAATAATTTCCTGCTGATTTTTTGCATGTACATATAAAATAATACATTTAGAGTGTCTCCAAAGTTTCATAGCATTTCGACAAGCCCTCGGTTTATTTTGAATTTCCGACGGTACGCGTGCAATTGCGTTTTTGCCAAAAACAAAAGCGGAAGCAATCGCGCATTACGAAATTAATTTCCTGCTGATTTTTTGCATGTACATCTCAAATAATACATTGAGAGTTTCCCCAAAGTTTCATAGCGTTTCGACAAGCCCTAGGTTTATTTTGAATTTCATACGGTAAGCGTGCAATTGCGTTTTTGCCAAAAATGGAAGCGGAGGCCAACGCGCATTAGGAAAATAATTTCCTGCTTATTTTTTGCATGGACATATAAAATAATACATTAATAGTGTCCCCAAAGTTTCGTAGAGTTTCAACAAGCCCTCGGTTTATTTTGAATTTCCGACAGTACGTGTGTAATTGTGTTTTTGTAAAAAACGGAAGCGGAGGCAAACGCGCATTAGGAAAATAATTTCCTGCTTATTTTTTGCATGTACATCTCAAATAATACATTGAGAGTGTCCCCAAAGTTTCATAGTATTTCGAAAAGCCCTCGGTTTATTTTGAATTTCAGACGATACGCGTGCAATTGCGTTTTTGCCAAAAACGGAAGCGGAGGCAAACGCGCATTAGGAAAATAATTTCCTGCTGATTTTTTTCTTGTAAATCTAAAATAATACATTGACAGTGTCTCCAAAGTTTCGTAGAGTTTCGACAAGCCCTCGGTTAATTTTGACTTTCAAACTGCACGCTTGCAATTGCGTTTTTGCTAAAAATGGAAGCGGAGGCCAACGCGCCTCAGGAAAATAATTTCCCGCTGATTTTTTGCGTGGACCTCTAAAATAATACATTGAGAGTGTTGCCAAAGTTTCCCAGAGTTTCGACAAGCCCTCGGTTTATTTTGAATTTCCGACGGTACGCGTGCAATTGCGTTTTTGCCAAAAACGGAAGCGGAGGCAAACGCGCCTTAGGAAAATAATTTCCTGCTGATTTTTTTCATGTGCATCTCAAATAATACATTGAGAGTGTCCCCAAAGTTTCATAGCGTTTCAACATCGGTTTATTTTGAATTTCCGACGGTACGCGTGCAATTGCGTTTTTGCCAAAAACAGAAGCGGAGGCAAACGCGCATTAGGAAAATAATGTCCTGCTGAGTTTTTGCTTGGACATCTAAAATAATACATTGAGAGTGTCCCCAATGTTTTGTATAGTTTCGACAATCCCTCGGTTTATTTTGACTTTCCGACAATACGCTTGCAATTGCGTTTTTGCCAAAAACGAAAGCGGAGGCAAACGCGCATTAGGAAAATAATTTCCTGCTGATTTTTTGCATGGACATATAAAATAATACATTGAGAGTGTCCCCAAAGTTTCATTGAGTTTCTACAAGCCCTCGATTTATTTTGACTTTCCGACGGTACGCTTGCAATTGCGTTTTTTCCAAAAACGGAAGCGGAGGCAAACGCGCATTAGGAAAACAATTTCCTGCTGATTTTTTGCATGGACATCTAAAATAATACATTGATAGTGTCCCCAAAGTTTCGTAGAGTTTCGACAAGCCCTCGGTTTATTTTGACTTTCCGACGGTACGCGTGCGATTGCGTTTTTGCCAAAAACTGAAGCGGATGCAAACGTACCTTAGGAAAATAATTTCCTGTTGAATTTTGCATGGAGATATAAAATAATACATTGAGATTGTCCCCAAAGTCTCGTAGAGTTTCTACAAGCCCTCGGTTTATTTTGACTTTCCGACGGTACGCTTGCAATTGCGTTTTTGCCATAAACGGAAGCGGAGGCAAACGCGCATTAGGAAAATAATTTCCTGCTGATTTTTTGCATGGACATCTAAAATAATACATTGATAGTGTCCCCAAAGATTTGTAGAGTTTCTACAAGCCCTCGGTTTATTTTGACTTTCCGACAGTACGCGTGCAATTGCGTTTTTGCCAAAAATAGAAGCGGAGGCAAACGCGCATTAGGAAAATAATTTCCTGCTGAGTTTTTGCTTGGACATCTAAAATAATACATTGAGAGTGTCCCCAAAGTTTCATAGTGTTTCTACAAGCCCCCGGCTTATTTTGAATTTCCGACGGTACGCGTGCAATTATGTTTTTGCCAAAAACGGAAGCGGAGGAAAATGCTCCTTAGGAAAATAATTTCCTGCTGATTTATTGCATGGACATCTCAAATAATAAATTGAGAGTGTCCCCAAAGTTTCGTAGAGTTTCGACAATCCCTCGGTTTATTTTGACTTTCCGACAGTACGCGTGCGATTGGGTTTTTGCCAAAGATGGAAGCGGAGGCAAACGCGCATTAGGAAAATAATTTCATGCTGATTTTTTGCATGGACATCTAAAATAATACATTTAGAGTGTCGCCAAAGTTTCATAGCATTTAGACAAGCCCTCGGTTTATTTTGAATTTCCGACTGTACGCGTGCAATTGCGTTTTTGCCAAAAACGGAAGCGGAGGCAAACGCCCATTGGGAAAATAATTTCCTGCTGATTTTTTGCTTGGACATCTCAAATAATACATTGAGAGTGTCCCCAAACTTTCATAGTGTTTCTACAAGCCCTCGGTTTATTTTGAATTTTTGACGGTACGCGTGCAATTGCGTTTTTGCCAAAAACGGAAGCGGAGACAAACGTGCCTTAGGAAAATAATTTCCTGCTTATTTTTTGCATGGACATATCAAATAATACATTGATAGTGTCCCCAAAGATTCGTAGAGTTTTGAAAAGCCCTCGGTTTATTTTGACTTTCCGACAATACGCGTGCAATTGCGTTTTTGCCAAAAACGGAAGCGGAGGCAAACGTGCATTAGGAAAATAATTTCCTTCTGATTTTTTGCATGGACATCTCAAATAATACATTGAGAGTTTCGACAAAGTTTCATAGCGTTTCTACAAGCCCTCGGTTTATTTTGAATTTCCGACGGTACGCTTGCAATTGCGTTTTTGCCAAAAACGGAAGCGGACGCAAACGCGCCATAGGAAAATAATTTCCTGCTGATTTTTTGCATGTACATATAAAATAATACATTTAGAGTGTAGAAAAAGTTTCATAGCATTTCGACAAGCCCTCGGTTTATTTTGAATTTCCGACGGTACGCGTGCAATTGCGTTTTTGCCAAAAATGGAAGCGGAGGCCAACGCGCATTAGGAAAATAATTTCCTGCTTATTTTTTGCATGGACATATAAAATAATACATTAATAGTGTCCCCAAAGTTTCGTAAAGTTTCAACAAGCCCTCGGTTTATTTTGAATTTCCGACAGTACGTGTGCAATTGTGTTTTTGTAAAAAATGGAAGCGGAGGCAAACGCGCATTAGGAAAATAATTTCCTGCTTATTTTTTGCATGTACATCTCAAATAATACATTGAGAGTGTCCCCAAAGTTTCATAGTATTTCGAAAAGCCCTCGGTTTATTTTGAATTTCAGACGGTACGCGTGCAATTGCGTTTTTGCCAAAAACGGAAGCGGAGGCAAACGCGCATTAGGAAAATAATTTCCTGCTGATTTTTTTCTTGTAAATCTAAAATAATACATTGACAGTGTCTCCAAAGTTTCGTAGAGTTTCGACAAGCCCTCGGTTAATTTTGACTTTCAAATTGTACGCTTGCAATTGCGTTTTTGCTAAAAACGGAAGCGGAGGCCAAGGCGCCTCAGGAAAATAATTTCCCGCTGATTTTTTGCGTGGACCTCTAAAATAATACATTGAGAGTGTTGCCAAAGTTTCCCAGAGTTTCGACAAGCCCTCGGTTTATTTTGAATTTCCGACGGTACGCGTGCAATTGCGTTTTTGCCAAAAACGGAAGCGGAGGCAAACGCGCCTTAGGAAAATAATTTCCTGCTGATTTTTTTCATGTGCATCTCAAATAATACATTGAGAGTGTCCCCAAAGTTTCATAGCGTTTCAACATCGGTTTATTTTGAATTTCCGACGGTACGCGTGCAATTGCGTTTTTGCCAAAAACAGAAGCGGAGGCAAACGCGCATTAGGAAAATAATTTCCTGCTGAGTTTTTGCTTGGACATCTAAAATAATACATTGAGAGTGTCCCCAATGTTTCGTATAGTTTCGACAATCCCTCGGTTTATTTTGACTTTCCGACAATACGCTTGCAATTGCGTTTTTGCCAAAAACGGAAGCGGAGGCAAACGCGCATTAGGAAAATAATTTCCTGCTGATTTTTTGCATGGACATATAAAATAATACATTGAGAGTGTCCCCAAAGTTTCGTAGAGTTTCTACAAGCCCTCGGTTTATTTTGACTTTCCGACGGTACGCTTGCAATTGCGTTTTTTCCAAAAACGGAAGCGGAGGCAAACGCGCATTAGGAAAACAATTTCCTGCTGATTTTTTGCATGGACATCTAAAATAATACATTGATAGTGTCCCCAAAGTTTCGTAGAGTTTCGACAAGCCCTCGGTTTATTTTGACTTTCCGACGGTACGCGTGCGATTGCGTTTTTGCCAAAAACTGAAGCGGATGCAAACGCACCTTAGGAAAATAATTTCCTGTTGAGTTTTGCATGGAGATATAAAATAATACATTGAGATTGTCCCCAAAGTCTCGTAGAGTTTCTACAAGCCCTCGGTTTATTTTGACTTTCCGACGGTACGCTTGCAATTGCGTTTTTGCCATAAACGGAAGCGGAGGCAAACGCGCATTAGGAAAATAATTTCCTGCTGATTTTTTGCATGGACATCTAAAATAATACATTGATAGTGTCCCCAAAGATTTGTAGAGTTTCTACAAGCCCTCGGTTTATTTTGACTTTCCGACAGTACGCGTGCAATTGCGTTTTTGCCAAAAATAGAAGCGGAGGCAAACGCGCATTAGGAAAATAATTTCCTGCTGAGTTTTTGCTTGGACATCTAAAATAATACATTGAGAGTGTCCCCAAAGTTTCATAGTGTTTCTACAAGCCCCCGGCTTATTTTGAATTTCCGACGGTACGCGTGCAATTATGTTTTTGCCAAAAACGGAAGCGGAGGAAAATGCTCCTTAGGAAAATAATTTCCTGCTGATTTATTGCATGGACATCTCAAATAATAAATTGAGAGTGTCCCCAAAGTTTCGTAGAGTTTCGACAATCCCTCGGTTTATTTTGACTTTCCGACAGTACGCGTGCGATTGGGTTTTTGCCAAAGATGGAAGCGGAGGCAAACGCGCATTAGGAAAATAATTTCATGCTGATTTTTTGCATGGACATCTAAAATAATACATTTAGAGTGTCGCCAAATTTTCATAGCATTTAGACAAGCCCTCGGTTTATTTTGAATTTCCGACTGTACGCGTGCAATTGCGTTTTTGCCAAAAACGGAAGCGGAGGCAAACGCCCATTGGCAAAATAATTTCCTGCTGATTTTTTGCTTGGACATCTCAAATAATACATTGAGAGTGTCCCCAAACTTTCATAGTGTTTCTACAAGCCCTCGGTTTATTTTGAATTTTTGACGGTACGCGTGCAATTGCGTTTTTGCCAAAAACGGAAGCGGAGACAAACGTGCCTTAGGAAAATAATTTCCTGCTTATTTTTTGCATGGACATATCAAATAATACATTGATAGTGTCCCCAAAGATTCGTAGAGTTTTGAAAAGCCCTCGGTTTATTTTGACTTTCCGACAATATGCGTGCAATTGCGTTTTTGCCAAAAACGGAAGCGGAGGCAAACGTGCATTAGGAAAATAATTTCCTTCTGATTTTTTGCATGGACATCTCAAATAATACATTGAGAGTTTCAACAAAGTTTCATAGCGTTTCTACAAGCCCTCGGTTTATTTTGAATTTCCGACGGTACGCTTGCAATTGCGTTTTTGCCAAAAACGGAAGCGGACGCAAACGCGCCATAGGAAAATAATTTCCTGCTGATTTTTTGCATGTACATATAAAATAATACATTTAGAGTGTCGCCAAAGTTTCATAGCATTTCGACAAGCCCTCGGTTTATTTTGAATTTCCGACGGTACGCGTGCAATTGCGTTTTTGCCAAAAATAAAAGCGGAAGCAAACGCGCATTAGGAAAATAATTTCCTGCTGATTTTTTGCATGTACATCTCAAATAATACATTGAGAGTTTCCCCAAAGTTTCATAGCGTTTCGACAAGCCCTAGGTTTATTTTGAATTTCATACGGTAAGCGTGCAATTGCGTTTTTGCCAAAAACGGAAGCGGAGACAAACGTGCCTTAGGAAAATAATTTCCTGCTTATTTTTTGCATGGACATATCAAATAATACATTGATAGTGTCCCCAAAGATTCGTAGAGTTTTGAAAAGCCCTCGGTTTATTTTGACTTTCCGACAATACGCGTGCAATTGCGTTTTTGCCAAAAACGGAAGCGGAGGCAAACGTGCATTAGGAAAATAATTTCCTTCTGATTTTTTGCATGGACATCTCAAATAATACATTGAGAGTTTCGACAAAGTTTCATAGCGTTTCTACAAGCCCTCGGTTTATTTTGAATTTCCGACGGTACGCTTGCAATTGCGTTTTTGCCAAAAACGGAAGCGGACGCAAACGCGCCATAGGAAAATAATTTCCTGCTGATTTTTTGCATGTACATATAAAATAATACATTTAGAGTGTCGCCAAAGTTTCATAGCATTTCGACAAGCCCTCGGTTTATTTTGAATTTCCGACGGTACGCGTGCAATTGCGTTTTTGCCAAAAATGGAAGCGGAGGCCAACGCGCATTAGGAAAATAATTTCCTGCTTATTTTTTGCATGGACATATAAAATAATACATTAATAGTGTCCCCAAAGTTTCGTAGAGTTTCAACAAGCCCTCGGTTTATTTTGAATTTCCGACAGTACGTGTGCAATTGTGTTTTTGTAAAAAATGGAAGCGGAGGCAAACGCGCATTAGGAAAATAATTTCCTGCTTATTTTTTGCATGTACATCTCAAATAATACATTGAGAGTGTCCCCAAAGTTTCATAGTATTTCGAAAAGCCCTCGGTTTATTTTGAATTTCAGACGGTACGCGTGCAATTGCGTTTTTGCCAAAAACGGAAGCGGAGGCAAACGCGCATTAGGAAAATAATTTCCTGCTGATTTTTTTCTTGTAAATCTAAAATAATACATTGACAGTGTCTCCAAAGTTTCGTAGAGTTTCGACAAGCCCTCGGTTAATTTTGACTTTCAAATTGTACGCTTGCAATTGCGTTTTTGCTAAAAACGGAAGCGGAGGCCAAGGCGCCTCAGGAAAATAATTTCCCGCTTATTTTTTGCGTGGACCTCTAAAATAATACATTGAGAGTGTTGCCAAAGTTTCCCAGAGTTTCGACAAGCCCTCGGTTTATTTTGAATTTCCGACGGTACGCGTGCAATTGCGTTTTTGCCAAAAACGGAAGCGGAGGCAAACGCGCCTTAGGAAAATAATTTCCTGCTGATTTTTTTCATGTGCATCTCAAATAATACATTGAGAGTGTCCCCAAAGTTTCATAGCGTTTCAACATCGGTTTATTTTGAATTTCCGACGGTACGCGTGCAATTGCGTTTTTGCCAAAAACAGAAGCGGAGGCAAACGCGCATTAGGAAAATAATTTCCTGCTGAGTTTTTGCTTGGACATCTAAAATAATACATTTAGAGTGTCCCCAATGTTTCGTATAGTTTCGACAATCCCTCGGTTTATTTTGACTTTCCGACAATACGCTTGCAATTGCGTTTTTGCCAAAAACGGAAGCGGAGGCAAACGCGCATTAGGAAAATAATTTCCTGCTGATTTTTTGCATGGACATATAAAATAATACATTGAGAGTGTCCCCAAAGTTTCGTAGAGTTTCTACAAGCCCTCGGTTTATTTTGACTTTCCGACGGTACGCTTGCAATTGCGTTTTTTCCAAAAACGGAAGCGGAGGCAAACGCGCCTTAGGAAAACAATTTCCTGCTGATTTTTTGCATGGACATCTAAAATAATACATTGATAGTGTCCCCAAAGTTTCGTAGAGTTTCGACAAGCCCTCGGTTTATTTTGACTTTCCGACGGTACGCGTGCGATTGCGTTTTTGCCAAAAACTGAAGCGGATGCAAACGCACCTTAGGAAAATAATTTCCTGTTGAGTTTTGCATGGAGATATAAAATAATACATTGAGATTGTCCCCAAAGTCTCGTAGAGTTTCTACAAGCCCTCGGTTTATTTTGACTTTCCGACGGTACGCTTGCAATTGCGTTTTTGCCATAAACGGAAGCGGAGGCAAACGCGCATTAGGAAAATAATTTCCTGCAGATTTTTTGCATGGACATCTAAAATAATACATTGATAGTGTCCCCAAAGATTTGTAGAGTTTCTACAAGCCCTCGGTTTATTTTGACTTTCCGACAGTACGCGTGCAATTGCGTTTTTGCCAAAAATAGAAGCGGAGGCAAACGCGCATTAGGAAAATAATTTCCTGCTGAGTTTTTGCTTGGACATCTAAAATAATACATTGAGAGTGTCCCCAAAGTTTCATAGTGTTTCTACAAGCCCCCGGCTTATTTTGAATTTCCGACGGTACGCGTGCAATTATGTTTTTGCCAAAAACGGAAGCGGAGGAAAATGCTCCTTAGGAAAATAATTTCCTGCTGATTTATTGCATGGACATCTCAAATAATAAATTGAGAGTGTCCCCAAAGTTTCGTAGAGTTTCGATAATCCCTCGGTTTATTTTGACTTTCCGACAGTACGCGTGCGATTGGGTTTTTGCCAAAGATGGAAGCGGAGGCAAACGCGCATTAGGAAAATAATTTCATGCTGATTTTTTGCATGGACATCTAAAATAATACATTTAGAGTGTCGCCAAATTTTCATAGCATTTAGACAAGCCCTCGGTTTATTTTGAATTTCCGACTGTACGCGTGCAATTGCGTTTTTGCCAAAAACGGAAGCGGAGGCAAACGCCCATTGGGAAAATAATTTCCTGCTGATTTTTTGCTTGGACATCTCAAATAATACATTGAGAGTGTCCCCAAACTTTCATAGTGTTTCTACAAGCCCTCGGTTTATTTTGAATTTTTGACGGTACGCGTGCAATTGCGTTTTTGCCAAAAACGGAAGCGGAGACAAACGTGCCTTAGGAAAATAATTTCCTGCTTATTTTTTGCATGGACATATCAAATAATACATTGATAGTGTCCCCAAAGATTCGTAGAGTTTTGAAAAGCCCTCGGTTTATTTTGACTTTCCGACAATATGCGTGCAATTGCGTTTTTGCCAAAAACGGAAGCGGAGGCAAACGTGCATTAGGAAAATAATTTCCTTCTGATTTTTTGCATGGACATCTCAAATAATACATTGAGAGTTTCGACAAAGTTTCATAGCGTTTCTACAAGCCCTCGGTTTATTTTGAATTTCCGACGGTACGCTTGCAATTGCGTTTTTGCCAAAAACGGAAGCGGACGCAAACGCGCCATAGGAAAATAATTTCCTGCTGATTTTTTGCATGTACATATAAAATAATACATTTAGAGTGTCGCCAAAGTTTCATAGCATTTCGACAAGCCCTCGGTTTATTTTGAATTTCCGACGGTACGCGTGCAATTGCGTTTTTGCCAAAAACAAAAGCGGAAGCAAACGCGCATTAGGAAAATAATTTCCTGCTGATTTTTTGCATGTGCATCTCAAATAATACATTGAGAGTTTCCCCAAAGTTTCATAGCGTTTCGACAAGCCCTAGGTTTATTTTGAATTTCATACGGTAAGCGTGCAATTGCGTTTTTGCCAAAAATGGAAGCGGAGGCCAACGCGCATTAGGAAAATAATTTCCTGCTTATTTTTTGCATGGACATATAAAATAATACATTAATAGTGTCCCCAAAGTTTCGTAGAGTTTCAACAAGCCCTCGGTTTATTTTGAATTTCCGACAGTACGTGTGCAATTGTGTTTTTGTAAAAAACGGAAGCGGAGGCAAACGCGCATTAGGAAAATAATTTCCTGCTTATTTTTTGCATGTACATCTCAAATAATACATTGAGAGTGTCCCCAAAGTTTCATAGTATTTCGAAAAGCCCTCGGTTTATTTTGAATTTCAGACGGGACGCGTGCAATTGCGTTTTTGCCAAAAACGGAAGCGGAGGCAAACGCGCATTAGGAAAATAATTTCCTGCTGATTTTTTTCTTGTAAATCTAAAATAATACATTGACAGTGTCTCCAAAGTTTCGTAGAGTTTCGACAAGCCCTCGGTTAATTTTGACTTTCAAACTGTACGCTTGCAATTGCGTTTTTGCTAAAAACGGAAGCGGAGGCAAACGCGCCTCAGGAAAATAATTTCCCGCTGATTTTTTACATGGACCTCTAAAATAATACATTGAGAGTGTTGCCAAAGTTTCCCAGAGTTTCGACAAGCCCTCGGTTTATTTTGAATTTCCGACGGTACGCGTGCAATTGCGTTTTTGCCAAAAACGGAAGCGGAGGCAAACGCGGCTTAGGAAAATAATTTCCTGCTGATTTTTTTCATGTGCATCTCAAATAATACATTGAGAGTGTCCCCAAAGTTTCATAGCGTTTCAACATCGGTTTATTTTGAATTTCCGACGGTACGCGTGCAATTGCGTTTTTGCCAAAAACAGAAGCGGAGGCAAACGCGCATTAGGAAAATAATTTCCTGCTGAGTTTTTGCTTGGACATCTAAAATAATACATTGAGAGTGTCCCCAATGTTTCGTATAGTTTCGACAATCCCTCGGTTTATTTTGACTTTCCGACAATACGCTTGCAATTGCGTTTTTGCCAAAAACGGAAGCGGAGGCAAACGCGCATTAGGAAAATAATTTCCTGCTGATTTTTTGCATGGACATATAAAATAATACATTGAGAGTGTCCCCAAAGTTTCGTAGAGTTTCTACAAGCCCTCGATTTATTTTGACTTTCCGACGGTACGCTTGCAATTGCGTTTTTTCCAAAAACTGAAGCGGATGCAAACACGCCTTAGGAAAATAATTTCCTACTGATTTTTTGCATGTACATCTAAAACAATACATTTAGAGTGTAGCCAAAGTTTCATAGCGTTTCGACAAGCCCTCGGTTTATTTTGACTTTCCGACGGTACGCGTGCAATTGCGTTTTTGCCAAAAACGGAAGCAGAGGCAAACACACCTTAGGAAAACAATTTCCTGCTGAGTTTTTGCATGGAGATATAAAATAATACATTGAGATTGTCGCCGAAGTTTCGTAGAGTTTCTACAAGCCCTCGGTTTATTTTGACTTTCCGACGGTACGCGTGCGATTGCGTTTTTGCCAAAAACGAAAGCGGAGGCAAACGCGCATTTGGAAAATAATTTCCTGCTGATTTTTTGCGTGGACATCTAAAATAATACATTGAGAGTGTCTCCAACGTTTCATGACGTTTCGAAAAGCCCTCAATTTATTTTGACTTTCCGACGGTACGCGTGCAATTGCGTTTTTGCCAAAAACGGAAGCGAAGTCAAACGCACCTTAGGAAAATAATTTCCTGTTGAGTTTTTGCATGGAGATATAAAATAATAAATTGATATTGTCCCCAAAGTGTCGTAGAGTTTCTACAAGCCCTCGGTTTATTTTGACTTTCCGACGGTACGCTTGCAATTGCGTTTTTGCCATAAACGGAAGCGGAGGCAAACGCGTATTAGGAAAATAATTTCCTGCTGATTTTTTGCATGGACATCTAAAATAATACATTGATAGTGTCCCCAAAGATTTGTAGAGTTTCTACAAGCCCTCGGTTTATTTTGACTTTCCGACAGTACGCGTGCAATTGCGTTTTTGCCAAAAACGGAAGCGGAGGCAAACGCGCATTAGGAAAATAATTTCCTGCTTATTTTTTGCATGGACATCTAAAATAATACATTGAGAGTGTCTCCAAAGTTTCATAACGTTTCGAAAAGCCCTCAGTTTATTTTGACTTTCCGACGGTACGTGTGCAATTGCGTTTTTGCCAAAAACGGAAGCGGAGGCAAACGCACTTTAGGAAAATAATTTCCTGCTGAGTTTTTGCATGGAGATATAAAGTAATACATTGAGATTGTCGCCGAAGTTTTGTAGAGTTTCTACAAGCCCTCGGTTTATTTTGACTTTCCGACGGTACGCGTGCGATTGCGTTTTTGCCAAAAACGGAAGCGGAGGCAAACGCGCATTAGGAAAATAATTTCCTGCTGATTTTTTGCATGGACATCTTAAATAATACATTGAGAGTGTCTCCAAAGTTTCATAACGTTTCGAAAAGCCCTCAATTTATTTTGACTTTCCGACGGTACGCGTGCAATTGCGTTTTTGCCAAAAACGGAAGCGGAGGCAAACGCACCTTAGGAAAATAATTTCCTGTTGAGTTTTGCATGGAGAAATAAAATAATACATTGAGATTGTCCCCAAAGTCTCGTAGAGTTTCTACAAGCCCTCGGTTTATTTTGACTTTCCGACGGTACGCTTGCAATTGCGTTTTTGCCATAAACGGAAGTGGAGGCAAACGCGCATTAGGAAAATAATTTCCTGCTGATTTTTTGCATGGATATCTAAAATAATACATTGATAGTGTCCCCAAAGATTCGTAGAGTTTCTACAAGCCCTCGGTTTATTTTGACTTTCCGACAGTATGCGTGCAATTGCGTTTTTGCCAAAAACGGAAGCGGAGGCAAACACGCATTAGGAAAATAATTTCCTGCTGATTTTTTGCATGGACATCTAAAATAATACATTGAGAGTGTCTCCAAAGTTTCATAACGTTTCGAAAAGCCCTCAGTTTATTTTGACTTTCGGACGGTACGCGTGCAATTGCGTTTTTGCCAAAAACGGAAGCGGAGGCAAACGCACCTTAGGAAAATAATTTCCTGATGAGTTTTTGCATGGAGATATAAAATAATACAATGAGATTGTCGCCGAAGTTTCGTAGAGTTTCTACAAGCGCTCGGTTTATTTTGACTTTCCGACGGTACGCGTGCGATTGCGTTTTTGCCAAAAACGGAAGCGGAGGCAAACGCGCATTAGGAAAATAATTTCCGGCTGATTTTTTGCATGGACATCTAAAATAATACATTGAGAGTGTCTCAAAGTTTCATAACGTTTCGAAAAGCCCTCAATTTATTTTGACTTTCCGACGGTACGCGTGCAATTGTGTTTTTGCCAAAAACAGAAGCGGAGGCAAACGCACCTTAGGAAAATAATTTCCTGTTGAGTTTTTGCATGGAGATATAAAATAATACATTTAGATTGTCCCCAAAGTTTCGTAGATTTTCTACAAGCCCTCGGTTTATTTTGACTTTCCAACGGTTCGCTTGCAATTGCGTTTTTGCCAAAAATGGAAGCGGAGGCAAACGCGCATTAGGAAAATAATTTCCTACTGATTTTTCGCATGGACATCTCAAATAATACATTGAGAGTGTCCCCAAAGTTTCGTAGAGTTTCTACAAGCCCTCGGTTTATTTTGACTTTCCGACAGTACGCGTGCAATTGCGTTTTTGCCAAAAACGGAAGCGCAGGCAAACGCGCATTAGGAAAATAATTTCCTACTGATTTTACGCATGGACATCTCAAATAATACATTGAGAGTGTCCCCAAAGTTTCATAGCGTTTCGAAAAGCCCTTAATTTATTTTGACTTTCCGACGGTACGCGTGCGATTGCGTTTTTGCCAAAAACGGAAGCGGAGGCAAACGCGCATTAGGAAAATAATTTCCTACTGATTTTTTGCATGGACATCTTAAATAATACATTGAGAGTGTCTCCAAAGTTTCATAACGTTTCGAAAAGCCCTCAATTTATTTTGACTTTCCGACGGTACGCGTGCAATTGCATTTTTGCCAAAAACGGAAGCGGAGGCAAACGCACCTTAGGAAAATAATTTCCTGTTGAGTTTTGCATGGAGAAATAAAATAATACATTGAGATTGTCCCCAAAGTCTCGTAGAGTTTCTACAAGCCCTCGGTTTATTTTGACTTTCCGACGGTACGCTTGCAATTGCGTTTTTGCCATAAACGGAAGTGGAGGCAAACGCGCATTAGGAAAATAATTTCCTGCTGATTTTTTGCATGGATATATAAAATAATACATTGATAGTGTCCCCAAAGATTCGTAGAGTTTCTACAAGCCCTCGGTTTATTTTGACTTTCCGACAGTATGCGTGCAATTGCGTTTTTGCCAAAAACGGAAGCGGAGGCAAACGCGCATTAGGAAAATAATTTCCTGCTGATTTTTTGCATGGACATCTAAAATAATACATTGAGAGTGTCTCCAAAGTTTCATAACGTTTCGAAAAGCCCTCAGTTTATTTTGACTTTCGGACGGTACGCGTGCAATTGCGTTTTTGCCAAAAACGGAAGCGGAGGCAAACGCACCTTAGGAAAATAATTTCCTGATGAGTTTTTGCATGGAGATATAAAATAATACAATGATATTGTCGCCGAAGTTTCGTAGAGTTTCTACAAGCCCTCGGTTTATTTTGACTTTCCGACGGTACGCGTGCGATTGCGTTTTTGCCAAAAACGGAAGCGGAGGCAAACGCGCATTAGGAAAATAATTTCCTGCTGATTTTTTGCATGGACATCTAAAATAATACATTGAGAGTGTCTCAAAGTTTCATAACGTTTCGAAAAGCCCTCAATTTATTTTGACTTTCCGACGGTACGCGTGCAATTGTGTTTTTGCCAAAAACGGAAGCGGAGGCAAACGCACCTTAGGAAAATAATTTCCTGTTGAGTTTTTGCATGGAGATATAAAATAATACATTTAGATTGTCCCCAAAGTTTCGTAGATTTTCTACAAGCCCTTGGTTTATTTTGACTTTCCAACGGTTCGCTTGCAATTGCGTTTTTGCCAAAAATGGAAGCGTAGGCAAACGCGCATTAGGAAAATAATTTCCTACTGATTTTTCGCATGGACATCTCAAATAATACATTGAGAGTGTCCCCAAAGTTTCGTAGAGTTTCTACAAGCCCTCGGTTTATTTTGACTTTCCGACAGTACGCGTGCAATTGCGTTTTTGCCAAAAACGGAAGCGCAGGCAAACGCGCATTAGGAAAATAATTTCCTGCTGATTTTACGCATGGACATCTCAAATAATACATTGAGAGTGTCCCCAAAGTTTCATAGCGTTTCGAAAAGCCCTTAATTTATTTTGACTTTCCGACGGTACGCGTGCAATTGCGTTTTCGCCAAAAACAGAAGCGGAGGCAAACGCGCCTTAGGAAAATAATTTCCTGCTTATTTTTTGCATGGAAATCTAAAATAATACATTGAGAGTGTTTCCAAAGTTTTACAACGTTTCGACAAGCCCTTGGTTTATTTTGAATTTCCGACGGTACGCGTGCAATTGCGTTTTTGCCAAAAACGGAAGCATAGGCAAACGCGTCTTAGGAAAATATTTTCCTGATGATTTTTTTCATGTACATCTCAAATAATACATTGAGATTGTTACCAAAGTTTCATAGCGTTTCTACAAGCCCTCGGTTTATTTTGACTTTCCGACGGTACGCGTGCGATTGCGTTTTTGCCAAAAACGAAAGCGGAGGCAAACGCGCATTTGGAAAATAATTTCCTGCTGATTTTTTGCGTGGACATCTAAAATAATACATTGAGAGTGTCTCCAACGTTTCATGACGTTTCGAAAAGCCCTCAATTTATTTTGACTTTCCGACGGTACGCGTGCAATTGCGTTTTTCCCAAAAACGGAAGCGAAGTCAAACGCACCTTAGGAAAATAATTTCCTGTTGAGTTTTTGCATGGAGATATAAAATAATAAATTGAGATTGTCCCCAAAGTGTCGTAGAGTTTCTACAAGCCCTCGGTTTATTTTGACTTTCCGACGGTACGCTTGCAATTGCGTTTTTGCCAAAAACGGAAGCGGAGGCAAACGCGCATTAGGAAAATAATTTCCTGCTGATTTTTTGCACGGACATCTAAAATAATACATTGAGAGTGTCTCCAAAGTTTCATAATGTTTCGAAAAGCCCTCAGTTTATTATGACTTTCCGACGGTACGCGTGCAATTGCGTTTTTGCCAAAAACCGAAGAGGAGGCAAACGCACCTTAGGAAAATAATTTCCTGCTGAGTTTTTGCATGGAGATATAAAATAATACATTAAGATTGTCCCCAAAGTTTCGTAGAGTTTCTACAAGCCCTCGGTTTATTTTGACTTTTCGACGGTTCGCTTGCAATTGCGTTTTTGCCAAAAACGGAAGCGGAGGCAAACGCGCATTAGGAAAATAATTTCCTATTGATTTTTTGCATGGAAATCTAAAATAATACATTGAGAGTGTCTCCAAAGTTTCATAACATTTCGAAAAGCCCTCAGTTTATTTTGACTTTCCAACGGTACCCGTGCAATTGCGTTTTTGCCAAAAACGGAAGCGGAGGCAAAAGCACCTTAGGGAAATAATTTCCTGCTGAGTTTTTGCATGGAGATATAAAATAATACATTTAGATTGTCCCCAAAGTTTCGTAGAGTTTCTTCAAGCCCTCGGTTTATTTTGACTTTCCAACGGTTCGCTTGCAATTGCGTTTTTGCCAAAAACGAAAGCGGAGGCAAACGCGCATTAGGAAAATAATTTCCTGCTGATTTTTTGCATGGACATCTAAAATAATACATTGAGAGTGTCTCCAAAGTTTCATAACGTTTCGAAAAGCCCTCAATTTATTTTGACTTTCCGACGGTACGCGTGCAATTGCATTTTTGCCAAAAACGGAAGCGGAGGCAAACGCACCTTAGGAAAATAATTTCCTGTTGAGTTTTGCATGGAGAAATAAAATAATACATTGAGATTGTCCCCAAAGTCTCGTAGAGTTTCTACAAGCCCTCGGTTTATTTTGACTTTCCGACGGTACGCTTGCAATTGCGTTTTTGCCATAAACGGAAGTGGAGGCAAACGCGCATTAGGAAAATAATTTCCTGCTGATTTTTTGCATGGATATATAAAATAATACATTGATAGTGTCCCCAAAGATTCGTAGAGTTTCTACAAGCCCTCGGTTTATTTTGACTTTCCGACAGTATGCGTGCAATTGCGTTTTTGCCAAAAACGGAAGCGGAGGCAAACGCGCATTAGGAAAATAATTTCCTGCTGATTTTTTGCATGGACATCTAAAATAATACATTGAGAGTGTCTCCAAAGTTTCATAACGTTTCGAAAAGCCCTCAGTTTATTTTGACTTTCGGACGGTACGCGTGCAATTGCGTTTTTGCCAAAAACGGAAGCGGAGGCAAACGCACCTTAGGAAAATAATTTCCTGATGAGTTTTTGCATGGAGATATAAAATAATACAATGATATTGTCGCCGAAGTTTCGTAGAGTTTCTACAAGCCCTCGGTTTATTTTGACTTTCCGACGGTACGCGTGCGATTGCGTTTTTGCCAAAAACGGAAGCGGAGGCAAACGCGCATTAGGAAAATAATTTCCTGCTGATTTTTTGCATGGACATCTAAAATAATACATTGAGAGTGTCTCAAAGTTTCATAACGTTTCGAAAAGCCCTCAATTTATTTTGACTTTCCGACGGTACGCGTGCAATTGTGTTTTTGCCAAAAACGGAAGCGGAGGCAAACGCACCTTAGGAAAATAATTTCCTGTTGAGTTTTTGCATGGAGATATAAAATAATACATTTAGATTGTCCCCAAAGTTTCGTAGATTTTCTACAAGCCCTTGGTTTATTTTGACTTTCCAACGGTTCGCTTGCAATTGCGTTTTTGCCAAAAATGGAAGCGTAGGCAAACGCGCATTAGGAAAATAATTTCCTACTGATTTTTCGCATGGACATCTCAAATAATACATTGAGAGTGTCCCCAAAGTTTCGTAGAGTTTCTACAAGCCCTCGGTTTATTTTGACTTTCCGACAGTACGCGTGCAATTGCGTTTTTGCCAAAAACGGAAGCGCAGGCAAACGCGCATTAGGAAAATAATTTCCTGCTGATTTTACGCATGGACATCTCAAATAATACATTGAGAGTGTCCCCAAAGTTTCATAGCGTTTCGAAAAGCCCTTAATTTATTTTGACTTTCCGACGGTACGCGTGCAATTGCGTTTTCGCCAAAAACAGAAGCGGAGGCAAACGCGCCTTAGGAAAATAATTTCCTGCTTATTTTTTGCATGGAAATCTAAAATAATACATTGAGAGTGTTTCCAAAGTTTTACAACGTTTCGACAAGCCCTTGGTTTATTTTGAATTTCCGACGGTACGCGTGCAATTGCGTTTTTGCCAAAAACGGAAGCATAGGCAAACGCGTCTTAGGAAAATATTTTCCTGATGATTTTTTTCATGTACATCTCAAATAATACATTGAGATTGTTACCAAAGTTTCATAGCGTTTCTACAAGCCCTCGGTTTATTTTGACTTTCCGACGGTACGCGTGCGATTGCGTTTTTGCCAAAAACGAAAGCGGAGGCAAACGCGCATTTGGAAAATAATTTCCTGCTGATTTTTTGCGTGGACATCTAAAATAATACATTGAGAGTGTCTCCAACGTTTCATGACGTTTCGAAAAGCCCTCAATTTATTTTGACTTTCCGACGGTACGCGTGCAATTGCGTTTTTCCCAAAAACGGAAGCGAAGTCAAACGCACCTTAGGAAAATAATTTCCTGTTGAGTTTTTGCATGGAGATATAAAATAATAAATTGAGATTGTCCCCAAAGTGTCGTAGAGTTTCTACAAGCCCTCGGTTTATTTTGACTTTCCGACGGTACGCTTGCAATTGCGTTTTTGCCAAAAACGGAAGCGGAGGCAAACGCGCATTAGGAAAATAATTTCCTGCTGATTTTTTGCACGGACATCTAAAATAATACATTGAGAGTGTCTCCAAAGTTTCATAATGTTTCGAAAAGCCCTCAGTTTATTATGACTTTCCGACGGTACGCGTGCAATTGCGTTTTTGCCAAAAACCGAAGAGGAGGCAAACGCACCTTAGGAAAATAATTTCCTGCTGAGTTTTTGCATGGAGATATAAAATAATACATTAAGATTGTCCCCAAAGTTTCGTAGAGTTTCTACAAGCCCTCGGTTTATTTTGACTTTTCGACGGTTCGCTTGCAATTGCGTTTTTGCCAAAAACGGAAGCGGAGGCAAACGCGCATTAGGAAAATAATTTCCTATTGATTTTTTGCATGGAAATCTAAAATAATACATTGAGAGTGTCTCCAAAGTTTCATAACATTTCGAAAAGCCCTCAGTTTATTTTGACTTTCCAACGGTACCCGTGCAATTGCGTTTTTGCCAAAAACGGAAGCGGAGGCAAAAGCACCTTAGGGAAATAATTTCCTGCTGAGTTTTTGCATGGAGATATAAAATAATACATTTAGATTGTCCCCAAAGTTTCGTAGAGTTTCTTCAAGCCCTCGGTTTATTTTGACTTTCCAACGGTTCGCTTGCAATTGCGTTTTTGCCAAAAACGAAAGCGGAGGCAAACGCGCATTAGGAAAATAATTTCCTGCTGATTTTTTGCATGGACATCTAAAATAATACATTGATAGTGTCCCCAAAGTTTCGTAGAGTTTCTACAAGCCCTCGGTTTATTTTGACTTTCCGACAGTACGCGTGCAATTGCGTTTTTGCCAAAAACGGAAGCGCAGGCAAACGCGCATTAGGAAAATAATTTCCTGCTGAATTTTCGCATGGACATCTCAAATAATACATTGAGAGTGTCCCCAAAGTTTCATAGAGTTTCGAAAAGCCCTCAGTTTATTTTGACTTTCCGACGGTACGCGTGCAATTGCGTTTTTGCCAAAAACAGAAGCGGAGGCAAACGCGCCTTAGGAAAATAATTTCCTGCTTATTTTTTGCATGGAAATCTAAAATAATACATTGAGAGTGTTTCCAAAGTTTTACAACGTTTCGAAAAGCCCTTGGTTTATTTTGAATTTCCGACGGTACGCGTGCAATTGCGTTTTTTCCAAAAACGGAAGCATCGGCAAACGCGTCTTAGGAAAATAATTTCCTGATGATTTTTTTCATGTACATCTCAAATAATACATTGAGATTGTTACCAAAGTTTCATAGCGTTTCTACAAGCCCTCGGTTTATTTTGACTTTCCGACGGTACGCTTGCAATTGCGTTTCTGCCATAAACGGAAGCGGAGGCAAACGCGCATTAGGAAAATAATTTCCTGCTGATTTTTTTTCATGGACATCTAAAATAATACATTGATAGTGTCCCCAAAGATTCGTAGAGTTTCTACAAGCCCTCGGTTTATATTGACTTTCCGACAGTATGCGTGCAATTGCGTTTTTGCCAAAAATGGAAGCGGAGGCAAACGCGCATTAGGAAAATAATTTCCTGCTGATTTTTTGCATGGACATCTAAAATAATACGTTGAGAGTGTCTCCAAAGTTTCATAACGTTTCAAAAAGCCCTCAGTTTATTTTGATTTTCTGACGGTACGCGTGCAATTGCGTTTTTGCCAAAAACGGAAGCGGAGGCAAACGTACCTTAGGAAAATAATTTCCTGCTGAGTTTTTGCATGGAGATATAAAATAATACATTGAGATTATCCCCAAAGTTTCGTAGAGTTTCTACAAGCCCTCGGTTTATTTTGACTTTCCGACGGTTCGCTTGCAATTGCGTTTTTGCCAAAAACGGAAGCGGAGGCAAACGCGCATTAGGAAAATAATTTGCTGCTGATTTTTTGCATGGACATCTAAAATAATAAATTGAGAGTGTCTCCAAAGTTTCATAACGTTTCGAAAAGCCCTCAGTTTATTTTGACTTTCCAACGGTACGCATGCAATTGCGTTTTTGCCAAAAACGGAAGCGGAGGCAAACGCACCTTAGGAAAATAATTTCCTGCTGAGTTTTTGCATGGAGATATAAAATAATACATTTAGATTGTCCCTAAAGTTTCGTAGAGTTTCTTCAAGCCCTCGGTTTATTTTGACTTTCCAACGGTTCGCTTGCAATTGCGTTTTTGCCAAAAACGAAAGCAGAGGCAAACGCGCATTAGGAAAATAATTTCCTGCTGATTTTTTGCATGGACATCTAAAATAATACATTGATAGTGTCCCCAAAGTTTCATAGAGTTTTTACAAGCCCTCGGTTTATTTTGACTTTCCGACAGTACGCGTGCAATTGTGTTTTTGCCAAAAACGGAAGCGCAGGCAAACGCGCATTAGGAAAATAATTTCCTGCTGATTTTTCTCATGGACATCTCAAATAATATATTGAGAGTGTCCCCAAAGTTTCATAGCGTTTCGAAAAGCCCTCAGTTTATTTTGACTTTCCGACGGTACGCGTGCAATTGCGTTTTTGCCAAAAACAGAAGCGGAGGCAAATGCGCCTTAGGAAAATAATTTCCAGCTTATTTTTTGCATGGAAATCAAAAATAAGACATTGAGAGTGTTTCCAAAGTTTCACAGCTTTTCGACAAGCCCTTGGTTTATTTTGACTTTCCGACGGTACGCGTGCAATTGCGTTTTTGCCAAAAACAGAAGCGGAGGCAAACGCGCCTTAGGAAAATAATTTCCAGCTTATTTTTTGCATGGAAATCAAAAATAAGACATTGTGAGTGTTTCCAAAGTTTCACAGCGTTTCGACAAGCCCTTGGTTTATTTTGAATTTCCGACAGTACGCGTGCAATTGCGTTTTTGCCAAAAACGGAAGCGGAGGCAAACGCGCCTTAGGAAAATAATTTCCTGCTGATTTTTTGCACAGACATCTAAAATAATACATTGAGAGTGTCCCCAAAGTTTCGCAGAGTTTCGACAAGCCCTCGGTTTATTTTAACTTTCCGACGGTACGCGTGTGATTGCGTTTTTGCCAAAAACGGAAGCGGAGACAAACGCGCATTAGGAAAATAATTTCCTGATGATTTTTTGCAAGGACATCTAAAATGATACATTTAGAGTGTAGCCAAAGTTTCATAGCATTTCGACAAGCCCTCGGTTTATTTTGAATTTCCGACGGTACGCGTTCAATTGTGTTTTTGCAAAAAACGGAAGCGGAGGCAAACACGCCATAGGAAAATAATATCCTGCTTATTTTTTGCATGTACATATCGAATAATAAATTGATAGTGTCCCCAAAGTTTCACAGCGTTTCGACAAGCCCTCGCTTTATTTTGAATTTCCGACGGTACGCATGCAATTGCGTTTTTGCCAAAAACGGAAGCATAGGCAAACGCGTCTTAGGAAAATAATTTCCTGATGATTTTTTTCAAGTACATCTCAAATAATACATTGAGATTGTCCCCAAAGTTTCATAGCGTTTCGACAAGCCCTCCGTTTATTTTGAATTTTCGACGGTACGCGTGCAATTACGTTTTTGCCAAAAACAGAAGCGGAGGCAAACGCGCCTTAGGAAAATAATTTCCTTCTAATTTTTTGCATGGACATCTAAAATAATACATTGAGAGTGTCCCCAAAGTTTCGTAGAGTTTCGACAAGCCCTCGGTTTATTTTGACTTTCCGACGGTACGCATGTGATTGTGTTTTTGCCAAAAACGGAAGCGGAGGCAAACGCGCATTAGGAAAATAATTTCGTACTGATTTTTTGCATGGACATCTAAAATAATACATTTAAAGTGTGGCCAAAGTTTCATAGCATTTCGACAAGCCCTCGGTTTATTTTGAATTTCTGACGGTACGCGTTCAATTGTGTTTTTGCAAAAAATGGAAGCGGAGGCAAACACGCCTTAGGAAAATAATATCCTGCTTATTTTTTTCATGTACATATCGAATAATACATTGAGAGTGTCCCCAAAGTTTCACAATGTTTCGACAAGCCCTCGGTTTATTTTGAATTTCCGACGGTACGCATGCAATTGCGTTTTTGCCAAAAACGGAACCATAGGCAAACGCGTCTTAGGAAAATAATTTCCTGATGATTTTTTTCATGTACATCTCAAATAATACATTGAGATTGTCCCCAAATTTTCATAGCGTTTCGACAAGCCCTCGGTTTATTTTGAATTTCCGACGGTACGCGTGCAATTACGTTTTTGCCAAAAACGGAAACGGAGGCAAACGCGCCTTAGGAAAATAATTTCCTGCTGATTTTTTGCATGGACATATAAAATAATACATTGAGAGTTTCCCCAAAGTTTCTTAGATTTTCGACAAGCCCTCGATTTATTTTGACTTTCCGACGGTACGCGTGTGATTGCGTTTTTGCCAAAAACGAAAGCGGAGGCAAACGCGCATTAGGAAAATATTTTCCGGCTGATTTTTTGCATGGACATCTAAAATAATACATTTAGAGCGTAGCCAAAGTTTCATAGCATTTCGACAAGCCCTCGGTTTATTTTGAATTTCCGACGGTACGCGTTCAATTGTGTTTTTGCAAAAAACGGAAGCGGAGGCAAACACGCCTTAGGAAAATAATATCCTGCTTATTTTTTTCATGTACATATCGAATAATACATTGAGAGTGTCCCCAAAGTTTCACAACGTTTCGACAAGCCCTCGGTTTATTTTGAATTTCCGACGGTACGCATGCAATTGCGTTTTTGCCAAAAACGGAAACATAGGCAAACACGTCTTAGGAAAATAATTTCCTGATGATTTTTTGCATGGACATCTCATGTAATACATTGTGAGAGTCCCAAAAGTTTAATAGTGTTTCGACAAGCCCTCGGTTTATTTTGAATTTCCGACAGTACGCGTGCAATTGCGTTTTTGCCAAAAACGGAAGCGGAGGCAAACGCGCCTTAGGAAAATAATTTCCTGCTGATTTTTCGCATGGACATATAAAATAATACATTGAGAGTGTCCACAGAGTTTCGTAGAGTTTCGACAAGCCCTCGGTTTATTTTGACTTTCCGACGGTACGCGTGCGATTGCGTTTTTGCCAAAAACGGAAGCGGAGGCAAACGCGCATTAGGAAAATAATTTCCTGCTGATTTTTTGCATGGACATCTAAAACAATACATTTAGAGTGTATCCAAAGTTTCGTAGCGTTTCGACAAGCCCTCGGTTTATTTTGAATTTCCGACGGTACGCGTGCAATTGTGTTTTTGCAAAAAACAGAAGCGGAGGCAAACACGCCTTAGGAAAATAATATCCTGTTTATTTTTTGCATGTACATCTCGAATAATACATTGAGAGTGTCCCCAAAGTTTCATAGCGTTTCGACAATCCCTCGGTTTATTTTTAATTTCAGACGGTACGCGTGCAATTGCGTTTTTGCCAAAAACGGAAGCGGAGGCAAATACGCCTTAGGAAAATAATTTCCTGCTGAATTTTTGCATGGACATCTAAAAAAATACATTTAGAGTGTCCCCAAAGTTTCGTAGAGTTTCTACAAGCCCTCGGTTTATTTTGACTTTCCGACGGTACGCTTGCAATTGCGTTTTTGCCAAAAACGGAAGCGGAGGCAAACGCGCATTAGGAAAATAATTTCCTGCTGATTTTTTGCATGGACATCTAAAATAATACATTTAGAGTGTTGCCAAAGTTTCTTAGCATTTCGACAAGCCCTCGGTTTATTTTGAATTTCTGACGGTACGCGTGCAATTGTGTTTTTGCAAAAAACCGAAGCGGAGGCAAACACGCCTTAGGAAAATAATTTCCTGCTGATTTTTTGCATGGACATATAAAATAATACATTGAGAGTGTCCCCAAAGTTTCATAGAGTTTCTTCAAGCCCTCGATTTATTTTGACTTTCCGACGGTACGCGTCCAATTGCGTTTTTGCCAAAAACGGAAGCGGAGGCAAACGCGCCTTAGGAAAATAATTTCATGCTGATTTTTTGCATGGACATCTAAAATAATACATTGAGAGTGTCCCCAAGGTTTCGTAGAGTTTCGACAAGCCCTCGATTTATTTTGACTTTCCGACGGTACGCGTGTGATTGCGTTTTTGCCAAAAACGAAAGCGGAGGCAAACGCGCATTAGGAAAATATTTTCCGGCTGATTTTTTGCATGGACATCTAAAATAATACATTTAGAGCGTAGCCAAAGTTTCATAGCATTTCGACAAGCCCTCGGTTTATTTTGAATTTCCGACGGTACGCGTTCAATTGTGTTTTTGCAAAAAACGGAAGCGGAGGCAAACACGCCTTAGGAAAATAATATCCTGCTTATTTTTTTCATGTACATATCGAATAATACATTGAGAGTGTCCCCAAAGTTTCACAACGTTTCGACAAGCCCTCGGTTTATTTTGAATTTCCGACGGTACGCATGAAATTGCGTTTTTGCCAAAAACGGAAGCATAGGCAAACACGTCTTAGGAAAATAATTTCCTGATGATTTTTTGCATGGACATCTCATGTAATACATTGTGAGAGTCCCAAAAGTTTAATAGTGTTTCGACAAGCCCTCGGTTTATTTTGAATTTCCGACAGTACGCGTGCAATTGCGTTTTTGCCAAAAACGGAAGCGGAGGCAAACGCGCCTTAGGAAAATAATTTCCTGCTGATTTTTCGCATGGACATATAAAATAATACATTGAGAGTGTCCACAAAGTTTCGTAGAGTTTCGACAAGCCCTCGGTTTATTTTGACTTTCCGACGGTACGCGTGCGATTGCGTTTTTGCCAAAAACGGAAGCGGTGGCAAACGCGCATTAGGAAAATAATTTCCTGCTGATTTTTTGCATGGACATCTAAAACAATACATTTAGAGTGTATCCAAAGTTTCGTAGCGTTTCGACAAGCCCTCGGTTTATTTTGAATTTCCGACGGTACGCGTGCAATTGTGTTTTTGCAAAAAACAGAAGCGGAGGCAAACACGCCTTAGGAAAATAATATCCTGTTTATTTTTTGCATGTACATCTCGAATAATACATTGAGAGTGTCCCCAAAGTTTCATAGCGTTTCGACAATCCCTCGGTTTATTTTTAATTTCAGACGGTACGCGTGCAATTGCGTTTTTGCCAAAAACGGAAGCGGAGGCAAATACGCCTTAGGAAAATAATTTCCTGCTGAATTTTTGCATGGACATCTAAAAAAATACATTTAGAGTGTCCCCAAAGTTTCGTAGAGTTTCTACAAGCCCTCGGTTTATTTTGACTTTCCGACGGTACGCTTGCAATTGCGTTTTTGCCAAAAACGGAAGCGGAGGCAAACGCGCATTAGGAAAATAATTTCCTGCTGATTTTTTGCATGGACATCTAAAATAATACATTTAGAGTGTTGCCAAAGTTTCTTAGCATTTCGACAAGCCCTCGGTTTATTTTGAATTTCTGACGGTACGCGTGCAATTGTGTTTTTGCAAAAAACCGAAGCGGAGGCAAACACGCCTTAGGAAAATAATTTCCTGCTGATTTTTTGCATGGACATATAAAATAATACATTGAGAGTGTCCCCAAAGTTTCATAGAGTTTCTTCAAGCCCTCGATTTATTTTGACTTTCCGACGGTACGCGTCCAATTGCGTTTTTGCCAAAAACGGAAGCGGAGGCAAACGCGCCTTAGGAAAATAATTTCATGCTGATTTTTAGCATGGACATCTAAAATAATACATTGAGAGTGTCCCCAAGGTTTCGTAGAGTTTCGACAAGCCCTCGGTTTATTTTGACTTTCCGACGATACGCGTGCGATTGCGTTTTTGCCAAAATCGAAAGCGGAGGCAAACGCGCATTAGGAAAATTATTTCCTGCTGATTTTTTGCATGGACATCTAAAATAATACATTTAGAGTGTAGCCAAAGTTTCTTAGCATTTCGACAAGCCCTCGGGTTATTTTGAATTTCCGACGGTACGCGTGCAATTGTGTTTTTGGAAAAAAACCGAAGCGGATGCAAACACGCCTTAAGAAAATAATATCCTGCTTATTTTTTGCATGTACATATCGAATAATACATTGAGAGTGTCCCCAAAGTTTCATAGCATTTCGACAAGCCCTCGGTTTATTTTGACTTTCCGACGGTACGCGTGCAATTGCGTTTTTGCCAAAAACGGAAGCGGAGGCAAACGTACCTTAGGAAAATAATTTCCTGCTGAGTTTTTGCATGGAGATATAAAATAATACATTGAGATTGTCCCCAAAGTTTCGTAGAGTTTCTAAAAGCCCTCGGTTTATTTTGACTTTCCGACGGTTCGCTTGCAATTGCGTTTTAGCCAAAAACGGAAGCGGAGGCAAACGCGCATTAGGAAAATAATTTCCTGCTGATTTTTTGCATGGACATCTAAAATAATACATTGAGAGTGTCTCCAAAGTTTCATAACATTTCGAAAATCCCTCAGTTTATTTTGACTTTCCAACGGTACGCGTGCAATTGCGTTTTTGCCAAAAACGGAAGCGGAGGCAAACGCACCTTAGGAAAATAATTTCCTACTGAGTTTTTGCATGGAGATATAAAATAATACATTTAGATTGTCCCCAAAGTTTCGTAGAGTTTCTTCAAGCCCTCGGTTTATTTTGACTTTCCAACGGTTCGCTTGCAATTGCGTTTTTGCCAAAAACGAAAGCGGAGGCAAACGCGCATTAGGAAAATAATTTCCTGCTGATTTTTTGCATGGACATCTAAAATAATACATTGATAGTGTCCCCAAAGTTTCGTAGAGTTTCTACAAGCCCTCGGTTTATTTTGACTTTCCGACAGTACGCGTGCAATTGCGTTTTTGCCAAAAACGGAAGCGCAGGAAAACGCGCATTAGGAAAATAATTTCCTGCTGATTTTTCGCGTGGACATCTCAAATAATATATTGAGAGTGTCCCCAAAGTTTCATAGCGTTTCGAAAAGCCCTCAGTTTATTTTGACTTTCCGACGGTA
This sequence comes from Vicia faba, assembly GCA_948472305.1. Lineage (NCBI taxonomy): Eukaryota > Viridiplantae > Streptophyta > Magnoliopsida > Fabales > Fabaceae > Vicia > Vicia faba. The sequence continues at coordinate 551,036,212 of OX451740.1, forward strand.
CGCGTGCAATTGCGTTTTTGCCAAAAACAGAAGCGGAGGCAAACGCGCCTTAGGAAAATAATTTCCAGCTTATTTTTTGCATGGAAATCAAAAATAAGACATTGAGAGTGTTTCCAAAGTTTCACAGCTTTTCGACAAGCCCTTGGTTTATTTTGACTTTCCGACGGTACGCGTGCAATTGCGTTTTTGCCAAAAACAGAAGCGGAGGCAAACGCGCCTTAGGAAAATAATTTCCAGCTTATTTTTTGCATGGAAATCAAAAATAAGACATTGAGAGTGTTTCCAAAGTTTCACAGCGTTTCGACAAGCCCTTGGTTTATTTTGAATTTCCGACAGTACGCGTGCAATTGCGTTTTTGCCAAAAACGGAAGCGGAGGCAAACGCGCCTTAGGAAAATAATTTCCTGCTGATTTTTTGCACAGACATCTAAAATAATACATTGAGAGTGTCCCCAAAGTTTCGTAGAGTTTCGACAAGCCCTCGGTTTATTTTAACTTTCCGACGGTACGCGTGTGATTGCGTTTTTGCCAAAAACGGAAGCGGAGACAAACGCGCATTAGGAAAATAATTTCCTGATGATTTTTTGCAAGGACATCTAAAATGATACATTTAGAGTGTAGCCAAAGTTTCATAGCATTTCGACAAGCCCTCGGTTTATTTTGAATTTCCGACGGTACGCGTTCAATTGTGTTTTTGCAAAAAACGGAAGCGGAGGCAAACACGCCATAGGAAAATAATATCCTGCTTATTTTTTGCATGTACATATCGAATAATAAATTGATAGTGTCCCCAAAGTTTCACAGCGTTTCGACAAGCCCTCGCTTTATTTTGAATTTCCGACGGTACGCATGCAATTGCGTTTTTGCCAAAAACGGAAGCATAGGCAAACGCGTCTTAGGAAAATAATTTCCTGATGATTTTTTTCAAGTACATCTCAAATAATACATTGAGATTGTCCCCAAAGTTTCATAGCGTTTCGACAAGCCCTCCGTTTATTTTGAATTTTCGACGGTACGCGTGCAATTACGTTTTTGCCAAAAACAGAAGCGGAGGCAAACGCGCCTTAGGAAAATAATTTCCTTCTAATTTTTTGCATGGACATCTAAAATAATACATTGAGAGTGTCCCCAAAGTTTCGTAGAGTTTCGACAAGCCCTCGGTTTATTTTGACTTTCCGACGGTACGCATGTGATTGTGTTTTTGCCAAAAACGGAAGCGGAGGCAAACGCGCATTAGGAAAATAATTTCGTACTGATTTTTTGCATGGACATCTAAAATAATACATTTAAAGTGTGGCCAAAGTTTCATAGCATTTCGACAAGCCCTCGGTTTATTTTGAATTTCTGACGGTACGCGTTCAATTGTGTTTTTGCAAAAAATGGAAGCGGAGGCAAACACGCCTTAGGAAAATAATATCCTGCTTATTTTTTTCATGTACATATCGAATAATACATTGAGAGTGTCCCCAAAGTTTCACAACGTTTCGACAAGCCCTCGGTTTATTTTGAATTTCCGACGGTACGCATGCAATTGCGTTTTTGCCAAAAACGGAACCATAGGCAAACGCGTCTTAGGAAAATAATTTCTTGATGATTTTTTTCATGTACATCTCAAATAATACATTGAGATTGTCCCCAAATTTTCATAGCGTTTCGACAAGCCCTCGGTTTATTTTGAATTTCCGACGGTACGCGTGCAATTGCGTTTTTGCCAAAAACGGAAACGGAGGCAAACGCGCCTTAGGAAAATAATTTCCTGCTGATTTTTTGCATGGACATATAAAATAATACATTGAGAGTTTCCCCAAAGTTTCTTAGATTTTCGACAAGCCCTCGATTTATTTTGACTTTCCGACGGTACGCGTGTGATTGCGTTTTTGCCAAAAACGAAAGCGGAGGCAAACGCGCATTAGGAAAATATTTTCCGGCTGATTTTTTGCATGGACATATAAAATAATACATTTAGAGCGTAGCCAAAGTTTCATAGCATTTCGACAAGCCCTCGGTTTATTTTGAATTTCCGACGGTACGCGTTCAATTGTGTTTTTGCAAAAAACGGAAGCGGAGGCAAACACGCCTTAGGAAAATAATATCCTGCTTATTTTTTTCATGTACATATCGAATAATACATTGAGAGTGTCCCCAAAGTTTCACAATGTTTCGACAAGCCCTCGGTTTATTTTGAATTTCCGACGGTACGCATGCAATTGCGTTTTTGCCAAAAACGGAAACATAGGCAAACACGTCTTAGGAAAATAATTTCCTGATGATTTTTTGCATGGACATCTCATGTAATACATTGTGAGAGTCCCAAAAGTTTAATAGTGTTTCGACAAGCCCTCGGTTTATTTTGAATTTCCGACAGTACGCGTGCAATTGCGTTTTTGCCAAAAACGGAAGCGGAGGCAAACGCGCCTTAGGAAAATAATTTCCTGCTGATTTTTCGCATGGACATATAAAATAATACATTGAGAGTGTCCACAGAGTTTCGTAGAGTTTCGACAAGCCCTCGGTTTATTTTGACTTTCCGAAGGTACGCGTGCGATTGCGTTTTTGCCAAAAACGGAAGCGGAGGCAAACGCGCATTAGGAAAATAATTTCCTGCTGATTTTTTGCATGGACATCTAAAACAATACATTTAGAGTGTATCCAAAGTTTCGTAGCGTTTCGACAAGCCCTCGGTTTATTTTGAATTTCCGACGGTACGCGTGCAATTGTGTTTTTGCAAAAAACAGAAGCGGAGGCAAACACGCCTTAGGAAAATAATATCCTGTTTATTTTTTGCATGTACATCTCGAATAATACATTGAGAGTGTCCCCAAAGTTTCATAGCGTTTCGACAATCCCTCGGTTTATTTTTAATTTCAGACGGTACGCGTGCAATTGCGTTTTTGCCAAAAACGGAAGCGGAGGCAAATACGCCTTAGGAAAATAATTTCCTTCTGAATTTTTGCATGGACATCTAAAAAAATACATTTAGAGTGTCCCCAAAGTTTCGTAGAGTTTCTACAAGCCCTCGGTTTATTTTGACTTTCCGACGGTACGCTTGCAATTGCGTTTTTGCCAAAAACGGAAGCGGAGGCAAACGCGCATTAGGAAAATAATTTCCTGCTGATTTTTTGCATGGACATCTAAAATAATACATTTAGAGTGTTGCCAAAGTTTCTTAGCATTTCGACAAGCCCTCGGTTTATTTTGAATTTCTGACGGTACGCGTGCAATTGTGTTTTTGCAAAAAACCGAAGCGGAGGCAAACACGCCTTAGGAAAATAATTTCCTGCTGATTTTTTGCATGGACATATAAAATAATACATTGAGAGTGTCCCCAAAGTTTCATAGAGTTTCTTCAAGCCCTCGATTTATTTTGACTTTCCGACGGTACGCGTCCAATTGCGTTTTTGCCAAAAACGGAAGCGGAGGCAAACGCGCCTTAGGAAAATAATTTCATGCTGATTTTTTGCATGGACATCTAAAATAATACATTGAGAGTGTCCCCAAGGTTTCGTAGAGTTTCGACAAGCCCTCGGTTTATTTTGACTTTCCGACGATACGCGTGCGATTGCGTTTTTGCCAAAATCGAAAGCGGAGGCAAACGCGCATTAGGAAAATTATTTCCTGCTGATTTTTTGCATGGACATCTAAAATAATACATTTAGAGTGTAGCCAAAGTTTCTTAGCATTTCGACAAGCCCTCGGGTTATTTTGAATTTCCGACGGTACGCGTGCAATTGTGTTTTTGGAAAAAAACCGAAGCGGATGCAAACACGCCTTAAGAAAATAATATCCTGCTTATTTTTTGCATGTACATATCGAATAATACATTGAGAGTGTCCCCAAAGTTTCATAGCATTTCGACAAGCCCTCGGTTTATTTTGACTTTCCGACGGTACGCGTGCAATTGCGTTTTTGCCAAAAACGGAAGCGGAGGCAAACGTACCTTAGGAAAATAATTTCCTGCTGAGTTTTTGCATGGAGATATAAAATAATACATTGAGATTGTCCCCAAAGTTTCGTAGAGTTTCTAAAAGCCCTCGGTTTATTTTGACTTTCCGACGGTTCGCTTGCAATTGCGTTTTAGCCAAAAACGGAAGCGGAGGCAAACGCGCATTAGGAAAATAATTTCCTGCTGATTTTTTGCATGGACATCTAAAATAATACATTGAGAGTGTCTCCAAAGTTTCATAACATTTCGAAAATCCCTCAGTTTATTTTGACTTTCCAACGAAACGCGTGCAATTGCGTTTTTGCCAAAAACGGAAGCGGAGGCAAACGCACCTTAGGAAAATAATTTCCTACTGAGTTTTTGCATGGAGATATAAAATAATACATTTAGATTGTCCCCAAAGTTTCGTAGAGTTTCTTCAAGCCCTCGGTTTATTTTGACTTTCCAACGGTTCGCTTGCAATTGCGTTTTTGCCAAAAACGAAAGCGGAGGCAAACGCGCATTAGGAAAATAATTTCCTGCTGATTTTTTGCATGGACATCTAAAATAATACATTGATAGTGTCCCCAAAGTTTCGTAGAGTTTCTACAAGCCCTCGATTTATTTTGACTTTCCGACAGTACGCGTGCAATTGCGTTTTTGCCAAAAACGGAAGCGCAGGCAAACGCGCATTAGGAAAATAATTTCCTGCTGATTTTTCGCGTGGACATCTCAAATAATATATTGAGAGTGTCCCCAAAGTTTCATAGCGTTTCGAAAAGCCCTCAGTTTATTTTGACTTTCCGACGGTACGCGTGCAATTGCGTTTTTGCCAAAAACAGAAGCGGAGGCAAACGCGCCTTAGGAAAATAATTTCCTGCTTATTTTTTGCATGGAAATCTAAAATAATACATTGATTGTGTCCCCAAAGTTTCGTAGAGTTTCTACAAGCCCTCGGTTTATTTTGACTTTCCGACAGTACGCGTGCAATTGCGTTTTTGCCAAAAACGGAAGCGGAGGCAAACGCGCCTTAGGAAAATAATTTCCTGCTGATTTTTCGCATGGACATATAAAATAATATATTGAGAGTGTCCACAAAGTTTCGTAGAGTTTCGACAAGCCCTCGGTTTATTTTGACTTTCCGACGGTACGCGTGCGATTGCGTTTTTGCCAAAAACGGAAGCGGAGGCAAACGCGCATTAGGAAAATAATTTCCTGCTGATTTTTTGCATGGACATCTAAAACAATACATTTAGAGTGTATCCAAAGTTTCATAGCGTTTCGACAAGCCCTCAGTTTATTTTGAATTTCCGACGGTACGCGTGCAATTGTGTTTTTGCAAAAAACAGAAGCGGAGGCAAACACGCCTTAGGAAAATAATATCCTGGTTATTTTTTGCATGCACATCTCGAATAATACATTGATAGTGTCCCTAAAGTTTCATAGCGTTTCGACAAGCCCTCGGTTTATTTTGAATTTCAGACGGTACGCGTGCAATTGCGTTTTTGCCAAAAACGGAAGCAGAGGCAAACACGCCTTAGGAAAATAATTTCCTGCTTATTTTTTGCATGTACATCTCAAATAATACATTGAGCGTGTCCCCAAAGTTTCATAACATTTCGAAAAGCCCTCAGTTTATTTTGACTTTCCGACGGTACGCGTGCAATTGCGTTTTTGCCAAAAATGGAAGCGGAGGCAAACGCACCTTATGAAAATAATTTCCTCATGATTTTTTGCATGTACATATAAAATAATACATTGAGAGTGTCCCCAAAGTTTCGTAGAGTTTCTACAAGCCCTCGGTTTATTTTGACTTTCTGACGGTAAGCTTGCAATTGCGTTTTTGCCAAAAACGGAAGCGGAGGCAAAGGCGCATTAGGAAAATAATTTCCTGCTGATTTTTTGCATGGACATCTCAAGTAATACATTGTGAGAGTCCCCAAAGTATCATAGTGTTTCGACAAGCCCTCGGTTTATTTTGAATTTCTGACAGTACGCGTGCAATTGCGTTTTTGCCAAAAACGGAAGCGGAGGCAAACGCGCCATAGGAAAATAATTTCCTGCTGATTTTTTGCATGGACATCTAAAATAATACATTGATAGTGTCCCCAAAGTTTCGTAGAGTTTCGACAAGCCCTCGGTTTATTTTGACTTTCCGACGGTACGCGTGCGATTGCGTTTTTGCCAAAAATGGAAGCGGAGGCAAACGCGCATTAGGAAAATAATTTCCTGCTGATTTTTTGCATGGACATCTAAAATAATACATTGAGAGTGTCTCCAAAGTTTCATAACGTTTCGAAAAGCCCTCAGTTTATTTTGACTTTCCGACGGTACGCGTGCAATAGCATTTTTGCCAAAAACGGAAGCGGAGGCAAACGCACCATAGGAAAATAATTTCCTGTTGAGTTTTTGCATGGAGATATAAAATAATACATTGAGATTGTCCCCAAAGTTTCGTAGAGTTTCTACAAGCCCTCGGTTTATTTTGACTTTCCGACGGTACGCGTGCAATTGCGTTTTTGCCAAAAATGGAAGCGGAGGCAAACGCGCATTAGGAAAATAATTTCCTTCTGATTTTTTGCATGGACATCTCAATTAATACATTGTGAGAGTCCACAAAGTATCATAGTGTTTCGACAAGTTCTCGGTTTATTTTGATTTTCCGACAGTACGCGTGCAATTGCGTTTTTGCCAAAAACGGAAGCGGAGGCAAACGCGCCTTAGGAAAATAATTTCCTGCTGATTTTTCGCATGGACATCTAAAATAATACATTGAGAGTGTCCCCAAAGTTTCATAGAATTTCGACAAGCCCTCGGTTTATTTTGACTTTCCGACGGTACGCGTGCGATTGCGTTTTTGCCAAAAACGGAAGCGGAGGCAAACGCGCATTAGGAAAATAATTTCCTACTGATTTTTTTCATGGACATCTAAAACAATACATTTAGAGTGTAGCCAAAGTTTCATAGCGTTTCGACAAGCCCTCTGTTTATTTTGACTTTCCGACGGTACGCGTGCAGTTGCGTTTTTGCCAAAAACGGAAGCGGAGGCAAACGCACCTTAGGAAAATAATTTCCTACTGAGTTTTTGCATGAAGATATAAAATAATACATTGAGATTGTCCCCAAAGTTTCGTAGAGTTTCTACAAGCCCTCGGTTTATTTTGACTTTCCGAAGGTACGCGTGCGATTGCATTTTTGCCAAAAACGGAAGCAGAGGCAAACGCGCATTAGGAAAATAATTTCCTGCTGATTTTTTGCATGGACATCTCAAGTAATACATTGTGAGAGTCCCCAAAGTATCATAGCGTTTCGACAAGCCCTCAGTTTATTTTGAATTTCCGACAGTACGCGTGCAATTGCGTTTTTGCCAAAAACGGAAGCGGAGGCAAATGCGCCATAGGAAAATAATTTCCTGCTGATTTTTCGCATGGACATATAAAATAATACATTGACAGTTTCCCCAGAGTTTCGACAAGCCCTCGGTTTATTTTGACTTTCTGACGGTACGCGTGCGATTGCGTTTTTGCCACAAACGGAAGCGGAGGCAAACGCGCATTAGGAAAATAATTTCCTGCTGATTTTTTTCATGGACATCTAAAACAATACATTTAGAGTGTAGCCAAAGTTTTATAGAGTTTCGACAAACCCTCGGTTTATTTTGACTTTCCGACGGTACGCGTGCGATTGGGTTTTTGCCAAAAATGGAAGCGTAGGCAAACGCGCATTAGGAAAATAATTTCCTGCTGATTTTTCGCATGGACATATAAAATAATACATTGAGAGTGTCCACAAAGTTTCTTAGAGTTTCGACAAGCCCTCGGTTTATTTTGACTTTCCGACGGTACGCGTGCGATTGCGTTTTTGCCAAAAACGGAAGCGGAGGCAAACGCGCATTAGGAAAATAATTTCCTACTGATTTTTGTAATGGACATCTAAAAAAATAAATTTAGAGTGTATCCAAAGTTTCATAGCGTTTCGACAAGCCCTCGGTTTATTTTGAATTTCAGACGGTACGCGTGCAATTGCGTTTTTGCCAAAAACGGAAGTAGAGGCAAACGTGCCTTAGGAAAATAATTTCCTGCTTATTTTTTGCATGTACATCTAAAATAATACATTGAGCGTGTCCCCAAAGTTTCATAGCGTTTCGACAAGCCCTCGGTTTATTTTGAATTTCAGACGGTACGCGTGCAATTGCGTTTTTGCCAAAAACGGAAGCAGAGGCAAATACGCCTTAGGAAAATAATTTCCTCATGATTTTTTGCATGGACATATAAAATAATACATTGAGAGTGTCCCCAATGTTTTATAGAGTTTCTACATGCCCTCGGTTTATTTTGAATTTCCGACGGTACGCTTGCAATTGTGTTTTTGCAAAAAACAGAAGCGGAGGCAAACACGCCTTTGGAAAATAATATCCTGGTTATTTTTTGCATGTACATCTCGAATAATACATTGAGAGTGTCCCTAAAGTTTCATAGCGTTTCGACAAGCCCTCGGTTTATTTTGAATTTCAGACGGTACGCGTGCAATTGCGTTTTTGCCAAAAACGGAAGTAGAGGCAAACGCGCCTTAGGAAAATAATTTCCTGCTTATTTTTGGCATGTACATCTCAAATAATACATTGAGCGTGTCCCCAAAGTTTCATAGCGTTTCGACAAGCCCTCGGTTTATTTTGACTTTCTGATGGTACGCGTGCAATTGCGTTTTTGCCAAAAACGGAAGCGGAGGCAAACGCAACTTAGGAAAATAATTTCCTGCTGAGTTTTTGCATGGAGATATAAAATAATACATTGAGATTGTCCCCAAAGTTTCTTAGAGTTTCTACAATCCCTTGGATTATTTTGACTTTCCGCCGGTACGCGTGCACTTGCGTTTTTGCCAAAAACGGAAGCGGAGGCAAACACGCATTAGGAAAATAATTTCCTGCTGATTTTTTGCATGGACATCTCAAGTAATACATTGTGAGAGTCCCCAAAGTTTCATAGTGTTTCGACAAGCCCTCAATTAATTTTGAATTTCCGACAGTACGCGTGCAATTGCGTTTTTGCCAAAAACGGAAGCGGAGGCAAACGCGCCTTAGGAAAATAATTTCCTGCTGATTTTTCGCATGGACATATAAAATAATATATTGAGAGTGTCCACAAAGTTTCGTAGAGTTTCGACAAGCCCTCGGTTTATTTTGACTTTCCGACGGTACGCGTGCGATTGCGTTTTTGCCAAAAACGGAAGCGGAGGCAAACGCGCATTAGGAAAATAATTTCCTGCTGATTTTTTGCATGGACATCTAAAACAATACATTTAGAGTGTATCCAAAGTTTCATAGCGTTTCGACAAGCCCTCAGTTTATTTTGAATTTCCGACGGTACGCGTGCAATTGTGTTTTTGCAAAAAACAGAAGCGGAGGCAAACACGCCTTAGGAAAATAATATCCTGGTTATTTTTTGCATGCACATCTCGAATAATACATTGATAGTGTCCCTAAAGTTTCATAGCGTTTCGACAAGCCCTCGGTTTATTTTGAATTTCAGACGGTACGCGTGCAATTGCGTTTTTGCCAAAAACGGAAGCAGAGGCAAACACGCCTTAGGAAAATAATTTCCTGCTTATTTTTTGCATGTACATCTCAAATAATACATTGAGCGTGTCCCCAAAGTTTCATAACATTTCGAAAAGCCCTCAGTTTATTTTGACTTTCCGACGGTACGCGTGCAATTGCGTTTTTGCCAAAAATGGAAGCGGAGGCAAACGCACCTTAGGAAAATAATTTCCTCATGATTTTTTGCATGTACATATAAAATAATACATTGAGAGTGTCCCCAAAGTTTCGTAGAGTTTCTACAAGCCCTCGGTTTATTTTGACTTTCTGACGGTAAGCTTGCAATTGCGTTTTTGCCAAAAACGGAAGCGGAGGCAAAGGCGCATTAGGAAAATAATTTCCTGCTGATTTTTTGCATGGACATCTCAAGTAATACATTGTGAGAGTCCCCAAAGTATCATAGTGTTTCGACAAGCCCTCGGTTTATTTTGAATTTCTGACAATACGCGTGCAATTGCGTTTTTGCCAAAAACGGAAGCGGAGGCAAACGCGCCATAGGAAAATAATTTCCTGCTGATTTTTCGCATGGACATCTAAAATAATACATTGAGAGTGTCCCCAAAGTTTCATAGAATTTCGACAAGCCCTCGGTTTATTTTGACTTTCCGACGGTACGCGTGCGATTGCGTTTTTGCCAAAAACGGAAGCGGAGGCAAACGCGCATTAGGAAAATAATTTCCTGCTGATTTTTTTCATGGACATCTAAAACAATACATTTAGAGTGTAGCCAAAGTTTCATAGCGTTTCGACAAGCCCTCTGTTTATTTTGACTTTCCGACGGTACGCGTGCGATTGCGTTTTTGCCAAAAACGGAAGCGGAGGCAAACGCGCATTAGGAAAATAATTTCCTACTGATTTTTGTAATGGACATCTAAAAAAATAAATTTAGAGTGTATCCATAGTTTCATAGCGTTTCGACAAGCCCTCGGTTTATTTTGAATTTCAGACGGTACGCGTGCAATTGCGTTTTTGCCAAAAACGGAAGTAGAGGCAAACGTGCCTTAGGAAAATAATTTCCTGCTTATTTTTTGCATGTACATCTAAAATAATACATTGAGCGTGTCCCCAAAGTTTCATAGCGTTTCGACAAGCCCTCGGTTTATTTTGAATTTCAGACGGTACGCGTGCAATTGCGTTTTTGCCAAAAACGGAAGCAGAGGCAAATACGCCTTAGGAAAATAATTTCCTCATGATTTTTTGCATGGACATATAAAATAATACATTGAGAGTGTCCCCAATGTTTTATAGAGTTTCTACATGCCCTCGGTTTATTTTGAATTTCCGACGGTACGCTTGCAATTGTGTTTTTGCAAAAAACAGAAGCGGAGGCAAACACGCCTTTGGAAAATAATATCCTGGTTATTTTTTGCATGTACATCTCGAATAATACATTGAGAGTGTCCCTAAAGTTTCATAGCGTTTCGACAAGCCCTCGGTTTATTTTGAATTTCAGACGGTACGCGTGCAATTGCGTTTTTGCCAAAAACGGAAGTAGAGGCAAACGCGCCTTAGGAAAATAATTTCCTGCTTATTTTTGGCATGTACATCTCAAATAATACATTGAGCGTGTCCCCAAAGTTTCATAGCGTTTCGACAAGCCCTCGGTTTATTTTGACTTTCTGATGGTACGCGTGCAATTGCGTTTTTGCCAAAAACGGAAGCGGAGGCAAACGCACCTTAGGAAAATAATTTCCTGCTGAGTTTTTGCATGGAGATATAAAATAATACATTGAGATTGTCCCCAAAGTTTCTTAGAGTTTCTACAATCCCTTGGATTATTTTGACTTTCCGCCGGTACGCGTGCACTTGCGTTTTTGCCAAAAACGGAAGCGGAGGCAAACACGCATTAGGAAAATAATTTCCTGCTGATTTTTTGCATGGACATCTCAAGTAATACATTGTGAGAGTCCCCAAAGTTTCATAGTGTTTCGACAAGCCCTCAATTAATTTTGAATTTCCGACAGTACGCGTGCAATTGCGTTTTTGCCAAAAACGGAAGCGGAGGCAAACGCGCCTTAGGAAAATAATTTCCTGCTGATTTTTCGCATGGACATATAAAATAATATATTGAGAGTGTCCACAAAGTTTCGTAGAGTTTCGACAAGCCCTCGGTTTATTTTGACTTTCCGACGGTACGCGTGCGATTGCGTTTTTGCCAAAAACGGAAGCGGAGGCAAACGCGCATTAGGAAAATAATTTCCTGCTGATTTTTTGCATGGACATCTAAAACAATACATTTAGAGTGTATCCAAAGTTTCATAGCGTTTCGACAAGCCCTCAGTTTATTTTGAATTTCCGACGGTACGCGTGCAATTGTGTTTTTGCAAAAAACAGAAGCGGAGGCAAACACGCCTTAGGAAAATAATATCCTGGTTATTTTTTGCATGCACATCTCGAATAATACATTGATAGTGTCCCTAAAGTTTCATAGCGTTTCGACAAGCCCTCGGTTTATTTTGAATTTCAGACGGTACGCGTGCAATTGCGTTTTTGCCAAAAACGGAAGCAGAGGCAAACACGCCTTAGGAAAATAATTTCCTGCTTATTTTTTGCATGTACATCTCAAATAATACATTGAGCGTGTCCCCAAAGTTTCATAACATTTCGAAAAGCCCTCAGTTTATTTTGACTTTCCGACGGTACGCGTGCAATTGCGTTTTTGCCAAAAATGGAAGCGGAGGCAAACGCACCTTAGGAAAATAATTTCCTCATGATTTTTTGCATGTACATATAAAATAATACATTGAGAGTGTCCCCAAAGTTTCGTAGAGTTTCTACAAGCCCTCGGTTTATTTTGACTTTCTGACGGTAAGCTTGCAATTGCGTTTTTGCCAAAAACGGAAGCGGAGGCAAAGGCGCATTAGGAAAATAATTTCCTGCTGATTTTTTGCATGGACATCTCAAGTAATACATTGTGAGAGTCCCCAAAGTATCATAGTGTTTCGACAAGCCCTCGGTTTATTTTGAATTTCTGACAATACGCGTGCAATTGCGTTTTTGCCAAAAACGGAAGCGGAGGCAAACGCGCCATAGGAAAATAATTTCCTGCTGATTTTTCGCATGGACATCTAAAATAATACATTGAGAGTGTCCCCAAAGTTTCATAGAATTTCGACAAGCCCTCGGTTTATTTTGACTTTCCGACGGTACGCGTGCGATTGCGTTTTTGCCAAAAACGGAAGCGGAGGCAAACGCGCATTAGGAAAATAATTTCCTGCTGATTTTTTTCATGGACATCTAAAACAATACATTTAGAGTGTAGCCAAAGTTTCATAGCGTTTCGACAAGCCCTCTGTTTATTTTGACTTTCCGACGGTACGCGTGCAGTTGCGTTTTTGCCAAAAACGGAAGCGGAGGCAAACGCACCTTAGGAAAATAATTTCCTACTGAGTTTTTGCATGGAGATATAAAATAATACATTGAGATTGTCCCCAAAGTTTCGTAGAGTTTCTACAAGCCCTCGGTTTATTTTGACTTTCCGAAGGTACGCGTGCGATTGCATTTTTGCCAAAAACGGAAGCAGAGGCAAACGCGCATTAGGAAAATAATTTCCTGCTGATTTTTTGCATGGACATCTCAAGTAATACATTGTGAGAGTCCCCAAAGTATCATAGCGTTTCGACAAGCCCTCAGTTTATTTTGAATTTCCGACAGTACGCGTGCAATTGCGTTTTTGCCAAAAACGGAAGCGGAGGCAAACGCGCCATAGGAAAATAATTTCCTGCTGATTTTTCGCATGGACATATAAAATAATACATTGACAGTTTCCCCAGAGTTTCGACAAGCCCTCGGTTTATTTTGACTTTCTGACGGTACGCGTGCGATTGCGTTTTTGCCACAAACGGAAGCGGAGGCAAACGCGCATTAGGAAAATAATTTCCTGCTGATTTTTTTCATGGACATCTAAAACAATACATTTAGAGTGTAGCCAAAGTTTCATAGCGTTTCGACAAGCCCTCGGTTTATTTTGACTTTCCGACGGTACGCGTGCGATTGGGTTTTTGCCAAAAATGGAAGCGTAGGCAAACGCGCATTAGGAAAATAATTTCCTGCTGATTTTTTGCATGGACATCTAAAATAATACATTGAGAGTGTCTCCAAAGTTTCATAACGTTTCAAAAAGCCCTCAGTTTATTTTGACTTTCCGACGGTACGCGTGCAATTGGGTTTTTGCCGAAAACGGAAGCGGAGGCAAACGCACCTTCGGAAAATAATTTCCTGCTGAGTTTTTGCATGGAGATATAAAATAATACATTGAGATTGTCCCCAAAGTTTCGTAGAGTTTCTACAAGCCCTCGGTTTATTTTGACTTTCCGACGGTACGCGTGCAATTGCGTTTTTGCCAAAAATGGAAGCGGAGGCAAACGCGCATTAGGAAAATAATTTCCTTCTGATTTTTTGCATGGACATCTCAATTAATACATTGTGAGAGTCCACAAAGTATCATAGCGTTTCGACAAGCCCTCGGTTTATTTTGATTTTCCGACAGTACGCGTGCAATTGCGTTTTTGCCAAAAACGGAAGCGGAGGCAAACGCGCCTTAGGAAAATAATTTCCTGCTGATTTTTCGCATGGACATCTAAAATAATACATTGAGAGTGTCTCCAAAGTTTCATAGAATTTCGACAAGCCCTCGGTTTATTTTGACTTTCCGACGGTACGCGTGCGATTGCGTTTTTGCCAAAAACGGAAGCGGAGGCAAACGCGCATTAGGAAAATAATTTCCTGCTGATTTTTTTCATGGACATCTAAAACAATACATTTAGAGTGTAGCCAAAGTTTCATAGCGTTTCGACAAGCCCTCTGTTTATTTTGACTTTCCGACGGTACGCGTGCAGTTGCGTTTTTGCCAAAAACAGAAGCGGAGGCAAACGCACCTTAGGAAAATAATTTCCTACTGAGTTTTTGCATGGAGATATAAAATAATACATTGAGATTGTCCCCAAAGTTTCATAACGTTTCGAAAAGCCCTCAGTTTATTTTGACTTTCCGACGGTACGCGTGCAATTGCGTTTTTGCCAAAAACGGAAGCGGAGGCAAACGCACCTTAGGAAAATAATTTCCTGCTGAGTTTTTGCATGGAGATATAAAATAATACATTGAGATTGTCCCCAAAGTTTCGTAGAGTTTCTACAAGCCCTCGGTTTATTTTGACTTTCCGACGGTACGCGTGCAATTGCGTTTTTGCCAAAAATGGAAGCGGAGGCAAACGCGCATTAGGAAAATAATTTCCTTCTGATTTTTTGCATGGACATCTCAAGTAATACATTGTGAGAGTCCCCAAAGTATCATAGCGTTTCGACATGCCCTCGGTTTATTTTGAATTTTCGACAGTACGCGTGCAATTGCGTTTTTGCCAAAAACGGAAGCGCAGGCAAACGCGCCTTAGGAAAATAATTTCCTGCTGATTTTTCACATGGACATCTAAAATAATACATTGAGAGTGTCCCTAAAATTTCGTAGAGTTTCGACAAGCCCTCGGTTTATTTTGACTTTCCGACGGTACGCGTGCGATTGCGTTTTTGCCAAAAACGGAAGCGGAGGCAAACGCGCATTAGGAAAATAATTTCCTGCTGATTTTTTTCATGGACATCTAAAACAATACATTTAGAGTGTAGCCAAAGTTTCATAGCGTTTCGACAAGCCCTCGGTTTATTTTGACTTTCCGACGGTACGCGTGCAATTGCGTTTTTGCCAAAAACGGAAGTGGAGGCAAACGCACCTTAGGAAAATAATTCCCTGCTGAGTTTTTGCATGGAGATATAAAATAATACATTGAGATTGTCCCCAAAGTTTCGTAGAGTTTCTACAAGCCCTCGGTTTATTTTGACTTTCCGACGGTACGCGTGCGATTGCATTTTTGCCAAAAACGGAAGCGGAGGCAAACGCGCATTAGGAATATAATTTACTGCTGATTTTTTGCATGGACATCTCATGTAATACATTGTGAGAGTCCCCAAAGTATCATAGCGTTTCGACAAGCCCTCAGTTTATTTTGAATTTCCGACAGTACGCGTGCAAATGTGTTTTTGCCAAAAACGGAAGCGGAGGCAAACGCGCCTTAGGAAAATAATTTCCTGCTGATTTTTCGCATGGACATATAAAATAATACATTGAGAGTTTCCCCAGAGTTTCGTAGCGTTTCGACAAGCCCTCGGTTTATTTTGACTTTCTGACGGTACGCGTGCGATTGCGTTTTTGCCAAAAACGGAAGCGGAGGCAAACGCGCCTTAGGAAAATAATTCCCTGCTGATTTTTTGCATGGACATCTAAAATAATTCATTGATAGTGTCCCCAAAGTTTCGTAGAGTTTCGACAAGCCCTCGGTTTATTTTGACTTTCCGACGGTACGCGTGCGATTGCCTTTTTGCCAAAAACGGAAGCGGAGGCAAACGCGCATTAGGAAAATAATTTCCTGCTGATTTTTTTCATGGACATCTAAAACAATACATTTAGAGTGTAGCCAAAGTTTCATAGCGTTTCGACAAGCCCTCGGTTTATTTTGACTTTCCGACGGTACGCGTGCAATTGCGTTTTTGCCAAAAACGGAAGCGGAGGCAAACGCACCTTAGGAAAATAATTTCCTGCTGAGTTTTTGCATGGAGATATAAAATAATACATTGAGGGTGTCTCCAAAGTTTCATAACGTTTCGAAAAGCCCTCAGTTTATTTTGACTTTCCGACGGTACGCGTGCAATTGCGTTTTTGCCAAAAACGGAAGCGGAGGCAAACGCACCTTAGGAAAATAATTTCCTGCTGAGTTTTTGCATGGAGATATAAAATAATACATTGAGATTGTCCCCAAAGTTTCGTAGAGTTTCTACAAGCCCTCGGTTTATTTTGACTTTCCGACGGTACGCGTGCAATTGCGTTTTTGCCAAAAATGGAAGCGGAGGCAAACGCGCATTAGGAAAATAATTTCCTTCTGATTTTTTGCATGGACATCTCAAGTAATACATTGTGAGAGTCCCCAAAGTATCATAGCGTTTCGAGCCCTCGGTTTATTTTGAATTTTCGACAGTACGCGTGCAATTGCGTTTTTGCCAAAAACGGAAGCGCAGGCAAATGCGCCTTAGGAAAATAATTTCCTGCTGATTTTTCGCATGGACATCTAAAATAATACATTGAGAGTGTCCCCAAAATTTTGTAGAGTTTCGACAAGCCCTCGGTTTATTTTGACTTTCCGACGGTACGCGTGCGATTGCGTTTTTGCCAAAAATGGAAGCGGAGGCAAACGCACCTTAGGAAAATAATTTCCTGCTGAGTTTTTGCATGGAGATATAAAATAATACATTGAGATTGTCCCCAAAGTTTCGTAGAGTTTCTACAAGCCCTCGGTTTATTTTGACTTTCCGACGGTACGCGTGCAATTGCGTTTTTGCCAAAAATGGAAGCGGAGGCAAACGCGCATTAGGAAAATAATTTCCTTCTGATTTTTTGCATGGACATCTCAAGTAATACATTGTGAGAGTCCCCAAAGTATCATAGCGTTTCGACATGCCCTCGGTTTATTTTGAATTTTCGACAGTACGCGTGCAATTGCGTTTTTGCCAAAAACGGAAGCGCAGGCAAACGCGCCTTAGGAAAATAATTTCCTGCTGATTTTTCACATGGACATCTAAAATAATACATTGAGAGTGTCCCTAAAATTTCGTAGAGTTTCGACAAGCCCTCGGTTTATTTTGACTTTCCGACGGTACGCGTGCGATTGCGTTTTTGCCAAAAACGGAAGCGGAGGCAAACGCGCATTAGGAAAATAATTTCCTGCTGATTTTTTTCATGGACATCTAAAACAATACATTTAGAGTGTAGCCAAAGTTTCATAGCGTTTCGACAAGCCCTCGGTTTATTTTGACTTTCCGACGGTACGCGTGCAATTGCGTTTTTGCCAAAAACGGAAGTGGAGGCAAACGCACCTTAGGAAAATAATTCCCTGCTGAGTTTTTGCATGGAGATATAAAATAATACATTGAGATTGTCCCCAAAGTTTCGTAGAGTTTCTACAAGCCCTCGGTTTATTTTGACTTTCCGACGGTACGCGTGCGATTGCATTTTTGCCAAAAACGGAAGCGGAGGCAAACGCGCATTAGGAAAATAATTTACTGCTGATTTTTTGCATGGACATCTCATGTAATACATTGTGAGAGTCCCCAAAGTATCATAGCGTTTCGACAAGCCCTCAGTTTATTTTGAATTTCCGACAGTACGCGTGCAAATGTGTTTTTGCCAAAAACGGAAGCGGAGGCAAACGCGCCTTAGGAAAATAATTTCCTGCTGATTTTTCGCATGGACATATAAAATAATACATTGAGAGTTTCCCCAGAGTTTCGTAGCGTTTCGACAAGCCCTCGGTTTATTTTGACTTTCTGACGGTACGCGTGCGATTGCGTTTTTGCCAAAAACGGAAGCGGAGGCAAACGCGCCTTAGGAAAATAATTCCCTGCTGATTTTTTGCATGGACATCTAAAATAATTCATTGATAGTGTCCCCAAAGTTTCGTAGAGTTTCGACAAGCCCTCGGTTTATTTTGACTTTCCGACGGTACGCGTGCGATTGCCTTTTTGCCAAAAACGGAAGCGGAGGCAAACGCGCATTAGGAAAATAATTTCCTGCTGATTTTTTTCATGGACATCTAAAACAATACATTTAGAGTGTAGCCAAAGTTTCATAGCGTTTCGACAAGCCCTCGGTTTATTTTGACTTTCCGACGGTACGCGTGCAATTGCGTTTTTGCCAAAAACGGAAGCGGAGGCAAACGCACCTTAGGAAAATAATTTCCTGCTGAGTTTTTGCATGGAGATATAAAATAATACATTGAGGGTGTCTCCAAAGTTTCATAACGTTTCGAAAAGCCCTCAGTTTATTTTGACTTTCCGACGGTACGCGTGCAATTGCGTTTTTGCCAAAAACGGAAGCGGAGGCAAACGCACCTTAGGAAAATAATTTCCTGCTGAGTTTTTGCATGGAGATATAAAATAATACATTGAGATTGTCCCCAAAGTTTCGTAGAGTTTCTACAAGCCCTCGGTTTATTTTGACTTTCCGACGGTACGCGTGCAATTGCGTTTTTGCCAAAAATGGAAGCGGAGGCAAACGCGCATTAGGAAAATAATTTCCTTCTGATTTTTTGCATGGACATCTCAAGTAATACATTGTGAGAGTCCCCAAAGTATCATAGCGTTTCGAGCCCTCGGTTTATTTTGAATTTTCGACAGTACGCGTGCAATTGCGTTTTTGCCAAAAACGGAAGCGCAGGCAAATGCGCCTTAGGAAAATAATTTCCTGCTGATTTTTCGCATGGACATCTAAAATAATACATTGAGAGTGTCCCCAAAATTTTGTAGAGTTTCGACAAGCCCTCGGTTTATTTTGACTTTCCGACGGTACGCGTGCGATTGCGTTTTTGCCAAAAACGGAAGCGGAGGCAAACGCACATTAGGAAAATAATTTCCTGCTGATTTTTTTCATGGACATCTAAAACAATACATTTAGAGTGTAGCCAAAGTTTCATAGCGTTTCGACAAGCCCTCGGTTTATTTTGACTTTCCGACGGTACGCGTGCAATTTGCTTTTTTGCCAAAAACGGAAGTGGAGGCAAACGCACCTTAGGAAAATAATTCCCTGCTGAGTTTTTGCATGGAGATATAAAATAATACATTGAGATTGTCCCCAAAGTTTCGTAGAGTTTCTACAAGCCCTCGGTTTATTTTGACTTTCCGACGGTACGCGTGCGATTGCATTTTTGCCAAAAACGGAAGCGGAGGCAAACGCGCATTAGGAAAATAATTTACTGCTGATTTTTTGCATGGACATCTCAAGTAATACATTGTGAGAGTCCCCAAAGTATCATAGCGTTTCGACAAGCCCTCAGTTTATTTTGAATTTCCGACAGTACGCGTGCAAATGTGTTTTTGCCAAAAACGGAAGCGGAGGCAAACGCGCCTTAGGAAAATAATTTCCTGCTGATTTTTCGCATGGACATATAAAATAATACATTGAGAGTTTCCCCAGAGTTTCGTAGAGTTTCGACAAGCCCTCGGTATATTTTGACTTTCTGACGGTACGCGTGCGATTGCGTTTTTGCCAAAAACGGAAGCGGAGGCAAACGCGCATTAGGAAAATAATTTCCTACTGATTTTTTGCATGGACATCTAAAATAATTCATTGATAGTGTCCCCAAAGTTTCGTAGAGTTTCGACAAGCCCTCGGTTTATTTTGACTTTCCGACGGTACGCGTGCGATTGCCTTTTTGCCAAAAACGGAAGCGGAGGCAAACGCGCATTTGGAAAATAATTTCCTGCTTATTTTTTTCATGGACATCTAAAACAATACATTTAGAGTGTAGCCAAAGTTTCATAGCGTTTCGACATGCCCTCGGTTTATTTTGACTTTCCGACGGTACGCGTGCAATTGCGTTTTTGCCAAAAACGGAAGCGGAGGCAAACGCACCTTAGGAAAATAATTTCCTGCTGAGTTTTTGCATGGAGATATAAAATAATACATTGAGGGTGTCTCCAAAGTTTCATAACGTTTCGAAAAGCCCTCAATTTATTTTGACTTTCCGACGGTACGCGTGCAATTGCGTTTTTGCCAAATACGGAAGCGGAGGCAAACGCACCTTAGGAAAATAATTTCCTGCTGAGTTTTTGCATGGAGATATAAAATAATAAATTGAGATTGTCCCCAAAGTTTCGTAGAGTTTCTACAAGCCCTCGGTTTATTTTGACTTTCCGACGGTACGCGTGCAATTGCGTTTTTGCCAAAAATGGAAGCGGAGGCAAACGCGCATTAGGAAAATAATTTCCTTCTGATTTTTTGCATGGACATCTCAAGTAATACATTGTGAGAGTCCCCAAAGTATCATAGCGTTTCGAGCCCTCGGTTTATTTTGAATTTTCGACAGTACGCGTGCAATTGCGTTTTTGCCAAAAACGGAAGCGCAGGCAAATGCGCCTTAGGAAAATAATTTCCTGCTGATTTTTCGCATGGACATCTAAAATAATACATTGAGAGTGTCCCCAAAATTTTGTAGAGTTTCGACAAGCCCTCGGTTTATTTTGACTTTCCGACGGTACGCGTGCGATTGCGTTTTTGCCAAAAACGGAAGCGGAGGCAAACGCACATTAGGAAAATAATTTCCTGCTGATTTTTTTCATGGACATCTAAAACAATACATTTAGAGTGTAGCCAAAGTTTCATAGCGTTTCGACAAGCCCTCGGTTTATTTTGACTTTCCGACGGTACGCGTGCAATTGCGTTTTTGCCAAAAACGGAAGTGGAGGCAAACGCACCTTAGGAAAATAATTTCCTGCTGAGTTTTTGCATGGAGATATAAAATAATACATTGAGATTGTCCCCAAAGTTTCGTAGAGTTTCTACAAGCCCTCTGTTTATTTTGACTTTCCGACGGTATGCGTGCGATTGCATTTTTGCCAAAAACGGAAGCGGAGGCAAACGCACCTTAGGAAAATAATTCCCTGCTGAGTTTTTGCATGGAGATATAAAATAATACATTGAGATTGTCCCCAAAGTTTCGTAGAGTTTCTACAAGCCCTCGGTTTATTTTGACTTTCCGACGGTACGCGTGCGATTGCATTTTTGCCAAAAACGGAAGCGGAGGCAAACGCGCATTAGGTAATAATTTACTGCTGATTTTTTGCATGGACATCTCAAGTAATACATTGTGAGAGTCCCCAAAGTATCATAGCGTTTCGACAAGCCCTCAGTTTATTTTGAATTTCCGACAGTACGCGTGCAAATGTGTTTTTGCCAAAAACGGAAGCGGAGGCAAACGCGCCTTAGGAAAATAATTTCCTGCTGATTTTTCGCATGTACATATATAATAATACATTGAGAGTTTCCCCAGAGTTTCGACAAGCCCTCGGTATATTTTGACTTTCTTACGGTACGCGTGCGATTGCGTTTTTGCCAAAAACGGAAGCGGAGGCAAACGCGCATTAGGAAAATAATTTCCTACTGATTTTTTGCATGGACATCTAAAATAATTCATTGATAGTGTCCCCAAAGTTTCGTAAAGTTTCGACAAGCCCTCGGTTTATTTTGACTTTCCGACGGTACGCGTGCGATTGCCTTTTTGCCAAAACCGGAAGCGGAGGCAAACGCGCATTAAGAAAATAATTTTCTGCTGATTTTTTGCATGGACATCTAAAATAATACATTGAGAGTGTCTCCAAATTTTCATAGCGTTTCGACAAGCCCTCAGTTTATTTTGACTTTCCGACGGTACGCGTGCAATTGCATTTTTGCCAAAAACGGAAGCGGAGGCAAAGGCGCATTAGGAAAATAATTTCATGCTGATTTTTTGCATGGACATCTAAATTAATACATTGATAGTGTCCCCAAAGTTTCGTAGAGTTTCGACAAGCCCTCGGTTTATTTTGACTTTCCGACGGTACGCGTGCGATTGCGTGTTTGCCAAAAACGGAAGCGGAGGCAAACACGCATTAGGAAAATAATTTCATGCTGATTTTTTGCATGGACATCCAAAATAATACATTGAGAGTGTCCCCAAAGTTTCATAGCGTTTCGACAAGCCCTCAGTTTATTTTGACTTTCCGACGGTACGCGTGCAATTGCGTTTTTTCCAAAAACGGAAGCGGAGTCAAACGCGCATTAGGAAAATAATTTCCTGCTAATTTTTTTGATGTACATCTCAAATAATACATTGAGAGTTTACCTAAAGTTTCATAGCATTTCGACAAGCCCTCAGTTTATTTTGAATTTCCGACAGTACGCGTGCAATTGCGTTTTTGCCAAAAACGGAAGCAGAGGCAAACGCGCCTTAGGAAAATAATTTCCTGCTGATTTTTCGCACGGACATCTAAAATAATACATTGAGAGTGTCCCCAAAGTTTCGTAGAGTTTCGACAAGCCCTCGGTTTATTTTGACTTTCCGACGGTACGCGTGCGATTGCGTTTTTGCCAAAAACGGAAGCAGAGGCAAACGCGCATTAGGAAAATAATTTCCTGCTGATTTTTTGCATGGACATCTAAAACAATACATTTAGAGTGTATCCAAAGTTTCATAGTGTTTCGACAAGCCCTCGGTTTATTTTGACTTTCCGACGGTACGCGTGCAATTGCGTTTTTGCCAAAAATGGAAGCGGAGGCAAACGCGCATTAGGAAAATAATTTCCTTCTGATTTTTTGCATGGACATCTCAAGTAATACATTGTGAGAGTCCCCAAAGTATCATAGCGTTTCGAACCCTCGGTTTATTTTGAATTTTCGACAGTACGCGTGCAATTGCGTTTTTGCCAAAAACGGAAGCGCAGGCAAATGCACCTTAGGAAAATAATTTCCTGCTGATTTTTCGCATGGACATCTAAAATAATACATTGAGAGTGTCCCCAAAATTTTGTAGAGTTACGACAAGCCCTCGGTTTATTTTGACTTTCCGACGGTACGCGTGCGATTGCGTTTTTGCCAAAAACGGAAGCGGAGGCAAACGCACATTAGGAAAATAATTTCCTGCTGATTTTTTTCATGGACATCTAAAACAATACATTTAGAGTGTAGCCAAAGTTTCATAGCGTTTCGACAAGCCCTCGGTTTATTTTGACTTTCCGACGGTACGCGTGCAATTGCGTTTTTGCCAAAAACGGAAGTGGAGGCAAACGCACCTTAGGAAAATAATTTCCTGCTGAGTTTTTGCATGGAGATATAAAATAATACATTGAGATTGTCCCCAAAGTTTCGTAGAGTTTCTACAAGCCCTCGGTTTATTTTGACTTTCCGACGGTACGTGTGCGATTGCATTTTTGCCAAAAACGGAAGCGGAGGCAAACGCACCTTAGGAAAATAATTCCCTGCTGAGTTTTTGCATGGAGATATAAAATAATACATTGAGATTGTCCCCAAAGTTTCGTAGAGTTTCTACAAGCCCTCGGTTTATTTTGACTTTCCGACGGTACGCGTGCGATTGCATTTTTGCCAAAAACGGAAGCGGAGGCAAACGCGCATTAGGAAAATAATTTACTGCTGATTTTTTGCATGGACATCTCAAGTAATACATTGTGAGAGTCCCCAAAGTATCATAGCGTTTCGACAAGCCCTCAGTTTATTTTGAATTTCCGACAGTACGCGTGCAAATGTGTTTTTGCCAAAAACGGAAGCGGAGGCAAACGCGCCTTAGGAAAATAATTTCCTACTGATTTTTCGCATGTACATATAAAATAATACATTGAGAGTTTCCCCAGAGATTCGTAGAGTTTCGACAAGCCCTCGGTATATTTTGACTTTCTGACGGTACGCGTGCGATTGCGTTTTTGCCAAAAACGGAAGCGGAGGCAAACGCGCATTAGGAAAATAATTTCCTACTGATTTTTTGCATGGACATCTAAAATAATTCATTGATAGTGTCCCCAAAGTTTCGTAAAGTTTCGACAAGCCCTCGGTTTATTTTGACTTTCCGACGGTACGCGTGCGATTGCCTTTTTGCCAAAAACGGAAGCGGAGGCAAACGCGCATTAAGAAAATAATTTTCTGCTGATTTTTTGCATGGACATCTAAAATAATACATTGAGAGTGTCTCCAAATTTTCATAGCGTTTCGACAAGCCCTCAGTTTATTTTGACTTTCCGACGGTACGCGTGCAATTGCATTTTTGCCAAAAACGGAAGCGGAGGCAAAGGCGCATTAGGAAAATAATTTCATGCTGATTTTTTGCATGGACATCTAAATTAATACATTGATAGTGTCCCCAAAGTTTCGTAGAGTTTCGACAAGCCCTCGGTTTATTTTGACTTTCCGACGGTACGCGTGCGATTGTGTGTTTGCCAAAAACAGAAGCGGAGGTAAACACGCATTAGGAAAATAATTTCATGCTAATTTTTTGCATGGACATCCAAAATATTACATTGAGAGTGTCCCCAAAGTTTCATAGCGTTTCGACAAGCCCTCTGTTTATTTTGACTTTCCGACGGTACGCGTGCAATTGCGTTTTTGCCAAAAACGGAAGCGGAGTCAAACGCGCATTAGGAAAATAATTTCCTGCTGATTTTTTTGATGTACATCTCAAATAATACATTGAGAGTTTACCTAAAGTTTCATAGCGTTTCGACAAGCCCTCAGTTTATTTTGAATTTCCGACAGTACGCGTGCAATTGCGTTTTTGCCAAAAACGGAAGCAGAGGCAAACGCGCCTTAGGAAAATAATTTCCTGCTGATTTTTCGCACGGACATCTAAAATAATACATTGAGAGTGTCCCCAAAGTTTCGTAGAGTTTCGACAAGCCCTCGGTTTATTTTGACTTTCCGACGGTACGCGTGCGATTGCGTTTTTGCCAAAAACGGAAGCAGAGGCAAACGCGCATTAGGAAAATAATTTCCTGCTGATTTTTTGCATGGACATCTAAAACAATACATTTAGAGTGTATCCAAAGTTTCATAGTGTTTCGACAAGCCCTCGGTTTATTTTGACTTTCCGACGGTACGCGTGCAATTGCGTTTTTGCCAAAAACGGAAGCGGAGGCAAACGCACCTTAGGAAAATAATTTCCTGCTGAGTTTTTGCATGGAGATATAAAATAATACATTGAGATTGTCCCAAAAGTTTCGTAGAGTTTCTACAAGCCCTCGGTTTATTTTGACTTTCCGACGGTACGCGTGCGATTGCATTTTTGCCAAAAACGGAAGCGGAGGCAAACGCGCATTAGGAAAATAATTTCCTGTTGATTTTTTGCATGAACATCTCAAGTAATACATTGGGAGAGTCCCCAAAGTATCATAGCGTTTCGACAAGCCCTCAGTTTATTTTGAATTTCCGACAGTACGCGTGCAATTGCGTTTTTGCCAAAAACGGAAGCGGAGGCAAACACGCATTAGGAAAATAATTTCATGCTGATTTTTTGCATGGACATCCAAAATAATACATTGAGAGTGTCCCCAAAGTTTCATAGCGTTTCGACAAGCCCTCAGTTTATTTTGACTTTCCGACGGTACGCGTGCAATTGCGTTTTTGCCAAAAACGGAAGCGGAGTCAAACGCGCATTAGGAAAATAATTTCCTACTGATTTTTTTGATGTACATCTCAAATAATACATTGAGAGTTTACCTAAAGTTTCATAGCGTTTCGACAAGCCCTCAGTTTATTTTGAATTTCCGACAGTACGCGTGCAATTGCGTTTTTGCCAAAAACGGAAGCGGAGGCAAACGCGCCTTAGGAAAATAATTTCCTGCTGATTTTTTGCACGGACATCTAAAATAATACATTGATAGTGTCCCCAAAGTTTCGTAGATTTTCGACAAGCCCTCGGTTTATTTTGACTTTCCGACGGTACGCGTGCGATTGCGTTTTTGCCAAAAACGGAAGCAGAGGCAAACGCGCATTAGGAAAATAATTTCCTGCTGATTTTTTGCATGGACATCTAAAACAATACATTGAGAGTGTCTCCAAAGTTTCATAGTGTTTCGACAAGCCCTCGGTTTATTTTGACTTTCCGACGGTACGCGTGCAATTGCGTTTTTGCCAAAAACGGAAGCGGAGGCAAACGCACCTTAGGAAAATAATTTCCTGCTGAGTTTTTGCATGGAGATATAAAATAATACATTGAGATTGTCCCCAAAGTTTCGTAGAGTTTCTACAAGCCCTCGGTTTATTTTGACTTTCCGACGGTACGCGTGCGATTTCATTTTTGCCAAAAACGGAAGCGGAGGCAAACGCGCATTAGGAAAATAATTTCCTGCTGATTTTTTGCATGGACATCTCAAGTAATACATTGAGAGTTTACCTAAAGTTTCATAGCGTTTCGACAAGCCCTCAGTTTATTTTGAATTTCCGACAGTACGCGTGCAATTGCGTTTTTGCCAAAAACGGAAGCGGAGGCAAACGCGCCTTAGGAAAATAATTTCCTGCTGATTTTTCGCATGGACATCTAAAATAATACATTGAGAGTGTCCCCAAAGTTTCGTAGAGTTTCGATAAGCCCTCGGTTTATTTTGACTTTCCGACGGTACGCGTGCGATTGCGTTTTTGCCAAAAACGGAAGCGGAGGCAAACGCGCATTAGGAAAATAATTTCCTGCTGATTTTTTTCATGGACATCTAAAACAATACATTTAGAGTGTAGCCAAAGTTTCATAGCGTTTCGACAAGCCCTCGGTTTATTTTGACTTTCCGACGGTACGCGTGCAATTGCGTTTTTGCCAAAAACGGAAGCGGAGGCAAACACACCTTAGGAAAATAATTTCCTGCTGAGTTTTTGCATGGAGATATAAAATAATACATTGAGATTGTCCCCAAAGTTTCGTAGAGTTTCTACAAGCCCTCGGTTTACTTTGACTTTCCGACGGTACGCGTGCGATTGCATTTTTACCAAAAACGGAAGCGGAGGCAAACGCGCATTAGGTAAATAATTTCCTGCTGATTTTTTGCATGGACATCTCAAGTTATACATTGTGAGAGTCCCCAAAGTATCATAGCGTTTCGACAAGCCCTCAGTTTATTTTGAATTTTCGACAGTACGCGTGCAATTGCGTTTTTGCCAAAAACGGAAGCGGAGGCAAACGCGCCTTAAGAAAATAATTTCCTGCTGATTTTTTGCATGGACATCTAAAATAATACATTGATAGTGTCCCCAAAGTTTCGTAGAGTTTCGACAAGCCCTCAGTTTATTTTGACTTTCCGACGGTACGCGTGCGATTGCGTTTTTGCCAAAAACGGAAGCGGAGGCAAACGCGCATTAGGAAAATAATTTCCTGCTGATTTTTTGCATGGACATCTAAAATAATACATTGAGAGTGTCTCCAAAGTTTCATAACGTTTCGAAAAGCCCTCAGTTTATTTTGACTTTCCGACGGTACGCGTGCAATTACATTTTTCCCAAAAACGGAAGCGGAGGCAAACACACCATAGGAAAATAATTTCCTGCTGAGTTTTTGAATGGAGATATAAAATAATACATTGAGAGTGTCCCCAAAGTTTCATAGCGTTTCGACAAGCCCTCAGTTTATTTTGACTTTCCGACGGTACGCGTGCAATTGCGTTTTTGCCAAAAACGGAAACGGAGTCAAACGCGCATTAGGAAAATAATTTCCTGCTGATTTTTTTGATGTACATCTCAAATAATACATTGAGAGTTTACCTAAAGTTTCATAGCGTTTCGACAAGCCCTCAGTTTATTTTGATTTTCCGACAGTACGCGTGCAATTGCGTTTTTGCCAAAAACAGAAGCGGAGGCAAACGCGCCTTAGGAAAATAAATTCCTGCTGATTTTTCGCATGGACATCTAAAATAATACATTGAGAGTGTCCCCAAAGTTTCGTAGAGTTTCGACAAGCCCTCGGTTTATTTTGACTTTCCGACGGTACGCGTGCGATTGCGTTTTTGCCAAAAACGGAAGCGGAGGCAAACGCGCATTAGGAAAATAATTTCCTGCTGATTTTTTGCATGGACATCTAAAATAATACATTGAGAGTGTCTCCAAAGTTTCATAACGTTTCGAAAAGCCCTCAGTTTATTTTGACTTTCCGACGGTACGCGTGCAATTACATTTTTGCCAAAAACGGAAGCGGAGGCAAACGCACCTTAGGAAAATAATTTCCTGCTGAGTTTTTGAATGGAGATATAAAATAATACATTGAGAGTGTCCCCAAAGTTTCATAGCGTTTCGACAAGCCCTCAGTTTATTTTGACTTTCCGACGGTACGCGTGCAATTGCGTTTTTGCCAAAAACGGAAGCGGAGTCAAACGCGCATTAGGAAAATAATTTCCTGCTGATTTTTTTGATGTACATCTCAAATAATACATTGAGAGTTTACCTAAAGTTTCATAGCGTTTCGACAAGCCCTCACTTTATTTTGAATTTCCGACAGTACGCGTGCAATTGCGTTTTTGCCAAAAAAGGAAGCGGAGGCAAACGCGCCTTAGGAAAATAATTTCCTGCTGATTTTTCGCATGGACATCTAAAATAATACATTGAGAGTGTCCCCAAAGTTTCGTAGAGTTTCGATAAGCCCTCGGTTTATTTTGACTTTCCGACGGTACGCGTGCGATTGCGTTTTTGCCAAAAACGGAAGCGGAGGCAAACGCGCATTAGGAAAATAATTTCCTGCTGATTTTTTTCATGGACATCTAAAACAATACATTTAGAGTGTAGCCAAAGTTTCATAGCGTTTCGACAAGCCCTCGGTTTATTTTGACTTTCCGACGGTACGCGTGCAATTGCGTTTTTGCCAAAAACGGAAGCGGAGGCAAACGCACCTTAGGAAAATAATTTCCTGCTGAGTTTTTGCATGGAGATATAAAATAATACATTGAGATTGTCCCCAAAGTTTCGTAGAGTTTCTACAAGCCCTCGGTTTATTTTGACTTTCCGACGGTACGCGTGCGATTGCATTTTTGCCAAAAACGGAAGCGGAGGCAAACGCGCATTAGGTAAATAATTTCCACCAGATTTTTTGCATGGACATCTCAAGTTATACATTGTGAGAGTCCCCAAAGTATCATAGCGTTTCGACAAGCCCTCAGTTTATTTTGAATTTCCGACAGTACGCGTGCAATTGCGTTTTTGCCAAAAACGGAAGCGGAGGCAAACGCGCCTTAGGAAAATAATTTCCTGCTGATTTTTTGCATGGACATCTAAAATAATACATTGATAGTGTCCCCAAAGTTTCGTAGAGTTTCGACAAGCCCTCGGTTTATTTTGACTTTCCGACGGTACGCGTGCGATTGCGTTTTTGCCAAAAACAGAAGCGGAGGCAAACGCGCATTAGGAAAATAATTTCCTGCTTATTTTTTGCATGGACATCTAAAATAATACATTGAGAGTGTCTCCAAAGTTTCATAACGTTTCGAAAAGCCCTCAGTTTATTTTGACTTTCCGACGGTACGCGTGCAATTGTATTTTTGCCAAAAACGGAAGCGGAGGCAAACGCACCATAGGAAAATAATTTCCTGCTGAGTTTTTGCATGGAGATATAAAATAATACATTGATATTGTCCCCAAAGTTTCGTAGAGTTTCTACAAGCCCTCGGTTTATTTTGACTTTCCGACGGTACGCCTACGATTGCGTTTTTGCCAAAAACGGAAGCGGAGGCAAACGCGCATTAGGAAAATAATTTCCTTCTGATTTTTTACATGGACATCTCAAGTAATACATTGTGAGAGTCCCCAAAGTATCATAGCGTTTCGACAAGCCCTCAGTTTATTTTGATTTTCCGACAGTACGCGTGCAATTGCGTTTTTGCCAAAAACGGAAGCGGTGGCAAACGCGCCTTAGGAAAATAATTTCCTGCTGATTTTTCGCATGGACATCTAAAATAATACATTGAGAGTGTCCCCAAAGTTTCGTAGAGTTTCGATAAGCCCTCAGTTTATTTTGACTTTCCGACGGTACGCGTGCGATTGCGTTTTTGCCAAAAACGGAAGCGGAGGCAAACGCGCATTAGGAAAACAATTTCCTGCTGATTTTTTGCATGGACATCTAAAATAATACATTGAGAGTGTCTCCAAAGTTTCATAACGTTTCGAAAAGCCCTCAGTTTATTTTGACTTTCCGACGGTACGCGTGCAATTACATTTTTGCCAAAAACGGAAGCGGAGGCAAATGCACCTTAGGAAAATAATTTCCTGCTGAGTTTTTGAATGGAGATATAAAATAATACATTGAGAGTGTCCCCAAAGTTTCATAGCGTTTCGACAAGCCCTCAGTTTATTTTGACTTTCCGACGGTACGCGTGCAATTGCGTTTTTGCCAAAAATGGAAGCGGAGTCAAACGCGCATTAGGAAAATAATTTCCTGCTTATTTTTTTGATGTACATCTCAAATAATACATTGAGAGTTTACCTAAAGTATCATAGCTTTTCGACAAGCCCTCGGTTTATTTTGATTTTCCGACAGTACGCGTGCAATTGCGTTTTTGCCAAAAACGGAAGCGGAGGCAAACGCGCCTTAGGAAAATAATTTCCTGCTGATTTTTCGCATGGACATCTAAAATAATACATTGAGAGTGTCCCCAAAGTTTCGTAGAGTTTCGACAAGCCCTCGGTTTATTTTGACTTTCCGACGGTACGCGTGCGATTGCGTTTTTGCCAAAAACGGAAGCGGAGGCAAACGCAAATTAGGAAAATAATTTCCTGCTGATTTTTTGCATGGACATCTAAAATAATACATTGAGAGTGTCTCCAAAGTTTCATAACGTTTCGAAAAGCCCTTAGTTTATTTTGACTTTCCGACGGTACGCGTGCAATTACATTTTTGCCAAAAACGGAAGCGGGGGCAAACGCACCTTAGGAAAATAATTTCCTGCTGAGTTTTTGAATGGAGATATAAAATAATACATTGAGAGTGTCCCCAAAGTTTCATAGCGTTTCGACAAGCCCTCAGTTTATTTTGACTTTCCGACGGTACGCGTGCAATTGCGTTTTTGCCAAAAACGGAAGCGGAGTCAAACGCGCATTAGGAAAATAATTTCCTGCTGATTTTTTTGATGTACATCTCAAATAATACATTGAGAGTTTACCTAAAGTTTCATAGCGTTTCGACAAGCCCTCAGTTTATTTTGAATTTCCGACAGTACGCGTGCAATTGCGTTTTTGCCAAAAACGGAAGCGTAGGCAAACGCGCCTTAGGAAAATAATTTCCTGCTGATTTTTCGAATGGACATCTAAAATAATACATTGAGAGTGTCCCCAAAGTTTCGTAGAGTTTCGATAAGCCCTCGGTTTATTTTGACTTTCCGACGGTACGCGTGCGATTGCGTTTTTGCCAAAAACGGAAGCGGAGGCAAACGCGCATTAGGAAAATAATTTCCTGCTGATTTTTTTCATGGACATCTAAAACAATACATTTAGAGTGTAGCCAAAGTTTCATAGCGTTTCGACAAGCCCTCGGTTTATTTTGACTTTCCGACAGTACGCGTGCAATTGCGTTTTTGCCAAAAACGGAAGCGGAGGCAAATGCACCTTAGGAAAATAATTTCCTGCTGAGTTTTTGCATGGAGATATAAAATAATACATTGAGATTGTCCCCAAAGTTTCGTAGAGTTTCTACAAGCCCTCGGTTTATTTTGACTTTCCGACGGTACGCGTGCGATTGCATTTTTGCCAAAAACAGAAGCAGAGGCAAACGCGCATTAGGAAAATAATTTCCTGCTGATTTTTTGCATGGACATCTCAAGTAATACATTGTGAGAGTCCCCAAAGTATCATAGCGTTTCGACAAGCCCTCAGTTTATTTTGAATTTCCGACAGTACGCGTGCAATTGCGTTTTTGCCAAAAACGGAAGCGGAGGCAAACGCGCCTTAGGAAAATAATTTCCGGCTGATTTTTTGCATGGACATCTAAAATAATACATTGATAGTGTCCCAAAAGTTTCGTAGAGTTTCGACAAGCCCTCGGTTTATTTTGACTTTCCGACGGTACGCGTGCGATTGCGTTTTTGCCAAAAACGGAAGCGCAGGCAAACGCGCATTAGGAAAATAATTTCCTGCTGATTTTATGCATGGACATCTAAAATAATACATTGAGAGTGTCTCCAAAGTTTCATAACGTTTCGAAAAGCCCTCAGTTTATTTTGACTTTCCGACGGTACGCGTGCAATTGCATTTTTGCCAAAAACGGAAGCGGAGGCAAACGCACCTTAGGAAAATAATTTCCTGCTGAGTTTTTGCATGGAGATATAAAATAATACATTGAGATTGTCCCCAAAGTTTAGTAGAGTTTCTACAAGCCCTCGGTTTATTTTGACTTTCCGACGGTACGCGTGCGATTGCGTTTTTGCCAAAAACGGAAGCGGAGGCAAACGCGCATTAGGAAAATAATTTCCTTCTGATTTTTTGCATGGACATCTCAAGTAATACATTGTGAGAGTCCCCGAAGTATCATAGCGTTTCGACAAGCCCTCGGTTTATTTTGATTTTCCGACAGTACGCGTGCAATTGCGTTTTTCCCAAAAACGGAAGCGGAGGCAAACGCGCCTTAGGAAAATAATTTCCTGCTGATTTTTTTCATGGACATCTAAAACAATACATTTAGAGTGTAGCCAAAGTTTCAAAGCGTTTCGACAAGCCCTCGGTTTATTTTGACTTTCCGACGGTACGCGTGCAATTGCGTTTTGGCCAAAAACGGAAGCGGAGGCAAACGCACCTTAGGAAAATAATTTCCTGCTGAGTTTTTGCATGGAGATATAAAATAATACATTGAGATTGTCCCCAAAGTTTCGTAGAGTTTCTACAAGCCCTCGGTTTATTTTGACTTTCCGACGGTACGCATGCGATTACATTTTTGCCAAAAACGGAAGCGGAGGCAAACGCGCATTAGGAAAATAATTTACTGCTGATTTTTTGCATGGACATCTCAAGTAATACATTGTGAGAGTCCCCAAATTATCATAGCGTTTCGACAAGCCCTCAGTTTATTTTGAATTTCCGACAGTACGCGTGCAATTGTGTTTTTGCCAAAAACGGAAGCGGAGGCAAACGCGCCTTAGGAATATAATTTCCTGCTGATTTTTCGGATGGACATATAAAATAATACATTGAGAGTTTCCCCAGAGTTTCGTAGAGTTTCGACAAGCCCTCGGTATATTTTGACTTTCTGACGGTACGCGTGCGATTGCATTTTTGCCAAAAATGGAAGCGGAGGCAAACGCGCATTAGGAAAATAATTTTCTGCTGATTTTTTGCATGGACGTCTAAAATAATTCATTGATAGTGTCCCCAAAGTTTCGTAGAGTTTCGACAAGCCCTCGGTTTATTTTGACTTTCCGACGGTACGCGTGCGATTGCCTTTTTGCCAAAAACGGAAGCGGAGGCAAACGCGCATTAGGAAAATAATTTCCTGCTGATTTTTTGCATGGACATCTAAAATAATACATTGAGAGTGTCTCCAAATTTTCATAGCGTTTCGAAAAGCCCTCAGTTTATTTTGACTTTTCGACGGTACGCGTGCAATTGCATTTTTGCCAAAAACGGAAGCGGAGGCAAAGGCGCATTAGGAAATAATTTCATGCTGATTTTTTGCATGGACATCTAAAATAATACATTGATAGTGTCTCCAAAGTTTCGTAGAGTTTCAACAAGCCCTCGGTTTATTTTGACTTTCCGACGGTACGCGTGCGATTGCGTGTTTGCCAAAAACGGAAGCGGAGGCAAACGCGCATTAGGAAAATAATTTCATGCTGATTTTTTGCATGGACATCCAAAACAATACATTTAGAGTGTAGCCAAAGTTTCATAGCATTTCGACAAGCCCTCAGTTTATTTTGACTTTCCGACGGTACGCGTGCGATTGCATTTTTGCCAAAAACGGAAGCGGAGGCAAAAGCGCATTAGGAAAATAATTTACTGCTGATTTTTTGCATGGACATCTCAAGTAATACATTGTGAGAGTTCCCAAAAAATCATAGCGTTTCGACAAGCCCTCAGTTTATTTTGAATTTCCGACATTACGCGTGCAATTGTGTTTTTACCAAAAACGGAAGCGGGGGCAAATGCGCCTTAGGAAAATAATTTCCTGCTGATTTTTCGCATGGACATATAAAATAATACATTGAGAGTTTCCCCAGAGTTTCGTAGAGTTTCGACAAGCCCTCGGTATATTTTGACTTTCTGACGGTACGCGTGCGATTGCGTTTTTGCCAAAAACGGAAGCGGAGGCAAACGCGCATTAGGAAAATAATTTCCTGCTGATTTTTTGCATGGACATCTAAAATAATTCATTGATAGTGTCCCCAAAGTTTCGTAGAGTTTCTACAAGCCCTCCGTTTATTTTGACTTTCCGACGGTACGCGTGCGATTGTGTTTTTGCCAAAAACGGAAACGGAGGCAAACGCGCATTAGGAAAATAATTTCCTGCTGATTTTTTTCATGGACATCTCAAGTAATACATTGTGAGAGTCCCCAAAGTATCATAGCGTTTCGACAAGCCCTCAGTTTATTTTGAATTTCCGACAGTACGCGTGCAATTGTGTTTTTGCCAAAAACGGAAGCGGAGGCAAACGCGCCTTAGGAAAATAATTTCCTGCTGATTTTTCGCATGGACATATAAAATAATACATTGAGAGTTTCCCCAGAGTTTCGTAGAGTTCCGACAAGCCCTCGGTATATTTTGACTTTCTGACGGTACCCGTGCGATTGCGTTTTTGCCAAAAACGGAAGCGGAGGCAAACGCGCATTAGGAAAATAATTTTCTGCTGATTTTTTGCATGGACGTCTAAAATAATTCATTGATAGTGTCCCCAAAGTTTCGTAGAGTTTCTACAAGCCCTCGGTTTATTTTGACTTTCCGACGGTACGCGTGCGATTGCCTTTTTGCCAAAAACGGAAGCGGAGGCAAACGCGCATTAGGAAAATAATTTCCTGCTGATTTTTTGCATGGACATCTAAAATAATTCATTGATAGTGTCCCCAAAGTTTCGTAGAGTTTCGACAAGCCCTCGGTTTATTTTGACTTTCCGACGGTACACGTGCGATTGCGTTTTTGCCAAAAACGGAAGCGGAGGCAAACGCGCATTAGGAAAATAATTTCCTGCTGATTTTTTTCATGGACATCTAAAACAATACATTTAGAGTGTAGCCAAAGTTTCATAGCGTTTCGACAAGCCATCGGTTTATTTTGAATTTCCGACGGTACGCGTGCAATTGTGTTTTTGCAAAAAACGGAAGCGGAGGCAAACACGCCTTAGGAAAATAATTTCATGCTGATTTTTTGCATGTACATCTCGAATAATACATTGAGAGTGTCCCCAAAGTTTCATAGTGTTTCGACAAGCCCTCGGTTTATTTTGAATTTCAGACGGTACGCGTGCAATTGCATTTTTGCCAAAAACAAAAGCAGAGGCAAACGCGCCTTAGGAAAATAATTTCCTGCTTATTTTTTGCATGTACATCTCAAATAATACATTGAGCGTGTCCCCAAAGTTTCATAGCGTTTCGACAAGCCCTCGGTTTATTTTGAATTTCAGACGGTACGCGTGCAATTGCGTTTTTGCCAAAAACGGAAGCGGAGGCAAATACGCCTTAGGAAAATAATTTCTTCATTATTTTTTGCATGGACATATAAAATAATACATTGAGAGTGTCCCCAAAGTTTCGTAGAGTTTCTACAAGCACTCGGTTTATTTTGACTTTCAGACGGTACGCTTGCAATTGCGTGTTTGCCAAAAACGGAAGCGGAGGCAAACGCGCATTAGGAAAATAATTTCCTGCTGATTTTTTGCATGGAAATCTAAAATAATACATTGAGATTGTCCCCAAAGTTTCGTAGAGTTTCTACAAGCCCTCGGTTTATTTTGACTTTCCGACGGTACGCATGCGATTGCATTTTTGCCAAAAACGGAAGCGGAGGCAAACACGCATTAGGAAATCAATTTACTGCTGATTTTTTGCATGGACATCTCAAGTAATACATTGTGAGAGTCCCCAAAATATCATAGCGTTTCGACAAGCCCTCAGTTTATTTTGAATTTCCGACAGTACGCGTGCAATTGTGTTTTTGCCAAAAACGGAAGCGGAGGCAAACGCGCCTTAGGAAAATAATTTCCTGCTGATTTTTTGCATGGACATATAAAATAATACATTGATAGTGTCCCCAGAGTTTCGTAGAGTTTCGACAAGCCCTCGGTATATTTTGACTTTCTGACGGTACGCGTGCGATTGCGTTTTTGCCAAAAACGGAAGCGGAGGCAAACGCGCATTAGGAAAATAATTTTCTGCTGATTTTTTGCATGGACGTCTAAAATAATTCATTGATAGTGTCCCCAAAGTTTCGTAGAGTTTCGACAAGCCCTCGGTTTATTTTGACTTTCCGACGGTACGCGTGCGATTGCCTTTTTGCCAAAAACGGAAGCGGAGGCAAACGCGCATTAGGAAAATAATTTCCTGCTGATTTTTTGCATGGACATCTAAAATAATACATTGAGAGTGTCTCCAAATTTTCATAGCGTTTTGACAAGCCCTCAGTTTATTTTGACTTTTCGACGGTACGCGTGCAATTGCGTTTTTGCCAAAAACGGAAGCGGAGGCAAAGGCGCATTAGGAAAATAATTTCATGCTGATTTTTTGCATGGACATCTAAAATAATACATTGATAGTGTCCCCAAAGTTTCGTAGAGTTTCGACAAGCCCTCCGTTTATTTTGACTTTCCGACGGTACGCGTGCGATTGCGTGTTTGCCAAAAACGGAAGCGGAGGCAAACGCGTATTAGGAAAATAATTTCATGCTGATTTTTTGCATGGACATCCAAAACAATACATTTAGAGTGTAGCCAAAGTTTCATAGCGTTTCGACAAGCCCTCAGTTTATTTTGACTTTCCGACGGTACGCGTGCGATTGCATTTTTGCCAAAAACGGAAGCGGAGGCAAAAGCGCATTAGGAAAATAATTTACTGCTGATTTTTTGCATGGACATCTCAAGTAATACATTTTGAGAGTCCCCAAAGTATCATAGCGTTTCGACAAGCCCTCAGTTTATTTTGAATTTCCGACAGTACGCGTGCAATTGTGTTTTTGCCAAAAACGGAAGCGGAGGCAAACGCGCCTTAGGAATATAATTTCCTGCTGATTTTTCGCATGGACATATAAAATAATACATTGAGAGTTTCCCCAGAGTTTCGTAGAGTTTCGACAAGCCCTCGGTATATTTTGACTTTCTGACGGTACGCGTGCGATTGCATTTTTGCCAAAAACGGAAGCGGAGGCAAACGCGCATTAGGAAAATAATTTTCTGCTGATTTTTTGCATGGACGTCTAAAATAATTCATTGATAGTGTCCCCAAAGTTTCGTAGAGTTTCGACAAGCCCTCGGTTTATTTTGACTTTCCGACGGTACGCGTGCGATTGCCTTTTTGCCAAAAACGGAAGCGGAGGCAAACGCGCATTAGGAAAATAATTTCCTGCTGATTTTTTGCATGGACATCTAAAATAATACATTGAGAGTGTCTCCAAATTTTCATAGCGTTTCGACAAGCCCTCAGTTTATTTTGACTTTTCGACGGTACGCGTGCAATTGCGTTTTTGCCAAAAACGGAAGCGGAGGCAAAGGCGCATTAGGAAATAATTTCATGCTGATTTTTTGCATGGACATCTAAAATAATACATTGATAGTGTCTCCAAAGTTTCGTAGAGTTTCAACAAGCCCTCGGTTTATTTTGACTTTCCGACGGTACGCGTGCGATTGCGTGTTTGCCAAAAACGGAAGCGGAGGCAAACGCGCATTAGGAAAATAATTTCATGCTGATTTTTTGCATGGAAATCTAAAATAATACATTGATAGTGTCCCCAAAGTTTCGTAGAGTTTCGACAAGCCCTCCGTTTATTTTGACTTTCCGACGGTACGCGTGCGATTGCCTTTTTGCCAAAAACGGAAGCGGAGGCAAACGCGAATTAGGAAAATAATTTCCTACTGATTTTTTGCATGGACATCTAAAATAATACATTGAGAGTGTCTCAAAATTTTCATAGCGTTTCGACAAGCCCTCAGTTTATTTTGACTTTCCGACGGTACGCGTGCAATTGCGTTTTTGCCAAAAACGGAAGCGGAGGCAAAGGCGCATTAGGAAAATAATTTCATGCTGATTTTTTGCATGGACATCTAAAATAATACATTGATAGTGTCCCCAAAGTTTCGTAGAGTTTCGACAAGCCCTCGGTTTATTTTGACTTTCCGACGGTACGCGTGCGATTGCGTGTTTGCCAAAAACGGAAGCGGAGGCAAACGCGCATTAGGAAAATAATTTCATGCTTATTTTTTGCATGGACATCCAAAATAATACATTGAGAGTGTCCCCAAAGTTTCATAGCGTTTCGACAAGCCCTCAGTTTATTTTGACTTTCCGACGGTACGCGTGCAATTGGGTTTTTGCCAAAAACGGAAGCGGAGGCAAACGCGCATTAGGAAAATAATTTCCTGCTGATTTTTTTCATGTACATCTCAAATAATACATTGAGAGATTACCTAAAGTTTCATAGCGTTTCGACAAGCCCTCGGTTTATTTTGAATTTTCGACAGTACGCGTGCAATTGCGTTTTTGCCAAAAATGGACGCGGAGGCAAACGCGCCTTAGGAAAATAATTTCCAGTTGATTTTTTGCATGGACATCTCAAATAATACATTGATAGTGTATCCAAAGTTTCATAGCGTTTCGACAAGCCCTCGGTTTATTTTGAATTTCAGAAGGTACGCGAGCAATTGCGTTTTTGCCAAAAACGGAAGCAGAGGCAAACGCGCCTTAGGAAAATAATTTCCTGCTTATTTTTGGCATGTACATCTCAAATAATACATTGAGCGTGTCCCAAAAGTTTCATAGCATTTCGACAAGCCGTCGGTTTATTTTGAATTTCAGACGGCACGCGTGCAATTGCGTTTTTGCCAAAAACGGAAGCGGAGGCAAATACGCCTTAGGAAAATAATTTCCTCATGATTTTTTGCATGGACATATAAAATAATACATTATGAGTGTCCCCAAAGTTTCGTAGAGTTTCTACAAGCCCTCGGTTTATTTTGATTTTCTGACGGTACGCTTGCAATTGCGTGTTTGCCAAAAACGGAAGCGGAGGCAAACACGCCTTAGGAAAATAATATCCTGCTTATTTCTTGCATGTACATCTCGAATAATACATTGAGAGTGTCCCCAAAGTTTCGTAGAGTTTCGACAAGCCCTCGGTTTATTTTGACTTTCCGACGGTACGCGTGCGATTGCCTTTTTGCCAAAACAGAAGCGGAGGCAAACGCGCATTAGGAAAATAATTTCCTGCTGATTTTTTGCATGGACATCTAAATTAATACATTGAGAGTGTCTCCAAATTTTCATAGCGTTTCGACAAGCCCTCAGTTTATTTTGACTTTCCGACGGTACGCGTGCAATTGCGTTTTTGCCAAAAACGGAAGCGGAGGCAAAGGCGCATTAGGAAAATAATTTCATGCTGATTTTTTGCATGGACATCTAAAATAATACATTGATAGTTTCCCCAAAGTTTCGTAGAGTTTCGACAAGCCCTCGGTTTATTTTGACTTTCCGACGGTACGCGTGCGATTGCGTTTTAGCCAAAAACGGAAGCGGAGGCAAACGCGCATTAGGAAAATAATTTCATGCTGATTTTTTGCATGGACATCCAAAATAATACATTGAGAGTGTCCCCAAAGTTTCATAGCGTTTCGACAAGCCCTCAGTTTATTTTGACATTCCGACGGTACGCGTGCGATTGCCTTTTTGCCAAAAACGGAAGCGGAGGCAAACGCGCATTAGGAAAATAATTTCCTGCTGATTATTTGCATGGACATCTAAATTAATACATTGAGAGTGTCTCCAAATTTTCATAGCGTTTCGACAAGCCCTCAGTTTATTTTGACTTTCCGACGGTACGCGTGCAATTGCGTTTTTGCCAAAAACGGAAGCGGACGCAAAGGCGCATTAGGAAAATAATTTCATGCTGATTTTTTGCATGGACATCTAAAATAATACATTGATAGTGTCCCCAAAGTTTCGTAGAGTTTCGACAAGCCCTCGGTTTATTTTGACTTTCCGACGGTACGCGTGCGATTGCGTGTTTGCCAAAAACGGAAGCGGAGTTAAACGCGCATTAGGAAAATAATTTCATGCTTATTTTTTGCATGGACATCCAAAATAATACATTGAGAGTGTCCCCAAAGTTTCATAGCGTTTCGACAAGCCCTCAGTTTATTTTGACTTTCCGACGGTACGCGTGCAATTGCGTTTTTGCCAAAAACGGAAGCGGAGGCAAACGCGCATTAGGAAAATAATTTCCTGCTGATTTTTTTCATGTACATCTCAAATAATACATTGAGAGTTTACCTAAAGTTTCATAGTGTTTCGACAAGCCCTCGGTTTATTTTGAATTTTCGACAGTACGCGTGCAATTGAATTTTTGCCAAAAATGGACGCGGAGGCAAACGCGCCTTAGGAAAATAATTTCCTGTTGATTTTTTGCATGGACATCTCAAATAATACATTGATAGTGTATCCAAAGTTTCATAGTGTTTCGACAAGCCCTCAGTTTATTTTGAATTTCAGACGGTACGCGTGCAATTGCGTTTTTGCCAAAAACAGAAGCATGGGCAAACGCGCCTTAGGAAAATAATTTCCTGCTTATTTTTGGCATGTACATCTCAAATAATACATTGAGCGTGTCCCAAAAGTTTCATAGCATTTC
Organism: Vicia faba; assembly: GCA_948472305.1. NCBI lineage: Eukaryota > Viridiplantae > Streptophyta > Magnoliopsida > Fabales > Fabaceae > Vicia > Vicia faba. Next base: position 551,076,861 of record OX451740.1, read on the forward strand.
GACAAGCCCTCGGTTTATTTTGAATTTCAGACGGTACGCGTGCAATTGCGTTTTTGCCAAAAACGGAAGCAGAGGCAAATACGCCTTAGGAAAATAATTTCCTCATGATTTTTGCATGGACATATAAAATAATACATTGAGAGTGTCCCCAAAGTTTTGTAGAGTTTCTACAAGCCCTCGGTTTATTTTGACTTTCTGACGGTACGCTTGCAATTGCGTGTTTGCCAAAAACGGAAGCGGAGGCAAACGCGCATTAGGAAAATAATTTCCTGCTGATTTTTTGCATGGACATCTAAAATAATACATTGATAGTGTCCCAAAAGTTTCGTAGAGTTTCAACAAGCCCTCGGTTTATTTTGACTTTCCGACGGTACGCGTGCGATTGCCTTTTTGCCAAAAACGGAAGCGGAGGCAAACGCGCATTAGGAAAATAATTTCCTGTTGATTTTTTGCATGGACATCTAAATTAATACATTGAGAGTGTCTCCAAATTTTCTTAGCGTTTCGACAAGCCCTCAGTTTATTTTGACTTTAAGATGGTACGCGTGTAATTGCGTTTTTGCCAAAAACGGAAGCGGAGGCAAAGGCGCATTAGGAAAATAATTTCATGCTGATTTTTTGCATGGACATCTAAAATAATACATTGATATTGTCCCCAAAGTTTCGTAGAGTTTCGACAAGCCCTCGGTTTATTTTGACTTTCCGACGGTACGCGTGCGATTGTGTTTTTGCCAAAAACGGAAGCGGAGGCAAACGCGCATTAGGAAAATAATTTCATGCTGATTTTTTGCATGGACATCCAAAATAATACATTGAGAGTGTCCCCAAAGTTTCATAGCGTTTCGACAAGCCCTCAGTTTATTTTGACATTCCGACGGTACGCGTGCAATTGCGTTTTTGCCAAAAACGGAAGCGGAGGCAAACGCGCATTAGGAAAATAATTTCATGCTTATTTTTTGCATGGACATCCAAAATAATACATTGAGAGTGTCCCCAAAGTTTCATAGCGTTTCGACAAGCCCTCAGTTTATTTTGACTTTCCGACGGTACGCGTGCAATTGTGTTTTTGCCAAAAACGGAAGCGGAGGCAAACACGCATTAGGAAAATAATTTCCTGCTGATTTTTTTCATGTACATCTCAAATAATACATTGAGAGTTTACCTAAAGTTTCATAGCGTTTCGACAAGCCCTCGGTTTATTTTGAATTTTCGACAGTACGCGTGCAATTGCGTTTTTGCCAAAAATGGACGCGGAGGCAAACGCGCCTTAGGAAAATAATTTCCTGTTGATTTTTTGCATGGACATCTCAAATAATACATTGAGAGTTTATCCAAATTTTCATAGCGTTTCGACAAGCCCTCGGTTTATTTTGAATTTGAGACGGTACGCGTGCAATTGCGATTTTGCCAAAAACGGAAGCAGAGCCAAACGCGCCTTAGGAAAATAATTTCCTGCTTATTTTTGGCATGTACATCTCAAATAATACATTGAGCGTGTCCCCAAAGTTTCATAGCATTTCGACAAGCCCTCGGTTTATTTTGAATTTAAGACGGTACGCGTGCAATTGCGTTTTTGCCAAAAACGAAGCGGAGGCAAATACGCCTTAGGAAAATAATTTCCTCATGATTTTTTGCATGGACATATAAAATAATACATTGAGAGTGTCCCCAAAGTTTCGTAGAGTTTCAACAAGCCCTCGGTTTATTTTGACTTTCTGACGGTACGCGTGCGATTGTGTGTTTGCCAAAAACGGAAGCGGAGGCAAACGCGCATTAGGAAAATAATTTCATGCTTATTTTTTGCATGGACATCCAAAATAATACATTGAGAGTGTACCCAAAGTTTCATAGCGTTTCGACAAGCCCTCAGTTTATTTTGACTTTCCGACGGTACGCGTGCAATTGCGTTTTTGCCAAAAACAGAAGCGGAGGCAAACGCGCATTAAGAAAATAATTTCCTGCTGATTTTTTTCATGTACATCTCAAATAATACATTGAGAGTTTACCTAAAGTTTCATAGCGTTTCGACAAGCCCTCGGTTTATTTTGAATTTTCGACAGTACTCGTGCAATTGCGTTTTTGCCAAAAATGGACGCGGAGGCAAACGCGCCTTAGGAAAATAATTTCCTGTTGATTTTTTGCATGGACATCTCAAATAATACATTGAGAGTGTATCCAAAGTTTCATAGCGTTTCGACAAGCCCTCGGTTTATTTTGAATTTCAGACGGTACGCGTGCAATTGCGTTTTTGCCAAAAACGGAAGCAGAGGCAAACGCGCCTTAGGAAAATAATTTACTGCTTACTTTTGGCATGTACATCTCAAATAATACATTGAGCGTGTCCCCAAAGTTTCATAGCATTTCGACAAGCCCTCAGTTTATTTTGAATTTCAGACGGTACGCGTGCAATTGCGTTTTTGCCAAAAACGGAAGCGGAGGCAAATACGCCTTAGGAAAATAATTTCCTCATGATTTTTTGCATGAACATATAAAATAATACATTGAGAGTGTCCCCAAAGTTTCGTAGAGTTTCTACAAGCCCTCGGTTTATTTTGACTTTCTGACGGTACGCTTGCAATTGCGTGTTTGCCAAAAACGGAAGCGGAGGCAAACGCGCATTAGGAAAATAATTTCCTGCTGATTTTTTGCATGGACATCTAAAATAATACATTGAGAGTGTCTCCAAAGTTTCATAACGTTTCGAAAAGCCCTTAGTTTATTTTGACTTTCCGACGGTACGCGTGCAATTACATTTTTGCCAAAAACGGAAGCGGGGGCAAACGCACCTTAGGAAAATAATTTCCTGCTGAGTTTTTGAATGGAGATATAAAATAATACATTGAGAGTGTCCCCAAAGTTTCATAGCGTTTCGACAAGCCCTCAGTTTATTTTGACTTTCCGACGGTACGCGTGCAATTGCGTTTTTGCCAAAAACGGAAGCGGAGTCAAACGCGCATTAGGAAAATAATTTCCTGCTGATTTTTTTGATGTACATCTCAAATAATACATTGAGAGTTTACCTAAAGTTTCATAGCGTTTCGACAAGCCCTCAATTTATTTTGAATTTCCGACAGTACGCGTGCAATTGCGTTTTTGCCAAAAACGGAAGCGTAGGCAAACGCGCCATAGGAAAATAATTTCCTGCTGATTTTTCGAATGGACATCTAAAATAATACATTGAGAGTGTCCCCAAAGTTTCGTAGAGTTTCGATAAGCCCTCGGTTTATTTTGACTTTCCGACCGTACGCGTGCGATTGCGTTTTTGCCAAAAACGGAAGCGGAGGCAAACGCGCATTAGGAAAATAATTTCCTGCTGATTTTTTTCATGGACATCTAAAACAATACATTTAGAGTGTAGCCAAAGTTTCATAGCGTTTCGACAAGCCCTCGGTTTATTTTGACTTTCCGACGGTACGCGTGCAATTGCGTTTTTGCCAAAAACGGAAGCGGAGGCAAACGCACCTTAGGAAAATAATTTCCTGCTGAGTTTTTGCATGGAGATATAAAATAATACATTGAGATTGTCCCCAAAGTTTCGTAGAGTTTCTACAAGCCCTCGGTTTATTTTGACTTTCCGACGGTACGCGTGCGATTGCATTTTTGCCAAAAACAGAAGCGGAGGCAAACGCGCATTAGGAAAATAATTTCCTGCTGATTTTTTGCATGGACATCTCAAGTAATACATTGTGAGAGTCCCCAAAGTATCATAGCGTTTCGACAAGCCCTCAGTTTATTTTGAATTTCCGACAGTACGCGTGCAATTGCGTTTTTGCCAAAAACGGAAGCGGAGGCAAACGCGCCTTAGGAAAATAATTTCCTGCTGATTTTTTGCATGGACATCTAAAATAATACATTGATAGTGTCCCCAAAGTTTCGTAGAGTTTCGACTAGCCCTCGGTTTATTTTGACTTTCCGACGGTACGCGTGCGATTGCGTTTTTGCCAAAAACGGAAGCGCAGGCAAACGCCCATTAGGAAAATAATTTCCTGCTGATTTTATGCATGGACATCTAAAATAATACATTGAGTGTGTCTCCAAAGTTTCATAACGTTTCGAAAAGCCCTCAGTTTATTTTGACTTTCCGACGGTACGCGTGCAATTGCATTTTTGCCAAAAACGGAAGCGGAGGCAAACGCACCTTAGGAAAACAATTTCCTGCTGAGTTTTTGCATGGAGATATAAAATAATACATTGAGATTGTCCCCAAAGTTTAGTAGAGTTTCTACAAGCCCTCGGTTTATTTTGACTTTCCGACGGTACGCTTGCGATTGCGTTTTTGCCAAAAACGAAAGCGGAGGCAAACGCGCATTAGGAAAATAATTTCCTTATGATTTTTTGCATGGACATCTCAAGTAATACATTGTGAGAGTCCCCAAAGTATCATAGCGTTTCGACAATCCCTCGGTTTATTTTGATTTTCCGACAGTACGCGTGCAATTGCGTTTTTCCCAAAAACAGAAGCGGAGGCAAACGCGCCTTAGGAAAATAATTTCCTGCTGATTTTTTTCATGGACATCTAAAACAATACATTTAGAGTGTTGCCAAAGTTTCAAAGCGTTTCGACAAGCCCTCGGTTTATTTTGACTTTCCGACGGTACGCGTGCAATTGCGTTTTGGCCAAAAATGGAAGCGGAGGCAAACGCACCTTAGGAAAATAATTTCCTGCTGAGTTTTTGCATGGAGATATAAAATAATACATTGAGATTGTCCCCAAAGTTTCGTAGAGTTTCTACAAGCCCTCGGTTTATTTTGACTTTCCGACTGTACGCATGCGATTACATTTTTGCCAAAAACGGAAGCGGAGGCAAACGCGCATTAGGAAAATAATTTACTGCTCATTTTTTGCATGGACATCTCAAGTAATACATTGTGAGAGTCCCCAAAGTATCATAGCGTTTCGACAAGCCCTCGGTTTATTTTGAATTTCCGACAGTACGCGTGCAATTGTGTTTTTGCCAAAAACGGAAGCGGAGGCAAACGCGCCTTAGGAATATAATTTCCTGCTGATTATTCGCATGGACATATAAAATAATACATTGAGAGTTTCCCCAGAGTTTCGTAGAGTTTCGACAAGCCCTCGGTATATTTTGACTTTCTGACAGTACGCGTGCGATTGCATTTTTGCCAAAAACGGAAGCGGAGGCAAACGCGCATTAGGAAAATAATTTTCTGCTGATTTTTTGCATGGACGTCTAAAATAATTCATTGATAGTGTCCCCAAAGTTTCGTAGAGTTTCGACAAGCCCTCGGTTTATTTTGACTTTCCGACGGTACGCGTGCGATTGCCTTTTTGCCAAAAACGGAAGCGGAGGCAAACGCGCATTAGGAAAATAATTTCCTGCTGATTTTTTGCATGGACATCTAAAATAATACATTGAGAGTGTCTCCAAATTTTCATAGCGTTTCGACAAGCCCTAAGTTTATTTTGACTTTTCAACGGTACGCGTGCAATTGCGTTTTTGCCAAAAACGGAAGCGGAGGCAAAGGCGCATTAGGAAATAATTTCATGCTGATTTTTTGCATGGACATCTAAAATAATACATTGATAGTGTCTCCAAAGTTTCGTAGAGTTTCAACAAGCCCTCGGTTTATTTTGACTTTCCGACGGTACGCGTGCGATTGCGTGTTTGCCAAAAACGGAAGCGGAGGCAAACGCGCATTAGGAAAATAATTTCATGCTGATTTTTTGCATGGACATCCAAAACAATACATTTAGAGTGTAGCCAAAGTTTCATAGCGTTTCGACAAGCCCTCAGTTTATTTTGACTTTCCGACGGTACGCGTGCGATTGCATTTTTGCCAAAAACGGAAGCGGAGGCAAAAGCGCATTAGGAAAATAATTTACTGCTGATTTTTTGCATGGACATCTCAAGTAATACATTGTGAGAGTCCCCAAAAAATCATAGCGTTTCGACAAGCCCTCAGTTTATTTTGAATTTCCGACATTACGCGTGCGATTGTGTTTTTACCAAAAACGGAAGCGGAGGCAAATGCGCCTTAGGAAAATAATTTTCTGCTGATTTTTCGCATGGACATATAAAATAATACATTGAGAGTTTCCCCAGAGTTTCGTAGAGTTTCGACAAGCCCTCGGTATATTTTGACTTTCTGACGGTACGCGTGCGATTGCGTTTTTGCCAAAAACGGAAGCGGAGGCAAACGCGCATTAGGAAAATAATTTCCTGCTGATTTTTTGCATGGACATCTAAAATAATTCATTGATAGTGTCCCCAAAGTTTCGTAGAGTTTCTACAAGCCCTCGGTTTATTTTGACTTTCCGACGGTACGCGTGCGATTGCGTTTTTGCCAAAAACGGAAGCGGAGGCAAACGCGCATTAGGAAAATAATTTCCTGCTGATTTTTTTCATGGACATCTCAAGTAATACATTGTGAGAGTCCCCAAAGTATCATAGCGTTTCGACAAGCCCTCAGTTTATTTTTGAATTTCCGACAGTACGCGTGCAATTGTGTTTTTGCCAAAATCGGAAGCGGAGGCAAACGCGCCTTAGGAAAATAATTTCCTGCTGATTTTTCGCATGGACATATAAAATAATACATTGAGAGTTTCCCCAGAGTTTCGTAGAGTTCCGAAAAGCCCTCGGTATATTTTGACTTTCTGACGGTACCTGTGCGATTGCGGTTTTGCCAAAAACGGAAGCGGAGGCAAACGCGCATTAGGAAAATAATTTTCTGCTGATTTTTTGCATGGACGTCTAAAATAATTCATTGATAGTGTCCCCAAAGTTTCGTAGAGTTTCTACAAGCCCTCAGTTTATTTTGACTTTCCGACGGTACGCGTGCGATTGCCTTTTTGCCAAAAACAGAAGCGGAGGCAAACGCGCATTAGGAAAATAATTTCCTGCTGATTTTTTGCATGGACATCTAAAATAATTCATTGATAGTGTCCCCAAAGTTTCGTAGAGTTTCGACAAGCCCTCGGTTTATTTTGACTTTCCGACGGTACACGTGCAATTGCGTTTTTGCCAAAAACGGAAGCGGAGGCAAACGCGCATTAGGAAAACAATTTCCTGCTGATTTTTTTCATGGACATCTAAAACAATACATTTAGAGTGTAGCCAAAGTTTCATAGCGTTTCGACAAGCCATCGGTTTATTTTGAATTTCCGACGGTACGCGTGCAATTGTGTTTTTGCAAAAAACGGAAGCGGAGGCAAACACGCCTTAGGAAAATAATTTCATGCTGATTTTTTGCATGTACATCTCGAATAATACATTGAGAGTGTCCCCAAAGTTTCATAGTGTTTCGACAAGCCCTCGGTTTATTTTGAATTTCAGACGGTACGCGTGCAATTGCATTTTTGCCAAAAACAAAAGCAGAGGCAAACGCGCCTTAGGAAAATAATTTCCTGCTTATTTTTTGCATGTACATCTCAAATAATACATTGAGCGTGTCCCCAAAGTTTCATAGCGTTTCGACAAGCCCTCGGTTTATTTTGAATTTCAGACGGTACGCGTGCAATTGCGTTTTTGCCAAAAACGGAAGCGGAGGCAAATACGCCTTAGGAAAATAATTTCCTCATTATTTTTTGCATGGACATATAAAATAATACATTGAGAGTGTCCCCAAAGTTTCGTAGAGTTTCTACAAGCACTCGGTTTATTTTGACTTTCAGACGGTACGCTTGCAATTGCGTGTTTGCCAAAAACGGAAGCGGAGGCAAACGCGCATTAGGAAAATAATTTCCTGCTGATTTTTTGCATGGAAATCTAAAATAATACATTGAGATTGTCCCCAAAGTTTCGTAGAGTTTCTACAAGCCCTCGGTTTATTTTGACTTTCCGACGGTACGCATGCGATTGCATTTTTGCCAAAAACGGAAGCGGAGGCAAACACGCATTAGGAAATCAATTTACTGCTGATTTTTTGCATGGACATCTCAAGTAATACATTGTGAGAGTCCCCAAAATATCATAGCGTTTCGACAAGCCCTCAGTTTATTTTGAATTTCCGACAGTACGCGTGCAATTGTGTTTTTGCCAAAAACGGAAGCGGAGGCAAACGCGCCTTAGGAAAATAATTTCCTGCTGATTTTTTGCATGGACATATAAAATAATACATTGATAGTGTCCCCAGAGTTTCGTAGAGTTTCGACAAGCCCTCGGTATATTTTGACTTTCTGACGGTACGCGTGCGATTGCGTTTTTGCCAAAAACGGAAGCGGAGGCAAACGCGCATTAGGAAAATAATTTTCTGCTGATTTTTTGCATGGACGTCTAAAATAATTCATTGATAGTGTCCCCAAAGTTTCGTAGAGTTTCGACAAGCCCTCGGTTTATTTTGACTTTCCGACGGTACGCGTGCGATTGCCTTTTTGCCAAAAACGGAAGCGGAGGCAAACGCGCATTAGGAAAATAATTTCCTGCTGATTTTTTGCATGGACATCTAAAATAATACATTGAGAGTGTCTCCAAATTTTCATAGCGTTTTGACAAGCCCTCAGTTTATTTTGACTTTTCGACGGTACGCGTGCAATTGCGTTTTTGCCAAAAACGGAAGCGGAGGCAAAGGCGCATTAGGAAAATAATTTCATGCTGATTTTTTGCATGGACATCTAAAATAATACATTTATAGTGTCCCCAAAGTTTCGTAGAGTTTCGACAAGCCCTCCGTTTATTTTGACTTTCCGACGGTACGCGTGCGATTGCGTGTTTGCCAAAAACGGAAGCGGATGCAAACGCGCATTAGGAAAATAATTTCATGATGATTTTTTGCATGGACATCCAAAACAATACATTTAGAGTGTAGCCAAAGTTTCATAGCGTTTCGACAAGCCCTCAGTTTATTTTGACTTTCCGACGGTACGCGTGCGATTGCATTTTTGCCAAAAACGGAAGCGGAGGCAAACGCGCATTAGGAAAATAATTTACTACTGATTTTTTGCATGGACATCTCAAGTAATACATTGTGAGAGTCCCCAAAGTATCATAGCGTTTCGACAAGCCCTCAGTTTATTTTGAATTTCAGACATTACGCGTGCAATTGTGTTTTTGCCAAAAACAGAAGCGGAGGCAAACGCGCCTTAGGAAAATAATTTCCTGCTGATTTTTCGCATGGACATATAAAATAATACATTGAGAGTTTCCCCAGAGTTTCGTAGAGTTTCGACAAGCCCTCGGTATATTTTGAATTTCCGACGGTACGCGTGCAATTGCGTTTTTGCCAAAAACGGAAGCGGAGGCAAACGCGCATTAGGAAAATAATTTCCTGCTGATTTTTTGCATGGACATCTAAAACAATACATTTAGAGTGTAGCCAAAGTTTCATAGCGTTTCGACAAGCCCTCGGTTTATTTTGAATTTCCGACGGTACGCGTGCAATTCTATTTTTGCAAAAAACGGAAGCGGAGGCAAACACGCCTTAGGAAAATAATTTCATGCTGATTTTTTGCATGTACATCTCGAATAATACATTGAGAGTGTCCCCAAAGTTTCATAGCGTTTCGACAAGCCCTCGGTTTATTTTGAATTTCAGACGGTATGCGTGCAATTGCGTTTTTGCCAAAAACGGAAGCGGAGGCAAATACGCCTTAGGAAAATAATTTCCTCATGATTTTTTGCATGGACATATAAAATAATACATTGAGAGTGTCCCCAAAGTTTCGTAGAGTTTCTACAAGCCCTCGGTTTATTTTGACTTTCTGACGGTACGCTTGCAATTGCGTGTTTGCCAAAAACGGAAGCGGAGGGAAACGCGCATTAGGAAAATAATTTCCTGCTGATTTTTTGCATGGAAATCTAAAATAATACATTGATAGTGTCCCCAAAGTTTCGTAGAGTTTCGACAAGCCCTCCGTTTATTTTGACTTTTCGACGGTACGCGTGCGATTGCCTTTTTGCCAAAAACGGAAGCGGAGGCAAACGCGCATTAGGAAAATAATTTCCTACTGATTTTTTGCATGGACATCTAAAATAATACATTGAGAGTGTCTCAAAATTTTCATAGCGTTTCGACAAGCCCTCAGTTTATTTTGACTTTCCGACGGTACGCGTGCAATTGCGTTTTTGCTAAAAACAGAAGCGGAGGCAAAGGCGCATTAGGAAAATAATTTCATGCTGATTTTTTGCATGGACATCTAAAATAATACATTGATAGTGTCCCCAAAGTTTCGTAGAGTTTCGACAAGCCCTCGGTTTATTTTGACTTTCCGACGGTACGCGTGCGATTGCGTGTTTGCCAAAAACGGAAGCGGAGGCAAACGCGCATTAGGAAAATAATTTCATGCTTATTTTTTGCATGGACATCCAAAATAATACATTGAGAGTGTCCCCAAAGTTTCATAGCGTTTCGACAAGCCCTCAGTTTATTTTGACTTTCCGACGGTACGCGTGCAATTGCGTTTTTGCCAAAAACGGAAGCGGAGGCAAACGCGCATTAGGAAAATAATTTTCTGCTGATTTTTTTCATGTACATCTCAAATAATACATTGAGAGATTACCTAAAGTTTCATAGCGTTTCGACAAGCCCTCGGTTTATTTTGAATTTTCGACAGTACGCGTGCAATTGCGTTTTTGCCAAAAATGGACGCGGAGGCAAACGCGCCTTAGGAAAATAATTTCCTGTTGATTTTTTGCATGGACATCTCAAATAATACATTGATAGTGTATCCAAAGTTTCATAGTGTTTCGACAAGCCCTCGGTTTATTTTGAATTTCAGAAGGTACGCGTGCAATTGCGTTTTTGCCAAAAACGGAAGCAGAGGCAAACGCGCCTTAGGAAAATAATTTCCTGCTTATTTTTGGCATGTACATCTCAAATAATACATTGAGCGTGTCCCAAAAGTTTCATAGCATTTCGACAAGCCCTCGGTTTATTTTGAATTTCAGACGGTACGCGTGCAATTGCGTTTTTGCCAAAAATGGAAGCGGAGGCAAATACGCCTTAGGAAAATAATTTCCACATGATTTTTTGCATGGACATATAAAATAATACATTATGAGTGTCCCCAAAGTTTCGTAGAGTTTCTACAAGCCCTCGGTTTATTTTGATTTTCTGACGGTACGCTTGCAATTGCGTGTTTGCCAAAAACGGAAGCGGAGGCAAACGCGCATTAGGAAAATAATTTCCTGCTGATTTTTTGCATGGACATCTAAAATAATACATTGATAGTGTCCCCAAAGTTTCGTAGAGTTTCAACAAGCCCTCGGTTTATTTTGACTTTCCGACGGTACGCGTGCGATTGCCTTTTTGCCAAAACAGAAGCGGAGGCAAACGCGCATTAGGAAAATAATTTCCTGCTGATTTTTTGCATGGACATCTAAAATAATACATTGAGAGTATCTCAAAATTTTCATAGCGTTTCGACAAGCCCTCAGTTTATATTGACTTTCCGACGGTACGCGTGCAATTGCGTTTTTGCCAAAAACGGAAGCGGAGGCAAAGGCGCATTAGGAAAATAATTTCATGCTGATTTTTTGCATGGACATCTAAAATAATACATTGATAGTGTCCCCAAAGTTTCGTAGAGTTTCGACAAGCCCTCGGTTTATTTTGACTTTCCGACGGTACGCGTGCGATTGCGTGTTTGCCAAAAACGGAAGCGGAGGCAAACGCGCATTAGGAAAATAATTTCATGCTTATTTTTTGCATGGACATCCAAAATAATACATTGAGAGTGTCCCCAAAGTTTCATAGCGTTTCGACAAGCCCTCAGTTTATTTTGACTTTCCGACGGTACGCGTGCAATTGCGTTTTTGCCAAAAACGGAAGCGGAGGCAAACGCGCATTAGGAAAATAATTTCCTGCTGATTTTTTTCATGTACATCTCAAATAATACATTGAGAGATTACCTAAAGTTTCATAGCGTTTCGACAAGCCCTCGGTTTATTTTGAATTTTCGACAGTACGCGTGCAATTGCGTTTTTGCCAAAAATGGACGCGGAGGCAAACACGCCTTAGGAAAATAATTTCCTGTTGATTTTTTGCATGGACATCTCAAATAATACATTGATAGTGTATCCAAAGTTTCATAGCGTTTCGACAAGCCCTCGGTTTATTTTGAATTTCAGAAGGTACGCGTGCAATTGCGTTTTTGCCAAAAACGAAAGCAGAGGCAAACGCGCCTTAGGAAAATAATTTCCTGCTTATTTTTGGCATGTACATCTCAAATAATACATTGAGCGTGTCCCAAAAGTTTCATAGCATTTCGACAAGCCCTCGGTTTATTTTGAATTTCAGACGGTACGCGTGCAATTGCGTTTTTGCCAAAAACGGAAGCGGAGGCAAATACGCCTTAGGAAAATAATTTCCACATGATTTTTTGCATGGACATATAAAATAATACATTATGAGTGTCCCCAAAGTTTCGTAGAGTTTCTACAAGCCCTCGGTTTATTTTGATTTTCTGACGGTACGCGTGCAATTGCGTTTTTGCCAAAAACGGAAGCGGAGGCAAACGCGCCTTAGGAAAATAATTTCCTACTGATTTTTTGCATGGACATCTAAAATAATACATTAAGAGTGTCCCCAAAGTTTCGTAGATTTTCGACAAGCCCTCGGTTTATTTTGACTTTCCGACGGTACGCGTGCGATTGCGTTTTTGCCAAAAACGGAAGCGGAGGCAAACGCGCATTAGGAAAATAATTTCCTGCTGATTTTTTTCATGGACATCTAACACAATACATTTAGAGTGTAGCCAAAGTTTCATAGCGTTTCGACAAGCCCTCGGTTTATTTTGACTTTCCGACGGTACGCGTGCAATTGCGTTTTTGCCAAAAACGGAAGCGGAGGCAAACGCACCTTAGGAAAATAATTTCCTGCTGAGTTTTGCATGGAGATATAAAATAATACATTGAGATTGTCCCCAAAGTTTCGTAGAGTTTCTACAAGCCCTCGGTTTATTTTGACTTTCCGACGGTACGCGTGCGATTGCATTTTTGCCAAAAACGGAAGCGGAGGCAAACGCGCATTAGGAAAAAAATTTCCTACTGATTTTTTGCATGGACATCTCAAGTAATACATTGTGAGAGTCCCCAAAGTATCATAGCGTTTCGACAAGCCCTCAGTTTATTTTGAATTTCCGACAGTACACGTGCAATTGCGTTTTTGCCAAAAACGGAAGCGGAGGCAAACGCGCCTTAGGAAAATAATTTCCTGCTGATTTTTCGCATGGACATATAAAATAATACATTGAGAGTTTCCCCAGAGTTTCGTAGAGTTTCGACAAGCCCTCGGTTTATTTTGACTTTCTAACGGTACGCGTGCGATTGCGTTTTTGCCAAAAAGGGAAGCGGAGGCAAACGCGCATTAGGAAAATAATTTCCTGCTGATTTTTTTCATGGACATCTAAAACAATACACTTAGAGTGTAGCCAAAGTTTCATAGTGTTTCGACAAGCCCTCGGTTTATTTTGAATTTCCGACGGTACGCGTGCAATTGTGTTTTTGCAAAAAACAGAAGCGGAGGCAAACACGCCTTAGGAAAATAATATCCTGCTTATTTCTTGCATGTACATCTCGAATAATACATTGAGAGTGTCCCCAAAGTTTCATAGCGTTTCGACAAGCCCTCGGTTTATTTTGAATTTCAGACGGTACGCGTGCAATTGCATTTTTGCCAAAAACAAAAGCAGAGGCAAACGCGCCTTAGGAAAATAATTTCCTGCTTATTTTTTGCATGTACATCTCAAATAATACATTGAGCGTGTCCCCAAAGTTTCATAGCGTTTCGACAAGCCCTCGGTTTATTTTGAATTTCAGACGGTACGCGTGCAATTGCGTTTTTGCCAAAAACGGAAGCGGAGGCAAATACGCCTTAGGAAAATAATTTCCTAATGATTTTTTGCATGGACATATAAAATAATACATTGAGAGTGTCCCCAAAGTTTCGTAGAGTTTCTACAAGCCCTCGGTTTATTTTGACTTTCTGACGGTACGCATGCAATTGCGTGTTTCCCAAAAACGGAAGCGGAGGCAAACGCGCATTAGGAAAATAATTTCCTGCTGATTTTTTGCATGGACATCTAAAATAATACATTTATAGTGTCCCCAAAGTTTCGTAGAGTTTCGACAAGCCCTCCGTTTATTTTGACTTTCCGACGGTACGCGTGCGATTGCCTTTTTGCCAAAAACGGAAGCGGAGGCAAACGCGCATTAGGAAAATAATTTCCTGCTGATTTTTTGCATGGACATCTAAAATAATACATTGAGAGTGTCTCAAAATTTTCATAGCGTTTCGACATGCCCTCAGTTTATTTTGACTTTCCGACGGTACGCCTGCAATTGCGTTTTTGCCAAAAACGGAAGCGGAGGCAAAGGCGCATTAGGAAAATAATTTCATGCTGATTTTTTGCATGGACATCTAAAATAATACATTGATAGTGTCCCCAAAGTTTCGTAGAGTTTCGACAAGCCCTCGGTTTATTTTGACTTTCCGACGGTACGCGTGCGATTGCGTGTTTGCCAAAAACGGAAGCGGAGTTAAACGCGCATTAGGAAAATAATTTCATGCTTATTTTTTGCATGGACATCCAAAATAATACATTGAGAGTGTCCCCAAAGTTTCATAGCGTTTCGACAAGCCCTCAGTTTATTTTGACTTTCCGACGGTACGCGTGCAATTGCGTTTTTGCCAAAAACGGAAGCGGAGGCAAACGCGCATTAGGAAAATAATTTCCTGCTGATTTTTTTCATGTACATCTCAAATAATACATTGAGAGTTTACCTAAAGTTTCATAGTGTTTCGACAAGCCCTCGGTTTATTTTGAATCTTCGACAGTACGCGTGCAATTGAATTTTTGCCAAAAATGGACGCGGAGGCAAACGTGCCTTAGGAAAATAATTTCCTGTTGATTTTTTGCATGGACATCTCAAATAATACATTGATAGTGTATCCAAAGTTTCATAGTGTTTCGACAAGCCCTCAGTTTATTTTGAATTTCAGACGGTACGCGTGCAATTGCGTTTTTGCCAAAAACAGAAGCATGGGCAAACGCGCCTTAGGAAAATAATTTCCTGCTTATTTTTGGCATGTACATCTCAAATAATACATTGAGCGTGTCCCAAAAGTTTCATAGCATTTCGACAAGCCCTCGGTTTATTTTGAATTTCAGACGGTACGCGTGCAATTGCATTTTTGCCAAAAACAAAAGCAGAGGCAAACGCGCCTTAGGAAAATAATTTCCTGCTTATTTTTTGCATGTACATCTCAAATAATACATTGAGCGTGTCCCCAAAGTTTCATAGCGTTTCGACAAGCCCTCGGTTTATTTTGAATTTCAGACGGTACGCGTGCAATTGCGTTTTTGCCAAAAACGGAAGCGGAGGCAAATACGCCTTAGGAAAATAATTTCCTAATGATTTTTTGCATGGACATATAAAATAATACATTGAGAGTGTCCCCAAAGTTTCGTAGAGTTTCTACAAGCCCTCGGTTTATTTTGACTTTCTGACGGTACGCATGCAATTGCGTGTTTCCCAAAAACGGAAGCGGAGGCAAACGCGCATTAGGAAAATAATTTCCTGCTGATTTTTTGCATGGACATCTAAAATAATACATTTATAGTGTCCCCAAAGTTTCGTAGAGTTTCGACAAGCCCTCCGTTTATTTTGACTTTCCGACGGTACGCGTGCGATTGCCTTTTTGCCAAAAACGGAAGCGGAGGCAAACGCGCATTAGGAAAATAATTTCCTGCTGATTTTTTGCATGGACATCTAAAATAATACATTGAGAGTGTCTCAAAATTTTCATAGCGTTTCGACATGCCCTCAGTTTATTTTGACTTTCCGACGGTACGCCTGCAATTGCGTTTTTGCCAAAAACGGAAGCGGAGGCAAAGGCGCATTAGGAAAATAATTTCATGCTGATTTTTTGCATGGACATCTAAAATAATACATTGATAGTGTCCCCAAAGTTTCGTAGAGTTTCGACAAGCCCTCGGTTTATTTTGACTTTCCGACGGTACGCGTGCGATTGCGTGTTTGCCAAAAACGGAAGCGGAGTTAAACGCGCATTAGGAAAATAATTTCATGCTTATTTTTTGCATGGACATCCAAAATAATACATTGAGAGTGTCCCCAAAGTTTCATAGCGTTTCGACAAGCCCTCAGTTTATTTTGACTTTCCGACGGTACGCGTGCAATTGCGTTTTTGCCAAAAACGGAAGCGGAGGCAAACGCGCATTAGGAAAATAATTTCCTGCTGATTTTTTTCATGTACATCTCAAATAATACATTGAGAGTTTACCTAAAGTTTCATAGTGTTTCGACAAGCCCTCGGTTTATTTTGAATCTTCGACAGTACGCGTGCAATTGAATTTTTGCCAAAAATGGACGCGGAGGCAAACGTGCCTTAGGAAAATAATTTCCTGTTGATTTTTTGCATGGACATCTCAAATAATACATTGATAGTGTATCCAAAGTTTCATAGTGTTTCGACAAGCCCTCAGTTTATTTTGAATTTCAGACGGTACGCGTGCAATTGCGTTTTTGCCAAAAACAGAAGCATGGGCAAACGCGCCTTAGGAAAATAATTTCCTGCTTATTTTTGGCATGTACATCTCAAATAATACATTGAGCGTGTCCCAAAAGTTTCATAGCATTTCGACAAGCCCTCGGTTTATTTTGAATTTCAGACGGTACGCGTGCAATTGCGTTTTTGCCAAAAACGGAAGCAGAGGCAAATACGCCTTAGGAAAATAATTTCCTCATGATTTTTTGCATGGACATATAAAATAATACATTGAGAGTGTCCCCAAAGTTTTGTAGAGTTTCTACAAGCCCTCGGTTTATTTTGACTTTCTGACGGTACGCTTGCAATTGCGTGTTTGCCAAAAACGGAAGCGGAGGCAAACGCGCATTAGGAAAATAATTTCCTGCTGATTTTTTGCATGGACATCTAAAATAATACATTGATAGTGTCCCAAAAGTTTCGTAGAGTTTCAACAAGCCCTCGGTTTATTTTGACTTTCCGACGGTACGCGTGCGATTGCCTTTTTGCCAAAAACGGAAGCGGAGGCAAACGCGCATTAGGAAAATAATTTCCTGCTGATTTTTTGCATGGACATCTAAATTAATACATTGAGAGTGTCTCCAAATTTTCTTAGCGTTTCGACAAGCCCTCAGTTTATTTTGACTTTAAGACGGTACGCGTGTAATTGCGTTTTTGCCAAAAACGGAAGCGGAGGCAAAGGCGCATTAGGAAAATAATTTCATGCTGATTTTTTGCATGGACATCTAAAATAATACATTGATATTGTCCCCAAAGTTTCGTAGAGTTTCGACAAGCCCTCGGTTTATTTTGACTTTCCGACGGTACGCGTGCGATTGTGTTTTTGCCAAAAACGGAAGCGGAGGCAAACGCGCATTAGGAAAATAATTTCATGCTGATTTTTTGCATGGACATCCAAAATAATACATTGAGAGTGTCCCCAATGTTTCATAGCGTTTCGAAAAGCCCTCAGTTTATTTTGACATTCCGACGGTACGCGTGCAATTGCGTTTTTCCCAAAAACGGAAGCGGAGGCAAACGCGCATTAGGAAAATAATTTCATGCTTATTTTTGGCATGGACATCCAAAATAATACATTGAGAGTGTCCCCAAAGTTTCATAGCGTTTCGACAAGCCCTCAGTTTATTTTGACTTTCCGACGGTACGCGTGCAATTGTGTTTTTGCCAAAAACGGAAGCGGAGGCAAACACGCATTAGGAAAATAATTTCCTGCTGATTTTTTTCATGTACATCTCAAATAATACATTGAGAGTTTACCTAAAGTTTCATAGCGTTTCGACAAGCCCTCGGTTTATTTTGAATTTTCGACAGTACGCGTGCAATTGCGTTTTTGCCAAAAATGGACGCGGAGGCAAACGCGCCTTAGGAAAATAATTTCCTGTTGATTTTTTGCATGGACATCTCAAATAATACATTGAGAGTTTATCCAATGTTTCATAGCGTTTCGACAAGCCCTCGGTTTATTTTGAATTTGAGACGGTACGCGTGCAATTGCGATTTTGCCAAAAACGGAAGCAGAGCCAAACGCGCCTTAGGAAAATAATTTCCTGCTTATTTTTGGCATGTACATCTCAAATAATACATTGAGCGTGTCCCCAAAGTTTCATAGCATTTCGACAAGCCCTCGGTTTATTTTGAATTTAAGACGGTACGCGTGCAATTGCGTTTTTGCCAAAAACGAAGCGGAGGCAAATACGCCTTAGGAAAATAATTTCCTCATGATTTTTTGCATGGACATAAAAAATAATACATTGAGAGTGTCCCCAAAGTTTCGTAGAGTTTCAACAAGCCCTCGGTTTATTTTGACTTTCTGACGGTACGCGTGCGATTGTGTGTTTGCCAAAAACGGAAGCGGAGGCAAACGCGCATTAGGAAAATAATTTCATGCTTATTTTTTTCATGGACATCCAAAATAATACATTGAGAGTGTCCCCAAAGTTTCATAGCGTTTCGAAAAGCCCTCAGTTTATTTTGACTTTCCGACGGTACGCGTGCAATTGCGTTTTTTCCAAAAACGGAAGCGGAGGCAAACGCGCATTAAGAAAATAATTTCCTGCTGATTTTTTTCATGTACATCTCAAATAATACATTGAGAGTTTACCTAAAGTTTCATAGCGTTTCGACAAGCCCTCGGTTTATTTTGAATTTTCGACAGTACGCGTGCAATTGCGTTTTTGCCAAAAATGGACGCGGAGGCAAACGCGCCTTAGGAAAATAATTTCCTGTTGATTTTTTGCATGGACATCTCAAATAATACATTGAGAGTGTATCCAAAGTTTCATAGCGTTTCGACAAGCCCTCGGTTTATTTTGAATTTTAGACGGTACGCGTGCAATTGCGTTTTTGCCAAAAACGGAAGCAGAGGCAAACGCGCCTTAGGGAAATAATTTCCTGCTTACTTTTGGCATGTACATCTCAAATAATACATTGAGCGTGTCCCCAAAGTTTCATAGCATTTCGACAAGCCCTCGGTTTATTTTGAATTTCAGACGGTACGCGTGCAATTGCGTTTTTGCCAAAAACGGAAGCGGAGGCAAATACGCCTTAGGAAAATAATTTCGTCATGATTTTTTGCATGAACATATAAAATAATACATTGAGAGTGTCCCCAAAGTTTCGTAGAGTTTCTACAAGCCCTCGGTTTATTTTGACTTTCTGACGGTACGCTTGCAATTGCGTGTTTGCCAAAAACGGAAGCGGAGGCAAACGCGCATTAGGAAAATAATTTCCTGCTAATTTTTTGCATGGACATCTAAAATAATACATTGATAGTGTCCCCAAAGTTTCATAGAGTTTCAACAAGCCCTCGGTTTATTTTGACTTTCCGACGGTACGCGTGCGATTGCCTTTTTGCCAAAAATGGAAGCGGAGGCAAACGCACATTAGGAAAATAATTTCCTGCTGATTTTTTGCATGGACATCTAAAATAATACATTGCGAGTGTCTCCAAATTTTCATAGAGTTTCGACAAGCCCTCAGTTTATTTTGACTTTCTGACGGTACGCGTGCAATTGCGTTTTTGCCAAAAACGGAAGCGGAGGCAAAGGCGCATTAGGAAAATAATTTCATGCTGATTTTTTGCATGGACATCTAAAATAATACATTGATAGTGTCCCCAAAGTTTCGTAGAGTTTCGACAAGCCCTCGGTTTATTTTGACTTTCCGACGGTACGCGTGCGATTGCGTTTTTGCCAAAAACGGAAGCGGAGGCAAACGCGCATTAGGAAAATAATTTCATGCTGATTTTTTGCATGGACATCTAAAATAATACATTGATAGTGTCCCCAAAGTTTCGTAGAGTTTCAACAAGCCCTCGGTTTATTTTGACTTTCCGACGGTACGCGTGCGATTGCGTTTTTGCCTAAAACGGAAGCGGAGGCAAACGCGCATTAGGAAAATAATTTCATGCTTATTTTTTGCATGGACATCTAAAATAATACATTGATAGTGTCCCCAAAGTTTCGTAGAGTTTCGAAAAGCCCTCGGTTTATTTTGACTTTTCGACGGTACGCGTGCGATTGCGTGTTTGCCAAAAACGGAAGCGGAGGAAAACGCGCATTAGGAAAATAATTTCATGCTTATTTTTTGCATGGACATCCAAAATAATACATTGAGAGTGTCCCCAAAGTTTCATAGCGTTTCGACAAGCCCTCAGTTTATTTTGACTTTCCGACGGTACGCGTGCAATTGCGTTTTTGCCAAAAACGGAAGCGGAGGCAAACGCGCATTAGGAAAATAATTTCCTGCTGATTTTTTTCATGTACATCTCAAATAATACATTGAGAGTTTACCTAAAGTTTCATAGTGTTTCGACAAGCCCTCGGTTTATTTTGAATCTTCGACAGTACGCGTGCAATTGAATTTTTGCCAAAAATGGACGCGGAGGCAAACGTGCCTTAGGAAAATAATTTCCTGTTGATTTTTTGCATGGACATCTCAAATAATACATTGATAGTGTATCCAAAGTTTCATAGTGTTTCGACAAGCCCTCAGTTTATTTTGAATTTCAGACGGTACGCGTGCAATTGCGTTTTTGCCAAAAACAGAAGCATGGGCAAACGCGCCTTAGGAAAATAATTTCCTGCTTATTTTTGGCATGTACATCTCAAATAATACATTGAGCGTGTCCCAAAAGTTTCATAGCATTTCGACAAGCCCTCGGTTTATTTTGAATTTCAGACGGTACGCGTGCAATTGCGTTTTTGCCAAAAACGGAAGCAGAGGCAAATACGCCTTAGGAAAATAATTTCCTCATGATTTTTTGCATGGACATATAAAATAATACATTGAGAGTGTCCCCAAAGTTTTGTAGAGTTTCTACAAGCCCTCGGTTTATTTTGACTTTCTGACGGTACGCTTGCAATTGCGTGTTTGCCAAAAACGGAAGCGGAGGCAAACGCGCATTAGGAAAATAATTTCCTGCTGATTTTTTGCATGGACATCTAAAATAATACATTGATAGTGTCCCAAAAGTTTCGTAGAGTTTCAACAAGCCCTCGGTTTATTTTGACTTTCCGACGGTACGCGTGCGATTGCCTTTTTGCCAAAAACGGAAGCGGAGGCAAACGCGCATTAGGAAAATAATTTCCTGCTGATTTTTTGCATGGACATCTAAATTAATACATTGAGAGTGTCTCCAAATTTTCTTAGCGTTTCGACAAGCCCTCAGTTTATTTTGACTTTAAGACGGTACGCGTGTAATTGCGTTTTTGCCAAAAACGGAAGCGGAGGCAAAGGCGCATTAGGAAAATAATTTCATGCTGATTTTTTGCATGGACATCTAAAATAATACATTGATATTGTCCCCAAAGTTTCGTAGAGTTTCGACAAGCCCTCGGTTTATTTTGACTTTCCGACGGTACGCGTGCGATTGTGTTTTTGCCAAAAACGGAAGCGGAGGCAAACGCGCATTAGGAAAATAATTTCATGCTGATTTTTTGCATGGACATCCAAAATAATACATTGAGAGTGTCCCCAATGTTTCATAGCGTTTCGAAAAGCCCTCAGTTTATTTTGACATTCCGACGGTACGCGTGCAATTGCGTTTTTCCCAAAAACGGAAGCGGAGGCAAACGCGCATTAGGAAAATAATTTCATGCTTATTTTTTGCATGGACATCCAAAATAATACATTGAGAGTGTCCCCAAAGTTTCATAGCGTTTCGACAAGCCCTCAGTTTATTTTGACTTTCCGACGGTACGCGTGCAATTGTGTTTTTGCCAAAAACGGAAGCGGAGGCAAACACGCATTAGGAAAATAATTTCCTGCTGATTTTTTTCATGTACATCTCAAATAATACATTGAGAGTTTACCTAAAGTTTCATAGCGTTTCGACAAGCCCTCGGTTTATTTTGAATTTTCGACAGTACGCGTGCAATTGCGTTTTTGCCAAAAATGGACGCGGAGGCAAACGCGCCTTAGGAAAATAATTTCCTGTTGATTTTTTGCATGGACATCTCAAATAATACATTGAGAGTTTATCCAATGTTTCATAGCGTTTCGACAAGCCCTCGGTTTATTTTGAATTTGAGACGGTACGCGTGCAATTGCGATTTTGCCAAAAACGGAAGCAGAGCCAAACGCGCCTTAGGAAAATAATTTCCTGCTTATTTTTGGCATGTACATCTCAAATAATACATTGAGAGTGTCCCCAAAGTTTCATAGCATTTCGACAAGCCCTCGGTTTATTTTGAATTTAAGACGGTACGCGTGCAATTGCGTTTTTGCCAAAAACGAAGCGGAGGCAAATACGCCTTAGGAAAATAATTTCCTCATGATTTTTTGCATGGACATAAAAAATAATACATTGAGAGTGTCCCCAAAGTTTCGTAGAGTTTCAACAAGCCCTCGGTTTATTTTGACTTTCTGACGGTACGCGTGCGATTGTGTGTTTGCCAAAAACGGAAGCGGAGGCAAACGCGCATTAGGAAAATAATTTCATGCTTATTTTTTTCATGGACATCCAAAATAATACATTGAGAGTGTCCCCAAAGTTTCATAGCGTTTCGAAAAGCCCTCAGTTTATTTTGACTTTCCGACGGTACGCGTGCAATTGCGTTTTTTCCAAAAACGGAAGCGGAGGCAAACGCGCATTAAGAAAATAATTTCCTGCTGATTTTTTTCATGTACATCTCAAATAATACATTGAGAGTTTACCTAAAGTTTCATAGCGTTTCGACAAGCCCTCGGTTTATTTTGAATTTTCGACAGTACGCGTGCAATTGCGTTTTTGCCAAAAATGGACGCGGAGGCAAACGCGCCTTAGGAAAATAATTTCCTGTTGATTTTTTGCATGGACATCTCAAATAATACATTGAGAGTGTATCCAAAGTTTCATAGCGTTTCGACAAGCCCTCGGTTTATTTTGAATTTTAGACGGTACGCGTGCAATTGCGTTTTTGCCAAAAACGGAAGCAGAGGCAAACGCGCCTTAGGGAAATAATTTCCTGCTTACTTTTGGCATGTACATCTCAAATAATACATTGAGCGTGTCCCCAAAGTTTCATAGCATTTTGACAAGCCCTCGGTTTATTTTGAATTTCAGACGGTACGCGTGCAATTGCGTTTTTGCCAAAAACGGAAGCGGAGGCAAATACGCCTTAGGAAAATAATTTCGTCATGATTTTTTGCATGAACATATAAAATAATACATTGAGAGTGTCCCCAAAGTTTCGTAGAGTTTCTACAAGCCCTCGGTTTATTTTGACTTTCTGACGGTACGCTTGCAATTGCGTGTTTGCCAAAAACGGAAGCGGAGGCAAACGCGCATTAGGAAAATAATTTCCTGCTAATTTTTTGCATGGACATCTAAAATAATACATTGATAGTGTCCCCAAAGTTTCATAGAGTTTCAACAAGCCCTCGGTTTATTTTGACTTTCCGACGGTACGCGTGCGATTGCCTTTTTGCCAAAAATGGAAGCGGAGGCAAACGCACATTAGGAAAATAATTTCCTGCTGATTTTTTGCATGGACATCTAAAATAATACATTGCGAGTGTCTCCAAATTTTCATAGAGTTTCGACAAGCCCTCAGTTTATTTTGACTTTCTGACGGTACGCGTGCAATTGCGTTTTTGCCAAAAACGGAAGCGGAGGCAAAGGCGCATTAGGAAAATAATTTCATGCTGATTTTTTGCATGGACATCTAAAATAATACATTGATAGTGTCCCCAAAGTTTCGTAGAGTTTCGACAAGCCCTCGGTTTATTTTGACTTTCCGACGGTACGCGTGCGATTGCGTTTTTGCCAAAAACGGAAGCGGAGGCAAACGCGCATTAGGAAAATAATTTCATGCTGATTTTTTGCATGGACATCTAAAATAATACATTGATAGTGTCCCCAAAGTTTCGTAGAGTTTCAACAAGCCCTCGGTTTATTTTGACTTTCCGACGGTACGCGTGCGATTGCGTTTTTGCCTAAAACGGAAGCGGAGGCAAACGCGCATTAGGAAAATAATTTCATGCTTATTTTTTGCATGGACATCTAAAATAATACATTGATAGTGTCCCCAAAGTTTCGTAGAGTTTCGAAAAGCCCTCGGTTTATTTTGACTTTTCGACGGTACGCGTGCGATTGCGTGTTTGCCAAAAACGGAAGCGGAGGAAAACGCGCATTAGGAAAATAATTTCATGCTTATTTTTTGCATGGACATCCAAAATAATACATTGAGAGTGTCCCCAATGTTTCATAGCGTTTCGACAAGCCCTCAGTTTATTTTGACTTTCCGATGGTACGCGTGCAATTGCGTTTTTGCCAAAAAAGGAAGCGGAGGAAAACGCGCATTAGGAAAATAATTTCCTGCTGATTTTTTTCATGTACATCTCAAATAATACATTGAGAGTTTACCTAAAGTTTCATAGCGGTTCGACAAGCCCTCGGTTTATTTTGAATTTTCGACAGTACGCGTGAAATTGCGTTTTTGCCAAAAATGGACGCGGAGGCAAACGCGCCTTAGGAAAATAATTTCCTGTTGATTTTTTGCATGGACATCTCAAATAATACATTGAGAGTGTATCCAAAGTTTCATAGCGTTTCAACAAGCCCTCGGTTTATTTTGAATTTCAGACGGTACGCGTGCAATTGCGTTTTTGCCAAAAACGGAAGCGGAGGCAAATACGCCTTAGGAAAATAATTTCCTCATGATTTTTTGCATGGACATATAAAATAATACATTGAGAGTGTCCCCAAAGTTTCGTAGAGTTTCTACAAGCCCTCGGTTTATTTTGACTTTCTGACGGTACGCTTGCAATTGCGTGTTTGCCAAAAACGGAAGCGGAGGCAAATACGCCTTAGGAAAATAATTTCCTCATGATTTTTTGCATGGACATATAAAATAATACATTGAGAGTGTCCCCAAAGTTTCGTAGAGTTTCTACAAGCCCTCGGTTTATTTTGACTTTCTGACGGTACGCTTGCAATTACGTGTTTGCCAAAAACGGAAGCGGAGGCAAACGCGCATTAGTAAAATAATTTCCTGCTGATTTTTTGCATGGACATCTAAAATAATACATTGAGAGTGTCTCCAAATTTTCAAAGCGTTTCGACAAGCCCTCAGTTTATTTTGACTTTCCGACGGTACGCGTGCAATTGCGTTTTTGCCAAAAACGGAAGTGGAGGCAAAGGCGCATTAGGAAAATAATTTCATGCTGATTTTTTGCATGGACATCTAAAATAATACATTGATAGTGTCCCCAATGTTTCATAGAGTTTCGAAAAGCCCTCGGTTTATTTTGACTTTCCGACGGTACGCGTGCGATTGCGTTTTTGCCAAAAACGGAAGCGGAGGCAAACGCGCATTAGGAAAATAATTTCATGCTGATTTTTTGCATGGACATATAAAATAATACATTGATAGTGTCCCCAAAGTTTCGTAGAGTTTCGACAAGCCCTCGGTTTATTTTGACTTTCCGACGGTACGCGTGCGATTGCGTGTTTGCCAAAAACGGAAGCGGAGGAAAACGCACATTAGGAAAATAATTTCATGCTTATTTTTTGCATGGACATCCAAAATAATACATTGAGAGTGTCCCCAAAGTTTCATAGCGTTTCGACAAGCCCTCAGTTTATTTTGACTTTCCGACGGTACGCGTGCAATTGCGTTTTTGCCAAAAACGGAAGCGGAGGCAAACGCGCATTAGGAAAATAATTTCCTGCTGATTTTTTTCATGTACATCTCAAATAATACATTGAGAGTTTACCTAAAGTTTCATAGCGTTTCGACAAGCCCTCGGTTTATTTTGAATTTTCGACAGTACGCGTGCAATTTCCTTTTTGCCAAAAATAGACGCGGAGGCAAACGCGCCTTAGGAAAATAATTTCCTGTTGATTTTTTGCATGGACATCTCAAATATTACATTGAGAGTGTATCCAAAGTTTCATAGCGTTTCGACAAGCCCTCGGTTTATTTTGAATTTCAGACGGTACGCGTGCAATTGCGTTTTTGCCAAAAATGGAAGCAGAGGCAAACGCGCCTTAGGAAAATAATTTCCTGCTTATTTTGGCATGTACATCTCAAATAATACATTGAGCGTGTCCCCAAAGTTTCATAGCATTTCGACAAGCCCTCAGTTTATTTTGAATTTCCGACGGTACGCGTGCAATTGCGTTTTTGCCAAAACCAGTAGTGGAGGCAAACGCGCCTTAGGAAAATAATTTCCTGCTTATTTTTGGCATGTACATCTCAAATAATACATTGAGAGTGTCTCCAAATTTTCATAGCGTTTCGACAAGCCCTCAGTTTATTTTGACTTTCCGACGGTACGCGTGCAATTGCGATTTTGCCAAAAACGGAAGCGGAGGCAAAGCCGCATTAGGAAAATAATTTCATGCTGATTTTTTGCATGGACATCTAAAATAATACATTGATAGTGTCCCCAAAGTTTCGTAGAGTTTCGACAAGCCCTCGGTTTATTTTGACTTTCTGACGGTACGCGTGCGATTGCGTTTTTGCCAAAAACGGAAGCGGAGGCAAACGCGCATTAGGAAAATAATTTCATGCTGATTTTTTGCATGGACATCTAAAATAATACATTGATAGTGTCCCCAAAGTTTCGTAGAGTTTCGACAAGCCCTCGGTTTATTTTGACTTTCCGACGGTACGCTTGCAATTGCGTGTTTGCCAAAAACGGAAGCGGAGGCAAATACGCCTTAGGAAAATAATTTCGTCATGATTTTTTGCATGAACATATAAAATAATACATTGAGAGTGTCCCCAAAGTTTCGTAGAGTTTCTACAAGCCCTCGGTTTATTTTGACTTTCTGACGGTACGCTTGCAATTGCGTGTTTGCCAAAAACGGAAGCGGAGGCAAACGCGCATTAGGAAAATAATTTCCTGCTAATTTTTTGCATGGACATCTAAAATAATACATTGATAGTGTCCCCAAAGTTTCATAGAGTTTCAACAAGCCCTCGGTTTATTTTGACTTTCCGACGGTACGCGTGCGATTGACTTTTTGCCAAAAATGGAAGCGGAGGCAAACGCACATTAGGAAAATAATTTCCTGCTGATTTTTTGCATGGACATCTAAAATAATACATTGCGAGTGTCTCCAAATTTTCATAGCATTTCGACAAGCCCTCAGTTTATTTTGACTTTCTGACGGTACGCGTGCAATTGCGTTTTTGCCAAAAACGGAAGCGGAGGCAAAGGCGCATTAGGAAAATAATTTCATGCTGATTTTTTGCATGGACATCTAAAATAATACATTGATAGTGTCCCCAAAGTTTCGTAGAGTTTCGACAAGCCCTCGGTTTATTTTGACTTTCCGACGGTACGCGTGCGATTGCGTTTTTGCCAAAAACGGAAGCGGAGGCAAACGCGCATTAGGAAAATAATTTCATGCTGATTTTTTGCATGGACATCTAAAATAATACATTGATAGTGTCCCCAAAGTTTCGACAAGCCCTCGGTTTATTTTGACTTTCCGACGGTACGCGTGCGATTGCGTTTTTGCCTAAAACGGAAGCGGAGGCAAACGCGCATTAGGAAAATAATTTCATGCTTATTTTTTGCATGGACATCTAAAATAATACATTGATAGTGTCCCCAAAGTTTCGTAGAGTTTCGAAAAGCCCTCGGTTTATTTTGACTTTTCGACGGTACGCGTGCGATTGCGTGTTTGCCAAAAACGGAAGCGGAGGAAAACGCGCATTAGGAAAATAATTTCATGCTTATTTTTTGCATGGACATCCAAAATAATACATTGAGATTGTCCCCAATGTTTCATAGCGTTTCGACAAGCCCTCAGTTTATTTTGACTTTCCGACGGTACGCGTGCAATTGCGTTTTTGCCAAAAAAGGAAGCGGAGGCAAACGCGCATTAGGAAAATAATTTCCTGCTGATTTTTTTCATGTACATCTCAAATAATACATTGAGAGTTTACCTAAAGTTTCATAGCGGTTCGACAAGCCCTCGGTTTATTTTGAATTTTCGACAGTACGCGTGAAATTGCGTTTTTGCCAAAAATGGACGCGGAGGCAAACGCGCCTTAGGAAAATAATTTCCTGTTGATTTTTTGCATGGACATCTCAAATAATACATTGAGAGTGTATCCAAAGTTTCATAGCGTTTCAACAAGCCCTCGGTTTATTTTGAATTTCAGACGGTACGCGTGCAATTGCGTTTTTGCCAAAAACGGAAGCGGAGGCAAATACGCCTTAGGAAAATAATTTCCTCATGATTTTTTGCATGGACATATAAAATAATACATTGAGAGTGTCCCCAAAGTTTCGTAGAGTTTCTACAAGCCCTCGGTTTATTTTGACTTTCTGACGGTACGCTTGCAATTGCGTGTTTGCCAAAAACGGAAGCGGAGGCAAATACGCCTTAGGAAAATAATTTCCTCATGATTTTTTGAATGGACATATAAAATAATACATTGAGAGTGTCCCCAAAGTTTCGTAGAGTTTCTACAAGCCCTCGGTTTATTTTGACTTTCTGACGGTACGCTTGCAATTACGTGTTTGCCAAAAACGGAAGCGGAGGCAAACGCGCATTAGGAAAATAATTTCCTGCTGATTTTTTGCATGGACATCTAAAATAGTACATTGAGAGTGTCTCCAAATTTTCAAAGCGTTTCGACAAGCCCTCAGTTTATTTTGACTTTCCGACGGTACGCGTGCAATTGCGTTTTTGCCAAAAACGGAAGTGGAGGCAAAGGCGCATTAGGAAAATAATTTCATGCTGATTTTTTGCATGGACATCTAAAATAATACATTGATAGTGTCCCCAATGTTTCGTAGAGTTTCGACAAGCCCTCGGTTTATTTTGACTTTCCGACGGTACGCGTGCGATTGCGTTTTTGCCAAAAACGGAAGCGGAGGGAAACGCGCATTAGGAAAATAATTTCATGCTGATTTTTTGCATGGACATATAAAATAATACATTGATAGTGTCCCCAAAGTTTCGTAGAGTTTCGACAAGCCCTCGGTTTATTTTGACTTTCCGACGGTACGCGTGCGATTGCGTGTTTGCCAAAAACGGAAGCGGAGATAAACGCGCATTAGGAAAATAATTTCATGCTTATTTTTTGCATGGACATCCAAAATAATACATTGAGAGTGTCCCCAAAGTTTCATAGCGTTTCGACAAGCCCTCAGTTTATTTTGACTTTCCGACGGTACGCGTGCAATTGCGTTTTTGCCAAAAACGGAAGCGGAGGCAAACGCGCATTAGGAAAATAATTTCCTGCTGATTTTTTTCATGTACATCTCAAATAATACATTGAGAGTTTACCTAAAGTTTCATAGCGTTTCGACAAGCCCTCGGTTTATTTTGAATTTTCGACAGTACGCGTGCAATTTCCTTTTTGCCAAAAATAGACGCGGAGGCAAACGCGCCTTAGGAAAATAATTTCCTGTTGATTTTTTGCATGGACATCTCAAATATTACATTGAGAGTGTATCCAAAGTTTCATAGCGTTTCGACAAGCCCTCGGTTTATTTTGAATTTCAGACGGTACGCGTGCAATTGCGTTTTTGCCAAAAATGGAAGCAGAGGCAAACGCGCCTTAGGAAAATAATTTCCTGCTTATTTTTGGCATGTACATCTCAAATAATACATTGAGCGTGTCCCCAAAGTTTCATAGCATTTCGACAAGCCCTCAGTTTATTTTGAATTTCCGACGGTACGCGTGCAATTGCGTTTTTGCCAAAACCAGTAGTGGAGGCAAACGCGCCTTAGGAAAATAATTTCCTGCTTATTTTTGGCATGTACATCTCAAATAATACATTGAGAGTGTCTCCAAATTTTCATAGCGTTTCGACAAGCCCTCAGTTTATTTTGACTTTCCGACGGTACGCGTGCAATTGCGTTTTTGCCAAAAACGGATGCGGAGGCAAAGCCGCATTAGGAAAATAATTTCATGCTGATTTTTTGCATGGACATCTAAAATAATACATTGATAGTGTCCCCAAAGTTTCGTAGAGTTTCGACAAGCCCTCGGTTTATTTTGACTTTCTGACGGTACGCGTGCGATTGCGTTTTTTGCCAAATACGGAAGCGGAGGCAAACGCGCATTAGGAAAATAATTTCATGCTGATTTTTTGCATGGACATCTAAAATAATACATTGATAGTGTCCCCAAAGTTTCGTAGAGTTTCGACAAGCCCTCGGTTTATTTTGACTTTCCGACGGTACGCTTGCAATTGCGTGTTTGCCAAAAATGGAAGCGGAGGCAAATACGCCTTAGGAAAATAATTTCCTCATGATTTTTTGCATGGACATATAAAATAATACATTGAGAGTGTCCCCAAAGTTTCATAGAGTTTCTACAAGCCCTCGGTTTATTTTGACTTTCTGACGGTACGCTTGCAATTGCGTGTTTGCCAAAAACGGAAGCGGAGGCAAACGCGCATTAGGAAAATAATTTCCTGCTGATTTTTTGCATGGACATCTAAAATAATACATTGAGAGTGTCTCCAAATTTTCAAAGCGTTTCGACAAGCCCTCAGTTTATTTTGACTTTCCGACGGTACGCGTGCAATTGCGTTTTTACCAAAAACGGAAGTGGAGGCAAAGGCGCATTAGGAAAATAATTTCATGCTGATTTTTTGCATGGACATCTAAAATAATACATTGATAGTGTCCCCAATGTTTCGTAGAGTTTCGACAAGCCCTCAGTTTATTTTGACTTTCCGACGGTACGCGTGCGATTGCGTTTTTGCCAAAAACGGAAGCGGAGGCAAACGCGCATTAGGAAAATAATTTCATGCTGATTTTTTGCATGGACATCTAAAATAATACATTGATAGTGTCCCCAAAGTTTCCACAAGCCCTCGGTTTATTTTGACTTTCCGACGGTACGCGTGCGATTGCGTTTTTGCCTAAAACGGAAGCGGAGGCAAACGCGCATTAGGAAAATAATTTCATGCTTATTTTTTGCATGGACATCTAAAATAATACATTGATAGTGTCCCCAAAGTTTCGTAGAGTTTCGAAAAGCCCTCGGTTTATTTTGACTTTTCGACGGTACGCGTGCGATTGCGTGTTTGCCAAAAACGGAAGCGGAGGAAAACGCGCATTAGGAAAATAATTTCATGCTTATTTTTTGCATGGACATCCAAAATAATACATTGAGAGTGTCCCCAATGTTTCATAGCGTTTCGACAAGCCCTCAGTTTATTTTGACTTTCCGACGGTACGCGTGCAATTGCGTTTTTGCCAAAAAAGGAAGCGGAGGCAAACGCGCATTAGGAAAATAATTTCCTGCTGATTTTTTTCATGTACATCTCAAATAATACATTGAGAGTTTACCTAAAGTTTCATAGCGTTTCGACAAGCCCTCGGTTTATTTTGAATTTTCGACAGTACGCGTGCAATTGCGTTTTTGCCAAAAATGGACGCGGAGGCAAACGCGCCTTAGGAAAATAATTTCCTGTTGATTTTTTGCATGGACATCTCAAATATTACATTGAGAGTGTATCCAAAGTTTCATAGCGTTTCGACAAGCCCTCGGTTTATTTTGAATTTCAGACGGTACGCGTGCAATTGCGTTTTTGCCAAAAATGGAAGCAGAGGCAAACGCGCCTTAGGAAAATAATTTCCTGCTTATTTTTGGCATGTACATCTCAAATAATACATTGAGCGTGTCCCCAAAGTTTCATAGCATTTCGACAAGCCCTCAGTTTATTTTGAATTTCCGACGGTACGCGTGCAATTGCGTTTTTGCCAAAACCAGTAGT